>OY970806.1:23207529-24525029 GCA_963853775.1 Xanthia togata | reverse complement strand
TGTTAAGATTTTTGTGAGGCGGGCTTTAAGAAAAGTGGGGAAAAAGAATTTTTAATCTTGATCTGAGAACTTTGAAAGGCTAGTCAGCCGATGGATGGAAAATTGGAAGTCTGAATGATTGGATGGTAGGTAATAGTACACGCTTCTTGTAGACAGGGCTCCTAGGATAATTATTTCGAATAGGTAGTCAAAGGAAATAAATGAATGTCTGTCAGACTAGTTCAATTGTCTGAGTCTTGATTAAGACTCACCCACACGGTACCTCAAGAAAGTATCTATCTTTAATTACCTACCGACCTATAAAAAATTATATAATAACACATACTCGTATCTATTAAAAGTTAGTTACCCTTTATTGTTGATTTTAAAATGTCTTACAGTATTTAAAACAATCAACTATTAACACTAGGTACTAAATACAATGACTAACTATAATATAACTATACAAATAAATAAATAAAAAAACGGACACTTAGGCATCGAAGTATTCGTCCGCATCGCTGTCATCCGGAAACGTGCCCAGAAGACTGGCAGCATTGCCACGTTGAATGGAAATGCTAATTCTTCGGCCAAAGAACGTGCCAGCCCTCTGGTCACGTGAAGTGTCAACCAGTCGGCGAGAAATGTCCTTAAGAAGGAGACGCGCAATCGGGTCACCCAAGCGTATCAACCCCATACGGCTCAAAACTGTAGTTACCCATAAGGTTACTACAGTATTTGCGCCACTTGAAGGTTAACGTAAGGTTACAGGTTGCTTCCCACACCAGAGGCCTACCCACCTTCCAAGGCAACAACGTCATGCCGTCTGGTCTCTTCCCATCGTCACGTACCAAGCCGTTTGGTTCTAATACCGCTGGTACGCCGGCGATGACAAGGGCTTGACGAATAATATCGTTGATGCTGGTGTGCCGTGCAATACTACCTGCGCTCCTGTAACAGCATAAGCAGACCATGGTGCCCGAGACTGTCTACAGCTTCACCGCAGTGACACCGATGCCGAGCAACACAGGGTGCGCCCAAGCGGAGACACCTAGCGAGCCGAAACGATGAGTCATCCATCATAGTGCCTATGGTGGATGACGGGAGCGCCTGAAGCCACAAGCCTGACTCCCATTCTCCCACAGCTAGCTGACGGGCACGCTCAACAGTATTAGGTGACGTGTTTACCAGGGTATTCCGTATAATACTGTAGAGCGGCACGTCCCACCGTCTCTGGGACGACGGGTTGTCAGGCAAATCCATATTGGGATAAGCTATTTTCCATGCGTTCAACGCATCGGTCAAACACGGTACCTTAAACTCGACCAGTGAGTTAGATAAAATGTTCCTGGTTAATTTATCGGTACTGTGGACCGAGGAGAGGAAGGCTGGTAAACTTATACTTGAAATTTTGCGGACACCAAGACCACCCAGGTGAATGGGAAGTGTGGCTTGCTGTCACGCTCGGTCGTCCAAGGCCACATTTAGGATTGAGGTTAATGTATTTCTAATAATTTGGTCTATTTTTTCTAGATGTTGTGGGTGCTTCCACAGATGGAACGAACGAAGAAAATTTTTTATTTCAGAACAATAACTTGGTATGGATAACAAAATGATGGTCCAAAGCAACAGTTCCGCATGAGTGTGAAGGCGGAATGAATATTAATTTTGAAAAGTCTTTCCGAGACATCGTTGAAATTTTGTATTTTCTCCTCAATAAACGTTGGAAAGGATTCGTCAAAACTTGGGGAGCCCAAGGAGGTGAAGAGTTTCTTTCTGTAATTTCGATGTTTGGTGCTATAGCATTAAATTTTGCTATGGTAGTCTGCCTGTGAGTGGTATGGGGAAGATAAATTTCGCATTCTGAAATGTTAAGGTCTAGGCTAATGGAACTGAGTTTTTCTTTTCAAAATGTTAAATCTATTAAGACTGTCTACATCACCTCCTAGGGTTCCGCCTTCCAAATACCATACGTTGAATTCCGAATTTAGTTGTCTAATAATTAGATTTGCCAATCTAAAAATGACTGCTCCTAGAGGGTCACCCTGCTGACATCCAACGGCAGAATCCAAAAGGTTGTCTATAAATTTTGGGTATTTCTTTTTGAACTTCTGTCTACACGGTGTCCCTGTTTACAGGATAGAAAGCGTCCTTTCGCGGTAAAGTTGACGTCATCCTAAAGGTTGACCTTTAGGATGACCTCAACTTTACCGCTATTGAGGTAAGTGCATTATGCATGTACCGCAGCCTCACAGCCCCTTTTATACCTGAAGCCAGCCGTAGGGGCTGGCATTTGCTGGCCAGTTTTGCTGTAGAAAGAACAGCAAATTTTTGCTGCAGTACGACGTTAAGTGGACCCTAAAGCAATGGGGCGAATGCCGCCATCCTTCTTGCGCAGGGCACATAGGTTTGCCCCATACAAAATATCAATGATGGCTTCGTTCACATTTCCGGAGAGCATGAGATTGATGACGGTCGACAGTTCCTTTAAAAGGGACTCACCAGCCTACCCGGTGCTAGAACACAATTAAGTCCTTTAGATGATGAGGTGTAAGGCCGGCGAGGCCACCGGTGGAGCCACTTCATAAGGCACACGGCCGCACTTACTTGTTGAGCTGTTATTACGAGTGTTAGATTCCGGAAAAGGTAGATCAGGGAAGGAGTCGCTGGAGTAGGGTGTTTGCTCTCCAGAGCTGTAAGTGTCTGTGGAGAGTACGGCTGCACCTCTGATATCACTCTCGCCTAGTATAGACTCCACATGGTGCAATAAACCTCTTTAGGGGGAGGCCGCGCTGTTAATTTAGGGTCAACACTTTGGGTCACAATGTTATAATTATCCTTTATTTGTGCTGTTAATGTTTTATAATTTTCCAATTTTGTTTTTGCTCATGTACAATTCTACACGGGAAGGTGAGCAATTGCTCCCAATCACTTTGAAAGTTTTCTCTGGCGGCGAGGCAGATACAACGTGCTAAACTTGAAACCACGGATGGTCTCGCGCCACGAGGAACTCTCTTTAAAACTGGAGTTGAAGTTTTTAATTTTGCCAGGGTTTTCCAAAAGGGTTGAGTGGGTGAGTCAGGTGTTAGCGAAATGGCAGGTGTCTGTCTGTCTGTCTAATGTCAGGCAGGATGAAGGTACATTGTGGGGTTTGTGTTTCTTATCCAAATATACCTTCAAGCCTCTTTCACCCTTAAAAAGGCGTGCTCGGGGACAATTATGGCATCTCACTAGGACATCCAGCGATGTAGCAGATTGAATAGCGCTTCTACGGCGTCACTACTATCGTCATATTGTTCAACATAAATAAAAAACAAAGACTACTTACAGAGTTTTTCATTATATATAAAACACAATTAAACTTCAGAATAAAAACCGGCCTAGTGCGTGACGGACCACGCACATTGAAGGTCTCAATAACAAACTTAACATTGTACTGTTGAAAAACATGTACTCCCATACGGAATGTATGGAGGAACATGTTTTTCTAACTGCAAATTTAAATTGGTCGATTATTACTCGTTAACCTGTAAAGCCATCATATGACGTCATGTCATAGCTGTAATAGATTTTCACACACCCATAATACTTTCCAACGACACTGCATACCATGGGATAGACGAGAAAAAAAAACATCCCCACTTTACGTGTTGAAAAAACATTAAAACAACAAATACTTAAATAAAGTGGTAAAATAAAATCAAGAAAACATTTTTGAAGTGAAAACTTAATTAGCGGCGTTATGCACTTTTTTGTGATGGGTAAAAATGTTAGAACTCGCGTCAGGACACGTGACCTGATCGGAAATTCGTAAGACGGAGGGAGAGTAGACTGTTATATATACGTTAATATTCAAGTTTTCACTTCTGCCGGCACTCCCGGAATGCAACCCGTTTTTTTTAAAAAAAAATTGTGTTACCTCCTACCCCAAAAAAATATATGTTTTCTTGATTTTATTGAAGTGAAAACTCCTTTAGCGGCGTTGTGCACTGTTTTTAGACCACTTTATTAATTTATCTTTTCCACACAAAATCCACAGCTCTATAACAATTTGACTTCTTCTACTCTCTTCTCTTCTTCTTCTTCTTTCCTTTTTTTATTGCCGTGATTAATATGTATACCCATGCCAAATTACAGCTTTCTAGTACTAACCGTCTCTCAGCTAAGCCGCGAACAGACAGACAGACTGACGGACATGGCGAAACTTTAAGGGTTCCTTGTTTACTACGGAACCCTAAAAAGGAATTGACATGAGCTTGACTTCTGCACGATGACAGCGGCCCAGTCGCACTGGCAGCCTGAGGCGCCGCGCCGTTTTGGCACAGCCCTGGCAACCGTTGCCATGAGACAACGTCGTTTTGCACTTTTAAATTAGTTTTGTGTATTTATTGCACTGTTTTGTGAGCAAAATGCTACCTATGTATTCCCGTTTTTTTTTATATTGCAGCTATTTTGGATGCTATTGTTTGCACTCGGCGTCTTTAGCACAGATAACACTTGTGGACCATAACTGAGCCACATTTGATCGATAATTGATACCTTTTAATAGACCTGAGAACTGAGTTTTAATATTTTTATCTATTTATTATTGAAGAGCCGAACTAACTTCGATAACAGCTGACATAAACCTTGTAACCCTTAGTCAATTAGTTCTACGTAAGTATTTTTTTAAGTACTTCATTCAAAAATTAGCTTTTTAATTCTCAAAACATTAATTACCTAAAAGCTATCTCCTAAAAGTCAATGGACAGCAAATTTATGTTTTACAAAGGACCCAGCGTTGGGTCATGTATGCGGGATTCTACTCAGTAATATAAACAAGGCGGAAGCTAACATTTTCACGACATACATTGAAGGTTATGTTTCTTCATGTTAAAGTTCAGAGGTAACAAAACAAGACATGGAAGTAAAGAAAATGTTTTACTTAGCCAGGTTTAACTGTAGAAGGTTCGTGAATAGATTTCGAAATAGAAAAACATTTATTTCTGTGCTCAGACAAGCCGATAGTTTATGATAAATCGATATGTTATTTAAAATTAAAAGGCCATGTTTATTTCGTAGGATTTTCCAGTTTATCCCGTCTGCTTCCCAAAGGGAATAGAATCTATGTGTCTGGTTGCTTCTTTTAAGTTATTTTGTTTCGGTTGTATTTCAGTTTGCATTCAAATTCGGTTAAACTGAGGTCTGGGAATTCATGTTTATCTGAGAAATGGTTCCTTTTAATAATTTTAAAAGAATTATTTTTGTTTTTAACACCTTAACTTTTGCGTAGGTAGTTGCCATGTTGTTGGGTTGTCTCTAAAAACTAGATGCACATAAAGTATTTGTGCGTAATACAGTATTCAAACGATATTTTAGTAAAACATCTTGGCAGAATTCCCTTCCTTAATACCTTAGTTATTATTTGACATAATTATCCCAAATGGTTCAGATTTATTTAAGGTAAGCTCGTCTACATTTTTGAATAGCACATCACGCTAAGCCGGCTTCAAATCATAGAGTGCACATATGAACTAAGATGTGTTTTGTTTTATGTTGCACCTATTGATTGTTATTATGTTGTACAGCAACTAAGAAATATAGTTAGTTGTGTTCGAATGGCCTAACAATTAGCGACGCAGACATGGATGAGTAAAATTCCTCTACGGTGCTGTCTATCAAAGTACGCAAAGTTATGAATTAAATGCCGACAAACGGCAGTTTAGCAGGAGATTAGTGTTTATAAATCTATCTACTAGCCTGAGGTTCTTTGAAACAAGACTTAAAAAAATTTGTTCTTGAAATTGATACTGCCTTTAACTACATCCCACAGTTGACAATCAGCCTAAATATTTAATCTCAATCAACAAACTCTCTAACCACCGATCCATCCACCCTGTCCCCCACACGTGACTGCCGTCCCACCATCCCCCTTACCCATCTTATATCAGTTCACCTCGCAACGATCGCTGCATTTAATCTGACGCGACATACTAAAGGACGTACCCGCGTACATTTGTCAGCCATGACTGTTAGGCAATTTAGAAATGAATTAAACAGACTTGGTCTGTATGTATATATGGTATAAGGTTAGAAATAGCGTGTGTTTTTCCGTGTGAAGTAATAATTTGGATTGCTAACTGTACGCTTAGAACATCTGTTGTATGTAAATGTGTTATGTGAGGTGGAATTATATTTATTTTCTTCAAAAGGAACAACAAACAGCTACAATATACAGTAAAGAAAAAGAAATACACATAACATTTGAACAAGATTGTAGCCCACAACGCCGTTCAGACTAACTGTGGAATATGATATACAATTAATTAACCACTAGCGTAATAAAAAATAATAATATTTAAAACTAAACTTACTTAACTATCATGTTTATCTATATTTTTCACATGAATCAAGAGAGCTCCTTAAGTTTATGACCTTTGAACTTACTGGGAGAACATGCAAAAATGTCAATATGTTCTGTTCAATTCCTATTGCATCTACTCGTATCAATTCTACGAACAGGTGAGCGCAAACCGGTGTTAGAATGGAATATGTATGTTAAAGTAAAGTATGAATAATGGTTTTAGGTGAGAGTTTTGTAAAATGGTACCTACTTTCACTTATATTTCAGAGCGTTAATTTATTTACATACTTTTCCCAAAATCGCGGCTAAGTAGTAACTGCCGCACGGGTCGATCCGTCAGGTTAAGCTACGCTTGCCGGGGTTGGTCTGTGGATGGGTGACCATCTTTACATACCGTGACTCCTCCGTGCCTCGGAAAGCACGTTAAACCGTTGGTCCCGGTTGTCATTCGTGGATCTTTGACAGTCGTTACGGGTCGTCAGAAGCCCGAAAGTCTGACAACCAGTCTTACCAAGGGGTATCGTATTACCCAGTTACTGGGTTGTGGAGGTCATATGGGCAGTCGCGCCATGTAAAATACTGGTATTCAGCTGCATCCGGTTAGACTGGAAGCCGACCCCAATATAGTTGGGAAAAGGCTAGGCAGATTGATTGACTTTTCCCAAAATGATACAAAAAAAAAAGGAAATTCAAGATCTAAAAATGGTCAACGTAAAGCCGTGGTCGCATGCCTGTATACCTACAAAATTATAAAGGCATGCGACCACGGCTTTACATACCTTGAACATTTTTGTACCTCTTTTTTTTTGGGTGGGAAATCATCAAATGACTGGCTTGTCAGACTCTTACTGACTAAAACCCACCCGTGTTCCTTCTCTTGCCTGTGCAATGCCAGGGGGGCACGGTATCCCTTTCGGACTATCCCGCAACCCCGGCAGGCAATGGTCTCATCGGACCCCTTAATTCGCTGACATCTCTTTGAGGCGCGCGTGGAACACAACGCGCCGTCGACCCGGGCTTGGTCCTTACCGGACGGCGAGCTACCCATTGCTCACCGTCCGCAAGCCCGCGCCTACGGTGGCCGGGAATCGGCAATCGATTCCCGACGCCCAGGGCGTCTCCTCCTGCGGCGGCTAGGGGCGTGAGGGCGCGAAATTTGCCTCTCCCTCATGCGCTCCGCCTCTTCATGAGAGGTGACGGCCTCCCATGCCCTCTCGCTCCGTACCATGGCCTGGACCAGGGCCGGACGCGAGAGATCCCCGCCACCGATCGCCTCCACGAGGACACGGCGGTGCTCTGCCCAAGCCGGGCATACCTCCACCGTATGCTCCACCGTGTCCTCCGGGCGATCCACGCAGTGATGACACCCAGGCGTTTCCTCCCGCCTTATCTGAAACAGGTACCTCCCGAAACAGCCGTGTCCGGTGAGGACCTGCGTCAGGCGGAAGGTGAGGACGCCGTGGCGCCTCTCCAGCCACTCCTCAAACTCGGACTTATCGCCGCAATAGTGGCGTGCCCAACATTTTTGTACCTAATGTCTTGATTTCTGTCTGAAATATTTTCTTGTTTCATACTTTTTCGATTGTGTTTTTCAGTAGTCGGGTTTTAGTTTTTGAATTTACTTTTTATTTATTTTGGGGTTATCATTTTGTGATAAAGTATTTATAGAGCCGCATTTTTTTATTTTTATTTAGGTTTTATTGTATAATAGGTACCTATTCATTTTACAGTCGCGCCGTTCGAAACACCGTCTCACTTTTGCTTTGTTTTAACAGTTTCAACATATTATTTTCTTAAACATTATGATATTATTATGTATATACACATTTGAAATGTGCTCGTTTTATATTTTTTTTTTTAGTTCATGACTTTATGTCCTCTAGAGAGCGCCATATTGAATTTAATGTGACGTCACATAACATGACGCCTGTAACCAGCGGACAATCAAGACGCTTCCAACTATACCTCATTTGTCAAATTATGATCAGGAGTTTAGAAGCTATGAGGTAACAGATGAACATACATACGTACCTACCTACATACTTAACTTACTTACATACATACATTCAGGTCAAAATGATAACCCTCCTTTTTGCTTCACCGTAGTCGGGTAAAAATGCGAATATGATGCTGATCAAAACTGAAGTTTGTACCCTATTCTAGAGGGCAATACTCATCTACCTATTGTTTCCCTTCATCATTTTCAACGTGTTCCACACATCATTACTTTGGCCTTCATCCAGCCAGAGGCAAGGTTCAAAGTGGCTACTGATTTTCTGATTATTTAAACAACAGTTGTAATTAAACGCTATAATCATCTTGGGACTAGAATAATTATGGCACCTAGGACTTATCTAGACTTTATTTTTCACACACTTAGTTCTTTACTAAAACGAAATTATACAAGAATGAAGAACTATAAATGTTTACCTTCTGGTAGTTTCGTGTTTTACATTTTTCTACATACCTAACACTGTTCCTTCCTCAAAAAGTTCACAACACGTATCCTCGCTTATCCTACTGTAGCCACATTTCGTAGTTCACACAGCTACAGGCTACATCTCTCCATTCAGGACTATCCGGGCATTCCCGTTTAGAATTTATGCTTAAAATGTGGCTTCACCTGCGATTTTATCCTTTTCTCTTTGATGTTAGTATGTCCTAGAAAGCTGGTAGGTAAGTACGTACAATAACAAAGTACAGGCAAAAAAAACATCCGTCCTCTACCTATATACATAAACTCCTTCCTTAAATTGTCCCTCTGCTTCATTACGATCACACATCTTTCCACTATAAAAAGTTAATTATTACGAACTAAATAAATATTGGCTGATATTTATTTTTATTGAGTGCGTTATCGCTTTCCAAGCTTAGGAATTACTTAAGAGAGTGATGTTAAATAATTTACAAGTCAGCACACTAACAAAATATCTAGTTTAAAAGTAGTTGCGAGTTGGTCTGTACACAAAATAGCTCGTGTGACTGTACAAATTACGAAGCGAAGACTTGATTTATTGTGTCAGTTGATGATTAACAGGCTGATGGCCCAACGGATGGGGGAAAGTGGTTACCGCCATCTTTGGACTTCTACAACATGCATGCTTTTTTTTTTAGGCTGGCACCACTGGTAGCCGGTCGTCAAAAAAACGGTCTCTAGGTTAATTATTTTAATAAATTATTAAAAGTGTTTTAATTTAGTTAAATTAGTGTAATATAGTCGAACCTAGATATTAAGTACTCTATCCAGTAGTTAAACAGTGTTTTTTGTCGCAAAAACTTCGTACCAAGGATTTTAAAACCGGCTGTCAACTCAACGCCTCAACGGTGACGGATTTCAAACTATCATCGATCCCGGGGAGTATTTTGTTTTATTTATGTGATTGTAGTTAGTATTTACAGACCACAGAACACCACAAAATACTGCTCAGGTCTCTGAGCTACGTCCATCACACACTGGCACAGTTTATGACTCCTTTTGCTTGACAACTAGTGGAAGCAAAATCGACGACGAAAACATTCGCCCAGACAATAAACACTACATAATTTACTATACAAAATAAGCTCATTACGAGCTCTTTCAAAGTATATCATTTAATCCTGTAATGTGTCACAAACTTCTCATAAAATCAATTACTTATAATTGTACCAAATTTATCTAGTTTTATGATAATAACAAGAAAAGCAGTGTTTTCTATAGTATTTCTCTTCTGTTTAACTTTCCCGTCTCACTCTAATTAACTTAATCTAAATTGTAACAGCTATTTCAAATTGTAAATAAGTTGCCATCTGATCACAGTGGACAAACAATAACATTTTGCTCCTACATGCCTTTACAAAAAATTCAAATAAGGTTTAGGCCAATTACATGTAGAAATCTAGAGAAATTAAATAATGTTTTGGCAAGTAAATTATGTATTCAGAGTTTTGATAATATATGTGACCCAAATGAGTTCTACACAGAGTTCTTTTCACTATTAAACAAACAATTCATTGACACTTTTCCACTAAAGACTAAAACTATTTACACAAAATTCTTATTTAGTGATTGGGCGACTCCAGGTATTCGTAAAAGCAGGGAAAAACTTTTTGAACTTTATGGCCTAAAGCAACATATGAATAATACAAGCTTTCATCAGTATGTTGCAAAATATTCTAAAACTTTTAAAAGTGTGTGCAAAATGGCTAAAGCTCTTCACATTAGCAATAAAATAAAATCAGCTGATGATAAAATAAAAACTACCTGGCAAATAATTAATAATGAAACCGGTAGGAAAAAACAGCGTAATACTGAATTTAATTTAGAGACTGCACATGGTCCCATCAACTCAGATGTAGAAATAGCTCAGGAATTTGAAAACTTTTTTGCTAATATTCCCCATAAAACCACTGAAGCTTTAAATTCCTCACCCGCGCTTTCTGCTGCCTTACTTAGAAAGAATGTAAAGGCATGCCCTTTGGAGTTTAGGTTTCAGCATACAGACCCCCAGGCTGTTATAAAAGCTTTTAAAGATCTTAAAATTAAATCAACAGAAGATCTGTGGGGAATGTCTGTAAAAGTATGTAGATCAGTAATCGAAACCATTGCGCCTTATCTAGCTTTCATATTTAACACTAGTGTAGACCAAGGCGTCTTTCCGGATCTCATGAAACACAGTAAAGTAGTTCCTTTGTTCAAATCCGGTGATAGTAAGGAACCCAACAATTATAGGCCTGTGTCAATTCTGCCAGTTCTCAGTAAGGTGTTTGAAAAGTTGATACTCAATCAAATGTTACGTCACTTTAATAAAAATTCCATCTTTCATGACCAACAGTACGGTTTCACCAAAGGGCGCTGTACCACTGACGCCGGTGTCACCCTAATAAAGAACATTTTTAGCGCTTGGGAAGAAGCACAAGATGCCATTGGAATCTTCTGCGACCTCTCGAAGGCGTTCGATTGCGTACACCATGAGACACTTCTGCTGAAACTGGACCACTATGGGATTAGGAATACAGCTCATGATTTGTTAAGATCATACCTGAAAGATAGAAAGGTTAAAGTTCAAGTCAACGGCACAAACTCATTAGGGTCTGAAATGGTAATGGGCGTTCCTCAAGGTTCGATATTGGGTCCATTCCTCTTTTTCCCCAAATATTTCTAAATCAGCCAAAGATGGTGTTATTTGCAGATGACACATCATTGATCTTTAAAATAAACCGACGGTCACCAAATCTTGACGACGTGAATAGCTGTATTGTTCAGGTCCAAGATTGGTTTACGGTAAATAATTTGGTACTAAATAATAAAAAAACCAAATGCATTAGATTTAAATTACCAAATGTTAGAAGTAGCGAATGTGACATCATATTGAATGGAGAAAAACTGGAATTTATTAATCAAACAGTTTTCCTTGGAATCATGCTAGACGAGAAATTACAATGGGGACCCCATATAACATCTCTCGCGGGGCGGCTAAACTCGGCCGCTTATGCTGTTAGAAAGATAAGACAGTTAACAGATGTAGAAACCGCGCGTTTGGTCTATTTTAGCTACTTCCACAGTATTATGTCGTATGGCATTTTACTGTGGGGTCGGGCTGCTGACATTGAATCCATCTTTGTTTTACAAAAAAGAGCTGTCAGAGCCATTTATAATCTACGTCGTCGCGAATCTCTCAGGGAACTATTTAAAAAGATTAATATTATGACGGTACCTTGCCAATTCATTTATTCAAATATTATGTATGTGAGAAAAAATCTACATCTTTTTAATAAAATAAGTGATAGACATAATTTTAATACTAGAAATAAAGATAAAATAGATCAACCATTTTTCAGACTATCTAAAGTAAATACATCTTTTATGGGGTACTGTGTTAAATGTTACAACAGAATACCTTGTGATATATTAGAATTAAATGAAAGAAAATTTAAAAATCATATAAAAAGTACACTTTGTAAACAAGCATATTACAAATTAGAGGATTATATCCAAGATAAAAATGCTTGGAAACATGCTGGTCCTGCTCCATAGGACAATTCAGAATCTAGACAAAATCAAACTGGTTGCTAATTTAATTGTATAATTATTATTTTTTATTTTTTTAAACATTTATTTTATTTTATTTTTTGTGATTATTTGAACTCACACACTGACTTATAATTATTAGTATTACTTATTATAATGTTAGAAATATAGTATAATTTTACAATGTTTGTAAGTATGTGAGCACCATGCATCTATCACATAATTATGTCATTCCTTCATTTTTCATTCTTTTTACCTATCGTGGTATAGTAATCTTATTCTAGGTGCATTGTCTTCACATATAATTATATAATAAGTGTATACAAGATATAATGATTTTTTTAAAAAGAGTAACGGTGGAGTTTCTTGCCTATTCTTCTCCATACGAAAACTACCTTTTGGAATGGGCGACTAGAATCAATTTTATTATTTTTTGTAAAGTTTGACGTTCAAAAGTGCCTTTTTTGTGCCTAATTGAAATAAATTATTTGACTTTGACATAATCAGCCTATAATTTTCCCACTACAGGGCACATGACAGACCTACTCTCTTTGAGAGGGAGATCCACCACGCAGACCCAGTGCGGGTTGGTAGATATCACATGTGTTCGAATTTTTGGTTCTAGGACATGCGGGTTTCCTCGCGATGATTTCCTTCACCGTTTTGAGAGCAGCGGTGACGAAATAATTTACACTAAGTAAAGCGCCTGCCTGAGGTCGAACCCGCGTCCTACATCTGGTAAGTCGGGACAGTTACCACTGAACCACCACTGCTATTTGACAACGCCAATGGTTAAGAGTGTTTATCTTAAAAGTTGGCAACGTCGCAAATATGTAGCTGTCAAAAATTTACCTGTTTTGATTAATTTAGCATTATTGCTGTGTGGAAATACGAAATGTGGCTAACTAGCGAACTAGAATATTAATAATGAATTGCAATTTTAACATTGAATTTGATCATTTACCCGTTTTAGGTGAAAAAAGGCATTTAGAAAGATTCCAAATACTTTTCTTACGTCTAAAACTAGATATTCTGTGGTACGATATTAATTATTGCATTTCATAATCAATATTCTAGTTCGCTAGTTATATTGCCAAATTAATCGAAACAGCAAAATATTTGACATCTATTTGCGACGTTGCACACTTTCAGAATAAACGGTCTTAAAGCCATGTATTACAGAGCTCTACTTTTGTATTAAAAATAAAAATAATAAAAATTAAATTAATTTACTGCCTAGGCACATACATATTGAAATGTTTTCATTAAAATGAAGAGGACATGACAATGACAACCACGAAAGTGATGTCTCTTAAGTTCGGTCTTACTTATGTACGACCGACGTATGTATTTTCCCCTGCCAAAGCAAATTACTTATTGTGTTTAACACTCTAAATATTCCGTAGGCGTAAGGTAGGTAAAGTGTAGGCGATAAGACACAAACAATAGAGCCAATGGGCGAAGCTTATAATTCTCACCCGTAAATATTTTACCAAATAGTCCTTTATTTTCACAATGACTTAAAGTTGCCTAAACACTTAACAGTGATCTAATAACGTTACACAAAGTGAAACAATTCTTACTGAACAATAACACTGAAAGTGAATCGTGGAACAATGGTTGGAATCTATAGCAGGACGCTATAGAACTTAAATAGAATATTCATTACGACTGTACCTTTAAAATGGTGTCTGAAGGGAAATCATTAGCATTTCCCTACAGTAGGATGGTCCTCTCCTAAAGCCTTTAGGGATGGGACATGCTCTATACTTTATTGTTATTTTTTTGAATATTATTTTTAGTTTGTTGTGGTAAGTTTAATCCTCAGTCAAACTGTGAGATAAAAGTGTACCTCATTAATTTAATTTGTATACAGGTCATTGGATTTAACATGCATTAATCAATTCCAGAGAATGCACGAGATTGATGCAAAAAGTTGGTATAATCTTTTTATAAGACTCGCGTCAATTTATTAATTTTACAGTAGCTCCTATCTATCTTACCCTATCATGTGCATCAATTACACAGAGCTCCATTTTATGTCAAAATTAAAATTACAATTCAAGTCATAAAACAATTAATTTTCCTTCTATAATTTTAATCTATCGACATAGATTCACCTCTCTACCTACCCCATACAGCCTGTAATTGCGCGGCCACATTTTGGGGGTAGAAACACATAAATTACACCTTTTATTCATTCCCGATTGCTAGTGTTATTGCTATCATTAACCACCCCGCTTTGGCTATACTACTGTGTATTGAAATATTACCTTTATTAATGAAATGTGTTATATCACGGGCACGTGGAAGAGCTCTGTGATTTAGTTATAACACGTGCCTGTTGGGGCCTTTTATCTTTGTTTCTTCTTTGGGTTAAAGACTCATCGTAATTCTATACTTATACTTGTATTCTATTTTGTACTTTCTATCGAATATTTTGTCAGGGAATGTTACAAATATCTGTCTATTTTAGGTAGCAATCTATTGTGACCCATTTAAAGGCAAGGTTTAAAGGTCAAAGATAATTCTCAACTTATTTGACTAGTATCAATAATTTGCATTGTTCATTAATGGGGCCGCAGAAATCCGCTGGATGCGAGAAGCACAAAACCAGTCGAAGTAGCGATGCTTGGGGAAGGCTTATGTCCAGCAAAGGACGTATTGCGGCTGAAATGATGAGGAATATTAATGGAGCACGTGTCTTAAATCCTTTTGGTGTAAATATGAAATAAACAGCAGACCAAATGAAATAGAAAGTCATGACCATTTGACAATAGCGATGGAAGGACTGGACTGGCCTTTTCCCAGGAGTGGCACAGAGAAGGCTAACAAAAAAATGGGAATGGCTACTACTTATCAATCATCAACAGACTATTAACCTTCCGTATTTTATCACAGAAACAATTAAAAAGCCATTGTGTCTGCGTGGATCCACGTTCCGGTTCCGCATAAGAAGGGTTAAAAGGTCAAAGTTACAAAAATATTTGTCTAAAAATAGGTTAAACTTTGTCTTTCAATAAGACATTGTCGAAATGCTAACGTAACACCTATTACTTCAGCTTCCTCTTGGCACTTCGCAAGATGACAAGCAAATAACAGGCAATGTTTTTCTTCCATTATCCGTGGAAATTAATTCCTCTGTGGAAGTACTACTAAAATAACTGGATATTAGTGATGGGACTATGTTATGAATCATATCAAGAATTAGGTCTCATGAATAATTTTGATGACATTTTCTACAGTATCAACAACAACAGAACTGTAACAATAGTTTGCAATTACATAATCTTTTTTTATTCAAAACCTATAGATTTTGTGGAGTGACTAAAATATGTAATCACGAAGGTAATCGAGTCACACAAAAAACAAACTGGTACACTATTTAGGCTACCGCGCAGGAAAAATAATTTCGTAGCAAGACCGCTCGATATCAAACTGTCAATCATAGCTGACAGTCGCTGTCCTGGCTTGCAAACACTACAGCCAGCAAAACCTCCTTTATTTGTCAGATTGGCGTCGAAGCCAATATACAATATTGTTCCTTCACTCCAGAATATAAATGTCGGTGAAAACTCTCTCCCCATCTAAAATAGGGGTGGCTAAATAACCGTGAAGCGCGGGTAAAGGGTGCAGGCTGCTGTCCGGTAATACAGTTTTTGACGGACCCGCCCATTGAAATAAACGAAGTTTTACGAGATTTACAAGGTTCATTTAATTTGTGTAGACTGGGTTTATGATATTTTTGTCTAGGTACTCATATGCTGAAATAGAAATACAGATTATAATCAAAATACTTAATAGTTTTTTCTTACCACGTAAATAAACTCAAAAGAACATCAATATCGATAGAAACAAGAAAGTAGTGTAGGACGACCCCAAAAATATAATGCTGCATACCACTCAACCGCACATCATTCATTACTCGACTACAACTAAATTTTATATAATTTGCCGATATTTGATATTATATTTTCTCGTAGTTTCATAAATTGTGTGGAAGGTGTAACACAATACAAAACATTTTTACAATGAGTTTAAAACACAATGGAAAAAAAAAGTTATATCGATTATTTAATTATTCGATAATTAGATTACAAAAATCAACACATACATTTAAAAAAAATGTCAGCTACATCGATATCTATGCAGATCACCAACGCCCCTCCCTAGTGATATAAAGCTGTAGTACACCGCATGCTTCGTTACCCCACAATCACGTTACGTAGACTGCGAGCGATTCGCTAATTCTTGCGTGCGTTTTCCTTGGCCTGTACTTGTGTATCTACGCTTTATTTCTGGTAAATAAGGCAGATCGTTGTTTTTTGAGACAAAAACAATACGTAGAGGAGCAGAAAATTTAAACAGATTTAAAGACCATAGAGTAAATAAAATAAGTCATTAAGGTCCTACTCCTATGTCGGCTCCATGTGCACAGTGCCTGAGTTATAATATTTCCTCCATATTGTTGAAACCAAATTATAAATAATTGGTAGTGTAGCAAAGTCGAGTCTCCGGGCTTACGAGTTAGAGAATTAGGTTATATCTCTGTGGAATATAACTGTGATAAAAGGAAAATAAATAAACGTTTCTTTTTCGTATATTTCTATTCGTTTTGTTTTAAGCATCAGCTAATTGATTTTCCTGACACTACGAATTATAACCAGGCTTTACAGTTTCCTTTTACCGACAATAACCGTCCCGCGGTGTACAGGGATTCTTTCAGTAAAAGTTAACAGCGTTTTACAGCGTCCAAGTTATGATAACCACACGCTTCGTTAGCTCACAATCCCAGCTCGTAGACGAACTTGTTTTTACGTTATGTTGCAAACTAGCTTAGATACTATGAAACGAGATATTTTATTTAGTATCCTGTTAAGTGGAACAGGGCAGTAGTGAACTGCGATGGGTTACTGTTATAACAAATAAAAAAATATTGTTGTGTGCCTGGGTAAATTTTTCTTTTTCTTTTTTACAAGATATTATTACTACAACATTTGATAGGGCTCTCTAATATATACTCTTAAAATATTACAAAGACAGTTTTCCAGACACCATGACAGATTTTATTGTTAATCTCAAAAAATGCCGATTACTGTAAACATACTGCATTAATTTCAAAACAGATTAAAAGCCACAGTATAACCTAAACAGTAGACAATTTAATCAGTATGCAAATTATGTGCTACACATAAATCTACTCCATAATTCAATAAAGCGTCATTATTGCATAAACCTGTCCAAATGACTGGCTGCGTATCATATAACGCCGTCCCTGCGGCCACAGAGTGAGAGTTGCAGTAATGCAATCAGAGGGTAGGCTGGCGTACCCTCGTACGTCATGCGTACATCGGTAGATTGGTAGACTGCTACTTTGTTATTCTGTGGTAGTGTAGATGATTTTATGTTGGGTAATAAGAAGATGGCGCGATGCTTATTGTTCCTTGAAATTATTGGAATATTGCAGAGAAATAAGTTGTTTTCTGGGGAATAGAATTTTTGAAAGGTCATATTAACTCATAATCAGTTTAGGTATGAGAGGAAATTACGTATAAATTCTCGCCTGGAATCAACACACGAAAATAAACCGCTTAAAAAATACTGTCTATTTTTTACCGGTTCTGTCCGTGTGGTATCTGGTTAGTTCGTTGAGAACCCTGTTTTACAACAAAACAGTTTCCGCCAGTCTACATCGTAAATTGAAAGACTATCACACATTCTAAACCAAGCAATATCCAGCGGAGTCAGGCCACAGGCAGATTGCAGTAATCCAATCAGGGCAGCTGCCCACAATTTGCGGGTAACTGATGCCCGCACTCCAATGTGTTGCCCACCAGTATTGAATGTGCCCCGTTTGAATATTTTGCCCTTTTGATTGTAATATACTTACGAAGTAACGTGGAGCAGCTTAATATGTAGATGGGTGGTGTTTTTTTATTTACTTAAATGTGGTTGGGACAACCATATGATCTGATCGTTAGTGGATACAAATGCACTAAAAAGGTCACGCTCATTTAGAATGTTTTCTATTGAATTGCTCTCGTTACTCAGTCTTACAAAATGTTAGCTGTGATTATGTTATTACTATTCTTCAGTCTTTTTATTTTCAATTACAAGCTTGTACCTCTCGACTAAACTCACAAGTAATTGAACCTCAGCATTACTAAAGTTTGCTGAACGCTCCCTTTTCTTAGTTTCCAATAATACACTTTAAAAATCTCAAAATATCACGAAAAATACCACACAGCAAACAAACAACCTCAATAAAAATGTACTACTAGTGTCATGACGCTAACGCTTGTTTGTTTGACATTGACAGCAGTCAAATAAATAGTCCATCCCGTTCTAACATTAGTATAATCCGTATATTTGTTTCACCTCCCTGAAGTTAGCGTTTCCACGATGAGATATTCGGTCAGATAGCTATCCATAGGTTAAATATGTATTGAAAAATTGACAACCACTTATCAGACGAATAAAGAGTCTAATAACTTTATTCTTTAGGTAGCTATCTGTCTGTTTATCTGAGGATTGAAAAATCGGCCCTTAGTCAATCTTAAACGAAGCCCGGGATCATTTCTTTCCTGTAATTTATTTATTTATATATACTTTATTGTACACCACAAAAATATATAATAATAAAATAATTAAACACTACAAAATATATAATGGGCGGCCTTATCGCTTTCCGCGATCTCTTCCAGGCAGCTTTGGAATAGACAGTGATTTGCGTGGACATCAAATGGGGCTGTCGTTGGTGCAAATAATAAGTATATAATATACTAGAATAGATACACAGATATATACATATCCTAAATAATAGATTGTAAATACATTCATAACGGTTAATGTTCATTTAATTCTATAACAATTTACAGCAAAGGCCGTTACTATACCTTCATTTATCCATCTTGTTCCCACAGCCAAAACTATTCACCCTTTATACAGTGAAAACAGACAACACACAAAATACCTATAAACTGAATAAATCAAGGTAACAAACCCTTTAGTAAAACCTATAGGTTCCCGTAACAATACAACGGCAAGCACACACGATCGACGGCAATTTGCGACGCGACGCAACACAGTCCCGACCCAACACAGACGCGAAGCAACACAGTCGCGCGACCAATAGATCGCAATCTAGACGAACAGCGCCAGATTAATCGTTTTTGTACACCGAGCTTTATTGCACTGGAGGAGAATTGAGCTTTTTATTTTGTTACGATACTAGTTTTTTGTGTCGATGTAAGACGGAAAACTAAAGGGGGAGATAGACATTGGATAATGTCCGTGTTCTATTTCAGTAGTAGTACTGTTAATTTTTTTTCTTGTTAGTTTTCTTGCTACGGGGCTACGGTGACTGTCGAGGAATATTTGTATCAAAATAATTAGGTACTGAGGTACTTTCGTCTTGATGTTCTAAGGTTTCGGTTGTTAATACCCTAGTTCGTTTTAGAAAGGACCAGAAATGAGTCAAAATACCAACACTTCCAGTTGAGAACCTTGAGAATTTGTTGTCCAATAGGTAATAAGTTTACATTGCTTTGCAAAAGACATTTTTTAAGTCGACGACGGTAAGAAACTTCATGCGTCCGATCCGTTAAAAATGTTTTTTTTAAACCATATAAAAAAACGGCTTTTCAAAGATTATATAGACCCTATAGCCTCATCATTGTTACGAATATTACTATGACCACGCGATTTTCATATTATTTCATGCGTCGCAATACATTGCCGCATCCATTTCTTCCGAATGCTTGGTCACACCGCAACTCAGTAGCCACTACAGAGCCTGCAGTAATTAGGACCATACTCGTTGTCGTGTCAATTCACTAACTACATAATCTCGTGATATTTGACGAATAAGTTCGCAAGGTCAACATAAAAAATCGATTATTGACTTCAGCTTCTTTAATCACAAATGAAGCTAGAAATTTTGAGATACTACAAACTCTTAGCTAATAATTATGAAATGCTGAAAATGAGAAGTGTAACTATCGTATAATTTATGACGTGTCTCGCGAAGACAGCTCCATACGTGAAGGGTCTGTATTACATACATTATAGCGAATAAATGATTAATATTCTTCTATTATTTTCTTATTCTGTTGCTGACCGTACACAAACTCGTGATATTTGACGAACATTCCAACTTCCTCTCTCCGGTAAGTTGGTAAAAGTAGTCTTAAGTTGAAGACGATTAAGTATTTCCCGCTGATAAGTTTGTTCAGTGAAGTTGGAGCTTTGAGTCGCAAATGTTTGCTTTGTTAATATTATTTGGTCTTTGGATACTAATGGTGTCATTCGTGACGTTTTGTGTGTTATTTTAAATAATGGGTAGGTATATTATAGCATAGTTTATTTTTTATTGAGAATTATGATGAGTTGAATCTTTCAATAGACTTTACGGTATTAATAGGGTAGCGTATAATACATCATTAGAATAGACTACGTTCCTTTTTCAGCAAATAAGAAGAAACCGTGAATACCAATAGGGATGATGCCTGGGTCAAAAAAAGAAATTCTATTTAGTCCGTCAGTCAGATAATAAAAAAATATTAGACACGTATTTTTTGCTTTATCATATTTAATAAAAATGACTTAGATACAACGCATTCAAGTTGGGGAGTGGGGGTTGATACGTCACAAGTATGTATAAAATCTACATACTCGTATAAGTGACGTCATGGCACATTATAACTCAATGTATCGCCGTAATCTTTTGATAACGTAAAAAAAGAAAAATACGTGTACGTTAATTTTTCATAATCTACATTACGGACAAAAATCATTTTTTTAGTCATCATCCCTTTTAGCCCGGAAAAGTTGCCTTATAAGATAAAGGCTTTATTTAGTAGAGGAAGTTTATAGGCTGACATAATTATGGTGTCAATATCTAATCTAGCGTTCCAATAAACATCTCAACAAACCATTGACCCAAAGACCACAATTCTAAAACACCGAAACAATGCCATTTGTAATTTTGACTTAATAATAACTGACATATCACGCGCAGACATTCTGTGGAACATAATCTCGTCATTATGAGTGGCTCGAACGCTTGGCGCGATTGTGAATATACCCGTCACAAAGTCTACCGTGCTCCCTTCACACCCCCACAATAACATCACAACTCTAAAAACCAATCACTCAATTATCAACCCTCCACGAAGATAATACAGATGAAAATTAATTGATCAACCCATCAGATATGTTTGAATTACATATTCGAATTCTATTATGTCTGCATTTAACGGCTTTTTATATTGCGAGCGAAATGAAACTCTAATATGTAGTAATTAGGATCGGATTTGGCTTGGTTAGTGTAGTGGATGAGTTGATTCATTATTGAACCAAATCTGTAAGACAATGAGGCGTGTGCACAATGAGCGACAATATTGTGTGGAAGCTATGAGCTATACTATCGGCTTTTGAAGCGCTTTGTAAGCGATGCAAAGCGATGAACAGGCATGACGATCGATAATCCTGTTTCTGTCATAATCGGATCGACTTTCGTATGTAAGAATTAAAGCATTCTCTTTTTAATTAGAACAGCTGAGTTTTTCGTTGGCACTTAGTACGAATAATGAGCTTTGGTGAGGTTTACGTCAGAGTTTTATTTTCTTGCTAACTCCTTAGTTTTTATCAAGAACACGTCAGTTTGTTTAGTCAATTGAAAAAAAATCTTTGTTTTAGCACTACTTATGAGTTTAGAATAACACAATCCTTTTCTCAAAAAAATATAATACAAAAGGTTGAAAATCTCGTTATTCACTCCTTTGGCCCCAAAAAATACAATACGTGCAAGTATTAAAAGTATCATTTTAACAAAAAAGGGACCCGAGCGTAAAACGCGACGCCGGAGAGGGCTCCGCCTACTTTTTTCTTTGGTCCTTCGGTCCGGTTACGAAACCTTTTTATTTGGACCGTGACGTAAATGCAAGGACAAAGTTTCGGGAGTTTTTCAGCTTAATTCAGTGACTGTGATGATTAATTAGTTAAAAGTGTTTAATGTTACAATGGTTGAGCTGTATGGGTGATGACGTCATTGTATTATTATTTGGACTAAGCAAAAATTTGGAAGTCCTTAAGGCATTTTCTTTGTTGATAGAAACAAAGGCGTTAAAAAAATATTATCGTAAACGACTCAAAAGGAGAATGTTAGGATCGTATCGTTTTCTACTCCCCCTTCGGGAAAAAGAGCTGAGTTTAAGTATGTAATGTATGTATGTACTGTTTAAAGTCTATAGGCTCTTGTCAAAAATAAGCTACTTTTGGTCCTTTACAAAACTTATATTAAAGCAGACATAGAAAGATGCTCCAACCAATTCTCTTGACAAAACATTTGAACTTAATGAAAAGTACTTACGTTATGATTTATGTACCGTGAGTACATATAATTTCATCTCACCACTAACTCGCTAACCTATTGACACACGCACACACGTTACCACAAACAATTGAATTGTGGTCACAAATCACTGACTGACCACGAACCTTATTACGTAACCAGTAACAAGGGTCTACGATTATTCAAATAGGTAAAAGGGCCCTGAAAACTGCACATATTTATGTTAATTAAATGTATTTATTTCCAAGTATATGGTATTTTGAGATCTTACACTAATAATGTTCCACATATACTACCATTGCTGGCGTAGAAATATAAAAAAAAAGTTAAGCACATTCAAATCATCACTAAGTTAATTAAAAAGTAAAATAAAAATAAAAATTAATTTGATAAGTCCAAAATACAAATTCTAAAGTCAAAGTAATACAGTGATATTAAGATTAATTGCAATGTCAGAAAATATAATTAAAATGTCAAAATATACAATGCTATGTCCAAAATATAAGCTCTATAGTAAAGTAATAATTATAGATATTATGCCAAAATACTAAAAACATATATTCATTACAATGTCAAAAAGTATGATTTAAAAATTCATTAACTGAATAAAAGCACATCTCTAATAGCCAAGCAAACATTTTACATTTAAATTTATCTATTGGTAACATTCTGAACGCAGTTGGTAATTTATTATAAATTTTGATCGTCATACAACTGGCATTTCTACTATAGAGATGCAGTCTCTGAGGAGGAACTAACAGTTTGCCAGCATTTTTTTTATTCAATCTTTCCGAGACTTGTTCATTCAATGAAAATAAATGAGGGTATTTTTTAACAAATAAACAAACCTCAAAAATATACAGACACGGGAGTGGGAGAATTTTTAATTCTTTAAATAATGGTCTGCAATGGTCTAAATATTCTGCTCCACTCATGGCTCGGATACACTTTTTTTGTACTTTAAACGCTCTGTCCACGTCCACTGAATTACCCCATATAACTAGACCGTAACGTAATACTGATGAAACATAACCATGATACGCATTTAGGACTGTTTTTTTACTGGACACTAGTCTCAACTTGCGATAATCAAACGTGTACAATTGTAACTTTCAGCTAGGATAAGGCACTGGCACAGCTGTCAAGGATAAAAAACATGGCTGACAAACGAATTGTACAGTAAAATATACTAGTAACGAATAAGCATTTTTTACCCTTACTTCATCAATAAATGGTTTATGGTTTAAGAACTTTATTCTCAAAAAGAATTACATTCACTTATAAGAGAAAAAACTTATTTCTACTTAGAATACATTAGCGACGCGACGGTTACACAACAAAATTGGTTAGAATAATGCACTACCCGAAGATAACTTAAAGTTTTAAATCCGCTAAAATGTGTTTCTTTAGAGATTTTTTAAATGTAAACATTGATTTTTGATCTTTTATATGCCGAGGCAATTTGTTGTAAAGCTGTGCTCCTTCATACAAAATAGTACTCCTGCCGTAGTTTGTTCTAGGGGCCCGTAGCGCTATGTCATTTGCTTGGCTAGTTCTGTATCTGTTTTTTATTTGTGATTGTTTTGTAAAAGTTATTTGTGGGTCGTGTGTACGTTTTTATTTAAAATTTTATGAACAAGTATACAAGTATTATACCTATATATCTGAGAGATATTCATGAGCTTTGTGTTATTGTAAAGTTTTAGTGTAGGTGTTCGGTAGTTGTATTTAAAAAGAACTTTGATAATTTTATTTTGAGCTGTTTGTAGGATTTGTAAGTTGGATTTATAAGTACAACCATACACTTCAATTAGGTAATCCAAATGAGGTTTCACCATGGAGTTATAAATCATATAGCAAACTTGTAGTGGAAGACAACAAACAATGCTGCGCAGTGCGCCTGTTAAGGAAGAGAGCTTATTTCTTATTTTCTCGATATGCACTTTCCATGACAAGTCGCTATCCAGTACAAGTCCAAGGTATTTTTCTGCTTTAGATTTTACCATTGATATTAAGAGTGTGTTGTGTTTGTATTTTTTTATTTTTAGCTGCAAATTTTATGTACTTTGTTTTATTAGTATTAACTGTCAGTAAATTGCACTGGAACCAGTCAAACAATCTATGCAAGTCATCTTGTGCCTGTTCCATAAGTGTATCAATTTTATTACCAAAATAAAATAGACTTGTATCATCAGCATAGAGTGACACATCACCTCGTAATGTCTGTAATATTATTTATATATACCAAGAACAGCAATGGCCCCAGAATAGAGCCTTGGGGAACTCCACATGTAATCAGGTGGGGGCTACTTTGATAGTCATCGATTTTTACCACTTGAAATCTATCTATCAGGTATGATTTAAAGATTTTTGTATGCTGCTCCAGTAACACCAATCGCCTTTAGCTTTTTTAGCAGCAGTTCATGACTAACTGTGTCGAAGGCTTTCTTCAGATCTATAAACAGACCCAAGGCCAGTTGCTTCCGATCTATGTTGGTTTTAATTTTGGTGACGAGATCGACAATAGCTGATAAGGTGTTCGATTTTGGCCGAAAACCATACTGTTTATCGGTAAGGAAATTTATAGAGACTAAATATTCAGGTAATCGAATAAATAAAATGTTTTCAAAGATTTTTGAGTTATTAGGGAGTACAGAAATAGGACGATAGTTTTCAACATTTGAAATGAACAACATTTGAATCTAAATTCATATTAGTTGAACAATTTACCATCTTCTACTTGCCAAAAAGAAAAACAAGCCAAGTGCGAGTCGGACTCGCGCACCGAGGGTTCCGTAAAACCAGTGAGTTTAAAATTATTTTTATTATAATGATGTCTAAAAATTTATGGTTTTCGCAATTTTTCCTTTAACTGTGCTATAAGCTTTGCTTCGTGAAATTTGCGGCATAAACGGCTGTATCTTTTGATTACGTTGGCTTAGAAGTTTGATTTTTTCACAGCTCCAAGGGACAGTAAACTTGAGTATTTGATATAAATTCCAGCTTGATACCTTTACGCTTTTCTGATAAAAAGGGTCTTGACAGACAGACAGACGGACGGACGGACAGCAAAGTGATCCTGTAAGGGTTCTGTTTTTTCTTTCGAGGTATGGAACCCTAAAAATGGAAAAAAAAAATAGTCAAGTGATACTACTGCCGCTTGCTTAATTCTATCCATATCGGATTAAGTGCCGCTATTTGCGGCATAATAGTGGCGCTGCCTCGGCCCAGCTATAGTGCCGTAAGCATTGCATTGTCATTGTCACCGAGTCGCAGTCATTTGTTATCTTATTTGATTGTTGAGGTTAGTTCGCTGCCCTTTGTATTGATTGATCGTAATTGTTTTAGATAATTATATCAAATTAAAGTCACTATAATGACTGACATAACGAAAAATGAAGTAAATGAAAAGGCTCAAATTCAAATTATTTTATTTCATATAAACCTACATGGGCACTTATGAAACGTCAGAAGCTAGGTGCACGGTTCCAATTGGTCGTTTCCTATGAAGAAGAGCCGGCAAGAAACTCCACGGTTGTTGGCTGAAAGGTAAGTTAGGTTAGGTTAGGTTAGAACTGTGACCAGGGTCCGTTTAGGCACAAGAGAATGATATGTTTTGGGAATGTGGTGTTTTACAGCGAACTAACCTCTAGAATCAAACAAAATAACAAGTGGCAGTGAAAATGACAATGCAATGCTTAAGGCACTTTATCAGGGCCCAGGTAGTGACATTATTATGCTGCTAGTGGCACTTTACCCAACAGAGATAGACTGCCGCTAGCGGCACCCTATACACTGCCTATAATAAATGTATTGAACAGCCCAAAGGTTAAATAAACCATAGGAGCGAGGGAGCACTCGCAATGACCTCTAATCGTGTACTAATTGGTCAACTAATATTAATTCATGAAGTAAGGTACAATAATGGTTATTCGTTTGTAGTGTATGGTTTCACCGTACACGAATCGTTGGATATTGCTATACATATAATTTGAAAATCTTCACATCCCAATTTATTTAGGGTTGGCGGAACATGTCTTTTTTACTACCGAGATGACAACTAATAGAGAACTATTAGAAGTCATCTCGATAGTCACTACCTTTCTAATCATATCATCTTTCACACATCACGTCCATCAATTGTTTCGTTGGTCTTCCCAAACTCTTCTAGCCATCGATATTCATAATCAAAACTTTCCTCACAACATTTTCCCCATACCTCCGCATCACATGCCCATACCATGACAACAGAATATGAAAATGGATGCGTTTATCCATTTCGTTTACCTATAATACAGCTGGTATACCGGCTGTAGGTACACTCTCGCTGAGGCACACCGAGACAGGCCGCGTGCGAGAATGTAGATGAGAGCGCTCGGCCCGCCTTGGCGTTCTTCGCTCGCTCTCAGTCCCGTGTCGGTTTTTTGTGCCCGAGGCAAAGGATCTCACGGCAGTTGCGAGTGCGTCGCTGTACACTCTCGTATCTCCAGTGTTGCTTGCGCCCGCGCCGATTGATAGAGACGACGTTCAATGTCTGCGTCCATCCTATCAGGGTTCACAATTTCAACTGAATTAGGCGAGAGTATACATGGCCGCACTCGGGCTTAATTCCCTCGCTCGAGATTTTTTCGCTAGTCTTAGCGAGAGCACTCAGACAGGAGTGTACAGCTGCCATAAAGATTGACACTATTGACAGCTTAGGACTTCAGGGACACTTCACCTAAGTTTTCATGGTAGATTTTTACAGAAAAGATCGGCCGGTATCACCATAAATTATGGTTAGATCCTATAGCCAGCATAGACAGTCAACAATGTAACAAAAGTTAGAACTTACCTTTAGTGCTACGTCTGTCTATCATAAAAATGTAGTTCAAATGAGTTCAGGCTTGAGAGTTATAAAATTGAACAATGTAGTTTTAGGTTTTCTTCAATCAACTTGGTTGAAATATTTGCACCTCTAACATTGTATGTAAAACTGAGAATTCGATTTAGAAATAACAGCTAAGGAAAATGTAATAGACAGGTATATAAGTTGTTTGATGAACCTACATTATTGACCTTCCTTAAAAAAGAAACAGTTCATAGAAAGGTTAATAAAAGTTAAGTATATGCCGCAATAGCACAAAATCAATACTTTTAGAGAATCAGTACTTTTAGAACGTCAAAATTACATAAGACAGTCCCCAAAACGCTCTTCACTGCTTCCTAGTGCTTTAACCGGGAAGATGAAGTGGTGCAAATTCCCCAGCAGCACCGCTGTCTGGTTCCAGGTTTGAATCCTGACAGGGTCGCGAACATTCTTTTTGTGGTTTCAAAGATCAGTAAAATTTCCGCTTGGTTTGGGAAGGTCAGGTGAACAATCAATCTGCCTAGCCTTTTCCCAACTATGTTGGGGTCGGCTTCCAGTCTAACCGGATGCAGCTGAATACCGTATTAGATATGCAGCGACTGCCTATCTGACCTCCATAACCCAGTAAATGGGTAATACGACACCGCATGGTAAGACTGGTTGTCAGACTTTCGGGCTTCTGACGATCCGTAACGACTGTCAAAGATACACGAATGACAGACGGGACCAATGGCTCGTACTTTCCGAGGCACGGAGGAGTCTTGGTATGTTAAGATGGTCACCGATCCACAGACCAACCCCGGCAAACGTAGTTTAACCTGATGGATCGAACCGTGCAGCTATTATCTATTAATTAGCCACGAGCTCCTCAAGGTCCTTTTAAAGTCACCGTCTATTATACCTACAACTTGGTTAAAATTTAATGTTTGTCTATGTACGTAACATTCATGTTGTTCATGTCGACATCAAATATTTAGGTACCCTTTTTTATAAAAAATACTTCTTCAAAATAAATAGATAAAAAGTACTGACAAAAACGTTCACTAGTTCGTGGAACTATTGCAACACAACCCCACAATTAATTTAATTATGTCATAGATGGGCCCCACAAAAATAACCAGATTGAGACCCACACATTCCCTTAAAACATCCCTGAGAATTAATTTACAAACCACAAACATAATCCAGTTACAGCGCCCCCTAGTGCAGGAATCAAACACTAATTGTCCCAGTGACGTCACAAAGGCATGAATCGAATCACGCGATTATCGAATTATAATATTTTTTGTGGTTTTTATTGAATTATTTCCTTTGTTGTCGTGGCCTGCATATGGGGTGCCACCCTTATTGTGACGTGTGTTCTCTTTTTGTTATTTTAGATGTGACAATTCTTTTTAAGGGTCTTCAAGCCGTGGATTACATGACAATGTAAAGGGTTTAAAAATCACAAAAGGGCTAAATTAAGATTGTATTAAAATTATCAAGTTAGGTACTCGTAGCAATATTTGAACTGCCTGTAGGTATTGAATAAATAAATTTAAAAAAAATGTGGAGTCGATGCCCCAAATCCCCGCTCTATAGCATCAAAGAAACTGTGGTTCGTTTCAATAGTGAGCTGACTGTGACATGTAGGTATTCAAAATTAAATATTTATTAGAATATAATACTTGTTAATATTTATTTTTCACTAATATATAAGAGTTCACATTGTACATAAATACGCGTACCGCTTACTAATAACAATGAAAGAAGCTGTCCTATTTTATAAGGTCACTATTATAGCCTCCCCAATTATCTCTTTTGTCACATATACCATTGTATATGTGACGAAAGAGATAATTGGGTAGGCTGGGTTGAATGTCAACCCAGACCATCCTTGAAACATCTAAGCGACCCGTCTCGACACAAGGTCCTCGAAAAGACATGTGCGGAGACAAACACTACGACAAGTGCTGAAAGCCACCTCGATACAATACAACAATCAAGGCCTGGACATGGAGGCCAATTTGTGGCAAGAATTGCTCAGCGGGCCGATTCTGAGGCCGCTTGTAATTGCTATGTTTGTTTGTTTGTTTTGATAAAGGACTCTGTAACGGCCTGAGATGGGCCTTGAATTGAAACCACATATGGCTAGGTGTGGAGATGGTAGAATAGAAATGTATTGTATTGCATAGGATATAGGATGTTTGTGGATGATGCTATGTTGAGGTTATGTGCAGTGGTATTGATGTTTGCTGTGTTACGAGTATGTCTATTAATTCAACTATCCAGAAACAGTTTTCAATTTGATTTTAAGAGCACACAATTTGAAAGTGCATAAACTGGTATTATTTGCACTTTAGACATCTCACCGAAGTCCCTGTGACTGAATCCAATCATTCAATACCTCGTGTATTGAATGATTGGATTCTGTCACAGATATATTATGTATTGAATTAAGGCTATGGATTCTGGTCTGTAATCTATAGGGTTCGAATTCTGTACAATACAAATGTTTGTAATGAGTTTGACTTATAAATTAGGTACTAGTGACCCGTCCCTGAACCGCGTGGTTTTTAGGACTTGACAAACATCAAGACTTCTTCATGTTTAACAATAATGTATTCATGTGTATATGTATTATACACATGAATTTTTAGAAAACAACGTGGCCACACAGACTGAACGAAAAGTGACTTTATTTATAATAGTGAATATTGTTCTTGATCTGGGCACAGAGTAGATTATGCGAGATAATAACTCCGTAAATACTGTAGGTATCATTATTTATTTAAAATATGTTATATTTACCATAACATCACGCCTGCATTCCACGAAGGATTGGATAGAGGTGCACCTATAGTACACTGACATTTCGCCAGTTATGTTTAAGTCCCATGTAATAGGGGGCGAGGGGGTTCGGGATATTAGACAGAAAAACGAATGGGAAACAACGTTATTATAAAAATGGCAGTCTACTAAAAAAGGTCTTCACAAAAATGAAGACGAAAATTCAAAATACCTTAAGCTTGTATACAAAGCAGCTGTTTGTAGCGTCTCGAAGTAAGCGAGACTGAATGCCTCTAACTGAGTTAAAACTTGGCACTGAATGCTCACATTGTTGCTTTGTCTGTCCGTCTCCCCTTTCTTCTAGTATAATTGGGACCGGTACATAACAATTTAATTCAAGAATTTGACTGCGAATTGAAGTTTTTATATTGTTTGGTAAAATGGTCAAGAAATAGAGATCTTTCGTAATAGGCTCGAAGAAGGGTGGGTAAGAACTTCAAGGCAATTCCTTCAAGTTCTTGCCATTCATTCATGCGTAGGGTAAGTCACAGCTTCGTCTTTATATTGTATTGTTCGCGTTAAGTACCTCAAACACCCACGAAACGGTTGTGATATCAATGGTAAAAGGCTAATTGGTTAAAGCGATATTTTATTATTAAATAACAATAACACTGTGCGTAGGGAGTATAATTGCGTAGACTAAATATTTCATATCAAAACAATAATTCAACGAGTGCTCCCTAAAGCCTGCAAAAAGTAGCCCTTTCCCCAAAAAGATCATAATATCATTAAACAGATTCTCCCGTCCATATTACTACAAAAGCCCAGTGGTCCACCAGTTTTTGTAGACAAAATATCGCACTAAATCACACCGGGCCGTTAAACGTAACAAAAGGTCACACCGTAATTAGTTTTTTTGTCCCCACTGTGCAATATTTCAACCTTCCCAGCCGCATCCGTAATAATTTTTCAATTAAAATTCATTTTTGTCATAAAATATTCTGCACTCGTGTTGAAAATTAAAATGTATGTGTTTTCGTATGGGTGATTACTTTAAATAACGTTGTTATTCATTTTTTTTTTTAGTTTTTATTGTATTTAAAAACATACGCGGACTTAAATGTATTCTGTGGTCTTTGTTGCGGAAAGCAGCTGCCGTTACTTTTGATCTTACCAGTTTTTTATTATGATTTAATAGCGAATGAGGTATTGGTTGGTTTCTGGAACTTACCTGAAACAAATAAAAATAACATTTAGCATCCATGCTAAGCATGTTCATTTAATTCATAATGTAAAAAGTGTTTAATAATACTTTAATGTTATGAACCGCGTATTAAACACAATCACAAAATACTAAGCTAAGCAAATTGTTGACACAAAATCTTATTAATGTTGCAGTCATTAAAATGTTAACCATATTTTCGACGTAATAGTTTCAACAACAATTTTAAATTTAATTTGTAGCGCTAGTTCTCAGAATTTAATATAAACCGAGCTATTGACTAATTCCACCATTAATTACTTTCATAATTGACACAACACGAACGTAAGGAAATATCACCCAATGTTTTCTTTTCATTGTTCACGAACTTAAAACAATTACTTAAGTAAATTCTAAATTACGCAATTAAATTATGTTAAAACATTGTTTAAAAATACTTTGTAACGTAACTTGAGCTAACGAGGTGTGCTTTGTAATGGCGTGGTTACGTGGAATGGATCGCGAGCCTTGGCAATGCACAATGTCGTGAATTCAAGTTCGTGCATACCAAATTACCCCATTCCTAACTATAGTAAAAGCGTTCATTTTCACATAACATCACGCCTGTATTCCCCGAAGGGTTAGGCAAAGGTTTACCTATAGTACACCCAACTTGCGTCAGCTATATTCAAGACCCATGTAACGGAAGGCGAGCCTATTGCCATCAACCGGGCACAAATCCAGACCCCGGGCTGCTAGTGAGAAATTCCAGATGGAAAACCCAATAACACTTTGCCCGACTCGGGATTTGATGTTTCATTCAATTCAACAACAATAATAATGTATTCTCTCTTCACAAAGCTGACTTAAAGTTAATGTGTACAAAAAATGTCTCAGCTGTATTCCACCTTTGTGAGAGACTGGTGTCTGATACAGGTTTTTGAGAAAAACCTGTACAGGTCACCTGGCCCCCTCCACGACTAGAATTCGCTTTTACAAAAATACCGTGCAAGAGTTGAAGTTAAACAATATGGTTAACACAAATATAAGAAGAAGTAAGAACAATATAAAATGCCTACCTACAATAATTCTACGGTGGTTATTGATTCATGTTGTTTTTCAAGGAGGTGAGGAACAGCTATGTGTGTGGTGTTGGTCAGAATTAGGTTTATTTCAGAACGGTCTAAAAATTCTCAGTTTTATGATAGTCTAGGGTATTTAAGTATTTTTTTATTTCTTTAATATAGCTTGATCGAGTTTTATAATATAGGTTTAGGAATTTATTCAATTTATTGTAATGATAATGCCCAAGAAAGCAATAGAATCTTTTAGGGAGCGTGGATTTGAATTGAGTCGTGGGACATAACCTACCCTTTCATCGGTTGTATGAGTAGCTTAGCGTCAAACTGCATTTGAGAATGTTTTTTAAGTAATTACGTAGTATGAACGTTGGTCTGACAGTGAGAGTGTCCCATTCTTTGTATAGGTCAGTAGTCGGAAAACTAAAGTGGAGACTAGCTCCAACCTTGAGTATGGCACGCTGTGTCCTTTCAACTTCGATGACGTGTGCTTTTGCGGCACCTCCCCATGATGATGTGATGCAGTAATCATTAAGTGATTGGCATAACGCGTAGTAGAACATCTTATCATCGTTTTTCCGTCGGCCGAGTGTCTTAGGTTTTGAAAATGTAAATTACTTTTCGTAACCAGGTCACGAGGGTTTCAATGTGTAGTTTAAAAAAGAGGGATTGGTCAATAGTGATTCCAAGGTATTTAATATTCTCGGTCATTTGAAGGGAAGAACAAGAGCACTGGGTATTTTCAATGTCACAGGTGTGAGCAGTAATCGTTAGAGTTGAGGGTGGGAGCAAGTTAGATCTTTGAGCAAATCCATGTAATTTGTTTTAGAGACGTTAATATTCAAAACATTGTATTGCAGCTAGTTACTAACACGACTTAGCCCCGGTTGTGCAACATCGAATACCTCCTCCCATCCGTCACCACCAAAGAACAGTGCAGCGTCGTCAGGAAAGGTCTTTCCCTTTAGAAGATAATATTGGCATAGGTCATTAATGTACACTAGGAATAGTGTTGGGCCAATTATACTACCCTTTGGTACACAAAAATTTACTGAGAGCTCGTCACTGAGCGAGTCATTTATCTTTGCTCGTTTTTTCCGATCAGTAAGATAGTCCTCCAGGAAGATTCCTCTGATACCAAGTTGTTCAAGCTTTTTGAGAATGTGCTTAATAGATACTGTGTCAAATACTTTTGCAAGGTCAAGGAACACCGTAAGGCATCTATTTCTCTCATCGAAGCTGACCACAATAGAGTTTACCAACTCGTGAACTGCATCATTGGTACTTTTGCCAGTTCTAAAACCAAATTGTGAAGACGAAAGGAGATTGCTTGATGTTCTTGCTTCCAAGAACTTAACTAGACGTTGGTAGGCGTTCCAATATCTTGGACAGAGTAGGTAGAACGGAGATGGGTTGATAGTTATTGACACTTTGTTGTTTGACACATTGTCTTTTTTCCAGCCTTATGGATGGGCTTGATAACAGCTATTTTGAAAGCTTGTGGCAAAATTCCCTTTGAGATTGACGGATTGGAGATGTGTTATGGGAGAAGAGAGGTAGTTTGCGTATCTCTTAATCATTTTTCTACTTACCTGATCGATTCCCACTGCCCAATTATCCTTCAGGCCTTCAACGAGGTTGCAAATTTCTTGTTCATCGGTAGGAAGAAGGACAAGCAAGTTTAAAGGAGTTATAGATGTGTAATCACTGGTGTGGCAAGATATTGTAGATTTCGAAGTGCAGATTTTATTTTCCAATATAATATGTTACTATAGGTACCTAAACAAATTGAATGGTATTGATTATACAAGGAACATTATTGAAGTGACAGGTCATTTCCTCTTTGTTACAGGTTACACATAAGTGTTTAGGTTACACCTTCAGACATGTATAGGCTATACATCCATGAGTCGATGACTTACTCAAGGTTTTCAGAAAGACTTGGTGCAAAACAGAATAGCATAAAAAGGAGAGGCTTTTGTCTTCTGTCGTTGACTAAACGGATAAGGACTAGCCAGAGAGACTACAATACCAGTGACATTTGTTTTATTTTTTTATGTTATTGAAATCCATATAATTAAATCGGCTCTAATTGGATACGGCTGGATGATGCTGCGCCAATATTACAGGTGAATGATGATTGTATTTTTTTATTGTGTTTTGGATTCAAAACTAAAACAGACCGAGAAGATGGTGGAACGCATAGGATGGCTTCCCCATCAAATGGTGAGGAGAAGCACAATATCGAAAGAAGTGAAAGGAATAGGTTAGGCCTTTGACCAGGAACGGGATAGATAAGGCACAAAAAAAATATTTACTGCCTTTGGGGCGTTTTTCACTATCAAATTTTTTTGCAATGCCGCATATTGTCACACTTTCAACAAACAAACTAGTTAATTTATAAATTTTCATAAAACATTGAAACACAATTATAATAATATTGCGGTAATTTTTCAGCTAAACAGACGGCGCCATTAATTTGGCGCAGTGTCACAGGCAGAGGCGGTGCCTAACCGCAGCCATGTGCCTCCTCTCTCTAAACTTAATACTCGTTTTATTTCCCTTTTAAATTTTCTGAATTTATTGTTTTGTTGAACTAGTTTTGAATAAAACTAGCGACGGTTTTTCAGCGTGAATTATAATTATGGAAAACGCTTTTTTGATGTAAATAATAATGGGAAATAGAGAACAGTTTCCTGTTTAATGTTATAGATATTGGTAAGATTAAGGTAAAAAAAGTGAGCCTCCTAATAACATAACATGCTTTCTATCACAATCCGAAAGATTTTGAAGGAAAGTCCTAATCCATAGCTTCATATGTATGAAAAATTCGTCTGCTTGATAACATAAATAACGCAATGAATGTTGTCGAATCGTCAAAATGAAAGACATTGCAACTGTGTTACAAATTATACCGCAGCGCAGGTAAATAAAAACTATCGATTTTTTTAATCGATACTTTTTTACTTAATACATAATATTATATTACTCTAACAGACTTAAAATAATAATATGTACTTCCATGTACATAAAAAAGAAGGGGAAAGAATCATGGATATTTTAGCTAATATACTTGGTAAATTGCTGGATGTATATACTGTTCTGCGCGCTATCACTGCCACTTCAGCTTGCTAATCCTATGGGCTATGTCAGCGACTTTAGTTCGTTTGCGAGATCGAATCAGAAATGAGGACATCCTCCTCATTTCTGATTCGATCTCGCAAATGCTCGGTGAGTGACCTTGAGCTTTCTTATGAGGCCCATGGTGAGAGGCCACGTTTCAATTCCGTATGTTATCACTGGTTGTACACAAACTGGTTGTAGACTTTCGTCTTTAGGCACTGAGGTATGTTGGACGGGAAGATGTTGTGTAGTTTTCCGAACGCTGCCCAGCCGAGTCGGATTCGACGATTGACCTCCATCTCGAAACTGGACCTACCCAACTGGATCACTGGTCCCAGGTAGACATATTTGTCAACAGCGCGCAGAACTGACGGCCGATGGGGCAGAAAGGTTCTGGAATCGAGGCCACGTACCGGCAAGCTCAGCGTAGGACGTCCACCCACAAGGTGGACAGACGACCTAATAAAGGTCGCAGGAAGTCGCTGGATGCAGGCCGCTTCCAAACGGCCAATTTGGAAATCATTGGGGGAGGCCTATGTTCAGCAGTGGACGTCCAATGGCTGAAATGATGATGATGATTATATACTGTAGTTATTATTTTTAATTTCCAATATAAAGATTCTTTATAAGTTAAGGGAAAGACACTTAAGTCAAATGTTTTTTTTTAAATAAACAGCACTTGCACGACAGTTTTAGACTTGCGTCCGTAATAAAAAGATAAAACAATTCAAAAATTAAAATAAATTAAAATAAGCCGAGGCAGATAAGAAATGACCAGTCCCTACTGACGGCGCCCGTTCACGAACATGACGCATGGATCAGCATTTAGCTCAACCATTTTGAAGGGAACTTAACGATCCAACACACACGCCACCACCAGCGTGACATTTTCTGAGTGACCATGACATACTCTCAGCTGCCAGGGCACATCAAGTCAATGAAAGACGTACCCAGTAAATGGTAGCTTTATAATATATAAGGTACATGGTCACAGTGCTCACACATGTGCTATGCAATTATACAATACTAAGAGATTTAAGTTATACAATTCAAAGATACTCTTTACAATCTTCAGCAGCTCCAACAATATTTTCGAATGCTAATTAATCAATTAGTTTATGCGCCCTTGCTTGTGAAGCTGGACCAGCGTTGAGCCAAGCATTTTTTTCAGCGATATAATCCCCCAGCTTATAATATGCTAGGCAGCATAGTGTGCGTTAAATACAAGATTTAAATTTCGTTTCATTTAGTTGTAGTATGTGGGGAGGTATTTTATTGTAACATTTTTAACAGTACCCCATGAAAGATGAGTCTACTTTAGCCAGTCTGAAATCCGGTTGAACTAATTGGTCCCTATTTCTAGTACTATAATTGTGTTTTTCACCTCTTTTACTGAAAATATTAAGATTTTCCTGACGTACATGATGTTTTCATAGATATATTGAAAAAGTACCGTCATGATGTTAATATTTTTAAACAGTTCTCTTAGAGAATCGCGCCTGCGGAGGCAATATATTGCTCTAATGGCTCTTTTCTGAAGAATAAAAATAGAGCCGATATTTGCAGCCCGTCCCCATACTAAAATTCCGTAGGACTGGTATTTGTTGGTTATCGATTAATAACGTGAAGTATTTTGGCTTTTTATTCGTGAAGTCAATGTGGATAAACTTGCTTTCATTCGGTTTGATACACCATGTTGTAGTCTACTCATAGATATGATTAATGGAATCTTGAACTTTTTTTTTGGCTTCCTCGTGACTATTTCCAACAGCCATCAGCAAAAGTTGCAATTAAATTATTTTCTAGCACAGGAATATAGTAGCAGGTGTATAGTAGGTACAGGACCGGATCAAGTACACTTCCTTATGGTACCCCAGATTTTATCTGCATAAGGTCTGAATAGGCCTTTTTTGTCTTATCTCAAACAATCTGTTTGTTATATATGACTCTAATTATTGATTCATCGTTCTTAGTTTATATAGTATAAGGCCTTCATGCCATACTTTATCAAAAGCCTGGACTACATCAAGGAAAACCGTGGAGCACACCTTCTCTTCTAGTGTTCTTTCAATAATATTAGTAAATCTGTGTACTTGGTCGAGTGTAGAGTGTTGTTCTCTAAATCCAAACTGATAATCGGGACTTTGATTTTCACCTTCAATAAGAGGCTTCGATCTCTTAAAAAAAACGAATAGTTTTGACAACTCAGGTAACAGTGAGATTGATCTATAAGATATTGTTTCATGAGGTGGCTTCCCAGGCTTGACTATCATGATGACTTCAGCTACTTTCCACATGTCAGGTACGTGTTTTAACCGAAATGCAGCATTAATGAGCGTGGTAAGGACCGAGGTTAGATAAAGCTTTACGTGGGAGATTTTGTAAAACTTCTCCTGTAATTAAGTCGTAACCAGGGGGGATTTTCTTCGATTAAAATTACACTTAATCTCTATGGATACTTCTTTTGGGGTAACTTGATCAAAGTTGATTCAATAAAAGAATTTCTGTAAGTGCTTCAGTTGGCCGCATTTGTTGATTGGCTTATTCGAACACCGAAGCTTGGATACAATTTGTTAGGTCTCACACAAATTTGGGTGATTCACCATCCTTTATAGGCATAATAAATACTATCTAAGTATTCAAAGACTCACTTTTAAAAAAAGTAGATTATTAGATACAATTAAATATTTTTCAGAAAAAAGAAAGTATTAGTAGTAATTAAGTCAAACGTTGAATACTATTACGACGACGACGGCAATGAATGGGAGACAACGTATTGCCTTAAATCAATATTTTTTTCTATTTCATACTAAAAGAATAAACACAAATTTATTTAATATTCTATAGTGTACACCATAAAAATACAGACATCAATTTAAGTTTTTTTTTTTCGAAGTTCTTATCATTTTATTAATATAGCAATTAAAAATGATTAGTGTATAGTATTGATAATGCGTATGGCACGCGCCCACTTAAATAGCTATACGTCATACAATTGACTTAATACCTTGCTCTTTGCAGCAAAGCAAAGTATTATAACGAGGCGGAAAAAATAAACAAAAGTGCCCTCTTCCAAGCATATAATATTATGTCTTCCTTTTACCTTGCAGAAGCAAGGTAAAAGGAAGACATAATATATGCATTGACATATTCTCGTACAAGCAAGAAGCGGCCAAGCCAGTCAGCTGTCCAACAGCACCCAGTTCTCTGCCGCACCTCTGTCTGTCGTAGACTAATGTTGCTCTCACTTAGACGGATGCTACAGGGCAAATTGCTCAATTGCTTTTTGCTTGAGTTTTATGTTGTAATGCCATTGTAAGTAATTAAAAAGTGTACAAGGTGCAATTGAAATAGCTACCCAACTGAAAAGTAAAGTACAGTCCGCGACGGTCGCGGTTGACCACCTTATTGATCCTTACTCCTTATTAATTAGGGGGAGGGGGGCAAAAAAGTGAAAAGTGGTCAACCGCCAACTTTGTCAAGTGTATATAGGTAAACATAGTTTGTTCAGAATTGACTACTGAATATAAATTGCATAATATCGGATTATAATATTGTATTAGTGCTAGATACTTACGTATTCAGATTATTGCACAGTGGTCTCATCGGCTTTAGATTCACAGAAATTATTATTATGTTAAATTCAAACCAAGGTTGTGACACCCACTTTGTGTTATTTTCCATGAAAATGATTAGTTAAATATTTTTGTTGTTTATTTTATCCGTACATCTATAAACTGTCATTTTCCCAGTTTGCACTTTCACACTATTAACTCTTTTCACCAAAAGCTTGTAAAAATAGAAGCACGTGCTCACCGACTTTAAGCTCCAAATGCAAATCTGAGTTCATTTGACTAATAGCACGCAGTAATGGCGCTGCACAGTGTTAAAAATTTGCATTTAACAAGCCATAAAATAGATTAAAGTAGTAACGTTAAATTATTTCGTGGATGGCGTGCCTCTCGTTGCAAACGTATTAAAGTTTTATCCGTCCTGTGTGGCGAATCGAGTTAGAAGTTCCTCGACATTATGTCCACGGCGTAGTGGCGTGCGCAGTGTGCACCCGTGATTCAATTTATTGTTGCGAAGAATTACTGTAATTGCTTTAAAATTTTCTATCGGACGCACTGTGTGTCGTGTTCCGTAGTTCAAAAGTTTGAAGTGCTGGAAACATTAAATGAGATTTTAAAGTTGTGGTTTAATTAGCTGGGTGTGTAGCTTCGCCTGGAATTTAAGTTTAAATGTTTCATATTTTCAAATTAAGTATTAAAGTGTTTAATGTTGGTACCCAAGAAAGGATGTCATTATCCAATTGGCTTGATGATACTTTCATAAACGAACACAATGGTAATTTTAAAAAATCTTACTCCTTTATCGTTTCAGTTCCATTGAAACTATCACTTTCATATCATCAAAAGCCAAAACATAAACTTAGCTGTATTTACACATTGAGCACACCAGCCAATTTCACTCCCACAGAAAAATGTTCTAACACATTTTTGTCCACCCAGTCGTCTCCCTAAGCGTGCAAACAACTGCCTCGGCTCATTACATTTAAAAACTTTGTATGGACAATGACTTAATTGGAAGCAATTCCGGTAATTCTACAATTTTGGTTATAAATCCCAGCCAGCGTTTATAAGGATTTGAGTAAAACTTTGTACAATAAATATCCCAAGGTATCTCCGTCTGTTGTAATTATAATTAGCTACTCTGTGTTTCCCTTGTGGGTAAGCAGAATCGCTGCTAATATTGGTGGTGTACTTTGTCTGCGAAAATTTGTCGATGAAAGTAAATAGTAGATTTTACAACAAGTGCACAAAACGAACCATTTTTATCCGATACTTTTAAGCCGAGGGCTGTTAGTTATGTCGAGGATAAAATGGTTTTGTGGACGAGATATAAACTCTGATTTTCATTCGATTGCGAGGAAATAAAACAGTAGTATGACATAACATTTCTTTAATTAAAATTCAAAGTAAAATTAGTACAGTTTTGAATACTGAAGGAAATTATTTTTCCCGGCAAATTAACGGTATTTATGTCTTAAAAAACACATGAGGCAAATAAATTAAAGTAAATATTATAGAATAACAAATTCTATCTATGAACTTCTTATTGTGTTTGGCTGTATGGCTCATTTTCTTTGCCTTAATATAGATACATTTATGAGTAAATACGTTAATGCACTTGTGCACAAAATTCGATTTTGTGCACAAATGAGCACTTTCAGAGCATGACAAGTGAAAATAAAATTAATACACTGATTTAGGGTAGGGAATGTTTGAAAGATTGGCTACATATCAAATTAATACGTAGATGTGTCTGACAACTGTTTACAAAAGTTTGATAAACAATTAAGGTCGTTGGTTGTACAGTACAACTATTTTCTTAATGTCCCTCGGGAATCATCGCATTTCCGAATATAAACAGTTTTCCTCCCATTTTTTTAAAAATAAATTACATTAAGTTCAAAGAGTATTAACAACTCAATATACTTCCAAGTCGATTAAGAGCGTCTGGTCTGCACCAAGTGCAAAGGGCAACTGATAACTGAGGAAACACGCAGTTTGCCGAGGGATATTAAGAAAATAGTTGTACTGTACAATCAATGACCTTATCAAAATTGACACACTCCGTGAATTTGACTTATAATAGCTATTTTATACAACTATCGAATAACTGACAAAATAAAGATATGCTGTGTACCTGTTTAGGTTTATTTCCGAAACTTTCTGGCTATTTATGTTACATACAGACAAAATGGAAACTCTTTGGTGTTGCAAGTGTCAGTGAGCGGTAGTAACTGCTTCAATGCATTCTGGCTATCTCCATATATACATCATAATTTTTTCACAAGAACCTATTCATTCAATTTCTAAGTTCTGTAAATAAATGGCTTCACGAGAATCTTCTGATAAAGCCATGTACTCGTATTCAGCATCACAACTAGTTAAAGCTACAGTATTTTGTTTCTTACACTCCCAAGTAATAGCAGATCCAGATTTCATAAAACAAAATCCTGTGTATGACCGTCAATGAAGAGATACCAAAGCGACAGAGGAAAAAGCCAGAAAGGTATAGATTTTCTTATATGTGCACCAGCTCCATAGGAGAATATGACATATGCAGTGGCTATCAGTGGACCTGAGAAACAGCAATGGTTGCAGGAGATTGCAGAAGAGCTGCAGTCATTTGAAGACAACCCAGTGTGCGATGTTGTCAATGCTCCAGATGACGCGAGTGTAGTGAAGTGTAAATGGGTGTATACAAATAAATTCAATTGTGACAGTAAAGTGAGATATCGTGCGCGACTAGTAGCATGATTTCACGCAGAAGTTTGGTGTGGACTATCAAGAAACCTTTTCACCAGTTATCAGACATTCAACTTTGCTATTACTACTTGCTTTGAGTGTACAGTTTTATATGGTCATCACTCCCTTAGATGTCAAAAAAGCTTTCCTTATTGGTTATCTAAAAGAGAGCATTTATGTATAGGTATGCATTTGCCAGAAGGTTTTCCTGTCGAAAGATTCCAATAACGTTTTAAAATTAAAGAAGGCCGTTTATGGCTTGAAACCGTCATCACTTGCTTGGTATCAAAGAGTAGAAGAAACATTATGTAAGCTGGGATATATTAAGAGCAAACAAGAGCCTTGTTTGTTTTAAAGAATCATAGTGATGATAAGAAAAGTTGGGATATGTCGGTGATTTCTTAATATTTTCTTAAAACAAATCTGAAACTGATTTTTTCATAGAAGCAGTTAATAATTACAGCATTACACAGTACATCAGGAGAATTATATAATTAACAAATTTTGATATGTCTGATTGTAATAAAGCTGAAACTCCTTGTGAATGTAAACTAAATATTGAAAAGTCAAATACTTGTGATGAAGTCAAATATCTTATCAAAAACTAATAGGTGGCTTAATGTACCTGGCTGTAATGACCGGCCAGAGATACAGGCTGACCAGACATTGCTCATTCAATTAGTTATTTGAGTCAATTTAACCATTCTTATTCACACGTTCACTGGAACTATGGTAGAAAAATAGAATTTTAAAGTAATTGTTGAAAACAAAAGATTGTTGTCTAAAATATTCCAAAGGAAAAGCGGAACTAGTAGGATTTGTAGATGCCGATTGGGCAAGTGATGCCATTGACAGATGGTGCTAGGGCCCCGTCTCGTGCAAGCGTGCATCTTAATATTGTATTTACTTGTGAGCTTATAATATAGCGGTCCTCTGGACCTCTTAAAGTACCTCCGCATATTTTATTTTATAGCTACCAACCCCCTGTGAGGTTAAACTCTCACATTTTAAACACTTAAATAAATACTTAAAGACATTAATAACTCAATAAACAAGACATTTTCATTCAGACCTTACGATTAATACTTCACAATTTCAACATTCGGATCATCCCGTCACTGCCGTTAATAAATCCCTCTCTCCATCCGGTTCGTACCGCGGACTGATGGAGGACACGAATTAAAACTTGCTGTAATAAATATGGCGAGCCATCCCTATTGCGCTGTATTTGTGTAATTTTAACAATCAAGTTAGCTACTTTGATTGTGGTTGAGTTTCTGTGAGCTACTGTGTGTAATTCATTTTGTTTTTATAATTTAGGGGATTGGGGGAAAGTGTGTTAGTGGTTTGTTCTAGAATATCGAAAAAGGTAGAAAAGAAAGGTAGGTCGAAACTATTTGATTAATATCTAATAATAATAAATAAAAGTTTAAAAGCAGTTACGGGTCGTCAGAAGCCCGAAAGTCTGAAAACCAGTCTTACCAAGGGGTATCGTATTACCCAGTAACTGGGTTGTGGAGGTCAGATAGGCAGTCACTCCATGGAAAATACTAGTATTCAGCTGCATCCCGTTAGATTGGAAGCAGACGCCCTCATAGTTGGGAAAAGGCTAGGCAGATGGCGAGGGACTTGGTTTGTGTTTTATGAAAAATAGTGTCTGATTTAATGCAAAACAAAGTTTATAAAAAAATGCAAATTATTTATTGTAAACACAACCGTTGCTCTGAAAATGTTTTATTTTTATTTTATTATGATAAAATTATTGTATAATTGAAGTAGCTTATCTATTTATTCACATTCAATATTTGAAACTATCGACAACTCCTTTGCTTATTCGCGTTTACCGACAAACTAAAGGTAACTTAAGGTAATATTGTAACGAGTTGCACTTGAGGTTGTGAACTTAACAACAATCGACTCGAACATTAAATTTCAAAAGCGTTGCACGAAGTTTGAAGTTTACAAACTGTATTAATTTATTGCCATCGACCTTACCAGCTAACTTCCTGTGGTAATTATATTGGATTAAAACTATAACTATATTTATGTTTTCATGCGAGTCTTTTACTAAGAATTTTGTGGTTCGGCTCCTATAGTTACTGATTGGTTTATAATTATTTCAAGGGACCTTAAAAGAGGGTTGATGCAGGACTTCATAAAATTCTTCGTCTTTTTCATAGCTACACGATTAAAAAGTCGTGATGTGATGAAAATCAAATCCTGTCAACAAGTAAAGAAGCTAGGCTGACTGCCTCCTCATCTAAATAAACTTAATACGTGAAACAGTCAGACTACCCGTAATGATTATGTTATAAATATAAAGTCGACGGCACGGTTAGCGCAGTGGTTAAGCGATTGACTGCTGCACTGCGTGTCGCGGGTTCGAATCCCGCACGGAACAAATATTTGTATGACCTACAAGTAGTTGTTTCGGGTCTGAATGTTTGTGTATGTGAGTTTAAATGTTTTTAAACGCACCCACGATACAGGAGAAATACCTAGGGTGGGGAAACGTTTAAAAAAAAAAAAAAAGTCAGGGAAATTAATGGCTTAGCAAATTTACCACCAACTTAAAATGTCCGTATATTCAAATCACAACTGTCATTCTATGACAGTTGTAGGAAATGGCTGTAACAGGGCAAATTGACGTAGTGTGTCAAAAGTTTGTCCCAAGAGTCCCATCCCACAGCTGGGCAACGAAACCCCTCCAGAACCTAAGCTAGTCATCACTCAGTGTTTACTCTTCAATATAATTCTGTTCGCAAACGACGGTAGTTTTTGTTAAAACAAAAGAAACTCCATCGTTTGCAGAGATAATTAAAATGCTAGCGTTTATCTTCTTGCCGGCGACTTGAGATTTTTTGTGCAGGTTTTAACTGCTATTCTGCCATGGTTTTTCAATGAAGCTTTCATAGAATATTTATAATCTTGTTCTGATATCATATATATTTTATCTACAAGTAATTATTATCAATAAACAATAAAAAAAACATAATTCAGCTCTACATATCGGGTACATACGTGCTGGTAGCTCTTCATACGTGACACATCATGTCACAAATAACGCACGCAACCGCACAGAGTAGACACTGTCTTATGATTTCCGAGTTCGATTCTCGCCGTGGCAACAAGGCTAGATGATATGATCAACAAGTCTAGACGACCCCACGACGTTTTTTATACTCGTCAAAAAACAATGGGGGTCCCATTGTTTTTTGACGAGTATAAAAAACATACACGCAACATTCAAAAATAAAATTTAATAAAAAATAAATACATTAAAAAAAAAACATAAAGGAGATGGGAAATAGTGGGACCAAATGTATTAAGTTGATATTTATGATCTAAAAAAAATGTTCATATTATTTTATCTTAGAATTTTAAAAATCAGCTCAATTCTTAATCTGGTAGCTGAGAAATAAGCGAAAGATAGTTTTTGTGAGATTATCGATTAATTGCGTAATCGTTTACACAATCACAAAAATAAAACTAACTAAGTAATTAACTCAAAGTAATTAAATGCACTATAATTTATATAGGTACAATATAGTGCATTTAATTACATTTATATTAATAAATAAAATATTAATTCATTACTGAAAAACCAATATAATAATTATCAGTTTTATACCGATTAAAACCAGTGTCATATTTTTAGTCTATGTCACTGGCATGAAAGCTGACTGACATTGACACTAGACAGTGGCCGACTGCTTCTTGGTTGCTCACTCGCATAGACTACTATGCTCACTCGTTTCATGTTTTTTTGATGCATTTTGAGTGCTTTCCCGATTATTTTTCATTTTTACGACCACTGCTTTGTCTGTTACGGATTCTGACCCTGCCTACCTTGTATGACCCTTGCTTTCACACTGGACACCGAAGATCGTTCACACGTTTGACTTGGAATTGTTATTTTTAATTTTACCGCCGTAATTTCGATTGGATATTTTTGAAATTATGGATCGCGACGGACTGATAAGTTTAAATCTATTCATTCACACCATTTTCATCTCGTTACATTCAGGCCCAAGATTGTATGTAATCGTTTCCGTCTCCATTCTTAAATTAATAACGTTCCCTTTATATGTATTACATTATGACCCTTACAGATGTTATAAATCGTACAGGTAGTTGTACATTTTGAGTCTTAAATCAAAGATTCAGACAAAATAAAGCAATATTTATTCTGTTTCTTCTGTTGCGATTGCTACTTAGGGTACCGTAGCTCAAAACGAAAAAAAACTGAATCATTATAGGATCGCTTAACGGAACCAAGCACGGACGGGTAACGTAAATAAATTAATTTTGGAAAATTTAAAAAAAGTTTTGCAAACTGTACCGCGTGACATCGAATGAGAAGGCTTGTTTTGAGGATCTCAAATATTTATTAAATAAATAATTTTAATGATATTTAAGATAATTGATGAAAATTGACCATTCCTCCTTATCTCCGAAACTGCGGAGCATAAATTTTTAAAAATCTTTTTGGTTCTTTCCTCACAGATTACAGGAACACATTTACATTTGCAGTTGGAATTTATGGGAGAACATGTTTTTCAACTGCAATGTTAAGTTTGTTCTTAGGAAAAATTACACCACATTACGCATTCATTGTGAACGCACGTTCACAATGAATGCGTAATGTGGTGTAATTATATATAGGCCGCTTTTTTTTAAATAATTTTACAGAGTGATCTTAATCTTGTCTATATAATCTTAATCTTCAGCCTGTCAATAAAAATAAACAACGAAATTATATAACAATTATCAAGGCTCTTTCAAAGATGTGCAGCTGAATTACAATACGGTCTAATACTTTATTGCCATCAGTAGGTAGTTACTAAATATACGCACTAATAACTATTATGTGCTGATATCTAAAACCAACCACGTATTTATTGTTCATTCTATACTTCGTTTGCACAGATCATCACAGTTTTATTGCTTCAGTAGAATTTATTACAGTCGTCTGAAATTAGATCGGCATGTTTAATGTCTTTCTAGATCTATGACGACGTCAAACTTTATTACGCTATTAGTAGCAACAACGTTATAAGGAACAACAAAGCTTTTTATAATAGTAGAAATATAAATATAACTTAATAAAAACGTAAAAATATTATTAACTCAGATGTTATTCGTTGGGCAAACTAATAGATACTCCACAAAGGAAATTGTAATATCGATATAAGTGCCTACTTGCTCTATGATAAATATTCGGCTATATCCGTTAACTTATCCCGAAAAGGTGAAATAGTGTTTGTGTGTTTAAAAATAGCAGTCATCCATACGAAATTATGTTGAAGAACATTGGCCATTCCAAAGCCTACGACAACCTTTTAACGCGTTGATTATTCTTTTTAATATAAATAACTTACCATGTGAAAGAGTGTATACCTTTGAGGTAGATTTTTGTGGAAGGAATTATTTATTATTAAGATCTCATGTAAAGTGTACCAAAAATCACACCAATAAATGAATTTGAACCTTGACAACGTAAATATTACTTACCTATACTCAACAAACTAATCAAGCTATTCACCGTTCGTAACATTAAATATTTTCGCCTAACAAACAATAATACTACATCTACAAGGTTCCTTATTTCAAATCCTACATTTAACCAAATTAAGTCAAACGCTTGCTAAGCATACTTAAGACGTAAAGGCTATCGTCCCGACTCCGCAGTCCGCCGGCTATCAATCGGCTATAAACTGGGGCCGGATTAAGTTCTAGTAATCCTTCAGACATTAACTCCTATTCTATTTGGGGGTCCTTCTAGATTTGAGGGTTAAGACACTCAATTTTGGAAGGATCCCAAATAGAAGAAAATGAAGGAAGATGCTTGTTGAAATTATATTATTATTTGTTATTGATATAGTTTTTGTTTATCAAGCGGTAGCCGTGTGTCTTTGGTGCAACTAGCTCGAGCTTAGGTCCGATGCTGTAGGTACATGAATGTCCCCGTGTTTCAGTGGGTATTCATTTTTTGTTTATCTATTTTAATAGAGTTTATTATTTTAGTATGTTTGTTAAGGCATCAACCCATTTCTCCATTTCACCAAAAAGTTTTCCAAATAAAATGTTCCAAATTTACAAACACAAGCATCCCGAAAACTCCGTATTCCTTTCACTCGTAAATTAGCTTTTAAACCAACACGTGCATAGTAAAAAAACTGTACGGAACCAAGCCATCAATATAGAAAAGAAACAAACGCACGGACAAACGAAATCTCTTTTGAATTTCAACCCCCCAAAAGAGGGTTTTAATCGTTTTTAAATGTCTACCCGTAAAGGCGCAAATCCATGAAAATATCACTATCATCCCCCACAAGCAATATTCAACTTTCTTACTTAGTGATAAAAGTTATTATAGATGCACGTGAAAGTTGGTGTTGTTTTCTACTTTATATGGATTCATTAAAGAGTGAACAGAAATTGGGTTCTTTGCTGAACGTTGAGCAATTTGCTCAACGTTCAGCAAAGAACCTAATTTCTTTCGAAGATTTGTGAAGTTTGCTAGATGTCAGTCTGTCAGTCAGTGCGGATGGACTGTGGTAGAAAGACATGGCTTTTATTTTAACATCTTGGTTTTAAAGGAAAGTTGTCTTAAAATTTTCTAAAAGTTTGTGATGAAGATTTTTATGTCAAGTAGAAATGACAGTGAAAAAGATAACTTAACGATAAGAGAACTTTTTGACCAACTGACAAAACTCCTTGATAATTCAAAATTGACCTGTCAACGGTATACCAAACTGAAATAAAAGCTTATTGACCTTAATAAATAAATGTTACTAAATATCAGTCCGAGTACTGTTTACTAATCAAACACTCCCCTAGGTCTTAGACAAAAGAACACATAAATCTAGACCATTCAACAAATTACCAATCAATACCCCATAATTCCGACCGACAGCATATACAATACGAATGAATAACCAACATAACACACGAACAACTATTTGAATATTGGTAACATTGCAAGAGCATTCTACTGTTCCCTGAATATTTTATTAAGCCTTTAAGATTACAGAAAAACCCACTCTCTAGAGATCCCAGGGGAGGCTTCGATACGTATCGATAAAGGTAAATAATTTAATTCTCTTGCTTCTAGTAAATGGGGTAACATTTCTGGAGTTTCCGAATAGAAATGTGTTTTTTGATAGTTGAATGTTGGAGTAGTATTTAAGAGGGGACGACTTGAACTAGGTTGATGTATACCGCTGAGAAATGGTGACAGTCATGTCTTTATGTAGTTAGGATCTTCTAACTGAATAGACAGCTGTGCAGCTGAGCAGATTGTTGCGCCACTTCTTCTTCCCAGCAAATGGTGAAGGGTGGTTTTCGCAGACTTTCTTATGTAATATGTGTTCAACAAGTGCTGATTCTCAGCCTAGTTTGAATAAATGACTGGATTTTGTAATAGTTTCACATTTTATTTCAAACCATATTAATGCTCTCTTCATCATGCACAATTTTAGTTGCAAATAAGTTTGATATTAATAATGACATAACAGCTATCAAACTAACCTCAGGTCCCTCACGTAAGATTAGATTTGTAAAGATAGCGCTGACTCATCAATGCCAAGTTTGCACAGCCGGCGTCAATGAGAGCCATAGCTTAGAGCTTTCATAGACGTCAAAAGAAATTGGTTGGCTTACCTGTACATAAAGCAGTCTTCACCTACTACAGATAAACCGACCGATTTTTTTTACTAAATCATGATATAGCCACTCGCGTGTAGAAACAATATAACATTACTGTAACAGACTTCATTGTTCTACTTGTCAAGCTAAATATAATAAAATTATACTCTCTTTAAATGTTACAAGAAAGATAAATTACGTGACATGAATCCAATCGGGGGTGAGGTGAGCTGGAGGTGAGCGGAAGGGGGGGGGGATAATTTCGGTTTTTAGGTGGGCAAAGATTTATTATAGGGGCGTGCCCATCGCCGAACAAAATATTCCTTTGGTAGAAAAATACGGGGATATTGAGGTTACGACTTGTTAGCTTGTATTGTTATCATTATCATAATGTGTTTCGATGACAAATATGCTAAAATGATGCATGTTAGGTTGGGAAGGTGGCTAGCTCATTGGCGTGTAATTTGAGACTCATGTCTAGTAGTGGATTACTTTCCAGTCCTAAGTTCCTTTTGTTTTTCTATTTATTCGTGAAGTAAGTATGTAAGTTAGTAGAGGGGTTCGTGGCTAAATGAGAACAGTCACACGAGTCCTCCGTGGATGGATGACCATACATTGCTTATCGAGATTCTTCCGTGCCTCGGAAAGCACGTTAAGCCGTTGGCCGTTGGTCATTCATAGATCGTTGACAGTCGTTACGGGTGGGTAGTCAGAAGCCCAAAAGTCAGACAACCAGTCTTACCAAGGTGTATTGTGTTACCCAGTAACTGGGTTGTGGAGGTCAGATAGGCAGTCGCTCCATGTAAAATACTGGTATTCAGCTGCATCCGATTAGACTGGAAGCTGACCCCAACATAGTTGGGAGAAGGCTAGGCAGATTTCGTATAGTAAGCTAGTTAGGCTTTTAATTTGGTACCTTGTCTAAATAGTTAGTTCCGTTATATATTGCATACGGTATAAGAATTCGATTCGACAATGGACAAAATAAAACACATTATTAAGCAAGTATTTCGTTAATAAACAGCGAAGCATGTAATTGATAACAGATTATGAACAGATCCTTGTTCAAATGTCAATTAGAAGTTCTCCAAATATCAGTCATCCAATAAACCAGTTAATAAAAATGTAAATGCAATAAATTTAACCAACCACCCAGTGCCGAGTGCCGTTATTACGGCCAGTACGGTATGTTACGTGGTTAAATGTAAAACATTAACATGGCAGGTCAATTATTATGAACGTGCATAAATAATGATAAACTAATTGCTACAAACAACTAATAATAGGTCCCGTGCTAAGTATGTGTACCGATTTTTTTGATGGATCTAGTATCTTGGCAGAGACAAACAAGCAAGCAGGCATTTATGAACATTAATTAATGTTGGTACGTAAAATACCAGCCCAGACTATGCGAGATAGATCGCAAAACTACTTATTCTTGCATTTGTTACATTATCAACTCTCATTTCATCATCACTTTACGGAAAACAGGATAAACCATGACACACAATTTCCCAGTTTTTCTCATAAACTTTACAAGAGTATTTATTTTCAATTCCACGAATCAACACCGAAACAAAAGAGCACAGACGTTTTCAAAGGAAAAGCAATGGAAACGTGTATTCCAGCTGATAGCTCCAGAACAAATGATACCGCAGAATAGATTGTACGGAGTAATTTAGTGAGCTACAGCCAATGAGCGCGCTCCGTTTTGAAGTATTAGTTTTGGACTGTAAATTTGTGGAAAGCAGCGCATGTGAAGGGTTAAACTGTTGTTTTTTCCGGTAATACGGAATGGGAGGTAGTTTTGCTGTGCGGTGAATAACGGAATGTGGTTTGATATACTCGGTATCAAAGGTAAGTGAACAAAATAAATAAGTAAGAGCCGAGTTTGTCTGGCTGCTTGAAATGTTTTCATGGCTCAACTACCTGAACGATTTTAAAGACTTTTAGGTACACAAGTTAATTGATATCTGTAATCGATGATTAGGTCTTATTTTATGCAGCTTTCTAAGTATTGATTAAATAAATAAAATGACAAATTTAAATTCCCTTGAGAACCTGTAGACTGGGTATAATTATTTCTATTTGGTACAGTGATTTAACTGGCTTACTAACCCATACTGTAACTATACAGTTAGTAGTTCTTATTTGCTATTTCCGAATCAATTACAGCAAATTACATAAATATATTTTATAAGTAAACTCAATTCCACAAAAAAAAATAGTTCACAATGTCTATTTATTTCCTACAACCGCCCCATTAGGAGTTAAGAAAACGAACAATTCAACTGCTCCGAATGTCTTAAAGACCAGGAACGCTTCAAAGATCCGTATTTCAGCAAAAAGGGAACTTTTCAGACATCCCTCGAGACTGATCGGCTGTAACGTCCGGCTCTCGTTATTTCTTTGACGTACGCTCTTTGAGAACATCTAAATGAGGCCAAAAGAGCCCGAAAGATGTCGAAAGGACTCGGAAGATTCGGAAAGTTGCATTGTTTTGACTTGACAGAGTCTGATAGGAAATCATTTTATACCCAATTAGAGATGGTACGGTAAAGGCTTTTTTAATATTTCCGAGTTGGTTTACGGTCATTTGTGTGGTGATAAGATTTATCGAAAAATCAAATTGATTCTTTATTGTGCGACGGTTCAAGAAAAAACAAGTATTTTATAATGACCTAATGTCGTTTTTTAAATAATACGACCTAAATTAAACCATTTTGTATAGGGCCATGATATCTACTTTAAAATTATTATTCCTGTTACCTATTACACAGCTTTCCAATTTTAACATTGTATTTTTATCTATTGCAATATGGCTGTTGATAGCTCGCGTTATATCATAAAACATTCAATTTTTTTTTTAAATCAATAATACCGCGTACGGTGGAACTAAACACGATTTTAGAAACAGCGGTATGTACTAGCACAAAATAGATTATTCAATTGGTGGTGCACTTTACTCCGTACCACCCTGCAGCCGCCCCGTCGTATATTCGAGCGGGTCTATGAATGCAGCGTTTTTCGCCAGAGTTTATTTTACGTGAAGTGTTAAAAATAAAATTGGGTAAAAAATACCCCTCGCGTATCGCTGGGTTAACTTTATTCCGTCTAGATTGGATTTTTGAAGCGATTTTTTTTGTATTGAATATAGTATAAAGGTTGTAACAATTTGCTGAACGCTTTGAACAGTAGTTATTAAGCGTTGTAACAAGTGGCTTGAAGCGCGATCCATTTTGTATTGGAACATTCTTCCTCCTTGTAGTATCATCCTGTGAACATCCCGGGACTGAACACTGAATGCCGTGTTATTTGTGAAAATGTATACTATGGTTTCTTGATTTAATTTATTTTTTTATTTTATAAATTGTGTGCCTATAACAAAGTTGATAAGTAGACTACTCTTCTAACTTTATACCTACACAGGAGTGTACTATTTTGAGCTCAAATGCATCACTGACATGCATGATATTAGCCGAAAAGAAACGATTGTGCATCAGCTGCACTTTACAAAATCAATCAGATATATCTAACAAAAACTTTCAATTACTTCTAACAGACATAACAATAGTACTTAAAACCACAAAAAATAATACATTCATCCAACAATGCACATCTGACATCTGCGTCAAACGAGATTACTCGCGTCAGTCCGACAGTCCGGACTGCAGTCCGTCTGTCATTCGACTGGGAGGCGCAACTTTCCATTAATGAAGCCGCCGTATTGTGCGCTGATTGAATTCCAACAACAATGCGATTAGAAATATCTGGACGTGGCGCGGTAGTGTTGAAAAGTCCAACATTTAGTGTTAAAATAGTGGCAAAGTATTATGATTTCAGTTTTGAAATAGTTCTGTGAAAATATGGAATTTAAACTTAAGTAGGTACATTTGTAGACCTGCTCATAAGCTAAATATAATTTTCGTGATTGGATTGGTAAAGAAAAAAAAAATGTAAACTGACATAACACGCTACGAACCGCTGTTGCCTGTTTTTATAGTCTTATATACCAATTAGTCAGTTATTGCTTTGTATGTTTTTCATCATAGTAAGTTATAACTGTACTCGAAGCAATAACATGTAAATCAGCCTCAATCCTACCAACTTAACCCTTGAGTCAATAACAGAAATATTCCTTTAGTCCTCTATTACGTCTAATTTCCTACACGGTTTGTTGCACGTGCATACAACTACACCTAGCTTCAGTATAAAGTTACAAGACATGCTAAGAAGGTGCTAATCACGTATGTGGGTTAAGTAGCACAGTACTGACAGGGCATTATGCAGCCTAGCCGATAATGTGGATGTTACATAATACGTAGAAAGTATTGACCTCCAGTCCAGCCGTCGAGAGAATGCGTCCTGTCAGTTGGACAATTTCTAGTAGTAATAAGGATCAGATTCACAAAGCACATATTCGTTAGTATTAAAGAAAACATTATCCAGACGGCAAGACTGTAAATATTATACTCGCACTTATTACCCATTACAGTAGTTTTACTTTTAATATCTAATGTAATCTTATTTTTCACTTCTCATGCTCTGAAAGTACTTATTTGTGCAGGATATAGGCTGCACAAAATCAGATTTTTTGCACAAATGCATTAACGTATCTACTCATAAATGTATCAATATTAATTCAAATAAAATGAGCCAAACACAATAAGAAGTTCATAGATAGTATTTTTAATTCTATAATATTTACTTGAATTTATTTGCTTTATGTGTTTTTAAGACATAAATACCGTTAATATTTCCTTCAGTATTCAAAACTGTACTAATTTTACTTTGAATTTTAATTAAAGAAATGTTATGTTTATACTGTTACTGCCTTACTAATAAACGTATTACCTATATCAGGTGAATAGTTACACACCGTTTTCTCTCTTTCAGTCGTCAGTAATTTGACTTTCGAAAGAAGAAGACAAAGCGTTGTGTAACTACACAGACGCTATACAACGTTTATTAGTAAGGAGGTTACTGTTTTATTTCCTCGCAATCGAAGTGTAAAGCAGAGTTTATAACTCGTCCACAAAACCATTTTGTGCACTAGTTGTAAAATCTACTGAGTAAAGCAAACAATACAGACGTTTAAAAACAAAATTCTGCAAAAATCCAAAATATCATAATAAAATCTAGAGATAACAAGCATTAAATTCGCCCAAAATTCGTCGAGTAGGTATTAAAATAATCGCAAGATTCATCGTTCCAAATTAACTAGATCAGCTGCCCGTTCAGAAATAAAGCCGACCCAACAAAATACTAAGCAAAGAAAGATCATTCCGAATATCAGGTTAAAAGTCCCTCGAAATGAAAAAAAGGAATTTCGTTTTGTTCAATAAACGCATATATCAAGAATCAGCACTTTTTTCGCACAAACAAGCATGTCCAATTAACAGCGAGCCTTTTTTCAGTCTGAAAAGGCTGAAACAGCAGACCAGCTGAGGGCCAAGCCCAAGTTTTAGCTCTTTGAAAAAATCTGTAAAAGGCTGCTTTGCTATGTGTCGCAATTTATAGGAGAGTGGCGATAGAAAGAGTGAATAATATATTAAGCTTGCACATTTTAATTTTTGTGCAGAAACTTTCATTTAACGGAATAAAGAACATTAAAATGAATATAATTATCTTCAATGTTTTTCTTTGAATCATGCTAATCTCGTCTTTTTTCTGTCGTTTAATTTCAACTTAATTTAGCAACTCTTATTCCACGGTCAGTTGTTGATATAAATTATCTTTTTCTGGCTTAGGCAGTGCCTATTTCCTCCTCGGAATTGTCTAGAATTACCAGCAATAAAGCAATAATTATTATTAATTATCAATCTCCCAAGCCACATTCCACTCAATCCGTCAGTATTTGTCAGACTGGTGAATTCATGAATATATTCGTGTCAGTACTAATCTCTCATTCATGTCCATATTCCTTGCTCGTCCGCAATTCAAACGGAATCTCAATGCTTGATGAATTACTTACTGGTAAGGGCGCTATATTTAACACAGTATAATTTCATTTACACTATAATATTATAAAGAAGTGTTTTTTTTGTTGTTGTAGTGATTAAACTCAAAAACTACTGGACCAATTTTAAAAACTCTTTCACCAATTGAATGATATATTATCACTGAGTAACATAGGCTATAATTATAAAGATAATACGCGGGCGAAGCCGGAAGCTGGTAACATACACATACATTACACATTACATATCTACACATTTAGAACTATCAGCTCCAAATGAGATTTTGTAAAAAAATGTAATCCTTTTATCAAATAACCACTTATATTTGCTCTGTCATAAAAAAATAAACAATTTTTACAACTACTGCGACCATAATTACCATTATAGCAATAATTTTATTTCAGAAAAAACATAGCGATGAAAATTGGGAAAACGCAGTTCTGCCACTTTGCATCTGTTATTTTTTCATTAATTGGCCAAAATAAATAGAACTGTGCTTTCTTAACTGTGCGGGCTTACACTCATTTCACCATTCTAAGAAGACGCTATTCATTGTTAATTAATAGAGCCGTCCAGACCTTAAAGTAGTCCCAACTTGACCCAAAAAAGTATTCAAATTAAAAGGCCCAGTGCTCTAAGGAGCACCATTTCCTCGCACCACTTGTCCCACACCCGAACCCTTAATTCTCTTTCATTTTTTTTCAAAAACGTACCGTAAGCCCTTTACCATTACGTATAATTAAATTAATATTTAAAAATTTCTCTCTTCAGCTTTGCCCTACCATTGCGCTTGTTATTTGAAGAGGCCGTCCAGGCAATAAGTATTGCTCAGCAATTTTACGAATGACTTTTGTAAATTTCCGGAGGATTTTCTATGGAAAATAATTTATTCATTGTATTTGAGGCCTCTCGATTCGCAAACCGATGGCCGAATAATTTGACAAAACAATTCTTCGTGAGTTTGAGACACACCGAGTATAGTCTCTACTACCTCTACAAACCTTCTCAAACCGGTGCTTTTGCCGTGCAAGACCTTGTCACATGATACTTACCAATTTACCTTCTGTGTCAAAAGATCCTAGGAGCAAATTAATTGGTCTACTAGCAAAACCACTTATAATCAAAACGACACTTACGCAAAACGTTCTATAGCAGTAAGCAAATCTTTCTACAAACAACTTAAACGTGACTTCAGGAAAAATCTAAGCTTTTGTTTCGTACTGACAAATCGCGAGTACATTTAATAATTCTTTAGTTTCTTCACGATGAAACGATACCTGCTAAAATCTAACTTAAAGATAATTCAGTGTGTCACAGCCTTTCTATCGAAATCTCCTTACGAAGGGTAGTTAGCGTGGTCGCGGGAACAAGACGTGCGGGAGGGGGGCGTGAGGGGAGGGAGTCCTTCAAATCTGTTATTAAATTTGGAGACGATCACTAGGAGTTTTTCCTACAAACCTTGGAAGGGGCGCAAGTGTTCCCCAGATTGGACTAACGAGGTACGTACGGGTCTGTTGCCCCTAAATATTTTATAGGCCCTTATTGAGGAAATTGAAAAATGCTATTTCTATTATATGGTGAATGTATCAAAAAATATCACGTCCGGTTTAATAACAATGAAGAGTATACATTTGTCATCCGAACAAAAACTTTTCAATGGTCAGCTGGGTCGTCGCATCGCGTGTAGCGGCACCGATACAGTAACAGACGGGACACTCCGCAGTGTAGAGGTGAAGCTACAAGTACGCGGCGGGGCCGTCTTGTTGGGCCAGTTCAGTGAGTGTAACGTACTCAGAAGATCTAAGAGACACGCAATAGAAAGAGAGGTAACTTCTAGGTGAATATAACAGTAGGTGATTAGCGCTGTGTGACCTATATTGCACTTTATAGTGTCGTAGAAAGAGTCGTTTTTTATTTAAATGATTTTGCGGAGTGTCCCATCTGTTTTAATAGAGTGTGTCGTGTTCCTCTTATATAATATTTACTGATTTTAATAAAAGTCTGCTTGTCTAATGAAAGCTTCGTACTACGTAAGCAATTTTTTTTATGACGTTTCTTTAGAGGTGTTTATAAATTTAGTTTATAGCCTCTTTTATGTTTCGTGAAACCGAATTATAAAGCCATATCTTAATTCACGTGTTTACAACTTAAATACCTATGCACCACACTCCATACATAAAACTACATGTGGCACTACACATAAAAGCTCCCACACATTTCTAAGTGCCCACATCTACGAGTTACCTTCACTTCGCCAACGTCTGCAAGTCAAGCATTACCGCTAGGTGGCGCTGTGCCAATGATGGATCGTCCGCAAGACGGATGGCACCCACGAGTGCGGTTCACGCTTGACAGTTCGGTCTGGAGTTTATTTTAAAATAGATGCAGGGTTCTGGACGGTGCTTTATCATGGGGTTGAAAGATGGGAGGTGAGATAAGCGTGGATATAGATGGGGACAGACCAATTTTACAAAAAAAAAAAAAAACCCACACTAGGATTTTCTCCTGTATTGTGGGTGCATTTACAAACATTTAAACTCACATACACAAACAGACAGACCCGGAACAACTATTTGTAGGTCATACAAATATTTTTTCCGTGCGGGAATCGAACCCGCGACACACAGCGCAGCAGTCAATCGCTTAACCATTGCGCCAACCGTGCCTACAAAGATCTGCATAACATAACACAACATCACGCCTTGTTTCCCCGAAGGGTTCGGAAAAGGTGTACCTAAGTACACCCACATTTTGCCAGTTATGTTTAAGTCCCATGAAATAGGGGGCGAGTCTATTGCCATCAACCGGGCACAAATCCAGACTCCGGGCTGCTACTGAGAAATTCCAGAAAGAAAAACCCAATGACACTTTGTCCGACCTGGGAATCGAACCCATGACCTCATGTTCAGCAGTAGCGCTTGCGACCACAAGACCAACGAGCAATAAGGTATCTAATTACGAATGAGTGACGTAATTAGACAGATATTTATTTATATCACAATTACAACACCATGTTATTTCCGCGTAACGTTGAATCTATCTGATAAAAGCGTACGGCCCCTCGAGCTTTATATGGTTTACATAGTTCATTCATTACTACAATATCGTTTACATAGTTCATATAAGTTTACTGTGTGTAGAATAGGAAACACTTGGAAACAAACAGAGTTTTGTGAGTTTCACACGGACAAAACTTTGCACACTATCAGAAACGAATGAAGGACTACCAATGATTGAGATGATGATCTGCTTTTGTTATTATTGCCCATCGATTAATAATAATCTTAAATTCATTCATTGATTTATTCACTGCCAGGCAACGCACAGAAAGTTGTGCACAGTGATCCAATATAAACATATACACATAATTCTAACGAAAGTGAACACTAAGGAAGATTTTTTATAAATTTATAAACCCTAAAAGCCCAACCCTAATTACCCTAAAGGGGGTTGAAAGGGGGGGGGGGGATGAATGAAAGTTTGTATGGATGATCGTCATTTTTGGCGATGGAAGTGCCGTCGGTCTTCGTCTTCCTAATTTAAACATCAACCATTCTCTACTTACCATAAAATACAATCAGCAATAACAATATGTAAACCGTGGGTTTACTTGCACATGATTGGCTGTAGACAGCCAATCTGTGCGGCGTGCATATTCATGAGGAGTGACGTCACTTAGTCGAGGCTTATCATGATACATGGACGAATTGTCATGCAGCTCACTGTGGGGTAGAGATGTGCTCGGCTCAGATGTGTATTAGCAGCTTCAGCTGGAAATGGCAGGCTTAATTGTATCATTATAGTATTACATATGTGCGGACTGCAGACCAAGTTATCATAATATCACAATATACCCAATATTATGATGTACTGATTTGGTTTGCAGTCCTCAAAGAGTTCCTAGTTGTACAGTTTGTCGGAGGAAGATGAAACATTGTCAGTATGAATTGATGCAGATAAAAATCATGACCTTCTTAATTTTATAACTTTGAGCTTCTAAAACTGTGACACAACATCAATCTAAAAGGTCTCTTTTAATACCTAGTCAAATAATTATTTTAGTAGCTTGGTGTTTCTGAACACCATTGGCTATACATTTGAGCCAGTCGTTTGATTTATAACAAACATGTGAAACAGCAATAAATAACTAACGCAGTACCCGCATCACGAAACTATAAACTATGTAAGTAGATAAACGGGCAGAGACAGCATAGTAACCCAATCCACAAAACTTTCCTTAAGACACAATATCTTCGCATCACACGGAAGCGAACGTCGATAAACATAATAAACATCAAAAAATATTTACTCTCAAATATCTATAAAAGTATAAGTAGGTACATACTACACAAAGTTGTTTTTGAGTTTGAATTTCAATCTGTAAACAAGTTGTACATAAACGGAATAGGTTAACCTTTAACAACAAACAGAAAATAATCTCAACAAAATCGAAACTCGGAGTTACAGGCTCAAAGTTTCCGAGTTTCTGAGTTACGTTAAGCATACACGAATCTTAATCCCCAACTTAGTTATTTGGTGGGAACGGCTAATTAAAATTAATATATTGCGAACTCGCTTTTGTGGTATTCACTTATAAGTAAGTTTATTTTATAATACAGGGCGTTGGGCTGGTGCCAAATTTCGGCTTTGTGAGCACTGACGGGTTGTGATTTATGGTTCTGCTAATGCAGGGTTAACTTTTTAATTTTGGAAAATTTTGAATTAGGTAATTGCATAGGCTAAGTGCCTTTTAAAAAGCGCTTGTAATAATATTTGAATATTCAATCAATCAAAATTATGCAATTGAATGCCCATTTAAAAGTAGACATTAGTTTAATGAGATGATCAAGTTTGGTCTTAACGGCATATTACAATCAGCGTTTATTTTGTCGATTCTACACCCAACAGAGGACAAATCATCCCAAAAAGAGGTTAACAGAGAATGTCGCCACACAAAACAATCCTACAACATACCCAAGAATGTCAAACCAAACATTTATCGTACCAAAACACGCAAACACACGAGTACATTCTAACTAAGGCACAGCACACACGAGACAGTCGAGTGCACACGACTGCTCTCCAAATTAATACGTCTTAAGATCGAGTTACCGTCACTAATGCACGCCTATTTATTTTTATGTTGAGGGGATTGCACACTGGATGTGTGCCTCGAGTTGAGCACAGATTTAGTTTATATTAGTTTTTTATAAACCTATAAAGGAAGTTAACCAAAACCAAATATACTTTTTTACTTGGTAGATCAGCCTCTAATACCACACCAAATTAATAATCGTGTTTACCAAATGAAGGCATAGGCACAAGCCTACGTACACGTGAGTCTAAACCGTTGTCTAAAAGATTATAAAGACACTTACTTCTAATTATAGTAACTTACATCAAAACTTGTATCAATGCATCGTTTCGTGATTACGGTACTGTCGTATGAGACTAACAGGAAAAACAAACTCGAATTGAATAATATGTCTATCTAGATCAGCCACAATAAAATACCATTACCAGATTCAAAAATCACAGCAACAAACATCGTAACGCCTCGCCAGTTCCATTCCACGTAGACTAGACACCTAAAATGCATTTCATTCGCCTCGTCCTGACAAGTGAGTAAGCCCCGCTATTCGGACTGACCCTTAGATTAAGATAGATGACCTCACCCAGTAAATAAATACCTTTATCTATTGAATCAATAAGATGTATGCGGTGTCCCGTATTAGGAAACCAAGTTTATTTTGTATTCGGAAAATTATCCAATGTTATGATAATTTTGTTATGAGTTTAAAAAAAACTATTTAATGGGATAAATAATAACATCATCAATGTATGTTGCGGTTAGAAATCAACTCCTTGTACAGTTAACACGGATTAGTGACAATAAGACTGATATAATAACGGATTCCTTATTTACATAAACAGATCAATTTAAAATAAAAGACATTTCAATATTTTCGTGATTAGAATTGACATTTGATTGAACGCGTTACAAAATTCCAACGGGAGTTGGCATATCATCTTTTTTCTTATGTTTTGCAATGTTGTATCTTACTACTAAGTACATAAGAATCAAAATAGCAAATTAAAGTACCATAGTAGAACCACACGGCCTAATTGTCACCCCACTGCCAACATTTCCTTAAAATACCATTCCTTTTAATCCTTTTCCTTTAAAGAAATTCATTATCTTCCGAATGAAGAATTTCTTAAGCTTCCAGAAATAGATTAAAGAAATAAAGAAGACCCTTTTCATTAATTGAGAAAAGATTTACTTTGATTAAAGTAGCTTAACTCATTTTAGGCTACTATTGAGGTCGCCTCGAGACAAGTTTCTATGAACGACGCGACGGCAGTATTCAGTTCAAATTACTGCTCAGTTTTGCTAGACTTGATGTACGTTTAAAATAGTTTCTATAGGAGATTTTATGTGTTCAAACTAAAATACTGAAGACTTTGTATTTTCAGTTAGTTTGGCTTCTTAGTCTTTAGTGATTGCAGCATATTTTTAGTATATAGTGACATCAGGACACCGCTGTCCATCTAATCATCTGTTTACCGGACTGCGGCGAAGCCAAAAGAGTACGAGTATCCGTCTCTATGTTCCCTCGTAGCTACTAAACGGCTGAACCAATTTGACCTTTATTGCGCGAGTGTCACTAGCTATCTATATTAAAATTTATAAAAATCGATATGACAGCCAAAATTTTAAGGTCTACACTATATCGAGTGGGGTATCAAAATGAAGGGTTTTGAAAGGTGATTACAAAAATATATCCAAATTACATGTTTAAATTTAGTTTGGAATGAGAAATGATAAGAAAAAGGTAAAAAAAAGGAATATCTCTCTACCCTATCAAGTGGGGTATCAAAATGAAAGGGTTTGAAACGGATTACAAAATATATACAAATTGTATGTTTAAATTTAATTTGGAATGAGAAATGATAAGAAACTAAAAAGCAGAAAAATAAAACCGACTACAAAAACACATACCTAACTGAAAAGAGAATAAAAACAAGCATCAATAGAATTTTGGTATTGCAGGCACAAACAATAGTTACGCCATATTTCAGATCATTTGGTTTGGCTCGCCTGGAATATCAAAATTCTATAGATCATAAAGCTTGTTTTTATTCTCTTTTCAGTTATGGGTTTTTGCAGTCGGGCTTTTAGTTTTTTTAATTATTTTTTTTGTTTAACCCTTGGTCAACTTGGGTGTCAACAACAGACGTAAATGAGAAATGATGATGTTTTGTAGAAGTTTAAGGAAAAACAAATACAAATTCAGAGTTCACTACCATTAAACAAATCACACCAGCTAGTTATTTGAAATAAATCGTTTCCCATATCAATCCATAATAAGTTTAAACCGTGGCGATTAACTGACTTCCCAACCAACCGCAACTACCATATTTGTCACCGAAACGTGAACTGCCAAATCATCCCGAACCACCACTCCATCAGAGTCCCACAATAATTATCGTTGGCAAACATCAATACTTCGACCTTTATAGATCGCCGAGCGGCATTAACACATGCCTATAACTCAATTAGTTAACCGTTGCGCGAATTAATTCAGTTCGTAACAAAGACAAATAGTATGTGTTGTACACAGGACCACGCAAGTTCGCTCATTAATATTATGGGTGATGCGTGCGATTGATCTGGCTGTGTGGTCGACTGTATTTTTTGTGGGGTATTATTATCTCATTACGTTTTTGAGCTAAGAGTCCATTAATACATAAACTTACGCCTTCTTCTCATAGGGGTACCTGCTACGAGCCTTACGTACTCCTTTTGCTTTATTACGATTAGTCCAAAGCTCGCGAATCTGGTTAGTATTTAAAAGCACTGCAATGACTAAGGTGTGTGTGGGATATGTGTAGGTATAATGTGATTAAAATATAAATAGTATCTGAAGTAAAACTTCAGATACTATTACTGTACTGTATATACTGTATGCTTTTCATTTGAATTATATCCGACCAGTCCTGTGCTGTTTGTTTGATCATCCTTTACCTTCTACCCTTTTACTTTCGCTGCACATTAGGTGCACAATCACTACGCCTTTCCTATAATATTCTAACCATCAATTCGAAAATGAAACTCCTCTCTGTTTTGTCAGATCAGCAGACTATCTTCAATTAGAAGCTTTAAAGTCGGCTTTCGCCCTAACACTTTTTGGCCCCAGACTTTCAAATGGCAACCAAATTCTCTCCAACTTCAAAGTGCCACTAGCACCTACCTACTTCACTAAGAGAACCTGTCAAAACACGATTCACTCTTGAAACTACAATTTCCCTACCAAATATCTTAGTGTTTATAGAGAAAATATCGCTAAGGCTGATGCTTTGCCAATTGGCGCTCTGTCGCAGAGAGCATTGTCAATATTGGAGTTCGCCCTTCTTATATACTGCGGTGGAAGGGTTGAGATGTTAGCGTTTAGGAAACTATGCACATTTATGGTTTCGAATGGTAGTATTATAGTAGTTCTTGGAAGCTTTCCACGAAAATACCTTATTATAATACATTATTAATTTGGCGTTAAAATCCAAACTATTACAAGATTTTTTTTATTATTAAGTAATATTGCTACATTATTAATGTTCAAAACTAAAACTTTATTTTTTGTATTACATAATTAAAGCAGGATAATTATACAGTAATCAATTATTATAGGTACAGCTAACTATTCACACTAGGTACTAAATTAAATAAGCAACAATTATTTCAGTAATTTTAATCCGTTCATTATTATTTTAAGAGGAAGAGTAGATCACAGTATATACTGTTTGCAGTTAAATGATAACTACAATCACTATCATTGCAGAGAAGAGTCAAACATGAATTAAAACCTAGAAAGTATACAAGTCTTGACGATGTAGATTATAAAAAACTTCGCTTCACTTACGATTTACAACTCCAACCCAAAAAAAAACCTATAAACTTACAATACAAAAAACTGTCTCAGAAGACCAACTCCGCTCAAGTCCATGCCTTGTTACAGAACACCAACTTCAATTGGAATTCTGCAATGTCTTCGTTTAAGTTCGAATTGCTGGCTAGTTTTTATGCCGTTTGAAAGTCTAAAACTGCTGCAAGTGGCAACACTGTCTGAATCGAGAACTGCGGAGTGCTGCAACATAAACCATTGGGTGTGCCAAGTGAAATACGGGAAAAAGTAGACGTCTTTAACGATGTATCGACGGAGGAGACGGTTATAAAATGCACTGTGTAAAGGGAAACTTAGTTAAAGTTCTGCAGTGTATTGAAATAGTTTATTTTATTACTATTTGTGAGTAGTTTTAAATGACGAAAAGTAACATATTTGTATATACAGGAAATGTATTTTGATAACAATGTAAAGGTAAATAAATTCTATAGTAAAATACGAATGTAATGGAGCACAATATCCATTTCATTAAAAAACTCCTTTATTTGTATAAATAAGGATAAAGTACCCAATTAAGTTTCTATTTACTACAAAACTAAACCACCACATAGTACTTAAACCTATCTATAACAAACTAAATCAGGCAATTTTATAGTCAAGGGACAGAATCCAAAACCGCGCTGCGGTAACAGTTGGGGCTATTTTCAGTGGAAAAGACCCAACTATTAGGGGTCTCAAGAAAACTAAACAACCCTTTTTCAACCGGGGGTGACCCTCTGACAATTTATTTTCTCCCGTAATAGTGACGTCACTGCATCGATGTACGGAACACCTGACGTAATCAGCCCCCGTCAAGTTGACGGAGGTTTAAAAGAAGAATAGTTTGATTATTTCTGGTCAGTAGCCTGTCCCGAAAAGGGTAAAGAACTTGTATAGTTATTAGTTCGAAGTAATAGTACCAACTTGTTAAGATAGTAAATGAAGGTAAAAGTTTTTGTTTTCGTATCAAAGGACTAGTAATTGGATTGAGGCTTAGGCTTTCTTTACTCTACCAGGCATTCATCTAGGTAAGCTAGTGCTGGGATTATGTTTTCAAATCCTGTATAGCCAACCTTTCTAGAAATAAAAGAAGTGTTGAAAAACCCTTTGCTTTATTCTTGAAACTATATTTTATGTTCGGTAGATAAAATATTAGGTAAAATATTCTCCATACAAAACGCTGATTTCATAGGTGGGGACACCTATGAAATCAGCGTTTTGTATGGAGAATTTTAAATAAATTGCATTTTTTATTCTAACATTTTCTTAATTTATTTAACAACCATGAACACTAATGTTTTAAAACTTTTATGCACTAATTTTAAAAAAACTAAAATAACGTATACCACTTAGATTAAGCAACAAAAATAAGTTTTGGCTATATATGTTTTCAAATCCTGTATAGCCAACCTTTCTAGAAATAAAAGAAGTGTTGAAAAACCCTTTGCTTTATTCTTGAAACTATATTTTATGTTCGGTAGATAAAATATTAGATAAAATATTCTCCATACAAAACGCTGATTTCATAGGTGGGGACACCTATGAAATCAGCGTTTTGTATGGAGAATTTTAAATAAATTGCATTTTTTATTCTAACATTTTCTTAATTTATTTAACAACCATGAACACTAATGTTTTAAAACTTTTATGCACTAATTTTAAAAAAACTAAAATAACGTATACCACTTAGATTAAGCGACAAAAATAAGTTTTGGCTAAGTTTTAAAACAAATAGTGGTAATGTCTGCTAACAAAAAGAGGAGTAATTTTTAAGGTATTTTTATGTTTAGAAAACTATAAGTAATAAGGTTTTTTTACTATTGGTAGTTGTCTATGATGGTCATTATTGGATATAATATCAAGCAATTGATGAATATTTTAAATCATTTTTAAATCATCAAGGGACGAGGTTCTCTATTTGTGAGAAAAAAACGCCAATTTCATAGATGGGGACCCAATATTTATAAATGACTATCTTTAGCTATCGGATTCGCCTGCATGATATCTTTATAAATGATAGCATATGTTACTCAATGAGAATATAGCGTTATACTTGTGTTTTTTTTTTTTTTAAATCAGTCCATTCGTTTTGTAGTTTATTCATTACAAACAAAAATACAGATCTTTTCTCTTTTAAATATTATTACTGTAGAAAAGCTTTATGATAGGTAGATAAAATATTATAAATAATTATACAAAACAGGTAATTTAGATTCCAATGATTTAAAGGCAACTTCTTATCTTTTGGTGATGTATTATGTAACAAAAAATAGCTAAGCATATTTTTCATTCCCTAGTACAAGCAAATGATGCTGTCGTCTGAAAGTTTACATCAAAGTGCATATTTGTAGACTTACAAGCTTCAATTTTCTTGAAAATCTTAAATCTAAAACTCATTTAAGAGGGAACAGGATCTGCGATTCCATACAAACGTATTCTTCTTTTTTCTTCCTGAAAAATGCCTCTTGAGCCATCATTTTTTTTTCTTCATAAAATCTAGGGCTGCTGTAGACACGTCCCTGTTATTTCCTTTTTTTCAGAAACTTATTGGCAAAGAAAATATGACACTCCGAAAATTACAAAAATGCTCCATTATTTCCACCGTGATTAGAGGACTACCAGACAAATTCGAAAAGTTTTTAACATAAAAGAAAATGATAGGAACCTAGACATATTCTTTCTTAAAAATTGTATGTAAAAAATAAATGAATCGGCTCAGTTTTCGAGGAGAAAAAAGAGGAATACGAATCGTCGATCTCGTCAATTTTTTTTGTGATATAATCGGTCTGAGCTGTAGCTGTCCTTATCGCACTCTGCGGGGGCAGACTTGAGGTAATACGATGGCAATAGTTTCTTCAAATACAGTATTGTGGCATCACAGTGGGCCCTATCAGAATACCAGCGAGGAGGTATTTAATTATTATTTTTTTAAATATCGCCGTATTATGCTGAGATAGGGGCCTTTTTGGCCTCGCACAGGTCTTTTTTTATTTTATTTTTTGTTAGTTTTGCTGCTCCTTTTTTATTCTATATAATTTTGTCCTTTTTTTAAATATTTTTACTGTTTGTATTTCCTGTGCGTGTCCCAAATAAAATATTTTTCTTTCTTTCTTTTCTTTCAAATACCTATTTTTCAAATTCCTCACAGGCCCTGTTTCCTCTTAAAGCGTGAACATAGAAGTGTCAAAGCTAGTCTGTTGACTAAACTAAGATTTTGCACGACTTTTGAGAAAGGTTCGTGTTTTTTTATGAAAACATCTAATGCGGCGGGTGAGACCAGCGCGAAGAGCCGCCACGCGCTCGTGAAACTATGCGACTCTGTCAGTTACGAAATTAATTTAAGGTAGGATATTAAATTATAATATTATATATAAAGATTTATTTTTCTTTAATAAAATAACTGATTATTTTGTTTTTGATTACGCTATATTTATTTATTTTAATAAACCTTCTTTTCATGCATATTTTCTATACAAATTAGTTTTTTAATAGTACTCAGAATATACTTAACTTTGTAGATTATTTTATCAAGGCTACGGTCAAACTGAACCCTTAACTATGAACCTGATGAAAACCGAAACTAACAAGATGATTGCCAATGTGTCTAAAATTAGATATTAAGTTTATCATAGCGTCATGTTTCTGTAATTTCACGGACTACGATCTTTATGAAAAAAATCAAAATAACAATTTCTTGTTGCCACGCAAATCAAGCCCACGCACGAAAATAACTACAACCTGCCACTATACCAATAAAACGATTAATATTCCGTCTACAATCCCCTTAATCTTGTATTAACTCAGTGAGCATTACGAGCAAATTATGAGCACGATCGCGTGCTTACGAGCATTACCAAAGAACTAGCACTTATATTTCTTGCATGGGCAATGTTGCGATGCGGGCAAGAAAGTGACAAGCAGTTTTTTTGCCCGATTACGTTAATGTGAACATGGGTGTAGAAACAAATGCATGCTGATATGGGCTTTGAATTCGTTTTTTTTTTTAATTTTAATAACATTTGTAATGTTAATAAAATTCAAAAAAACGAATTCGATTAACGTGTTTACTCATTAGCGTAGGCAGAAACTACGGACACCTACTTGCTGTTATTGTATCTGTCAACAATAACACATATCATAACATCAAGCCTGTATTCCCCGAAGGGTTGGGCAGAGGTGTGCCTATAGTACACCCACATTTCGCCAGTTCAAATTCAAATTCAATTCAAAATTCAAATTCAAAATATTTTATTTCACATAAACCTACATGGGCACTTATGAAACGTCAGAAGCTAGGTGCACGGTTCCAATTGGTCGTTTCCTATGGAGAAGAGCCGGCAAGTAACAACACGGTTACTCTTTTAAAAATAATTGGTTTTTACAATATTTTCAAATAACAGTGTTATTAGGTATGGGAGGACAGTGTAGGTCTTTCAACAAGTACCAGGTACTTAACAAAATAATTATGGTCAGCAAATATACAGTCCACTAAAGGCTCGTGCAGACCAGTGCGACGCGACGGCGCGATGCGACTCGAACAATACAATTTCTAAGAAAACTTCACGGTATAACAATAGCCGGTGTCGCGTCACGCTGTCGCGTCGCTCTAGTCTGCACGAAGCTTTAGCCTATAGCGTTCTCACATTCACAAAATTATGTTTAAGTCCCATGTAACAGGAGGCGAACCTATTGCCATCAATCCTGACTCCGGGCTGCTACTGAGAAATTCCAGATGATAATACCCAATAACATTTTTCCCGACTCGGGAATCGAACCCAGGATCTCATGCTCAGCCTTAGCGCTTGCGACCACTAGACCAACGAGGCAATCAATAACATAAACTTATATGTATCACCTAGGTATTATGAATAGAAATGAAGTGCATGCCCACGAATGCGAATTCCGTTTCCAGAAAAGAAGATACAATATTGACAGTATTGTGTCGTCAAATCACTGTCTTGCTTTTCCGATCAAGTTGTTCGAAAATTGATCACAAAAACTGGGTTAAAATCAACCTTATATACCCAAAATACATTAGCCAGCCTCTTATAAGAAGACCAGCAAAGTGTTTGGCTCGTTATCTTTCGACCTGAGTGCGCCTATTATTAAGGCATTTACACATGAGACGCAGTCGCGCGTAAACCCCGATACACAGTGAGTGATGTTCTCTGAATAGATTTTTATAGTTGGTCGCACGAAACAAAGGTGAAAATGTTTTAGAGGAAAATAGAGGTAGAAAGTGGTTTAGGTGTCTGATTTTGTTAGTTCAGTTAGAATAAAAACTCACTTATAAGTCCTAATAGTAGCCAAAGAAATAAATAAATTTCAATTAGATAACTTTACTATCATCGGTTAAAAATAAATAAAAATAAAAATAATTTGTTTAAAAACAATACTTTGGCCTTCACGTCGACCAGGTAAAAAATAAAATTCTAGAGTTTAAATAAATAACTTTTCTTAAGTATTTATATTTTTAACACGGATTATATCTCATGTGTCGTTAAAGCGCTTACAAACAAAAATATTACTGTACATATTATGAGTATATTAAACACTTACGAGCAAATACGTAAAACCTATTCTAAAAACACCCATCACAAAAAAAACAAAACACTTATTTGCGTACCCTAAACGGATCCAAGCCACTGCCATTTTGATTTTAGTCATTACGTGAGCAGATTGTCGCGTCCCCTTCATAAAACGATGTCTCCTCCGAGGGTCACACAAATCTGTGCTCTCAACTGACAGACAAGTCATGCCTAAGTATCTTTAACTTAAGATTATTTCACTAAGACCCTGCTAAAGATGTTTAATGTTTGCGCTCGCTGTTTGCAAGACTAACGATTTGTTTAACTATTTCAGGAGAGTGAAAAATAAAATTGAGTTTGGCAGTTATTTTTTTTATATTTTTTGGATAAGAAACTGGAAGTGGATTGCTGGGTATTGTGATTTAATTTGATCGTTTTTAGTCAGTTCCCTGAAAAAGTGTGTGCCTTTTGTTTCTTATCATGATTTCGACAGGAGAGTTTTGCACTTAAATCCAAGGAAACGGGACACACGGTCTATGAGGAAGAAGATTTAAATCAAGATACCTATTTAAGAACACACTTTCTCAATTAAAACTCAAAATAGAATAGTTATAGTTATACTACTCTTTTTCGTAATCAAAGAAGCAATTTTTTACCATCGCAGAACCTAGAAACGTTCACGTTACCGTCAGGAACTTTCCCTTTCATTATTTTTCACATTGCCTTGCTCATTGCAGTCACACGGTTTTTTTTGAACTTACATTTTATTTAAGTCAAGACATTAAATTACAATAATATCATCGAATAAAACATCAATAATTCAGGCCAGAGCACCACCAACAAGGAACTCGTCAATTAACATTCACCACGGACACAGGGTGAAAAATCCCATTCAACTTCCCTAATAAGACTCGGGGCATCAGCAGTGACGTCACGTCGACCAATTTCCTTGGTTTTAAATGTTTGAGACAATAATCAACGCCATTAAAACGTTTAATATTCATAGCTGGGGAGAAGTATGAGGGATTACAGTTTATTTATGAGCACAGCTTCTGAATTATATTTGTTAAGATTAGGAGTAAAGAGTCGTAAGGGCCTATAGTTTTACGAAGCTTTTTTTTCCATTGGAATGTTTTTATGAATGAATTTAAATGAGTATTAAAATAAGGTTAACTTCATCTATTTTAAGTATCAAGCCGAAACCTTTTATTTTCCAAATGCAGGCCTTCAATTGAGGTATATCGTAATCAAAAGCTTCTTTCCAAAAAGTCATGCAGTAGATAATAACAGTATAGTCCCACACAGCCTCACTGCGATGAGCTTACACGCCCATGTGATAGGGAGCGACCCTATTGCCATTAATCGGATACAATTTCATTACAATCCCAAGCTATACCCATTTTCCTTACTAAAATAAAAACTCCCGAAATCCTTATTGATTTTTCTAGAAATTTATTTAACACATAGAGCTGTGTTTTCTGTCAGTCGTCAAATACCAAAGTTAACATAATTATAATGATCATTATATCAGCTGATTTCCATCATCAAATGTCAAAATTCATCAAAAATTCAAAAACAGATTTGGAATAAAAATAAATTAAAACAAGTTGACATTTTGACTCAGCAACGGATTTAAATTAATTGCTTTCAGAAACTTGTTAGATTATCGTCTCACAGAACAATATAAAGACCAAAAATCACACACAATATACTACTCAAATTCAAAAATAGGAAAATGATGGCCAGAATAAAATATCCAATAATTCAGCATGAAATGATCGGCGTGTAAGGACGAAACTGCATCCGTCAGCTTTGGGCTTTAGCGTTAACGAACCAAGCGGCGGGACCCGGTCCGGCCCACCGAGCTGCAATAAGAGGATTCTGCACCCTTCTTTAGGTATGGTGTGGCATAGAGGAGGTAGCGGGGCGGGGAAGAAAAAGTGAAAGTATGTCTTTGTTAAATAATGGTGTAAATGAAATTATTTTGGCATGGCAATTTGTATTTATTGTGGTTTTGTAGTTACATTCATTGAGTTTATGATAGGGGTAGCTTTGTCCATATTCACCTGACTGTTGAGGTGGTCAAGGCTGATAAAATTAGAGTTTGAGAACGTGAATAGTTACAATGATTGATTTGAAGATAATATTGTCTCTGTTGTCATCGTAAAATGAGAATTCAAAGTTGAATGACATCTATCTTAAGCGGTCTAGTCTGAGTTTACATTTTTATAAGGTGATCATTTGAGATTCATTAATGTGTTGATTTTTTTCCAGTAAGAAATAGATACACAGATCATCCACAATTCATCACATGTAAACGACACACCCACCCCAGCCGCGCTCGCTACCTCCTCTTATTCATACCAAACAATAAAAGAGGAAATTGCATTAAATTATAAGTCGGCAAGCAATCACGTTTTGTTTCCCGTCTCACAGATTTAACGGTTTGAATAAATCCCGGCGCTTAATTAAAGAAATTTAAAAGCTTAAACAGCACCATTTGGAGTTCATAGTACTTCATAGGAGCTAATTGAGCAACGCTCGACGTTTATGACTTGTTTGTTGTGAAGATGTTTGTAGTTTTTGTTTTTTAATGTCTACATCTATTTTCCTGGTGAACCTGCTACACAAATACTCTGCGTTTTTCATTTACTGGTGATGGAGTGGCATATTTTAAAACATGGGTATTGAAGTGCCAGATCACAGCAACATCAGAATATAAGAAGCGATTTATTCGAATTGATCTAAAGTTGACAATGCTGGTTTATGCAGTTAAACCATTGAAACTTCAGAACAAATAAGGAAAGCATTGATTAATGGTTCGTTTCAATTTTCACATTTGCAAAATTCACTTTCAAAATATACGTTTCAAGCAGCCACCACTGTCTAAAATGAAACCTAATCTCTTAATACAGGTATATACCCAAATGCAAAAGATTTTGATATCAATCACTTTTCTCAACCACACCAACTTCACTCCTCATCAATATTATAAAGCTAGTCGCACACGAAACAGACGCATACCCAACACTATCGCGTATCAGAAGTTTTTCATCAAACTTCGCCGGTCCCGCCTTATAGGCAAAGTTGCGCCGTGATTAAATGTACTTGGTATCTTTTACCTGAGACGTGTGTAGGTATGTGTGTACAACGATACTTCCGGTGCCGCCATCTTTGCTAACGTAGATTAATGTGGTATCTTTTTCACATAATTATATTATGGAGGAAATATGAGATAGCTATGTTTTGGTTGCGTCTAATTTAAAACTTTCCATGGTAACTGGGTGCGTTCTCTCTAGTATTAGCCTTCTAATCTTGATTTTTTTAAATGTTTTTTTAAAGATTGATAGGTTGATGAGTGATATGATAAAGCAACGGTGCGGTTTAAAAGAAGATGTAGTGACAAATATTCAAAAGATTATGCTGATAATTATGGTTTGGTCATGTTTAGCGGATGAGTGAAAGGCAACTAACAAAATGTATTTACAAAGCAGATGTGAGTGGAAACGAAGGATGGTCACCCCAGAAGGACATATGACCTTCTTGCTGATGTTCTTCAGTACTCGCAACGGGCGTGCGATGAACGATGAAACAAAAGGAGTACGTAAGGTTCGTGGCAGGTGGCGTTCTGTAGTTTCAGCTTACTCCCATAGGAAGAAGGCTTGAGATTATGTATGTATGCAAAATACAAATAATTTGACCCTAAGCTGACCCTTAGCAATTACTTACATAATTACACACATTCCATTACACACACACGTTACACTATTTGGCTTTCGTTCGGCTACCCTTGCTGTTCAGGTCGGCTCGGCATAATTCGAGCTAATCTTTAGCTCGAATTGGCTTTATCTGCATTATTCGATTTTGCCGCCCGGCTGTGCCGAATCACGCCGAGCCGAACGAGTATGGAGCACGCCTTACGGTATTTACCGACACTGAAATATTTTTTTTAAACATTTAATGATTCAACTATTAACCAATACACCCCTCGCTTAGTATTATATAGTTATCAAAACAATAGATTCTGTCAGACAACTTGTATCTCGCCAACTTTGCCTGTGGAACGGTTCAGATTGAACGATAGCTCCGTGTTTAACTTGTTCGTTAATATAGTGCTAACAGTAAGTAGAAGTAGCGGATATTTATTCATTTATTATGAGAAAAACTTAGACGAAAAGGGGCAGCATTCTATTTTAGTGAATAAATTGTTATGGAAACATATCTACATATAGTATAAAATAAAGTCGCTTTTCCTGTCTGTGTGACCGCTTAGATGTTGTTAAATACACAATGGATTACTATGCGAGTTTCACCTTCATTAATTAAGAGATAATTTATTCCGGAAGGTTTCTGTATATAATTCACTAGCTCCCGCCAGCGGCTTCGCCCGCGTGATATCTTTATAAAGTATACCCTATGTTACTCAGTGACAATATAGCAATCTCCTACGGTGAAATAATTTTTAAAATCGGTCTAGTAGTTTTTGAGTTTATTTACCTATTACAAACATACAAAAAAATCTAATTTTGTCTTTATTATATTAATTTAGATTAATTATTTAACTTACATAAAGCACTGAAATCTTGATGTGTGGACACATCGTCATATTAGATCTACTAATATGCCCCGTGCGAAGCAAGGGCGGCCTTTTCACATTTTTTTACTGAAGAATAAACATCAACATTTTCCATACATCCAAGGGACAACAGTTGATTATTACGCATGGGACTACATATAAAAATCAAATCAATTCAAATTTATTTCTGAACCAAAACATTTGAGTTTAGTTAGTGATTGGAGCCTCCTGTCAAGCAAGAAATGCCTGTGTTAGAAGACTCCACTCTTCCACAGCAGTACCATACAATTTGTTCAGTACCTTAGATATAAACAGTAGGTGAGTATGTGTGTGTATGTATAAGATAAGATAATATTTATTTTGTAAAACATGAGTACAGTATGAAGGTCTTATAATTAATATGTGGTGGCTACATGTTTTGCCATTTATGGCGTACAAAATTAGTTGCACTAGACAAATAATACAAACAAAAAAAATTTTATTAAAAATGTCAGAATTTAACTTTCATTCGAAATTACAATATTAAAATATATCTGTGTGTATGTTTGTGTATGTGCATGAGTGTGGTTTGAGTGTGTGTGTGTGTGTGTGTGTTTGCGCGTTCATGGGAGTGTGCATGTGCGTGCATTTGTGTGAGTGCGTGTGTAGGTGTGTCAATATGAGCATCATTTTGTGTGTTGCAATAGTTCCTCAGTATCTGCGTAATTTATTGTCTTTATCCAATTTGTTAGATTTTTTTTACACTCGTTTAATTTTATTGTGTATACATAAATGTATATCTTTTTATTAATACTATTATAAATTTTACGTGATAGTTTACTGTACTGAATGGCAGGAAATTTAGTTTATGTTTGTGGAACCTGTAAAACCTATGAGATATTTACGTCTTCTTGTGATTTTTTTCGGATCATATGGTAGATTCTTACGCATTTTTAGAACGTTGTTATAATTTTCTAACAGCAAGCAGTCCACTATCCTGATAGAAAGTCTCACTAGGGGATCCTTTTAAAGTACGTTATTTTTATTACGGCACGTTGTCCTCGTTCAACATGTATAAACTTTGATTCTGCTGCGCCGCCCCATATTGGGATACAGTAGTCTATATCAGATTGTCCTATAGAGAAATATATTTCAAAAAAATTCTATTATTTATTCTATTTCAATATAAAAAAATCTGTGAGAGCCTGATTTCTCATTTACATTCATTGGCACAATATATCTTAGGGTTTTAAAAATCCACCCTACTTTCTTACTCCGTCCATGTTCATTATGAGAGTACCATGACAATATTTGGTCAATAATTACACCTAAATATTTTGTTTCCAAAACTTACTTATGAAACAATTGCAATTATTATTGTTAGCTTTTTAACATGAGTGTACTTTAATGTTGAATACTTCAAATATATCAAATACTAGCTTTTTGCCAACGGCTTTGCTCCGCAAAAAAACTTTGCCTATTTTACTCCCTGAAAACCAAGCTTTCTAATGGTAAAAGAATTTTTCGAATCAGTCCATTCGTTTTGAAGCCTATTCCATACAAACAAACAATCTAATCTTTCCTCTTTATAATTAGTATAGCTAGATATATTTATTTGGGACAACTAGATCCAAGGGTTAGTTTTTTCATCTGGTTGTGAACTTTTGTAGATAGAAAAGCATATGTTGTTGGTTTTTGCAGTATTTAATGTGAGAAGGTTGAACAGTCCAGGTTTCCTCACCAAGTTTTTTTTCGCCATAATTCAGTTGCTGCTTAGTAACTAAAAATAAAATATCGCTGAAAGGGACATTCCAAAAAAACATTTCATCACCTATCACAACTAATTACTTCTGCATATCTAACTCTGAAGCCTGACATCCATTGTTACGAACTCATATTCAGAGCCAAAATCCAGCATCAAAATCAGTATCCAAAAAGATAGGCAGCAGCGAGAAGTGGGCGGAGGCCGTCTGGCGGTAATCAGCCGCGCCCGCCGAACAATGGCCTGTCGACGCCGGATTAAAAGTTTAACGCCAGTGGACAGGTGATGAGAGGACCGCGGGTCCGCGGGGCGGAGGGGCGGAGGGGCGGAGGAGTGAAAGTTATTTGGTCCTTTGGTGCTTAGTGGTCCTTTTGGTGTTGAGTGCACTACAGAGGTTTAAGTGGTAAAGATTCATCAGAATAATTAGGTTTTAGTTGTGGCACATCACGCTGTTTTAAATTGCGTCCCACTTTAAAGATTATTATAGAATAGACACGAAGTCTTCGGAGCATGGTTTGTTTAACTTTCTAATGGTTTGTGCCAGTTAGCGTATTTAAGTTTTCTATGGGCTTCATACAAGCAATATTTTAAAGAAATATTGGGTCAGGTAAGCTATATTGAAATACTTGACTAATAAAACGCTTCTTCTACACTTTTTGTTTCAGGAGGTAACCATTAGAAAGTAGCCGACATCCTGGGGGTAAACTCAGGAAATCTATGATTTTTATTTTGCACAGCCCTTGCAGTACCCACCTTCAGTATCTAAGTACTTGTGATGGTGCTTCGGCATTTCCACCTATTCATTATATGGTTTTATTACGATATAATCGCTCCCGCTACCGCCCCTCACTTACGCCCAAACAGCCCAACGCCTCTGCTGATCTCGACTTTAGAATTTCGCCACTTGTCCGCGAAGGATTTATTGTGTAACAGTATAATATGAAAGTTTGTTTGTTTGTCCTTCAATATGATTAAAGGATGTACCCACCGAGGTTTGTTTTTGTCACATTTTTGTCAAGTTTTCACAAAAGTTTTATGAAAGGGGGCTAATGGGAGATTCGAAGGAAACTTGAGAGTTTTCTGCGTGGCTGTAATTTTTAAATTGTAAGTGTAATTGGTGGAAGTAACGTCTCGAGCCCTTTTCAAACGATTTTCAATGTTACTCCGAAGAAACAGTATTTGAATTTAATAAATATTTTTAATTAAACCCAAACAAGTTTCATAGAGGCTTGCGTTCAGAAGTTTTTGGCCATTTGCAGATGGTGTCAATCGCTATAGACAGACAAACAATGCTTCTCATGAATCGAAAGCTATGGTGTTAATTATTAATTACACCTAGATTTAAGGTACCTACTCCTGAAAGTTATTTCTCACCTAGCACGCATGATGCATGTGTCTGGAAGACAACAACAACTAAATACACAAGAAACTTCGGTCATAAAAGATTAACGAAGTTCAGTGCTTGTGTCCTAATTTGATAATAAATCTAACGCTTACTAAATTGTTAACGTACTACTATTAAGCAAACGACTATATACGACAGCAAATGGCAACAAATATAAACAAAAGCTACTTATAACATTTTACCATCCCAAAAAATAGCAACTAAATTAAACTACCAACTCATTCACAAAAATAATTGCCAAAAACATGCAAAACTTTAACTAACCCACTCATACCCAAAGTTTATATCAATTAGCACATTGTTACCTCCCGAGGAATGAGATAGCCCCGACAGTGGATAATAATAAAATTGCGCCATTTTTTTAATTAAAACATACACAAAGGTTGTCTTTGTGACAACGACACGACTGCGACGCGATTGAATGTTTTATATACCTTCGAAAATGTAAGAGGCTTTATTATGACATGGTTTCCCCAATAGGCTTTCATTTTAAAAACAACCCGTAAGTTTTTTGTTGGCCACCACTGCTCTCAATTTTACCTTAGCGGTATTTTTTTCTGAAGGAAATGCTCGTTACTCTCCAGAATGTAGAAACCGTATAGCCAAAACCCTGAATACACACATCGTCAATAGCCGAATTAGGTCCTCAGTAGTGACTTTAATGGCAAATAATGATCACATTTTAAAAAAACTCTTCGAAATAGGATTTAACTTCTCCTAGAAATTGGAAAACCTAAATTCCATTCTCAAATCGACTCTATATAGACGTAAAGTTGGTACACTTAATGTTCCATGATGGTCGGATTATTATCAAGGAACTTATAAAACCCACAGAGTTAAAAGTCGTGGAAAATAACACAACTTATCATCACACAATGTGTACCTATTGCCTGAAGGGGCGGAAGATGTGTAAAATACTCCAACATTTTGCCAGTTATGTAACTCGTAGAAGTCCCATACAATAAGGGACGACCCTAAGTCAGATAGGAAATGTCGATTCCACCTAGTTTTTTATAATTTAATTTAAATATGACGTGTAAAAATAATTCCAATTTACCGAATAAACTATTTCATATCATTTATGACACATATTTGGTATCTACCTAAAAATCACCATTACGAAATCCCCCAATCGTAACTCCTAAAGCCCCCACTCATCACTTTCCCCCATCCATTGTCCCAATAGTGAGACTTTTTAATTAAGAAAATCGGCAGCTACTCGTTGTCGTCAACGATTTGCTAGATGCGCCATTGTTTCAGTCCTTCAGTCGTCAGTCCCGATTGACGTCAGATTTGTTTGAAAGCATTAGGAGATGAGACTGCTCAAAGACAAACGAACGTTTGTGCTGTGAATGGCGTTTTTTGTAATGAGTATTGATGTTTTTGGGTTGATTATGTAGAAGTTATTTTTTTTAAAAGTACATTAACCATCATTCAGTGATTTGAATGATGAGACAATGATCTATTTATTTTTTATTTATTTATTAACATCACAAATATGAATGCTTATTACATACCAGATTCAAACGACGCAATCTAGTGTTTTACATCATTATTCTCGCCAAGTAAGTAACGGTTAATGGAAAATTTTAAAAGAAAAATTGTTTAAAAATGCTAACTTACAAAGTTACTTATACGCAATTTTAACAGCAAACCCAAGTGGGTTTAACTAGAATTTATACTAATTTAAAAGATTGATTCAATTTCAGTAAAAAAATCATGTGTACCTATGGGTGTAAGGGACATCTACACGCAAACCATTACCATGAACTCTGTCCAGACCCTGCCAAGCGTAATAAAAAATACGTTGGTTAAAAAAAAGGTTTTTTACAAAAGTGCAATAGGTATCTACACGGTCAAAGTGTATGGAACACCTGATTTATTTTGAATAACCGACGAAATATTTCAACACTGGTCGGTCTACAATCATGCACTGAATTCATGGTAATGGTACTGTATATTTTTGAATATTAAACTTCGCACTGAGCAAAGCAATCTGCTAACTCCTTACTAAAAATATACAATAAATCAGCGCCATTTCCATTCACGTTCCCCTTACTCAGAAGCCGCGTTTAATCACAAAGTTACTCAAACAAAACGCAAACAGACAATCGCGATATAAATCACCAAACATTAGGAAATAAAACCGTGTCGCAGCGACAGCGGCAAATTGGAAAATTCCCGAAGTGTCCGGGGTCCCATTGATTCAGCTACGACAATAGCAGTTCAGAGCACTAATCTTTTCATTAAAAACCGATTATTCGCTGCATGGCCCGCTGCACTAATAGGAGTAAAGAAACCCTCAATTATATTTTGTTGTCAACCACAACCGTATTGCTTCGACATAAGTTCTAAATTCCTTTAATACAGGTGCATTTCTATGATAGTTCATCTCAAGCCCCTGCAATATGCCACGCAGCCATCGCTGACGGGACGCGATGACATTTCAATTTGAATTCTTGTTGCGAAAAAACGGAGATGTTATTAAAAAAAGTTTTTTGTTCGAAAATATTTGACGGTTGATTAGAATGCCGGGAAAAGAGGGAAGTTTTTTTTTATAACAAATTAGTTTTTGGAAATTTCTGCTCTTACGAGTTCATGATGTTTCGTTCGGGAGGTTACCAGCTTTCAGGATCGTTTTCCAAGATGAGGTATATCGAGTTCGGAAACTCAATGGAGGGGAGTAGGTTAGTGTGGTACTTGTAGAAATATATTTTGTAGGTGTTTACGATATGCGAGCGTTTTGATTAAATTTGTGTTTGAGGAAATGCCTCAAAATGATGAATTAAGTAAGTACTTGTTGGTTTTAAATCACAAACATGTTTGTCTATATTACAGCCTATCATAGAATTATTCGTAGTAATGGGTCGGGAAGAAGCTAAGTTAAATTTATTCTCAAATGCTAGAGACTCCATAATCTCAAACAAAATCAATTATCAAAATGCTGGTCTGTGTAGACTGTCACTCAACAAATCCTCGAGTTTAAAAACTCAACACAAAAGGATACTAGCAAAATTGGTATCTAAATAAATGTGCCTCTATGATTTTCTATAAGAATTCTACTTTAGAATCCATGCCAGTCTGTATACAATCCTTATCAAATCTGCGCAGGTACAAACATCGCAAATGATATTCTTACAACCAACATGAATGTCATAGCAGCTAGTGTTTACACCGGACTTCGGTGCAAGTTTAGACCGGACATCCGGTCAAACTATCCGGCCTAATTTATTCAGGCTACGCAAACAACATGTTGTGTAGCTGGCTACAAATAGGTCTAGCTTTTGTCTAGTATGGATCCTATTTGCTATCTAACAAACGGGTGAAACTCCTACCCGGTCAGGGTATAGTTCGGATAGTTGTATTAGTTAGTCTGTTATGGTATGTATTTGATGATGTATCCTGTTACTAATGAGTGGTTAGTATGCATAAGGATGGGGTTTCCGCTTCAGTGCTAAGGATCTATCTCATAAAACAAATTATCTTTCGTTCAAAGCTGTAATGGAAAAAAAAGGAAACGTAGCTGCAACAACAACCATACACTCAGATCAACAAAATTGGTGAAAAAATACATAATTGAAGAATAATAAATCAATAATTTTTATTTACAGACGTCCCAAATGAAGAACTTCAGAGAAAACTAAACCAGTTATTTTCATTTCCCGAAAAAGGTTTCGTGCTAAACACACCATCCAATAACCATTTATACAAAAGCCATAACAATCCATACAGCAACAGAACTTATAACATCGCTGAGTAATCCCATGCCCGAGCACAACCTGAAGGAAAATATCTCATTAACAAAAAGCCCACTTAGGAAAGTTGGACACTTACGGAACAAACACCACACATGGCGTGAATAGTCCTATATAAATCATAGCCAATATATATTGGCATATTACTCTTTAATACACATATATAACACATGTGTCTTATTATAATGGACATCTATTACCATTAACCAGTTTACATGACCCATCGAGACGTAATAAGTAAAAGGAGGTAGAGGTCCTACTATGTTAGTCATAGGGTACTTCTCAGTTATTATTTCAAGTGTTCTTGTCTGCTCAATCTCTTATTTGTTCATACTTCAGATATGTTCTGATTTAGCGGGATGGCGTGAAAGTACAAATAAATCTGTGGGTATCGATAATTTGTTGATGTTTGTGTTTGTGATAAATGTAACGTTACCAATTTTGCTATTTATTGTAAGACTTCTGGAAAATTCAATCATTATGTTATGCTACTAATAGGATTTGGATGAGGCAAACAGATAGATATACCGATAATAGATAGTTAGACCTAGATTTGTATACATAAGATACTTTTTATCCCAGTGGTACGTTTCCATGGTATAATTTTCGACTTCCACGCGAGCTGGCCGCGGGAAAAATCCAGTATCTAATAAACAAGTAATGAATTACAAGGACCTATCAAGTTATTTCGGTACTTAACAGAAAAAGACGACCATTAGGTACGTCGTACTTGTATGGATCGTTTCGACAGTTATATGATAGGTAAATCATGAAGTCCCACGTATTAAGGCCACCAAATATTATATTATTATTTGTAATGTGTCTCGTCTTAGCTCCCGAACCACAACTAAACTACCTCGCATGTCGCCAACTATTTGTCAATTTTCGGCAACAATGACGCTTGATTGTCATCACACCACTCAGGAGCGCGGAGGGTAACTACGTGGCAACGTGCACTAAATTACGCAACAATCACGTATTGACCCATTTATTACATGCAGTGTAGCGAAAATATAAAATTAGAAGCCTTATTGTGCCTGATGTGATTTTCCATCGGTAACTTCTTGGGAGGATAAAATCCCGAAAAATGATGTTTCAACCAACTTTTACTTATAAACAGAAGTCTAAGTACTAACTTCCACGTAGGTTCAAAAATGATGGATTTCCATACAAACTTTCATGCCCTAAAACCCTTGCCCTAAAATCAAAAATTAAATAAAAATTAAATCTTAGTGCACACCTTCCTTATCCTCTTCCTTAAGAAACTCTTGTGCAAAATTTCATTGTGTTCAGTGCGTTATCTGTCAGTGAATTTAAGATTTAGATAATACCTAAAAAGCAGTAGGCAGAGTCAAATGTAAATAGAGAAGGGAGGCCTTCGTTTTTTGCCAATAATAGGACACCATACCATAGATTAAGATAACAAAATCATTTTCCACTTGCAGTAGTTTCGTATAATGCCGAGCTATGTGTATACTTTTGAGCCATCTAAAACGTGGTTACCCATTTCAGTCTATAGTGGATAGAGAAATGTAAATAACCCGCAAATGACGGGAACACATGTTCCCATTAAGTCAACGAAGGGACTTGATTACCCGCGGGCGTTGGGCACGTCGACTGCGAGAACATATCAACCCACTTCCCACTTCTCGTTGTTGTCTTACGCAAGTTGCGAGAAGATGGAACTCACCTTTTGTTTTTCTGATTTACTTTACAGAAATTAAAAGCACCTGGCATATCTCTTTTTATATACACATGATTACTTTGTAAAGTATTATATTATTTTAATTATTGTGAATGTGAGGACTACGTGGGTATTTTTTTTTTTTTTCATTTTTTTTTTCTTTCTCAGTTAGTTTTAATGATGGTCTGGCTGGCAGTTTGACTAGTTTATGCGGCCTACCCAAATGTCCTTTATTTGGTATTGTTCGTAGAGTTGAGATCCACGATTACTGACAAATGCTTGCACTGACTGGACAGGTCCACTCCAATCTGTGTGGTTTTTTCCTCGAAATACCATTTCAGACACTAATCTACAAGGTCCTCATATGGCCTGACCAAGGTTATGTCTGGACTTTAAAAGAGACTGTGACCTCTGAGTTTGTTTCGGCCTTTCTTCTCAGAGTAGTTAGATAGGAAACGCCGAACTCATCTAGCTAATTTTTTATATTTTTTTAACATGACGTGTAAAAGTGATTCCAGTATTCTATTTACAGAATAAACAATTTAATTTAATTTCCCTATTTAAGAAAATTATCGTCCTACTACAATGGTTCGCTAATAGAAAGTAGACAACACCGCTTATAGACGTTGGTCTTATCTGCAAAAAATCCACCGAGAAACCATAGGTGAAGTAAGGTGTCAGTCCACCTTACGCTAGGGATTGCCACTGTTGACAGCTCACTTCACGCTCACTTAACTTAAGTTCTCTCGGTGTCATTTAGACAGAATAGGTATTTCAGCTCACGAAGGGCTCACTGATGAATCGGTAAACTTGGCACAATGTTAAATTAAAGTGAGATACGAGATACGATATAAGTACTAGTAATGTCACTGTCATCCATGCATTTCATACTGAAACACAGCAAGTGTTCATACTTGTCAATCAATTGCAGGACCTAAGATATAACTGAATCTGCGTATGCTTAGCGTTACTACGTGAGCAGGCCGCGGAAGGCAGAAGCGAATTGAAAATAAGTGATCACATTTATTCGTTTCAGACATTACTACTAATACAATCCAATTGCATAGAACTATTGGCCATAACTAAGTTGAAAGACAAATAACTTAGCACTACTAATGCTCAAAACAACTGTTGTCTGTGGCAAACTTGCCATAAGCGAGCATATGCTGCGAATTTACTCAGAAGCCTTCTGTAGGCTTTTTGAACGCAATCCCTTCTGATTTTATTGGGTTGAAAACAAGCAGACGGCCCACCTGATGGTAATAGGTCACCAATGTGTTTGCAATGGATGCATTGCGATCCCAGATTGAGACAAAGCTGAAATGTTTCATGATCCTGGTAGTATTTCACAGATGTCTGCTTACACGCAAAAAAAATCAAGGTCTTAATTATAATAATTTTTTTCTACTCACCATGAACAATGCTTGTCGAAGCTAAAAAGGCCAAACAGGTACAAACAGATTCTCCTCAAAAAGTTGTTTGTTTAGGATGGGCCAAAACACTGAATCAACAATTAATATTCAGTAAATTATAACTTGGAACAAATAATGGAAGGCCATCGAAGAGCTGCCGTCAAGTGCCTTGTTTTAACAATACAATTCGGTATACGCGAGTAAATATTGTAAATTAAAGGATTGACTGGACTCCAATAATAAGGTGTGGATAGTAAAATCTTGTGAGGAAACTGTACTCGAACTTTATTAGTGTTTTAATTTTATCACATTGTGAACGTGGTGATCAATGAGCTTTTCTTCACTGTATTTTAAAAAACGCTGTTGCTTTGTAATGAGACCTAACCTACAAGACGACATTATATTGACTACTAGCCATCCCTAATATACCTAGTTGGAAAAAGGCTAGGCAGATTAATTTTTTGATTGACTACTATGTAATTTTGTCTCTTGATTCTTTCATACCTCATGGGCATGGAAGAGTCAAGAGGATAAATTACTACGAGGCTAATATTTATAACATTGTTTTATTTTGTCACGTAAATGGTCTTCATATATGGTTCCATATACAAACAATAAATCGCGGTAACCCATTCTGTAACTCCAAACATTACACATCTACATCGTCGGTAAGACCACAGCAGTCAACTTTACAACAATAACCAAAAATAACCCCTTCATACTCCATGTAACCCTTACTCGCTACCAGCTATCATCCCACTCAATTAATCCAATAGTGGCACAGCAGCGAGCCAGGGTAACTACGTAATTGTTTAATCTGCATGCTGGACGTACTTTGTATTGTTGTAACAGACAGTTTTCGATAGCTCTCGCCTCACAAAATTTAGTGGGTATTGTTGGGAGTGGTCTGAGTTGGAAGAGAATGCGGGTTGCGAGGGTTAAGAGGGCTACCGCTTCGTTTATTGAAGTGACGATGTTTAACTTACGTGTAATGTTTTAATAAGGATTCTTATGATCTGTTTGTACATACATTAACAGTATTTAGGCATTGATTTTTGCGTAATTTTGTGATGATTTAAACATTTGTTGCCGTTCTCAATAACAGTTGTATTCAGTTTTGCTCTATACCCAATATGTACACCCACCTCGGTATTCCAGTGTCATATAGTATCCAATGTAAGTGTCCAATTGCAGGGTAAGGACGTGTTCTCATACAGAGAAGACCCAGCTTTTGATCATAATTTGTAGATGTAATCATTGAGGCACTTTTCAGTTCCCGCTTTTTCGCAAAACTTGGACCAATCCGCAACTATTAAATTACACTACCGAAGCCAACCTAACTTGAAGTTGAGCTTAAGTCATGGCTCCGTTAAGTTAGTTATAGGGTGCCGTTAAGTTGAGCTCTAACTTACCTTTGGTCAGTGATCTAACTTGGCACACAAATTACACTGTTAACTCATAACTTGCGTCGTATGTCAAACTGTATGATAATACGTTCAGTTTATGCAATAGTCGGTTTTGAACTGAGTTCAATACATTTGGGAGGTTTGAGAATAGTTTAGGAACTTCACACGAAAAGCAGTCAAGTGTCAATGTGCGATAGAGTTTCAATCGTGTAGCTTTTCCAACTTAATGATGTTAGGTTTGCGATCAATATTTAATACAGAGTTGCTCAATATTGTCGAGATTGAATGTCGTAGACAAAATGTCTACCACCACCACCATTGGGTGGTTTCATGTTAATGAAAACAGAAATAATGCATTGCGATAAATCAAGTTTGTTTATAGAGAAAAGCAACAGTTCCTAAATAATAAACTGACTCCACACACCACAACCGATCAAACAATAAAAATCAAAACAACAAAATCCGCTTATCACGACAACAATTATAACGGAAATCAAAATAACGAACACAAAGAGAAACTCAATAAAGCAATTGGTAAACAATTAGTTGAGGACCTACAGTTGACGAGAATCGTTAAATTTTAATTGTCCGGCTATTGTCCGAAACGCAGGCAAAACCACGGCCGTCACGCATGCAGAAGGGATTATGTATATTTGCATGTGCGCGTGTGTGGATGTGTACCTTGTGGCAATGTGAAGTGGTGAAGGTGTACACGGGCGGTTTTCAAGCATTTTTTTGCGGACAGTAGAAGTTTAAGCTATTTTAGCGTAGGTTAGAAGTGATTCTATTTTTTTCTATAAAGAGTACAATAGATTTTACCTGTATATAGATGATGACGATGATGATAACTATGTGAACAAAATGCTTACCTGAAACAAACAAAAAATCAAGAAAAACATATTTTCAATTTAATGTGGCAAACAGCATACTTTTGATAAAAAATACAAATGTATGAAGTGCGTCTTTGTACCGTCTTATATCTAAGTAAGCATTCGACCCGCGTGTCTGTTCGCCCCAGCACCAGCACGCGAAACTCATCCTATTTACCGCCACAGTCGCGGCATCCTTTGCTTGTTTTACTACTTGCAATTAAATTTATGTTGTTCAGAAACTTCCTCAAACTTAGCGCAACAGACAGTAACTGATTTTAGTACAACTTGGATAACTTTAACAATTTATATGATAATACACAAAAACGTGGATAATTTTAGTAGTATGCGTAATTTTGTGGAAAACGCGTGACGTAGTAAAAAACTTTCGTTTTAAATAAAATTCTGTTAATAAAACAGTGTTATATTCACGACCCCCGTGGCACCTAATCAGTCGATCAACCAAATAATAGGGGCTAGAGAGAAATGATTTACGTTCAATCTATTTTTCTTAAATCTCACCATATCAGCTCGTTTGCTAACCCCGATACAACGTGGTGTCCCTCGTTTCTATCTACTTCACTTGTGTATATCCCGCGCGTTTGCTCGCCCCATACATTAAACACTCGATATTCAGCGACACATTCGCGGCATCCCTCATTTGCTGTACTATTCTATACTACCCAAAGCTGGGTTTCACTCGGGCGTCTGCTCGCCCGATACAGAACACGCGCCACTCAGTGATATTCCTCACTTAACTTACTTTTTTATACTGCAGGACACATTCACTTCAGTTCACCACACTACGCTAGAGATTTCAATGCCAGGGTACTAAAGAGTCGTGACACTGCCTGTTTAGTTTTTTTTAATGATACAAATGTGAACGCAGATTTACGTTTCACCCGCGCGTCTGCTCGCCCCGACTCTACACGCGCGATTCAGCGACACTCGCGGCATCCCTCGTTTGTTTTACTACTCGCAATTAAACCGACTGAGTGACGTGGATTGTCGCCTCTCGGGAAACTCTACGGAAAAAAAGGGTTTTTTCACCACAAAAAGTACTTTTTCCTTCCGCATTAGGTGCATGACGCTGTGAGGGGGGAGTGAAGGACTTTATTGGACTGTGCTTCTGTTTTGTTATTGTAGAGTGCGGATTTTAATGAATAGGTGACAAATTGCTGCGAGTGTGTATATGCGTACGTAAACAGAGCTACAACAATATTTGTGTGAATGTAAACATGAACATCCCACATAGTGGAGAACAAATACATTTCTGTGCGAATATAAGTAGTAAATATTATCCAATATATGCATAATTATAGTGGCAAAGTTCAATTTATGGCAAATAACTAAGATATTCTGATAAGCTTAAAATTCAGAAGATATTTATTACAAATCTATTCGAGCAGCAGGAGCACGACTGACCTAAAACTTTACCCAAGTGCAACTAGTGTCAATACCATTCCAACCAAAACCTCGTAACTCTCTACATTAAACATTAGACTCGTCCAAAGGAATACCGCGGTCACTACCACAAAGCATACAATACTGACTACACCAGTATCCTAGCACTAGAATTAGGATTCCGCAGCAAAGCTAGGCGAACCATCAGACAAATAACCCTTAAGCGTCTCGCGGGAAATCTCCCCGGGTTCCGCACACCGCAGCGAATTTAATCTGTTACGTTTAGACAAAACTTTAGAACATTCTTGTTGTAGACTGGTGTTGCTCATAGAATTGAAGTGGGAGGGTAGGTCTTACTCAGTGTTATGGTTAGAACTTAGCGAGTTGACTTATAGGGTGGAGTGACTTGTGTTGTACGAGTATAGTCTGGCAAAGTAAGACAAACTGACAAGTAAGAGTGGCTAATGGCAGTTCCATAATTTATTCAACATTTAACAGAACTACATTATAGTCCTTGAATTCATTGAATAAAGTTTCCTTTTACTTTCACTTCCAACTTAATAGCCAACTTAACTTAATAGCCAATATTATCTTTTACCATCGGCTTTGTTTGAATAGAATGTTCTCGGTTATTGTTACAAGCATTGCGAGTCACGACGAAAAGGTAAAGCAAATTCAGTTCAAATCAACAATATTACATTTTGTAAGAGCAATATACCTACACACACTTCAAATCTAGTACCTAACTTGACTATACTTTCTTCAAGCCACAGTTCAACATAAAAACACAGTACGGTTGCAATAATAACCGATACATATACACACACAACCCTTTCTCAAACTTGTATAAAGCAGACTTCTCCGTCCTTACGTCACGTACTTCCTTAGCAACGAAATAAAATGATATATGCCTCTGGTACCAGTATTAATATTTATAGGTGTATAATATATTAGCGAGGGCTCGAAGTATCACGTAAAATATGAAGGCTGCATTAACAATTTAAAATATCCTTTTACGTCAACCATGTTGCGGAGTGTCATCGTCGCGAGATCCCTTGTTCTGTTTCATAATAAACGTTTTAGAGTATCGTTTCAAGATTAATTGGACTAAGATGGCGTCCATGTATGTTACGGTACAGTCTGGAAAATTAATTGTTAAGTCACATGCCATGTTATCCTTTCAACTGACGAGCTGTCAAACGTCAAAACTGGCAAGAACAAATCTCAAAGTTGTTATGCTTTAATTTTCGCCTAGTTGTGCACCACGTCTAATTAAAGGTCGGGTTTTAATTAGGTCAGTCATCCTTCGTTCACGCTCTATAAAACTTTGACCTAAGCTATTTCAAAAGGTCTGGTGACTAAAAAACAGTGTATAATTAACGTAGGCAGTCAAAAGCCGTTGGAAATTAAACGAAAAGAAATGCTAAGATGGCACAAACTTAGAAATAGAAAACTGAAGAAAACGGTGGTTTAAAAGTAACCTAAACCTGTTTGGCTCGATTTCCTAGAAACCGAAACGGACACTATAGGCAAGTTGGTTTTCATTATTATACCGCCAAATAATCCTTAATGTGAAAGTAACTGATCGTTATGTTGGGCAGATCGGCAGCCTGGGACCTGCGAAGGCTAATTTTCATCCACGCAGACGTAACGATCACAAAATACATACGAAGTCGCGGGCAACAGCTAAGATAACAACAGAAATACATACAGAACAAACTAAATGAAGAACAAAACTTACATCGATATAAGAAACCAAGGTAGGTAATACTTCAAACAATATTCTACTATTTGTCACCGCCGACTCATAAATGTTTCATCACAGCCAAGCGCCCTCTCCTGGGGACGTTTTGTCTCCTTCCACCTTTTTGCTGCCTCATCCAATCTTATTATCGAAGTGACAAAGCTCATTTTTGATTGACCTTATTGTATTGGAGATTACCTATGGTATGTTGGATACTGTGTCAAAGAATTTCGAGCTCTGGTCTGTGTTTTATTATTGAGTATTAAACTGGCGTAGGTACCTACTGTTTATAAGTAGCTACTCAATATAATTAAAACACAATATTTCACGATGAATGCTTCTTATAATTATAAAGTCCCATAGGATTTCTCTACAGAAAAGCTAACCTGCCACACAAACAACGATTTTTGTGTTAACTTTTCCGATAAGTGGTTTCACATCCTTAGTAAGACAGATTTACCGCGACCAGGCACCGACAGAATCACGTTCCATCATTTGAACACTTCCACATCCTTCACAGACGTAATTTCAGTGTCTTTATAAAAAACTAACATGGAATCGATTCAAAACTGTCCACTTAATGTTACCCTGTTCAAAGTGACCCACTGATCCCTTCAATATAAAGGCAGGCAAGAGACATTACCGAAATCATCAGTCTAGGCAACTCGTTGTCGGCCGCAGGAGGTCGTCCCACTTCTCAAGTAAAATGTTTTTATCTCAATACTTTCTTATCACAATAAAATCTTCCACTTCCACTACAATAAAATCTTATGAATTCAAAAACAGTTTCTCTCACAATAATACTCTGAACTTTAATATTCTCCGTCTGACACGGTTTTTATTGCGCACTTTTTATGTCAGAATGTATTACGGTTAAAATAGTTTGAAATAAACTCGTGAATACCTCCCCAGTTCCTAGTTCCCAGCTGAATGGACCGACTGAACTATTCCTAGAAAATGCAAAGTGAGAACTTGCTTTATGGAATATGTCTTATTTCTTGTGAAGATAGTGTGATTAATGTTGCTTCTGTTGTTGGGGTTTTAATGTTTTTGTTAATTACTATAGCCACGCTTCCATTGCTTCCAATGTTTCTTTTCACGGGTTTTATATAGTCTTCATTTTTATCATCAAATCGGTTCTCCAGCTAAGTCTCAGTTGTACCGCAAGTGCTTTTAAAATTTGTGATTTTTTTCTTCCTTAGTTTAATAAAATTGGATTTGTCGGTTTAGTTAACTGCATGTAATCTGTTACCGGGGTCCATGATTATGTTTTATTTAACAATAATTAGCATTTTTTTTTTAACCTGTTGGAAGACATGGGAATGAAGGATGTCTGATAGAGAAATATCTCTGCTTATTCGTCTTGAGAACATACACCGGCAGATATACAGGCTGATTACTCCTAGCAAACCTTCCAACTAAGTGAATACGCATGTACCAAGATGTGGGTGCACCACAATGGATCAATCGCGTATTAGCATTCACGACGCTCAGTGACGTAGGCGCCGAGTCACCGACATGGCAGAGAATCAATCAGTGGCCGATACATTGAGCTACTGACGACTGTACTGCTAAAAGGTACGTAAGTAGGTGTTATGTAATTTATAGCAATAGGTACGAAGGACTATGTAGGATATTTATAAACGGCATGGCCGTTACCGATGTTCTTTAAAAATGTCAATGTTCTGCGTAGTACTCATTACCGTATGCAAAATATATTACAGTCCCCAAAATAGCCATACAGTGATAATTACAGAGGTACTGATAGATCATGATTTCTAATAGGTCATGTAAAATTCCAACCAAATGAAAATGTTACATCCTTGAGCCGCAAAATGCTGTGTTCTGGACATGAGAAAGTTCAGGAAGAAGCAGTTCGAAATAGAAAACTAAAACAAAACTACGTCCCAAAAAACACTGATTTCCACATATTTCCGCGTCAGCCTACAAATCCGTCACCAATAAAACCTGACTTCCACAAAAATAACTTGGCTCATTTTTTACCAGGACCGATCGGCCTCTTTAGCGCCTATCCGAACGGAAAGCTCGTCGCGTACCATCGCGTTCTGTCACTGTCGTTTCCGAACGTTCGTCAATATGTCTGCCGTCGCCATCTTGGCTAGGTAGGGCTTCCGGCCGATTTGGCGCGTATTTCACTTTTCACTGCGTCGCTCCCATTGACCGACACAGGGTTGATCGTTGTGTATTAATTGTATTTGTTACGGTCTAATTGTCACCTTTTTCGTATCTTTGAAATCTTCCTTTTGGAGTTGGTGGAGTGAATGGACCCTTTTTATGAGGAACTAAAAGGATAGAATAGGAAGTGCTTTTGTTATTTTGTGGTGTTATGTTAACTGACGAGTATGGTGAGCAAGCTCTACTCAATTTGGAAGATTGAAAGAAAATAAACATACTGGACTTCGAACTCAACTTGAACTTACATAAAAGAGTACCCTACTGTAAAAAGTAGCTTGATTGTCGTCAGATAAATGCGTTCTACATCTTTGTATCTGCTACGATAAACGGTGATCACCAATCCGTTTGCCAAGCACACTAAATAGGGGTTGACAGGCTCTACTTCTAATCTGATTAAGAAAAAGATGTTTTCACAGCCAAAACAACTTCCATTTGTACCTTAATTCATTACTTCGCCATAAATATGAAAATTCAAAATCCCCGTTGATACCTTGCGTCAAATCAACGGCAAACAAAATATAAATCTTAGTTAGAAACTCATTTGGTGGCACGTTGCAAATTGAGCTCTAAATTGTGTGTAATAAGACTTAATGTCGTTATAACTCGTGGTATAATTCGCAACAATGCTGAGTGATACGCCTTAACAAATGAATTATTTATTCAGTAAAGAAATTAACATATCAAGAGAATGCGAGCGAACGTTAATGTACGAAGTATGCTTCAAGTACCTCAAGTACCTACCGGAAATACAGACAAATACTAGTAAAATAAGACATTTATCTTAATTTTTTTAAGTTTCAGGGTCATTATCACATCCCATGGCAAACCATTTGTCGTGTGTGTGGTGGTCGGGAACCAGTGCTCGAAATATCGTGGTATATTATGCCCAGCAAATGGAGAGATAAACTTTGGTGTAGAGATACATAATTTTGGCCTGTTCTGGATGCTACATAAATTGCACCTTTTTCGCAAAATCCTGTCTATTATTCGCGACAATGATAAACTGCTTACGAACCATAAAGATATCTATTAACAAAATATAGGCCCAAATTTAACACGAATAGCACCTAAAAGGATTTAACTGGCCCTATAAGTGCTGACCTCCATAAAGGTCAAGTGTGCAATACTACGTCATACTACGGACCTGACCTTTTCACTGTGAAGATTAATATGGAAGAAACTATTGGATCATAGCAGTTCTCGCAGGGCCGGATTTAGAGGTCCAGAGGCCTCGGGGCAACAAAGGAGCGGAGGCCCCCTCGCCCCAAATTATTTTCCAAATAAAGTAAACAATTTTTTTTCAGTCAAGTTTTTCAATAAATAATTTATTGTGAAACCAAGTAGATTCCCTTAGTATTGAACAAACACATATAAATATAAACGGAAACAAGAATTATCTGAAATTAAATTTTAGGGTTAACGAACGGAACCTTTCGAGCTTTTTTCGCCGAAAAATCGTTGATGATTTCGTTGAAATCCAGAGTAAAGTAGAGAGTGGAGTGAGTAGTGTAGTAGTTCTCGGAGTAAATCGCTTTCAATGCTCAGGAGAGAAAGCTTCGATAGACGGTTTTGTCCCATCGTGGTTCGAAGCCTATTTTTTATAATTTTTAGTTTTGAAAATGAGCGCTCTCCAGTGCAATTTGTTACCATCAAAACCAAATACATTCTCAATGTAATTTCAAATCAAAGGAAAAGATGCTTACTAGTGTTAACTAGTTGGAATTTGAATATTTTTTTCCGAAGTCTCTATTGTGGGGGCCCCCCGTTTGTGGAGGCCCCGGGGCTTTCACCCCGGTTGCCCTCCCCTAAATCCGGCCCTGAGTTCTCGTGACGTAATTTTATGGACTACAATCCTTAGCTTCAGCCCTTGACATTCTTCTGAAAAATGTCTTTACCCTTGGGATTCTGATTGCAGTTTGTTGCTAATGGTTGGAGAACACTGTTTCCTATATTTCTAAAGTGCATTATTATTCATAATTTGGGTACACTGGTGACCCGCACCCGCTTCGCACCGTAAGTATTTTTTTTTTTAATTATATATAAGTTTAATACTAACGGCCTTCCAGACGAAATTCTCGTTCTCGTCATAGTACGTAGAACAACGCGGTCACACAGACGGACACGAGAAGCGACTTTAATGTGTTATATGTATAATTAATTATGTTTATAGCAGTTTCTATAACTATGTAGTATTATAACCTTTTGAAAGAGATGTATCAAAGGACTACGTGACTCATCCAGCTGGAATTACCTACAGTACATAAAATAGTGTTTTATAAAGATCGCCCAATAAACAAGGCTGAAATCACAATCTTGGTAGATGAGTATTTCCATCACATAACATTAGGTATCACCCGCCAAGGTACACTATATCAAAATAATTTATCGAAAGAGATGTGAAAGAACTAACCAGGTTTCCTGTTTTTTCTTATTAGACCATTCTGATTTGTCCTAATGCGCCTAGAACGGACACTTACCAAATTGAACTCGAACAAAACCAGAGTTCACACACCACATCCACTGCTCCTCACTCCTTGTCCCAGACATGGGCGTTGCTAATCCCACCGCTGAGGCGCGGTTTTACTAAATTGAAATTTGCTGTTGTCGGTACACTCGTACCGTTTAGTGTTTATGTCATCCGGTTTGTTTCATAGTCGTGTTTGTTCACGTTACCTCCTGAGAATTTGGATGTACTGTGTAAAGGTTTGTTGAAGTGAATGATCTTGGAATCGTAAGTTATCGTTTGTCTAGTATTGTGCAAGAGGGTAAGGCCTGATTGTGTAACATTGTGGAGGTCAGATAGGCAGTCGCTCCATGTAAAATACTGGTATGCAGCTGCATCCGGTTAGACTGGAAGCCGACCCCAACATAGTTGGAAAAAGGCTAAGCAGATTGATCAGTAAGGTCTGATTGAGTGATTGCATTATTGCTTTTTCGCCAACTAGAGAACCGCCCCTGCTTTGTTCGAGTGCAAGGGCGACTTGACAAAACATCGAGATTTCTGTGCTTTAACTAAGTTAAACTTTTAATGTATTATACACACAAACCTTTCGGAGGAAATGCTCTAAATGATAGTGAAAACCGCATCAAAATCCATTGTATAGTTTAAAAGGTCAAAGCGGTCACGCAGGCAGAGACGAAAAGAAACTTTGTTTTATACTATCTAAAGATTTTAGGTATTTCATTAGATGATGATTTAATAATTGGGCTTCGACCGTAATGATATCATAAGAGAAATCCAGCTACCATTAATGATGAAAAAAAAGCATTAATTACGCTTCATGACTTTGTATAAATAAATATCATGAAAAGTAAAATGACGTCCCAGATTCAGGCGTAATTCAGGCGAATAACCTTAAAATTCATTGACCCGTTCCAGCTCAAAATAAAAACATACCCCAGCTCCCTACTTTTACAACCTAACATTAACACATTGACATCGCACAACAATTATCTCAATAGACTTCCATACAATTACACATCACACACTACTCCCTAACGAGACGCATGAAAAGAATGAGCCAAGTTCTACATGATCGCCTCACAAACGTTTAATCGACTTTCATCAAAAGTAATTACAACAAAGACATTTTTCCTCTCCCCATCCCTAAAGGGAAATGGGCCGAAAATATATAACAAAATCAATGATTATATATTAAAAAGTAGTAATTTTCAATCAAGAGACCGATTATTTCCACTATCCGTCACTAGGGATGGGATAGGGGAAGGGAAATTATTCCCATCCCCCTTTGGGGTCCATAATGACTCGGGATAGTGTGGGGTCCTTTATTAGTTTTTTTGTGTAAATCATAGCTGGGGATGTGTTGATTTGGAATGTGGAAATGTGACGGGAATTTGATTTGTTTTGTCGTTTCAAATTCGGTAAAGTTATTTTGTTCGATTTAATCAAACCTAGTCCTATTTCAAGGCGCTGATACACCATGTCATTGAAAACAAGATTCGCAGCAATACTGGGTTTATATTTTATTTGTTAAAAAAGATTAACCTTTATCAAAATACTTGTTACAGTACCTGGTCGACAGAGCTCTGGCCGGGTGAAAATAGAGAAAACGATTTTGGAACCTAGCTACATCGATTTTTCACATAAAAAAAAACAAAAGGAAAATATATTGCAACTTTCATCGAAATCGTTAAAGCAGTTTTCGAAAACGTGATTAGAAATATATATGTATACAAATATTGCTCATTTAATAGTATAGGATACTAGTTTGACATTTTCCTCTATTATCTATCTATTCACTGTTAGACTCAATAAATAACATAACAACACTCCTTGTTTCCCCAAAGGGTTGGGCAGACGTGTACCTATAGTACACCCACATTTCGCCAGTTATGTTTAAGTCCCATGTAATAGTGGGCGTGCCTATTGCCATCAACCGGGCACAAATCCGCACTCCGGGCCGCTACTGAGAAATTCCAGAAAGAAAAACCCAATGACACTGACCGACCTGGGAATCGAACCCAGGACCTCATGTTCAGCAGTAGCGCTCGCGACCACTAGACCAACGAGGCAGTCATGAATAAATAAATAAAAGAGTGTTATTTACCGATTACTTTTATTTACTTCACAAATTAAACTGCAACATTGTTATCCAAATCGCCAGGTAATTCGAAAGCGTTGGAAGTGTCGCCACATTCAAGTGACAGCTCGCTCAACCAGTGTTGTTCATCTCTACTTGTAGGGTTGGGATTCGATATGCGATCTTCAGAATTCCGGTTGTCCCTACCAATTTATGATGTACGTAATAAAGAGTTATTATATTCTATTCATATGTTCTAGGAGTTTTTTTTCATGTATTTCATCTTTAAATCCAGCCCTTCCAGAAACCACCAAAAACAGATAATACGAATAATGCAGAAATCAATATATTCGTTTCGCACTCCCAACAAGAATGATGACTTCTCAGCCATTTCCAGTCCCAAACCTTGATCCAAATCCCCATCTAAAACTATTTTACTTCCATTAAATTCATCATTTTTCATAGTTAACACATTCACCCTAACTTCATTCAAACATTGCTTTACGATAAGGCACAATCAATGTTGGAACCTCACCCTTTTGTAGAAAATCTTATTTGAATTGCATTAGGGGTGAAAATTGACAAAGTATCAAGAACTTGGCGGGTCCGCTACCGTACATCGAAAATTAAAAGTTAAATCTGAACGTGAGGTGGTTTCGAAATTTTATAAGTAGGTACTTTGAATTACATTACTGAGTACTTATGTGAGTACTTCGTGGGCTCGTATTATTTGTAATGAGGCACGTGCTCCGTGATTTATAAAGAGAAGGGTTGGTTGTTATAAACAATGAATTTATTAGTTTTATTAAAGTATTTTTCGGTTTATTGATAGGGCTAGATTTTGCTTTAAGATTCCGCTTGTGTGTGTAATTGATTTATCTTAATAACCTCTTTAGAGCAGTGTTGGTCCAATGGTAACGACGACGGCGACTTACCAAGTTCTAGGACGTAGGTTCGAACTCTGATAGGCGCTTAACTTCGCCCTCTTCCTCTATCCTATCTTGCTGTGCCCCACAGGGTCCACAATGATCTAAAATTATGTATATTTTATAATGTACCTACCACCTACGTTAACATTGTGGAATGCAAATAAATATATTGAGTATTGAGTACTTTGTGTAAATTATTTCATCACCCCGGTCTCAAAACGGAGGAGGAAAACATCGTGAGAAAACCAGCGTGTCCAAGAAGAAAAAAAATCAAAGAGATGTGTCATCTGCCAACCTGCACTGGGCGCGCGTGGTCTACTTAAACACATCAATGACATCATTAAATGAAGGAAATGTGATGGCTTGTTCAAACCTAAGCTCCATCCGTGATCGAACGAAAAACCAGACCAATACAATCAAGACCAGTAATAGAGTTTCAGACACTCCAACGACCGTGATGATACAGGAAAGCGAAAATACTCTTAATACCAAGCCACTTATCCTAACAGGGTCCACCACAACGGTAGACACACGAGGGGGACAACAATACAGTTTTAAAAGAAGATAGAGTAGGACAAAAACAAATGACGCAAACTCAATTCACTTGCGTTCCAAAAAAGTCGTATAAAAATGCAATGGCCGCGGCTTGGCTCCGGGAATCAAACCCCATTGTAAAACGGTGAGAAATTTTACACCCCATACATTTACATTTATATGAAGACGCTTTGAAAGCAGTTTCAAATTGTTTTTAGGATTTTCTCGTGCTTTTTTTGGTGGGCTGAGATTTGGTATTTCAACGCTTTAAAATTTCATGCTGGGAAAATTAGATAAACTGAAGAAAAATAGTTAAAAGATCGATGAGAAGATCGGGTGTCAATAAATAAACCGGAGATTTAAAGAAATAAACTGAACAATTTGACCGTCGTTTCAATAATACGTTTCGCAGCACTGCCAAAGGCTGCTCGCTTTAGGAACTGCATAGTAAAACTCACATTTCCTACCAACCTGATTAAGATCATATCGAAATAAACACCACAGAATTGCGATAATCGTCGCGTGTCACAACATATAACGCAACCAATCCAACGCTTTTGCATAAATAATGTAATACATACAATTTTCGGCAAATTTCCGAAACGGCCGTCTTTCACTTAATTTATTCAAATTACCCACAGTTGGGGCCAACATTATAATTTTGTTGGATTATACGTTTTTTATTACATAATGTATGGAGTTTGATTTTAATGATGGGCGACACGATTCCTTCTGATTTTGTTTTGCATTTGGTTTACCGGCCCCGGCCGGTCACAAAGTTGTCGGGTCATCGGCAAATTTGTTAATATTTGGTCGTTTAGTAATAGTTAGTTATTTAAAAACCACTTGAAAAAAAGAGCAATTTTCAGATAAACACTTGGATGACAATAATTCAAACCCTAGCCTTTATTTTTGCCCTCTGCGCTGAAGGGCAGTGGCCTCCTCTCACGTAGAGAGCAACAAATACATAGTTTTCTGCACTAGTCAGTGATTTACTTGGACTAATAATGAGATTAGTGGTTATAAGTTAATTTATCTGCAAACTGCATAGTTACTCTTATTACTAAAAACCAATGCAAACCACAACATGTCCAATATGTTGGATATGTCCAAAGTGTCCATAGATCTGAAGACACTTGAGGGCACTAATCTGAGGACCTGAAACACGCCACTGATGCCGCGATTGGCGTGGCCACCTACTAAGCCTAAGTCATCTAAAATAATAACATAAATACATTCACACCATCGACTCGAATAGATTTCAGCAGATTCATTCGATTCTGAATTTCTAGTCATAACTTAAATATATATAAGTGCAGAGCTTCACTTTAGATTGGCTACGATATTTACTATTCTCTCTTCCTCGACGCACTGAATTAGTTTTCTTTCTAGAATAAAGTAAGCTTGAATAAGAAAACTTTATGATTGTTTACCATTTTTCTCGCGGCTATACTATACACTATGCAATTGCCCGGCGCATTTTAATAATATCAGAGCAATATATTATTATCCTACACTGAAAGAAGTTTTTTACCCCAACTATTGTAAATCACTGTCATGGTATTTTTTTAAATAAAATTGTGTAACAAGTGTCCTTTCTGTACTTATATACCTATTGTTTTTTTGTGTTCTATGGTGTAATAATGTTTTTGCATGCTGTGTCTATCAATTAACATTGTGCACTGGGCTTGTAAGTATGTTGGCTTGTGTTTGCAATTGGTTGAATACTGTAACAATTGTAGACAGACCAATAAATAAATAAATAAAAATAAGAGTTATGACTTTTACAGTCGTTACAAATGGTCAGATGCCCGGAAGTCAGACAACCTTTAGTTACTAGGTTGTGGAGGTCAGATAGGCAGTGGCTCCATTTTTACACATATTATATCTATTATTATTTAAATATAAAACACTTACACACTATAAAACTGATTTACATTCGTAAGACGTCCTCGTAACATAAGGTCCAGTTGAAAACCAGCGTCAGGCACTAGTTGTCTGGCATTTATGCTGAACTGGGCCTATTTGGCGCAGCCGTGAGGTACACAGTGCTTGTGAGTTTTTTCGTTTTTTTTTTTTGTTTGTTTTTGTGTGAATATTGTGTGCCTTGACCTGGGTCAAATAAATTTATTTTCTATTTTTCTTTCTTTCTTTCTTCTTCAGAAATGTCAGGTAGTACTCGCAATAGGCGAGCGTGTGTGACCGTAAACGATGATGTATGAACGTAACTGCCCACCCCTATGGTAGGCAGAAACTACCAAACGCAACATGCTACAATCCTTACATAATCCTTTTACTTCGTTTCTGAACACAAATCAATCTGCCTAGCCTTTTCCTAACTAGGTATAATGGGAAAAGGCTACGCAGTCCAGTCTAACTAGATGCAGCTGAATACCCATGTTTTACATGGAGCGACTGCCTATCTGACCTCCACAACCCAGTTACTGGGTAACACGATACCCCTTTGTTAGACTGGTTATCAGAGTTTTTGGACTTGTAGCGGTTACACCGCCACATACGAACTACGCATCAAAGGCATGACGTCACACAAATCCTGCATCGCGCAATTAGAGTTTACCGCGCGAACGATATTATAAGACTATCCGACATTAACAGTCGGGCAGTCGGCCCGCCAGACACAACACCCGTCCGGTCGGAGGATCCTCCCTTTTCTATGGTGGATGAGTGAACTTTACACCCTGTTCCTCATACCCCTAAAGATTTCTGACTACCCGTAACGAATGTTTTTAAGATATACGAATGACGAACGGCTTAAAGTGCTTTCCGAGGCACAGGGGAGTCTCGATATGCAATGGATGGTCCCCATCCACGAACCGACCGCGGAAAGCGTAGCTTAACCTTTGCTCGACCCGTACGGCTGTTATTATTTTAATTAGCCACGAACAAGGGGCTCACTGAACACAAATGATGTCTTTAATTAATTCCAGCTGACTTTTAACAGGGGAAAAACCAAATTAATAATGTTAATACCATTAACACATCTGCTGATTCTGAAGCACGTGCCGAAACACAGCACTTCCTCAGACTCCTGTGATAAATGTGACGTTGCGATGAAAGACAGCCCTCTTAATATCCGAAATATTGCCACCATGTTGCCGCGATGTCGACGTCATTATTTACGGATCTGTGACGTCACCGCGTAATTAGCTTTCGAATACATGTTATTGGATGTTTTTAGATGGGAATAATGGTAGTTGTATTGGTTAAGTAAAGTCAAAGCCAAATAATTTATTTCAATTAGGCACAAAAAAGGCACTTATGAACGTCAAAATTTACAAAAAAAAATAAAAAAAATATTCTAGTCGCCCATTCCAAAAGGTAGTTTTCGTATGGAGAAGAATGGGCAAGAAACTCCACCGTTACTCTTTTAAGAGTTTTTTTTTTTTTCTCTTTATAAAATTAGGGTCTCTATAGGGATATCTGTGGGACATCGGATACGACTGGATGCTGCGCGCAGACCTCCCCAATGGCGTCAGCGTCGTTTGTTACGCTGACGACACGTTGGTCCTGGCACAGTGGCACAGGGGAGGTCGCACCAGGCGGCGGCCGAACTAGCGACACACGGGGTTGCGACAATCGTGGCCAGAATCCGGCAGTTGGGACTCGAGGTGGCCTTGCACAAGTCCGAGGCCATGTGTTTTCATGGTCCTCGGAACGCACCACCGTCGGGTTCCCAAATAACGATAGGAGGGGTTCACATCGGCGTCGAGTCGACGATGAAGTACCTGGGACTCATCCTCGACAGTCGGTGGAACTTCGTGGAGCATTTCCGACGTTTGGCTCCCAGACTGGAGCGGGCTAGGGCTGCCTTGAAGCGGCTCCTGCCCAATCTACGGGGTCCAAACGCCTCCTGCCGGAGGCTATACGCGGGGATCGTGCGGTCCATGGCCCTGTACGGGGCACCGGTGTGGGCGCGTTCGTTGAGGCGGTGGCCTGCCCGCCGGTTGAACGCGTCCCAGAGGGTCATGGCCACCCGGCTGGTCCGGGAATACCGCACGGTCTCCGGTGAGGCGGCGAGCCTCCTTGCCGGATTGCCGCCATGGGATCTGGAGGCAAAAGTCCTCGCGCATATTTGGGAGTGGCGCAAGGAGGCGAAACGCCGAGGCTTGACTCTGATGCCGCGAGAAATTGCGGCACAGCGGACAGAGCTCCGACGGGATCTCATGGCGCCATGGAGAGTGCGATTGTCGCAACCCAGTGCTGGGCACGCCACTATTGCGGCGATAAGTTCCCTCTTTGAGGAGTGGCTGGAGAGGCGCCACGGCGTCCTCACCTTCCGCCTGACGCAGGTCCTCACCGGACACGGCTGTTTCGGATAAGGCGGGAGGAAACGCCCGGGTGTCATCACTGCGTGGATCGCCCGGAGGACACGGTGGAGCATACGGTGGAGGTATGCCCGGCTTGGGCAGAGCACCGCCGTGTCCTCGTGGAGGCGATCGGTGGAGGCGATCGGTGGCGGGGACCTCTCGCGTCCGGCCCTGGTCCAGGTCATGGTACGGAGCGAGAGGGCATGGGAGGCCGTCACCTCCTTCTGCGAAGCAGTAATGCTCGCGAAGGAGGAAGCGGAGCGCGTGAGGGAGAGGCAAATCTCGCGCCCTCACGCCCCTAGCCGCCGCAGGAGGAGACGCCCTGGGCGTCGGGAATCGATTGCCGATTCCCGGCCACCGTAGACGCGGGCTTGCGGACGGTGAGCAATGGGTAGCTCGCCGTCCGGTAAGGACCAAGCCCGGGTCGACGGCGCGTTGTGTTCCACGCGCGCCTCAAAGAGTGTCAGCGAGTGAAGGGGTCCGATGAGACCATTGCCTGCCGGGGTTGCGGGAAAGTCCGAAAGGGATACCGTGGCCCCCTGGCATTGCACAGGCAACAGAAGGAACATGGGTGGGTTTTAGTCAGTAAGAGTCTGACACGCCCCCCCGCTCCACCCAGAGCGGCAGACGTCATTTGATGATATCCCACCCAAAAAAAAAAAAAAGGGTCTATAGGGATGTCCCTGTCATTTCCTTTTTTTCAGCAATTAATAAGTAAGGAAACTATGACCCTCCAAAAATTATAAAAATGCCCCATTTTTACCGCCCTGATTAGAGGACTACCAGACTAATTCGGAAAAGTTTTTAGCATAAAAGAAAATAAGAGAAACCTAGACATACTCTTTCTTAAAATTTTAATGTAAAAAATTATTAAATCGGCTAAGTTTTCGAGGAGAAAAAAGGAGAATGCCAAACGTCGTTTTCGTCAAAAATTTTGTGATATAATCGGTCTGAGCTGCACTTTACGGGGATTAACTTGGTTTTTCGGGCGCAGCGCGACGGCAATAGTTTCTTCAAATACCTATTTTTCAAATTCCTCGCAGCCCCTGTTCCCTCTTAAAATATTTTCACAATATCTTGTATACAATAATTATATAATTATATGTGAAGACGATGCACCTAGAATAAGATTACTATACCACGATAGGTAAAAAGAATGAAAATTGAAGGAATGACATAAATTAATTATGTGATAGATGCATGGTGCTCATATATTTAAATTATACGATATTCCTAACATTTTAACAAGTACTACTAATAATATAGTAGGTACTGATAACCGGAAATCGATGAAGATCGCATAGAGAGTTCCAACCCTACAAGCAGGGTCGTACATCACGGGCTGAACGAGCTGTCACTGGTAATAGGTTTAAAAAAATATGGAATTATCATTTCTGTCCTCTAATTGGCTGATGTTATTAACAACAAAAAGGAGAAATTACAAAAATCTATCTTAGCAGACGGGGGATGAAGCACGAAGCAAGATGCTGCTGTCTACCTTTTAACAAAATCATATTAATTAGGAATTTACGCTTGTTCAACTTCATATCAACGAAAAGCACGAATTTTCTTAAAGACCGGCTATATTTTCAGCCACATACAAACCACCCTCGAACGACCCTCGACAAACACAGCCGGTTGACCAACATAAACCTCTACCATTCCATCCAATTCTAGCTTGAAAAACGCGCACCTAACCCACAGGTTTTCAAACAAAGAGCCCATTACGAGTCGCCTAACGCCCGGCTTGGTCCAATCTGACGCTGAACAAAAACAGATATTAAAATAACACGCAGATGCTCAGAGTCATAATTTTTGCAAACAAAAATGTCATTGGGCCATGAGTTGGGCACCACAGGTCACCCGCCTAGGGAGGGGATCGAACGATTGTTATTGGATCAGCGGAATCGATTTTTGGAATGCAAATTTGATGGAGGAAGTCGTTCTTTGCACATATCTAAGCACTCGACTCTTCACGTGACCAGAGGGCTGGCCAGTTTGTGGGACAAAGAATCAAGCCATCCAACGTGGCAATGCTGCCAGCTTTTTGAGCACTTTTCCCGCTGACAGCGATGCGGACAAATTTTTTGATGCCAAATGAGCTCTTCTTTTATTTTCTTATTTGTATAGTTCGTTTTTATACACTTGTATATATTGTTATTATTATAATAAGCACGTTAAATTTTAAATCATGTAAATACGAGGATGTAAAAATAAAACAGCATAAATAATTAGGAACCTATCTTGTGTTTTAAAAATGTTGTTTTTCCTCCTTATTTAAATGAATGGGCGGCGTAGATAGTTCTTGTTCATAAGATTTGCCTCTATTTTGTAACTGTATTTCCTACTGTTCAATGCATGCCGTGGCAGCCTTTAATTAAGGCTACACTATCAAATGTAAAAATAAGATGGTGTTTTAACATGTATTTTTGGTGTATGCTTTGTTGGTTGTCCATAAATAAATAAATTAAAAAAAAATTGTTTGAATTGAAAGATAATAAAAAAAAAAAAATCTTTATTATTAAAATAGACTGTACATTTTTCGAAATAATGTTTCAACTGAAGTTAAAAATGGACGGCCAAGATGAGTCGATCCTAAATCAAAATATGCAGCAGTAGGTACCTAATTGAAGTGCATAACAACTGCAACTATTTAATATTCTACTTAGCTGTTATTTGTTCATACATTAGTATCAGCAAAGTGGACAACTGTTTTATCCTAGCATCTACGTTAAAGATTTAAAAATCGTCAATCCAATCTCGTAAACGAACCAGCACAATACATTCCCAGCAGCCGAATGCAAATCTTTTAAAAATAGATCAAGAATCGAGCATTCACATCGCTCAACACTCGAGCTTGCAATCGCTTTACCTTTCCCAGCACTAGTTCCTATTGTTACGTTTGTCGCTCGGACCTCCAGCGCCTTTGTCATACAACGTTCACTCATTGTTCAACCGACAACGTTACATTTACAGGCGTTATGACTCTTATGGTAATGGGTGAGAGGTGAATTTTGAGTGGGAAGCTATTCTCGTTTAGAAAACTCGAATGAAAATGAAGCGATTCGGACCGTTTGATGCATTCTGAAAGATTCGCGCTATTGTTGTGTTATATTAATTCTATGTTTTGATGTGGGTTGAGGTTTTGCGTTTCAAAGGAGGCATCTATTCATGTCATTTTGTTGAATACAGTCGACGATTTTGCTGAAAAAGTGATGTTAAGGCACCATTTTTGGCGGCGTTTGTGTTGGGAGAAGTTAGATTGTTGGCTTTTCAACGTTTAAGATTGTTAACTCAGTTCATATTTAGCACACTAAATACCTACCGTTTCAAGTTATAAGTGCAGTTCCGTATCTCTCCTATTTGCCGTAAGACAGGAAAAAACACAGCTCGGACTCTATCGACAGATACCTACTTTTAGTGTAGACAGGTGTATGTACCTATCAAAATTGGTTCCAATACCAAACCAAATACTGTAGCTACAAAAGTATCTCAGTGACAGGGACCGATTGGTTACTGAGCAAATGAGCAACCTTACAAAGGGTCGATTCACAAGTTTTACCTCCCACTAGTTCAAGATTTATTTCTTAATAACTCTAACTTTTTATTTCCACTTGACATCTTAAATATACAATTCAACACTAAATTAAAAACTAACTATACAAATAAGAAAAAAAAATTAAAAGAAGAGCTCATTGGGCTTCAAAAAATTCGTCCGCATCGCTGTCAGCGGGAAAAGTGCCCAGAAGGCTGGCAGCATTGCCACGTTGGATGGCAATACTGACTCTTTATCCCACTAGTTGAAACTAACACTTGTATTTTTGCTAATAATAATTTACAAAACGTGGCGCGGGTACTTTCATTTAAATAAATGTTTAAACCCAATGCCCTTGCATTGGGTCTGTAAATTAAATCACTTTTTACACCTGAAACTATTAATCACCTAATATAATTATTGTGAAAATATTTTAAAAGAGTAACGGTGGAGTTTCTTGCCCATTCTTCTCCATACGAAAACGACCTTTTGGAATGGGCGACTAGAATCAATTTTTTTTTTTTTTTTTGTTGTAAATGTTTACGTTCATAAGTGCCTTTTTTGTGCCTAATTGAAATAAATTATTTGACTTTGACTTGACTTTGAATAGTAATATTATAGTAATTATCTACGATGCGATTTTAAACAGAAAACCACTTTCGCAAATTTATGACATAAAGTTGATTATGTCAATCTAACATTTTATATGTATAGACTGTATGAAAGATGATCTGGCTAAAAAGGGGATGACACCGAGATTACGACATATAGATTAGTGTGTAAGAAAAATAAATGTTGCGCCGACCACGAATAAATTTGGAATAAGGGCAAGGGAATGATGAACACTACAGGCAGTTATGACACTAACACAAACATTGAGCTAAAGGAAAATTACACTCCAAAAATTAACAGCAATCCTTATCTTTTGTTCACTATAAAAACGCCAAAGCGTTACAGAGCCGTAATATGGGACAAGCTCAAACAGCGTTTAGGACGCGTCCTTGTCCCGTTCAATGAGAAATTCTTCCGATAGCGCGCGCTCAACATTTTGCGGAGGAGAGGTAAAAATACGTCGCCGACGACTAACGGCGCAGGCGATGGAAATTAAACGGATAGTTTATGACAGTTTTTGTTAAGAAGGTTTAAAATAGATAAGGATTTTTTAAGCTTGAAGTTGAAAATATAGAATTGGTCTCCTAGGGATAAATTGGGTTTTTAAGGCAATATTTTTGGATTTGATTGTAATTCTTAAAATGGGATGGGTATGGCAGTTTTCGGAATGGCCAATAGGTACTGCTTTTTATGTAATTTACCATAAGCCTGAAAAGAGATCGTTGTGCTCACCATTTGAACCACTTTTACTATATAAACATCCCTGTAATCACAATAAATATCGATCAAATGTACCTATGGAGCAGCCCGTTTGTTACTCAACTCAATAATTTAGTTACTTTTTAAATAATAATTTACTCAACAATATACGAAAAAAACATAGTATTCACATAAAATATACGCTAACAGACTTAAAATAATAGTATATACATGTATAAAAAAAAGCGGAGCAAAACAACCATAGGGCATCAAAATCGTCCGCATCGCTTTCAACAGGACAAGTGTCCAAAAGGCTGTCAGCGTGGCTGGCAGCATTGCCACGTTGTATGCAGTGCTGATTGTTTGGCCAAAAAATCAGCCCAAGTGGGCACTCTGATCCCGGCTCTAGTGCTTCAATACCAAACGGCTCGAAAAAAAAAAACGTAAAAAATTACATTATTGCCGCAATCACGCTACCTCCTATGACTCGCGCCCCACTAGTTAAATTATCTGGTTTTCGCCGTTGAATTATTGAAATAATCCGTCTGTATGAAGCCGCGTAATGACGGCTCATAAATATCGCTAATAAGGAACATTTTATACTGGTAACCGAACAATTTCATTTTGTATAATACGCGTTTCGGTACGATTTTGGTGTGCCACAGAGTGTATTGTATCGTTTTATATGGCAGTCAATTGCCATATTAATACCAGGTTGTACTTGTCCTGTTGGAAAGCAAACATTTCTTCAGAAAACGAGCATTCATATCACCATGGTTTCTCATTACATTTGGGGTATGTCAAAATATTAGGTACAACTTTTCTCAAGATGTTTTCCTTCACAGCAATGTCAGCATGTTCGAACTTGGAAACTTACAAACCAAACGCTGCGCCATGCCAGATAATTGGGGTCTGATTTTTATAAGTGGTAATTACATTAGTTTAGCGGTGGGTCATAATGTAATTATTTCGTTATTTTATTGTGTAATTACATTTTTTCATAGCCAGCATGTTCACATACATCAATCCTGTAACTAAAGTGTTTCACGAGAAGAGCAAAGCGTTAAAAGACGTGAGCGATTCGATTTTGAAACTATGGTCGAAGTGGTTAACTGCGTGGACGAAGTTTTAATAGAATCTCTATCAAACCATTTCCTTACAAGTTTCCACACACAAATCAATCTTAAGTGCTCGTCGTTTTTTTTAGAAATATATGAGAGAAGAATACGTTTTTAAAAACGTTTTGTGATTAAATGGATAATCCTAACCATCTTAATCGTAACTAATATTATAAATGCGACGCTTTTACGTTAAAACGGTGGAACGGATTTGGATAATAATAGGACATAGGATACTTTATATCCCGGTAGTACATTCCCGCGGGATAATTTCCAACATGCACGCGGGCGAAGCCACTGGCAAAAGCTAGTTCATAATAATTTGTTATTTAAAATGTTCCTTATAAATCAATATGTATGATTTAAAAAAACTTGACCTTATCACAATTTCAGCTTAGGTAATGGCATGAAAGTTTTGTCTTTGAGCTAGCAGTGCGTCTACGATGTCCACAGGGGCCGGGTGGCGCCGGCGACGCGGCTGTCAGTATGGTTGTTTGTTTTAAAATAAACAATAATAATTGCTATAATTCAAGACACACACACAGATTAATTTACATACTTGTTTCTATTTTGGTATACAAGAAACACAGCTCAGTTACAATGGGCCTCATTAGAAGGCTGAAAGTCACCCAAAGGGCCGTGGCTCTCCACTGCCCTTTGGGTGACTTTCAAAATCCAAGCATAGCCAGAGGGCTATCCTCTGGCTATGCTTGGATTTTCCCTACGTAATTGAATCAGAAAAAGAGAGATTAGGAGAACCAAGGTAACCGAAATAGCGCGAAGAATTGCCAAACTTAAGTGGCAGTGCTCAGGGTACTTTGCTCGCAGAACAGATGGGCGGTGGGGCTTAAAGGTTCTGGAGTGGTGACCGCGTACCGGAACACTTAGTTAGAAAGCCTCCCACAAGGTGGACCGATGACCTAACGAATCCGCTGAATGCGAGAAGCACAAAAGCGGTCGAAATGATGATTAAAATTGGGTAAATTTAATCATCATTTCAACCCGTCTTTTAAGGTTAAAAGACCCACGTTTTCAATTCATCGTTAAAATAGTGCATACCCCCTACTTTTCAATAAGAACAACGATCTTCATACGTAAGACTATTAAGGTTCCGCAGTCGAGCGAACGATTCGCTCGCGGGCGGTTGTTAAGCCCTCTTGTGAGCGATTGGCCACTGATGTGTGCCTACTGAGCTGATTGTTAAACGGGAATATTGTTGGAACAGCAAAATGTTGTGTGTTGAATGTTTTTATGATTTATTAGGAAAAAATTGGTGGAAGTGTATATCGTGATTGAGCTGTAATCTAGGCTTCATCTAAGAGTAATAAAGTTGGATTAACAGCGACCGTAGTAAAAAATCCAGAATCAAACTTTCGGAATTTTTATCTTTTCTGAATTTTGTTTAAAGGGTTCGATTATCTTTGAAGTTGTACTGTTTGCATAGGATACTTCTCTTATTTTTTAAATAGACAGGAACAGACAAGATTTTGACGATGTAAACAGTGCACTCTCAATGGTTACGGATTGGTTTACGACAAATAATCTAGTTCCAAGAAAACGAAATGTGTAAAGTTTGCCCTTCCAAATGTTAGAAATCTAGGACCCAACATCGTCTTAGATATAGAGGTGCTTGAAACTGTAAACTCGGCAGTTATTCTGGGCATAACAGTAGATGCCAAACTTCAGTGGGGCCAACATATATCGAGCCTAGCGGGAAGGCTCAAGCTCAGGCCGCCTACGCCCGCCGTCAGGAAAGTAAGACAATACACTGACGTTGATACAGCTCGGTTAGTCTATTTTAGTTATTTTCATAGCGTTATGTCCTACGGTATTCTGCTGTGGGGCAAAGCTGCTGATATTCAAAATATATTTGTCATCCAAAAACGAGCTGCTCGAGCAATTTACCAGCTAGGTGCCAGAGTTTCTCTGAGATATGTTTTCAAAGATATTGGTAGCTCAATCAATCCTCACAGTTGCATCACAATTCATCTTCGCCAACATCCTATAAATTAGAGCAAAATATACACTTACTCGTATACACTAAAAATAGTGATATTCACAATGTTAACACTAGAAACAAGGACAAACTACGAGCTCCCTTTCACCGGCTTCATAAGGTTCATAACTCATTTGTTTGGCTTGGTATAACCTTTTACAACAAGCTACCCTCTTCTTTGCTAGATTTTCCTTGAAATGTGTTAAAACTAAAGTAAAATCCAAACTTTGTTCAGAGGCATATTATTCTATCAACGACTACTTAAATCATAAGAATAGTTGGTCGTTGTGATTAACTCAAGACAATGTTTAAGTTCTTTCTCCAGAATTAACTTACCTACTGACAGGTTATATAAGTTTATATAATTGTTTATTTTATTTGACTCACTGATTGTCAATTTATTTAATTTTTTTGTTGACGTATCTCTTTAGTATGATTTTCATGAGTTATATTGCAATATGTGGTTAGCTAGCGACCTCGACAATTGATCATATTATTTTTTGTCTGACCAACCGGCAGCAAGTTCGTCATGCTCCCTTAGACGTCACTGCTTGCGGTAGCGTCGGGGGTCGGTTTGTCTACTTCCCTCAAATATGGCGTAGTAATGGCTGATCTTTGCGTTATGCTCGTGAACGGGTGCTGACTGGTCGTCTTGCTGATCATGGTTTTGTTATTGTTAATAGTAATTAACTGTTTATTTATTTTACCTCGATGGTCCTAGTTTATCATTCATAACTTCCAATTATATAGCTATATGTTAGCGGGCATGCCCTTTATATATATATATAAACTTTATTATCAGGCTTCAAAGGCCCATAGCGTGTTAGTATTACAAATTACTTAAATCTATGTTAGTATAACAATTACGCACACACACAATCATGTGAGCCTCCTACTATCTCACGTATTTGAATACCGGTCTGTGTGCCGCCATCCAGTGAGATATTAGAAGGCCAGCCAACCTGCCGGCTACAGTCGCCACGAGGCTGTTGGGGCTGTCGCGCACCCGACGCGTCAGTGATGCGATTCGCAGACGCAGCAGCGAGCCGAAATCCGGAACACGTGCGTCCGCGAACATCCCCGACGCGCTACAGAAGCGCGGCAACCCCAGCATTATTTATGACTGGAGGCTTTTATTTAGATATTTTTTACGTTTAATCTTTATTTTTTTATTTCTGCCTGAGTACAGTTCTCGATATTTTTGCTTGGTATATTGGCGTGTGCTAGCTAACATATGGCTATTAATTTATAATTTAAATTATTTTTATTGTTGCTTAATGTAATAATTTTGCATACTATTTTTGCGCCACTTCTTCTTCCCAGCTAAAGCACTAGGAAGTGGTGAAGGGTGGGCGTTGTGTGGGTCTTATGTAACTTTGACGTTCGAAATGTGCTGATTTTGAAATTGCCAAAATGCAGTGAGCAAGAGTAGTTATGATTTGAATTGTAGTTCCGGCAATTAACATTCATGTAATTGGCCTCATTGTGTAAAAACAATCAATTCTTAACAGCTAATCGGCACATTTTGTTAAAACAAATCGAACAAGAAGCTACTTCCCTAGTCTCTAAGACATTTATTTATCTACTCCCTTTTTCCTCCAAACAACAGACATCCTTTCATTACAGAAATTCAATCACGTTAACAACAAAACATCGAGCGCGATGATCATCGGTCCAATAGCATTGTTTATTGGGGTCCCCATGATTTATGCTCTTCCGCAGGACATGTCCTTGCCAACGATGGCGCAAATTGTCCCGGCATTTGTCCCGGCCTTAGTAAATGTGTGGTGATAATTCACACGGACCACTCGGTGTGTTAATGTCGGGAAAAGTCCCGGACAAAACGGGACAAATTCGTGTAGTGGGTAAATAAAGATGATAATATTTTGTCTGTTGGATGTATTCGTTAAGTTGGGACTATATTTCTTCATAATACCTAAATATCAGAGGAAGTTACCTGACAGGTGCGTGTTGTACCACTCTTAATACATATCTGTTGAGAAAGGTTTTTAGGTTCCCATGTTAGACCAATATTTGCAACCCAGAAACCTGGTAGAGTATGACGGACCGGACAATGTATGTTTATTAAATAGTTTATCATTTTTGTACTCACTCATATTCTTGCGAATAAAATGATTCTTATTCTTCTTAAACGATTTTAAAATATATAACCAACAACAAAAATAACTTAATCAAATGCTTCGCCCAAAAATAATTTCGTCAAATTCAAGGAAACTCATAGATAAACAGAGAAAATACATAGCTCCATGTACCTCTTTCCAACACCTTCACTCCTTACTATTTAAAAACGCGTTGCACTGCACATAATGCCGGTAAGTATAAAAATACACCTTCCGTGGCTCGTGCTAAACGAGCTATGGTGAGCTATATTGAGCTATAGTGGGCTAGTGCATAGGTATCAACGCAAGGACTCCACGAGAGCCCCTTCGCAACTGGGGTAAGGGCTTTCCACCTTACGGCAATAGGGATGGGCATAGTCGGTGAGAAGTCTTGGAAAATGTGCAATGTGCAGCAGGGAATTACCAGTCTATCAAAATATTCCTGGCCGAGATGTGGTTTTATTTCCCAGGTTTTCAAATTAATTTCCCTGAATGTTCATGAATTTAAATGAAAAATAATTGAATCAAATCAAATCTAACTGCAACAACTCATGAAAAACAATACAAGGTTTGAAGATGTCCATTTTCTTAATTGTGATTTTACCAAAGGGTTAGTGACTTATTATTGTAATTTATCGCTGTCTTAATTTTTAAATAAACGACAAAATCTATCATTCAAATGTTATGTGGAATAAAACTTTTAAAAATAAAAGTTTATCGACATCTCCACCTGGCTACTCCCAACACTAGAACACATCAAAGTAATAGGTACAAGCATTTTGTGCTCGAAGCAACTCGCGCCAGTACTACGCCACTAAATTACCCTCTCGCCTCATAATACACCTAGCTAACTGTACCTGGCACGGACAAATAACACGTTATAGACTTATTGGTTTTCTTGCAAATACCTGAAACTGGAAACTACATGAAATAAAAACTGTCTGTTCCTATATCCTAATAAAACATTGTGAAATGTGGCTTGTCGCAACAAGGCCTCATAATTATTTCACGTTTTTTGTCAAGTTCCCATAAATGTCAAAAACAGGAAATGTTTAGTTATTGTAGTCCTCTTGAGTATGCTACAGAATCTTGACCACTTAATGTGTTCTCAAAGTTGCAAAAAATTATAGACTGCATTTAAAAATATCTTCAAAACCTAAAATTGTGCTCACTCTAGTGATCCACTAAGTACTCGATGTGTTTTACAATAAATGAGTGTTCGAGCTACTTCGGTATCGAAGCTACGGTGCAGCGTCGAAGCAAACAACGGTCTCGTAGCACGCTCGTAGATGTCTACGAAATCGCTACGAGCGTAGCCACGAAAATTTTAAAACGTCCTGTGTTTTTGTGGTGTAGCTTTTAATGAGGGGCACATTAGACGCGGAAATTACTAGGTATAAATATTATTTCTTAATTTCATCCTCTCATATACCAAAAAGAAGGAGGAAATTTACAGAAAAAAATAAAAATACCCACAAGAACGACCTTTCTAAAAATTCTGATACGGGGACCGTAATTTTTAAATGTTTCATAAAACGCGACCCCTGTAATGAGAAACTTAATTTGTTCCCGTAATAAATATGAAAAGCCGGATGAAGCATTTTTATGTCAAAGGATACTTGTTTGTGGAGAGATGACCTTGCCTGATGATGACTGAAGTATCTACTTTTGTGTTTTACGCGTAAGCAAGAATTGGTAAGACGATGTCTAAAACTATTTTTTGATGAAACGTAACAAAGGGCTAAAAAGCAAAAAAAAAATATAGTTAAATTGGTTGTTGTTTATCAGCATCCTGCTCATGCTCTCGAAATTATGTTGTCATCTTAGAATTGCTATTCAACCACCAAAGCTGCATAAAATAAGATTAATAAATCATTGACGTAAGATTTTATGAAAATTATAGTTCCACTCACCCTCTTGTTGTCTCGAAACTTCAACCAGCCACTGATGACACTGTTGTCCATATCGGAACAGTCTTCCTCCTCAACATCCGACCGCCTGGATAGCAGAGGAGACCCTCCTGGACTGTCAAGAACTTCTCGTCTCCTCATCACAGGAGAACATTGTTGGGACAACCTGCCCTCGTTGACTAAATCACTCCTTCTTCCAAGAACTGGGGTAGCATGTGCTGAGACCCCTCCGAGAAGACCTCTTCGAGCCGTGAAAGGGCTGCCTTCCCAAGGTCTTTTGGAAGTGGTTTTGCATTCTGCATGGAGACACAGGGCATCGAAGTTTGCCAGTTCCACTGACACCCTGGTCTGCAGACCGCTGGGGTGAGTGGTCAGGATCGTCTGCTTGGCGATGCTACAGCCATGGCGGTGGACCTCCTCGCGTCTCTCCATATTGAAGAGGTATTAGTGCATCAGCATTAGGGCAGGTTTTCATTGAATAGAATCCATTTGGTAGTCTTTTGACCTGTAAAAAAGGAAAGGATTATGTCAGTAAAATGATAATGATAAAAAATATAACACTTTACTTTAGTTTTAATAAAAGAGATCGTAATTTGCTATTTAATTTTATAAGTAAGTAACGTTCGAGTTTCTGACTGGAATCTGTCGCCGGAAGAACAATTTTGTGTTCGATTTTTGTCTACCAATTAATGTAGTGCATGTACGCAGGTACAACAACATCCGTATCCTAAACTCTACTAAATACATACCTAACATTTATATAACAACAAAGGTTTAACTTATATTCCGGAGACTGAAACTGTAATAACAATTTGAATGTAATTATAATAGTGTGCCGTGGGGCTAGTTTAATCCACTATATTAACGCCAATCGCCACGGTTAATATTATGCGTAAACATATAGGATGTGGTAATAAACGTCAATAAAATTGCACTACCTCGATATCGGTGTATAATGCCGGGTTACCATCATATTGTCTGTCTAGCATTAGCCCCACATTAGAAATAATGTTCCTCATTAATTGTCTAGACGACTACACAATGAAAACTACTTTGGTCTTTGTAAACGCTATCATAGGTAATTCTTTAACTATTACTATAGCAATCTAAGAACGGGGGTTCTTAGATTGCTATAGAAGTATCTACCTAATAGTGAGATCATCATTTAAACATCGAATAATACGTTTATATGCTTTGCTGTACTTGTGCTATTATAAATAACTAGCAGCGCCCCGCGATTTCACCCGCATTAGTCTATATCCCGTAAGAATATCGAGATAAAAGGTTTCTTTTGTCCTTTTGCAGATCATGGTCTACCCATGTGCTAAATTTCATCAAAATCTGTTCAGCCGTTTTAGCGTGAAAGCGTAACAAACAAACAACAAAACTCACTTTCGCATTGTAATATTACAAGTTAAGATAACACCAGCCTTTTTTTTCTGTCCCACTGCACACTGCAGGGTAAGCCTTTTCTCATACAGAGAAGGCATGAGTATTAATCACCACGCTTGTTCAAGACGGGTTGGCGATTTCAGACTTATATTTACCTACTGTAAGTCCAGATTTCCTCAAGATGTTTTCCTTCACCTACATCTATGTCAGTAAAATCCAAGATAAACTCAGAAAGTACATATGAATTGAAAAAGTCACATTTGGTTCTTGCCCGAATTTGATTTACTTTTATATTTAGTGACTGGGCAACTAGAGGTATTAGGATAAGCAAGGAAAGGCTTTTCGAGCTGTATGGCCTTAAGCCTTACATTAACACTGACACTTTCAACAAGTATGTTGCTACATATTCCATTTTTTTTAGAAATACCTGCAACATAGCTAAAGCCCTGTACATTAGCAATAAGATCAAATCGGCAGAAAATAAAATAAAAACAGTTTGGAAAGTTATAAATATATAAACTAGTAGGAAAAAAAATGGAAACACTGATTACACATTGGAGACTTCACGTGGTGCAATAAGCCCTAACTTAGAAGTAGCTCAAGAATTTTTACATTTTTTACCAATATACCATCTAAAACGACGGAAGCTTTAAATACTTCACCCGATGTCTCAATTGATTTATTAAGAGCGAATGTTCCAAGCTGTCCGGTTGAATTTCAATTTAAACATACAAACCTTATGATAGTTATTAAAGCTTTTCGACAAATTAAAATCAAATTGACCGAGGATCTATGGGGACTATCTAACAAAGTTTGTACATCCATAATCGAGACTATAGCACCATACTTAGCTTTAATATTTAATTTGTGTGTGGATCAAGGAGTCTTCCCGGATTTAATGAAATACAGTAAGATTATAACCTCTTTTTAAATCTAGGGTCAGGCAAAGACACCAACAATTATAGACCAGTATCCGTGCTACCGGTATTCAGCAGTGTTCAAAAAGGTAATGCTAAATCAAATGCTTAATCATTTTAACACGAACAAATCTTACACGATCAGCAATATGGTTTCACCAAAGGACGTTGTACGACTGACGCCGGTGTCACCTTATTAAAACACATATTTACAGCGTGGGAGGAGGCTCAAGATGCCATAGGAATCTTTTGTGACCTCTCCAAGGCATTTGACTGCGTAAATCAAACCTTACTCTTAAACTTGAGCATTGGAATAGGTTAACTTGCACTCTGTTTAGTGAAATCTTATTTAAATAATAGACAACAGCAAGTTCAAATTAATGGTGTCAATTCACTCGGTCTAAAAGTAAAAATGGGTGTTCCACAAGGCTTGTAATGGGTCCTTTCCTCAAACTCAAACTCAAACTCAAACTCAAACCATTTATTTCAATTAAACCCTTTACAGGCACTTTTGAATTGTCAAAGAGTCAGTTAGTCAGAAAGTTGAAGCTAGTTGCCCATTCCAAAACGTAGATCTCTATGGAGAAGAACGGGCAAGAAACTCCAAGGACACTCTTTTAAAAATATAGAAATTACAAAATCCTGGGTACATTACTCTTGTTGATTCTATATGTGAGAACAATGTAAAAAAAAAATATATATATAAATCAAAAACGATTAAAAACAAGCCCTGGCAGATAAGAGATGACCAGTCTCAACTGACGGCGCCCGTTCACGAACATGACGCGTGGATCAGCACCATCCAGCTCAACCATTTTGTAGGGAACCGAATGATCCAACACACTCGCCACCATCAGCGAGACATTTAAGTGAGCATTACATACTCTCAACTACCCTGCTCTTTCAAGTCAAAATCAACATAATAACATAGTAAAACGACTCCATGGTACTCACATTTACAAAAATTGAAAATAAAAATGCGTCTAAGTTATACAAAACTATAGTTTGCAAGAATTTTACCACCAAAAGAAAGAAAATCAATAGTATCTATTGGAGTATTCAATAATTAAAACTTAGTTAATAAAATAAAAAAACAAAATAAACAAAAAGTTCGTAGTCAGAAAAAATAAAAAAGGGGAAGCAACTCTACCAATTTTTTTCATTTTTAACTAGTGAGCCCAAGTGGCTGTGGAGCAGGACCAGCATTTAGCCAAGCATTTTTATCTACGATATAATCATCCAGCCTATAGTATGCTTGTCTACATAGTGTGCGTTTAATGCAAGTTTTAAATTTCTTCTCATTTAGTTGAAGAATATCGAGTGGTATTTTATTATAACATTTTACACAGTACCCCATAAAAGAAGTGTGTACTTTAGACAATCTGAAACGTGGTTGATCTAATTTGTTCCTATTTCTTGTGTTAAAATTATGCCTGTCACTTATCTTACTATAGAGATGTAGATTTTTTCGAACATACATAATGTTTTCATATATATACTGACAAGGTACCGTCATGATATTAATTTTCTTAAACAGTTCCCTAAGAGATTCGCGTCTGCGGAGGTTGTAGATGGCTCTAACAGCCCTCTTTTGCAGAATAAATATAGAGTCAATATCTGCGGCCCGTCCCCATAGCAAAATACCGTAAGACATGATGCTATGAAAGTAACTAAAATAGACCAGTCTCGCGGTATCCACGTCTGTTAGTTGGCGGATTTTCCAAACAGCGTAAGCGGCTGAACTTAGCCGCCCTGCAAGTGATGTTAAGTGAGGACCCCACTGTAGTTTTGAGTCAAGCGTGATTCCCAGGAAAACCGTTTTTTCGACGAATTCTAGTGTCTCCTTATTCAGTACAACGTGACATTCACTACTTCTAACATTCGGTAACGCGAATCTTATACATTTAGTTTTCTTCTCATTTAATACTAAATTATTTACAGTAAACCAATTATGGACCTTTAGCATAGCGTTATTTACGTCGTCAAGCTCCTGTGCGTGTCTGTTTACCTTAAAAATAAGTGATGTGTCATCAGCAAATAACACCATTTGTGGTCGGTTTTTCAGTAAATGAGGTAAATCATTTATGTATACTAAAAATAGGAATGGGCCCAATATCGAGCCCTGTGGTACACCCATTTTGACTTTTAAACCCAATGAATTTACACCGTTTATTTGAACTTGCTGCAGTCTATCATTCAAATATGATTTTACTAAGTTAAGCGCAAGTTTTGCCAGCCCGTAATGCTGAAGTTTCAAGAGCAGTGTTTCGTGATTAACGCAATCAAATGCTTTGGATAGGTCGCAGAAGATACCTATTGCATCCTGTGCCTCTTCCCACGCGTTAAATATGTGTTTTAATAAAGTGACACCGGCGTCAGTTGTGCAACGTCCCTTGGTAAAACCATACTGTTGATCGTGTAAGATGTTATTACGATTAAAATGATTGAGCATTTGATTTAACATTACTTTTTCAAACACCTTGCTGAAAACCGGCAAAACCGATACGGGTCTATAATTATTAGTATCCTTGCTGTCCCCGGATTTGAAAAGTGGAATAACTTTACTGTACTTCATTAAATCCGGGAAGACCCCTTGATCTACACACAAATTAAATATTAAAGCTAAATAGGGTGCAATTGTCTCAATAATAGATTGACAAACTTTAGTAGACATGCCCCACAGATCTTCGGTAATTTTGATCTTAAGTTGCTTAAAAGCCTTAACAACGACCACAGGGTTTATATGATTAAATTTAAATTCTAAAGGACAGGCTGAAACATTCGCTCTTAATAAATCAATAGCAAGTAAGGGGGAGGAATTTAAAGTTTCTGTAGTTTTAATAGGAATATTGGTAAAGAAAGTTGCAAATTCCTGAGCAACTTCGATCTTATCGCTAATGAGACCGCGGGATGTGTCCAATGTGTAATCAGTATTATGACTTTTGTTCTTGTTCATTTCATTGTTAATAATTTTCCAAACTGTCTTTATTTTATTTTCTGCTGATTTAACCTTGTTGCTAATGAAAGACGCTTTAGCTGCTTTGCAGATAGTTTTAAAAGTTTTAGAGTAAGTAGCAACATACTTATTAAAAGTTTCCGTGTTAATATACGGCTTAAGGCCATACAGTTCAAATAATCTATCCCTACTTTTCCTGATGCCTTTAGTTGCCCAGTCACTGAATAAAAACTTAGGGCAAATAGTTTTAGTTTTTTTCTTAAAAGAGTTATTGAACTCTGTTTGCACTAGTGAAAAAAATTGTTCATACAAAAAATTGACATTGAACATATTTAGGCCCAGACCACATAACTTGCTAATTAAGAAGCTATTAAACTTATTTAAATTACCCGATGTTATTGGCCTAATTTGAATCTGCACTTTTTGTATTGGTGTGTTGGACTCAAAAATAACGGTTTGACCGCTGTGATCGGAAGGGAGATAATTTACAATGGCTTTATCTAAATAGTCGCCTCTTTTTAGTATATATTAATGATCTACCCCATTTATTAAAAAACCAACCACAAGTGGTGTTATTTGGACGATAGTTCCCTATTTTTTAAGATAAATAGACGTGCATCAAATTTTGACGATGTAAATAACGCCCTACTGCAGGTCCAAAATTGTTTTACTGCTATTAATTTAGTATTCAATGGGAAAAAACTAAATGGGATAAAGGAGCACAAAATTGAACACAAAATTGTTCTAATGGGATAAAGGAGCTCGTGGCTAAGTAATAACTGCCGCATGGGTCGATCCATCAGGTTAAGCTACGCTTGCCGGGGTTGGTCTGTGGATGGGTGACCATCTTTACATACCGAGACTCCTCCGTGCCTCGGAAAGCACGTTAAGCCGTTGGTCCCGGCTGTCATTCGTGGATTTTTGATAGTCGTTACGGGTCGTCAGAAGCCCGAAAATCTGACAACCAGTCTTACCAAGGGGTATCGTATTACCCAGTTACTGGGTTGTGGAGGTCAGATAGGCAGTCGCTCCATGTAAAATACTGGTATTCAGCTGCATCCGGTTAGACTGGAAGCTGACCCCAATATAGTTAGGAAAAGGCTAGGCAGATGATGATGGGAAAAAACTAAATGCATAAGATTTGTTTTACAGAATGTTAAAAGTAGTGATTTTGATTTAGTATGAATAAGGAGAAACTAGAATTCGTAGATAAAACTGTTTTCCTGGGGATCTCTCGCAGGGCGGCTAAGTTCAGCAGCATATGCTGTAAGAAAAATCCGTCAATTTAATGATATAGATACCGCAGGGCTAGTCTATTTCAGTTACTTTCATAGTATCATGTCCTAGGGTATATTACTATGGGGACGAGCTGCATAATATCGACTCTATTTTTATTCTGCAGAAAAGAGCCATTAGAGCCATATATTGCCTCCGTAGGCGCGATTCTCTAAGGGAACTGTTTAAAAATATTAACATCATGACGGTACCTTGTCAATATATCTATGAAAACATCATGTACCTACGTCAGGAAAAATCTTAATATTTTCAATAAAAGAGGTGAAAAACACAATTATAGTACTAGAAATAGGGACCAATTAGTTCAACCGGGTTTCAGACTGGCTAAACTAGACTCATCCTTCATGGGGTACTGTTTAAAATGTTACAATAAAATAGCTCCCCACATACTACAACTAAATGAAATGAAATTTAAGTCTTGTATAAAACGCACACTATGCTGCCAAGCATATTATAAGCTGGGTGATTATATCGCTGACAAAAATGCTTGGCTTGGCATTCGAAAATATTGTTGGAACTGCTGAAGATTGCAAAAACTATATTTGAATTGTATAACTTCAATCTCTTGATATTGTATAATTGCCTAACATGTGTGTGAGCATTGTGACCATGTACCTTCTATTAGGTCCCCATCTAGGAAATTGGCGTTTTGTATGGAGAATTTTAAAGAAGTTGCATTTTTCATGCTAATATTTTCTTAATTTATTTAACAACCATGAACACTAATGTTTTAAAACTTTAATGCACTAATGCTTAAAAACTAAGATAACGTATGCCACTTAGATTAAGCGACAAAAATAAGTTTTGGCTAAGTTTTAAAACCAAAAAGAGGTCATTTCTGTTAACAAAAAGAGGAGTCATTTTAAGGTATTTTTTATGTTTAGAAAACTATAAGAATTTTTTTTTTTACTGTTGGCAATTCTCTATGATGGTCACTACTCGATGTAATATCAAGCAATTGATGAACATTTTAAATCATAGAAGTGACGAGGTTCTCTATTTGTGAGAATAAAACGCCAATTTCATAGGTGGGGACCCAATATAAAGCTATCAATTACTGGGTACAGTACGCGCAAAACTTTATGAGCTGTCGGAAGTTGCACGCGAGTGGCTGCGCAGTAAGCAAACTATAGGTATACTATGTCAATAATGATGATGCACTCAACTATATCATGCGCGGTTTCGTACTCAAGCCTACGTTCCGAGGGCTCATAAAGTTTTGCGAGAACTGTACGTCCTTCATTGACTTGATGTGCCCTGGCGGCTGAGAGTATGTCATGCTCACTCAGATGTCTCGCTGATGGTGGCGTGTGTGTTGGATCATTTAGATCCCTTCAAAATGGTTGAAACAGTGCTGATCCATTCGTCATGTTCGTGAACGGGCGCCGTCAGTCACCCTGGTCATCTCTTATCTGCCACGGCTTATTTTAATTTTTGAATTGTTTTTATCTTTACGGACGCTTTTTACGTGCACGCCTTTCTACATTGTTCTCACATGTATAATTTCAATATGAATGATGTAACCAATATTTTTTAAGAATAATATTATTTAAAAGAGTGTCCGTGGAATTTCTTGCCCGTTCTTCTCCATAGGAACCTACGCTTTGAAATGGGCAACTAGCTTCATATCTCTGACTGACTGACCCCTTGACTATTCAAAAGTGCCTGTAAATGGTTTAATTGAAATAAATGCTTTGAGTTTGATTTGAGTTTGAGTTGTTGAACCCACAACCTCGTGCATGAAAGTCGAGGCCTTAACCACTGGGCCATCACGACATTGCTGTCATACTACGAGTATCGCTGCCCTCATGCCTGAAAGACCAACCGACTATTGACCAAATTTTACGGGAAACATTTATTTCGTTTGGTGTTTGTACTATACGAAGTTAATTAAAATCTATGATGACTAAAGAATGATGAATTATCTATTTTCAAGAAAATATTATAAAAGAAATAAATATGTAAACCTGATCCTGTTAATTAAAATTTAAAGATGGAGGTTGGACAAAATGTCTGAGGCAAAATTATTTAACTATAGATAGGCCACTTAAAGTACGGATGTTGTTAGTGCTTAATGGTACTTATTACCACCAAATATTATATTCATGATCAAAAAAAAATTAAGAATGTGCTATTACGTACGTAGTATTTTTTACCCGACTGCGGCTAAGCCAAAAAAGGAGGGTTCCGTGTTTGAACTGTATGTATTACGGTAAGTATGTGTGTCCGTCTCTATGTTCCCTGGTAACTACAAAACGGCTGAACCGATTTTGATCAATGAAAATTATAGGGTTTATTGAGTGAGTGGCACTAGGACTATTCAAATAAAAAAATGGCGGATTTTTGGCGCCACAATGTATGTTTTCAAAAAAAAAAAACTTCCGTACTTATCGAGTAGGGTATCAAAAAAAGGGTTTTAAAAGGTGATTACAAAAAGATAGACAAAAAATATGTTTTTAAGATGTAATTTGGAATGAAAAATGGTAAAAAAAATCCTATCTGATAATCGTAAAATAAAAATAGTAGTGATAAAATCAATAACTGTAAAAGTATCTTTTTTACTGTTCACTTTTACGCAATTGGTTTTTTTGTTTTGTTTTTTTATTTATTTATTCTAAGGATGGTAATTATCTCGCCTCATTTTTCGCCGTCTTTGTTGATATTATTAATTAGATTATTAAGAGAGAGAGAGAGAGAGATGGATAAATGTCTAAAACAATCGAAAATTATGAGATTAGCCTGTTTCAGTCAACCAGTAAAGTTCCAATACTAAAATGCAATTGTTTTAACGAAATGCCAACGTAACTTTCTAAATAATATATAATTCCTCCTGTTTGTAGTCTGTTTATCTCTTTTTTTAACACGTCAACGCTCCTGACTTGAATAAATAAATAAATACTAAGCAAACAAGATGGCGTCACATCAATGAGAAATGATCGACTGTGATTGGTCAGCACATGGAGATTGGGCACACAAGAACGAAACTTGTAATTTACATGCGTTAATTTGAGTAAAATTGGAGTTGAGTCACACAAGCACTCAACACAGTTTTTTGAGATTGGGTATTGTATTTTTGCGAATCGTGTAAGCTACATGAGCAGTAATAAAAATAAAAAAAATACTATATAAAGCAGCATCACTTTTTCTACAATTTTAAATTAAAAAGTAATTTTCCCAAAAAATCGTCGGTTGGCTACTCAAGCACTAGGGCGGCGTTATGTTATGAAAACAACCGTCGTTATGTACGTAATGGTTGGAAGCCTGATATTCCAACAACCTTTAAATCGTGAAAAACTTACTGATAGTTCTTTCGTGATTTGACTTCAAGATTGTATACCAGGATGTTCATGAATTTCTACGTTTTTCCTCATTAAAACCCCCGGTTTCACTATTATTTTTCCGAGCGTTATTTTGAGTCAAAAATATCCTTTTCCTGACAAAGTATCACAAATTCTCTAACATTAATTTTGTCTGTAATATTAAGTACGGCGATGACAGAAACTTCAGTTTTGGAACAAATTGGGCTACTAGAAACTTAAGTGGGGCAAGACGAATAATTTCATTAAACAAAATTGACAATTTAATTGTACAATTAAGGACACTTAAAAGGTTCAATTGAAAGTAATTAAACTGAGACTATTTCGGAATTTTGAAATATTGATGCCACATTTATTTTAGCCCATTACTCAAACTCAAAGCATTTCTTTCAAATAAACCAATTACAGGCACTTTTGAATTGTCAAGGGGTTGGTCGTTTAGAAATATGAAGCTAGTTTCCCATTCCAAAGCGTAGTAGGTACCTATAGAGAAGAACGGGCAAGAAACTCTACGGACACTCTTTTAAATCAAATATGGTAACAAAAAAATTAGTATTTTTTATGAAATAAATGACTTAATCATTTCTTCTAATAGGTATTCTATGACTCTCCGTAAGCTTTTTGTAGGTAATAAAATACTACCATATTAATCGTAAGTACGTACCTTCTTTCTAGGATGGAAGTATTACAAAATAATTGAGCTCTTGTCTTAAAAGAATGACAAACGTAGTTATATTGCCTGATATCTGCAATTTACCAAAAGTAGTTTTTTTTTATAAATAATTTCTGAAAATAAATGTTTAGTTTAAGTTTTGATATTAAAATGTTCACAACAAAAACTGTCTTTGTCAAAAAACAGATCCAAGCGTATAAAACGTAACATTGCCTTCATTACTTTATAATAAACCAGACGTTATTTCAGACAGCCTGTCTTTCCACGAAACCGTCTTCAAATTGCCGTTCTTAGTTATCAAAACGGCTTTTATTGTAATAATTTGAGAGGTCATAGATCTCGACCCATTTGTAGAGGGAGCCTTAATCTATGGTACATTTGAATGGGTTTCTCGAAAACTCTCTTTAATGAAGTTAAGGAGTCTTCATAATTCTTCGAGGGGTTGAATTTGGATGTCGTGATCATTTATTACTTGTTTTTAATAGGATTAAAGAATGCAAAGCTCCCGTTTAATATGTTTGGCGATGGGTCATTATTTTTGTTCGGAGTGGAATTAAAATCGGTGCATATTAAACAGGTGTATGAATTGAACATTAACTTGCGTACTGATGACGTCGATCAACGTTAATGTACCAATACCTTACGGTCATATAAGGCGTTATATATGGTTTTCATCACTTGTATTATTCTAACTGAACAGACAACTGTGCTGCTGGGAAGTTTTACCAATCGATTGCCCTACTCAAAAACCAATGAATAAAAATTAAAACCTAAAACTCATGTTCTTGCGGTTTGACAGACACTCTTCACACCAGAATATAGCAATGCTGCTTGCCAATTAACATTTTTAGTCACTAACCACATGAAAAATAGAAGATCACAATTCATGAGAGTTCGTTTTTAGTTATTTTTCGGGAGAACTCATTCTCAAGGAGTGGTAGCTTTGCCAGTAGTTCTTTAAAAATCCCGAAATCCAGCACCTTAATTGTGTCACACATTTTCAATCACAATCCAAGAATTTTTAAGAAAAATGCCTAATCCATTGGCTTCATATATTTGAAAAATTCGTGTGGTCAATAACGTAAACGTCTTTATGTAACGTAAATGTATTTATCTACGTTGTTTTTTATTGGCTGTTTATATAAATGTGTACATAAATAGTTACATAAACGCAATGAACTGTTAAAATGATAGACATTGCGATCAATTCTCATTTACCGCACAGAATTAATGATTACAACCAAAATAAGGTGACAAAACTATCCCTTGCTCATACCATAAAAAAGTGCTAGGATAAGCCACGTATAGGTGACGTGGTTTCAAGCACAGCTTAGCCGTCTCCAACAAACACCAGCACAGTTCCTTTTACCTTCCCTTCTCCGAACTAGAACAAACATTTCTTTGAAATTCTTCAGAACTTCAGTAGTATAAACAGTTGGAAGGTAAGTACTATAAATAATGTATGAAAAGCCGTTTAAAAGCCGGTTACCGGCGAACGGTAAACGGTGGTCATTACCATCATTACCGTTACTTACCGTTCTGTAATGATATGCTTACTGTCAATGAATAATGGAAGGGTTTGCAGGCATTTTTGTAGATTACGTTGGTTTTACGTGCGTTTGAGCTATACATTAGAAGACAGGAGAATTTCAAATCGGTTTGTAAACAGCCTATAGTCCACTCATTAAACCAGATATACGGCTGCCCCTTAAGACATTACCCACCTTTCATTAATAGTGCAATCCACGACGACGCGCCCCACTCCGCGATGACTGTACTGTAAGCTGTACTTTAGTACGGAGCGGAGAGGCGTGGGCGCGTCGTCGTGGTTTGCACTATTTTTATTATTTTTATTTCAAATTTTAAATAAAGTCACGGAACTGTATCCTAAGTTAAAACCGGTAAACAAAGTTTTAAGTTTCTCATTACATAACGTTACAAAATTGGCATTCTTGATGTATTCATATGAAAATCAAAAACAATATTTCAAGAGTTCACAACACAGAGAATGCAAGAAAATGGTAATCATTTATTAATAAAGTTGCAGAAAGAGTAAGAATAACGATCACCCATCCACAAACTGACCGCAATCAGCACAGCTTAACCTCGCAAATATATCGATCCGCGCGCTTATTTAGCCATGAGCCCTTCACATAGCTATTACACTGCCGACCACAATACTGTACCCACCCTCAGCCGTTTAGAGCCATGAATTATGTATGGCATAATGTAGTGCACGTTGTGTACGTCTGTTTGTCACTACATTACTGTACAATGTGCGGCCATTGTATCTGTGAGTGACGTGACGTAACTTGACAGGTAGAGGAGAATATTATGAGGGGTTTTGAAGTCACGATGACTTCAAAACTCCTCATGATATTCTGTTGTTAACAAATGACTTAAGTAAATTGTTTCATTGTGTAGGTGGGTAGAAGTATGTGTCAGGGAGACCGTATTCTTTTATAGCGGCTGTACACTCTCGCCGAGGCACACCGAGACAGGCCGAGTGCGAGAATGTAGATGAGAGCGCTCGGCCTGCCTTGGTGTGTCTCGGCAGGTGTCCTCACTCGCTCTCCGTCCCGTGTCGGTTTTTTGTGCCCGAGTCAAAGGGTCACCATGTAGTTGCGAGTGTGTCGCTGTACACTCTCGTGTCTCCAGTGTTACTTGCGCCGATTGACAAAGTTGTTCAATGTGCGTCCATCCTCTCGGGGTTCACAACTACAACTGAAATAGGTGAGTCCACATGGCCGCACTCGGGTTGAAGCCCTTCGCTGAAACTTTTCCGCGAGACCTAGTGAAAGCAACACGGACAGGAGTTTACACCGGCCCTTATGTTTTTAGTGTAGTAGATAACCACTTCCGTTCCATTTCTGAACAACGCAATAATGTCAAACTGACAGCTGTCACTTGATGTTCTGACGTCAAAAATACTCAAAAGGTACTCACAACCATTTTAGTCTAGTCAAAAATATATATCATATTTCCATTTCAGTCTCCTTTACGACTCTCTGATTAGGTTCTATCCACAACACACATTCATCCTTAACCACTCACTTTATGAGATCCGATATGCTCAACATAGCTCGTAAACGCATACAAATAATCCAACTAATACTCATTCCACACAACGACAATCATCCATTCCACGTAACTTAAAACTTCAGTACATGATAAGCAGCAGGCAATCCTTTTACCTTAATTAACAATCCCAATTTAACATGAAAACACTTTAAATACAGCTTTAATTCCGCGAGACTACACGCAGCTGTTAATCCGCTTCCCCCTTAATTCAAGTATCCGCATAAACCAATAAGAATTACATTATTAACATATACTGCAACGTCCACAGCATCCACAACATCCACCATTCTTACATTATTTCATTAACGTAAATAAATACAAAATTCTGAATCGGCTCCGATCGGATTACACAGCAATCCACTTTGCAATGGCGAGAATTTCGCTTTAATTCACACTTGTGCAGTTTATTTGCACTGCACTGTACATCTGTATGTTTAATCGTCTGTTTTGATACGCGCATTATTGTAAATGAGTCAATTGATTTAGTTATATAATTCCGCAAAATTGATGCGTAAGCCAAAATGTATGGTGAATTTATCAAATCAGAGTAGGTAAGTATTCAAATATTCTCCCTGCGGCGTAGACTTGAATATAAATAATGTATTGGTAGGACCCAAAATAACAAAAGGTCCCTAAATCTTAGCCTTGACCGTGACGGTATTGGATCTGCTGAAAATACCCAATAGGTACGCAAAAGCTACCTTTCTCAAAATGTCACTAAAACTCTGCAATATAAAAAATCAAACAAATCTTATGAGACCAAAAATCGTCGCACAAACTCCTTCTTTCACATTGAGATAGTTCAACAGACACCTACTACAAAGAAACCACTACTTCCAAACACATTACCTAACTTTGCTCGCGGTCGGGAAAATAATGTGGACAGAACTACATCACGTGACTATTAAGCTGGTACTAAGTACCCCATTTATTTACTCGCCGGTATAATATCGGCGATCTTCTGGGAGAAAGATAATTCTTTACTTATCTTTTCAATTATCTCCTTTCGTTTGATTGCGTGAATTTATTTGGTATTGGTCAGCTTTGTGGAAGCGAATAGTTTGGGCAGGAATTCTATCGGAAATCTAGGAATTGGTTTCACCCGAGTTTGTCTTTTAAGAAAACAAGAATTCTGATAAAAAATGTTACCTCTATTTGTAGGCTCGAGACAACTGTAGTACCAACTTCTAACATCATCTTTAAAAGAAAATGAGCTAAGTATAGAGACCCAAGCATTTCTAGGTCAGTATATCCAACGAAAAATAAATTATTTTATTGACTGGCATAAAAAATTCTAAATGACATTTTATTTTCGCATTTCTGCAAACAAAGCGAACACAGGGTCCATCAACGAGCCTATACACAACCAAACGGATGAGACGCATCGTTTGTCCTCTAATACCAGACCCTTTGAACTGTCATCAAAATAATCGTTACGAGTCGCTTCACTTGTATTCAATTTTGATACCAACTCGTTTAGAAAAGTCTTTCTTCAGAGCTGTTTCTGTGACCTGTTCCAAATACTTGGAACCCCTTTTAATTGGAAAGCTCCAATGGAATAATTTTAATTTGAAATATTCATTCGTGGCGCTCGCGCTGCCGCGGTGCCTCTAAGTCCATAAAACGTTCTTTTGAGTGCAATAAAGAGATCGTGTTTCGTTTGCGGGCAAAATGTTATGAAAGATCTTGCCCACAATTTTTCTTGCAAATTGACCTCGTAAAAATGTGGAATTTAAAATGTAGGGGAGTTAAATTTGCATAAATATGCCATGTGCCTACGGTAGTAAATATTTTATTGACGCCGTTTATTTCTGCCTTTCAGATGAAGTAAAACAGCTCTCTCATTAACATGTTGAATTTTTATTTTTTATTGTTTATATAAAGGTGCATGCTTGTAGACCTCTATATCTATATCCGGATTATACCGTAAGTAGTCAGTTAGTAAACACTTATATTTTGCCGTTCCGTAAATAACTAAGTATTAATATTGCAAGAACTTTACTTACGAGACAAACATTGTATGGAAGCTAAACCCAAGTGTATGTGGCATACGAGATATCGTTTGCAGACTGATCAGTGACTGTATTTTAGCAAAAACATAGAACAAACCATTTCAAAAAGTGACTGTGCAATTCCAGTTCATACTAAAGTGGGTGTTTCGAAAAAAATACTTTGTCAACTTACTTCACTCTGATCGCTAATATTACAATAACGCACCGATACATATATTTCGAGTAACATTTCTAAAGCGTTCGTGGCTGCGTACGTAGAGCGGCGACTGAGATCCGTGAGATCTTGAGTTCGAATCCCGGCACAGGATTTACTTTTTGCATTTTTTTTTTTTTGTTTTTTTTTTTCTCTTGCCATAATGATTTGCGCTGGTTGTAATGCTACTATTCTTGTTACACAAAAGAGAATTAAATGCTGTTTAAGCAAATGTGCCCTTCAGTACCATTTGGAATGCGTTAAGTACGATGAAGCGTCAACACCTAGGACTAAATGGACTTGTCCAATCTGCGTCTCTGGCCGTCCTAAACTGGACAACACTAATACACCAGTCCACGCTAAAGGTCACACGACACAAACTGACCATGTGGCTCCAGTTGCTGAACCAGCTGCGATGCAGTCCTCTACAACGGGACCGTCTAGTAACAAAAACAAGCCAATAGATGGTCAGAGACTTACGCCACCTAAGAAGTCACCACCAGTTACGCCTCGAGTGGCATGCGTTGGCACAGAAGTTAACTTGCAAGATACAATTCTGTCAGAAATTCGTAAATTAAGGCAGGAAATGAATGAAAAGTTTGACAGTCAACAGGTTTCTTTGGCGAAATTTGAAACCACTCTTGCTACTGTCCAAAGGGAAGTAAATGACCTAACCTTGAGATTTTCTTCAATGAATGAAGACTTGGACGATTTTAAGAAGACTGTTACTTTTCTTTCTGACGCTTACGATGATCAAGTCGAATTTAATGCTAAAAATAGTAATTGTATTGCCGAACTCCTCAAGAATAACGCCGCGATGAGCGCTCAAGTGAGGGAATTGGAGACTAAACTGCAGCAAATTGATCAATTGGCACGTGAGAATAATATCGAGATACAGTGCGTTCCTGAACACAAAACTGAAAACCTGTTAACGGTCGTGAAACAGTTGGGTAGGATTGTGGGAAATGAACTTCACGACAACGAAATCCAGTCATTTCATAGAGTTGCCAAATTAAATGAAGATACAAATCGACCACGTAGCATAGTCGTCAAGTTAGCCAGTCCTCGCATTCGTGATAATCTACTTGCTGCTGTTAGAAACTTTAATAAGAAGAATGAGTCGGAAAAGTTGAACAGCAGCCATATTGGTATTGGTGGGGAAAAGCAGCCGATTTTTGTGACGGAAAATCTGACTCTGGCTAATAAAAAACTGCATGCAGCGACAAGAATCGCTGCTAAGGAAAAGAAATATAACTTTGTATGGGTTCGGAATGGTCGCATATTTGCGAGGAAAGATGTAACAACTAAATCTCTGCTAGTTAAAAATATGGAATGTGTAGAATTGTTGTAATTCATTATTTTATTAATCAGATACTTTGCACGCATAATAATGTTATAAGAATTTAAATTCAACTGTAAAATCTATTATCAAAATGTAAGAGGCTTACGAACCAAGACAGAAGATTTTTATACCGCTGCTTTAAATTTTGATTATGATATAATTATTGGCACTGAAAGTTGGCTCAATGATACGGTGTTGGACCATGAATTCTTAGATAATCGATACAGAGTGTTTAGGCGCAATAGGTCATCTACGGTATCCTCGGTTACAAAAAGGGATGGAGGGGGGGTGTTTGTTGCAACTTTGGAAAAATATGAGGTATCACGAAGATTAAATTGGGAGTCCCATTGTGAGGAATTATGGATCACAATCAAGTGTGAGAATGGCTTACATATTAATATTTGTGCGGTTTATATTCCACCTCCAATCAAACAAGATTATATCGATACACTGTTTCGAAACTTTACAGAAGTAATTAACAAAAAAACCAAAATCAATTCTATCAATTTACTAATCGGTGATTTTAATATGGGTAGTATTTCGTGGGAATATAATTTGGATTCTGGTTTATTGGTCCCCAAAGGATCTAGTTGTAATATAGAACACATTTTTTTAGACATGCTAGCCTTTAATGACCTTCATCAATGCAACACTATACTCAACACGTCAGATCGTACTTTAGATCTAGTTCTTAGTAGCAGTAACAACAAAGTGGTAGTGTCTCAGGCCTCAGTTCCGCTTATACAAATTGATCCTCATCACCCAGCGCTGGAGATCTCGTTTAAAACTAATCATAGCACTCCTCTAGTGCAAAATAAAATCCCGTATTTAAACTTTTATCTCTGTAATTATGAAGCGGTCAACGCAGAACTTGCAAAAATTGCCTGGTCTGATGAATGGAGTTCTATAACTAATATTAACGAAATGTTGCAGAAATTCTATGACATTCTTATGCCAATTATTAAACTGCATACTCCGATAACAAAACCACGAGATGAACGCTATCCTGTCTGGTATAGTCGAGCTTTACTAAAAGTTATTAAAGAAAAAGCTAAATATCACAATGTATATAAAAAATATGGGAATCCTAGAGATAAAGTTACGTTTGAATGCCTGAGAATGCGTTGCAGCGAATTGATAAAACACTGTTATGCTAATTTTAAAAAAAATATAGCTGAACATCTGCGCACCAATCCTAAGCATGTCTGGAGGTACTTAAAAAGTAAACGGATAGGTAACAATTATATTCCCAACAAAATGACTTTGAATAACACTAGGTTTGCCAGGGGCGGTCAGGAAATTTGTGACTTGTTTTCCGATAATTTTAAGTCCATATATGGAATAAACGATGACATACACTCTTCAATGCCAATTGAACCGACTCCCTGTAACAATAACAGTTTCAGCCAGTGCAGACTTGAAGTGGAAGAAGTCTTTAAACACTTGTCTGTCCTAGATTGTGATAAAGGACCCGGGCCTGACTTAATTCCTCCTCTCTTCCTTAGAAAATGTGCAGCGAACCTGGCCGATCCTCTGACTACAATGTTCAACTATTCTTTAGCACAGGGCGTAGTTCCTGATCAGTGGAAAATAGCGCATATCAGGCCAATCTTTAAATCTGGTAGTGTTGATGATGTTGCAAATTACAGACCAGTGTCCATTCTATCCGCTTGTGGTAAAATTATTGAATCGCTTGTTCAGAAAAAAATGTTTACTCACTTTAAAAGTGTGCTGGATGATCATCAGCACGGCTTTCGCCCCAAAAAATCGACACTGTCTAATCTAGTCGAGTATGTTTCATTTATATCATCTGCATTGGATGACGGTAGAGAAGTGCATGCAATATACACCGACTTTAAAAAGGCCTTCGACTTGGTAGATCATGATTTATTAATTGCTAAATTAGAAAGTATGGGAGTTCATGGGTCGTTGCTGCGTTGGTGCGAATCGTACTTAAGAAATCGCTCACAATTGGTGTATCTTAAGGGTTTTAAATCTAAACAATGTTACATACCATCAGGGGTGCCTCAGGGGTCGCACTTGGGACCTCTATTTTTCTTAGTATTTATAAATGATTTGGGCTGCAAGATTGATTCGGAATATAAACTGTTTGCTGATGATTTAAAAATATATCGAACTATACACAACGAATCCGATATTATTCAGCTTCAGCTAGATTTAAATAAAGTTCATAATTGGTGCATGCAAAATAAAATGTCATTAAATCAAAAGAAATGTTACTTCATTAAATTTAGCAGAAAACGGAAATTATCTCAAAATTATTACTTGATTAATAACACCCCGCTCCAAGAAGTTGATACTATTAGGGATCTTGGTGTTTTAGTGGATAGTAGTTTAAGTTTTAGAAATCATTACGACCAAATGATTAGTCGAGCATCTAAATTGTCAGGTTTCATCGTGAGGGAAATGAAAATTTTTAAGGAACCAATTCTGACTGTTTCCATTTACAACAGCGTCATTCGGAGTATTCTGGAGTATTGCAGTACGGTTTGGAACCCGTTTTATCAGGTGCACTCTGATCGGATAGAGCGCGTTCAAAAAAGGTTTCTTTATCACTTGAGTTACTCAGATAACAGATGTCGTAGTCTGAACTCGTATAACTCTCGGCTGAGTCATTACAAAATGAAATCCTTAAGCGCACGTAGGAAATCATTGGATTTCATGTTTTTGTTTAAATTAATAAATGGTTTAATAGATTCTCCCGAGCTTTTAGAAAAAGTCAAACTTAGTGTTCCACGCAGTAGTAGCCGCTTAATTAACCGAAGGACTTTCGTTCTGCCTCATAGTCGAACTAATATAGGAAATTTTTCACCCATTTGCCGCATGCTTTCTCTTGCGAACTCTATTCGTGGTGAAATAGACATCTTTGCTGGTTCAGTAGCCTCAGTTAGGACTAAACTTAGAGTCATAATTGTATAATTATTTTTTGTTTTTGTATTTATTGTTCTTTCCCAAAACTTTTTAAACAAAAGCTCACAATTTGTAAATTTTGCTTATCTTTGTCTTTTTTTGTTTTGTTTTAAATAGTAAGTGCTTAGCATAAATTACGCATGCTAGATTCACATCTAGTAGATGTCAATCAGACCTGTTGTTTGGTAATTGTTTCATTGCATTTGTGATTGTACATCAGTTTTGTGAATTATAATAAAAAAAAAAAAAAAAAAAAAAATATCTGTATATGCTGGATTTGTTTTCTCCTCTACCTATCGTTATTTTCTCCTGACAAAGTTTATTTGGTTTATATGTATGTATTAATTTTCAAGTTATCTGTCACTTATGTTGCACCTGCCATGTTTTGTCTCTGCACCACCACAAGTCCGCCTTTGTACAGTTTTTTTTTTTACCTGTGCATTAAGTTTAAAAAAATAAAAATTGCAAGCTCTGACAATTTCTTGAAAACTTCACTTAGATCATTAGATGCATAAACATTTATGCAATTCTTTATTTAGAATTTTTCATCATTACTTCCTTCTGTGCGCGTTCTCATAAAGTTATTAATTTTGCTCTACTCTTCAATACCTCATATACCTCTCATAATCAATAAATAATCATCATCTTCAATAAAAATACTCATTCAACCACACAAACTCCTAATAAAACCATCTCCCACGAACATATTTCCTTCACTCAAATTCAGCTCCAACACACAACTGCGATAATCTTACAACTGTTTGGCGTCGTCAAATGAAGCGAACGCAATCACGTATTGGTTTAGGACGACGTGCGGGCACAACCCGGCCGAGTAGAAGATAAGTTTCTTGCTCAATAGAGCGTGGCCACCGACGACTTGCCATTTAGCCGGGTTATTGTCTGATTGTGATGTATACGGTAGCGTTCTAATGTTGTTTTAGGCAATTGATTGAATTTGTGTTAATGTTTTGTTGGTCCTGTTATTGTTTCTTTAGGTTAGGAAATTGAATTTAAGCGTGATAAGTTTATTCGATTTAGAGTCAACTTTTATGTTTAATAATACCTTTTAAAATTTTACCAGCGCCATGATGTGGTCATTTAACAACCTCTCTAACAACGAATTCCTATCATTACAAAATCAAACAACTGAAACGTTTATAAAGCTAAAATTATTGCTTTCATTATAGTGCATAGTAAAACAAAGGAAACCAATCTAAACCTACAACGATCTCCATAAAGTTCCCTCGTATCGTACACACCCATAATTCAAATTCAAATTCAAATTCAAAATTCAAATTCAAATATTTTTATTTGTAGTACATAGGTAAATAAAAAGTACAGATGTTATTGTCATGTTAATAGATATGATCACTATGTCTTGCCGTCAACGGCGTACAAATATTCAGATTATAATTTCTAAATCATTCAAACTAATAAATATATTCAAAATTAGTAATTGTAACTATTCAATATAAATTAAAAATTCGTAATTAAAATAAACAATAAATTAATCAGACACCAAAACATTAAAATTATAAAAAAGATTAAAAACATTTAGTAAAGTAAAAATAATATAAAAATTGAATGTTCATGTCAAAGTTACAATGTCAAAGTTACCATGTCAAAATTACAATGTCAAAAATTACAAATAAATAAAAAAATTAAATTAATTAAAAAGTCAAAATTACAATTTGTCTTCTAGGTACTCATTGACTGTGTAGTATGCTTTTTCGCCTAATAGATTAAGAAGAGCCTTTTTAAACTGGTGTATGCTGTCAAGATTTTTTATAGAAATAGGTAACTTATTATATAACTTAGGCGCCATTCCCAAAAAGCTTTTTGAGTAGAGCGCTGTCTTGTGTGGAATAGCACATATCTCTCCATGGCGTCGCTTCGATCTAAGTGTTTGGAATAAATGCAAGTTTGATTTTGCGAATACTACTGTCTCGTAGATGAACATACATGGCAAAGTAAGAAGTCTATATTTTTTAAATAATGGCCTACAACTATCAGTCTTTTGAAGCTTAAACACAGCACGCACACACTTCTTTTGAGCTTTAAACGCAGTGTCTTTGTCAGTGGAATTCCCCCAATACATTATTCCAAAACGTAACGTTGATGAGACGTACGCTTTGTATGCTATCAAAACTACAGATTCATTAGATATCTTCGCAAGATTGTAAAGCGCATATGAATACTGGTTTAGTTTTTTACACAGAGTTTCTACATGGCATTTCCAATTTAAATGACTATCTAAGTGAAGTCCTAAAAATCTGGCACTGCTGGTTTCTGGTATTTTATGGTCTGCGTATTTTATATTCAAATTTAGTTTTTTCATTCTTTGTTGAAACGTCATAATCTGTGTCTTATCTAGGTTTATTTTAAGTTTATTCTTTCGTAACCAGTTTATAGTACAATCGATAGCATTATTTATTTCACTTTCATAAGACTCTAAGTTTTTACAAGGTATAATAATTGTACTGTCATCGGCAAATAGGACGGTTTGATAGTTTGTACACTGAGGCAAATCATTTATATAAATGAGGAACAGTAAGGGTCCAAGAACACTCCCTTGGGGCACACCGCAAGTTGTATATCTAATGGATGACTTGTGAGGAACCTCTGTTTTTGAATTAGGACACATTCTATTTAAAACTGTGACTTGTTTTCTTCCTTTTAAATAAGTTTCGATTAACCTCAATATATTTCCTCGGACACCATAACGTTCTAACTTATCCAGTAATATTGCATGATCCACGTGATCGAATGCCTTAGACATGTCCATGAGTACTGCAGCAATAGGATTTTTGTTGTCAACATTATTAACAATATTGGCAACTAACTCATAGACTGCGTTGTTAATGTTTCTATTTTTACGAAAACCGAATTGTTCTTTGGCAAGTATATTATTAGTTTCAAAGAAAGAGTTAAGAGAGTTATAGATCACTTTCTCAAAGATTTTGGAAAATACCGGTATTAAGGCTATTGGACGGTAATTTGAAATGGTGGCTTTGTCACCTTTCTTATAAAGGGGCTTAATTACGGTTGTTTTTAGTTTGTTTGGGAAGTGACCATGCTCTACGCATAGGTTAAATATAAAACTTAATACGGGTGCAATTGTGTGCGACACTAATTTTAAAATTTTCGTAGAAATTTCATCAAATCCTGTGCTATTGGTATTTTTCAGCATATTTATGATGTTAAAAATGTCCCTAGCATCCGTCGGTGCCATAAAAAGAGTTTTTGGATAGTGATTAATTAAAGATGAAGCATTATCGTTAGTATCATTGTTTGAAGGATGTACTGAATCTATAAAATAATCATTGAAAGCCGTAGCTATGTCTTTAGGATTGTCAATTTGCCTATCACCAATAAAAACTTGCTTTACAGATTCGGGGGGAAAGTTCAATTTACACCTATTAATTAATTTCCACGTGGCTTTTATTTTATTTTCCGCACTATTTATAACATGACTGTTCAATGCATGCACACCGTTTTATTCAACTTAAATTACCTATTTTTCATTTCTGCAAAACTTTCTACATTCAGCATGAAAAGCAATATACGATAGGAAAGGATACAATAGCTTTGATCCAATAGAGTTGAGATCCAAGTTAGCTGCTCAAGCAAGTTAAATAGCTGTGTATAGGCAAAGAACAGTTTAAATTAACTTTCTCGTCTGCTGCAGCCCGGTTCGCTCTTAATGTACCAAGTTTATATGAGGAAGTTGAACTCAACATTTTTGAACGACATGTATATTTGAAGTAACCACCTGAAGAGATTTTCTTAATGTTTTAACTCAATTGTTCTAGTCTTGAAGTTTCGTGAAATTTATTATTTATTATAACATGTATTCGCTGTTATAGCGAGATGAAGGTTCATGCAGTGGTTACATTCATTTATGCTTAGCTTCAAAAGATCTTGAACATAACAAATATGATATATTGATATTCGTTATGTTCAAAATCTTCTGAAGCAACAATAGACAATTTTTAGAACACTTTTCTAGTAATACTCGTAATTACCTGACAACCAAATTAATGACCTCATTGACGTAAAGTAGATTACAAAAACCATAGTTTAATAGGACCTTATTTGACGTATATGGATGACATGGAATGCAAAAAAGTATTGAGTATTGACATCGTAGTTCAAACATGTCTTCCAAAGTAATTCAAAAATAAATCTCAAAATGAAAACTCATTAATCAAATTAGGCGATAATCAGCACTTTTCGAACGTCAAAATTCCATAAGACAATCCCCCACAACACCCGCCCTTCACCACTTCCTAGTGCTTTAGCTGGGAAGAAGAAGTGGCGCAACCAACTCTCCCTAGAAAAACTTGATTCTGTACAATAGTAGGTATGCAAAGAAATTAACATTACGAGACACAGAACATTAAATTAAATTATTTCAGCCATATGTCAGCTAGCACACGCCAATATTCCAACAAATACAATGGAAAACTTACAAGAAAAAAAATGTAAACAAAACTAAATGTATTTTACAAAGTAAATTAAGTGTAAATAGCAAAGCGAATTCATTCTCTAAACACCCTTTGAACATCACAGTAACTCCAAGGGTTCTAAGCGATGCTTCAGGTTACAAAATCAACGACCGCTGACGGCATTCACAATGTTTCAATCAGCGAGTATCGATCGAGTGTAGGTTCGCATCCCGTATGCAGCCTGTTACACATTTATAGTACGCCTGCGGACTAGCTGCGGTAAATATAACTGCATGGCTGGATGATCCAGTGAATTAGGGTAGGCTATTTTTAATTGAATCACCGGTGCTTGTTTATGGAGTATTGTGGTTGCAGGAACGCATTCTTGCTAAACTTACAGAGACCTAAGAGATGTTAACTTTCTCTATAAATACTTTGAAATTACGAGTAGCTGTAATAATTCGTGTTATGATTATAATATTGTTCAGTGCCACTATATTCCGTTACGCATGTTCAACGTTAACTTTATTTATTGTGAGATGTTGTTTGGGTTCTATATAATTGTTACTGATATATTATATAGCCACACGTAATAAATAAGAGGCTCTTTTAAAATATAAATCAAACAGCTTCCTCGAATGACGAATGATTTAAATTAAACCTGCCACAAATGCTAATCAAGCTATCCTAATGTCAGTTATACAGCTGCGCATATTACTAGATTAATATTTAATACTAGCTGCACCCCGCAGTTTCACCCGCATAAGTCTCAACCCCATGGGAATATCGAGATAAAAAGTATCTTATGTCCTAACCCAGGTCATGGTCTACCCATGTGTCAAAATACATCAAAATCCGTTCAGCCATATTAGCGTGAAAGCGTAACAAACAATCAAACAAACTCACTTTCGTATTTTTTATATTACTTAGGATTACGTAATATCCATGAAATTAAATTGAGAGCTTACTGTGGTTTACATAGATGTGGTCCCGCTAATTCCATCAAACTACGTGAACGATACGGCGAGTCTGTCACAAACCATCATAATCAAAACCCGACATCAAATAGTAGTCACATTATCATCTCAATTTCTAACGCTATTAGTATTCATAACTCGTCTACTTGTCGTTGATATGATCGGTGTGCCATTAAGTTATGAAATATATGAGGATGTAGTGCACATGATAAATAATAGGCGAATATTCTCAGAAAGCATGAAACTTCAGGTACTTTTTTTTATTTCAAGAAGATGAAAGATCTTTACTTATACATAGTTTAGACAGTTAATCCAAAATGTTCTTTTAATTGTCTGCATGGACAAATTTTTCAACAAATTGTACCACGTAAATCGTCATCTTAATGTCACTATATGTACCTATGCATTTACCTATGCCTTTGAATTTCATACAGTTTACTGCCATTGGTCTTCCGCATTCGATAGTAGAACAAGAATTCGGTAACAGATTGACAGACCGTCTGAAAGTGCTGTGAAAACTTATATTGATATGACGGTATTTATTCATTAACACAACCAAACAAGATTTCACAACAGAATCGTAGCTCAAAGTCGATCTTTCAGGCACCATGATTGAAAGCTAATACAAGTACCAAATACACAGTCTAAATTAACTAACCCTCTTCCTCCTATATCTTGCTCCACGCTAACCGTAGAAGCAAAACTGTGCAGTTAATATAACGTAGTTAACTCGTATGTCAAAGGGCGCCGTTACCGTCGGCGTCGTGAATACGCAATCACTAAGTAATCGCGTATCGGTAAATATGTTGCTTATCTACGAGATAGGAGGTGGTTGTATTAGCGTTAGAGGGGGTTAAACAACTACTTAGTCTCTAGTAGTGACGTTTGTCATAGATAATAATATAGTCTGTTTCAAAAGTACCTCATGAGAATGTAAACAAACCCTGTGCATTTGAATTTTTTACGCTAACACTTACTTAAGGGATTTAGTAATACATTTATCTGTATTTAGATGGTTTGAACTTTGATCCCACCACTTTATAAATTAATTATAATATATAGATTCGATCTAAGCAAGGCTGTACGACTTCCTGTTTACCAGAGGAAGTTAACTTTAGTCTTGCTTTCGTATATTCTGTTCTTTCAAATTGGCAATTATTCTTTTCTGGGAATTTCATATCAGTTCGTAAGTACAAATGTAAACAAACGGTATTTTTATACAGAAAAGAAACGAACGCTGATGAAACCATCAAAACCAATTTACTAAGCAACACTTCCCTGCACCGTCAGTCTATCCATGCCTACTAATATTCTATCTGGATAGCCTTTTCCCAACTATAATGGGGTCGGCATTCAGTCTGACCGAATGCAGCTGAATACCAGTATTTACATGGAGCGACTGGCTATCTGACCTCCTCAACCCAGTAACTGGGTAAGACTGAATGTCAGACTTTTGGGCATCTGACTCCCATACCGGCTGTCAAAGATCCACGAATCACAGCCAGGACCAACACGCTTTCCGAGGCTACCAACAGAGACCGGAGACCAAAAGATTTAACGTGCTTTCCGAGGCACGGAGGAGTCTCGGTATGTAAAGATGGTCACACATCCACGGACCAACCCTGGCAAGCGTAGCTTAACCTGATGGATCGACCCGTACGGCTGGTATTACTTAGCCACAAACCATACCTACCAATATTATAAGTGCGAAAATAACTTTTTGTTTGCTGGTCTAACTGTCTGTTACCATTTTACGTAATAACGGCTGAACAGATTTAGATGAAATGGCTAGCGGATAGACCTGTGTTAGGACCTAGGTTACTTCTTATCCCGGTCGTACGTTCTCGTAGGATAATTTCCGTGAAAAAAGCCAGTGAAATATAAATTTCCCTATACACAATCCAAAATACACTTTCCCACAGTTTTGTGATCGTTCACAAAACTATTGTATATTCTAACGAAGCGTTGTCCTATTTGTTTAATTGTCCGTCTGTTAGTTTTCAGTTAACCGCTGAAATGTTTCATCGCTTCCGACATACGGGAACTGGACTAAATAAACGGAAAAAATATTCTTTTCACCTTTATTCGATTTTTGACTGTTTTTTTAGTGTGTTAGATACTCGTCACTATTTCCCGAAGGGTAGGCAGGGATGTGTACTTCTTCCCTCGTCTATGAAGTGTATGAACTATATGCTTGATGGTACGGGTTAGGACAGTGGCTATGGGTCGCGGGTTTGATTCCCTCACTTACAGTACAATACAGTACAGTATTTTCCAACACAATAAAATAGTGTTCGAGGGCGGGCAATTTTAATTGTTGTTGTTTTAACGCAGTTTCGATAAAAGAGAAATTTATAGTATAGCAAATAAAATATTTTTCGACGTAACTCGTTACGAGTTAGTAGGTTGGTAAGCACAAGAAAACAATTACTGCTGGCACCATTAACTTAACCATAACTCTTAGAATCAGAACCCATAACCATATTTCACGGTAACGAACCAGAAAACCCAAAGAAATATGTTATCAATTAATTGATCTCACACCAAATCTTTGATTCAATTAACGAACCAATTGATTGGGAAATACTTTCAATTAACTCTTAGGCAATGGATTACCGTCATCTGGAAGGTCGACCGACCGGAAGTGACGCAATAGGGTCGTGTGACAGACCGGAAACTATTACAAGTAACCCTCGCGATGCGTACCGTGGACTATAGAGGTTTTGTTCGTACAATATGACATAAATTTACCAATATGATGGAGTTTTGTAAGGGTTATGACCCATATGGTAGGTTTCCGGATTTAAAAAGGATACAAGGATAAGTCAATGTTTCATAAAATAGCTCTTTTTATGAAACGGTCCCTGCAATACGTTGGTAGCGCAATATACGGGCCACGGGGAAATTGTTATAATGACATACATTGCACACTGATTGGTTATTGCAGATTGTCATGATGATTCGCAAACAGGAACTCGCTGTTGGTTATACAATTTTTTATAGTTTCAGTTTTTTTTGCCGGCTGTCACCAAGATACAGGCTGTGCCTAGTTTGGGACCCGCTGTATAATGTGTCCACGTCTTCTGTTAGTAAGAATTACATACCATGCTTCTTGTATATTTAAGAACTTTTTGTAAGATAAATAAAAAATGTCCTAAATTTAAAATTTTGAGTCTCTAACCAAGAATGTTGGATCAGCAGCATCAGAAAGAAAAAAAAACTCGTTCTATTACGAATCCAATTACCAAGTGTCTTCCTACGAGAAAGCAAAGGGCGGTTTATAAAGAACCTGGATGAACATCCAGGTTCTTCATAAACCGCCGCCTCACGCACGATAAACAAACTGACAAGGATCGGGCAAAAAATACTAGCCTATTCAAATACGATCACTTCGACCACTCAGCAACAATAACAGTCACCTAGATTTAACCCTCCACTACTATCTCGGTACAATCTATTCACACATAGCCCTCTCTCCGCCACGTCGGGTAAACCGGAGATGGGCACGTGCCGGATGCCACCTCTATCATTTTACCGGAGAGATATTTTTAGGATACCGTGGCATGCCGACTCTATTATTCATTTTATTAAGGTTTTATTGAATACAGTTTGCGGTATGCAAAAGGGATTTCTGTATGAACGTAAATTGTTGACCATGAATTGGATAATTATATTATATTGGATGTTTCTGACAATTTCTATCATAATCAATAGAGAATTTGACGCAGATGCAACTTAAGGGTTTAGTCACATTATTTACAGAATACTAAGAACATCTATAATAGGTAGGTAGGTTTTATGATAAATACAGGCAGTTTTAATTTGTTCAAATGTGGTCCAAATAAAAGATTTTCTGTGTTGCTTTCTCATTTGCAAGTTATGAAAATTAAGTAAGTAAGTTATTACAACGACCAGGTCAAAGTAATAATTAGGTGGAGATTAACTAAAATATGTCTGTTTTTCTGAGATAACAGGAAAAAAGGAGAACCAAGAAAGATCAAAGAAGCAACCAAGATTTGACCATTTGACTTCTGATGGAATCAAGTTTACTGACTGACTGTATTTCATTCACAACAATAATAATAATTGTCCAGTCCGTATGAAACTTAAACCGTAAAAGACCATGCCTCTAACAAGGCGCCATTTGTTAAAAATAAACAAAACCAGAGACAAATGCCGACGCGCTAATTTCACCAAATCACGAGCGTGTGACGTGGATGTTTTGTGTTTTTGTGATTGCAACCCTGTTGTACGAGTAGTGTTACTATATTCTCTTGTGTTTATAAAATTTACTTTAGTGTTGGGATGCTAAAGCTTGTCTAAACTTATCCATTTATTCTTTATTATTAATATTCAAGTAAGCAATTGATATTTTATTCATTCATGTGTACGTGTGAAAAAGTAATGTAATCCTGTACAATTGTATAGTTTTGATTTTAATCCCAACACATTTTTTCCCAAAATCATTTTGAAACAAGATGGCTAAAATACCGAAGATTAGTTAAAACGCCAGTACCAAAAAACCTTCAAATAATTCTTGGCAACACTACAGACGGAGCTGGCAACCCTTTAGAAGACCGTCATTTTTCGTATTGAACCGGGCAATTTATGCAGCGTTTAATTAGGTGTTTCATTTATGTTTTATTTATGTCTCGCTTACAATTATATGCATTGCGAAGACCTGTTATGATATGACGTCAGGATACACTTGTTGTCTGCTTAATGCTATGCTTTTGTTGGACCTTTTTGTGCGGAGGAATGAGAATCTTGTTTGGTTCTAAGAGTAGGCATTTTTTTTTTTCATGCATGCGGAAAACCACAACTTTTCTTTTATCAAGAAATCAAGATCAAATATAATCGAGACCAACGATAATGAATTCAATTCATTTATTCATTAACATTTTTTACATCGTGTCTGAATTTCTATAACTAAATATAATTATATCAAAATCAGAATAATAATAAAACAAAAAAAACAATAAGTAATAATAATTTAAAAAAATGTCCTATGTCAATTCATAAAATTCAGTAAAATTTTCATTTCAAATCAATTTAATTATGTTACTTTCGACTTTTGTATTCATTTATAATTCATCAATAGAATAGAGACACTTATTTAACAAGAACTGTTTAAGCTTAACCCACTTGTATATATTAGACTTTTTATTTCTGTCGGCAGTTTATTGAACATTTTGACTTGTGGTAGGCGCTATGCTTTACAACGTTCAGGTGAGGTACTTGCTTCAGCTGGAGATCTTTTCTTCTAGTACTCTCCCTTTTTTGCCTTTCATCTTCAGTCTCATAATCAAAAATATTTTTTGATAAAAGACTAATTAGGACCAAAATGGACAAGCTTGGGACTGTCAATATATTTAAGTCATTAAAATGTGGCTTGCATAATTCTAGCTGTTGTATTATAGTTATGGTTCTGACTGCTCTTTTCTGAATTACAAAAGCTTTTTGAGCATTGTAATCATAACTTCCTCCCCAGAAAATTATGCTGTATCTCAGTTTTGACTCAATTAATGCGTACTAGACCATATTTAAATGTTTTATAGTTACCTCGTTTCTTAGACTTCTTAGTACGTAACAGGCAGAGCCAGATTAGCAGAGAGAGATTGCTTTCTCTAGGTATGTTAGCTCTTGTTTCCACTTTAACTGGCTATGGATATGAAGTCCCAGAAACTTAACCATTGGGACCACGTTCACAGTTTCTCCATTTATGACGCAGTTAATGGTATTTTTTTTTTTAAGTAGAACGAAAAACCATCACTTTAGTTTTACTGGCATTAACTTAAGGACTGTTGACAGTAAACCAACTGCTGAAGATATCTAAAGTTTGATTGACTATGGAATCAAGAGCATGCATATTGTCAGCCGAAACAACTGCATTGGTATAGTTGGCAAACACCACAAGCTGGATTAATCCCGTAGCTTTTCCACTCATGTGTTGTATTACGTCATTGACAAACACGATAAAAAATATCGGACCCAGTATGGAGCCTTGTGGTAAGCCAGTGTGCACAGGAGACAATTGGGACCTATATGTTTCTTCCCTTGGACAATTTTTACCTGAGGAACTTTGCCTGTGCCACCACTGCTTTGATCTCCACGAACATCTTCCTATTTTTTAGATATGACGTGAGAAGTGCCCATACCTTTCCCCTGACACCGTAATTTTCAAGTTTTTCTAGCAGTAATTTATGATCCACCGTGTCAAATGCTGAACTTAAGTCTAAGAAAAGCCCAGCTACTTACTGTTTTTCGTCCAATCTGCTAGATACGTCCTTAATTATTGAGCATAGTTTAAAAAAAAACTGCGTGTCTATTAAATAACAGTGTTATTTTTCCCCCAAACAAAAAATATCAGCAAGAACAGTTGACTTGTGTTGTTAACTTCAATTTATCAGTGTATTTTAGCAGTGTTTCACTTCAAACTAGCAAAACCGATTGGAAACTATCAGTACACACATGTTTCTAAGATAGTACAGGAGTCCCACATTCTCAAATAACACATCTTCAGTAAGTCAATCTATCCATTCACAAAATGCTTTTATAAGTATTCCTGTGTGTGGGAAAGAGACAAAATCCTAATCCTACAGATGGAGTTATCCTAATCGATATTATTAATATCTTAGGGCGAAATATTCGGAGAGGTTTCTAAGGAATGATGGGTGCACATTCCTACCCCTATCTTATTGATGTACTCGGTGGACCCATGCATGTGTGTGAAGGGATTAAAATACTGCTTATGATTATGGTAACCTATTTGTGGTCTGGCTCCTTGACGACTAACATCAAGAAACAGGTTAATTATGACGTGATTAATTTTATATTGTTTCGACGATGACATAATAATTGTATGTTCATTTAGAACAAGTGACCCACCCCTGCTTCGCATTGTTCTTACGACTTGAAAAAACATTGAGATTTATTTTAAGTAAGAAGTTTAGTAATATTATATATTAACAAACAATAATTATTTATTATAAACGATCCGGAATCAATTCTCTTAGTGATCGTGAGAACCTAATCAAAACCGGTTGCGTAGTTTAGAAGGACAACGTCACACATGCAAACGCGAAAGGCAACTTTAATTTAAAAAACTCGTATGTGCCTATAGGTGTGCCTTTGGGGGAGGCCTATGTTAGAGGCCATGAGCAGTGGACGTCTTTCGGCTAAAATGATGATGATGTGCCTATAGAATATTAATAGACTTATTGGTAATGTGTCTATTTAACCTAGACAAACATCTATTAATTTGGTATTTTATTTCGCTCAGAGACAAAAAATATCAAAGAACCAAATTTATCCAACAAAATGAAAGGTTGGTCCTTTCGAACTAAAGTCCATTCCTTATTCAAAATACGCCCGCGTACCGCAGCTCTTAGATCGTTCACTCAATTATTAAGAGTGAGGCCCACAGTGAGTGACACGCGATTAATTATTAGTACTTACCCTAAATACGAGACAATGTAAAACGGAAAACTATCCATCACTGTGTACTGAACATTATTGATAGATGTTTAACCTTAGGGTAATTAAATAGGGTGCAGTGTGGGCAAGTAATTTAGGCACAGATGTTGCTATTATTAGAATTCACAGTTTTTTTAAATTTCTGTCCGATTCGGTTTTCGACTTTCAAAATTTATAGAATCGAATAGTTTAAAAAAACAGTTATTACCTACAGTTTGTAAAGAATCCATGGACATCAAGACAACACATCAAGCAATACATCTCTAGTATAAGCTGACCTCGCATTTAAATACAATGCAAATAAAATCCTATACAATGCGAGATCAGCATAAACTGGAAATGTAAGGCTTGATGTGTAGCCGGTGTACATTGTACCTTAAACAAAAAGGTATTTCGAATTCATCTATTTTCTTTAGTTGTGTCTTGAGTTCAAATCAGGTTTGGTGTCATTTCTTTATAAAACAGAAAATATTTATTTTTTTACAATTGCTTTTAGAGAATAACTCATGTTATTCATGTTTTCAGCAAATTATCAACAACCAAAATACCTAACACCTCCTTGCATGTACCCGGGACCACACTTCACGCCATCCCTCACCGTGTTCTAAATATAATCGATATTTAGAGCGCGTGCAGATAATCGATACGAAGCAGTCGAGTGGAAGACGAACGCAGCGGCAACGTACGAGTGTGTTGGTGTTGAGGGTAGGATCTTCCTTATCTTGTTAAAATCCTGGTAGATTAAGAAGCTCACCTTTATAAAAAATCGTGTATTACCTGTACCTGCACCCTCCTACTAGTTGTTTATGACGTGGCTAATTCTGTCATTGATGATATACCACTCTACTTCTTAATTTGACACTAGTAGGTAAAATGTTGCAATACTTAATAATTTATTTGCATTCCACAATGTGTAATAACTTAAAATTATATTTGATCATTATTGTTTCGGGCACAGTAAATAGTGGGAGAGAGAAAGCTTTGAAAAACTTAGTTTATCAGTCTTCTGAAGTAAATCCAATATCTAATATATTATATTTGGGTTTTTCAGCAGTCACAGCGTAAATAATAATAAAGCCGATCAAACCATTAGTAACTTAAAATAACCAAGCGATGTAATTATGACTAGGAACTTATTTGTAGGTACTTTGCCATGTTGACACCATTTTCTCTCTTTTTCTTTTGACATTCAAAAAGTGATGATTATGAATTTACTTATTAAGTCATCAGATTTTGCCGAACTTTTAAATATCATATATAATGTGATTTCCTGACCAAGCACCATAAAGGTTTAAGTGCTAATGGACTACCCCTAAATCACTCTATACATTATACGACGTCCACGAAAATTACTATGGACGTATCTTGAAACCACACGTCACGCTATCCCAAAAATAATCGATAGTCGTAATGCGTGCAGCTAATCGATACAAAGTAATCGAGTGGAAGACGTGCGTGTGATGCACCCCTCTGGTCGCAGGGTAGTAGCTAATAAGCTTTATTGTTTTATTAATACAAGTCAATAAGTTCGGTGTAAACATGACTTTACAATGACTTGCGGGGCTTCCTTTGTAGTTGGTTTTGTGTTTGATCATTATTTGTGATGCTTTAGTGGTTTTTTTACTTCTTTTGGATAAGCAGAATGAGAAGTATAGTTTCAATTATTAATTGATATTGAAATGAGACTTAATATTATTACTTTTTTAGGAAACCTTATAGTTTTGCCATGTCTGTCTGTCCGTCCGTCTGTCTGTCTGTCCGCGGCTTAGCTCAGAGACTCTTTGTACTAGAAAGCTATAATTTGGCATGGGTACCTATACATATTAATCACGAAGACAATATGGTAAAATAAAAAAAATAAGTGGTACCTCCTACACGTAAGCTTTAAAGTACTAATTTTTGTTTAGAGTCAATTGCCCCCCCCCCCCCCCCCCCCTGCAAGCTAAATGGTTGTTTTTAGATATGTGAAAAAAATCCCAACAGTAGGTAGTAGTATACGAGGTGCATTCAATAAGTACCTAGCCTCATCGCCAGAGGGCGCTGTAGTTTCAAAAGAGTTTTACCACAGTGTAGCACATTCTTTTTTAATTCTTTTTTCAAATTTTCATTCCAATCCCTTCATTTGTTTTAATTTGACAACTTATGGAAGCGAACGTGTCGATCGGTTTTACAAAAATGGAAAAAGAGCAATATCGTTCGGTGATTCGATTCCTATTTTTGGAAGGGAAAACGCGCATCGAAATCAAAGAGCACTTGGATGCTGTGTACGGTGACTCTTCTCCATCGATGGCCACCGTCAAGAATTGGTTCAACGAGTTTGCACGTGGCCGTACGTCAGTTTTTGATGAACCACGTCCAGGTGCACCGAAAACAGCTGCTACGGAGGAAAACATTAAAAAAATCCATGATCTCGTATTGGCAGATCGCCGATTGAAGGTTCGGGAGCTAGCTGAGACTGTAGGCATTTCAGAAGGAACAGTGCATCATATTCTTCACGAGAAACTCGGCATGAGAAAGCTGTCGGCGCGATGGGTGCCGCGTTTACTCACACCAGAAAACAAGCGTAACCGTGAGACCACATCGGAGACGTGTTTAGCGCTGTTTAAGCGGAATCCAGCGGAGTTTTTGCATCGTTTTGTGACCGTCGATGAAACCTGGATCCACTCGTACACACCAGAGACCAAGGAGCAATCAAAACAATGGATCCAGACCGGGGAACGTGCTCCAATGAAGGCGAAAACTGAAAAATCGGCCGGAAATGTTATGGCCACCGTTTTCTGGGATTCACAAGGTGTGATCTACATCGATTACCTCGAGAAGGGTAAAACACTTACAGGGCTTTACTATGCCGATTTATTGGGCCGATTCGACGCCGAATTAAAGAAAAAACGACCCCATCTGGCGAAGAAAAAAGTGCTGTTTCACCACGACAACGCACCGGTTCACACGTCTGCCGTTGCCATGGCCAAATTGGTCGAATTACGCTACGAATTGCTGCCCCATCCACCGTATTCTTTAGATTTGGCCCCTTGTGACTTCTTTCTGTTTCCTAATCTGAAAAAATCACTCGCCGGGAATAGATATGGATCGAATGAGGAGGTCATCGCCGCCACGGAGGCCTATTTTGCAGAGTTTGACAAAAACTATTTTTCGGACGGGTTAAAAAAGTTAGAGCATCGCTGGGCTAAGTGTATCGAACTAAAAGGAGACTATGTTGAAAAATAAATTGCCACTTTTCCAAAATTTTCGTTTACTTTTTGTAGGCTAAGTATTTATTGAATGACCCTCGTATATAACGAAGTTAAAAGGAAAACTATCACAGCTAAATATGCTTTACAAGTTAATGAGTAATAATCGACCAACTTACATTTGCGGTTCAAAAACAACCATGAAAGAAGAGTTTTGGCTGATAGGTGTGGCTACCGACGATTTGGTGGAAGGTTACGCAACACCACGCAGATACAATAATTATTTGTTGTTATTACAATAAGAATTATGTATAAGGAATATGAATATATATTATGAATTATGTATGTTTAAGGTATTTATCCGTATGGGCCTGCGTCGTCGCCTGAATTAAATGGATTATTATTATTTTTTAATTCTCCCATATTTAGTATGGGCGAACATGTTTTTCAACTACTAAGTTAAGTTTGTTCTTGCGATAATTTCATCTCAACTGCATAAATAATAATGGGGCTTACAAGAATTTTAATAGATCCTAATTAGTTCCGTTCTACTAGGTACAGCTAGTAACAGAAATCACCTATTTATTATCAACTAGCTTCTCCACGCGACTTCATCCGCGTGAAGTTTCTTGTTGCCCCGACCCACCGCGTCGCATCGCATCGCCCACCCGCGCCATAACTTCTTTTTTGCTTGGCATTCTTTCTGTCTTTTTTTCCTTTTTGCTCTGCGCCTGAGGGTCGTTGCTTAATGATAAGTAGCCTATATTATCCAACCTTCCTCAAGTATAAAACAAAAATATTTTTTTCAAATCCGTCTGGAAGTTCCAGAGATTAGTGTGTTCAAGCAAACAAACAAACTCTTCAGCGATAATATATTGTTAATATAGCGCACAGATAATCCAAAAATTAAAGAGAATAGTAAAGTACAGCAGCACAAATTAGTCCCTTGACACGATTCTAATACAAAATTCCATAACGAAATAAATTGTCGACGAGTGGCTGACCAAAGTTAAGTATTAAATAATCTTGTCGGATCAGTTAGATCAGGAAGTTTGGTAAGTCACTTATAAGAAACTTTTGTCCGCGAGTGTCTTTAGCGACTTGTTTGACCGACTTTAACTATTTCGTTAATGTAATGAATAAATACCACTGCAAGTGATTAGCTCTTAGGCTATCTTGCAACAACACTTCTATAATTGTGAGAAAGACAGAACTTGCTAAACTTTTACAATCAACACAGCAAGTAACACACAAGAAACTAAGTAGCTGGTGCTATTCACAAATTAGTTTTTTACAGTGTGAACATAGGATTCAGTGCATTTTGATACCTCAGACTATGAGGCGGTTATCTTGCGACTGAACACGCCATCTTAGTTGTTATAAAGCTATTGTCTGCTAATTGACAGTCTTGACTCAGTTTGTACACAGCCTACGTGAGACATCATTACTAGCTGCCAATAACACACGTATTGGCGCCAAAATAATGACGTCATAACACGATACGACAATGCCAACACGCCCACAACCACACACACAACACACCCTTGCCAAAAATACCAATACATGCTTTAAAAAGGTGACATGCAGATAAGTGCAAACAAATTATTATAATTACTAGAGAGGGAGCAAAGTTGGCAGTCGCCGGGAAGTAATACAGTCTGCACGATACGGCTTCTGTATCAAATAACGGTACTACCGAAGTACCGACGAGTCCTCGGCAAGCTGTTTTGTATTCATCGAGCTTATGTTACTATCTGCGTGCTGTTTCTCTGAGGATTGCTGCTGAATTCCAATTAAATCATTTCCTTACTGATAGAGCAGCAGGTCGTCTCCGAATCACTTCTGAACAAAGGCCTTTTAGTGGCTGACACACTTATTGATCAAAGAAGTGATCTTAATGACCACGTCTGGCTGGCAAATTAATCGGTGATCAACATGGTAAAATTAATATGGCTAGCTAAACTTCAAGTAACTACAGCTGATAACGATGTCAACGGCCGCATTATGAATTTAGAGATTTTTCTTTTGGGTCTATCGTCTTTAGGATTTGACCACAACACGAACAATTTGACCATTTATTTTATTATAACACTTATTATTTTATGTAGGTAATTCCAAATCTATTATGATTTTTTCATATTTTATGAGCGATAAATGGCATGTGACCATGGGAATCTGCGACAGTGTCAATGTCAATGACAAGTCAATCGTTAAAAGGAAACAGTGGGTTACGACCTCAAACACACTATAACTTGACAATACCATTTGGCTATCACTAGCGGGACGGTCGGAAACGATATTGTGACTTTTTGGTGTAGTACGGTGGTTGGTAGGTATGGTGGCATTTAGGTTTTTTTTTTCGTGTGGTTAGTATTTATTAACCTGACATCAAAAATTTTATGTCGCTCATGTGGGCCTCTGACTTGGCTTCACATGCCGTAGAGAAATATCTCTCTGGCAGGTCTCCCCACGATTTTTTCCTTCGTCGTTTTTGAATCAAGTAACACTTATACAAAGATTAATTCGATACCTATATTTTATTTTAACAATTCTACAATATCAAACAGCCGCTACATTAAACCGCTGTTTAAGATTGTCGACAGAACCACCGCGCTCGATATAACTAATTGGTGATTTTTGTATTCCCTTTATCATTAGCAAATACTTAGCTAGTTGGTTTGTGGTTACCTAACACGTTTAGCCTGATACCTAGCTACCGTAAATGTTTCACCATAAAGACTTTTATTTAATTTTCTCAAACTCTAAATCGAACTTTTTGTCAGACCTTTTTTTTCTTTTTTTTTTGGGTGGGAAATCATCAAAAGACTTTTCCCGCTCTGGGTGGAGCGGGAGGGCGTGTCAGACTCTTACTGACTAAAACCCACCCGTGTTCCTTCTGTTGCCTGTGCAATGCCAGGGGGCCACGGTATCCCTTTCTGGCTTTCCCGCAACCCCGGCAGGCAACTTCAGACCCTAAAATCCGTTGCCGAAGTTCAGTGAGATAACCTACGGTATTCTGCTGTGGGGCAAAGCTGCTGATATTCAAAATATATTTTGTCTATGGGCATATGGCGATATAAGTGGGGTAAATGATAGATGATAATCTGGCCAATCGACAGTTTCAGAGTTATCCATTATTTACGCCACATCCTTTAAATAGCTATATGTAAGCGGGCACGCCTTTTAAGCCTGGAGGCTTTTATTTGGATATTGTTTATGTTTAGTCTTTATTTTTTATTTCTGCTTGAGTATAGCTCTCGATGTTTTTGGTTGGTATATCGGCGTGTGCTAGCTGTCATATGGCTATTAATTTATACTTTAAATTATGTTTTGTGTAACGTGATGTAAATTATTTGGCATACTACTATATATATATTTTTTTCTAACTGAACAGACAGCTGTGCTGCTGGGGAGTTTGTTGCGCCGCTTCTTCTTCCAAGCTAAAACACTAGGAAGTGGTGAAGGGTGGGCGTTTTGGGGGTCTGTCTTATGTAATTTTGACGTTTGAAAAGTGCTGATTCTCAGCCTGGTTTGAATAAATGACTTTTGAATTTTGAATAAAACAATCAAACAAATTAATTCAGTTCAAAAAAAAAGTCCATAAGAAAACCTTTCTGCATATTTACTTCACTGAATGAACAAACCTTCATCTAAGTAAATAAAGAAATTAAAATAACAATTTTGGTAGAAAAACCTTAGTTTCAACAAGAACTATGTGCACTATTCATAAATTTCTGAGCGAAATTTATCACCATCGCCGTCGCGCGAAGGAAAAGTCTGTGGAACTTAGGCATTAATAATAAATTGTTAAAAGTATACGCTTCTACGATAACTAATGCTTATTTATGTATTAGATCTGTTGCTATAGGCTTGTAACGTACCGCTGAGAATAAAATTGTGGGAATGAAAACTAAATTGTTGTGTGGATACCAGCGGAGAAGAAGCTACCTCATACTATAGCTATGCGTACCTATCGTGATGCCTACTGCAGTACCTAACTGGTGGAGGCCAGGTAGTTAGTCGATCCAAGTAAAATACTGGTACTCAACTGCATCCGGTAAGACGACCCTACCAAGACGGAAGCTGACCCCAACATAGGTGGACAAAAATAGATGATGATGGTGCCAGTCTACCAGTAAAAAGACGACTCATATAATGGGAAGCAACGTATTCCTTTCTTTCGCTAGTAAAAATATACTTGTATCAACATTTCATCTGCCAGTCATGGTGATCATAGCCATATCTACGATAGCGCAGCAATTAGAAGGCTTATTTTATAAGGGCTTCAAAAACGGTGAAGGAAAACTTCGTGAGGAAACCGGCATGCCTGAGAGATATTTCTCAACGGTATGTGAAGCCAAGTCAGAGGCCTATGGACAGCGTAAAAACTCTGACACCAGGTTAGTCACTAACCACACGAAAAATAAGAAATAAGAAAGGTAGCAGTGGACTTTTAAGGGCTGGCACTCAAACTAATTCAAAATTCAAAAGTCATTTATTCAAACTCGACTCAGAATCAGCACCTTTCGAACGTCTAAATTATATAAGACGGTCCCCCAAAACGCCTACCCTTCACCACTTCCTAGTGCTTTAACTGGGAAGAAAAAGTGGCGCAACAAACTCCCCAGCAGCACAGCTGTCTGTTCAGTTAGAAAAAAAATGTTTTATATAATTATATGCAAGATAATTTACATTACGCAACACAAAAATAATTTAAATTATAAATTAATAGCCATAAGTCAGCTAGCACACGCCAATATACCAACCAAAAACATCGAGAACAATACTCAGGCAGAAATAAAAATAACTAAACGTAAACAATATCTAAAAAAAAAGCCTCCAGGCATAAAGGGCGTGCCCGCTTACTTAAAGCTGTAACTAGATGTTATGATTGATAAACTAGGACCATCGAGGTAAAATAAATAATTTTCGAGGTCGCTAGCTACACATATATTGCAATACAAATCATAAAAAAACCGGCCAAGTGCGTGTCGGACCACGCACAATGAAGGGTTCCGTAGTTGGAATGAATTTAAGTTGGTCAATTATTACTCGTAAACTTGTAAAGCCCACTTAAGTGTGATAGTTTTTATTTAAATTTCGTTATATTTAAGTACTAATGCCGTGACATTTGAATTTCTAACTACAACCGTTTAGTTGGTAGAGGGGGGACACTTGACTCTAACGAAAATTGGTACTTTAAAGCTTGATAAGTCACGAACGGTTTACTTAATCAAAAAATGGTCTTCGCAAACCCCTAATATTTTTAAAAGACCTATCCAACGATATCCCACACTATGGGAACGATGAAAAAAAATTATCATCCCCACTTTACATGTAGGGGAGGTACCCTAAATAATTGTTTTTTTTCAAAATTTAATTTTACTACTTTTACGGCGTCATTACCTTGTATTACTCATTTTAAATTACAACTTTCAAGTACCAATAGTTTTTGAGCTAAACCGGACAGACAGACAGACGGACATGGCGAAACTATAAGGGTTCCTTGTTGACTACGGAATCCTAAAAACATTGTAATGAGAAGATTATGCCAACAATAATATAAATAAAATTAAAATAAATTGACATAAAAAGTAAAATTATAAGCAATATAACCTGTCAGTAGGTAAGCTAATAGGGTATTACACCCATGTTTGAAAAGTGTCTCAATTAGATTTTATAGTGCTAATGAACCACAAAAAAATTCACAAAAAATTTTATTCAATGGTTAAGTGCCATAAAAATGCATTTAAATTTTGCATTTTCAAATTTCGCGCGTAATTTGACGAAAACGCTGGATGCAGTGAACGCCATATTGCTCTGTGGTCATGAACAAATGCAGTGATATTTTTTAAGATATAAATTCGTGGTGTCTCCTTTTTCAAAACCGTCCTCCATGGTATTATTTCAATAAAAATTACGTTGGTTTCGAAAATAATAAAAAGCCTTTATAGATTAAAGGTACGCTGATAGTTGACACTTTTTAAGTTTACATAGCCGTATGACGTAATAACATGCCGACTACTATGTAGTGGTGTTATGAAACAGATTAAAAAGCAGAAACCTTTGAATTGAAATTTAAAATTTAGTTTGCTATTTTATGAACTAAAAATACAGTTTTCTGGCTGCTTTTTGCCTAAGCTATCTCAATAATATATTTTTAGATATTTTCTCTTAAGAGTGAAACACCATATTCTGGAGAAAGAACATTTTAAACATTGTCTTGAGTTAATCACAGACACCAACTATTCTTATCATTTAAGTAGTCGTTGATTGAATAGTATGCCTTTGAACAAAGGTTGGACTTTACTTTAGTTTTAAACGCATTAAAAGGCAAATCTTGCAAAGAACAGGGTAGCTTATTCATCATCATCATCATCATCATCATTTCAGCCATAGGACGTCCACGGCTGAACATAGGCCTCCCAATGATTTCTAAATTGGCCGGTTGGAAGCGACCTGCATCCAGCGGCTTCCTGCGACCTTTATTAGGTCGTCTGTCCACCTTGTAGGTGGACGTCCTACGCTGCGCTTGCCGGTACGTGCCCTCCATTCCAGATATAAAAGGTTATACCAAGCCCAACAAATGAGTTATGAACCTTATGAAGCCGGTGAAAGGGAGCTCGTAGTTTATCCTTATTTCTAGTGTGAACATTGTAAATATCACTGTTTTTAGTGAATAAGTGTATATTTTGTCTAATATATAAGATGTTGGCGAAGATGAATTGTGATGCCACTGTGAGGATACCGAAAACACACAAAACAGCTCGTTTTTGGAGGACAAATATATTTAGAATATCAGCAACTTTGCCCTGCAGCAGAATATCGTAGGACATAACGCTATGTAAATAACCAAAACAGACTAACCGAGCTGTATCAACGTCAGTGTATTGTCTTACTTTCCTGACAGCGTGGGCAGCCGATCTGAGCCTTCCCGCTAGGCTCGATATATGTTGGCCCCACTGAAGTTTGGCATCTACGTCTTAGATAAAGAGGTGCTTGAAACTGTAAACTCGGCAGTCGATGTTGAGTCCTACATTTCTAACATTTGGAAGGGCAAACTTTACACATTTCGTATTCTTGGCGTTGAGAACTAGGTTATATGTCATAAACCAATTCGTAATCATTGAGAGTGCACAGTTGTCAAAATCTAAACAGTACACTCTCAATGGTTACGGATTAATAATAATCAATTATTTGCTTTCATGATGATCGTATCTTCGGATTGGTGATTGGTCCACTTCAGAACTCAGTAGTAGATAAGTTTCTAGGTTCATAACTGAATTCAAACAAGGTTTCAGGTAAAATTATACTTCAAGGCTTTATCGTAGATACTTATATACTTTATCAGCGATCTAGACACTCATCCTTGCCTATCTCTTCAAAAATATAGGCACGAACATCTCCACACAAGCTGGACAAACCCCAACAAAGAATAAAGTAATCTAATGTCAAGGGCACGATCAGCATGTCTAGCACGTATTGCCCAAACCTACTGTCTACCTACTGTGAAGAATAGTGTGAGAACTTCTGTGAAGAATTCTTTGAATCAGTAACACACTTGTCTTGTCACAGTATTTTAAGTAAAGCCACCTGCGTCTTTTCAGTATCGAGTTGATAAAACCCGATATCATAGATATAATAAAAGTTCTAACGTTCACAACTACAAAGAAAGAAAATAAAGAAAAAAAATTGTATAAACGATGATCGTTGGTTGCTGCACCAAACATCTATTAGATTTTTTTTAATCAAATAAAAATAATTTTCTGCTCCAGATTTCAAACAATTCCATCAGAATTTTTAGTTAAACTACTTTAAATATGACATTTGTTTAACCCTTATTCCAAATATTCTTAGAAAAGTAATGATAAAGAAAAGTCCCAACTCACATAAATATTTGTTTCAATAAAAAATTATGTTAACATCATCGAAATCAAATGAAAAACTTTCCATAATCATTACGCTCGAAAGATAATAGAGATCGTCATTATTTCATCGTGATTTGTTCTAAATATAAGAATACAGGTGGACGCTGTCCATCAACTTGAAGTAATCCCCCTTTTCAAGTAACTTATGACATTCAATCAAACCAGGAAATTATCATTTGTCATAAAAATAATATTGATAAAAGGACGTATGTCTTACTGTGATGATGACTGAAGAGTCAGTTTCTAGCAACAGATCAAAGAAAGTGCACGAGGACCAAAAGCTATTTTAACGAGGGAAATACGACTACAAAGACCAAAGAATATGTTTGAATATGAACACCTAACTCCCTTCCAGTTCACGGTCAAAGGCGCATACGTCATCTTAAATTCGTCTACGCTACAATGTTACAAATGGACATAAAAGTATTTGTTTGTTACTTTTTCACGCCTTAATATCGAATGATTTAGAAGAAATTGGAATAGAGCTAATACCTTCACTATTAAGCATAAAAAATACGCGCAACTGATAAATAATATTTATTCCTCTTAGTATTTTAGTTTATTATTGTCATTCTCTCATTTATCTTAAGTTGACAAAGTAAAAGTTAAAACATTTAGTACTTTAATTCTGTGAATTGATTATAACCCATAATAACAGGCTTCGAAATTGAAAGGATCTCTCTGTTAGTAAATGCATTAAAAATGGAAAGTTGAAAAGAGTCAAAATTTAATTTAGATGTATGATACGAGTAAATATGTAACAGGAACTGACATTTTACAGAACAGTCAATTAAATAAACCTAATGTGAATTAAAAAAATTATATAACATACTTACGAAAATAAAAGTCTTATACCTAAACTGAGTCACTACACATCACTTAATTTAAAAAACAGTGATAATAAATAATTCTACATCCATAAACGACACCACTACACAGTCGTAGCAACTAAAACAATTTTTCAAACAAACTAAAAATACCAAGTTTCAAATATCACCACAGTTTACAAACTTACGCACTTCACTATGCAAATACTTCGCGAGAGGAAAACGAAGGGACGAAATCGCCTCCCTACACCCGTCCGCTCGCCGCAACAACGCGACGTAAACTGAAGCATCGGAATCAGCCCTTACAGTTTTCCGGGACAGACAGGGACGCAGATAACTAGGAAGCGGGAAATTGTATAAGTAGGGCAGAGATAGGGATAGGAAGTTCCGTTTCGCACGTGGTGCGATGCGGTCAATTGCAATGCTACGGTCATTGCCATAGTGTGATCATTTTTAATCTTATAACAGTAACCCTGTATTGATGGGCTTTTTTTCCTTATATTACTCGGGTGAGACACTTAAGGAAAGAAAATCCGGGTAAAACATCCCATTTTCTTGTGTTGACTTTTACAATTCGCGCGGGATGATAATCGGTGGATGTACTCTATTTTTTCCTGCACTCCCGGATAGGGCATAATGAACTCAGTCAGTGTAGGGTAAACGCTTCGTTTTTTTTGTGATAGATGAAGACAGATAACCGAGTGTCGTTAGTGGTTGATGTGTTAATGACGAGTCAGTAGTTCGTACTCGAGGTGACAGATGATGTTCTCAGTCTCTTCGGTTCATTACACACAACTCGTTATGTTTCTTAATGCGAAGTTTTTTCAACCGATCTTTTGGACCGGATATTTCAAGTATACGCAGTTGATACTAACGGTCACCCCGTTTTTAGTAATGACAGTTTTAAATGTTTTTGCTAATCTATTGCTTATGCATGTAGGTTGAATTCCATCAAACGCGTCTTGTGGCAACAACAGACAGAAATAGGACAATCTAGTTATAGCCGGGAACTCCGTGGTTTCTACCTTTTATCAGAAAATTACCTCATTTCCAATTCCAAGAAAAAAAATTATGTATTTATTGAATTTCTATGGACGACTTACAGCTCATCAAAGCAGAATAAATAAGTAATAAGTAAGTTGGACCGACATCCAATTATCTACTGGTTTTTACGTATAAAACAATAACTATCTGAAAGTAGAACGAATTTAGTTTAGTGACACTATACCGGGTACAAGCTTCTGATAATTTTCAGTCATAAACTGTGCACATAAATTACTTACTATTCCACCTCAAAATTGCAAACACGATCTTTAACTCAACAGCATTTAACGACTCGATCAATTCCACCACACACATACATTGTAAGATTTAAAGCATGCCGATAACACTTAACCACCAATCTTTACATAGCAAACAGCACCAATAAACTATAGTGAATAATAGTTTTATTAAACCAAACTGCCAGTAAACTAGTAATCTACCAGTATCCCGCCGGTCATTGTACAAAAGTTTATTATGTAAAACACCCGTTATTTTTATAGGGGTACCATATGGGGCAGAAAGTTGAAGTGAAATCGTAAAAAGTTTTGTAATACGAACTAGTTGGTACTTCGGTAGTGTTGGTACATATCGATGGGTTTTGTTTGGTCCTTTGTGCTGGGATAATGTTGGTTCGTATGTAAGGACCAGTTTTGATACGCTGAACAAAGATGTGACGTGACGTTAAGGCCTGTTGAAAATTAGGTAGGCTAATCTACGACGAAATAGGTGCGCAATTATAATAATGACGCGAATACATGACGTGACGTGACTTCACAAAATCTGTACTTTTTTATTTGATATATTTCACTCAGTTTTGAATATGAAAATATATCCATTTCCAATCCTAGATAAAAACATCATGATTATGATGTTTTTTTTTACGGAAACCCCAAAATTAGAGATTGACCGCAAGGGCCAAAACACGCATCAAATTATTCAAACTCAAACTACTGATGCAATAAACACCACCAACCCATACATGAAACCTCGTCGCATACCGTAGCCGCTGGCTACGAGCGACGTCGCTACGTCGCTACGGTGCTACGATGCTACGGCAATCGCTTTAATTTCACTTAGGGCCCAACGTGCATGCACTTGTTAGTCCAATGATCGTGAGGTGGCAGGCTATTGTGGGCTATTGTGTGTTATCGTTCCGAAGGTATTAACTGCCTGGTACAATGAAAGACCGGATCATGTGCACAATGTGATACAGAGGGACAGTTCATGCAATCATGTTTTGCAAGGGACACGTGATGTTATGAAATTAGAGTTTGATAGTTACGGTTTTATCTATAGTAACGTTGAAAATGCATAATAGATGCATGTGTTACGGGTATGGCTTCCAAATAATAGTTTATTAAGTTTTTTAAGGTTTCATGGATAAACGACACTTAAGAATAGTTAGCTATAACAGATTATATGATTTAGAAACATGTAACTAAGGGATACTCACACGCATTTTCTTAGAGGAGGTACATAAACCATGCCTCAACAAAACCACCATCATTATATTCTTCCACCAAACCCTATACATTATCACAAACCCGAAATACGACCTCCTTTAAAATATTTACCCCACACGCAATAATACCACAAATCATTGAACGATAAAGTTGACCGAAGGATTTAAAAGGACCAGATAACTCGAAGGACCAGATAACTCGATGAGAAGATTCTTTTGATCCGTGAAGCGTACAACGTGTGTGCTCCTGTGGGTCCTTCTGAAGAGAGTGAATCGGCTGTTTTTGAGATGAGAGGCTGTGTATGCGAGTGACGTCATGTTTAGAGGCAATAATGACCTTTACAGTGTGTTTGTGGGCAAGGTAAGGTAGGTCTTATCTTAATTATAAAGTTCGGCATTAAGTTTAGTGTGTGGGTAAGGTTTTAAGTGAATGGACATAATAAGCATGTTTTGATACATAATTATAACCATTATTAATAACTAGTGCTTGTTGGAGTTAGGGATGTGGAAAATTACGACAAATTAACGTTATTTTGAATATGTTATACATGCATAAGTAGTTACTTTTTTGTCAGTTCTGTGCGTTTATATAGACTGACTACTAAAAAACTGTTTTATCTAAATTTAATGGTAGGTATTCAGAGGTAAAAAACGGAACTTTTCATCCTCGAGTACCGTCCAGTGAAAAATAATCAATAATTGCCATTTGTTTTTCAAATCTAGGTCTACTTACTGCGTCCACGTACAAAACACTTGCACTTAGAACCAGCACTTTCCTTCATTTAAAAAACGCAGTATACAGGTACGTGATAAAACGCTTTCAACTCCTACCGGCTATAGAAGCCGTGACCCTATTAGCGAGTGATGCCCACTATTATCCCAGCATCGGTCTCACTCGTCGGGCACACTCGGCGCCCGCGGCTCAAAGGATCGGTCCTTTTACAAGACTTTCATTACATTATACCGTGTGATGGTATGTCAAGTTTCATAGTGAGGTGTATTGAAAGGCTACTGGGTTTATGATTGATGGATAAGAGTACTGGAATTTGAAGCCTGTCAACGAAGTTTGGTAGCAAGGTTTTGGTCCTAGAATTAAATGAAGCTACAGTTCATTAGAAGTCTATGTTTCTTTCAAGTTAATTCAATTGATTGTGTTATTTTTTTTAAATTATTACATAGAAATCAATAAAAAATCAATATCATATGCGTAAAAGTATATCGTAAAAATATTTTTTTTAAAACTGCCAGTAAAAAATGTTTAGGTGTAAAATAACTACTGGATTCGAGGCAAAAGCAGCTGTTTCTAACTGAAAATATTATTTTACCTCTCCGTACCAACATAAAAGTAAGCGAAAATTAAATCATATTCTTCACATAACTTACAGTTTCTTTAACCATAAGTGACGTCAAGTTGCGAGACACAGCGTTCTTGGCAAGAACATGAGCAATAAATCTTGCTCCACCATCTTGTTTTTACACAACTTTTGTTAAGGACGCGCGGACAACGCCAGAATATTTAATGGGTTTATTTAAATAAATTATAATTTGCCTAGTCGTGCCCTTGTGACGCATGGCCTCATGCTGTGGATCTGGTCATTTGGTCCTTTTGTACGCACTATTGTATGTTACAAGTTTGGACATTTCAAACAGTTTAATCTGTCAGCGAGACATTTATTGCTTAGCTAGTTTTTGCCAGCTGCTTCATCCACGTTCCTGCGGGAAATTATCCCACAGGAATTTACTACCGATATAAAAAGTATTTTATGTGTTAAGAGAGCAAAGTGGCCCATTAGTAACGGTCCCGACTTACGAGTTGTACGTCGTGGGTTCAAACCCAGTCAGGCGAATTGCTTTGTGTAATTTATTTCATCATCTCTGCTCTCAAAACGATAAAGGATGATTATGGCGATGAAACCGGCATGTCCTAGAACAAAAATATCAAAGACTTGTGACATCTACGTACCAACCCGCACTGGGGCCACGTGGTGGATTACCGCCCACTCTTTCTCAAAAGAGAGGAGGCCTGTGTCCAAGCACTGGCAACATTATAGACTGATCATGTTGTGTGTGAATCCTGGTTATAAACTGTCTGTGTGCCAAATTTCATTTAAATCCGTTCAGCCGTTTTTGCATGATTGGGTATCAAACATACAAAAATACAAACTATCACATTTATAATATTATATACAGGTTGTTAAAGTAATTGCGTGCCATAGCTTAGGGGTAGGTTCAGTATAGATAAAAGAAGCCAGAAAAAATAGAAAAAAAACCTTGGAATTGTACGTACCTACCTAGTTACCTATCCTTCATCCGGCGTTATCGAAGTGTTCGGGCGTATGTATTTCATTGCGTTCGATAGTATGTAGGTAGCTCTAGGAAATTATTAATTAGCATTTATACAAAATAAAAACATTATTATCGCATCGCCGTACGAATGGAAAATTCGAATTGTAAAATACATACCATCGTAGCGTTAGTTCGATTCGCGTTCGATAGTAGGTAAGTAATTAAAGCATTTAAACAAATAAAATAATTTTAATTCTAAACGATTGCTATTTTCAGTTGTTTTTTTTTTTTGGCTTCCTTGTGATACTAAACCTACCCTTAAGCTATGGCACGCAATTACTTGAACACCCTGTATACAGGCTGGATTTTTAGCCACCGTCCTTTTTTTTTCTAGGCATTAGGTATGATTCACTAACTCCATTTTTGAAAAAAAAACATTACGTAAAATTTTCATATTAAATCATTTTCTCGAAAGAATTATCCGCTCTGCGTGGTATATAACTTTGTGATGTGATATCTCAATATTTTTGTATTGAGTGATACTAAAAGAAAAAACACGTATTCATTGATTTTCGCCAAAGATTAATATTTCGAAATTTGGACGGTGACCAAAAATTCAGCCTGTATAAGAAGGAGGAGCGTATGTTTCTTTTTCGTTATTATCAGCCATATTTTAACTACTGTGGGCGTACTGTGGGTAGTGTTGGTTATTGCACAATAGAAAAACCGTTTACAGTTCAGATCACATTATAATTTACTATCAAAATAATCACACTAGCAATCCACTGTAGGTACACGACACAACTATTCGAAACGCGCGACAGTTTCTAAACGTGTTCACTCCCTGACCGCCACCGACGAAGTCTGCTTAGCTCAAGCTGGTCCGAGCGTTATGTTGTACATTCTGTCGAGTGCCGCTAGGCGGCGCTGGCGTCCCGATTAATCAACTCAGTAACGTAAAAATATATATCTTTTCGAAAAATACATTAAAGATACGTGTAAAATGTTGGTCTTCAAATCCCTAAACTTAAACTCAATGAATTTCCTCTAAGTGCTTTGTGATATCCACATACACATACTATGTACAGAACCGGATTCGAACTAGCATCCGTCTCTGCCTCGACCATTACCCTTAGGCCACTGCCGCTTTAAATTTCAAATTGAACTCCATCCATGCATTGTAAATTGCATCCATTTTGTCTACGACTGGATACCTATCAGCCCTCTAGTATAATCTAATTGTTTATAAATACAACTGCTATTTTGAATATTATTTTGGAGATAGATAAATATTTATCTCAGAGTTATCCACTTGTAATACACAAATAGCTTTTGCAATTATTCTAAAGAAAATGGTAATCATAATTTGGATCGTACAAAAACTTGTAAACAAAATTACTAAAATCCCCATCATATTTCGCGCCCAAACATTATTTTTCTACCAATTTACATCATAACACGCAATTTCTAAACTAATAATTAAAATACGCAAAAGCGTACACTTTCTCTTCTAACATGTTTTGTCTCGTTCTGCCGCGGGATGCGGGCGGCCAAATGAAGCGATCGCGTGTCCCGCCATCATTCTTCAATATCACCCTGTACTCGCCCTTTGTATACAGGATGCGTGCGGATGTCCGGCCCGAGGGTACATGTTCGGGCTGCATCTTGCAAGCCTACTTTAGGAGTTAGTTTACGTGACCATGATCCCTGGAGGGATAGAGGTATATTTTCCGTTAACTGCGCTTGAATGGGATATTGCAGACAGATGTAATAAGATAGGAAGAGAGCCAAAGCACGTTTAAATAAATAAAATATTGTTTATCGAGGCACAATTTGAAAGAAAGAAAAAGAAGGAAAAATGCGTTTATTGGCCTTACAGCAAAAAAAAAACACCTTGAAACTATAAAAAACGAAAACAATGCTTTTAATGCCAAAAGGGCCTCAGCTCAGCATAATGTCAGAATGACAACACAAGGTCACCTGACGCTGATTTTCAGCTGCAGCCCACGAGTGTCATACGCTAGAATAATAAACACATAGGGCACATTGTATTAACAGAATAAATTAAATTGGATAACATAAAATAGCTTATACAAAAAACCAATAAAATGTCGTGACGTACATGTGTGTGTGTTGAGTTTGAGTAATTTAAGATTTTGTACAGATATACCTTACAAGCTAGAATATAAATTTTACTACAAGTTTAATAGGTAGGTACTACAATCATTTTTGATAAATATTTATAAAATCCTTATGATATAAAACAACCTGTATATAAATTGCGGCAGGTACGCGAGCCGCTGACGTGCAACGGTTAAAAACGAATTATAACGGAGCACCCTGTAGCCGGCCATTTGTCATGAGAGCCAGTGACGTGACCCAAGAATAGCAATCGAGTCTAATCGAGTTGCTGTTCAAGAATCGATTTTTAAATTCTAGTTCAAAACATGAATATTTATAATAGTTTAGCTGCATGTTCACAATATCGTTCTATACATATTTCAACGCTTTGACGCTTCGTTTTTTTGTAATAGGAAAAAAAAATGGTACTTTAATGACAGATGGCTATAGGCACAATGGAAACCAAATTGATAACGTTTATAAAATTCTTATAGGTACTCTTGCCCACTTGACACTGAGATTCACTTACTTTCTACCACTTAGAACACAACAACATCCTAAAATATAGTCGCCCGGTAGATTCCCGTTCCACCCCGACAAATGAGCGTCCCCCACACTTACTCGCCAACAAACCATTCGATTACTTCTCCTCGATGTGTCCCATCACTTGACTATGGGCCGCAGCGCCGCATAGACCAAGAGACAGGCAACTATTAATTTACGAAATAGCGAAACAAAGAGCAGATCTGACGGAATCATTAATTGTGGAACGATTGATGATTGGTGAATAATAGACCTGTGAATGATATGCGCGCGTTACAGCATTAATTTTGATTCGTTTTGATTGATTGATTAAATTAATCAGCCGTATTTTGTAATTAGAAACTGTAGTTTTATGGTGCAATTTCGATGGGTTCTGATTATAATTCTAAGCTTATCATATCAACATGGCTAATAATTAAGTTATAAGGCTGAAAGCTGTCATCATTTACGTAGAATAACAATCTAATTTAATTACCTAGATGGTTTATTAGGACTTAGTTTGCAAAGCGTCAAAGCTTGTAAGTATTTGGAACTTGAAGTTAAATGTTGTAATTTAGGTCAATGAATGATATTTACATTTAACATTTTGATAACGAGTTTTTTTGTTTCACTAGCTCCCAGCCCACACCCACAATGTAATCCAGATGAAAACACATTTTTTCCAGTTACCGCGGACTTAAACAAATAAAGTTAAAGTGTGGTTATCTGGCCTAACTATCAGCTAAGTCATTTTTAATTACCTTCCTAATTGGTTTGCGTTAGTCGTTAGTTACCGCGGTGGAAATAAATCTGAAAGGGCTTTGTGTTAGCTATTGATGTCGGTATTCATTGAGCTTATTGGACTAGTTGGCTTTTTTCAGGTTTATAGTTATTTGATGAATTATTAAGCGAGGAAGTTTAAAATGGTGAGGTCACTGGTTTTGAGGTGTGGTTTATAATCGCGTGTGTTTCGATTAAAATTGTTGTATGGGTTTTGAATGTTTTTTTAGTTTTGTGGAAGTGATTTGTACTTTGCTCATCTTAAGTCACTTACAAATTACAATCGACCAATCTTCCGTTTACGAATTTGCCTGTTTTTAAATCAATTTTAAATGGTCAAATTAGTGTATTTAGGTACTGAAAAAGATATATGTCATAGATGCATCCTTGTTTGAGGGAAATTAAAGGTTCAAAACACGATAAATTGTAATTTGCTCGATCAAAAAAAAATCCGAAACAGGGTCGATTTCAAAACCATTTTTCGATTCATTTCCTAATTACCGCACAAAATAATATGAAAATTGCATATATGATGAGGTAATCGTATTTTAGAGGTTATTTAAAGATTGGATTTTTAAGTTTAGTAGATTTTTTTAAAATAAACCCAAATATAGTAAATCGGGCTAAATCGGCTCGCGCTCAGAGTCCTGCGGGACGTCATCGGAGGTGGACCTGTGTCAAAATTTTTAAAATACGCTCTCTTTGCAGTTATTAAAAAAATCTAATAAAAGAAGAACACATTAGATATGAAATTGCGACAGCTCAGAAAAAATATTAGGTAATTCTAATATAGTTTTAATTCATAATATTGTTTTCGAAAGTGAGATTATTTCAATGCGATATGATGACGTTTAATTGTCATCTTAAAATAGTGTTAGACACATTATAAATTATTATCGATAAAATTATAGTCAAGGGCGAGTTTTATATAATTTTTTAGCGTCGTTTATGAAGAAGTTTTTTTTTAGATTTTTTTATCAGATTCATCCATGTTATGTTATATTCACTCTCTATGGAATTGTCTTTGCTAATATCGTGTCCTACATTAATAAACACATCATATACAATTTTTCCGGTTGTCGGTTGTATATTGAATATTTCAAACAACTATCACTCTCGCAAGAACAAAGAAAATTTTAAAAAGAAATGGTGTTTCAAACAAATGTGCTATACTAACATGAACAAATGTAACACGATAAAAATCGTAATTATATTGTTATAAATTCAGAAGTAAGGACATTAAATAATTTTCTTATTTTTCTTAATTCGTCGTTGTATTTTCTCAACAAATATACTTGCACTTGTTATTATTACTAAATAATGTTTAATTTACAACGGCGCCATTTCTATTTTATTTATTAAAATGCGTAACTTCCAGAATCACTCATTTTACCAACACTTTAAATCAAATGAGAAACTGATACTAAACGTAAGACAAATAAAATATAACAATATTTTTCGAATAGCGGAGCCAGCAACACAATTTTTTTCTTGAATCCGTGATTTTATCGTATTGGCTCAGAATGAACAACTCAGTTTTGAATACGAAAAGTCACTGTTTACGATATCGTATACGAAACTACTGTATACGATAAAATGTCGTTCTAAAATTTCGATGTCCTAAAATAATAGATTCGATAAATTATAGCTTGCTACAGCTTTAATTTATCGAATCTATTATTTTAGGACATCGAAATTAGGTACGTCACTTGACAATAAAGTACGTCAATTGTTACTTCTTATATAGCTGTCAATATTTATGAATCTTCATGAGCGGTGGGAAATATCCAAAACAAAAAAATATGGTCACAGTATAAGCAAAACAGTAAGACCATTTTTAGCCCATCCAGCTTAACAAAAATCCCGACGAAATAAAGATGAAAGTTTGTATGTAAATTCGCCATTTTTTTTCTTAAATTCACTTGATAAAATTCTTAAATTCACTGAGAGACAATGCACAACCTAAACCGCTGGGTCTAGAAGCATGCAATTTTGCACAATAGTTCTTTTTATAACCAACGAAATTACGACTTTGATATTTTCTATCAAAATTACATTTTGCGTGACCGTTGAGATACCCAGTAGCACTATTGCAATTTTAAACTTTCACCTTACTACCGCAAAGTCATGTTTATCTGAAACTAGTTTCTGTCCGTGACTTCATTCGCGTGAAAGTCATAAGACATCACAATATACTAAAATAACAGCCACATTTTATCAATCTTCACTGTACACTGTTTGTAGTTTTGGTCTCGGCGACCAAAATATACAGAGATTTAGGACTGGTGACGCGACTGGCTGGCTAGCTGGACTAGCGAGCAAGTGACAGAGTTATCCGTGTGAGAAGCAGCTCCTCCTGCGGTCGAAACGCGCAAGTAACACTCGTCAGTAGCAATTTCCAATTGCTTGCGATTTTTTTCATTTTAAGTGAATTATTAAACGTCTGCGTTCCTTCTTATACTAACCTAATGGCACAACACTGATACACGAACTGCTTCTTACAGATTATTCATGACTCCCCAGCTATCACTAAAAAAATCAGCAGTTTGTACAAGGGTGGTTATGGTTGGTTAATGAGATTTTTTTTATTGATTTTTATTAAAACCATAGATGACAGAAGAGGCCTAAACTTCATGTTTGTCGTTGTACGTTCTACGAACTCTCCCATAACAGTAGGTATATGAAAAGTTAAAAATGTTGTTTATTTTATAAATAAAATGAATTGATTGTCACAAAACAAACACACGCACGCACACACACAATACATTAGCTGATAACGACACCGACCCGACATCGACACGATATTGGCGATCAGATGATCGGATACGTTTAGTGCTGTGGTTTAGTGCCTTGTCTTGTTATCGTAACCTATATCGTCGCAGGCAGCGACCGACACCGATATAGGCACGATATCTACCGGCGAAGACACAGTCCGGGGAGAGTAGCGGCATTCTTTCACTTGAACACACTTTTTCTCACTGCCGACTTCAAGACGTTGATACTTAGTAGGCGCTGTGGTTGTTTGGTGCGTCGCGATGGTCATCGATATTCACCAATATCATTGGGCCGATAATAATTGTATCGGTATCGAATCGATGTCGATATAATAGCTGCCGACGTATCGGTAGCTATCGGGTTGGTTTCGTTATCTGTTAACGTGAAAACGCCTATTAGGTACACAGGACATTTTAAGTAATCATTTTAGTTCATTACACCGTAGGTCCCATAAAATGTAAACTTATTGAAAAAACCCAATCTAAGAAAAACTAGTTCAGTTGATCAATTGCAAATATTTCATGCTGTGGCATGGATTTTCCGCGAAATGGTCGGCGGTGCATCGTAAATAAATACGTCACTCTGCATTTGGGGGAGGCGGAGGTAGCGTTACAAAGGCCTACAGACACGGAAAACCTCGCCTTATCGCATAGCACGACTTACGACGCGATCGCCGATGAATGCGTTTTGTGACTAAAATACGCTTCGTATTTTAGTCGTGTTCGTATTGATATGATTATGTATAGAAGTGTGACACTCACGCAAGTGCGTGCTATGTTCACTTGTTTGTGAGATGATTTTTGAATGTGTACGGCCAGCGTGAGCTCTTTATGAATTATTATTGTTACCAAGAAGTAATTTCGTACTGTGTATGTATTATTGTTATATTAAATTCGTATCAACTTCCCACAAAAATATAATCATTTGGAGAAATGTTAAACAACAATTTATATATATTCTATAAACTTTAATACTAACCTCTCTCCGAGACATGGTTATGCTCTGTCGGGTCTATACATGTAGTCATTTATTAACACTTTCACTGCCTCCCCAATTTTCGCGATGTCACCATGCCATGCCGCCATACAAATCGCAGCGAACGCGCGCGGTACGCACTGCATGTATTAAATGTTTATATTGATTTTTTTTGTGTTTTATCGGCGTGAGGTGAGAGGGACTTATCGATTTACGATTACTTGTGCAGTTCTATTGAAAAGTAAATAAGTAACTACATTTCAATGTGTTTAAACTTGAGAGTATGTCAAAAAACAAGTTACGTTATTTTGTTAGAAATTGACAACTTTTGTTATCTTTTTCTTTTATTTCTCTATTTTATGATTGAAATAACACAAATAAAGTAGTATTTGAACTAAAAACTACCTCGTTGGTCTAGTGATCTAGTGACCGCCATTGATGATGTGGTTAGAATCAACTGTTTGGTTCATCTCGTTATAATTTGATAACTTTAGTGACTGTTCTTTTTTGTCTCGTTGCTGTCATTAATAATTGTGAACTGTGTCGTTTGGAAATAGCAATCCATGGTAGAATATCATTTCTACCGCAGGATAATTGTACTTTGGTCGGTTGGGGCAATGAGAGAACGTAGTGTTGATCATCCAGTTGTTCTATTGCTTCTTTGGAGAGTGCAATCTTGGTGAACTGGCAGGCGTCTGCTAGACCTTGGTTGATGATGAGCTCTTGGATACAATCAGGCTTCGTCCGGATCTGCTGACTTGTCTTCTTTTCACAGAGATGGATGCTACTGTACTTCGGGCATTCCGCCTCTATGTACACGAATTATTTCTCGTATGTTGCTATATAGGGAGTGGGAGGAATAAGGCCGAGTTCTTTCTTATTAGGTACAATGGATAGTCTATAGAGACTATGAGAAAACTGTATACTATTACTATTCTCTTCTCAATATAGTAGGAACCTGGTTTTATTAGATCACAATATTCTCGTAACTCTAAATTTAAGATTTAATCTTAATTGTATATTGATTTTAGCCTTATTATCATAGACTTTAACACTTCAATATCAATCATAGAAGGATGGGTACTGGACGCGAGTATAAAAGCCATTTTAATTATTGTAGTACTTTTCAAAGGACTTAATGACTGTCAGTCGTCGTTTTATGTCACCAACTACGATAAAATAAATCTCTTGACTAAATTTATTGAGAGATTCGTCTGTGATGGGTACTTTCAAAGTGGGATGTTCATTACTGGTATATATATACGGTGTCAGTCTAGGAGTTTGTTGGTGGAGGTGGTGCCTCCGATGGGTTGTTAAATATTGACCTGAGATCCTTATTACTTTCGATCAATGAGTTGATCTCATCTGTTTCCTCATTGTAGATTTCTATACGGGATAGAGCATCAGCATTGGTATTATATTTTCCTTTCTTGTACACTACAGTAAAATCATATTCGCTTAGTCTTAGTCGCCATCTGGTCAGTTGTGAATGGGTTCTCTCAAGTTCATCATCCATTGGAGGGGTGTGTGGCCAGTCAGTACCTAAAATTTTCTACCAGGTCTAAAGTACTTCGTGGCCCAGACTATGGCAAGCATCTCTTTCTCGATGGTGCTATAATTTAGCTCACTTTCATTTTTCATTAAGTGTGCGAGAAGCGTAACAGACGGGTTTCTCGGAAGCTATTGGTCCCAGCTCAAATAGCGACATTCGAAGCATCTGTTGTGAAATTAAATTTATTTTTTATGTCTGGGTATTGTAGAGTAGGGTCGTTCGTTAGCAAGGTCTTGCAACTTTCGAAGGCATTGACATATTTGGGGCTAAGAGTAACCTTACTACCTTTCTTTAGGCATCGATTTAGAGGTTTGTTGATGCGGGCAAAATACAGGATAAATTTCCGGAAGTAACTTAGAAGGCCTAAAAAATATTTGAGTTCCTTAGGAGTCTTTGGGATTGAGATATTTTTGGACTGCGGAAATTTTGTCGGGGTTCGGCTTAATGCCGTTTCTGCTGATGTTATGTCCCAGATAGCAGTCTCGAGCTTCAGAAATTCGGACTTGTACATCTGAATTTTGAAGTAGTGCTCTTGATGAGAGGTACCGTGAACGATAATATCATCGAGATAAACGAGACATACGTTATTTTGAAGACCTCTAGGACATTGTCCATAACTCGTTGGAAGGTGGACGGTGAATTTTTGAGTTCCATGAGCATTCAGAGAAATACAAAATGCCCGTGTTCCTCAATAAATGCGGTTTTCGATATATCCTGAGGGATGGACCCTCTCTCTACTTGGTAGAAACCACTTATCAAATCTGAGGTCGTAAAGTATTGGCACTATATTTGATATGGGGTTTTTGACGTCTATCGTTTTTCCGTTCAATTTACGGAAATTAACTACCAGACGCCATTTCTGCTTTCCAGAAGCATAAATAATTTGTAGCACAACCCTGGCCTGGCCTTATTACACCTTGCTGTAGCATTTTGGAAATTTGGTCTTTTACTTCTTCCCGATTAACGAAAGGGTATCGATAGCTTTTACTATATATGTGGGAATTTCATCGTTGTTCTTTCTTCTACGATGTTTTATTTTGTAAGTGAATGTCAATGGTTCTCAATCAATAATTTAGAATACATCCGTATAGCGAGAGCAAAGTGTTAAGAGATTAGCTTTTTCCTCATCATTAAGGTGGTCCTTACGCAAACGTGAAAAAACGTCATCTACGCGATTCGGTTGTTCGACTTGCGTGCACTTAGCATTGAACAGTTCTGCACAAGTTGACTGGTCGAAACGAAAATATGACGTCATTGAATGTTGGATTTTCTAACCCTACATATCCACGACTATTAACTACAGTGGTGAGGCACTCGTGGATGCAAAAAACTTGTTCGCTTACGAAGACAGCGCCATTCGTGGCATTGATAGGTATTCTAACTAATTTAGAACTTTGTGCAGGGATGATATCCTCATACAGGTTGACGCTGCGTGAATTATATACTTTAATCTGGATCGTAGCAGTTTGCGTTATTAACTGGAAAGCTTTTAAATCTATTTTAGCTTCCCATTTGGATAATAAGTCTAATCTTATAAGGCCATCAAAGTGATTGTGAAAACGGTATACGAATAATTTTATACTATCGACCTCATTGAATTCATTAGAACACGGTAGCGTTATGGAAAAACCATTTTTACTAACACTGTGTACATTTGTAACTTCGAAAGGGTCGTAGTTGAGGGGATAATCAGGGAAAAACTTTTGCACAGCCTCGGGGCTAATAAATGACTGGTTAGCGCCAGAATCAATTAAAAATTTCTAAGGAGGGCAAGAAATTTCTACGTTGGTACATACTCTGTTAGTTATTAAAAGTCATCTTAAGCATTTGAACGGATTGTCTAGGATAGTGAGGTAGTATGTTATATATGTCGCTAACCCACTGGCGGACTAAGGGGGGGGGCAGGTGCGGTCCGCCCCGAGCCACTGGTCCTGGGGCCCCTCCCAGGATCAGTGGCCCGGGGCGGAAACTATGGCCCAAAACTCGATAAATACTCTTTCAGCAAATCCCTAACAAGGCCAATATATTGTCCAATAAGTAAAAAGCAGTTTTTAGTTGGGGGCCCCCTACGCATGCTATTTAGTATGCGTAGGGGGCCCCCAACTAAAAACTGCTACTTTAGTACCGTACGTTTATATTTATAAACGTAGGGTACTAAAATATCTCCTGCAACCGACGTATTCTTTTTTTTTCTCAGAACTCTCTGGGTAAGTCAGCAAAGTAACTCTTATTTATAATACAAAAGAAAACCTATATGGGGTGGGCTGCTAAAATTTTCAAGCTTTTGAGATTGACAAAGAAATTCCTATTTCTTTAATAATGTTCAAAAGAAAATTTTAGCTATTCTCGCTCTATCATCCTCTATTATTCTGATACTCATTCTTGGCATCATTTTCTATTTTGTGAATGTGAGAACGCTGTAGGCGTAGTGGACTGTATATTTGCTGACCATAATTATTTTGTTAAGTACCTAGTACTTGTTGAAAGACCTACACTGTCCTCCCATACTTAATAACACTGTTATTTGAAAATATTGTAAAAACCAATTATTTTTAAAAGAGTAACCGTGGAGTTTCTTGCCGGCTCTTCTCCATAGGAAACGACCAATTGGAACCGTGCACCTAGCTTCTGACGTTTCATAAGTGCCCATGTAGGTTTATGTGAATTAAAATATTTTTAATTTTTAATTTTGAATTGACTCTAGCTTTTCTGCTGTCGACAAAAGTATCTCCTATTTCTGTATCAATTGTCAAAATAAAACCTAACCGTTTTGAGGCAGCATGCTAAATATTTTGACTTTCATGCCTGGGCATTGAGCTTAGCCGCCCCCGACAGACTTAGTCCGCCACTGCTCTGGCGCCTTTGGACGGATAAACAAAAAAATTAAAATGCTCGAAAAAAGTCCTTAAAAAAGAAGTCTACTTATTAGCCTACCACTATGTAGTTTTCAACCTCCTCAGCGTTAGTCAATTGACCCGAAAAACTATATCCACCATACCTAGAATAAACTCAAAAGAGACCGAAACTAATTAGCGCTCCACAAAAAGGAAAAAAGGCAAGCAATTTGGTTCGATTCGGAAACTCTTCGCTACAAAACTAGAACCGTTCAGATAGTAAATCTCAATACAGCCAAACGCGTTTAGACTTCTGGCGGGCCGCCAACGCTTGGATTATGTTAATACTGGATATGGTAATAATAGGCTTAGGGGAAGAATTAGGGCGTTTTTTATCTCAGAACTTTTGAGAATCCTTGATTGCTACATTCTGGATTTTTTCGGCTTTTTCCAGTTTTGGAGCTAGGTAATTGTGTGCTCTTAGCAAGTTGAAAAGGAGTTTCTTCTTGAAATGTTGAGTCACTGTTTTTTTTTCGTGTTGCGACTCAGTTTTTTTATTTTACTGAATTTATGTAACAATACTTCAACTCGCTTTACGTACTTGCCATTCTTTAGAAAAAGCATGATTTGTTATTATCTTTTAGTTCCATAAATCTAGAATCTTTGTAAATAACCGACTAAACGTCAATCCTGTTGGTATTACTTATTACGTATAGTAATAACTTATTCTATTTGTATCGTGTGACCAGACATCTTAATCCAGCTCTTCCAAAACTTCAAAATCTAAGACTATACTCAAGTTAGAACAACCAACGTTGAAATCCTTACAACACCGCGGACGGCCAATAGAGAGCATCTCTTCAAACACGCAATAAATTCTCAACCCAAAGTAAATGACATAAAGTTCATATTGGCACAACAACACAAAGATAGCTCGGAGAATCAGATAGAGTTAATGAAATAAATGGATTATATACCCATTGTGGGCAGTAACAATGCAGTTTTTATTCGTTTGTTCAAGTTTATGATTTCCAATTCTCAATCAACTGTTTTTATTGAAGCACTCTTTTGAAGGAAACTGTGATCACTTTGTGCTGGAATTGTATATGCCTTTGGCGATATATCGTTAAAGAGATAAGACATTTTATATTTATTTTTATTCTGGGAACGTTAAGTTACGTTTTGAATGGGATGTAGTTTACTGATCGTCCACCAACTTGTTGACCTTGTTATGATGGACACTTTTTTAAATGAATGAACCTCTCAAAACTTTTTGCACTTCTAATGATCTTCTTTTCTCGCAGTTGGTCGCAGTAACTACGCTAGGGCAACCTGACCAAACGAGTTAATATAGGTCAGAACTGTGTCCAACCGTGTTGGTACAGGGTCTGGTGGCAGAATTATGTTTTTAAATACGATTATTTCAAAAAGTAATAAACGGTGCGGGGTTAGGGTGGTGTCGTTGGAATCAGTGATCGTGCAGATTTCTCAGTCACGATGTCGCAGTGGTCGAGTGAGCATCATGCGTTACCCTTCAAGGCATTTTTAAGAGTAATGATTCGTACGTAATTGCTCGTCGTCAATTTTATTCACACTTCGGTATTCGACGGATAAGTGATGAGCCGAGTGTGATTTTAATTCGTTCCTGGTGCAGAGGTTCCGCGCAACTGCTTCGGCTATGGCCCAGTCGATATTCAAGGACTCCCGGAAACACTGAACTGGTTGAAGAGAGTTTACGTGAAAATCCACGACTTTCGATACGGAAAAGGGCAGCCTCAGTGGGACTTCCAAGAGCGATTATTCATGAAATTTTAAAAAGGATCTAAAGTTCCATCTATTCAAAATTCAAATCGTTCAAAAACTGAATGAAAGTGACTTTGTTTCACGCAAAAAAAAAAGTGAAATGATGTTGGAGCGTTTTCGAACTGTGACGCCCGTAGCACATCTTCGAGTTCCGCTACTCGAATTTCGAATAGCGGAATCATGACGCGAGTCAGTTGAATTGGACTACTGCGGTTTTGCTGCTATGGTTTTGCGGCGGATGTGTGCTCCTGGCGTAATTTCCATTTAAACGTGCACGTTAACAAACAAAACTGTTACTGGTCTCCAAGAACCCATAACCTTCGACTGAAACACCAAAATCCATTGCATTGCCCCAGAGTAACTGTTTGGTGCGCCTTATCCACCAATGGGATAATTGGGCCATTTTTTTTTTCGAAAATGTTCTGGGCCAGGCGACAATTGTCAATAGTGAGAATTATCGATGCATCATTACGGATTTCTTTTTACCGAACCTGCGAGCTCACCCATCGTTCTCATCGCATGGTTCCAACAGGATGATGCGACCGCACACACGGCCAGAGCTTCGATGAATTTGCTTCGGGAAACTTTCCCTCAAAAACTGATCAGTCGCTTTTGGGACATCCCGTGGCCACCGAGGTCCCCCGACTTATGACTTGACCGAATGGACTTTTTATGGGGCTACCTCAAAAGAGAGAGTTTACATGAACAATCCCCGAACTCTTGTGAATTTAAAAGAAAACATTCGTCGAGAAATCAGCACAATTGAACCAACTTTACTGCCGCGTGTGGCACGGAACACGAGGCTCCGTTTTGAACAGTGTGTGCAACTCGACGGAAGACATTTGGATGACATAATCTTCAAAAAATGAAATCCGCATTATTATTCTGTCGTTCAATAATTTAAAAACAATAATATGTTGAATGGATTTTTTTAAATTTAATTTTGAAAATATAAATCTGCCACCAGACACCCTGTACAACCAAGTTGGTTGCAGTTACTTGGTTATTTCCCAAAAGGAGGCGCAACAATTATATTAGTGTTTAATGATATTCTTAGGAGCGCAAAATGGGAATTATTAATTGTTCGATTAAGTACTAGTTTGAATAGCTAAATTCCAACAAAACTAGACAATAAAGTTATCTACTAAAAAAATCCTGATTAACTGTTAAATAAACCAATTACCGCCACCATAATTCAACCCTCCCATCCCAAACTTAAATTAATTTGAAACATCCACTAACATTTCCATACCACACTTCAAAGAATTTAATATAGCGGAACGCGTGACAAGCTGGGTGGGGGACCGAGGTTACCTCGTAACCCGCGTGCTGTCACCCGTCAGTCATCATTCGTCACGCGCACGGAACACACGTCAAAGATATTGCGCTCAGATTGCGTTTAATTTCACTGGGGTGCAGTTACATGCGGCGTATCGAATTTGAGATGTTTGTTTTGTAAATCTGAGTCGGTAGGTTTCAGCTAATTATTTTTAGAAAGGTGTATAAACTTATTTATTTCTTTATTGAAATTATTTGTTTCCATGATATACTGTATAAAATAAAATAAAAAATAAAATCATTTTAATTCGGACAACTAAGAGATCCATAAATTTTTAGAAACAGGTTTGCACTTAAAACACTGTTGTTAGTAACTTAAAATAAAGATGAATGGATGAGAAGAACTCCCATCAACTAGACTACGAGAAATGGAAACTAGGGTATAAGTCTTCTCACAAATTGCCTTATTATGGCCGATTAAGTATCTGCCGCCACAGCCTGAAGGCTGTCACAATAGCATCCTTCAGGACTGCCCCTTATTCTGCTCAGAAGTGAGGCTGTTTTATTCATCATAACTGATGTTGTTGCAAGTAACAACATAAGTAGGGTATTTATGACAAACCTTAATAAGAAATAATTTACTCACAACAAAAAAAAAACCAGGGCAGTTGAGTTACTCTTACTCTGTTGGTTAATATTACACATAAATGCCTATAACAAACAACTAAAGTCTGAATAAAAGCTATCAGCAAATCAATTCGTAGTGAAACAAAAATCTACTTTCAGAGTCCTGTCTTATTCATTGGAGCCTCTCCGTATCTTTTGCTATTTGAAAATTTGACAAAACGATATTTTTGGTCGCATTTTATAAAAGTATTTTAACTCCGTAAAAGAAAATTGTAGTTTTGAATTCCTCTTTCATGGAATTATGCAGTTAAGAGGAATAATCTGCGGTTGTGTTCTCTTATTGCTATGAAATAAATATTTTCAGGGAGCTTTAGACGCTAGTTGCTTAGCGTTTTTCTGGTTTGTTGCCAAGCTTTTGTTAAAGGACGCTACTTTCTGATTTTACATATTTAATATCCTGTTCTGAATATTTCCGGAGTTTTCATATTTATTCTGATTAAAGTCAATAAAAGTAGAGTTTCCAGTACAAGTACGCATTCAATGAAATACTAAGAGATACTTATCTAAGGTTATGATCAAGTTAAGTTATACGAGTCTCAGGTCCATGGCTGGAAATGAATTTCCACGTAGGTACTATCTACCTATGTGCAAATTAGTCACTAAATAATAATACTAATGAAACAAGGACCCACTTATTAGATCTAGCAGTGAGAGTAAACAAGACAAAAATATATTTTATGTCTCCTTCGCGTATTCAAATTTTTTGTCTTTTTTGTAAACTTTGACTTTCAAAAGTGCCTTTTATGTGCCTATTTGAAATAAATTATTTGACTTTGACTGAGGCCTAACAAATAATGAGTGTCATCAAAACACGGTACGATTTCTTTGAAAAGTAGGTATTACCTGAATACATCAGATGGTTCCAGTTTACAAGTGACTGTCAAAGAATATCACTATCTCAAATCATTAATATACCACTTTCCACCAAAAATACCAAATTAAGACGTATTTGGTATTTTTTGGTGATAAGTGGTATATTAATGATTTACCCACCAATAAGCACAAGCTTGTACTCTTCGATGTGGGCTAAGTATTTACTATCAGTGCGGATCAGTGACAGATGAGCGATTGTTGCAATTTATCACAGGCGCCGCCGCCTCGCACCGCGTGCCCTATTTAGTATGTGGCCACGAAGTCGGCTGCTTACATGTTGATCTTAAGAGGGAACATGGGCTGCGAGGAATTTGAAAAATAGGTGTTTGAAGAAACTATTGCCGTCGCGCTGCGCCCGAAAAATCGAGTTAAACCCCGTAAAGTGCGATAGGGACAACTGCAGCTCAGACCGATTATATCACAATTTTTTTGACGAAAACGACGTTTGGCATTCTCCTTTTTTCTCCTCGAAAACTAAGCCGATTTAATAAATTTTTACATTACAATTTGAAGAAAGAGTATGTCTAGGTTCCTATTATTTTCTTTTATGATAAAAACTTTTCCGAATTCGGTCTTGTCGCTCGGCGTTAGAGCGTCTGCAAACATTTTTATTTGTAAAATGGTAGTAAATACTGAAGTGTTTATAAGTGCAATTCAGTCTAAACCAGTTATATGGCAGAATAAACATCCATACAAAGAATTTTGTTGGGTATAATTTCAATTCTTCATACAAATTAAAAAAATCAACATTTATATCTCTGTTTTCATTTATTGTATGGACTTCATCTCTTGTGTTCAACACCTCCGGATCTCATCATCTCAGGATCGGACTATCTAGTAAAATACCAAATCCTCGTCAATGGTTTGCAACCTCTGAAATACGTCTTAAGGCTACAACGGCTCGCACGTCAGTGTGGCCACCGCACGGCCCCGCGGTCGCGCCCGCCTTAGGCCCCAGTCACCGCGCGTTTAGTGTGGACGAGCACTTAGGCCCCAGTCACCGCGCGTTCAGTGTGGACGAGCACTTAGGATCGGACTATCTAGTAAAATACTAAATCCCCGTCAATGTTGTCAAAACTACCTGTCAATCTATAAATATAAAACGATGTAATTTGTGGAGATGAATAAACGTTTTTTTATTATTTATTATTTTATTAATGGTTTGCAACCTCTGAAATACGTCTTAAAGGCTAAAACGGCTCGCACGTCAGTGTGGCCACCGTACGCCCCCGCGGCCGCGCCCGCCTTAGTGTACGGACTGAGTGAAAACGCGTCTAGCGGAGCGTTCAGCGTTGCGTGCAAGCGGCGAAGGAGCGTTCGCCCAGTGGCCTTAGTGCACGGTTAGCGTTTGAGTGAGCTGGTCACTTTTTTCATCATGGCGTCGGGGTCGTACGATATTATTGATATGTATTTAGAAGAAAATGTGTGGTTAAAATATTTGTGGTTTAAATTTTATAACGTACAACCAATAAATACGTTAACAAAACAATTATTTACCTTCAATTCCTAGTTTCACTGCTAATTCCTTACACACTTTCTGTTTAATTATTCTATTTTTATATCGGGCATGAGTTGTTGCTCATAATTCTGGTTTAAGTTCAATTTCTGTAATAATGTCTTCGAACGACATGGCGCGCACGCTTTCGTCGCCGCTGCAAACACAAACTGGCTTGAACTTGCACGCGACGCGCCGCTCGACGCAAACGAACGCTGCTGCCCCCGCTCCGCTCGGCCGCCACTCAGGACACCTACGTGTTAATGCATCTGTTTGACACAAACGCCGCACGCCCCGCCCCGCTGGACGCTCTATTTAAGCGGGCACTCAGGCCGTACACTTAGGCCCTAGTCACCGCGCGTTCAGTGTGGACACTGCGAGAGAGAGTGTGAGCACTCAGGTTTAAAAATCTTTATAAAAAGGCGTTTTGAATTAAAATCATTTTTATTTGGATTTGCCTTCATAATGAATAATTAAGCACCTAGTATGCATTAATTAATTAAAAAGTGCTTAATTGCTTAAAACTATATCTGTGTAATTCAGTGTAGTTTATTGTATTTACTCAAATGAAGTTACGCGTTCCATGTTTATCAATTTAGCGAGTATTATTTTATTGTTTGCCGGCTGAAAGTTATTGGCCTTTTTGTCAGCAGTTTATTGAGTTTTCCAGTCTTATAATAATAGACTAACAAACAAGCTCTCAACACCTTCTTATATTTAGACACTATAAACCCGACATTAGAAGCGTCGTTGTGACTTATTTTGAATTTTCGTTATTCCGTTGTGCTGCAAACCAACAAATAACCAAGGCAGTTGGGCATTTTGAAGATTATTTCTTTAATTATCATAAGCACACCAACAACACAGTCACTTACAATACAAATTAAATAACATCTAAAATTTATATTTCAGTAACCGCGCAAAAAGTTTTCATATGTGAATGTTATGCATACCTACAGGTATGCATAACATTCACATATGAAAATTAGAGACAAAACAGAACAATATAAAGTGTGTCTAGTAGACCTATATCTACAATCTATTAATCAATCAATCTATTATTTACTAGCTTATTACTGTTGAAAATTATTTTGTGAGGAATACGTTTGTTTCGTGGCTCCACTGCAACCGTATGTTTGTCGCTCATGACATGTGGCTTGAATCGCATCGCACCTCCTCCGTGTAAAAATATATCGCCCTCATCTGTTATCATACGCTTTCAAGATAAATATCATACAAAAATCATTTTGTTCCGATTTAATACGAGATTCTATGTTTTTTGCACTTGATTCCAACTATGGTTATATTTTTCCAAAAATGTCATACATAAATCAACAATTTACAAACCGCCCAAAAACTCGAATAATAATATACCTACCAAGAAACATAGCAAAACCGTACCCGTAGGAAAATGATTATGATTAAGAGAAAAATTTAAGATTTTTTTCACAAAACCCCTTCCTAATTATGAACTTCAAAAATATTAAGCAATTTTTTTTATTTTTCCCCAGTCTTTAATGGGTCTGACCCAGTTGCGACTATAACAATTGTTACATTTAAAAGTCCACATCTTTAACTTTTTTCAGGAAAGTTCATAAAACTCCACAAAGAATGACTCTATGAATGATTGATAATGAAAAACTCGCTTCCCAACTCACTCTCGTTAACTTTCACGACGAGCTTGTTCTTGTATTATTTCTTTCTTTCTTTGTTTTCCTGAATACCTACTGTCGGAATGGAATTGAAAATTGTATTCAATCAATCTGCTAACGTCATTTTGTCATGCCAGTTCCATACCCTGTTATATACGTAATCATTAGTAACTCATTGGCAGGACGAATAAAATTTCTTAGATCTAAAAGAATATGTAGAAGTCTTGATTATGTCTATAACCCCTCTAATGGATAGCCATTGGCACTGGAGGGCAGAATAACATAGACCGAAGATAATGTTCCATTCAATAATCTATAAATTGTTTTGAATTCAATATTGTTGCTGTTTTTTTCATTAAATCTTGTAAATTTTGACATGCAAAGGTGTATTTTATGTGCCTTATATTGAATTTAAAACTATAAAAAAAATATTATTACCACTAGTCTGACAAAGAATCGAACTCAATACCTCACTCTCGACTGCCATCCTTTCAACCACGAACCAATAAAGCGATAAAAACATAAAAAAATGGAAACATAATAATTCTCAGGGCGTATCTTAATTATTTAGGTATGATTTCGACCCCTAAAGTTAAATAACCCTTTTTCACCTCGTTAAAATTGCGAAGACTTATTAAGTGTCAGTTTAGAGGGTGCCTTAACTTCGGCTTTACGAATAAATGAGTCAACGGCGCAAATTATCATAAACGGTGGCTGATTCATACATTTTTCATGCTTAAATAATAATTGGACTTGTAACCCTACCAGACGTTGCAAATATTATAAAGGTTTTTTTTGGGACTTACTTTATTTCAAGAACCTGCTATGACTAGCGATATTTGAGATACATCCAGCGCACTCTGGGCTTGAAAACGAAGCTTGCTCATGCCAATACGTGAAACACAATGATAAAAGGTTTTGAAAAATCCATTAAAAAGCCTACATTCACTCCACTCACAAGAAACTAACTTAATAATCCAACACGTGACTGTCCTACGAGAAAAATCGCGAAAAACCTCAAATTCAACGTGATGCCCTTCGCTTCAAAGTCAACTATCATTACTGCCATCCTCTCAAACTCAAAATAAAAGCCGAAACCTGGATGCGCATAAAAGTCTCACTGTGGCATAACCTAGTTAATTCCACCATGTGGAAGAATAATTGGCTGAAAGTCCGCACTACATGCCAGTACTAGCATGCCACAAGCTACTATACTGTCGTAGGTAGGACCTCGGAAGCTGGCAGCGAAATAAGACAATCCTTTTGCGTCACATCAAAGCGAATATTCGTTGACGGCAGATTTCGCACAATTCAATAAATAATCGGCCGTGTGAGATGTATGGTGCAAGACGTACACTTCTTGGCGGTTTTCACCTTCAAATCATACATACTAAAATATGATTTAAAAAACGTATAAAACTTTGGACGACCATCTGACTATTTTTTTAACATTTTTAGTGCTTTATTGAACAGCGTAAAAATTTGACAATATCATATTTTGACAAATATTTCGCATCGTCCGTTTGAATGCTTATATGATTTAATAAAATCCGTTAAGAAGCTGATAGCCTATCGCAGTGTGGTGGCACGAAGTATTCCATGATGGGATCGGCCGCACTTGGTGGTGGGGCCCGCATAGCCAAGGCCCGCTAAGCCGCCAAGCAGGCTGATACCAGACGGGGGTACGGGGAATGTCCAAGTATCTCTCGGGCCCGACTCATTGTACTAGAAGGAACAGTGGGGTTTTAGTCGGTAGGAGTCCGACATAACCCTCCATTCATCCCAGGAGGGGTATCCATGAAGTATTAAACTAAGCAAAAAAAAAAGACACCAGCATACTATTTTAACAGCAACTGTGTCACGACTGCTCGGCAACCTGTGAATGTAACCAGCAGTTTGATGATTTCTTTGTTATTTTCTCGTGTTTTTTTTATTTATTTTACCTAACCTACCTAATTATATTTGTTTCATTTATGATACACTAGCTGCGTCCTGCGGTTTCACCCGCATAAGTTTCGATCCCGTGGGAATATCGGGATAAAAATATCTTATGTGTTAATCCAGGTTAAAAACTATCTGTGTACCAAATTGTATCTAAATCCGTTCAGAAGTTTTAGCGTTAAGAAGATACAAACATACACACTCACAAACTTTCGCCTTTATACTATAAAGTAGGATAAAACATTCAGTAAACAAAGAAACTTAAAAGAAAAATGCATTCCATTCACTTAACAGAATTGCTAACATTATTAAGGATACTCATATTATGACATTCGGAAGTAGGCCCAATGCCAATAATAAAAAATAGATAAATAAATAAAAATATCAATATCTTAACCTACAAATGTCAATCAATTTAATTAAAAATGGCAGAAGACTAAGTTACAAATGTCAATAAATTAAATGACAAAATGTCAACAAATTAATTTTAAAATGTCAGCAAATTCTATTAAGAATTCGCTGACGGAAGCAGAATACACCCCTATAACAGAAAGTTTTGTCAGTGACAAAATCTTTAATTGTGTGGTAACACTTGTCCAGTAGCAGTTTAGTTAACTTTTTTTTTTAAACTTTGATAGGTATTTATTTTAAATGTAACGGCAGTTTATTAATAACCCATGCTTAGGATGTTTTTTTTTAAGTAAATACGTTTGGTAACCACCTGTGTAAAATTGAGACATTGTGACCTTATTGGTCCTGATCGTTGTCTTTTATCTACTACTGACGTAAGCAGGTGGACGCACAAGCAAGCACGTTAGAATAGGGCAACTTCTAGTATATTCAACGATGGCAACGTAAGTATCCTTAAAGATTTAAAAACAGGCCGACAGCTTTCTGTAGTTTTAGACCTGTCATAGATCGAAGGGCCCGTTAATCATTTATCGTTGATTGATCGTTTTTGGGCACTAAATATCCTTTCTCTCTCACTGCAGTTTCCCCAAAAGATGACACCAAATCTTAGTGAGGAAGCAACTAAACCATGATATGCTAATGTATTGATGTTACGTCTTTTTGAAAAGCTATAGAGTACATACGGTGTTTTACTTAATTTATTACACACGTTTTCAGCTTGATGTTTCCATGTCAGTTTATTGTCGATGTGTTCTCCTAGAAATTGTGTTACTGTAGTTGTATCTACGTTTTGGTCATTATACTTTACTATCATATTTTCTGGCTCTAGCCGCTGGTAGAAATGCATGTCTTGTGTTTTATTTAGATTTATCACTGATTATTTTTATTAAACCAATCTATTATAGTTTTACGAGTATCGTTTATATCTTTTTTGTATTCCGTTTTATCTATGCATTCAATTAATAGCTGTGCTATTATCCGCAAATAATGTCATTGGATGATGAATTTGACGCGGTAGATCGATAATGTAAAGCAGAAATAATAATGGCCCAAGTACACTACAACGAAAGAGTGCAACGTGGACATTATCCGACTTCAATGATGGTTTGGTGGGGTGTTAGCTATGAAGGAGTGACAGAGCCATATTTTTGTGAAAAAGGTATCAAAACATCGGCACAAATCTATCAAGATACCATTCTTGAGAAGGTAGTTAAGCCCCTTAACAACACCATATTCAATAACCGAGTGGCTCCGACGCAGAATGTCCACTTCTCAAAATGTCCACTGGTCGCAAAATGTCCTTTTCTCAGAATGTCTCTTTCGCATAATGTCTCTTTCGCAGAATGTCCACTTCGCAAAATGTCTCTTTCGCAGAATGTCCACTTCGCAAAATGTCCCTTTCGCATATTGTCCCCTTTTCATTTCTGACTTACTTTAATCATAATTCAATTAATTTTTGGCAGTTAGCTTTCACACATCATGTTTGACGTGTCTTTATTTGTATCGATATGGGTAAGCATAAAAAAATGTATATATAGTACAAATCACATTTATTTCTTTGCATAATCGCTTGATTTAAAGTAATTATTTTACCAACTTAATTGTTATTAACTCGCAATAAAAAATATGAAATTTGAACACTCTTTAATTACCTACGAACCGTTAACTGTAAAAATATTACTTTTTTTTTATAAATTGTGGCAATGTCAAATTATTTCGTTCTAATTGAACCAATAATGCCTTATATTTCTTATCAAAATAAATGTCAAGTTTTCTTCTATTGTGCTGCACATTTTTAAAAAGACTGTTCCTTATTTCCCTATCCCAGTATTTACTTTCCTTTTTCAACTTAAAGACAAACATGTACAGACTTGGTTTTCTTGGTATACGTCCGGTATTAACGCGTCGGTGCCAGCCTTCCAAAGCATTCGTTGTTCGATGGCGTTGTAAAGCTCAACAACGTGGTAGACATTTTGGGGTACCACTGTTTTTCGAAATACTTTCTAAAACGGTGCATTTCAGAACTATTCGGCGCCTGGTTTATAATATAACACCACGTAGCTGGTATTTTATCTGCTGGCACGAGCGGTATCATCGCAGTGATTCTTGCAACATTTCTACCTTCTTTTGATTTTAATAAGCCCATTTTTTTTGCATTCTTCCAAATAGCGGCATTAAAATGTCTGTAACAACCACTAACTCTGGCATCGGGGCCGTCGTCTAGTCCCGATCTTAATCCGCTGGATTATGATTTATGGTCTGTTTTAGAGAGTACGGCTTGCTCTAAACGCCATGATAATTTGGAGTCCCTAAAACAATCCATACGATTGGCAGTGAATAATTTTACCATAGAAAGAGTGCGAGCTTCTATTGATAACTGGCCTCAACGTTTAAAGGACTGTATTGCAGCCACTGGAGACCACTAAGCTTTTTATATTTTAAATTGTTTTATATTTATGTATTAAACTAACACAATGTAAAAGTAATAAATATTATTTGCAATTAAAAAAAAAAACAATATTTATGGCAAGACTAGTTCAGTTTTGTATAATTTAGAAGCATTTTATTTTTTAATTTTTGTAAATTTGAGTACGAGCTTGGAGCCGTTCACTATGTTATAATGTTGTATGTTGACTTGAAAGAGCAGGGAAGTTGAGAGTCATCTCACCTAAATGTCTCGCTGATAGTGGCGAGTGTGTTGGATCATTTGGTTCCCTATATTAAATGGTTGAGCTGGATTGTGCTGATCCACGCGTCATGTTCGTGAACGGGTGCCATCACTTGAGACTGGTCATCTCTTATTATGCCAGGGCTTATTTTTAATCTTATATTTTTAAACTTTTTTTTGCGTTGTTCTCACATATAGAAGCAATAAGAGTAATGTACCCAGGATTTAGTAATTTCTATATTTAGTAGAGTGTCCTTGGAGTTTCTTGTCCGTTCTTCTCAATAGAGATCTACGTTTTGGAAAGGGTAACTAGCTTCTACTTTCTGACTAACTGACTGACTCTTTGACAATTCAAAAGTGCCTGTAAATGGTTTAATTGAAATAAATGCTTTGAGTTAGTTTGAAGAAACCCTTTGATTTCATGTAATTTCATACTAATTTGTTGTCACAGTTGATACTTCAGTTGTTTGAATTACAGTCACAGCGCAGCGTTACAAACGCTTACTCTCAAACCTTGCGCACATATTTTATATAAAAATCCGTGTGTATGTCGGCCCTGCATCCAATATCCGAGTGTCCGTCGTGTTTAGGAGCGAGTGCGGGTGACGGCCGCGATTATTTTGTACCCGCCGACGTTTGAGGAGGGAACGCTATCACGATTGTGTTTTGTGGTTCAAGCAGAACGTGAAATAGTTCGAGGAGTTTTCTGGACTTTATTCTTATGTTTATTTTAAAATATACTTAACGAGATACTTTGAGTATCGAGCGGAGTTCAAGAGGGGTGGATTGTATCATAATAATTATTTTGCTTGCAACGTTAATGACAAATTGTAATAGGTACGTATTAAAACTTTTAAACCTTTCTTTAACGTAATGGCACTGGACTCTTAAGGTTAAAACGAAGAACATAGTTAATTCTAGTTCTCCACAGCGCACTAGCAACTCCTACACTTTTCAACTTCAACGCCACACTATAAAGCAGCAGCAACTTAAAATATCTTAATAAAAACTTTGCAATATTTAATGAAAGTGGAATCCCTAAGCAGCACACCTTTATCAAGAGGGAAGTTTTCTGCATAATGTTACCATAATATTTTACATATTTTAACAGTGCACTTGAGTTGATGGCAACCCTACCGGTTGCCAAAACCTCATATATTTGGGTCTTTGACGTAAAATACAGCGTCCTACTAATATATTCACCTATGGGCTTTTTAACCTAAAAAGGATAAACCACAGGCAGCTGGGTTAGACCGTAATTTAGTTATTTTTAGAAAATATTTGTGACAGTATGTTAGCATAATTGGACAAGAAGTTCTCGCGGTTTTGGTTGTGCCTTGTCAATATTCGACACACGACTTCGCTGACGCTCTTTACACTTAACCAAGGGGAAAAATTGGATTCCTATAGATAACCTTCTATCCTTCTTTTTTCAATGTTGTTAGCGTCCTAGTTTAAGGTCATGCTCCAAAGAGCTTGCATCCAATGAGACAGTATAGCAGTTTAACCCATAGCTATGTTGACGAACGACGTCTATCAACCCGATCTCTCCTGAAATCTGTCGCGTGATCTATCGCCTGAGCCTGGCGTCAATCGAGAAACTCGGCCTGTTTCCCCACTGACGTCCATCCATCGAACAGACGTTTGAAATCGGTTGAGTTTGACTATGCAGAGGATTGAGCTGACAAAGTATTGAGTGAAGTTTGAACACATAAAACTAAATCATAATCCTGTTCCAACAAAATAACGTACAGGACTAACATAAAGATAAATTATGAGACATATGGTAAAAAGGTAGTTACTTACCTACATAATTAAAGATAAAGAGTTGAAGAATAGGCTTGACTAAATTAAGAAATCGTTTGCGGCTGAGGGACCTCCGTCAGGCACAACGTTCCTTACGCGGTACTCGCACGCACATGCACACACGTATATAATAGAAAGAGACAAAGAGAGAGTCGCATGGAGGGGACATAACGCTTTTTCCTTACGTGAAGATTTCTACCAGTCAATTCCTACCACAAGCCACGTTAAGGAACTTAGTTCAAAAAAAAAAAATAGAATTATGATACATTATTCTCGGAAATTAATAAAATGTACAGTATAAAACTCCCTTATTACCGTTTCGTACACCGAGACATTCCAGGTTAAACTAAGATAAATTACATACATACGTACATATAAATTAAACCTTTAATGTCAAAAATTACGGGAAAGATTATGTGAACTCAAATTATATTGTAATTTTCGTCCATAATCCGTTTAGGGTCTAAGTTCAGAGTTTTCAGCAAATAAAAACATTTTTGTTTTTCTGACCTTGTTTTAATGTTTAATTTTTACAGTGATGCTGTTTATTTTGCTTATTTTTATGCCTGAAAAAGCAATTAACGGGATAAACAGGATGGGACCGAGGCTGCCTTAGTACCATTATTAACTTTTTAAAGGGCTATCTCGTATATTACAATTATTGCTTGAATAAAAATGTGCTACAATTTCAAGCGTTAAATTTCTAAGTAGGTACTTACTAACAATAAACGAGTTATCCAGTCAGGATACCCGACCTTCTGCTAAAAATAAATTTTATATTCTACATTTACGAGTATATCTGTATTTTTTTTTCATAATATTATAATTTTCATATCATTCTTAATACTCTTCATTAAAAGAAAACTATATATATTTAAAAAGAAAGTCGTCCGGGAACACAATGTTGTCAACATTGTGTTCCCGGACAACTTTCTTTGCCATGTAATGGTTTGAAAAAAATAACCCTAAATCTTTCGCTTAAATGTTGCTAGTATAGAGGTTTGTTTCTATAACCAATTTGTTTGTTGAGAGGTTTACTTAAGTATTTTAATTACACCTTTAAAAGGTATAATTATACCTTGTATTTATTTAGTCCTTTCAACAACAACAACTACATAAATAGAAAATCTATTTATACTTTAACTTTATTTGTGTCTGTCACATCGAAAACCTCCAACCACAGTAACATAAAATGCTCTAAAAATATCTCAACGTACCATAGCCAAGTACCTACGGACGGCAAGTGAAAATGCTCGTCAATCTAACTAGCGAGTAATCAGGCCGCTTTGATCCGCCATCAAAGGAATAGCTCCAATCAGCGGGCTTTACTAGTAGAACAGTAGGTATGTGCTGATTAAAAATATCTTTGATTTTAGGTTTAGCGTCCCTGTACGGAGTGCAGGAGGAATGTATTGTGTTATGTGTGTCGTTGGATTGGGTGGAGTTTCTTTTGTAGAAAATGTAGGCTGCTGGTATGCTAGTACCTCAGTCCACATTCCTGTTAGTTCTTTTGGAAATTCCTCAGACTAAGAAAAATCTTGTTTTAATGTGAGTAAAAGATAAAGTGATACGGTTGAAAACTGAAGACTTCTAATCTTTATAATGCGAAGGCTTTTCATTTATTTGCATACTATTCTATCAACGACTACTTAAATGATAAGAATAATTGGTCGCTGTGGCTCAAGACAATGTTTAAATGTTCTTTCTCCAGAATTAGCTTACATGCTGATAGGTTAAATGAGTTAATATAATTGCTTATAATTTTACTTTTAAAGTCAATTTATTTTAATTTATTTTTGACATAATCTACTCACTACAATGTTTTTTTATAAGTTGTATTGCAATATGTGGTAAGCTAGCGACCTCGAACATTATTTATTTTACCTCGATGGTCCAGCTATATGTAAGCGGGCACGCCCTTTATGCCTGGAGGCTTTTTTTTTCTTTTTTAGATATTGTTTACGTTTAGTTATTTTTATTTCTGCCTGTTCTCGATGTTTTTGGTTGGTATATTGGCGTGTGCTAGCTGTCATACGGCTATTAATTTATAATTTAAATTATGTTTTACGCAATGTAAATTATTTATAGCTATCATTACAGGAGTCCCTAATGCGATAGTGCGGTCTTAAAATTAACTTATAGCTACTTACAATTTAAAACTATGAAAACATAATAATTATTTAAAATATAGAAAACAACAACAACAACATTTAGCCTACTCAAATCTACACCACTAACATAAAATAAACAACAATATTTTTGCGAATTCACTCAAATGGCATGTATACCTATACATTGATCTTCACGTGAAGATATACGTAGTACATTGCATACTATTGTATAGAATCATTTTTTTCTAACTGAACAGACAGCTGTGCTGCTGGAGAGTTTGTTGCGTCACTTCTTCTTCCCAGCTAAAGCACTAGGAAGTGGTGCAGGCTGGACGTTTTGGGAGACTATCTTATGTAATTTTGACGTTCGATAAGTGCTGATTCTCAGCCTAGGTTGAATAAAATACTTTTGAATTTTGCCGAGAAAAAGGGCATCAAATTGACTGCAGAAGCATTTGTTCATTAAGAGATTTATTTGGGCTAACAAATAATTAATACAAATTTAAAGAGAAGGCAAGGTCAAGAATCATTGCAGTGGTCTTCTAATAATCAATACCAATTTATAAAATAAATATAGGTAAAAAACTTCACAGGTGCTCAGAGCCGCGCGTTGTTTATAACGAGGCGACGCGACGTCAAAATGACGGTCTGACGTCAGGTGGGCCGGGACGCGTATCCTCAAATATTCATTGAATTTATGACGTCAAGCTATGAAATACGCGATTTTTGTATCAAAGGACAGTTCGAATACACTCCGTGGAGAACATTATGGCAAGTTTAACATTATTCTGTGGCATGGAAGCGAAGCCAGCATTGACGATGCTTTCAAAAAAGTGCTCTCATTATTTTCCTAATACACTCAAATTAACTCTTGCTTTGGCAGTAAAGAATAACTCACGTGACTGATCGGCGACTTGACGTTGACGTGACTGACGTGTGTGCATGAACCTTTAAGTTGCAGAACATTATTCTTTTCTACACAACAAGGGTCTTACTTCCGAAAACGATTCGATTTTGTTTTCGATTCGATCTCGTTTCTGATCCGAACTCAATTTTACCTATTAGTAGTTGTTTCGGGTCTGGCTGTTTGTATAAGTGAGTTTAAATGTTTGTAAACGCATCCACAATACAGGAGAAATTCCAAGTGTGAGGCAATGTTTAAAAAAAAAAAACATTACTCACGAACCGAAGTAAGTCTTTGGTTAACTTTAAAGTGGTTGAATGTTTTTACTTTTCTATCACTTTCCAGCATAAAAAACTATACCCTAGTGCTTTATTTACGCTTAACAAACAAAAACTTATGAAAAAAACATATGATTTATTATTATTTTTGGGAATAAAATGAAACCGAACCACGACATGTATTTAGTGAGTGTGCCACGAGCTGTCAAATGTCAATTCGTATGCGAAGCGCGCTGTTGCTCAAAAGTTTATTTGTGTGTCTGCTGCTTTAAGAGTTAGTTATTTAGTTTCAATTCATATTATTAGTGCAAGTACAAGACAGATTAACTTTGGTACGTAAGCATTTTAATGTATGGTAAATTGTAACTTACTTATACGTTTATAAGTTTGTGATAAATGTTTATATACTCTTCGGCTCCTTGTGTTACTTCATAATTTCTCATCCATTATATGTACCTGGAATTTTTTTTGCAATTTTTAGAAGAAAATCCTGGCATTGCCAAAGGTTAAGACCTTATACTTACTGCACAAGCTCGTCAACAGACAAAACAAAATTGGGAAAAGGTCACAATTTTATTATACATTTTTTACACAATTTTATTATTCCTCAGGTGGCGCTACAAAAGACTATCAGTCATGGGCAAAAAAAGTTAAACACATGTCAGATAACTTAAATATTTAATAGTGGCCGTCTAATAGTTTGAAATTTGACTTCGTCTGGTTGGTTTCTTCATCTAAGGTGTATCAACACATCAAACAACTTCTTCGACAAACAATAAGTTCTCCGAATCCATTTCCATAGCCTGGGTGTTATAAAGACTATCCTTTGCATATTTCTTCTTGCACGAATATCCATACGATTTGCTTCCTAAGCTACTTCTTTGCTATCGTGTAATGTGACGTTTAATTTCGATCCAACAACTCAATAATTAACTGTCAAATGGCGTGTGGAGTACGTACTTTTCGATTCTAACGAATCTTTCGATCGAAATTAGTTTCGCTGCGAACCACCGCACGATCGTGCGCTAGAGTTTGAATTTAAGAGTATGAATCGGTATCAAATTCGATTGAATCAGAACTCGAAGCTCGTGAGTAAGGCCCCAGTTATAACTAATCGTCGCTTACTTCGTGGCCACACACAACTGTCACACATCTTTGCAACTCGGGGGAGCAGAATAAAATATTGGGTTATATTTAATAATCCCTTTGTATCGAGAGTGCTTCGACTGTACTGTCTACAAATGAGGTACTTAATAACATAAAATAATTTGTTTTTTCTACACATGCACGTCCTGTGTTTAATAGAAAGAGATTTGGAACAGGGAAAATATTCATAGTTTGTAGATGGCCTGCAGCAGATTTTTGGCAGTATCGAATAGATTCGATACCGACAAAAATCCTACCAACCACCATTATTATTGTACTGCAACCTAGGGGAGGTTGTAAAGCAATAATAATGGCATAATTTTGCCAATTTGGATGAAAATGACTAGCCTTCTTCTCTGTGATTGGCACGAACCATGTAAGAATATAGCTTATGATCTGCCTAGCTTCAGCTATGTTAAGGTCGGTCTCCGGTCTTACTGGATGCATCTGAATACCACGAAGCATATAGGTACGATCATCTGTTCTTAATTTTTTTTTTTTGAAACTTTGCCCCTCACTAGGAATTTCTCCTGTATTGTTGGTGCGTTTACAAACATTTAAATTCACATACACAAACAGCCAGACCCGGAACAACTACTTGTACGTCATACAAATATTTGTTCCGTGCGGGAATCGAACCCACGACACGCAGCACAGCAGTCATTCGTTAACTACTACGCCAACCGTGCCGTTATATATAATTCTTCTGTACGTGTTTTTGTCTCCTAAACGTGTGGACCGATTTTGAAGAAATTGTATGTGTATATTTGAGTGGGTTCCTGGATGGTTAGAAAATACAATTGAACCCGGTAGGTGGCGCTGTTCGGAGAGGACGTCTGTCTGGTCCGCTATATAAATGTGTTTTATAAATTAAAAATATTTAATTTATAAACTATAAATATAATTAGCCGATTAGCAAGATAGTATCGGAGCCGACTGATTAAAACCTGAGCTGGTGATCGCCAATTCACAGTGAGAGTAGACAATCATTATTCCTTCTCTGTATTCGAAGTACCCTTTACACGTAGCGAACCTCAATAAAAATATGTAGCAAAATTGCATAAACCAGCTTTAAAACCAACACGGAATATTTAAGTGATTCCTCCAGAAACCAAACCGTGTCAGGCATAGAACGGTGTCAAGCAAAGCAAATAAAGCCGATCGCACACGATCGTGCTGGCTCGTGCTGGCTCGTCGTCGTCGCGGGCGCTCGTGTGTGACACTGCTATTGCCTGCAGTGACGCAGAGCTCAGAATATACTTGAGCACAGTTTGTTTAGTAATGTGGTATGCGATGAGTCTTTTGTGCGTGTTATTCTAATTGATAGATAACCTTTCTTGGTAGTCGAGTAAAAAGGCCTTCTCGATGGTACCCCTGCGTAAAACAGAAGCAGCATAAAAAAACAGATACATGCTGAACTGAATAACATAACATCACGCCTTGTTTCCCCGAAGGGTTGGGCAGAGGTATACCTGTAGTAGGTACACCCACATTTCGCCAGTTATGTCCCATTTAATAGGGGGCGAGCCTATTGCCAGGCAGAAATCCAGACTGGGCTGCTACTGAGAAATTCCAGATAGAAAAACCCAAAAACACTGCCCGACCCGGGAATCGAACCCAGGACCTCATGCTCAGCAGTAGGGCTTGCGACTACTAGAGCAACGAGGCAGTTACTGAATAAGTGTTCGGTAAAACACATAATTATAAATAAATTGTATTTTGTACCACATCTATGTCAGTGTCAATTGACGACAAAAATTGATTTTATAAAGATAGAAGTATTTCCGACGGAGGAACAGTTAGAGCACAATCACAAAAAAGAAACTGCTGTTGAACTGCTGTTTCTACTACAAAAGAAAGTTTCGGTACAAAACACCGCATCCACCAACTTCCCGATCGCCTACACGGCAGCGAGTTATGCCGCGCATCACGGACGGTTCCGCACATTCGAAAAACAACTTCGACTAGTTACCGCTCAAATACTAAAATATTGTGCTCATACTTGCCACGACAAAATGTAAATGGGTCATTTGTCGTCGTTTTGTGAAGACACGTTTTAGTTTAGCTGTAGGTATCGTTTCATTTTATGAACTTTATTGCATTTTACTCTCTATGGAAGGAATGAATAATGAACAATCCTATTATTCTATACTATTAAATGAGCAATATTTGTAATCACGTTCTCGAAAACGGCTCACGATTTCGATGAAAGTTGCAATATAGGGGTTTACGGAGGCGTAAAATTGACCTATGTAGTTAGGTCTCATATCTGGGAAAAATCATTTTCTCTCTTTTCATCCGAGCAGAGCTGAGCCGCCCAGGTAGATACTCAATAATAATGTAAGTAATGATGAACTAAATATGATACAACTACCACATTTCTGTAGCCTCACTTAATATCCATATATAGTAGCGAAATGCGAAAGACTGAGAATATTTTTGGCTATGTGCGATAGTGAATCTGATTGGCTAAAATAATCTTACATAGCGATATTCGTTGGATTCATAAGGAACCCCAAAAATAAACTGTCGACTGTCAAAACCACATGATGTTATGGGCATCGATCTGTGACGGATTGGTCGCGTCTACGGTTTGAACGCGGACAGATGCGTTCTATTACTATACCTATGGTAGGGTTGCCGGCATTTTGCGCTAAAGTTAATCATCACGGACGGTCAACGGCATTAGGTTAGCAAACGTCACAACTATGTTGTAATGTCAGTGTGCACACGATAGGTTTTCGCGAATGTGAGACTAGCAGCAACACAGAACTTATAGTTCGTAATAAATAAGGATTTGTGACGGTATGGTTAAAACTTTATGGTGCATTGCATTAAATAACATTACTAGCCTGTAAGTGTGCCACTGCAGGGCAATTTTCATTGGTTTCCTTCACCGTTAGTTAGTGTTAAATTAACAAAGAAAGTAAAACAATGTTTGCATGAATTGCATCCATGTCATGCATCAAATACTTTTTTTAGTTCAAACGGAAAACATTGACAATTTTGTATTATGAAAAAGAAGAGATGGAAAATTGACCATGTATTTTCTTGCCCGTTCTAGTCCATAGGTACCTACTTCTCTTTGGAATGGGCAACTAGTTCATCTTTCTGACTGACCGACTCCTTGACAATTCAAAAGTGCCTGAATGATTTGAGTTGAATTTCAATCTTTTTATTCTTGCGCCGAATACATGACTGATTTGAATTACCTGCCATGCTGTTTTGTAACCGTCCAGGACAAAACAATCGCAAGCAACTAGCAAGTACATTAAAAACAAAAAAAAACTCCTAAAAACATCTTAAAATTAACCTCTCCTCAAGAGCCGCAACCAAAAATTAAAATTAAAACAGACTCTCTTGTAAATAGGTCAACATCGCAACATTTCATTTGGCGGGTTAATAACCGAGAGATCACATTATAAAGCAGGTAGATTCAGCGGCGATTACACGTAATAACGCCGCAATAAATATCGCGAAGCCACTTCAGGTAACCCTCGAGTGGGACGGTGGAGCGGTGGTGCAAGGGATAGACGAAATGAATTTACATAGTTACTAGATTAGAAATAATTAAAAAAAAGGTTCGAAATATCATAGTTAGTTTTCGCAATTTTTGACAAAATGAGACAAGTTTGTGCGATGCGATGATTTCTCGTCTTCTCTCGAATTGACAGAGAAGAGCCCTTTCTGTCGTGAAAATATTAGCCAGTCAGTTCGGTGGTAGAAGAACTGGGACACAGGCGGTGCGCTGGATAAGCATTTTCTGGAGTTTTTTGCCCATTATTCTCCATACAAAAGTATCTTTTGGAATGGGTAACTAAAATCAATTGTATTTTCTTGTAAATGTTGACGTTCGAGAATGTCGATGTGACAATTGAAGTAAATGATTTGACTTTCTACATTTAAGTACCCTCACTCGTGAAGCCCATTTGCTATGCTATGCATTCTGGGGTGTTTATTAATTTTGTATTTGCTATGGTTTAGAGGAAAATTCAAAACAAATCGCTATCGTGAAGTTCCTTTACGCATCTTTTGTGTTTCCTAGTCGAAACGACAAAGTGAATTTCTTGGCTCTCTCTATAAGAATTAAATTGCCTAACTATATCTTGTACTAAGCTTTTCTTACTTCCCGCTGACGCTCATGCCTTGTCCTGTCCTCTATCGGAGCCCGGCACCGTCCGCTCAACACGATAATTCACCCGGTAATTAGCACTCGTCGTATTCCAACAAAAATGTCCGCCATATTCCAACTGTTTTGTGAAATTATTTTTTATTTATGATATCCCCGTGTTTTTATCTTAACAAGGATCTTACTTGACCGCGGTCCTTGTGGAAAACTCAGTTGAAAATTATTTATAATTAGTTTAATATTTTTTTCGTGTTTTTTATCAAGTGGTCCTACCATCTTTACTGTACTTGTTAGTAGGGTGTGTCTGTGAATTTAAATCGCTTGAGGAGGCTTACGGTGGCAGCAATAGGTGAAAATGGGCTAAAAACTGGCCAAGTGCGAGTCGGACTCGCACACAAAGGGTTCCGTACCACAGTATACGCAATATGTTGCAAAAAACGCCAAAAAAGCACGTTTCTTCCTTTAATTTTTTACTTTACTTTATTTTTATAATTGTTGTTATAGCAGCTGTAGGAATACCTACACAATCCGTAAAAAAATCAATCTATCAATAGGTAGACAGATTTTTTCATGAACCGTAATAACGGTTCATGAGATACAGCCCGCAGTTAAACAGACGGACGGACGGAGAGCGGAGGCTCAGTAAACGGAGTGTTACGTTTGGTATGGAAACCCAAAAAGAAAGAATGTCAGTGGCTCTGTGTCAGTATAAATTAAAAAACTTTATTTCAGACCTTTCCGTCCATATGATGTTAGTAATACACACTACTTAAAAGCTATATTAGTAACAAATGTAATATAAAATTTTAGTTCATGAATCTGTATCTGTACGCTGCCGCTGACGCTCCCACGCACTCTGCGCATCATGGACGCAATCCTTTTTCTTAGGATGGTATTAAAACCATCAGTATGTGCTTCGGCAAACATTCCTGATGAACTGCAGTAACGTGGAAGCCCCAACAACATTCTGAAGGCATTATTATATTGGACTCTCTTTATCTGTTATGATATAGTATATCTAGTTTGCTATAACTACCTTAAGGCAGTACATAGATGCTTAGACCCCTTTTTTTTCTGGGAAATTATGAAATAACTTCTGGGCGTGTCAGACTCTTACTGACTAAAATCCATCCGTGTTCCTTCAGTTGCCTGTATCCATTTCAGGTTTATCGCCGCAATTGTGGCGTGCCCAGCTCTGGATTGCGGCAATCGCACTCTCCATGACGCCATGCGATCCCGCCGGCGCTCTGTCCGCTGTGCCGTGATTTCTCGTGGCAGCGGAGAGCCCAGTTTTATCTCCTCGCGCCCCTCCCAAATATGCGCGAGGACTTTTGCCTCCATATCCCATGGCTACAATCCGGCTAAGAGGCTCGCCGCCTCACCGGAGACCGTGCGGTATCCCCACGCGAGCTTATCGTCGCAGATGGTTTTAACGCTTCGGCTTATTATATTTTTTATGCATTTCGGAGTATCAATGTTCTGCCAGATAGAGGGAACCCAACACAGAAGTATAACAGTATCCCCGATAAATTAAAAACCACTCGTTTTACAGTAACACCCAAGTAAGCCAAAGTTGTTATCAGAATAAAAATGTAAAATACTTAATTTATTGTAAATAATACATACGACTCGCTCAAATAACAACGGCATTTACAAATATTTAGATAAAAGAAGTCAAACATCTCGCAAAACGTACGTAATCTTCAAAAGTAATGTCAAAATATCTAAACATGGAGGTGTCGTAAAGTAATAACGTGGCGGTTACTAGCGGGACTGCTGAGGATGGGGTGAGGTCCTGCGAGTTTGATCCCGTGTTGTGCAAAGTCAATCAATCTGCCTAGTCTTTCCCAATTAAGTTGGGGTTGACTTCCAGGCTAACCGAATGCAGCTGGATATCAGTATTTTACATAGAGCGACTGCCTATCTGACCTCCACAACCCATTTACTAGGTAACACGATACCCCTTGGTAACACTCGTTGTCAAACTTTTGGGCTTCTGACTACCCGTAACGACTGCCACAGATCTACGAATGACAACCGGGTCCAGCGGCTTAACGTGCTGGGCGAACTATTAGTAAATTTTCCCATCGGGGAATTCTGATAAGCAACACGGAGTGTGTATTTGTGGCATTAAGCTCAATCCTTATTACCTGGGACTTTAAACATTATTGGAGAAGGTATTCTGCCTGCCCATCACGGAATATAGGCGCGATGTTTTCCTAATCACCTAATCAAACTGTAATTAACAATTGATAACTCTAGATTATCAATTACATGTTGACGCATATTGTATGTTGATTGCTATCAGTTTGCAGAAACAGTTGATTAAAATGATGGCATCACCTATTTAGCGCCAGATAATATAGTCACTAAAACAACATCAAAACACTGCAAGGTCTAGGTCTTGGGCAGCGAGCGTTTGGTCAGGTCAGGTCAGTTCCCTGCAACTTTGACGATGTCTTCAATAGTTAAACTTGCAGAAAACACCTAGATGAATGTCTAAATAAATAAATTAAAAACCAAAACAATTAATTGGAATAATTTAGTGTATTTACTACTTACATAATAAATGCATAGTTTATCATTAGATCACTTATCAAAAGAACTGTCTAAAAATAAGCAAACTAAGTTTATAATATCAAAACCTATAAATAAATACTTAGTAGCTAGTCTTGCCGAAGATATAGTTTCCAGGTGCGTTGACATCTTCAGATGAGAAGTATTCCTTCCACAGCTCCTGGAACTCGGGCCACGTGACCTCAGACTTTCCTTTAGCCATTTTCTGGAAGGCAGTGACAGCCTCCTCCTTGTTCAGGCCAAACGAAGCGTATACTGAGGAGAACTCCTCGGCATCAATGGATCCATCGTTGCTTGCGTCTTCAATCGTGAAGGCGAACTTGCAGTAAATGTTCTGCCATTCGAAGGGGTTCTTAGAGAAAGTCTCCCACATGGCGATCCACTCGTCCTGGCTGACTTGTCCATCCTTGTTGGCGTCAGCAACTTCTTGGATACCGCTCCAGATCTTCAATAGGGTTTCTTCTACGTATTTGTATTTCTCATCTCCTGCTTTCCAGCCTCGGGTCTTGGTGATCCTTTCAATAGCTGCGGTGAAGTCATCCTTCTCAATGTTGCCACTGCCATCTGTGTCGAAGAAGGCGTTGAAGACGTGGAGGAGCTTCTTCTTCTTGAAGTCGGACACCATATTGCTGACTGTTGGCTGTTTCACTGGTAAACTGGTAAATATTTTCAGTGTCTTGTGTGTTGCTTATATAGTCACAAAGTGTACACTGCGGGTGATACGTGTCTGTTTGTGTATGAATCATAAGATATGAGTGATTAGTGAAGTTAAAATGAAAGTGTTACTGTTTAAAACTTTATGAGAATTATGTCTGTCTGTTGTTATATTACCTCATTAAAACAATCAAAGGAATATTTTGTTGCCTTTGAGTCGAGTACAACACTCTTTTGTTGTTTTCAACATAAACACGCCTTTACCAAACTCAAATTGATCACATTATTACACAAAATTTAAACAAGTTTCGTCCAATAAGTACGACAATCGTTCCAATAGTCATGAGGGAATTATAAAATGGTTAGTAACGGTAATTGTCACAGCCACATACAGGCTGTTACAATGTTTAAACGGAACAGTTATTGCAACGAGCTTCCCGGTGGTGCCATCGTAATATGGTTTGAGGTCATTAAAGTGCCGTTGTACGAGGCGGAATCTGTCCGGACTTTATTTTACCGTCTAAAATGTGCTTCTGATAGTTTTTTGTTCCCGTTTCTCTTTAGGATACTTACAACTAAACCAGGCAGAAAATTATGGGACTCATTTTTAAAGTGGTTTTAATTTTAAACTTAGCTGGAACCAGGAGACCTTCCTGTATTATGAGTGTATTCAAAAACGCACATCTCTCATTTTTTCTTAATATTTTGAGTGTGTTGGATTGAATACGAATGGATAGTTAAGGTGCCAGGGATAATTTCCCGGCGAAGCAATTGGTTATTCTTGAGAACCACAGCAAATCTGCATATGCCAAGCCATCGAAGCTAACTAGCCGACACAAGACGGAGATAAATGGCATATTAATGGTGAAATATCTATTATACATTACCCCATGTCCGGACAGCCATATGGATCACGGAGCACCCTCTAATGGGGCTGCGCGGGTGCAATATATCTGGGGAAACCAAATTATAACGCGTCTGGTTTTTGGTTGAAAGGAAATATTTTATGTTGATTTCAGATCATTATTTTGTACAAAATTATTTCCGGATCATTTTTGGAATACAGCGACGTAAACTCGAATAAAACGACGAAAATCTATTTCAAGGTACAAAATGTTTTTTTTAATCAGTTAGCTTAAAAAATGCCTCCATAGTTCGAGGGTAAAATGCGTAATAGGAGAAATAGTTATAGAGTATTTACAAGCCTTACTCATAGTAAATGTACATTTACAATTCTATCTTTCTCAGGTCTGCTGGAAGAACTTCTCAAGAAATAAGCTGTAGGTACCTTTGTACTCAAAAGCTCTGCGTCGTATCTCTATCTATTTTACTGTGTGTACATAAATAATCGTAATAATAATGAAGATTTTGCATAAAAACACGTCAAGTGCCATCATACACCTAAACAAAAGACTGGCAGAAAAAATTAATTATAATAATCGACAGACGAACTCGCAAGTCGAGCCTTGTGACATAATTATAGTAATTAACACTGATTCTTAAGATAACATTGACGTCCACCACTATCTATTCTACTGCAATGCAGGGAACGAACACTCAGTGTTTGTTTTCTTATCATTGCTTATACACCAAATTAATATCTAATTACGTGCAGTGAAAAAGATTATGTTGTATATTTTGGCGGCGCCGCTGCGGATTTGCTTTGCTTTTGGGAGTCCGTAGTGTTGGGGTTAGGTTCAGGTATATTCTAGCTATGCACCAACCCGCAATGGGCCCGACTAACTAGATCACAAGCCCTCTCACAGAGATCAGGCTTGTGATCTAGTTAGTGATGAGAACGTTACAAGCTGATTATGCTATTATTCTAGCTTGAAACCATGAATTCAGGGCACCCTGAAATGACTGGGTTGCTTCTTATAGTGATCATGTAAAAATAAGAGACGTGGTATGCAAGGGTTAATACATTTTGGTACGCATGAAGGATTGATGGGGCTTTCGTTCTTTTAAAAATGATACCTTTTTGGGTATGGCATAAAAGAGACCTAAATATTTCTTGACAGTAGTAAACAAATTACTTGAAGGTAATTCTTCAACATTTTCCTATCGTGTTGGAAAAAGCTATAAAATAAGATGAAAATAAATCTCTAATTGATAGCGGGAATTACCGTCCAAAGCGTTTGCAGAGCCATTTACTTTTGTACCGACACTCGAGTAGAAACTAGCCTAATATTTTAACCTCCATATTACCACTCACATAATAAACTATAGCGAGTGTAAGCAGAGCAGTTGATGTTCCTAGTGACAGATATACCTAACGCATCACTCAAGGCTCGCCCCCATCGCATATTACGACGCCATCATATAGGTACGTAAGTACAGAGATATTGAATGAAGCAGCACTATTGATGAGGGAAATAATCTTGGACTGTTTCTTTGACGCAGGGTTTATGGTTTTTCAACAATGCACAATGCCACATTTATAGCCATTTTGACATTTTTCTAGAACTTTAGGTAATGCCTAATCTGATTTGATTGCACTTTTATTTATCACACTTTGACCCTCGTATCAATACTAAGTTTTTTTTGTTTTATCATATATTGATATCACATCCTGCATACCTAATTATGTATTATGTCACTGTATGATTTATAGATATACTAGCTGTTACCCGCGACTTCGTCTGCGATCCAGAATGAAAAGTAGCCTATGTCCTTATCCAGGTCATAGTCTACCCATGTGCTAAATTTCATCCAAACCCGTTCAGCCGTTTTAATGTGAAAGCGTAACTGACATACAAACAAACAAACTCACTTTCGCATTTATAATTTTAAGATTGATGTAAACAAAGAAAGGTAAAGAAAGAAGAAATTATATGTATACAGAACGAAAACTTAACACTCCTAATATTACAGCGTTATTAATGCATCGATTTGTACTTAAATATTATTATGATTTTCAAAACAGGATCATACAGAGCCGACCACACCTGCCTTCCTGTTGAAAAGTGTCCATGTCTTGTTACATTAGATAACATATGAGTACAGTAGCTGAGGGTAGCTGATGTGCCGCGTGACAGATAGGATGCATCGCTCACAACACGCCCCTCTGACATCTATACACCGTTGTAGCTGTAGGTGAAGGGAAATGCGGACGCGGCATCTAAATGATAAGAGACAGAATAGAAGGGAATTTACCAGTTGTGGGATTATCGAGGCTGACTATAATAACAATGATGATAAATAAATAAAAAAGAATGGAAGTAATGTAACATTTCCCGAAAGAGGACTGCTGTAGCATTGATAGCTAATCATAATCTCCTGATGTTGGTGTAACTGCGGGAATATATCGGACACATTCCTCAAATTTCGGCTCGTGACACAGCATTTATAATTTCTCCGATGAAAGAATCTGCTACCCAATGCGCGGTATGCAATACTTACAACCACTAATAAAAAAATAAGGCTGTTGAAATCAATTTACAGGTTACATGTATACTTAGTCTGGCCATAAATACTGTTACAATTAAAAATAAGAAAGATATTACATTTGAATTTGGAATCTGTCATTTTTATACGATTGTTCATTGAACAACGTGGGCATTATCCGACTTCAGTGATGGTTTGGTGGGGTGTTAGCTATGAAGGAGTGACATAGCCATATTTTTGTGAAAAAAGGAATCAAAACATCGGCACAAGTATATCAAGATACCATTCTTGAGAACGTAGTTAAGCCCCTTAACAACACCATATTCAATAACCCAGTATGGTCCTTCCAACAAGACTCGGCGCCGGGTCATAAAGGTCGGTCCACGCAGTCTTGGTTGGAAGTGAACGTTTCGGACTTCATCAGAGCTGAAGACTGGCCGTCGTCTAGTCCCGATCTTAATCCACTGGATTATGATTTATGGTCAGAGTACGGCTTGCTCTAAACGCCATGATAGTTTGGAGTCCCTAAAACAATCCATACGATTGGCAGTGAAGAATTTTCCCATGGAAAGAGTGCTTCTATTGATAACTGGCCTCAACGTTTAAAGGACTGTATTGCAGCCAATGGAGACCACTTCGAATAAGCTTTTTATATTTTAAATTGTTTTATATTTATGTATTAAACTAACACACTGTAAAAGTAATAAATATTATTTTGCAATAAAAAAAAAAAAATCTTCGTGACTATATTTATGGCAAGACTAGGTATTTCGTCTTAGTCTCCCTCCACATGTTAGTAAACCTAAGATATTCGGGTATGGTACGTTTAGCAGGAATAAGGTGTCTTAAAGCGTTTCGCCGTATCCAACCCCATCTTCCCACATCCCACCAGCTAATACGATAAAAGAGAGTTGTAATGGCGGCGGGCTGGTCCGGGGTATGCCACTCATTTGCCAAATTGTCCAAACTCATAGAATTTTTTATAGCCACTTCTATCTAGAAGCCATCATCTTAGATCTAGAAGTAATGGCCGCCATTACATTGTTGCATCTCTAATGGAACTTTTTATGGAAACTTTCAGATGGATTGTTATGTTCTTAAGTTTATATATAGTGTTTTGAGTTGAGTAGTAATAGATTACATCGTTTTTCAAGTGAATATAAATCATGTTTACACATCTTTCAGAACCTAATACAATTGTTGTGATAGCAAAATGAGTAGTACTATTTGACAACCACATCTGTTGCAAATGTGGTTCCTCACAGCGTGAGAACCCAAAGGGTCCATAGGCCATCAACATATGCAACAAGAAAAAAATTAATGATATTGAGCAACTATTCCATCAAAATGTTGATAGTTTCAATTGTCTTTTAAAACAATTGATTTTACACGAATGAAACATGCTGAAATCAATATTTTAGGCGCTTATCTGTATAATTTAACACGTTCAGTTCCGGGAGCCCTCCTGGAGGGTTCGCCTAGTCCCATATGGGATGCCGGGCGCCCTCTCGGAGGGCTCATTTTAAATGTAGGTTTTTCTATGCGAATAAACCGTGAAAATAAAATCTGATGTATATTTCAACAATATTTATATTACTTTAGGCATTGGTTTTAAACTCCAAGCTTTGTTTTTTTTTAAGTTTTTGTTAACCTTTACAAATATTCAATAAAATTTAAAGGTTGGAGCGACCCCCTTTTTTTTGTGGATGGGAAATCATTAAATGACGTCTCCCGCTCTGGGTGGAGCGGGAGGGCGTATCAGACTCTTACTGACTAAAACCCACCCTGTTCCTTCTGTTGCCTGTGCAATACTGGGGGGCTTCGGTATCCCTTTCGGACTTTCCCGCAACCCCGGCAGGCAATGGTCTCATCGGACCCCTTCACTCGCTGACACTCTTTGAGGCGCGCGTGGAACACAACGCGCCGTCGACCTGGGCCTTACCGGACGGCGGTATGAGGGTGCGAAATTTGCCTCTCCCTCACGCGTTCCGCCTCCTCCTTTGCGAGCATTACAGCTTCGCAGAAGGAGGTGACGGCCTCCCATGCCCTCTCGCTCCGTACCATGGCCTGGACCAGGGCCGGACGCGAGAGATCCCAGCCACCGATCGCCTCCACGAGGACACGGCGGTGCTCTGCCCAAGCCGAGCATACCTCCACCGTATGCTCCACCGTGTCCTCCGGGCGATCCACGCAGTGATGACACCCGGGCGTTTCCTCCCGCCTTATCCGAAACAGGTACCTCCCGAAACAGCCGTGTCCGTTGAGCACCTGCGTTAGGCGGAAGTTGAGGACGCCGTGGCGCCTCTCGAGCCACTCCTCAAAGAGGGGACTTATCGCCGCAATAGTGGCGTGCCCAGCACTGGGTTGCGACAATCGCACTCTCCATAACGCCATGAGATCCCGTCGGAGCTCTGTCCGCTGTGCCGCGATTTCTCGCGGCATCGGAGTCAAGCCCCGGCGTTTCGCCTCCTCGCGCCACTCCCAAATATGCCGCCTCAACGAACGCGCCCACACCGGTGCCCCGTACAGGGCCATGGACCGCACGATCCCCGCGTATTGCCTCCGGCAGGAGGCGTTTGGACCCCCTAGATTGGGCAGGAGCCGCTTCAAGGCAGCCCCGGCCCGGTCCAGTCTGGGAGCCAAACGTCGGAAATGCTCCACGAAGTTCCACCGACTGTCGAGGACGAGTCCCAAGTACTTCATCGTCGACTCGACGCCGATGTGAACCCCTCCTACCGGTATTTGGGAACCCGACGGTGGCGCATTCCGAGGACCATGAAAACACATGGCCTCGGACTTGTGCAAGGCCACCTTGAGTCCCAACTTCCGGATTCTGGCCACGATTGTCGCAACCCCGTGTGTCGCTAGTTCGACCGCCGCCTGGTGCGACCTTCCGTGCGCCAGGACCAACGTGTCGTCAGCGTAACAAACGACGCTGACGCCATTGGGGAGGTTCGCCGAAACACCCAGTCGTATCCGATGTCCCACAGATGCGGCCCCAGGACCGATCCCTGTGGGACACCACACGACATCTCTTGCCGGTTCCACTCTCCCTGGTAACTGGGGTAGATGATGGCCCTGTACACCAGATAGGCCTTGACCACACGACAGAGGTAGGTCGGCATCCGGTGATACCGGAGTGCCTCCATAATGCAACTCCACACCTTAACTGGAGCGACCCCCTGAAAACACTATTTTACTTCGTTTTACAGTGTTTTATAACACGGTTTTAAACCTAATGCCGCTGACCGTCAGTGATGTTTAATATTACCGCAAACATAATGCCGGTGACCCTCCCGGAGGGTTCACCTCCAATATGTATGGCGGCATGTCGTATGAGTTCTATGAAAAGTGGGTGGATTTGAAAGTGTTAAAAAGTAAATACGTGCATACTTCGATTTTTGTTTAGGAAATATTTAAAAAAATATAAATAATAATGTACATACAGGGTGTTTGGCAGAACGTTGAACATACGAAAATGGTGGATAGGTGGGGTCATCTGCTACTTACTCAACCCATTTTTTTTTTTTTTTAATGCAAGTTGAAATTTAGTTTCAAGTATTTTTTTACATATTTCTGTAAGTTTGAGGACTTATAACTTTTTTTCTAGCTAACATCTGAATAAAGCAATAGTTTTATAAGAATCTACCAACATTAACGATAAAAAAAAAAATGCCTGTTTTATCCATTTGTGATAAAAAATACACTCTAAAGTTAAGAAAGTGGTGAAACTAGAAGAAAGCAAAAAAAAATTTTTTTTAATATCCTGGGGTCCAGGGCCAATTAAATTAGGGCTGAGTAAGTAGCAGATGACCCAATCTATCCACCATTTTCGTATGTTCAACGTTCTGCCAAACACCCTGTATAAACTTAAACTAAAATTATGATCAGACAAAAATCCTAAATAAATACATCAGTACATTTAGAGAAATGTACTGATGTATTTATTTAGGATTTTTGTCTATATTATTCCTAAACTGCAGATGTAGCATCCGAAGATGAAGTTCCCTGGAGCGTCCTGATTTTCAGATACAAAGTACTCCTTCCACAGCTGCTGGAACACCTCGAAAGACACGGTTTCCTTACCCTTGTTCAACGTCGATAGCTCCATCGTTGCTGTCATCTTCTAACTCGAAGATAAATTGCAGTACAGGTTCTGCCAGTCAGCAGATGCAGAGGGGTTCTTGGTGAACTGGTCCCACATCTCAATCCATTCATCTTGAATCACCTCGCCTTTGTACACCATCCCAAATCTTCAGATGAATGTCTTCCACTTTCTTGTATCTAGCATCACCTGGCTTATACCCTCGGAGATCGGAAATCTTCCGGATAGCTATGTAGTTCGAAGTCTTTCTTGTCTATGCCACCACTTCTGTTAGTATCAAGGAAGGCGTTGAACACATGAAGTAACTTCTTCTTTCTAAAGTCGAACTTCATTTTAGCAAATATTGTAACTAATCTAATACTTAGGTAAAAGGCTTTATATATTCTTTCCAGAGATTATTTTGACTGATACGCATATAATAGGGGTTATAGTATGAAATTGCCGTTTTATTGTAATAAGTACTTCGAATTTACATAGAACCTTCATGGTTTGAGATTTTTGAGTGAAACTTTTTTCACATGGTACATAAGAAGTTCTTCTTTAAAAAAATGTGCATCATTCGATTATCGACTTTCAGTTGTTTTTTTTATTCAACTTAGACAAGAACTCGTATTAAAAAATAACTCGAATTTTTGAAGTATCCATCTTGCATTGCTCCAACGGACTACCATTTTTTTCGTGGTTTGGACAATTTTCTTCTTCTTATAAAAAGTTTTCTTCTCAGGAGGCAGTACAAAAGTATTTCACACAGTTTGTCGAATCTAGATCACGAGAGTTCTATCACAAAGGCATAAATTACCTTTCTATTCATAGATGACAGTAATGTATAGATAATAATGGTAATTACTTTGATTAAATAAATATGTTAAATTAAAAAAAAAACGAATTTCAATTTTTCAGTACAAATCGGCAATTTCATGCTTTAACCCCTAATATTAATCGGAGAGTAAATTTGTATATAACATGTTATAAAGGCTATCAAGACGATATCGGAGGAACTAGAAACGGCGGGAAGTTATCTGAATGTTATCAGGCGAATGATCCCGTTATTAACGATTAGTTCGTTACTTTCATCACGTTGTCGTTATATGTTTTATAGCGGATCGTTACGTCAGTGCATTATCTAAAGAAATATAATTAAGATTAGGCTCGATATTCATTACTATGTACGTGGTAGGTACCACCAATCATCAATACCAATCAACTAAGCCGTGTTAAACCTAACGAAATTATCTCGCCTTAGTTTTCAATATAAGTAAATTCTTAATTCATTAACATTTTACATACATTTTTTACTAACAGCTTTTAAGTAGTGTGTATTACTAACATCATATGGACGGAAAGGTCTGAAATAAAGTATTGTTATTAATATTTTTTTATTACACTTGTTACTGTAAAATACTGTTGATATAATCTAACACAATGTTGAGACGATTTCCCAAAACCAGACCAACGACATTTTACAGAAGAAAACTAAATTTTTAATATTAATCTAAATTCTTCTTCTTAATCAATCACGAACGAGTTCCTGAAGACGACGCTACAAGATACGAGTAACATGAAAAAAGATATAAATCATAAGATAGAAAATGATCTACGTATTTTCCATATTCTATGATGGCGGTAGCAAAGCCGCGAACGTCGGCGATCTACCGCGCGCAATACATCAGCTTACGGTCCAGACCAGACCAGCGCGAGCGCAAAAACAAAGAAACACGCGTCTTTTGTTTGCTAAGCCCGCGGGGCAAGCAAGAAATTGTTTTGTGGAGGAAAGTGACTGTGTGGGGATTACGGCGAGTTTGTGTGTACTTGTAAAGGGTGTGTGGCTATGTGAGATAGTAGGGATGTTTTAATATATTAAAAGCATTTTTTTTGCATAATATAAAATGCGTGTGTTCTACGAAGGGATCTAGGCAGTCTAGTACTCACATTAAATCAGATAAGTTATAACTCCCATGTAATAGGGGGCGACTATATTATTAGCGTAATTTTCCTACTAATTTACTGTGTAATCTGTAACTACAAGTTAAAACTATTAAACACAAACATGATGGTCAGTGGACTTAGGTGGTTAGTGAACAGGAAATGCTATCTTCTTAACTATGAACTGGCATAATCAGCTTATTGCGTAGCCACTGATGGGACCCAGGCCTCCTCTATTTATAAGGAAGTGGGCTGTAACCCACCGCGCAGTCCTAGTGCAGGTTGGTGGGACTAAGGTACCTATACAATATTTATAAAATACCTACCTATTTTCAATCACGAAACTTCCCATATCCCACTACAAAATCGTTTAAAAACGGTGAAACAAACAGTAATTTGTCTGTAACAATAAATATTAGATCGACTAATGGTCTCTGCCGGTGCCTCGTAGATAGCTAGCGTGATTTACGACGCAAATCGTACATGTTTGCTGTAATCATACTATCGAACTCGCGATCACTGCTATGTATGTGGGTAAAAATATCACGCCTGTATATCAGGAAAAGGTAGGCAGACGACACGCACATTCCGCTAGTTTTGTTGAAGTTCCCCGTGACAGGGGGCGAGCTTAATGCCAGGTATAGAGCACAAATCTTTATTGAGAAATTCCATAATAAAATCAACACAATGTCTAACTTAGGAATTAAACCCAAGACCACACGCTCAACACAACTGAGCTTGTCGTAGTTATGACCACTAAACCAGACAGGTTCTGAATACTTCGGTAGAGGTTATGAGTCAAAAGAAATCCTATTAGTTTTCCACTTAGACAAACCTCAACTATAAGCAAGTGTAAATAAAGTTGATTTTAGACTGACTAGGATTGTTGAAAACGTCATTAAAATATGAAGTTGTAGCGCAAACTGAACCTTATGCGTAAACATAACAGTAGTTTTTCCTAAAACTCGTGTTTGTTTACATGTTTGGCAAATGAATTGTGAACGCAGATTAACTAATATTAGAAACGCGAAAGTAAGTTTGTTAGTTAGATTGTTTGTTTGTTTGTAACGGTTTCACAATAAAACGGTTGAACAAATTTGGATGAAATTTGGCAAAAAAACAGCATTACCTGGAAAAGGATATAGGATACCTTTTATGCCGATATTTGCACGGGATCGAGACATGTGCGTGAAACCGCGGAGCGCAGCTAGTACTTCAAAACACATACATGTACATACATAATTACCTAATAGCGTGGAGGATATCCACGCTATTAGGTAATGCAATTGCATGTCAGATAGGTACCTAATATGCACACTGCATTTGTTTTAAATAATACAAGTAGAGCCACAGACTGGCTTGAAGCAAAATTTCCCCTTAAACTAATAGCTGCCTATTAAGCTCTCAATTCAAACAATGCTTTTGCCCCTAAAAATGTTTGTATAACATTAAACAATACATTTCATCATTATTTCAACTACATTTGAAACGCGTTTAGAAGTTAACGCAAACGTAACGCATTAATACGAGTTAATGGCTCGAAACATTTACGTACTTAACGCAGTTATAAATTATTTACAGCTATAACGGAAACGAGTGAGTTATGTGATTTATGTTAGGTTTACGTTATCTGATTGCGAATATTGGTGATAGCCTTGACTCTGTTATCGGTCGGTTGATAAGGAAGTACCGTGAATTTGATCCCGTGTGCATATTATTAGGTGAGACATTCAGTTAATTTTAAATAAGAATAGATTTTTTCTTTTCTCAAATTGAAGAGAAGAGCCTCTTTCAGTTTAAATTATGTTTTGGTGTAAAGATTTGGAAGTTACTTATTAAAGTTGGTGCCACAGACTCTCTTAACTACCGTCAAGGCTCCTGCAGACAGACGCGACGCGATTCTAGTAGAACAATTTCCATGAAGTTTTCATAGAAATTATTCTAATAGTCGCGTCGCGCCTGTCTGCAGGAGCCTTCATTCGTGAAGGCGTAACACATTCACAATCAAACTAACTACTGACTAATTTTGAAATAAAATCAACCAACAATGTAACTCTTATATCATTGTAAAAAGTTACATATAAATTAGAATGAGTGCCGAGAATAGGGATATGATGACTGGGTCAAAAAAAGCAATTGTATTTAGTCAGTCAGTCAGTTAATATAAAACAATTAGACATGTATTTTTTTCTTTATCATATTAATAAAAAATGATGATGAGGAACTCGTGGCTAAGTAATAACTGCCGCACGGGTCGATCCATCAGGTTAAGCTACGCTTGCCGGGGTTGGTCTGTGGATGGGTGACCATCTTTACATACCGAGACTCCTCCGTGCCTCGGAAAGCACGTTAAGCCGTTGGTCCCGGCTGTCATTCGTGGATCTTTGACAGTCGTTACGGGTTGTCAGAAGGCCGAAAGTCTAACAACCAGTCTTACCAAGGGGTATCGTATTACCCAGTTACTGGGTTGTGGAGGTCAGATAGGCAGTCGCTTCATGTAAAATACTGGTATTCAGCTGCATCCGGTTAGACTGGAAGCCGACCCCAATATAGTTGGGAAAAGGCTAGGCAGATTGATTGATTAATAAAAAATTACTTAGGTAAAACGCATTAAAGTTGGAGTGGGGGTTGCGTTGCTACGTCACAAGTAGGTAAGTATAAAATCTAGTATTGCATAATCTTTTGATAAAGTAAAAAAATAAAAAATACGTATCCAATTTTTTTAAATAATACAACTGACGGACAAAAAAATATTTTTAGTCCTCATCCCTATTTGATCAAACTCTTTAGATGCATTGTAATTTATTTTATACATCGTTTTTTTTTTATTCCTGTCGCTTATGACATTTATTTTGTACCTACATCGTCGAGTGACCTCTAAGTTCATTTATAAAGAAAGAACAAGGTTATGTAGAACCTAATGCCCATTTTCACTAACACTAAGCCACACCTAAATGTAATGCCATTTAGGCAGATCTAATCATTTGCAATGAGGTTTTTATTCAAACTCAAATAATTTATTTCAATTAGGCACATAAAAGGCACTTTTGAATATCAAAATGTATAAAAAAAAAAAAGATTCTAGTCGCCCCTTCCAAAAGGTAGTTTTCGCATGGAGAAGAATGGGCAAGAAACTCCACCGTTACTCTTTTAAAATATTTTATAATGTTTTGTATACATTAATTATAATATGTGAAATTAAATCTTATTCCAGGTGCAACCTGCACCTGGAATAAGATTACCTACGATAGATAAAAATAATTAAAAATGAAGCAATGACAGATAAATTAAATAATTATGTGATAGATACCACATATTTACAAAAATTGTAACGATAATTCTAAAATTTTAACAAGTAATACTAATAAGTCAGTGTGTGAGTTCAAGTAATCACAGAATGTAAAATCAATGTTTTATAAGAATAATATTAATTATACAACTATATTTGCGACCAGTTAGATTTTGTCTAGATTCTAAATTTTCCTATGGAGCAGGACCAGCATGATTCCAAGCATTCTTATCTTGGATATAATTCTCTAATTTGTAACTAATGTGCTTGTTCACAACACACTTGTGCAAAATGCGCAAGTGTGCGCAATGTTAATGCGCTTGTTTGTACTTTTTATATTAGCTTATTCTTTCATTTAATTGTGATATTATAATATTGATAAAAAGATTAATTATCGAGTATCGGTCTAGTTAAGAACCGATACTAATATTCAATAGTCAATTTCCACAACCACGAGCACCCCACGACCTAGCCTACCGATACCTATCGCTAATGTATAGCCTTGTTTATACTGCAGTGGAGGCTCAAAAGTGCGCCATGCGGGTAGTATCACCTTGATTGACGTCACTCCGGGGACACACGAGTAAACACACGCTGTCTGTACGTCATGAATATTCTGTGGGGAGATTTTATAGTTTCTGTAGTGGGTAGTGGGTAGGTGTGATGTTTGATTACAGTACATAGATTAAATTTAATAAACTTATAAAGGCTGTGAAGTCACGCTACACAAGTTGTCTTCTTTTAACTGAAGATTGTTAATAAGGAGTATTTTTTGAAGTGAAAACTTCGTTAGAAGTAGCGAATGTGACATCATATTGAATGGAGAAAAACTGGAATTTATTAATCAAACAGTTTTCCTTGGAATCACGCTAGACGAGAAATTACAATGGGGACCCCATATAACATCTCTCGCGGGGCGGCTAAGCTCGGCCGCTTATGCTGTTAGAAAGATAAGACAGTTAACAGATGTAGAAACCGCGCGTTTGGTCTATTTTAGCTACTACCACAGTATTATGTCGTATGGCATTTTACTGTGGGGTCGGGCTGCTGACATTGAATCCATCTTTGTTTTACAAAAAAGAGCTGTCAGAGCCATTTATAATCTACGTCGTCGCGAATCTTTCAGGGAACTATTTAAAAAGATTAATATTATGACGGTACCTTGCCAATTCATTTATTCAAATATTATGTATGTGAGAAAAAATCTACATCTTTTTAATAAAATAAGTGATAGACATAATTTTAATACTAGAAATAAAGATAAAATAGATCAACCATTTTTCAGACTATCTAAAGTAAGTACATCTTTTATGGGGTACTGTGTTAAATGTTACAACAGAATACCTTGTGATATATTAGAATTAAATGAAAGAAAATTTAAAAATCATATAAAAAGTACACGTTGTAAACAAGCATATTACAAATTAGAGGATTATATCCAAGATAAAAATGCTTGGAAACATGCTGGTCCTGCTCCATAGGACAATTCAGAATCTAGACAAAATCGAACTGGTTGCTAATTTAATTGTATAATTATTATTTTTTAAACATTTATTTTATTTTATTTTTTGTGATTACTTGAACTCACACACTGACTTATTATTATTAGTATTACTTATTATAATTTTAGAAATATAGTATAATTTTACAATGTTTGTAAGTATGTGAGCACCATGCATCTATCACATAATTATGTCATTCCTTCATTTTTCATTCTTTTTACCTATCGTGGTATAGTAATCTTATTCTAGGTGCATTGTCTTCACATATAATTATATAATAAGTGTATACAAGCTATAATGATTTTTTTTTAAAAGAGTAACGGTGGAGTTTCTTGCCCATTCTTCTCCATACGAAAACTACCTTTTGGAATGGGCGACTAGAATCAGTTTTATTATTTTTTGTAAAGTTTGACGTTCAAAAGTGCCTTTTTTGTGCCTAATTGAAATAAATTATTTGACTTGACTTCTTTAGCGGCGTTGTGCACTTTTTTTGTGTTAAGACGGAGGGAGAGTAGACCGGTGAAAAATTATTCCCCAACCATTCCAAAATATCTAAAATGCACAACGTTAATATTCAATTTTAGGTACACTTTTACCGGCACTCCCGGAGTGCAACCGGTTTTTTTTTAAGTCTGATAGGGATATCCTGGTTTTATTTTCTATGTGGCACCCGTAAGTTTGTATAGTCAGTTCGACAGGTATTTGATGAAAATGTAAACAAACCTTGTTCAGGTGAAATTCTTTCATTTATTTCAAATAAGTTAGTAGTAAAATAAAACAGGTAAGTACTTATACCTATTTTTATGAAAGCTGATCTGGTCACGCCAACAATAATTCGGTCCTGAAAAGTATCAGAACCAACCTTCGATACGAGCGGACGTGTAAATTACAGTGAATCGGCCGTGACAAAAGTCGAGGCGGAAAAGAGAGGAATAGAAGGGACATGCAGCACTCACCAGGGGCAGGCCAGCGGGATCCAATCTCCTTCGACCGTCGCACAGCAGAGTATCACTACGCGGGTCGCGCGACCAATATTTGAATATAGTTTTTGTTCTTATTACACTGGGTAATCAAACACAAGGGAGCGTTTGGCGGAGCGGGAATGTATTGAATATTGCAGAGAAAGGCTCGATATGATCCTCGTCTCCTCGCGGATGAACAGACGAACGGGCTCGTCATGTGGTGCGGGGGTGGTTTCGAGAGATCCGTTACACACGTGCGTCCATGTGCAATTTCTTCGTCGAACTGTCAGCTGTGAGTTCTCGTTCTCTTGTTCTCATGTTCACGTTCTTGAATGATGCTAGAAACGCTGCATGTGCGGGTTTGGAAAAGGAGCGGGAAATACAAACTGCCTCATATTATAATAGTGAATCTATTGGAATCTATCTAATCAGTGTTGGCGTTACCATGATCATTAACTTTTGTATGATGTCTTATATTCTATCAGATAAGTTGTTGAATCCTTCAGAAAGCAAGGGCCACTTTGTGATTTTCAGCAAAATTATAGCTTCCCCTCTCCGCAGACATGGCGGTTGTATGTAAAATTGCATTGTACAGTTTATAATTAAGCGTTGCAATCATGACAGTAGCCTTCCCTACTTACGCATCCATTATAATATTATTTTTACATGAGGACGACCGCATACAGCAGTGACTTTCAACGAGACCAAAATATTAAAATTCAGTCATCCGCGCGGCACTATAGCGCCCACTAAACGTCCACATCTCATCCAGATCGCGGCCAACAACAAATAAGCTAAAACTTTACAACGACGGTAGTCCACTACAATGCCGACCTGTCTCCCCCCCCCCCCCCCGACCCGCTCGCGATATACTCAACAAAAGGCCTTCTGCATGCACGCCGTCTTTCATTTGATATTTGTATTTTTGAGATGTTATATTTTATACTGGATGTGACCGAAATTTTGAAGATTTTGAAGCTTTTTATAAGATAGGCAACACTAGCTCTTACAGCATTGATTGTACCTACCTATACGACATAAGTAGCCGAATAAACAAGCTGACCACTGATGAACTTTATAACAATTTATAGGTGTAATTATAACGGAAGGAACTTGGAAGGAAGATGTAAAGATTGCGTCTGAATCGAACTGGAGTTCGATTCAGACGCAATCTTTACACATAGGTAGGCACCTACTCCTAAATGAAAAATTCTAAAACCTAACTTTATGTAAAAATAGAAGTTTATTAACTTAGGTATAGAGATAGATAAGAAATCACGTCACATTGTGTATAAATATAGCCATTACATAATAATCAGTAGAATACGTTATCAACCGCTACCCTAATAACATTCGCTTTTGATTGCTATCGTATTAAAACAAGGTAATTTCCGTGTAATCAATTGGATCGTACTTGTTATATACGTCAGAGCGAGTATAAACAAAATAGTGCTGGGTCTGTAGTACGAAGTATTAACGCGATCATGAATCGAGTCCGAAAAGGGATGGTGCTATCGGTAATGTCTAGCTCTATAAGTGCGTTTGCCCTCCCCAGCCATCAACGGGACGTCACCGAGAAACGAGATTGTTTGAAACGAACGTGAAGTCCCGGTCACGGCAATTATTTGTCCATCGCGACCACAGATATAGATTATATCTTTGGTCGCGACCGAACTCGGCGGTTCAGTATGTTTATTCTGAAAAATCTTACCGTGAAAACTTAGGTAAAGTGAGCTTGAACTAGCTTGAAGTAAGCTGTCATATTACAGTGTCACGGTGAGATTTTTAGAAAATAGATCGGCGTTCTCTCTCGATACTAACGAAATATAGTGAGTCAGCAAATTAGTAATTCTATGCAGTTGCGTTTGTGACTAGTAGACCAACGAAAGAAACTGCATTTGTCAAACTCCTATACAATTCCGACCATTTTCTTTGTAAGTATAGCGCACAGCAGCGCTGACAACTGTACCTACTAGCAATATGTTAAATTAATTAGATACCGCTTTATACTCTGTACTATCAATTTAATCATATCTTAAAGTAATATATTTTACTATTTTACTGTAAATATGTTTCTTTGTGTTAATTTTGAAGGTGCAAATTAACATTTATTTCATTTTTTTATAAAAATAAAATTTAGGCATAGAAAATGCCTTTAATTGAAGGCTCCACTCTTCCCTTACATTATAAACGTACGTGTATAAACAGGTATAGTGAGAAACAGAAAGGAAAAAAAAAAATTCACCACCCTTGGTTGGCATTAAGACCGCCTTTGTACTTTTTATTAGTGTGAAAAGTTTAAATAAGTAAAATTAAAATACAATAACTTTTTACGAGTGTGTGTGTGCGTGTGTGTTGGGGTGTGAGTGTGTGTGTGTGTGAAGGAGAGAGAGAGAGATTTAGAGTATACATAAGTGGCTAAATAAGCGAATATCTCATTAAGTCACACGTTGCAAAAGTAACTTTGTGTCATTATAATTTAAAATGTGGAGCCATATTTTTAATTTCTTTATTTCTATATATTTTTTAATCATAAATAAGAAGAAGCTGAGCGTTTTTTATATTGTCTACTGGCAAATTCAGTCCTAGGTGTGGGAACGTTTACTATGCAATGTTTTTTTTTTGTATTTTAGCATCATATGGTATCTCTTTGTGCATTTTGAGGATGATAAGAAGGATATACATTTTCCTTACTGACATCAGATTACATAATTCGTAAAGCTTGTCAGTAGAGAATCTTCTTTTTTTGAACTACATCACCTTAAGTATCGCTCTTTGAGCGCATTCTACACCTAGAAAACTGGATTTCGCTGCTCCACCCCAAACAGTTATGCAATACACTATGACAGACTGGACCAAAGATACATAAATTTCATTTAAAAGATTTCTATGGTTGTTCTTATTTTTATTAACATGTATTCTTCTTGGTACAACATATCTCAGCTCCTTGAAAATACATATGTTTCCTTACTCAACTCATGACTTATTCCACTTGAGGATACCAGGAAAGACGCTGGTCAATAATCACTCCTAGGTATTTTGCTTGGGTAACTTGTTGGATAGTTGGGCAATTGTAGCTAGTTCTACCCATACCAATGTCGCACGCGTGGATTTTTAAATTAAATTCTAAATTTAGTTGAACCCGGTTATAAATATTAAAGCAAATTTAGTTGGATTTACTAGCGTTCAGGGTGAGCAGATTATCTTTTAACCAAGTTGCAACGAGAGCAAGCCCATCTTCTGCGCTATTTTTAACATCATCCCATGTTTTCCCTATGAAGACGACAGCTGTATCATCGGCGTATGAGAATACTTTGGCATTATTAATCTTCATGTTGCAGAGGTCATTTATATAAATTAAAAACAGCGTAGGTCCAAGTACCCTTCCTTGAGGTATGATACATCTACGTCCTCACCAATAATTTGTCCAAGTTTCACTTTTTGTGTCCTACCAGAAAGATAATCTTTAAACAGTGCCAGGGGTATTCCACGAACCCCAATAGCTTCAAACTTACGTAAAAGGATGGGAGTAGAGACAGTGTCAGAAGCTATTTTATTATTTTATTTATCAATGCTAGTTTCTTCATCTGTTCGGAATATATCTGCATGGGCGGTTATTTTAGCTTACATGAATATTATGATTAAGCAATACTTTGCGTTGCTATGTAATCGCGAACTAAGTTTTATCATCGTTTTTCATTAGTGTAATATGATAAGAAGAACCTAGTAAGCAGTGTCGTCATGTGTCAGACTAGTCTCGGGCTGGTCACACATGACTAGCTGCCCGAATGTTCCAAAATGTCTGAATTCTAATTTCCCAATACCATACAACGTGGCAAAGGCGCCAGCCTTTCGGACACTTTTCCCAGTGAGTTTGACAGCGATGTGGATGAATTTTATGATTCTCATTGAAGACCTCTTACATTTTACGTGACTGATCTTGAATGTTCACTTAATTAAATCTCCTGTAATACCTACATAGAGAAGCCGCCTCAATTATCCAATTGGCCCGTGAGCCCACGGTGCCTAAGTGACACATATCTCGCGACATGAACGTGCATGTATGTCGCGATGTCGTTTCATCTCGCCGTATCTCCGTGTCATGTATTATTTTTAATCCGGCACACAATGCAGCGCGACGCGACCTCGCCGCACACGGCTAATCCGAGCCGCGGTGCTGTGCCCATTGTTTTACGATGCGGAATTATAGGGATATTCATGATTTGTGGGTTCTATTTGATTCTATAATACCTAGTGTGCTACTTTTAACTTCCTCGATAAAATGCTTAGGTAAGTAACAGGGCTTATAACAATTTAGATTTAACAGCAAATGCAGTTCTGACAAACTGAGTTTATCATCTATATTATTTATTAGACAGGACATTGGATTCTGCGATAACCGATCCGCTTGGCAAAAAATAACACAAAATAATAAATATACCTATTCATTATTTTGACTTGACTAAAATGTGCTTGTGTGGTTCTGTGTTGGTACATTTATGTGACGGAATAAAAATTCTGAACCACGACACTATAGGTACCTACCTACTGCTATATGCGACATTTTGTGCTTACGATATTCGATTCAGCAAAAGTAACCCAAATGAAGTAACGGCCCAAATGGTTTGGTTGCGGACTTGCCTTGTTGCTTTGTGGAAATTTTCCTCAATCATATTATATACCTATTGTTACATAATTATCATAGCATTACGCCTTTTTCCCAGTTCGTAGTACGTCACTAGCTATACTTTTGCCGGTACGGTAAAGACTACCAACAGAATTTCTGATTCATTGGACACGCTCTCACTCGTGCATTGGCGCTCACCTCAGCGATGCGATGATGTAGATAACAACGTCCCGTCTTATTCACTGCATGTCTATAACTTATCGCTGCCTACTTACTCTGTACCTGCACATCTGCCTGTGTCTGTGAGCGAGCGTGCCCTCATTGTAGGATGGATGAATACGATGTTGGGAAAGTTACAGTTGATAAAAAAACTTTCATGAAAATGTTACATTCATTCCTATATGGAACTAAGGATCATGGTTTGAAATGGAAGTGGGTTTACGTAATACCAACGTATGTAGGTACACGTACGTACCTATATATAGTGCAAAAGACGACATGAGGAACTTAGATAGAAACTTAAGATAAGTTAAGATATTTATTTTGCAAATACAGGTCCAAAACACGGTGACGTATACAACATAATTAGCAACAGCCATATTTAATCAGAAGGCATGCAAAAGTACAAAATACACTAGAGATGATAAGTACATAATAATAAAGATTAACTATAATTACGAAATAAGGAGCTTCACGGACGCTACTTCCGGGCCCTACATGGACCCGATATAGAGTTACTAGCGTTCGTAGCCTGGCTGTGTTTTGGTGACCTCTTTGGGGGAATCCGAAGGTTTTGTCTGTATAATTATGGATGAAGTTATGATGACGAACAATTACCGGAGATTCATTGTGAAGGACGGCACGGTTGACATATGTCGGGCATGCCACCGTCCGGGAGAATCAATCCGACACATTATCTCCAGGTGTTCTCGTCGAGCTAACGAAGATTACTTGCATAGACACAATCTTGTAGCCAGGATTATCCATCAGCAACTTGTTCTGAAATACAGCCTTGTATAATCGGAAGTACCCTACTACAGGTATGTGCCCTACCCAGTTCTCGAAAATAGAAATATCACATTGTACTGGGATCCATCATCACTGACAGAACTATTGTTGCCAATAAGCCTGATATAGTGGTGATGGATCGAGGAGAGCGGCGCCCAATGATTATTGACATAACGGTCCCGCATGACGGGAACCTCGTGAAAGTCGAGAAAGATAAACAAATTAAGTATCTTGATTTGGCTCGCGAGTTTGTCGACATGTGGGATGTGGACTCAGCGATCATTGTGCCGATAGTCAATGGCTTAATTGCCAACAGCCTCGACCAACACCTAAGGAGGCTCTCGTTGGGCAGCTGGATTAAAGGCTTGATTCAGAAATCGGTACTCCTGGACACGGCTCGCATTGTTAGGAGGTTCCTGTCTCTGGAGCCCTGACCGCCGGTAGTTTTTTTTTTTTTTTTTTCTATTATTAAAAATATAATTAATGTGTATATAGTAAAATAAAGGAAAGATCAACAATGTCAATATAAATATTGATTAACTATAATTACAATTTAATTATGAAGTACTTCAATACTTATTTATGTATGAACACACATTTTTCAGCTATGTTTATCTACAGGAATATTCCCAAAATTACTAAAAAAAGCTGTGATAACACCAGTATTTAAGTCTGAAGACAAAGGCTGTGTGAATAACTACAGACCCATTTCTGTGTTAACAGGCCTCTCAAAAATTTTAGAAAAAATCATTAATAGTAGATTGATAAAATATCTAGAAGATAACAAACTACTTTCAGATAGTCAATTTGGTTTTAGGCCCAAAAGATCAACTAGCCAAGCAGTACACAAATTGACTAATTATGTCACTACCAATCTAGATAATGGTATGCACACAATTGGCATTTTTCTAGACCTTGCCAAGGCCTTCGACACTATTTCATGTTCTTTACTTTTGCACAAGCTTGAAACACTTGGGATAAGAGGAGCACAACTTCAATTATTTTCTGATTATCTTAGCGATCGTCAGCAATGTGTAAAAATTGATCAGTATACAAGTTCTGAACTTAAAAATAGTTGTTTTGGAATACCACAAGGCAGCATTTTGGGCCCCACGTTATTTTTAATCTATATAAATGAACTGTGCCGCTTGTTACTCCAAAATGGTGTCATAATGTCTTATGCGGATGACACCGCTCTATTGTTCTCAGCAAAATCAAGAGTTGAGGTCTATGAACATGCTCAGAATGGTTTTAACACTGTGTCAAATTGGCTTCATAATAATCTACTAACATTAAATACAGATAAAACAAAATACATTTTATTTACAATGAGAAATACTAACATACCGCTTACTAATATAAACATATACGCACATAATTGTAGCACGTACGCTGACACTGCATGTTCCTGCCCCACTTTAGCTAAAGCTGACCATTTAAAATATCTAGGTGTCACTATTGACTCCAATCTAAAGGAGAATGACCGCCAATGGGCCCCTTAGTTTTGGTGACGTGTCAAGACTATTTACTTCTCAAAAATTAAGTCGTATTTTTACATGTTCAAGTTTTTTTTTTCAACATTTCTTTTACCCTAGCATTGGAAAACAATATTAATATATATTTTATTGAATTTAGATCAGTTCCGCCATTAAAACTTGACGTGAATGTTGCCAGACGCGGACTATGTCAATTGAATAATTGTAATCGATTGAAAATATCGATATTTTACTAATCCGTCGACTAAAATGACCGGAGATAGGCTACAATAGCTTTTCTTTCGTCATAATCTAGCTAACACTCTCATGTAACTGATTTGGCACGAAGTAGACGACGGGTGGGCTCAAATAAAGAAAATAAAAGTAGTTAATAAACTAAAATAAAAAACACGAAGGAATTATATTTTGAAGGAGTGTATATTCTACCCACAAACGTATAATATTATAACTAGGAGATTCTGCCGGTCTTACCTCTGCGGTGCTTGTAGCTAAAGTACGATCCTGAAATGATGTGAAGGTCCTCTGTCCGATAGCGAAGAACTAAGGCGGAAACAGACGCTCCGGTTGCCCTTCCGATTGTCTGATCGGAACATCGAATCTGATTAACTGCCTACACGCTCCGGTTTTGCCTTCTGAAGAGAAACCAGAGCGTCTGTTTCCAGCCAAAAGAGTCTGAAGCGGTCGGAAGACCAAAGACAAGATCTATATTCTCTATGATCAGATCCGACTATCGGAACGGAGGGTCTGTGCTGTATAAAGCAAAATGTATGGCAGCTACGCTTCCGAATGTCTGATCAGACAATCGGAAGAGCAACCGGAGCGTCTGTTTCCGTCCATAATCCCACGTAAATATTATGTGTTTCATGGTATTTCTACCGTCAGAAATATTCCGTTACCTTCATAACTGATTAGTTTCTTTCAAAAACAAAAGTTAGTACCACATACATTATTGTGGTTAGTACTCAGGTTTAATACCTCCCATACATACCTAAATAGCGTTTATAATTATCTTTTTAATTATGTAAATAATATTTTTTACAACACATCGATTTGCTAAATCGATTACCAAAATATTTAATATGGTCACACTTAAACAGATCTATCTGTCAAGTGTCAAATCAATGCATCAATCAAATTGTTTCGTGCCGTCCGTTTTGCGTCGAGTTGAATTTATTCCCGTATTTACTTCAGTTCGTTACAATTTGAAGCTGTTGAGTTGAGCGTTTACGTTCCTGCAGTGGATTTTTTTTGAGATATTGGACTCCTGTTTTAGTGATAAGTGAGGAAATGACTCTGTTTTAGTTTTTAAGTGAGCCTTGGACTCGTTTTACTCCTGAAAAATGTCTACACCTGGTAGAGGTCGGGTAAACCACCCTCTCTCTCGCTGGTGTATCAATTGCTCCCTACGTTTGGCGCCGAATCTTCGTAGACGTCAAATCGAAGAATTAGATGAACCAATGCTTATCCTTCTGAGAACCTGGGTAACACCGGTAAGTGTCTATTGTGTCATTTACCAGATTTATACGAACACTTAGGATGCCTATGTTTGGCCAATCAAGGGGTCATCGTCAACTGCAAATCTCTATTATTTCCGCTAAAACATAAATTAACGTTTACACACGTACAATATAGGCATAAGGTGATATGAGAAAACCTAGACCATTGCAATGAGCACATGAATAAATGTACGTTTTATTTATTTAGGAATTCTCTGATTTATTTTTGTTATCTTTTCAGATATCCGCTGATGACATCCTGTCTTGAATGTTTTGTATTATTACAAAACCGAAATCATCAACCCTATCCCTTGTATCCCCTGCTCTTGGACACCTCAACATATTTTTTGCATGAATGTCAATTGCAAGCCGCAGAACTTATAGGTTTAGTCAAGACTGTCCTCAAAGGAACGTTATACTAAGATGAACGGACACCAGCACATCACGTAAGTGTTTAAATCGTGGCAGAATAACTGTGATTGAACTAATTTAACAAAAATAAATATAATATTTTCTTATTTTTAGGTCTTGCATTTGGACCGAGTATGTCGTGCTTGTTGGGAGGCTGCAACGAGAGAAATACAAAACCAGGCCGTTGGTGGTGTTAACAGATCCACAGTGGATTCTGCGTCAGTGACTGATAACATGGACGATAACATTGCAGATGCTGTGATTCCTGTACCACCTCCACTGCCACTGCCGGTTCCACCACCTCAGGAACAACAATTACCTCGAACATTTCCAAAAAAATAATTACTTAAGTACAAATGGGTTTCTGCAAGTTCACGTCATTGCATGTTCCTTGGTTGTGCGAACACTGAACGTCCGAATGAGTACCTTGTTTACTACTGAAAATGGTCCCATGCGCTCATTTTTTAGACCCAGTGATGTATTCATTTTGGACAGAGGATTTCGAGATGTGATTGCTGAGTTAGAACAATATAATTATAAAACTCACATGCCAGTCATCATTATCGGAAAACAAACAACAATTAACCACCCACCAGGCTAATAAATCTAGATGTGTAACAATGTGCCGGTGGGTGGTAGAGGTTGTAAATGGGAGAATCAAAAGAGATTTTAAATTGTTTCGCCAGGAATATTTTAATAGAGCGTCAAGTCACTTTATGACTGATTTCAAAATACCTTGTTCAGTTTTGAATAAATTCCATCCTACAATTGATGACAGACCCGATGCTGTGGAGTACCTAAATATTGCTCTGTCGAGATTATATACAGTAAATTATTTATCGGAATTAATTCAAAGGGAACATATAAATAGAAGACGTACGATTTTCCAGAGCATAAACAGCAGTGCTCCCCATCTAAATAACTTTCCAAGATTAACATTAATCGAATTAAGAAGATTTGCTTTAGGATCTTACCAATTAAAACAGGCAAGACCCTAGTATGGGGAGCATGTGCGGGCGAATGTTACCTACAGTGTAGAAATAAGCAATGAATTTTAATAGAAGATTTGCCCTTAATATTAGGTCAAAACAATTATAGGGCCAGAATTAAATCGAGACATGTGAGTAGCAGGAATTATTACACATGTTTATTGATAAGTGGAGACCAACATAGGGCAAATTCTTTAGAGAGTATCATTGCTTATTATTGTAGTTGCTTAGTGGGAAATCGTACAGTAGGGTGCTGCGCTCATACTATGACCGTATTGTGGTATTTAAGCTTGGGTCGTTGTAATGATATAAGTGCCCCAGCGCAATTTCTAGACCATATTATATTTGATGAAGAATAAATGTTTTACCTTACTATTTATTGTTTTTTTTTTTTTTTATTAAGCAGGCCTAGAGCAGCTTAACTTGACTTGAGATGGATCCGTGCGGTTGTTGTAACTTAGCCATGAGCTCCTATGACCTAAGGAGCCGCAGGTAAGTATTTATTTTTAACAAAACTACATGGTGAGGGCAAAGCCTGCTTAACGCTGCACAGCATAACAAGAGATATTTGTAAGCGCAAGTACTTAACCTACATAATATCTAGCAAGAGAAGAAGTTATGTAGTGTTTTCTAAATTCAGGAATCAATATTAATACATAAACAATATGATTAATTTAATTTCAAATATGTTTAAAACAAAAAAAACTGGTTTTATAACCTCAATTTCAGCATCCGAAAAAATAAGATTTCTCTTAAACTAGGGTGAAAAATTGAAAATCGATTTCAGGATATGAAAAGGTAATTCTAGGTCTACAAAACCAAGTAAAAACCACCGTGACATGCGAAGTTTTTTTAGGGGCCCAAAACTCCTAACAAAATGGGCATACTCCTTTCCGTAAACATATCGAGTTACTATGTACTAGAGTGCGCAAATTAATATATGTCTTTAAGAATTTGCGGAACATAGCCGACTATAAATTAATTAAACAGGTTTATTTCGCTTTGTGTCAATCCATTCTTACCTATTGCATAACTTCTTGGGGTGGTGCTGCAAAAACAATTTTACTCCCTCTAGAGCGTGCTCAAAGAGCAATTCTAAAGGTTGCTACCTTTCGCCCTTTTAGATTTCCTACACACCAGCTCTACATAGCATGTAATGTACTAACAGTACGGCAATTATTTATACTAAGCATAGTACTACACCAGCACACTGCACTTCCTTTTGACCCAGTACCCTCCGACAAGAGAAGGAAGGACTTAGTTTGCATAAACCCTCAAACTAGACATGCGTTTGCTAATCGATTTTATGTATTTTTAGGACCTTTTCTGTATAATAGGCTCAACAAGTTATTAACCTTCTATAGTGTAAGTTATAAAACATGTAGTAAAATGTTATCAGAACATTTAGCGATACTAAATTACACAGACACAGAAAAACTTCTAGAAAATTTGTCATGATGGTAATTTATGTCGTAAGTATTTACTTTTGTATATTTACATAGGTTTAGTTTTAGATAATAAGAAACCAAAATGCTTTTTCTCATAGTTTTTAACAGATTATTTTATATCGGTTTAACTTAAAATTTTAGTGTTCCAATTTAATTAAAATGTAAAGTGATGGCCTGAAACACAGGTTTGAATTAACCTAGGTCGGGCGAGTCGCTACCTAACATTGTAATTCCATACCATGATTACTTGCACCTGTTCTTAACATATATTAGTTTTAGTTTATTTTTAGGCACTATAATTATTGTTTGGATAATATTTACTTACTGTTGACTATGTGTACACTTCTTGTAAACGTTTTATTCAATATTTTATTCAATATGTTACACACAATCCTTCTGCAGTCAACTTATTTCGTGACTCTATGTGTTGTTTCCAACTAAGTTTTTTGTCTATATTTAAACCTAGATATTTAGTACTTACTACACCGTTAAGAGCAATCTGCATGTGCAATATAATAATGTACCATTCATGCAGATTGCTCAGATCTGGCATGCGTTGGTTAAAATGCATAAAAATCCTAAACATAAACCTTTGGTTTGCTTATATTTATTATTAAGTTATTTTCGTCTAACCATTTTGTAATCTATTCTAAAGAAATCTTAATGTCACTTTCGTATGTATCTAAACTTTTCAAAGGTACTCGTATTGTCACGGTACTGTCATTTGCAAATAGGGTCAATGGTTGTTCAATTAATTCCGGTAAGTCATTAATATATAATATAAATAGCAAAGGACCCAAGACTAGACCAGACTCCCCTGCGGTACCCCGTAACTAACTATTCGCTCGTCTGATCTAAATATCTCGTCTTCTATATAAACTAAATTAATTCTATCAATTTCAGTTATTTGTCGTCTATTATGTAGATAAGACTGAAACAGGTCTAGAACCTTACCTACCCCTTACCGTAAGCTTCGAGTTTCTTCACAAGTGTAGAATGGTGGACATAGCTCCACAACTAATTGACATACACACTGATTAACATTTTGAAAATACTGATGGAGCTGCTGAAGATTGTAAGACCATTTTTGTATTGTATAAACTCAATTTCCTTTGTTTTATATAATTGCATAGCACAGGTGTGAGTACTATGTACTAAAGAGCTACCATTTACCGGGTAATATGTAGTATTTCATTGACTTGAATGTGCCCTGGCGGCTGTGAGTATGTCATGCTCACTCAAATGTCTCGCTGATGGTGGCGTGTGTGTTGGATCATTTAGCTCCCTTCAAAATGGTTGAGCTGAATGGTGCTGATCCATGCGTCATGTTCGTGAACGGGCGCCGTCAGTTGGGACTGGTCATCTCTTAGCTGCCATGGCTTATTTTAATTTATTTTAAGTTTTTGAATGATTATTTTTATTACGGACGCTTTTACGAACGTGCACGTCTTATTACATTGTTCTCACATGCATAATTTCAAAATGAATGATGTAACCAATATTTTGTATCAATTTTATATTTTATTTAAAAGAGTGTCCGTGGAGTTTCTTGCCCGTTCTTCTCCATAGGTACCTACTACGCTTTGGAATGGGCAACTAGCTTCATATTTTTGACTGACCGACCCCTTGACAATTCAAAAGTGCCTGTAAATGGTTTAATTGAAATAAATGCTTTGAGTTTGAGTTTTATAATCAAACGCCTGCGTCTTGTCGCAGAAAATAGCGCAGAATCGGTTTCGTTTATCTACATTATTTTAATGACATTCTGCGTAAAATCAAAAATCGCCATATTGATTGTTCTGCTTGGTTCCATCCCTTTGTTGTTTACACAAAATATTGGTTTTTCGAAATATTTGTATATCTTTTTGTAAATAAATAATCGGAATCAGTGAGATTGGCCTATAATTTTCCATTAACTCCTCCTGTATATTGGTTTTATAATGGATGTTTTGAAAGCTTTTGGATATATGCCATCACTTATACCTACTAAGATTTAGTACGTAAATTAAATGTAGACATATCTCATTAGCTACAGATTTAAAAATCTTTGTAGAGCCATCAAGCCATCGAGGTCGTATGCTGAGACACCCAGCATCGGTCCCAGGTGCGCCCCGACGATTGCCCTCGGGTAGCGGTCCTATACCTACGTATTTTCTTCGATCTAGTCTCCATGTTAAATGGGTTTCCAGAGCCACGTTAGCCACGCCAATAATTTTTCTATCAGGACGTGTGGTTGTTAAGGGGGCTTATTATTAATATTATTGTATAGGCTCTATTAGCATCATTTGTCTCGTAGATCTCCGAAAAAGAAATATTTTTTATACAGACTTTGAACTTAGCTATGTTTTCTGTATTATAGTCTCTTCTGGTCGTGTACCAATAGTTAATAGACCACGCACGGGGCACTGAAGAAACTGCGCTGTGTGATCTGATAGAGCAAACTCTATTACTTCGCCTTAAGGCCTCGGCCTCGAATTTTGCGGGCAGCGGGGCGGCGGCGGCGGCGGCGCGGGCAGTCACCGCTTGACTGGAGTGCACCGCTCGTTTCCCGCCCCCGCGCCGCTGTTTTCGAGAACCGGTCCATTTGATTTTACGCATAAGATCCTGCCGCTCCCGCGCCGCCGCCGCCGCCGCCACCCCGCTGCCCGCAAAATTCGAGGCAGAGGCCTTACATGACTTATTATGATTGTGCTCAAAACTATGAATAAATTTTTTTGATTAAAATTATTTAAAGTTTTTAATAAAACTGAATAGAAGACATTTAAGCGTAGCAGAAATCCTATTCGACTTTAGTACATCAATGTTAAAATCTGCAGCGATTACGAGTACAATATGCTTACCGCTCGTCTTTGATATCTCTTGTAGAAGTGCCTCAAGCTTAAATTATTTACATTTTGTACTCTCTAAATACAAACTACAATCATCTTATAGCTAATTAGCTCAATGGCACAGCACTCAAATACACCTGGAGATGATAGTTTCGCTATTTTAGGCACTTCTTTCCATTTGTGCCCGTTTTTTATACGAATACAAGATCGACCTCTTTTTTCCGCTTTCTGCAATAATACGCTGCAAAAAAATAATTAGGTAAATACATTCTCATAGCCTTCTATAATGAAATGCTCGGTAATCGAGACTTTAGGGGTGTGAGGAACAGGGTGTAATATTCACTCATTCACCATAGAAAAGGGAGGATCCACCGACCCGACGGGTGTTGCGTCTGGCAGGCAACTGCCCGTCTAAATTGGTGACCCCGACGTGATGGGGAATCACCGCAGACAGTTCCGACTCACCGCGAACTATGCGGCACCCGGTTCCGACTAACTGGAACCTCCACTGGCACTATGAAGCATCGCAAGATACAAGACTCACCCACTATGTGGTAGAGGGGTGTGATGTAGCGGTTACACCGCCACATACGAACTACGCATCAAAAGACATGACGTCACCAGTCGTCGTTGTCGTCATCTGTTTAATTTTGGATTTCAATATTATTTGCATGCCCATGAGACGGTAGAATATGGAGGACTACTTTTTTAAGAAAACATCATTGTACTAATTACCCATGTTTGCAAAAATAAATGATTTGATTTGATTTCACACAAATCCTGCATCGCGCAATTAGAGTTTACCGCGCGGACGACATATTTATGACTATCCGACATCAACACCTGGGCAGTTTCCCGCCAGACAAAACACCCGTCTGGTCGGAGGATCCTCCCTTTTCTATGGCGGATGAGTGAACTTTACATCCTGTTCCTTAAACCCCTAAGACATTCGGAAAGATCATTTTCATTTTTTTATTAACCTGCTACATTTTGATGCAATATATTAACTTAGGCATAGGTACTTGTTTGGTAGTAGTTAGTTTTTTGTTTTTGTGTGCTTTCTCCACGACTGCTGTTTTTCTCCACGACAACGCGCGAGCTCACACTTCACGACAGACCATCGCAAAGCTACAAGAGTTACAGCTTGAAGCTCTCCGTCACCCACCGTACTAGCCGGACCTTGCCCCAACAGATTTATACTTTTTCCAAAATTTAGACAATATTTTAAGTAGGAAAAAATTCAACACCCGAGAGGCAGTACAATTCGCTTTCGCTGACTTCATCGCCTCCCGTCCGGCAGACTTCTCCAGTAAATGGATAAACTAACTGCCATCGAAATGGCAAAATTGTATAGATAATTTGGGCCAGTACTTTGACTAGCTGACAAAAAAAAACGAAAATGTTTATATTTTAAAATTATCATACAAATCTCCAATTGCATAGGTAATCAATAACCTAATATTATAACAGCTAAAGTACTTACCTAACTTTTTTGTCTTTTACCTTTTCACGCCTAATAAACCACTGAACCAATCGTTATGAAAGACAACCTGGGACCTGGAGGACATTTATGCTACTTCTCAAACTGGTTTCTATAAAAAAAATGCTGGAATACAAAATATACCCGGTTAAAATCACCGGTAACAGCTAGTAAAAATGTACCTAACGCAGTGGTCAAAATATCACCCATCTCTGACCAGTCTGATGCCCAACTTATCTGTTGCGTTTACCATACCTACGCCTTGTTCTTTCAATATTTTTTTATGACATTTTTGCTTCAGGTTTTGTAAAACAGCTACCTATGTAGGCACCGAGTGAAATGAAATGCCCATCTCCGCTGAATCACCAACATAGTCGCATAGTTACCGCATTGCATAAGCATAATCAGCCTATAATGTTCTCACACAGGCCTCCTCTGAGAGGGAGTGGGCCGTAATCTACCACGCGGGCCCAGTGCGGGTAGGTAGATGTCACATGTCTTAGATTTTTTGGTTCTAGGACAAGCAGTTGTGATGAAATTATTTATACTTTAGAGGCATGAGGAACAGGGTGTAAAGTTCACTCATCCACCATAGAAAAGGGAGGATCCTCCGACCAGACGGGTGTTGTGTCTGGCGGGCCGACTGCCCGACTGTTGATTTCGGATAGTCTTATCTATGTCGTTCGCGCGTTAAACTGTAATTGCGCGATGCAGGATTTATGTGACATCATGTCTTTGATGCGTAGTTAGTATGTGGCGGTGTAACCGCTACATCACTCCCCTCCGGAGACCGGAGGTCGATAGTGGGCTGAGTCTTGTATCTTGCGATGCTTCACAGTACCAACTAAGGTTCCAGTGAGTCGGAACCAAGTGCCGCACCGATCGCGGTGAGTCGGAACTGTCTGCGGTGATTGCGGCGGTTGTGGTGATTGAGGTGATTGCGGTGATTGAGGTGATTGCGGTGATTGAGGTGATAGCGGTGATTGCGCTGATTGAGATGATTGCGTTGATTCCCCAGTGAGTCGGGGTGATGAGGCTGAGGGTGATGACCAGGAATGCGCGTTCGCTGCATGCTGGTGGTCAGGATACCCGTTGAAACCGAGGGTGCTGGCTGTCTGTGTGACTCGCCTCACGAAAGCTTGCGGGAGTGATGATAATTATGACGTCACGCTGAAGTAGTTGCACGAAGGCTGCGTTGACGTTCATACTCGGGGTCACCAATTTAGAGGCATGAGGAACAGGGTGTAAAGTTCACTCATCCACCATAGAAAAGGGAGGATCCTCCAACCAGACGGGTGTTGTGTCTGGCGGGCCGACTGCCCGACTGTTGATTTCGGATAGTCTTATCTATGTCGTTCGCGCGGTAAACTCTAATTGCGCGATGCAGGATTTATGTGACGTCATGTCTTTGATACGTAGTTAGTATGTGGTGGTGTAACCGCTACAATACAAAGCAAAGCGCCTGACAGCGTTCAAATCTACCTTACCTACAACAGTGTAAGTCACCAGACCACATTGATTGCTTATCAAACTCATTGTCATTATATTTTATGGATAAACAAAGAATGTGATTAACACACTAAATCCATACTTTATATGACAGTACTAATCTTTATAACCCGTAATCTTACAACATGCTGTACTTGATTATGTTTAGATTATTACCGACAAGTGCATGTGCAGTACAACCGTGTTAAAACGTCATAAAGGTTGATTGATAACAATATTATTATCTTGCACTTGTAAAGTGCTTGTATACAATATAAAAGCACTTTAATACAGCACGAGGGTCACTAGGTACTAAATTAAATGAGTAACTATAGGTAGGTCACTATTCATGAAATTATGTTTTCAAGTAGCTAGCGGTAATTTTTGTAAAAATAATGTATTTATTAGGAACGTTTTTATTAACAATATAGGTAGGTATGTAGGTACTCCCAATAAAATTCATAATTGTTATTTTTATCTATTGATGTTCATAACTTTTCAGAAATTGCTAAACATACGTCAATTCTTTTACCACCGATACTAGTACCACGAGACGTCTTGGATATAGACGTCGTAAACGGCTGGTATATTGCAGATACACTTACTAGGTATATTGAGTAGGTATATTAGAAAGAGAAACCGATTAAACTAAAAAAAACTTTTGCAAAGGAACAACTAAACCTCCTTACTAAAAATCCTGGCAACTCTATTTTAAACGCAGCAATAGTAATTATCGAAATAGGCCCGTGATTGCTCTGAACGAACGCTGTCGCAGAATGCACTCAAAATGTTCCCGGGTATGCCCGCTTTAGACTTTAAGTGCACAGAAAGTGCTTAAAAGTATTTCAACGCGTAATATCGTCCTTGAGTCGCGAATTATTTGTCTAGGGAGGGTTTGGGGGACGGGGATACTTGTTTATTATAGTTGTTGTGCGAATGTACGCAGACTGGCATTATGTTCCTAACTATGTTTGGGTCGGCTTCCAGTCTAACCGACTGCTGAATACCTTCCACAACCCAGTTTAGTCCCAATGATTTTACCTGATGAGCCAGATAATTTTGAAATCTTTACTACATTATGTGAACGGGTAAAAGTATTAAAGACTTCGTGTTGAGGAGTAGAACCTATGTATTTATGTCGGAAAACACGACATAATGATCTTCATAAAACAGGTTGGACTTGGTCAACAAGAAAACAACAAAATAATTTTCTAAAAAATATAGTTTTCATCAAATAATATAAGTCTATAATACATTAATATTTATATTAAGGTATAAATATATTAGTAACAGAGCTCGTACATTACAATAAACAACGTTAATCAGTTAGATCATACAATTTGTGTGTCTTTGGGCATGAGTAGGACAACATAATGGTGATACGCGTCGAATTTACTTATCAATGAAGTCGAGACTTGGTGCATAGTATTATTAAATTTTTGAGAGAATTGGTCGTTTCGTCCTTTGTTATAACATTAAGTAAATGCACTTTATGTATGTAATGTATTAAAAAATACAAAAAGTATTTTAAGACAGTTTCCCTGCAGGCGTGGCTCACAACTCCATAGACATACTATTTATTATTATTTATAATGTTATTTGGTTTTAATAATTATTTGAAATCGATATTATGCTCCATAACTAGTGCTTTATAACAACATAGTGCAGAACTAATTGCCAAGCGTAGTGTTAGGTTAATGATGATGATTTCTTACGCCAGTTCGTGGTAGCAGCATTTTCATATTATTATTGCAAATGGATATATTAAAATTCAATAATACTATGCGAAATGTTATCATTATCAATCAAAAGTGCACACAAACAATCAAATATGCCATACTAATAAGGTATAAATAAACATGTTTTGATATGAGTTAGATACAGTTCTGAGCCATCTTTTTTACAAAACATCCATCATTCGTGTATATTATTTGATTACTTTTCTAATGAATATATTAAAATTATATGATTAATTTATGTTAACGATGAGGCCACAGATTTAGTGGAGTCTGAGTCGATTACAGTCATATTATGATACGAATATTATTATAAACGTCGATATTTTTCTGCCACTACGTTTTATATGGGTTAATTGGCGTAATATGTGGAGTAGTGCTCTGCATTAAAGGTAGGCAAAACTAATTATTATTACTAACGCGTTGAACTGTACGCGTTATGAATAACCCGTCAATAGATGTTGAACGTAAGTGGCTGGACATACACTAATCAAATAAGTTTTGCACCACTTTGAATTTTATTGGAAGGAAAGTAGATGATAATCAAAGATATCGTAATGACACTATCATCGTCATTCTCCTGCCGGTAGAAAAATTACAATATAATTATTTTGTATAGTTTGTTAACGAGCGTCGTTCTTACATTTAGACAAACAACAAGACATATACGAGGTGTCTTTTGTATGGAAGAAGACAATTATGCAGCATCGATTCTAAATAAATTAAGTAGAGTTCCAAATTCATTACAACTTTCCTAGGAAAGGTTATTGCATCATTCCGATTGTAAAGTATAGGAACCCCCACTCTCACTGACAGCTAGATTCGCTTGTAAAAGTGACACAAAACCATCAACCAGCATACTTCAACTTCAAACATAACTACGACAGCTCCATCTGTTTCACCGCGCATAGACCTGCAGCTGCGCGGCCAGCTGGCACAGCATCTTGAGCCCCGGCAGGAACGACGCCACGGCCGCGAAGTCGGCGCCCGTGGCCAGCCCCGTGGCCACGGCCTGCGCGCCCGCGAGGTTGCCGCTCTGTGCGTACTGGCAGCACGCGTGGAGCGACGCGCACGCGGTGTCTGACAGCTGAGGGGAATGTACTTGGTGAAACTTCACGTCAAATTATTTATTTATTCTGCACTAGCGACCCGCCGCTGCTTCGCACGGTTGCGATGTACTGATGTACACGTCAAGATCCCAATGTTTATAAGGTTAAAAACAATGCAGTATGAAATCAATAACGCAGTTCTTTAATAGCCGAGGAAAGGTCATCGACCTCTATCAGTCATGGCGCCATACCGCCGTCAGCAATACTTATTTAGCTGTGCGTAATTTTAAATTTAACTTTTATAGTATTCATATAAATGATGTAATGTCCAGGCATATTTTAATCTTAATTAAATGGCCAATTTTAATAACTTATTTTATCGAATAAGGATTAAAAATATACTGGTCAAAATAGCTTCCGAAATAACAATTTTTTTTTAAATGAAATTCTGAGAGATAAAAATGGTTACAGTGGGTCATCCTTAGAATATAGACATATGCTATCCCGGACTTTTCTGTTGATTTTGTTAAGGTAGATAGACATTTTATCTATCTGTAACAGTTTAGTCAGCACACGCCATGTAAGCGCTCAAAAGAGTGCCCTTTTCACGACTTGACAAAACGTCAAGTTGCAGTACTACGTTTACGTTTAATATAAAAGAATTATATACATAAAAACCTTCCAAAATACCTCATCATAATAGGTTTTCAACATCATTTAGAGAATGTCTATGAATACATTCTCTAAATGATGTTCAAAAACCTCATCAAAATCCGTTGTATATTTTAGAAGAGATAGAGATTTAACTAGATCAATTGCAACATAATATGAGGCCAGCTTCGATGATTTCCAGGTAACTAACGGCTCAAAAACCATCGAATGCCTCAAAAAGTAAAAACAATTAAGTACTGAAAATCATGGGAACAATTTTAAAATTCTAGAACATCATGGTCTTGGCTTGGACTTTGCCTTTACATTGATTTAAAAGGTGTAACGTCCTTATAACTCACCTTGTATTCGCGCAGCATATCATAAAGAGTTTCTAATCTTCTCTGCACGTCTTCTAACTTTCTCTTCATTTGCTGCAAAAAATATCAAATTATTTAAACCCATTACTCTTTTACAGTCGTATTTAAGTTTATATAAGACCTACGCGAAGCCTTTTGATGAATCGTAAAGACTGTCAAACGTGCTTTCCGAGGCACGGAGGAGTCTCGGTATGGAAAAATGGTTACCTATTCACGGATCAACCCCGGCAAGCGAAGCTTAACCTGATGGATGGACCGTGCGGCTGTTAGAAATAACTTACCGGGTTGGTGGCCCTGCTGGAGCACTCCCGCCGGATGTCGTCGAACACAGTCTGCAGCTGCGCGTGCGCCTCCGGCAGCGGCGCCTTGGGCACGGGTGCCGCGGCCGGGGGGGGCGCGGGGCTGGCCGGCTGGGGGGGAGGGGGGCGTCAGTGGGATGCTCATAGTTCATGCCGAGGAATGATAATAGTTGTCAGCAAGTTTGGTAGCACGCCAAACTGCCTAAGGTTATCATAACGGACTGATTTAAAACAAAGAAAGCTTAAACTATGTCCGAGTGCAGTCAACTAACATGCTTATTGTAACAATATGACTTTGATAGCTCTTCTTATTTCTTGGCAGTAGAATAGCCGGTGGCATTTTCTGTCTGGTAAAACTGCGATCACAAATCAAGTCTGGTGAAAATGGTTATAAAAGATTTTTCTCAAACATTATTTTGACCACCTTCTTCGAAGATAAATCGAAAATGCTATACTGGTCGAATAAATGCGAGCGCCCGGCCGGTAATGTTTGTATGAAAATCCATTTCAGTTGTATTTAGCAGCCGGATAAATTATTATGAAAACAAATATTTTGTCGTGTTATTTGACAACAACAACAACATTGTGACTACTGTATTTCGAACCATTTACATGACCATTATGTATTTCATTGTAGTATGACTGTTTGAATTTAAACCTAAATTAAACCTACCAGACATTTATTAGATAACTATCTGAATGAATAATAATAATTAAATTTAATATCTATTTCATATTTATTTTCTAGTACAGTCTGTTGTCAACATTATCTGACCCACCCTAAAAACAAACAAATTTAGTTCCTGTGCATGTAACATTAAGGTTTATTCAATTTATATGAGCTTATCAGACAGTGCTGATTTACAAATACAATAATAATATAGACACGCAAATTTGATCTTTAACACGTAACGTTAAGGTAAACCCACCCAACATTGTTGGAGCCACCGGCATTATATATCATTTTGTTAAGCTATTTTAATCATTATCTCGTTGACATTAAAGTTGAAAGCTTTTAGTCACACTACATAATTACAACCAAATCTTTAATTTCGCTTATTCTCAACAAGTTCTTGTGGCTTAGCGGTTTGATGCTGGATTGGCAACGAAAAACATGTGGGTTCGGAATCAGTCCACCTATTATCAGTTCCTTTTTAATTTTGTTGTCATTTCTGCAATATTGCTTGCATTATTAAAGAACGACCAATATGATTTACGCCTAATAACTTATCTTGTAAACAGGTGGGTAAATTAAAAAACTTTAAGTTCACAGAATTTATATTCACCAAGAATGGTTGGATACGAAGTAAAACATACATTTGCTTCGTGAGGTAGATAATAAATTCATGTGACAATAGTTACACTACGCCTAATAGCAGTGACTGCGCACACACATTTTGTTAATCGTTCCACATAACTCGTTAAGTATTTTTAAGCAATTTGGTGTAAAAAAGCATCATATCGCAACTTGATGACTATACCAAACATAAAATCATATTTTTACATGAGCAGAATGTTGGAATTAGGGAGATTGGTCGTCGATTTAATATAGCAGTAAGTGTTTTATTAATACCTATTTTATTTTATTGATTGTGATTAATGAACGCGTAGTTGGCTGTTTTACCATTATATTCACTCCTTACAAGTTACATACACGGTTCCAAAAATGTTTTTTTTTTTTGTTATAGAGAAATACGGTCAGGCTAAGACCTTATGGAGACAATGGAAATATTCAGCGGATTCGTCAAGGAGCTAAAGCCATCAAGTATAGTTCTGAATTCGAACGCCATTTATTGTTTCAAGCCATGTTGAAAATCCATTTTTGCGCAATAAACCACAATATTTCAGTGGAAACAGTGAGAAGGCACACGCTGCTCCTGCTGGGATAAGGAATTATAAACCGGAACAGAAAATTGCATTGACACCTGCTCATCGTGAAGAAAGGGTCCGTTTTGCCGAGGAATATTTAAATTTTAATTATATTTATTATTATTTTTATTATTAAACACACCATGTAAGTAAATGCTCAATGGATTGATTGTTAAACCATTATAATGTTGCAGATTATGTGGTGATGTTATTGTTATAAATAGATTTTTTCTATTTAAATAACATGTTTATTCACTACATATAGGCAGCTATACCTAAATCTGTAAAGCATTTCACAGATGAATTCATTTTCTCTATAGCAAACTTTTAAGCATAAGCACGCCTTTTTTAATGTTTATAAATTGTTAGATTTGATTATGGCATACTAATATAATATGTAGAATATTAATTTGGAAATATATGAGCATTTACTTACTTTATCTTACAAACTTTGTTTTAATGAAATAATAAACATTTTAAACCTGCAATTGTTTAGTTTTATTTATATACAAACTGCCCGTTTAAAAAGACAAGACTCCACGTTGTCCACTAAAGAAATGTAAAAAAAGTGTAATAAAATAATTTAAAAAAAACAGCTGAGCAAAAAGCTATAATTAGGTTTAACTTGGTTCGAAGGTAGATAACGATGAAGATCGCACTACCTTAGTGGCCACAAGACCAACTCAACTCTTTTATATCGTATTGAAATTTGATCGTAGTTGTAGGTAATGCTACACGCAATATTCTAAAGAATTTGAACCATATAGTATACGTTCATAAAGTTTATTCTTGCACAGCACAAGCAGCCAACCTTCTCCTCGTGCAAATAGATTATTTTGTATTTTAATAATCACCCCATTGAGCCAGGATAATAAAAAAAAACCTATAAAATAGAAAATAAAAAATTGTAAAGAGACGTTGTTTTTGCAATTTAGTAAGGCAAGTAATATTATGTTTGCGCGTAGTCACTGCATACCCTTAGGTTTTATAATAAATGAAAATTTATTTTTCAACTACCCACATATTACAAGTTAAGCTAAAATATTACCATTTTAGAAAGTTTGTATTGGAAGGTTATCTGTCTATAGTTCTTTACAATAATACAAGAAATAGTTTTGGAATAAATTCTAAATTGAAAGCAAAAAAATGTCTTCAACACAGGATTGATCTCGCATCTAGTTTTTCTCAGTCTTATACACAGACCACGAGACCAGACTTACTTGAATACAATTATTAAAATAAGCTATAACACTAATTATATTATAACAAGTAGTTATAACATAAACCTAATGCTAACGATTTAAAGATCAAATTTGCGTGTCTGTATTATTATTGTATTTGTTCATCAAGTCCTAGCACTCGCCTGATAAGCTCATATAAATTGAATAAACCTTAATGTTAATGTCAGAGGGTCCAAATTCGTTTGTTTTTAGGGTGGGTCAGATAATGTTGACAACAAACTGTACTATGGGTGTATGTGTAAAAACTTGCCTGAAATAAATGTTTTTTATTTTTTTATTTAGAATTGGAACGTACTTTTTACTTCAACACATGGCAACCAAGGAGGTAACATAACAAAGATTTATTTAAATTTCGATTTGGCTTGCAAATAAATACTGCTTGTTTAAAGTAAAGAAGAAACTAATGAACATTTGGCGTTTGAATTTCCACGCATTATTTAAGAAAAGTACTATACTCGTATAAGCCTTGGTCGCAACCAGGCATTGATAGAGTCAATTAATGTGTGCCTCGCCATAGATTATTGCTCTTCGGCCATCTATTAGTATATAGACCTATATGTTTATAAGTAATCCGACGAGGGGTTGTAGCATTGAAGTAATACAATAACAACCTAACAAAGTAAGAAACATACCTTCTGTGGATAAGCAGGCGACATAGCCGCGGCCTGATAGTCAAGGTACTGGTTGGGGTTCTGCTGTCCGTACTGCGGGCCAGGCTGGCCGTACTGTTGGCCAGGCTGGCCGTACTGTTGGCCAGGCTGGCCGTATTGTTGACCAGGCTGGCCGTACTGCTGGCCGTACTGCGCCGCGCTCGCTAGGGGCACGTGCTGAGGAGGTTCCACTCCGAACAGAGGGTGTGTGATCGGTGCCTGTGCTGTTACTTCTTGTTTTGGCTAGAATAAAGGATTTTGTTAATGGCCTTGTAATAAGTTGAGTTACACGATAACTGACACATAAATGTGCCCTGACTGGACAGGTTCGTTCAAATCTGTGATTCTTTTCTCAAATATATATATAATCTGCATGGCCGGCACATGATCTGACCAAGATAATGTCTGGACTTTAAAAGAGACTTTGACATTGTTTCGGTATTTCTTCTCAGATTAGTCGGTTAGAAAATACCGATCTCATCTAGTTTCAAAATATTATTATTTCTTTTGACATGTGTAATAAATAATAGAAAGAAAAAAAGAAAAAAGAAAGAAAATACGTTTATCATTTATCAATATTTGTTTTGATTGATGGTGTATGTGGAGTGAGGTAAATCGAAAAGGAACTTTAAACATGCTTCCTCTTCTGTCAGATTACCTACTCTTGGTCTATTTTTGTGTATCGTATGATTATTTTAGTGATGAAAGATGGTCGAAATAATAATTACATTTATAATTAGTGACAAAACAAAACTCTGGGTTGAAAACAGCAGCCACTTCATTCTACATTTTGTTGCTCATAATCAAACGAAAAAACAAAAAGAAAAAACAATTTTATCTTCGAAGCATTAAATTCACTAGAAGACCAAACGCTACTAATGTAGAAAATCTTTACGCAAATGTTATTTTGGGCGGAGCTTGTTCTTCATACAACGACGTTACAGCATCCGAATTTATCACAATTTATGAAAATGTCAGTATGTCAACAAGTCTGAGGAGGGATGCAAAAACTTATAATAATAATTAATAATAAACAACTTAAATACACACGTTAGAAGATAAATACAGAATGATCAAATCGGGTTTAACACAATCATCAAAACGGCAACACTGTAGTTTCGATACCTCGTCTAAATGTCGCCTATGTTCGATAATGTTGTTCCACCGGCGCGTGCCCGCGTGCAAGGCCGACATGTCACCAGTCTCTAAATGCTGATAATGTTACTCCATCAAATACTACGTAACAACATAACATCACGCCTGTATTCCCCGAAGGGTTAGGCAGAGGTGTACCTATAGTACACCCAAATTTCGCCAGTTATATTTAAGTCTCATGTTATGGAGCCGGGCCAAGATTATCGAGCTGCTACTGAGAAATTCCAGATGAAAAACCCTTTGCCCGACCCGGGAATCAAGCCCAGAACCTCATATGCTCAGCAGTAGCGACAACTAAACCTACGAAAAACTTTGGTAAAATTACAAATGTAACGTATACACGTGGTCTGGATGACATATAAACTTGTTCATTATATGTCAAATGATTTTACTGGCTGTTATTTAATACGGAATCATCACAACTACTCTGCAGCAGTTTCCTGGAATAGATTTGATCTTTTAGAAAAAAAATGTATTAAACGTATTAAGCCTTTTTCAATCACTACGAAATGAAAATTAAACAAATATTAGTTAATGCTTGCACACGGCTGCAAGAATCTGTTGGCGCTCGAATGACGTTGCCAGGGGCCGCTGTTGGTAAACATTTGTGCTAAATGTCATTTGAATGAAATGTGTTTAAAAAACAAGATTACTTAGTTCCGATTTTGGTCGCGCGCCAAAATAACCTTGTAGCGCTGTACACATTTACCTCTTCTGAAATCGCAAAATAGCAACAACTTTTTATAAATAAAAGTAGCTTATTATTATGTTTTGTAACACATACCTTAGGTTTAGAAGACATCATAGGCGGATCGTTCCACCCCGGAGGAACAGGTTTAGACGGCACTGCGGCCACGGCCGGCTCCGGAGCCTGCGCCGGATTGTAGTACGAGCCGTTCACTGCCAGATTCAAACCAGGCTGGTTCAACTGGCCCGGATTCACCGACGTCTGTCCCGGAGGTCCGAGGATATGGTTCATAGGGCCTTGGTTCATGGGGCCTTGGTTCATGGGGACTTGGTTCATTGGCCCCTGGTTCATAGGGCCTTGGTTCATGGGGCCCTGATTCATGGGACCCTGGCTCATGGGGCCCTGGTTCATGGGACCCTGTGAGTAAGCCGGCACGCTAGCTCCTCCGTATTGGTCAGGTAAGGGACTGTTGAACCCGCCGCCGTAAGGTTGAGAAGTGACGGGGTTGTTGAAACTGTACTGATTGTATAAGGGCGCGGACTGGACGGAGGGATCCACTTTGTATTTGGAACGGGATCCTATGCCTGGAAGAAGAAGAAGAAAGAAGCTTTGTAAGTGATTTGTTGTTTGCGCGTTTCCCCATCTTTTTACCCCGTTTTTTTTCCCCAAGCGTTGATAGTATGTAGGTATATAAAATCTAAATCGATTTGATATTTTATCCGTTTATTAAACCGTACAGATTATGAGTATTGCGCGCTAAAGTCCCACCGTGTCCAGTTGGGCACGGCAGGTACGCGCAGTTTTAATCTCTATTTCTGCTATGAAATAAGGTCTAATCTGGTCTGCGGGCAGTTTTACTCTATGGCCTGACGGATATTCTCGTCAAAAGAAAAATAGCAATAGGCACCACTGGAAAAAAAAATTAAACTGACAGTTATCGTACGTCAAACGGAGGTCAAATGTAATACTGCGAGTGCGCGCTCGGCAAAGAATTTCGGTATTTTTTATAGTTTTTGTGTGTAAATCGAGGGGAAGTGGTGTTATTTTGACTATCAAGTAGTTTTTAAATCGTGGTAGATAATATTTGCACTATCAATTATAACATCGAATTATAGCAATTTTGAACTAACCAAAAAAAAATAAACAAACCCATTAGTGAAAAAACTGAATGTTGTGATATTTTGAGTTTTGTGTGTGTAATCGGTAAGTGAATAATTATCAGTTTTAATTAGTTAGATAGACGTTTTATATATGATTTGAACGAAAATACCACCTAGGAACATTAATAATGCTACGTAATCAAACGGTTCGTACTACTCAACAGTCGAAATTTTTTGTTTTTTATTTTGTGTTGGTCTGTAAAAAACGCGTTGTAATTCCTTAGCTAAAACGATACCGACAAACGGAACGAAGTCTTGAACTGTTTAATAACAATATTAACAATATATCGGTATAAATAGCGTTACTAAATGAATCTGTAACGGTGTTACAAGCGGGTATAAGCATAATGTTGCTGATGCCTATAACATAACTTAAAATATTGTTCTACAAATATAATGTTTTTTTTTTTTTTACACTGTTGAATTTGTTTATTCTAGTATCGTTACAAACTCTGGATCGTTATAAGATAACATTTAGTGTAACGGAACGAAATTCATTTCGTTTCCAAGTTCATGGGAAAAAGGTTTGTCGAAGCTTGATTAATGATAAAGTTGTATTCTACTTAATAAATTTATATTTATAGATGTTCGCGATTTTTGCCGATGGGCAATTACATCGGCCACATGGCTAGTTACGTAATAATAATAAAAAATTGTTTCGTTATGTTAATATTTCGCTGTAGTATTTATATTTTGGGGAAAATAAACCACAAGAAACATTAATATTTGGTTTCTTAAAAACTGTCCACTAGCCTATTACTGTTTGATCACTGTAAATCACCGTATGTTTGGATATACTGGATACATTAACTATGACTCCAATAACTCACCAGTCGGCCCCACACTGCCGGGCCGGGCCGGCTGCGGCGCCTGCGCGGGCGCACGCGGCGGCGCGGGCTGCTCGTAGGCCGCGCCTGGGAACATGAGTGCCTGTTGTAGCTTTCGGAATGGCAATCAAAAACAATGGTAATTTTGCGCTTAGTACAGTCACATCTAAAATATATTCGTAACCTTAAAAAGGTATTTTCGTCTGCTCATGGCAGAATCTGCTTTACCGATTTAACATTAAAAATTGTGTCGTAATGTCAATACTTCAAAATGACATTCAATATTTTCTTTACAATAATCTGCTCAGTAGCTTCAAAAGGTATTATGTGAATTGACATGATAAAGGAAAGAATTTAAAAACTGACAACAATATATGTAAAAGATTTGACTGTACGATGTCTCAGTAAATAAAAGACCAGTTACCAGATGGTGCATAGCTGGGCTCTGCGTGTTGCGCGTGCGGCGCGTGCGGCGCGTGCGCACGGCGCGCGGGCGCGGCGGCCGGCTGGCGCGGCTGCTGCGCTTGCTGAACACGGACACATTGCCTTTACTATTTTATTTTATTTGTTAGGGACAAAAAACAGTTACATGCCAAGCTTCACTAGAAACTCTTAAATTAGCCCAATATTTAGAAATACATTTATACAATCTATTCCATATTTATGTTACTACATAAAATATGTAAGTTAATCCACAACATTGTACACGAATTCACAAAAAAAAAAACAGTTAAAAGAAAACAGACGAACAGTGTGCATCGTAAAATACTAGTAAGAAGAAAAGGAAAACATATATAATATATATAACATAACATCGCACCTGTAATCCTCGAAGGGTTAGGCAGAGGTGTACATGTAGTACCCCCACCCATATATTATATAATTATACTTATGAATTAAGTAACTCTATTGCTCTTGCCTTGAATCGATCTTTGGAAGAAGCTAATATGTCAAGCTCCATAAAGTGAGCGTTGTACGCATCAACGAAGGCACGGGCAACGAAGAGGCACGCGCACCCCAGCATTAGTCCTGCATGTATCTGTGTGGAATAGTCGAGGCACAAGTACCCCACGAAGCATGACAGCTCTAGGTACTATATAATGTAATGTATTTGACAAGGGAATGCAGTCGAATCTATTATTCCATATACCATGCAGCATCATTACACCCAGTAGTCGTCTAGATTCCAAAGTAAGAACATTACAACATTTCAGTAATTGTTCATAGGAGACTTTAGGACGAAAACATTTATAATTCATAGTACGTAAATACTTTGTTGCACAATTTCGAGCCTGTCCTTTTACTTATCATATAGAGGATCCCAAATTTGGATGCCGTATTCCAACTGCGACCGAATCAGGGTTTTATATAATATTAGGAATGTAGAGGGTCGTTCAAAGCTACTTGAAAATCTCATCACCAGTCACATCACAGTCACATCTGAAAGGCTTTTTTTACTATATTATCAATATGAGTATCAAAATGCAAACTAGAGTCAAGCGTAACACCCAAGTCACGGACAGGTTGAACCTCATTAAGTCCTATATTGTTTATTAAATAATTAACGGAGATGTTTTTTTCGGCCATAAAGTGTACGGTAGTGAAAAAAGAGAAAAAAATCCACGAATTGACGAAAAATATTCTTTCCTGAATATTCCCCTGATTACTTCGGCACAAAAAAATAACAGTTTATCAAATTATTGCCATATTCTATTGATCATGGCGTCGTCTTACTTGCACACTGCTTTGAGCTTTCGTCCAGAAGTCATGTTACATTAAAACATAATAATATCACGTAGACGTTATTTATATAGCATGACAGGCATGTATGTATTTCTGTGATAAGATAATAAGATCTTAGACGTATTTTTGATTAATTAGAAATATTAATCATCGTTAAAAAAATATCCTACTTTTGTGGATTGTAGATTTGTAGGTTCTTCTGGACGAAAAATTCAATCATATTGTTTGTATTGCTATTTAACATCACATCTGTCAGTCTCGTTCGTCTCGACTTCGTGGCTTTCGGTGTCTGTACAAAAACGTTTTTTTATGGAACAAGTCCAGAACAGCCTTGGTGTTCAGCCGGAAAAAGTTTTTCGCAAACAACAATCACAGTTTTGATAGTTCTAGGTTATGTAAACGTTATCTCTCCAACCTGTCATGGCTGGCTGTCGATGGTCGTATTTCTCCTAACAAACCTCAAACATTTTCAGTTTTTATTTAGTGCCTAAAAAATATTAGATATTACGAAAGAAAACAGTCGTTATTGTGTTCAGGGGATCGTTTCCCAGGTTTTCTAGAGCGCACGTGTTATGGCCGGAGTCCCATAAAAAAATTAAACGTCTCCTTTGATTCGAATTTTATTTTTAGTAAAAGAAATTGTGTAATATTTGGGAAGGCTAAGAAAGAGTTCAGTTTTGAGGCAGTATTCAAAAAGTCTATCAAGGTCCTGTTGTAAATAATGGCATTCACTAATATTTTTACAGGTGTTATAAATTTTCATATCGTCTGCATACATCAGGAAATGCGAGTTGACAAAACATTGTTTAAAGTCATTAATAAACAATACAAATAGAAAAGGACCCAATACTGCTCCTTGAGGAACCCCGGATTTAACAAATATAGAGTCTGATTCATGCCCATTAATGACGATCTTTTGAGTCCTATTGAAAATATATGAAGCAAACCATCTGAGTAAGTTGCCGAGTATACCATTAAAGGCAAAATTTTCCATAAGCAGGGTGTGATCCACCTTGTCAAAGGCCTTCTCAAAATCTGTGTAAATAGCGGCAACCTGTAACCGGCGGTCCATATTTTCAAAGAGATACGACGGATATGAGGATATAGCGCACTGTCGTTCAAAAACCTGTGACAACGTGACAAGAATGGAAATGGGCCGGTAATTCTCTACATTATTTTTATCGGCACTCTTGTATACAGGGGTAATAGAGGCTCGTTTACAAACTGTAGGAAAGACCCCCTTCTTCAAACATTTATTAAAAATTATATGTAAGGCGGAAGACAAGTGGTCAGCTGAAGAAGGTAATGAAGAAGGAGGGTGGTATGCCATCGAGTCCTGCTCCTTTAGAAGAATCCAGTGACTTCAATGCTGTACATATTGATTCCTTTGGCACGTAGATTTCAGAGATACATGGCGAATTGTCTTCATAGCAATTAGACGGTTGCCATATGTCTGGGCCAAAGGTAGAGGGTTCATGTACCGAAGAATTTGAAAACAAATTGCATATTTCCTTGGGGTCATCGGAAGAAACATTTTTGTAAAACATATTAGCAGGGTACTTAGATTTGCCTTTCTTGGAAGAGGCATACGACCAAAAATACTTAATAGATTTGGGAATACTGTCTTCAACTGACGTCTTATATCTCAGAACATTTAGCGGTCTCACTATGAAAAAAATTGCGATAATTTGAGAAAAGCACATAATCTGAGTGATTACCATATTTCTTCCAAAAAAATGTCAATTTTAATTTTTTAACATAAATACCTTCGTTAAATAATCATGAATTGTTAATCGTTCATAAAAATAATGTTGAGTGTGCTATGTCATGCCAGAAGGCGAAAGAATTCTGAATCTTAGTAACAATTTAAATATTTTTAAAAATATATCAAGCAGTTTTAAGATATCGAAAAACATACGAGGGTGAATCAAAAAATTCTTGGTAAAATATAAAAAATGCATTTAATTTTTTTACATAATCGAATCGAATAAAATCGAATAAAACCAGAGCGGTGAGAAGGACATCGTAGAAGACGATTGTTTGTAGAACGAAGATTTTTGTTATGGGCAGAGCAAAGGTATTGAACATGGGAAGTCAGACATTCTCTTCCGTAACGGAGGTTGAAGGCCGCCCAGATCGCGGGTCATCTTTACAGCTTGATCTACCTGTTTTAAATTCAGCCACCCAGTACGCAACCGTAGAATAGGGTACAGCATCATCCCCTAATGTCTGCTGAATGTCCGAAAAAATTTCCTACGTAGACATTTTTTTCAAACTGAGATATTTTATCACCGCACGTAACTCACTTTTATCCATCATTTTGGGTTTTTAGCAACTCGTTGCACAAAACAATTTATTACGTGCGAACGAACTGACAAAAACAAGTGACAGTTTGCATAAATATTGTGTGATTGACACTCTTTAATTTGAATATCGAACTTCTCCCAAAAAGATTTTATATATATGCAATTTTAAGAACTTTTTGGTTCACCCTCGCACAAAACAAACGATCTTTTAATTTCACAATTGATATTGAGACGTGTGAGACGGTGCAAATACGGATTTTTAACGACCGATATGTTATCAATATCAAGATAACATAATGTCGGTCTTTAAAATTCCTTGCTTGCACTACAGGATTGACGTAGGATTAAATAAAACTTTTTCGGGTACATGAAGAAGATAATATATAAAAGATACAACGGAAGTTTACGTGCATCTAAAGGGGCAGATTGTGGTGCAGAAAAACTAGTTAAAAAAACTACATAGCTCCTCTGTTGCGCCAGGCCCATTGCATGCATCAGTCTGTCGCGCAGCTCAGTGTGCTGGATAACATGGCTGGCCCTCCTCTGTTGCGCCAGGCCCAGTGCATGCCTCAGTCTGTCGCGCAGCTCAGTGTGCTGGATACTTACATGGCTGGCCCTCCTCTGTTGCGCCAGGCCCAGTGCATGCATCAGTCTGTCGCGCAGCTCAGTGTGCTGGATACTTACATGGCTGGCCCTCCTCTGTTGCGCCAGGCCCAGTGCATGCCTCAGTCTGTCGCGCAGCTCAGTGTGCTGGATACTTACATGGCAGGCCCTCCTCTGTTGCGCCAGGCCCAATGCATGCCTCAATCTGTCACGCAGCTCAGTGTGCTGGATACTTACATGGCTGGCCCTCCTCTGTTGCGCCAGGCCCAGTGCATGCCTCAGCCTGTCGCGCAGCTCAGTGTGCTGGATAATTACATGGCAGGCCCTCCTCTGTTGCGCCAGGCCCAATGCATGCCTCAGTCTGTCGCGTAGCTCAGTGTGCTGGATACTTACATGGCTGGCCCTCCTCTGTTGCGCCAGGCCCAGTGCATGCCTCAGTCTGTAGCGCAGCTCAGTGTGCTGGATACTTACATGGCTGGCCCTCCTCTGTTGCGCCAGGCCCAATGCATGCCTCAGTCTGTCGCGCAGCTCAGTGTGCTGGATACTTACATGGCTGGCCCTCCTCTGTTGCGCCAGGCCCAGTGCACGCCTCAGTCTGTCGCGCAGCTTAGTGTGCTGGATACTTACATGGCTGGCCCTCCTCTGTTGCGCCAGGCCCAATGCATGCCTCAGTCTGTCGCGCAGCTCAGTGTGCTGGATACTTACATGGCTGGCCCTCCTCTGTTGCGCCAGGCCCAGTGCATGCATCAGTCTGTCGCGCAGCTCAGTGTGCTGGATACCCTCTAACGTGTTGAGTGCGCTCTGCAGACAACCTTGAGACGCCAGGCGGGACGCGTACTCGTTTAGGACTGTTTCTAGTTTACCGCCGGCCTGTTGCAGAGGTAAAATATAAAATTAATAAAAGAATCTACGTCAGAATGGACTGTACTACGTTTGAAAACAGATATACGTAATGTATACTCGAGGAAGAAAGGTTCAGTATTCAGGATAGGTATTTCTGCACATCGCTTCGAGTACGTAGTCGGAAAAATAAAAGGTTACGTGAATCCTTTTATTTTTCCAACTACGTACACAGTGAAAATGGATCTTATGGAGCATAACATTTTCATTCTGCGATTGAACATATAAAACTGAACAATACGTCTGTGTGAGTGTGCCATTTCTGTACGGTCCATATGTATACTGTGACCCACCGGCACGAGCCTGCCCCTGGCCAGCGCCGCCCGGCGCGCCAGCAGCGCCCGCTCGGTGAGCGCGGCCAGCGCGCGCGCGCCGCCCCGCCGGCCGCGGGCCCAGCGCGCCACCAGCTGCTCGGGGCTCGTGGCGCACAGGTAGCAAATAGTCGCGGCCTCGGATAAGGCCGGGTCCGATTCCTTTGACAGTTTGTCGCCGAGCATTTCTGTGAAGGAAATTATTACGTGAGCAAGGTTGATGAGAATGAAGGTGTGACATGTTCATTATTTTTCCGCGTTGCAGATTGTTATTTGCTATTCGTTTTTAGGATTAGCTCCAACAGCAATTCGCTTAAAAATGTATCCGAAGCTCAGAACATAAAAAAGGGAGAAGTGCCGTACTGCTTCATTTCAACCAAAACCGATGTCTCCAGTTTTCTCCCACCGCAGCGCCCACACACACACATTAAACCGTGTAAAAACAAAGACTAGGGCGTTGGCGGTGAGTCTACGGCAACATGCAAACAAGGGCTGTGACTGGCTTAAACGCACTACACTAGGGAGGCGACAAATGTTAAAATGATGTTTTATCGACATTATAATATTTAAATTATTATGTTAAGATATTGATGGGTAACAAAATGGTAAGTTTATGTGGTGGTATTTAAACTTCTAGCTACAAGTTTTAATAACACGGATTGTTAACTTACCATAAATCGCAAAGGTAAAAAATATCGACGAACACGAACTTATAGAAAGGTATTCTGTTCTGAGGTAAAGATGCAGATATTCAAAATATATTTGTCCTCCAAAAACGAGCTATTCGAGCAATTTACCAGCTAGGTGCCAGAGTTTCTCTGAGATTTTTTCAAATATATATCGGTATCCTCACAGTGGCATCACAATTCATCTTCGCCAAAATCTTATACGAGTATATTAGGCAAAATATACACTTATACACTAAAAACAGTGATATTCACAATGCTAACACTAGAAGTAAGGATAAACTACGTGCTCCCTTTCACCGGCTTCATATGGTTCATAACTCATTTGTTGGGCTTGGTATAACCTTTTATAACAAACTACCCTCTTCTTTGCTAGATTTGCCTTATAATGCGTTTAAAACTAAAGTAAAGTCCAACCTTTGTTCAAAGGCATACTGTTCTATCAACGACTACTTAAATGATAAGAATAGTTGGTTGCTGTGATTAACTCAAGACAATGTTTCAATGTTCTTTCTCCAGAATTAGTTTACCTACTGACAGATTACATGAGTATATATAATTGTTTATAATTTTACTTTTTATGTCAATTTATTTTAATTTTATTTTTATTTATTGTTGACATAATCTACTCATTACAATGTTTTTTTTTAATGAGTTGTATTGCAATGTGTGGTTAGCTAGCGACCTCGACAATGATTTATTTTACCTCGATGGTCCTAGTTTATCAATTATATCTTCTAGTTACAGCTATATGTAAGCGGGCACGCTCTTTATGCCTTTTTTTTTTTTTTTTGGTTGGGAAATCATCAAATGACGTCTCCCGCTCTGGGTGGAGCGGGAGGGCGTGTCAGACTCTTACTGACTAAAACCCACCCGTGTTCCTTCTGTTGCCTGTGCAATGCCAGGGGGCCACGGTATCCCTTTCGGACTTTCCCGCAACCCCGGCAGGCAATGGTCTCATCGGACCCCTTCACTCGCTGACACTCTTTGAGGCGCGCGTGGAACACAACGCGCCGTCGACCCGGGCTCGGTCCTTACCGGACGGCGAGCTACCCATTGCTCACCGTCCGCAAGCCCGCGCCTACGGTGGCCGGGAATCGGCAATAGATTCCCGACGCCCAGGGCGTCTCCTCCTGCGGCGGCTAGGGGCGTGAGGGCGCGAAATTTGCCTCTCCCTCACGCGCTCCGCCTCCTCCTTCGCGAGCATTACTGCTTCGCAGAAGGAGGTGACGGCCTCCCATGCCCTCTCGCTCCGTACCATGGCCTGGACCAGGGCCGGACGCGAGAGATCCCCGCCACCGATCGCCTCCACGAGGACACGGCGGTGCTCTGCCCAAGCCGGGCATACCTCCACCGTATGCTCCACCGTGTCCTCCGGGCGATCCACGCAGTGATGACACCCGGGCGTTTCCTCCCGCCTTATCCGAAACAGGTACCTCCCGAAACAGCCGTGTCCGGTGAGGACCTGCGTCAGGCGGAAGGTGAGGACGCCGTGGCGCCTCTCCAGCCACTCCTCAAAGAGGGGACTTATCGCCGCAATAGTGGCGTGCCCAGCACTGGGTTGCGACAATCGCACTCTCCATGACGCCATGAGATCCCGTCGGAGCTCTGTCCGCTGTGCCGCGATTTCTCGCGGCATAAGAGTCAAGCCCCGGCGTTTCGCCTCCCCGCGCCACTCCCAAATATGCGCGAGGACTTTTGCCTCCAGATCCCATGGCGGCAATCCGGCAAGGAGGCTCGCCGCCTCACCGGAGACCGTGCGGTATCCCCGGACCAGCCAGATGGCCATGACCCTCTGGGACGCGTTCAACCTACGGGCAGGCCGCCGCCTCAACGAACGCGCCCACACCGATGCCCCGTACAGGGCCATGGACCGCACGATCCCCGCGTATAGCCTCCGGCAGGAGGCGTTTGGACCCCCTAGATTAGGCAGGAGCCGCTTCAAGGCAGACCCGGCCCAGTCCTGTCTGGGAGCCAAACGTCGGAAATGCTCCACGAAGTTCCACCGACTGTCGAGGACGAGTCCCAGGTACTTCATCGTCGACTCGACGCCGATGTGAACCCCTCCTACCGTTATTTGGGAACCCGACGGTGGCGCGTTCCGAGGACCATGAAAACACATGGCCTCAGACTTGTGCAAGGCCGGATTGCCAACTGCCGGATTCTGGCCACGATTGTCGCAACCCCGTGTGTCGCTAGTTCGGCCGCCGCCTGGTGCGACCTCCCCTGCGCCAGGACCAACGTGTCGTCAGCGTAACAAACGACGCTGACGCCATTGGGGAGGTCGGCGCGCAGCACCCAGTCGTATCCGATGTCCCACAGATGCGGCCCCAGGACCGATCCCTGTGGGACACCGCACGACATCTCTCGCCGGTTCCACTCTCCCTGGTGACCGGGGTAGATGATGGCCCTGTCTGCCAGATAGGCCTCGACCACACGACAGAGGTAGGTCGGCATCCGGTGATACTGGAGTGCCTCCCTGATGCAACTCCAGGGCAGGGTATTGAAGGCGTTGGCGATGTCTAGAGACTCCGCCAAGACGACCCCACCCCAAGCCACCGCATCCCCCGTCGTGAGGGCTCGCACGCGCATGATGGCGTCCACCGTGGAGCGCCCCCTGCGGAAACCAAACTGGCTCTCCGCCAAATCCGGCCCCACCCGCACCAGCCGCCCGACGAGGCGGTCTGCAATGACTCTTTCAAAGAGCTTGCCCACCTCGTCGAGCAGCACTATGGGCCGGTAAGCGGACGGAGAGTCCGCAGGGCTCCCCGGCTTCTTGATGAGGACCAGTTTCCCCGTCTTCCAACGAAGCGGGAACTGGCCCCTCTCCAAGCATGCGCTTAGGAGCCCCCTTAGTCGAGGCCCGAGAGCCTCTGAGGCCAGGACCCAGGCTTTCCCAGGTAAGCCGTCGGGTCCTGGGGCGGTATTTCTGGCATTCAGCCTACGTACCGCCACCCTCATCTCTACCTCGGTCACCTCCAGAGCATCGTCGTCGTCGTCGGCGGTGTGGTCCGCATCAGGCACCGCAGTAGGCGGAGCAATGGGCGGGGAGGCGTGTTCCCCTCTCGAAGGGAACAGAGCGCTCACCACGTCCCCCACAAGCTGCGGCCGGAGACTCTGCGTCAGCGGGGGAGCCCATGGGCGGAATTTCTCCCGCACCATTTTATATGGGCGTCCCCACGGGTCTCTGTTCAGAGTCTCCAGCGACACCTCGCGGGCCAGTGCCCTGGCCCGCAGGATTTCCGCTTGGCGGGCGGTCTTCGCCGCTCTGTACCCCTCGTACAGCTCCGCCTGATTGGCTTCCTTATCCGGAGGTCGAATACGGAGCCTGCGGTGCCTAGTGTACCGGCGTCGCGCAGTAACGCACGCATTGCGCAGTGTCGTCAGCTGACGCGACCACCAGTACACTGAGGACACCTGGCGCGAAGTACGTCCGGGCTGGACCCGGACGCCCTTTATGCCTGGAGGCTTTATTTTCTTTTTTAGATATTGTTTACGTTTAGTTATTTTTATTTCTGCTTGAGTATAATTCTCGATGTTTTCGGTTGGTATATTGGCGTGTGCTAGCTGTCATATGACTATTAATTTATAATTTTAATTGTGTTTTGCGTAATGTAAATTATCTTGTATACTATTGTATAGATTTTTTTTTTCTAACTGAACAGACAGCTGTGCTGCTGGGGAGTTTGTTGCGCCACTTCTTCCCAGCTAAAGCACTAGGAAGTGGTGAAGGGTGGGCGTTTGGCGGACTGTCTTATGTAATTTTGACGTTCGAAAAGTGCTGATTCTCAGCCTAGTTTGAAGTTTTATAAATGACTTTTGAATTTATTTATTTTTTATAAGTTCGTGTTCACATACATTTAAAACTTTGGTCTTAGTGAAAATCTTATGTATCTTAAAAATGTTGTACCTTTTAATCTTATTAGTTACCTATAAGATAGGCACCTAACCAAAACAAGTAATGAAATAAAATAATACAGCGAAAGTAGTCGAAATAAAATCACTAGTATGATATCGTACTTCTATTTTATCGATTACGCATCAACTGTAACTACATTTTGGCACCGCTCTAGTTCGCGACGCCAAGCAGCGGCCGTACCACTAAAATAATTCAAGCAGCGTAAATATCGATAGCGGTTTAATACATTGCTCCGTGGTTTAGCGCTGTACAGGTTGCTTATTGTATTGAACGTTCAATGTACAACGCACAGAACAAAAATATGTTTTTCGTTCGATAGGTCAGTTCGATCCCAAGAAATGATGCAGCGTTGCGTTTATTTGTTAAAATATTTGTTTTTACTGTCTTATAAGTGAAAATACTAATACTTACAGGTACATGACTACACTATTCTTGTAGGTTTTAGTTACACTCCTATTTTTGCATGTAACCACGCTACAATTCGGCATTTTGAGTAAATGTGGGAGTATATTTCAGATTCACGGCAAATTGCGACTTACCTGCGGCGGGCAGTGACATGCCTATTTAACCATGTCGCGGCGACACGCGCCACGCCCCCGTTTCATATCTATTCCTTTCTATGATCTGAAGTATATTTTAGTGTCCTATACTGTGCCTATACTATGCTATGGGAAGATATTATGAATTGTCATTTTGACAATCACACAAACACAGTGTCGCCCAAGTTACAGTATATGCCAGATTATGTGTCAGTAGGGTACAATAAGAGTGTTTCCGTTGATAAACCGATTATATATGAACTAGCGACCCGCCGCTGCTTCGCACGGGTGCGATGTATTGAAGTACACGTCAACATCCCAATGTTTATAAGGTTAAAAGCAATGCAGTATGAAACTGCCAAGAAACTAATGTTGATGATCCTAAATTATACAGTAACAAAATATCGTCCTAATAATCGCCGTGTGAACGGGCATTACAATGAAAAAACAAAATTGGTGAAAAGAATACATTTTTTTACGGTACATGACGCAAGGAAGAACAAAACACGAAAATAACAATTTGGGGGAAAATATGCGTCTCGTCCACACAAAACGGCCATCGCTCAGCATAATGCTGCGACCCTATGCGAGACAGAGCCCCAGCACTGGTTTTCAGCCACAGCCGGCGTTGACGTGATGACGTCAACCGGTGCAGCATATAGTGAAATAACAAAATAAGACAAAAATAAAATAAATACATTGAATTATACAGGGTTACAGGGAAAGTCGTACTGAATATTAAAGGATGTTATTATTCAGGTCATTTCCGATGAATTTCATTCTGAAATAAAATGTCCGAAACTTAACCGTTATGGAGATATTAAATTATAAAGATTATTTTTAAAAATCCTTTATTTTTTGGCTTTTAGTCGTTTTCTTTGGGATTAGAGCTCCTAGAGTCGGTTTTTTTGATGTATCTAGTTAGAGGACATGTCCATTAATAACAATGATCAACAGAAACTGAACCTACTACTAACAGCTAAAAAAACTGCTCGACAACGGTTAGCATTATGAATTTTCTAATAGAGTGTTTTTAACTTTAACAGGCTTTTAATAAAAAAAAATTGTATGGAACTTATTCTGCAAATAATTTTATAAAGTTCTACGTCTCTTTAGCTATTCAAAAAGGTATAACACTTGCTATTAAATAGGCAAAACATTGCCCAAATAACAGTTAAGTTAGGAGAGGGTAAATTTTTAGTTTGAGGTAAAAGTAGCTAAAATATGTTAAAAAAAAGACAAACATTTTAGCAATATTTTTATAATTCATGTTCTACATGGCCGCCGCTATTCCTTACACAAAGTCTCATTCTTTTTCTTAAATGACTTTTCACGACAGAAGTTCGTAGGTTCCGCCTCATTTCCTCAGCAGCATCAATAATTTTTTGTCTTAGAATATCGACATTTGCGATCGTTGTCATTTGGTCGTATACTAGGCTTTTCATATGACCCCACACATAAAAATCCATCGGCGTTAAATCGGGGCTCCTCGCCGGCCATGCTATGGGTCCGCCTCTTCCAATCCATTGGTTTGGGTAATTCTCGTCCAACCATGCTCGAACACTTCTTCTGTAGTGCGCTGGGCAGCCCTCATGTTGAAAGAACATGTCTCGTCTCAATGCAATAGGCAAGTCTTGCATTAAAGAGGGTAACTCCTCCCTCAAAAAGTTTTCATATGTCTCGCCATTCAAGTTATCGGGCAGGAAGTATGGCCCTATCAAGTTATTTGATATTATACCCATCCACACATTAAGACTGAATCTCCTTTGTGACCCTTTGGTCTTTTTTTCTTGGGGTTACCTTGCGCTTTGGGAGCCCAATAATGGGTGTTATGATAGTTTGTGATGCCGTCTTTGTCGAATTTCGACTCATCTGTCCACATGATTTTCTTTAAAAAATCCGGATCTTCATTATCGGCATTGAGCATAAATCTGCAGAAGTCTAGTCGTCTCAATGGATCCCCTTCTTCATTTACTTGCACTGGCGTGTAATGGTAAGGGTATTGCCCAGAACTGTGCATTACGAACCAGACTTTCCACTGGGAAATACCAAGCCGTCGAGCGACAACGTTTGTTGACGTGGTTGGGTCGGCTTCAAAGAGACGTCGTATTTCATTATCTTCGTCGTCGTCATCAAGAACACGAGGTCGTCCCATGTCAGTCCGACGTACTAGCACAGAACCAGTTTCTCGTAGTCTTCGATAAACTCTGTCAAATACGCCAATATCAGGTACTCGGCGAGTAGGATACCTTAGCATGTATTCATTGCGTGCACGCAACGACACTCCTTCGCAAAATCCATAACACATTAGGATGTCAGCATATTCCTCGTTGGTAAATGTTGCCATGTTCACAACAGAAACCAAAGTCCAGTTACAAGCCACGTCACACAGTTAGAAGATGAAACAGTCCAAAAATCCAAGCCAAGTCGCGTTTTTTTTTTTTAAAAATCGGAGGGCACGGATAACACATCTACCATGGAAGAATCGCATGAGCAGACTAAACAAACACCACGATCCACGATTTGACAATTCAGACATTTAAAATGACATAAATACCTGTCACCGCACGTCTCCCGGGCACAAACAATGTCTACCCAAACCTTTTTTCATTGTTTAAAAGTGCCAGGTAGTAAGCCGGATTCTTTTGTATCGAAATTCTGTTATGTTGTACTACCAGATGGGCCTATTCTAATAACATTATTTTAAGATTTTATGAACAAACCTAGTAGATGATATACCTTTTTGAATAGCTAAAGAGACGTAGAACTTTGTAAAGTTATTCGCAGAATAAGAGCCATACATTTTTTTTTTTTAAAGCCCATCAAAGTTAAGAACACTCTATTAGAAAATTCATAATGCTAACCGTTGTCGAGCAGTTTTTTAAGCTGTTAGTAGTAGGTTCAGTTTCTATTGATCATTTTTATTAATGGACATGTCTTCTAACTAGATACATAAAAAAACCGACTCTAGGAGCACTAATCCCAAAGAAAACGACTAAAAGCCAAAAAATAAAGGATTTTTAAAAATAATCTTTAAAATTTAATATCTCCATAACGGTTAAGTTTCGGACATTTTATTTCAGAATCAAAATCATCAGAAATGACCTGAATTATAACCTCCTTTAATATTCAGTACGACTTTCCCTGTAACCCTGTATAAATTAGGATCAATTTGTTAGTAGGGAACTGTACCTACTTGACAAACAGTAGTGTGCCAGTCGATTAATTAGGTTTAACCGTAAATTACAGAAACACGGTGGTGTTCGCGTTCCAAAGCATAAGGGATGAATGCATTAGCATTAAAAACAGACTAATACAGTGGGACTGCCACTGTCAGTAGGGAATTCCGAGCAGCCCACGCCCAGCCTGCATGCCATGACCCCTGAGGTACAGTGACCCAACACAAAAGGACATGGTTAAGATTGAAGGGAAATTTGCTCATGTATGAGTAACTTTTTGTTATTAGAATTTAAAGGATTGTATTTTTGCATCGCATTGGTGGTGGGAGATCATTCCAACAGCGCGTGGCTGCGAACTTGAAACACCCCCTGAATGATGAAGTTCTGTGCATTGGCACCGACAGTGGACTTACCATGCAGCGAAGTCTATACTTTAGGTGGGTTTATTTCCAAGTTAGCTTTTCATAGAGATAGTGTGGTTTATGGGTTTTAACGATACCAAACAACAAGTTGGCTAAACGAAATTTTCTCCAGGCAGCCATATTTAATCATTTTAGTTGGTAAATATATGGAATAACATGTCTTCTTCGCGGGATGTTAACACAAAAACGAACACGCCTATTCTGGATACGTTGTATTACACGCTCCGTTCTTGAAAGCAGGTATGGTCAGGTGGACTGTGTCACAGTAATTTAACTTGGATAGGATGAGACTGTCAACAAGTTGTTTCCGTACTGATATGCTTAGGTATTTTCGTATTTCATAAAACCCCTTTAGTCAATAATAGTAGATTGTTTGCCAAGGGAGCAAACAACTATTTTTAAAGCGAGGGTGTTTTTTTGAATCCAGAGTGGAGCGAAGGATTCTAAAGTAGAATCCTGAACGCAGCAAGGGATTCAAAGTACGTCACTCGAGCTTAAAATAGTGTTGCTCCCGAGGTGAACACTCTACTTTTCATCACCCTTTATGAGAAAAAAAAACGTGTACGGTCCTACTCTCATCTCTCACGTATGATTTAAAACCAAAACAAAATTATCGCAGCCGCCATCTTGGATTTACATTTTGAACTCTTTATCGACTTTAGCAGCTTTTAAAACTCCTGCCTTCACGTCTGCACCCTTAAAAACTATGATAACGACACCCATGACGAAAAATTTGTTTTTTTTTTGTAGCCGCCATCTTGGATTTACATTTTGACCTCACTATCGGCTTTAGAACCCTCGAAAACTATGAAAACGACACCCATGACGGAAAAAATTAAAATTATCGTAGCCGCCATCTTGGATTTATGTTTTGACCTCACTATCGGCTTTAGAACCCACGAAAACTATGAAAATGACACTCATGACGAAAAATTTGAAAATTTTCACCGCCGCCATCTTGGATTTACATTTTGACATCACTATCGGCTTTAGAACCCTCGAAAACTATGAAAACGACACCCATGACGAAAAATTTGAAAATTTCCGTAGCCGCCATCTTGGATTTACGTGTTGACCTCACTATCGGCTTTAGAACCCTCGAAAAGTATGAAAACGACACCCATGACGAAAAATTTGAAAATTTTCACAGCCGCCATCTTGGATTTTCATTTTGACCAGGCTTGTCAGTGTGATTAATAATTCACACTTTCTCTCTTTCTTGCCAGCCTGTTACTTGTTCATACAATGTTCGTGATTGATCTCCTTGGTGATTAGAACTTTTTCTAACAACATCCACATTCCAAATTCAAATCTACTTTGCTCCCTAGGGATCAAAGTGCTATTTTGGTCCCTGTTTACGAAGAACAAACTAGCTCTTTTTGAATAGATGTGATGAAAAAACAATTTCGGAGAACAGTGGTCACGTGGGCTTCAAAGCGGAGCTCTGGATCCATAATTAACCCTAGATTTGATCTCAGCTCCACTCTCTCAATTTTGTCTCCCTTGTTGACTATCTCAGGGTTGGCAGACAGTATTGCACTAAATTGTTTATTTGAACCCAGCACCATAAATTTAGATTTGAGGGGGTTCAGAACTAGAGAGTTCTCCTCCGACCATAAAACCACTTTAAGCAAGTCCTCATTTAATTTCTGCACTGCCAAAAATATTTGGCTATTGTCTATGGTTGATCCCACTATTTAGTTGAAAAGGATATATTGTGAAAAAAATGGTTTGTCCTCCATTTGTGGAGTTTGTCCAAATACTTTTATTAGTTACAGCTTTAGTGGCAGTCATGCCATTTAGTTTAAATAGGTTTTTAATTGTTTTTTTTTTTTTATATAGATTCTCTTTTATATTTTGTGAATGTGAGAACGTTGTAGGCATAACCGACTTTTAGATCTGTCGATCGTTTTCTATCTTGCTAAGTACCTGGTACTTGTTGATAGGCCTACAGTGTCCTCTCATACCTATAAACACTGTAACTTGAAAAGATTGTAAATACCATTTGTGCGGGAATTTTAGGGATATGCCGGATGAATAAACTCAGGATGCTCGATGCAAGTAAAATAACTTTTTAATTAGGTGTTAACAACAGGGGTTCTAATGTACAAGTGCCAGTGTCATCAAGACACGTCACGAGTAATATGTGCTAATTAGGTGTATTGCTGCTATGCGATATTGATCAGGCTCCAACATTTCCCCGGGCGTTGAAACAACGGTTTCAACCAGATTCCGAAGTCACAGGCAATGGGCAGATTCTGTTAAATGCCCGTCGAACGATACCAGTGGATGTCCGAATGTCAGCTACACGTGCAATGCCATCTGTTCCAGGGTGAACTGCCACAATTCGTCCAAGTCTCCACTTCAGAGGAGGAAGATTATCCTCCTTGATTACGACTAAGGAGTTTAACTTCAAACCATCCTTGCAGGAACGCCATTTTGAACGCAGTTGTAATTCTGCAACATACTCTTTGCTCCATCTGCTCCAGAAATGCTGGCGGAGTTGCTCAATTCTTTGATAGCGAGACAGATGGTTGGCGGAGAGATCCTGGTAGTCAGGCTGAGGCAAGGAAGTCAGAGGCCGTCCAACAAGAAAATGTCCCGGCGTGAGCGGTGTATAATCTGCAGGATCTGAAGACAACGGCGTCAGTGGACGAGAGTTCAATATGGCTTCAATCTTGGTTAGTGCGGTGTACAGCTCCTCGAATGTCAAATTACAATTTCCCAACACTCTTTGAAGATGGTACTTTGTTGACTTCACACCCGCCTCCCAGAGTCCTCCGAAATGCGGGGTGTATGCGGGTATAAAATGAAACCTCATTCCATCGTTAGCTGCACTTTCACCCAAGGAAGAAATGAAATGAAATGAAATGAAATGTAATTTATGAAATGTAATTTATTTGCAAGAATTGTAGTGCATTACAGTTGGTCGGGTTATTTATCAGTTTCTAAAACAATTCGCTAAAACTAGCATGCAAACATTATATGAATTAATTAAATGAAGCTAATAAAGTTGGAAAAATACATCTTATAAAGTATATTAAGAATACGAATGTCAATCATTTGTCAAATTATTAAAGTAAAATGTCAGTGTGAGAAACCTTACGAAGTATTACCTTTTAAAAATTTGGATAGGTCGTTGCACGCACCGACAAATGAGGTACCGTTATCGGAAAAAATATCAACGGGCTTACCTCTCCGAGCAATAAATCGGTACAAAGCCAGTAAGTAACTATTGCTAGTTAAATCGCCAACGAGCTCCAAATGAATGGCCTTGGTTGTAAAGCAAATAAAAATAGCTACATACACCTTTACTAACCTACACCCACGACCTTGACGACTTGCACACATAATCGGGCCGGCATAATCAACGCCTGTGCTCTCAAAAGGATAACCTGGACGAAGGCGTTCTTGTGGTAAGTTACCCATTAAGGGAGGTACAATCTTACCCCTCATACGGTGACACAGAACACACCTATGATAACAGGCCTTCGCCAAGTTGCGACCTCCTATTGGCCAGTAAGATTCCCTAATAGAAGCTAGTAATAATTGTGGGCCAGCGTGCATTAGCCTTTTATGCTCATAGTTAAATAATAATTTAGTAAATTCATGAGTGGACTGTAATAAAATCGGGTGCTTTTTGCTATAAGCAAAACTAGAATTATCGAGACGTCCTCCTACTCGCATTATATTTTTATCGTCCAAATAAACATTGAACTTTAGAAGGGCGCTCCTTTGAGATAAACTCTTTTTATGTAAAAGTAATTGGTACTCGGGAAACGACTGAATCTGACATTTAATAATGACAACGGTGAGTGCATCTCGTATCTCATCATTTGACAAATAATTTGTTATTGGATAACGCTTTCTACACGACTTAATAAATCGCAATAGGTAAGCAACAGAACAGACAAGCCTTGAGTAATTAGAATAACGACTAAAATCAATCAAAACTTCAGTTTTAGAATCGTTGACAACAGTGTGTGACACCACATTAGTTCGAATCTCCGGTAACGACTGTAGTCCTGGACTCGTAACTTTAGAAGGCCATTCAGACGGGTCTAGTCCTAAAAAATCTGGTCCATGCCACCACAGATCTGAACCCTGCAGAACACTAATATCTATACCACGAGATATTAGGTCTGCTGGATTTTGAACTGTTGGGACGTGCCTCCAAGTGCAGTTACCCGCCTTATCCAATACTTCAGCAACGCGGTTACGTACAAACGGCTGAAGTTTGGTAGGCATCGTCTGTAACCATCCCAACACGATGGTCGAATCAGTCCAACAATAGACCCGACTGATCTTCACTCGAAGTGAGCTCATTACCTTCTCATAAAGACGAGAACCAACTACCGCGCCACATAACTCTAGTCGCGGGATTGTTGTAGGCTTGATGGGAGCCACTCGACTCTTGGCTATTAACAAGCGAGTCATATACTCACCCTTACCATTAATACTGCGAATGTAGGCGCAAGCACCGTATGCGGACTCAGACGCATCTGTGAAAATATGGAGTTCTAGCTCCATATATAAATTGCAAACTACAATTCGCGGAATGCGAATATGATTTAAGAGAGGCAAAGACTTAATTATAATGTCCCATTGTTTACTAATCTCTTTAGGTAATGGTTGATCCCATGATAATTTGTCTAACCACATTCTCTGTAACAGTACCTTCATAGTGATAACAATAGGACCCAGCAGACCTAAGGGGTCGAAAATGCGCGCAATCACGGATAACAAGTCACGCTTTGTGTGCCCCATCGAAGACTTCGTCAGACTTATAGGGAACCCTAGCTCATCAGTGCTGATTAGTAATGTCAATTATTGCGATTTCGCAATAATTTCATTAGCATGTGATTTCTTGAGTCATAGCATGCTAGTTGCTATTGCTATGCTATTTGCTAATATGACGATAATTGATATTAATGAAGTATGCGAATTTTGTTAATACTTCTACTATTACCTCCTATTGTTTATAGGTAGATATTAAGTTCACACTATTATCTATTTAAGTACAATAATAAGCACAAGACGAAAGAATTTAATTACTGTATAACTAAATTAACGAATACGTAAACTAAACTCTCACTATCACTTGCCAAAACGTACTGAACTTTGGCACAAAACGACGCGCGTCAAGCGCGTGTCACACCAAATATTATTAAATAATCACGAATTAATTCAATCAATACACGACCTTAAGTACGAACAAATCAAAGACAATAAGGTAATAATTGCTAAACAGCAATCTTCGCACCGCCCTGCTAAATCTGCTAATGCTAATAATTTAAATATAATAATACAATCACAAGCATTCATTCAATATACAACCCTAAGTACGCGCAAATCAAAGTTATTAAGATAACAATTGCATAACCCATTCTTAAATTCGCAGAACCTGCTAATAAATTTCACTTGCGAATTCACGAGAAACGGTCAAGTGAAACCGATAGATTTAGTATTCCCGACTTCCCGTGGGTGCGACGGAGAGCGCACGCTACCGCTGCGTGCGTCGACGCTCTGACGTATGATAGTATCAAAAAATGCGAAGCGATTAATTCATTTAGCATTTCACAGAATTTCGCAACTACATTTCATTTGCTATATGCTAAATGAGCAATCGCATGCTAACAATGAATGCGAATGCTAATTAATCCATCACTAGTGCTGATATACCAACCGAGACCAAGCAACTTGTCAGGCTCATTAGGTCCAATATTTAAGTCAAATGATGCAGGAACAGCATCGGACACTAATTGAGGGTCATTTGACTTCCACTTTCTCAATGGCATGCATGCCGACGCAAGCGCCTTGGTGACTTCAGTGCGAATTAATTTTGCTTCGTCTAAGTCATTTCCTCCGGTCAGCAGGTCATCGACGTAGAAGTCATGTTTGATGATCTCAGATATTTTAGGGTTCCTACAGTCGAGTCCTATTTGTTTAAGGCATCGTGTTGCAAGGAACGGCGCACTAGCAGTACCGTACGTGACGGTGTTTAGTTCATAAACATTAATAGGCTCACTAATATTATCACGCCAAACAATTTGTTGCAAATACCTATCCGACGGGTGGATGACTATTTGTCTATACATCTTTTCCACATCCGCAGATAAAACATACTTGTGGAATCTAAAGCGAAGAAGTATAGATAATAGATCGTCCTGTACAGTTGGCCAACCATCTGTAGGTCATTAGAGGACACTCCCGTCGAAGTAGGACAACTTGCGTTGAAAACAACACGGAGTTTGGTCGTGCTACTCGACTCACGTAGAATTCCATGATGCGGGATAAAATAACCAAAACACAAATTAGGTTTATTAATTTTTGTCATATGACCTAGTGAATCGTATTCTAATAAAAAATCATGATACAGTTTGCTAAAGTCTGGCTTAACCTTTAATCTACGCTCTAAAGACAGTAAACAATGTGTAGCTCTCTTAAAAGAATTTCCTAGAATAGAAGGATCTTTTTTAAGGGGTATGCGAACACAAAAACGACCGTCAGACAATCGTATCGTATTTTTAACAAAATTATTCTCACACGACTTCTCTTCTGGCATATAAGAATTAGACGATATCGCATTCACCTCCTCTAATTGCCAAAACTTTGTCAATCCTATCTTAAGTTTTTCCCAGTCACTATCGCTATCGGAAACCATATTTGAATAATTACATTTTACGTCATTTGACAGCAGTGAAATATTGTTCTGAGTAATTGGACCGGAAACTATCCAACCTAAACGGGTTTCAAATAATACTGGTTTTCCGGTACCTAACTTTAGTCTTTGTGATCCTAACAACTCCCAAAACAGGTCAGCGCCAATTAAAATATCTACATCAGCTGGGCTATAAAAGGTAGGATCAGCTAAAGTAATATTCGAGGGTATATCGAAATCAGAAATATTTATTTCACGGCACGGTACGTTACTTGTAATGTATGGCAGAACAAAACAATGAAGTTCGAAAACAAAACTATCGTCTAATGACGTAATCTTAACCCGACACATTTTATTTATGTGCGAAGTGACATTGTTGATGCCAAGAATCGACCTATTTACTTGGCTTGTTATTAAATTAAGTTTTTTGCACAACCTGTCCGTTATGAATGACGACGTACTGCCGCTATCAAGAACCGCGCGAATGAGATGCACACAACCATTGTGATCCCGCAGTTTGATCAAGGCGGTCGATAACAACACATCTCGCTGCGTATGACTACATTGAGATGCAATGTTTGCTGACAAAGCTACGTTATTCGTATCAGTGGAAGCAGATTGTAATGACGACGGTGCAGACAAGTTGTTTATCGAATTACCACTAAGTGTATTCGCAATAGTGCTTTTAGAATCTATGTGAATCAGTGTGTTATGCCTACGTTTGCATAGTTTGCAACCTGGTTTTTTACATTTGTTAGCGTAGTGCCCCGTACGAAAACAGTTGAAACATACCTTATAACTGGGTAGCAATTTGAGACGATCGTCATTACTTAATGCGAGAAACTGTGGACAATTATTTAAAGTGTGATCCTTATTACATTTAGGACATGGTTTAGGGGTTAATTCAGTGCTAGAACTATTAGGAGATTGTGTTGCTACCATTGACTTGAGCTTAGGGCTTGATTTACCTATCGTTTGGGAATAATTATTACGTACCAGTTCTAGGGTCTCGATAAGATCAGCTCGATTACGTAAGAATTGCATAAACGCGTCAAAAGCAATCGCGCTGTCTGTGTTCATCCTACCTTTGTACTCCTCCCACTCACGATAGGTCTTTTGATCAAGTTTGCGAGTAACAATGTAAATTAAAAGTGTGTCCCAGTGTTTAACAGGCTCCCCTAACGACTCTAATGCTCGCAAATCTTTATTTAATTGATCGATTAAACTTTTTAATGCAACAGAAGATTCCCTTGAGATAGATTCGATATTGAATAATGCGTATATGTGATTCTGTACCAGTAACCCTTTGTTGTCAAATCGATCACATAACAACGACCATGCCACAGAGTAATTACTCGAAGAAAACTCAATAGATTTGATTACTACTGCAGCTGTTCCCTCAAGTGATGCTCTCAAGTAATGAAACTTATTGATTGCGTCTATGTCATTGCTACAATGAATTAGGCTAGTAAAGGTGTCGCGGAATTCAAGCCAATTACAATACAAACCGCTAAACTTCGGCAACTGAATCGTTGGCAATTTAACCGGCTTTTGCATGCTAACATGTGTACTTTTACAGCTTTCCATCGATTTACTATCCTTATTAAAATCACTCAGAATATTTTGGGCTCTGGCTAAGGACTTATAATAAAGAGACTCGAATTCAGATCGCTCAGAGTGTTGCAATTTGAGATCATCTACAATGCATTCCAGACCTAACTGTACCTCATCATACCGTTCGTACAACGACTCGATCTTGCCCATACGCAACTGCAATTCAGACACATCACAGCTCGATAACTCTTTGTCCTTGAGTGAATCCAGAAAATTGACGAAAGCAGTCAAACGGCCTTTGAAGCTGCCTCGCTTTTTAATTAAATCTCTTTCCTCAGACATATTGGGAGACGAGTGTTGTCAACCTGAAATTGATACAGGAATACAATTATAACACAAACAATATAACTTGAATACACGCCCAACTGTTTTGTATACACTGTCTAAATGCTATAGCAAACAAAACAACTTATTATCTTTTAACTACCAAGTGTATAAACCTAAAATACTGTATACAATTCTGATACTATGTTTTATTGCAAATCTTTTATACGAACTAAGTTATAAGTAGGCTCAACTAACACCAATTATGTTGACTACATAAATGATTCTAAATGCTATTAATGTTTAACAATGACTAGCCCTAATATCTAACACTCTCAAACTATATGTATTATGTTAAGATACCTGCTAACAATTAACACCACTATTTAGTAGATTTAGTGAATTAGTTACAGCTTTATTTAATTTAAGTTTAATTAATGTAGCAAAATATGCTAACTATACCGTAATCAGTATGATTTTAAACTTAACTTTGCTGTTGAATAAAATACTAATCACAATGCAACAAGTACCTAATGATTTTAATCTAACACAATACAATAGGTAATACAATAAAATAATACTGACCTTTAATATGACTATTTATGTATACTACCTGAGTGTTGGGTGACGATATTAGATTAATTATAAATGCTGTACACCGCTAATTAGCTTGCTTGAAGTCCATCCAATTCACCGGCAAATAACCTCCACTGCACGTGGATGATAGTAATCCTTAATTCTTGATTAAATCCGCTGATCTCCTTTATATTATACGTTATCCGGCTCGTTACGGACCATGTGCGGGAATTTTAGGGATATGCCGGATGAATAAACTCAGGATGCTCGATGCAAGTAAAATAACTTTTTAATTAGGTGTTAACAACAGGGGTTCTAATGTACAAGTGCCAGTGTCATCAAGACACGTCACGAGTAATATGTGCTAATTAGGTGTATTGCTGCTATGCGATATTGATCAGGCTCCAACACCATTTATTTTTAAATGAGTAACCGTGGAGTTTCTTGCCGGCTCTTCTCCATAGGAAACGACCAATTGGAACCGTGCACCTAGCTTCTGACGTTTCATAAGTGCCCTTGTAGGTTTATGTGAAATAAAATATTTTGAATTTGAATTTGAATTGAATTGAATTCATAAATTGATTTCAATAATCGCAGTTCTGTTCAGTCAGCGAACGCCATGTAAGCGCTCAAAAAAGTGTTTTTTTTTACGACTTGACAAAATATCAAGTTTCAGTACTACGTATACGTTTAATATAAAATAATTATAAAGAAACCTTCAACCTATACATTCTCTAAATGATGTTGAAAACCTCATCAAAATGCGTGGCGTATTTTAGAAGAACAACGCGGACATATAGACAAACGCGAAAAGCGACTTTGTTTTATAATATTTAGAGATTATTTATTTATATCAGCTACTAGGCCCACTTTCTCCCTTTACACTTACCACAGTAATGACTAGCAGACTCCCCATCACAATGCGTCAATAACGCAGCCAGTGTGTCTCTCCAGCTGGTCGGCGCCGCTGACGTCACGAGCGTGTCCCACCGCGCCAGTAGCAAGCTGCCACAGACTAGCGACACGGGCTCGCCGGCCGTCGTGTTGATGTGGTACTTCTGCACCTTGTAGAGGAGCTCTGGACTGCCTGTGTACATGTAATTATAAAGTCAAGTTATTGGCTGAAGCGTGATGAGATACAAGTACAATACTCACCAAGTATTCGAAAAAAGAACAAGAATCGGCTACGGAATTTGAGAAACTATGTTTGAAATCTCAGCAAACATACACTTTCAAATTAAGGATGATAGCAAAATAGTAGACTTATAGAAGCTTGGATACAGTGTTGCCATTATTTTTAAAACGCTTTATAAAATTAATATGAATATTTTAATTTATTGCTCTCTTTCTTCATTCACATGAAAACAACAATTTGGGAATCAATGCGATGAAAATGGATTCTTTAAAAAAAATTACAACAAATTCGATACATTAGTACAACTATCTGAGCCTATTGAGCCCGCTTTCAGATTATATTTATTAGATTTGGAACTTCGTGTACCTGAACATTTGACATGAGAAAAAAAAAAAAACATAATTTTCAGCAACTCACCGATCGAGGCGATGATAAGTGCGTCGGCAACTCTCTTGGCGTCCAGACACAGTTCAACGGCCTCCTCCAGGTGTCCGCACACCAGCGCGCGGCAGATCTGGCTTGTTGAGTCTGTACGCATCAACAGAAAGTGAACTTTACACAAAATACATGAGTTTTTTTTTCAATAACCTATTTTGTCCCTCTGCTGGGCAAAAGTCTCCCCATATTTTCCCAATTTTCTTTATGCCGGACCTTTCCCGTTCAATCGGTTAGGAACGAGTCCAAATCATCAAGTCAGCGTTGCTTAGGCCGCCTCGGTGACGAAGCCTCGCAGACTTATCGCCAACATCGGCGATGCCTGTCTTGGAGCGTATTATGGTGGTGAGAATATGGTCTGTGAGTTTGATTTTGAAGACGCTACGCTCCATCGCTCTTTGGCAAACCGTGAGTTTGTACTTCTGAGCCTCGGTCATAGACCATGTTTGAGCACCATAGTTTAGGTTATAGTATAGAAAATAAATAATAATTCGCTTTAATGAGGATCAGCGAAACTACCGGCAAAGTGCCCTTAAAATTAAAGATATTGTGTCGGTCAAAGTGCAAAAACTTTAAGAATTTTTCAAACGAAGACGATAAAATATAGCGTACCTTCTCCATTCGGGATGACCACGTTGGCGACAGTGGGTGTCAAGTCTAGGTTTGCCAGTTTTCTCTCGATCTGTGTGTTGGCGTCCTGTAATAAAACTATATGTTTAATACTGTGTACTATGAAATAAACACTTCAAATTAACCTACGTAATGATCGAAATAAAAACACTATCGTCCAACCTTAAAATTCCTTATGGTGGTCATTTTGGTAGTTAATCTATTATTTTCAGCAAATGATCAAAGTTTTGCAAAGTGAAGCGTTCTTCAGCTTTCAAAGGCACATTATTATAAGTACAAAAAAATAGATTCCTTCCGCGACAGTCAAACCTGTGTGAACTGACTTATCACATGGCCAATATCGTTACTCCCCTCAACATCAAAAATATTAGAGAAAAGTATAATCAGTACACTAGTTAAGTATCTAAAAAAAAATCTTATCCCCTGCGCAATTTGGTTTTAGAGCCAAATTATCCACAGCCGATGGTGTGCATAGCCTGATCGATTATATTTCAGAAGAACTCGTCAAAGGGAACCAGACCCTGAGAGTCTTCCTTGATTTAGCCAAGGCCTTCGACACGGTGTTTGTTTCTGTTCTTCTAAACAAATTAGAGGCCATAGGAATAAAGGAAACGCCGCTGAAACTATTTGCGGACTACTTAGATGACCGATACCAATAGTGCGAGAGCCGGCTGCAAAAATACCTACCTTATCGGCTACCCCAATACGCTATCTTTATATCGTTAACCAACACTTAAACACGTAAAAAAAATCAGGTCTGCCAGAGCCGTTCTTGCCGGGTCATAGAAATAATCGATATTTTTTTACGTATTTTTTTAGTTCATATTACGTCATAATGTACCCCAATTAAAATGCTGGCAACAGTTTGCTATTCATTAATTATGTTAAAAAAAGTAGGTCTGCCATTGCGCACCCTGCCGGAAGTACTAGGCAGACCCCTAAAATAAGCCCTTCCGACACCCTAAACCTACCTCATGGAGTACCCGGGTGGAACCTACGCCAAATAATAACCAAGATGCCCCTGATATTGGATCAAAAGGTATGCCAGGTCTAAGCTTGCCGGAACTTGCTGTTCAAAGCATTTGAAGTTGGTAGGGACCATTATTTTACCTGAAGTCAAAATAACATTATTTTGTTTCTAAAGTGCTTTATTACCAAAACATTAAATAAAACAACAAGTTTAGCGATAAAAGATATATATTTAAAATTTAACAACAATCGCTACCAGTACAATAACATGCTTACAATATAGGTACAATTATCAAAACATAGTTAAAGTTGCCATTACAGTTACCTGAATTTTGCTTCCGAGTGTAGAATCGGTTATTGTGTGAATCATCGTAGGTACAGTCAACGCCCAATCAACCTATCCACCACCAGGATCACTCTAATCCATCGAAATAAGGTCAAAGTTTAAATAATAATAGTTTGGTTGACTAGCCATTTACTGTAGATATGTAGGTAACTAACAATAAAACTAGCTACAATGACGGTCAAATGGCAGCAAGAACTATTTATAAACATACTCAGGTGCAAAAAAAAAAAACAGAGTCAGATTGAACTGTTCTAATGTAAATCAATAAAAGTATGTAAAAAAATAGATTTAATCCTCGCCAAGAGAAAAAATTATAACTTAGACGTAGAATCAAAAATTAGTAAACATCACTTTCATCGCTTGAACTCTCATATGACTGATCAATATCATCGTCCTCTGAATCATTCATTATAATGGACTCTACAGTGAGTGTTGGCTCACCTTCATACCATAGAGGTTCTAGGCGATTGTTATTCAAAACCCATCCGTATTTTTCTGCATCTAATTTTATCAGTTCATTTGAACATGCGTTTTGCCACATAGCATTTATGAAAGCCGTTCGCAATATTTTTTGTTTTATTACCTTTTACAGGGCGGCATTCCATTCCGCATGAACTAAAATTCCAAATATTTTTTAATAAGGGACTTTTTAATTTTTGGTTTGCGTATGTTTTATTGAAGATAACGTATCTGGCAGCATTAGTATTTGTACAGTTTTTATTTCCATACATTTCGCAAGTAAATTTATGAATTAATTCGACTACTTCTGTATCATTATCGTATACAAATTTCTCGTCTAATTTATTGAAAGCTTCCTGGTAGATGGGACTCTGTTTTAAAATCTGGAAAGGTTTCGATTTACCTTTATTGTGAAAAGCAGCGGTGTAATCACAACCAGTGTACGCATGAAATGCTGGTAAAGAACGACACAACGTTTCACCTAGTGTTTTTGATAAATGAGTAATATTTATAGCATTTGGATCTTTGGCTCTTGATAATCCGCTCGAAAGTAACCAAATATTTGGTTTCAGTTGGTGTGCGTGTGCTAAAACACCAACTAAAATATCAGTGCCAGTTGCTACAGTGGAAACGTTTGTCGCGTCTTTTTTTTTATAGACGTGAAAAAGTATTCGAGTATCTGCTTCTTCGTGATCGCAAAAGTAATCAGCTTCAACAGTTTTCGTTATTTTGCCGCCATCGGCACTAAACGAATAGCATTTCTCATCAACTGTGACAAATACTTTTTTACTGCCAATTATATTGGTCATGGTTTTATTCTCCCAAAAGTTCGAAAGGAAATTAACTACAGCTCTTTTAAATTTATTATTTTTCAAGGCTTTATGAAAATTTGACGGTGTTTTTTGGGAAGGACCTGTAACTTCATACGGGATCTCTACTTCTTGCCGTTTTGCTTTTTCACAGTCTTTAATGGAAGGCGTTAAGTATCTGTCAAAATATTAAATGAATTTCATCAGCTTCTATGGTGCAAATTTTTTGTAATATAATTTCGGCAAGTTTTTGAAATGTGCTGGGAATTGAGGATGGACTTATAAGGTATAACATATTAAAACCGTCTAGAAAACAAGCATCGACTCAGTGTGGTGGCGATGCAGGATCAATGTTGCCTTTAAGTTTTTTTTGCTAGCACTGATTTGTTAGTTTTATTCATGTCACCATTTTGCTGACAAAGAGCAGCGGGAAGTGGCGCCAACAGAAAAGAGAACACTTACACTTACTTACTTCCATGTCGATTTTGTGTTCCAGGGCAATACATAATAGCCTTCCAAATATGTCCCTTTCCATTTTTATTTGAGCTGTTTTTGTCCCGTCTCTGCTCTTTTGACTTTTCGAGACAGAATCAGAACTGAAGTTAATAATTTTATTCCGGGTAATAGGTTTCTCGAATCGGTTTGCATCTTCAGCACATTTCTCTATACCTAAATTGTTGTAGTTAATTTCCTTTCGAACTTTTGGGAGAATAAAACCATGACCAATATAATTGGCAGTAAAAAAGTATTTGTCACAGTTGATGAGAAATGCTATTCGTTTAGTGCCGATGGCGGCAAAATAACGAAAACTGTTGAAGCTGATTACTTTTGCGATCACGAAGAAGCAGATACTCGAATACTTTTTCACGTCTATAAAAAAAAAGACGCGACAAACGTTTCCATTGTAGCAACTGACACTGATATTTTAGTTGGTGTTTTAGCACACGCACACCAACTGAAACCAAATATTTGGTTACTTTCGAGCGGATTATCAAGAGCCAAAGATCCAAATGCTATAAATATTACTCATTTATCAAAAATACTAGGTGAAACGTTGTGTCGTTCTTTACCAGCATTTCATGCGTACACTGGTTGTGATTACACCGCTGCTTTTCACAATAAAGGTAAATCGAAACCTTTCCAGATTTTAAAACAGAGTCCCATCTACCAGGAAGCTTTCAATAAATTAGACGAGAAATTTGTATACGATAATGATACAGAAGTAGTCGAATTGATTCATAAATTTACTTGCGAAATGTATGGAAATAAAAACTGTACAAATACTAATGCTGCCAGATACGTTATCTTCAATAAAACATACGCAAACCAAAAATTAAAAAGTCCCTTATTAAAAAATATTTGGAATTTTAGTTCATGCGGAATGGAATGCCGCCCTGTAAAAAGGTAATAAAAAAAAAAATTTCGCGAACGGCTTTCATAAATGCTATGTGGCAAAACGCATGTTCAAATGAACTGATAAAATTAGATGCAGAAAAATACGGATGGGTTTTGAATAACAATCGCCTAGAACCTCTATGGTATGAAGGTGAGCCAACACTCACTGTAGAGTCCATTATAATGAATGATTCAGAGGACGATGATATTGATCAGTCATATGAGAGTTCAAGCGATGAAAGTGATGTTTACTAATTTTTGATTCTACGTCTAAGTTATAATTTTTTCTCTTGGCGAGGATTAAATCTATTTTTTTACATACTTTTATTGATTTACATTAGAACAGTTCAATCTGACTCTGTTTTTATTTTTTTTGCACCTGAGTATGTTTATAAATAGTTCTTGCTGCCATTTGACCGTCATTGTAGCTAGTTTTATTGTTAGTTACCTACATATCTACAGTAAATGGCTAGTCAACCAAACTATTATTATTTAAACTTTGACCTTATTTCGATGGATTAGAGTGATCCTGGTGGTGGATAGGTTGATTGGGCGTTGACTGTACCTACGATGATTCACACAATAACCGATTCTACACTCGGAAGCCTACTTTTTTCCCTAAACCCACCGTACAGAATTCAGGTTACTGTAATGGCAACTTTAACTATGTTTTGATAATTGTACCTATATTGTAAGCATGTTATTGTACTGGTAGCGATTGTTGTTAAATTTTAAATATATATCTTTTATCGCTAAACTTGTTGTTTTATTTAATGTTTTGGTAATAAAGCACTTTAGAAACAAAATAATGTTATTTTGACTTCAGGTAAAATAATGGTCCCTACCAACTTCAAATGCTTTGAACAGCAAGTTCCGGCAAGCTTAGACCTGGCATACCTTTTGATCCAATATCAGGGGCATCTTGGTTATTATTTGGCGTAGGTTCCACCCGGGTACTCCATGAGGTAGGTTTAGGGTGTCGGAAGGGCTTATTTTAGGGGTCTGCCTAGTACTTCCGGCAGGGTGCGCAATGGCAGACCTACTTTTTTTAACATAATTAATGAATAGCAAACTGTTGCCAGCATTTTAATTGGGGTACATTATGACGTAATATGAACTAAAAAAATACGTAAAAAAATATCGATTATTTCTATGACCCGGCAAGAACGGCTCTGGCAGACCTGATTTTTTTTACGTGTTTAAGTGTTGGTTAACGATATAAAGATAGCGTATTGGGGTAGCCGATAAGGTAGGTATTTTTGCAGCCGGCTCTCGCACTACAATGTGTTAGAATAAATAATATCACGAGCGATGAGCAGAAAACTACTGGTTTTGGTGTTCTCCAGGGAAGTATTCTGGGCCCCTCGCTATTCCTGATTTATTTATGTTCCTGGTTAACGACTTTTATGGTCTGAATATTAAAGTCAGCAAAATAACATCATTTATGCTGACGATACTCCATTTATATTTACCGCTAAAATCAGTAGCGAAGTGTTCGAAATTGCTCAACTGGGTTTTAATACCTTGACTAATTCAAAGCAATTTACTAACATTAAATGCTGACAAGACAAAATACATTCACTTCTCCATGCGCAAGCCTCAACTTAACATGACTAACCCTCATCTATATACCCATCAATGTGGAAACTGTCCAGTCAATATGTGTAATTGCCCTTTTATCCTGAAAACGAGCAGGATACCTTGATGAAATAATGGACGACGGTCAATAATAAAAAAATTGTCTAGTTAAAAGAGTGGCCAATTTTTTTTTTTTTTTAATTACTAACTTTTGCAGGATTCGAAATTAATTACAGAGGGATCAGAGAGCAAATTTAAATCTTCCATCCCTTTTTCTTTCCCACAGATCTGCAATATAAATCCTATAACGTGCTAACTGTTCGCCAACTTTTCATTACGCACTAGCGCGTAATGAAAAGATCGTACGCGAACTAGCGATACGCGGGGTTGCGACATTCGTCGATAGGATCCGGCAGTTAGGACTCGAAGTGGCCCTGCACAAGTCCGAGGCCATGTGTTTTCATGGTCCTCAGAACGCGCCACAATTGGGTAACCAAATGGGTAGGAGGGGTTCACATCGGCGTCGAGTCGACGATGAAGTATTTGAGACTTCCTCGACTTCCGGTGGAACTTCGTGCAGCATTTCCGACGTTTGGCTCCCAGACTGGAGCGGTTCCTGCCCAATCTAGGGGAGGGCTTCCAAAGGCTTCCTGCCGGAGTGTCTACGCGGGGGTCGTGTGGTCCATGGCCCTTTACGGGGCTCCGGTGTGGGTGCAGTCTTTGAGGTGGCGGCCAGCTCACCGGTTGAACGCGTCCCAAAGGGTCATGGCCATCCGGCTGATCCGAGAATACCGAACGGTCTCTCGACGAGCCTCCTTGCCCTCCTTGTGGATCGCCCGGAGGACACGATGGAGCATACGGTGTAGGTCTGCCCGCCCCGGCCACCGGCGCGGGCAGAGCACCACCGTATCCGCGTGGAGGCAATCAGCGGCGGTGATCTCTCGCGCCCGGCCCTGGTCTAGGCCATGGTACGGAGCGAGAGGGCATGGGAAGCCGTCACCTCCTTCTGCGTCTACAGACAAGACAACGCCTGCGCCCTCATGCCTCTAGTCACCGCAGGAGACGCCCTGGGCGTCGAGAGCGCATAGCTGATCTTCGGCCACCGTAGGCGCAGGCTTGCGGACGGCTAGCAATCGGCAGATCGCCATCCGGTAAGGACCAGGCCCGGGTTGACGGCGCGTTGTGTTCCCCGCGCGCCTCATAGAGATGTCAGCACCAATGGCTGGGGTCCGCTAGGGCCGATGCCCGCCGGGGTTGCGGGTTGTTCGAAAGAGATACCATGGCCCCCGGCACAGGCAATAGAAGGAACACGGGTGGGTTTTAGTCAGTAAAAGTCTGACACGCCCTCTCGCTCCGCCCAGAGCGGGAGAAGTCATTTGATGATTTCCCAAAAATAATAATAAAAAAGCCCTGTTTTGTAGGAAAAAACATTTTTTGTTTAAAAATAAATACATTTTTGCCGAAAAGTATTTTTTTAAATTATAAATAAACCCAATAGTTTTTGCAACTAATACAGGTACTGTAGGCTTTTTTTGGGTCCCATTGAACAAATTGACACGTATCCCATGACTGTTGTAGGGTGGGGACGGGGTTCATACAAAATCCCCCATGGTCCTTTATTTGACTCAGGTTAAGGCACACAATATTCAAACAAAAAGAAAAAAAACAGAAAAGGAAATTAAAAAAAATAGAATAGTACTGTGTGCCTCACGGCTGCGCCAAATAGGCCCAGTTCAGCATAAATGCCAGACAACTAGTGTCTGACGCTGACGCAGAAGCAACAGCATGTATGACAAGCCTGCAAAAACAATAATTTTGTGCTAGCGGCATGGAATGATCCATGCGCAATGATACACACGCTGCAAAAAAATATTGTTCATGCAGACTTTTCATGCTTGCAGTTACATTGTTATGTAGCCACCTCAATAGTTGGCCGTAACAGGCTGTCACTAACATGCGATAGCTTCGTAGCTTTAGAAAATACAACGTCATTTCTTGCAGTAAGAATGTTTTACCATCAATAGCCGTACTTACCGATAGATCAGTACTGGTATCAGTTGACAACTCTGCTTCGGTCTCCGTGGACTCGCCCTAGCCGCGGCAGGCAGACAGACAGTGGCATATTATATATACTGAGTTATGTGAGCACATATTATAATACATAGATGTTATTTAAATTTAGTTCTGTTACATTTTTTACCACCACGTTACCGAAATAAAATTCAAGCAGTCGCATCTCATAAAACTAACAAATTAGTCTCGGTTTTAAAGGCAGTACTGTATTAATAACTTAACCGTAGTCGGAATAAACTACGAAACAAAAAACTGGTCTTAAGTTAGATCTCGGTTGGTAATAAGATCGATTACGCCCCCTTAGGCCCATTGGCACGGAGTTTCTTGCCCTTTCTGTAGCAGCAGGAATATGAAACCAGGGACATCGATTGATTACCAATCATTGCATAACACAACTGTAATTTCTTGACAGTCGTATGAAACATCATTAATTTCCCAAACCGTAGGATAGGCGACATCTGTTAAGCGAGCGTGTAAATGAGCGATTATTTATTATTTTACTAGCTGCGCCCCGCGGTTTAACCCATATAAGTCGTCGATCCCGTGGGAATAATTGAATAAAAAGTATCTTCTGTCCTAATCCAGGTCATGGTCTACCCATGTGCCAAATATCATCCAAATCTATTCAGTTGTTTTAGCGTGAAAGCGTAACAAACAAATGAACAACCTCACTTTCGCATTTATAATATTAAGTTATGATTTATTAGAACGGCCAAATCAGTCACGTGGCAGTGAAAATGTCAAAATAGCACAAATTCAAGAACAGTTAGCTACGTAATACTCGTGCTACGAAAGACAAACTTCAGTTAATTAATTGATCAGTTGTACATGAAAATTAGCATAGTGAAAGATACAATTATAATGTTATAAGCACAGAAAACAGCACCGGCAAAGCCATATGAATACAAAACACATTATCATTGTATACAATAGAAGGGATGTAACTCACCCTACTCAATGCGGCTACGTCGGGTTGAATGCCATCACCGGTCGGTATGTTGGGGCTCTTAAACTTTGACGACATCTCATCTTGTTTGAAGCCTAAACAATATGAAGTGTATAAGTGTATAAAAGAAAAATACTTTAGAAATACATATCATAAGAATGATGCCCGAGACTCCTCAGGAGTTTAACGACCTCCCATATAAAATTGCCGATACTCCTTTGTATGGAATTTATGTATCCTGCGTTCACAATTTAATTTTCATACATGTAAACAAATATGAGTTTTTGAAAAGTATTTAGTTAATTTAGGCTACAACTTCACATTTTCAATAGCACTACTTATTCACTTCTGAAATTAACTTAATTTACACAATGATAAAGTTGATATTTGTTGAAGTAGAAATAACATCAATTAGTTTACCTACTGACAGGTTATATGAGTTTATATAATTGTTTATAATTTTACTTTTTATGTCATTTATATTTTAATTTTATTTTAATTTATTGTTGACATAATCTACTCATTACAATGTTTTTTTTTATGAGTTGTATTGCAATATTTGGTTAACTAGCGACCTCGACAATTATTTATTTTACCTCGATGGTCCTAGTTTATCAATTATAACTTCTAGTTACAGCTATATGTAAGCGGGCACGCCCTTTATGCCTGGAGGCTTTATTTTCTTTTTTAGATATTGTTTACGTTTAGCTATTTTTATTTCTGCTTGAGTATAGTTCTCGATGTTTTTGGTTGGTATATTGGCGTGTGCTAGCTGTCATATGGCTATTAATTTATAATTTGAGTTGTGTTTTGCGTAATGTAAATTATCTTGTATACTATTGTATAGAATCTTTTTTTTTTGAGTTTGTTGCGCCACTTCTTCTTCCCAGCAAAAGCACTAGGAAGTGGTGAAGGGTGGGCGGGACTGTCTTATGTAATTTTGACGTTCGAAAAGTGCTGATTCTCAGCCTAGTTTGAATGAATGACTTTTGAATTTTGAATTGGAAACAAAGATTTCGGCAATCTTGAGTTAAACTTTTAACTGCTCTTGTTAAAGTTGCGTGTCTATCTTGTTTTAACAGAGAGACAATGATAGCAATAGCCTTGATAATAAAGACAAGTTTAGTTGGTGCACAACAGCTTACACTACGAATTTTGACGTAAACTTACCCAATAAGTTGAGCACTTCACTTCTGAACGTCGGCAAGAAGTTAGCGCGGAGGAAGAACCATGTGAATCGTTCATTCTGGTCAGTTGTAGCGTCGCCCTTTTGACGGCAGTACCTGTGCAAATTAATTAAGGATTAATTAATTATTGCTTTTGAATTAAGATAAATCCGTTAAAAATTACTAAGTCAGATTTCTGAATGAGCGTAAGCTTGGATTGAATTTCTTTTTATATGGAAATAAAATATAAATTTGTGTTTTTGTTTTATATTCTAATTCTATGTTTTTAAGTAAATAATCTAAAAAGAAGTAGAAATTATAATATAGTCTACCATAACAAAAAGATTACGATTTTACTAGATATTGGCTGATTCTGCGCCGACTTCACTATATTGGTTAAAATTATAAATACTTTTTGAATAAATAAAAACCTTTTCAATGTTTTTTTTCGATTTGAATCAAGGAAATCGATAGATGGACATAAGTTTTTTGAAGGAGATAATATGGTAGGTACCATTTTAATATATTCATAATATATTTTTAAATATCACTGAAGCACCAAATATATTTTATATAAATAACATAACATAACATAACATCACGCCTTGTTTCCCCGAAGGGTTGGGCAGAGGTGTACCTGTAGTAGGTACACCCACATTTCGCCAGTTATGTTTGAAGTCCCATGTAATAGGGGGCGAGCCTATTGCCATCAACCGGGCACATATCCAGACTCCGGGCTACTACTGAGAAATTCCAGATAGAAAAACCCAATAACACTTTGCCCGACCCGGGAATCGAACCCAGGACCTCATGCTCAGCTGTAGCGCTTGCAACCACTAGACCAACGACGAGGTATATAAATCTAAGTTGGTATTCCATTATGAAACCTACTATTTTAATAACATCGATATTACAGATATTTTTTAGGAATAAGGATAAATCGGAAGTCTCGGAAGACATGCAATTGTTACAAAATGGTCAATAATTTTGGTTTTGACCAACATAACTCTGATCAATCAACGTGACATCGAAGTTTATAATCCCAATAAGCTGTCTTAATTGCTTAGAATCGTCAAAGAATTAAAATGTAAAATCGAAATGACATACAATATGGCCGATATTACTTGGCAGCTCCGAACTTCGCGCAGAAGGCTGTGCATAACATTTTTTAGGAACCCAATGGCACGGTAATATATGATAATATTACTGTGCCAATGGTGACATGAGGCGAGTGTGAGTGATAGAACAAGCGCGAACGTTCGCAGAACCTATGCTCAGACCTGCCAAGTTAAATCGGCCGTGTTGTAATATATTGTCATGAACTTCCAAGTCAGAACCGTAACTGTGCGGTTGCACTGGCGAAACATTAACATAAAAACATGTTGAAATCTGTATTTTCTGTCAAACATTGTATCGGGCATTGACAGAAAATAGAGTTTTCAACATGTTTTATGTGAATGTTTCGCCAGTGCAAACGCACAGTAAGGCATAAAGTGGTAATTGGTAATCAAAATAAGTTAGTTATCTATCTAGTATACGTTTACAGCACTTACTCAGCAAGTCTTTCAGTGGCAGCCGGATCATAGCTGAGACTGGTTTCAAGTACAGCATCCAACTCCGTTGCTCTTTCTACTATCTCTGGTTCACTTATAACCTGTTTACACAATATGAAAAAAGTAAAGCTTAAAACTAAATTAAATTAACAGGCGAAACTAGACAGACGTGGTGAGTATCAATCTGATGAATATCAATAAATTAAAACTACCAGCGCCCGTCGATCTCTTTATCACACATACCCTCACTTACACACACCCACCCTCATTCACTGAAATCACCTTGTTTTTGATTATGTACTCGTATTGTATAGTTTACACTTCTTGTTTTTGAAAGAGCGGAGTCTCCTAATACAGGCATCTTTTGCTTAAAAGGAGGCTCTAATCTCAAATGTGTTGTACGTTTAAGGTTGTCAAATTAACCTTTTATTTTTTATTATTATATTAATCTGCCCTCTACCCCAGTAGTGGGCAGGTAATGCTACACAGGCCCCCTCTCTGTGGCAGGGAGCGGGCCCAGCGCGGGTTGGCAGATGTCACATGTCTTCGAATTTTTGGTTCTCGGTCATGTCGGTTTCCTCACGATGTTTACCTTCACCGTTTTGAATTTTTACACAAAGTAAAGCGGCTGTCAGGGTTCGAACCTACGACCTCAACTTGCAAGTCGCGGCCGGTACCGCTGGCCACCACTGCTCCTATCAGCTGTAATAACTTTAAACTATGAGGTAACCCTATAAAGGGCAAAAAACAAAATTTTAACAGCGACTGTAACCATCCGACTAGTCTAACATGGTAATTTAATGTTTTGTGTAGCGTAATATAAATTATTTTGCATAAGTATTATTGTATAGAATCAAGTTTTTCTAACTATTCAAACAGCTGTGCAGCTGGGCAGTTAGTTGCGCCACTTCTGCTACAGCACTAGGGGGTGGTGAAGGGTGGGCGTTTTTGTGGGACTGTCTTATGTAACTTTGACGTTCTAAAAGAGCTGATTTTTCAGCCTAGTTTGAATAAATGACTTTTGAATTTTGACTTAATAAAGATTGATTATTATTATTCTTACCTGGCTTATATGTACAAGTTTCTGTGGGCCAGCTTCTTGCGGGCATTTCTCGAATGTAACCAATTTGCCGCCAAACTAAAAAAATAAATAAGAACATTTATATTTTGATCACCTAATCAGCCTATATATTTTTAGTACTCAAATCTCAGCTGGTCCAATCAGTGCTAGACCTTGAGAAAGTATGAGTAAACAAACGGCATTTCTTTTTCCTGGATTTTTGATGTCGTATTTGGATATTCATGTCGGTTGTCCATCTCATGTTATACGCCGCATAAGGACATCTGCAATAACAGAGGCATCGTAGATGCGTCGCCATCCCAGAGACAAGACTGAAATGGTAACCTGGTCAAATAAGTTTATTTAGTTCTGTGTGAGTACACATGTACAGCTCTATCTCTGCCGCGGACTTGGAGCCGACGGGTCTCCAGAGCCAGGCCGGCGCGCGCGACAGAGATAGAGCTGTACTAGTGTGTATACTCACACAGAACTTGGAGCCGACGGGTCTCCGGAGCCAGGCGGGCGCGCGCGGCAGGTGCGGCGCGGGCGCAGGCGGCGGCGCGGCGGCGCGCGCGACAGAGATAGAGCTGTACTAGTGTGTATACTCACACAGAACTTGGAGCCGACGGGTCTCCGGAGCCAGGCGGGCGCGCGCGGCAGGTGCGGCGCGGGCGCAGGCGGCGGCGCGGCGGCGCGCGCGACAGAGATAGAGCTGTACTAGTGTGTATACTCACACAGAACTTGGAGCCGACGGGTCTCCGGAGCCAGGCGGGCGCGCGCGGCAGGTGCGGCGCGGGCGCAGGCGGCGGCGCGGCGGCGCGCGCGACAGAGATAGAGCTGTACTAGTGTGTATACTCACACAGAACTTGGAGCCGACGGGTCTCCGGAGCCAGGCGGGCGCGCGCGGCAGGTGCGGCGCGGGCGCAGGCGGCGGCGCGGCGGCGCGCGCGACAGAGATAGAGCTGTACTAGTGTGTATACTCACACAGAACTTGGAGCCGACGGGTCTCCGGAGCCAGGCGGGCGCGCGCGGCAGGTGCGGCGCGGGCGCAGGCGGCGGCGCGGCGGCGCGCGCGACAGAGATAGAGCTGTACTAGTGTGTATACTCACACAGAACTTGGAGCCGACGGGTCTCCGGAGCCAGGCGGGCGCGCGCGGCAGGTGCGGCGCGGGCGCAGGCGGCGGCGCGGCGGCGCGCGCGACAGAGATAGAGCTGTACTAGTGTGTATACTCACACAGAACTTGGAGCCGACGGGTCTCCGGAGCCAGGCGGGCGCGCGCGGCAGGTGCGGCGCGGGCGCAGGCGGCGGCGCGGCGGCGCGCGCGACAGAGATAGAGCTGTACTAGTGTGTATACTCACACAGAACTTGGAGCCGACGGGTCTCCGGAGCCAGGCGGGCGCGCGCGGCAGGTGCGGCGCGGGCGCAGGCGGCGGCGCGGCGGCGCGCGCGACAGAGATAGAGCTGTACTAGTGTGTATACTCACACAGAACTTGGAGCCGACGGGTCTCCGGAGCCAGGCGGGCGCGCGCGGCAGGTGCGGCGCGGGCGCAGGCGGCGGCGCGGCGGCGCGCGCGACAGAGATAGAGCTGTACTAGTGTGTATACTCACACAGAACTTGGAGCCGACGGGTCTCCGGAGCCAGGCGGGCGCGCGCGGCAGGTGCGGCGCGGGCGCAGGCGGCGGCGCGGCGGCGCGCGCGACAGAGATAGAGCTGTACTAGTGTGTATACTCACACAGAACTTGGAGCCGACGGGTCTCCGGAGCCAGGCGGGCGCGCGCGGCAGGTGCGGCGCGGGCGCAGGCGGCGGCGCGGCGGCGCGCGCGACAGAGATAGAGCTGTACTAGTGTGTATACTCACACAGAACTTGGAGCCGACGGGTCTCCGGAGCCAGGCGGGCGCGCGCGGCAGGTGCGGCGCGGGCGCAGGCGGCGGCGCGGCGGCGCGCGCGACAGAGATAGAGCTGTACTAGTGTGTATACTCACACAGAACTTGGAGCCGACGGGTCTCCGGAGCCAGGCGGGCGCGTGCGGCAGGTGCGGCGCGGGCGCAGGCGGCGGCGCGGCGGCGCGCGCGACAGAGATAGAGCTGTACTAGTGTGTATACTCACACAGAACTTGGAGCCGACGGGTCTCCGGAGCCAGGCGGGCGCGCGCGGCAGGTGCGGCGCGGGCGCAGGCGGCGGCGCGGCGGCGCGCGCGACAGAGATAGAGCTGTACTAGTGTGTATACTCACACAGAACTTGGAGCCGACGGGTCTCCGGAGCCAGGCGGGCGCGCGCGGCAGGTGCGGCGCGGGCGCAGGCGGCGGCGCGGCGGCGCGCGCGACAGAGATAGAGCTGTACTAGTGTGTATACTCACACAGAACTTGGAGCCGACGGGTCTCCGGAGCCAGGCGGGCGCGCGCGGCAGGTGCGGCGCGGGCGCAGGCGGCGGCGCGGCGGCGCGCGCGACAGAGATAGAGCTGTACTAGTGTGTATACTCACACAGAACTTGGAGCCGACGGGTCTCCGGAGCCAGGCGGGCGCGCGCGGCAGGTGCGGCGCGGGCGCAGGCGGCGGCGCGGCGGCGCGCGCGACAGAGATAGAGCTGTACTAGTGTGTATACTCACACAGAACTTGGAGCCGACGGGTCTCCGGAGCCAGGCGGGCGCGCGCGGCAGGTGCGGCGCGGGCGCAGGCGGCGGCGCGGCGGCGCGCGCGACAGAGATAGAGCTGTACTAGTGTGTATACTCACACAGAACTTGGAGCCGACGGGTCTCCGGAGCCAGGCGGGCGCGCGCGGCAGGTGCGGCGCGGGCGCAGGCGGCGGCGCGGCGGCGCGCGCGACGGCCGGGAGCGCGCTGAACGAGTGCGCGCCTCCGAACGAGTCCATTATGTTGCTCTGGTTGTGCGACGTCTGAAACCAGTTTATATGTAGAGAACAATAGGCAGGTACAGTAGTACCTAACTGACATGGCTTACCGATGTACCTGCGCAGAAGATGAATTTTCAAAGCGCGGGAAATGCTACTGACCAATCGGCACATTCCACGCACCGCGCTTCTTTTTCCTGTACCGCTATTGGTCGGCAGCTGCCGCCATGTTAGCGCGCGTCGAGTGGCATGTTAGTCAGCCGCCATACTTCTGATCGAGTGCACGCGCAGCAGGCAAAAGTACACGTAGTGGCAACAAAAGTGTTTTCTTTTTTATGATTTCAAATGAGTTCTTTAAAAAGGGGGCAACCACTTAAAAGTCAATCTCGGGAAATAATTCAATGTGCACGAGTTTATGAAGAAAGAAGTTCAGGAGTCTAAGAACACAACATTTATAAAAGGTCGATTTTTGAAAATTATTGACCGAATGGCCGAAGATACACAAATTTCAAAACGAACAATAAAGAGAATTCATAAGTAGAAGGATCTACATACGAGTGAAAACACTGAGGGGCCTTCTTTTAAAACGCCTAAAAAGGGTAAATTGAAAAAAACTTATCGTAAGGAATTGGACGATTTTTCATACCAAGCAGGAAAATGTATGACTTTCACCGCGAAGAACAACAGGTAGTCACAATGAGAGCGCTATTGGAGAAATTAAAAAGAGATATTGACTTCGAAGGAGGCAGACAAACTGCGCCGAATCGTAAAACAGATAGGATTTAAGTTTAGGAAAATGCAAACGAACCGTAAGTTGCTGGCGGAAAAAGACAACGTAAGTTTATTAAGAACACGATTTTTAAAGAAAAATATAAAAAGTTGCGGCAAGAAGGGAGACATATTGTGTATGGCGACGGGACTTATGTCCATTCGACCACACCAAGGAACAAGCCTGTCTGACGGTCAAGGCAAAGGCATAAAAAAACCAATTTGGAAAGGGACCGAGGTTCATTATAGTGCATGCTGGTGGTGCTAATGGATTCATACCTAATGGTCAAATTCAATGTTGCCATGAATTTGACCGAAGTGCAGCGTCTTTTGTCTGAAAAATTCGCATCCATCGGGCCAGACGAGTGGCAAAAAGTTGTAGATCATGCCATCAAATGCGAAGACGAATTTATGACATTGCAAAATGTAAATTATCTTGTTTACTATTGTTTAGAATCATGATTTTTTTCTTACTGAACAGACAGCTGTGCTGCTGTGAAGGGTGGGCGTTTTGGGGGACTGTCTTATGTAACTTTGACGTTCGAAAAGTGCTGATTGTCAGCCTAGTTTGAATAAATGACTTTTGAATTGGAAGAGGCCATCGACGATAGATTGGATTGGATACTTACTCAACCCATTTTTTTTTTTAAATGCAAGTTGAAATTTAGTTTCAAGTATTTTTTTACATATTTCTGTAAGTTTGAGGACTTATAACTTTTTTTCTAGCTAACATCTGAATAAAGCAATAGTTTTATAAGAATCTACCAACATTAACGATAAAAAAAAAATGCCTGTTTTATCCATTTGTGATAAAAAATACACTCTAAAGTTAAGAAAGTGGTGAAACTAGAAGAAAGCAAAAAATTTTTTTTTTTAATATCCTGGGGTCCAGGGCCAATTAAATTAGGGCTGAGTAAGTAGCAGATGACCCAATCTATCCACCATTTTCGTATGTTCAACGTTCTGCCAAACACCCTGTATATTGAACATTTTAAATAACCTGTATTCTTAATTATATATATATATATTTGATGAATAATGGTGGCCCGATAAAATTGGCACGAAGTGTAATTGTGCGGAGGGGCGTGACTTGCGAGTGAGACGGAACTAACAGCTGCAGTGTATTATGAACCTTATAGTAGTGATCTAAGGTTGATGTAGTGATGTAACTTTTAAGCATTCTTTCGTTAATCTTCGGGGCCATACTTTCTTTTCGGTGCGAACGAAGATTCACGACGCGCCTTATCAGTTGGGTACCACTGTACAAATATTTTGCAGCAGAAGAGACGGGAAGGGAAGGCTCAAACAGTAGTAACAACGTCGAGCTCTCCGAATTGTATTCTGAATGCTCGACGCCGCATTGCGATTTGCGCATTTGAGCCATTTCTCGTGAATTTCGTCAACGTCATCGACAATGGTCGCGAAAATTCTCGACAATGCTCGGAAAACTACCCGTTTTAAATCAACCGTCTCGAATAAAATAAGATAATTTTCTAAGCCTTTTAAAACCTCTTAAGTGTCATATACTCACGCTCTCAGGCCGGGAGCCGCCCAGAAGAGAATGCACTGCCACCTGCTGGTCGAAAGACGCAGTGACCATGAGGCTGGGGTCCCTGGGACACCACGACACGTCGAATACCCACTGTTGTTGGTGACTTATCTCTGACAGGAGTTCGCCTCCCTGAGGAAAAAATGAGAAAAACGTTGACAAAAATACTGTACAAAGGCGGACTTAATGCTTGAGGCATTATCTGCCAGTCAACCTTAGGGTGGTGCAGAAGGTGCAACATATTATGTAATTGATAGATAACTCGAAAAAGAACAAATACTAATGCATAAATACATACATATAAACAAAATAAACTTTGGCAGGTGAAATAACGACAGGTAGAGGAGAAAACGAATCCAGCAAATCATCGCCGGGATGATTTTTCATTCTTTTTTTCTATAACAAGTGTAATAACTCACAGGCTGGGTGTTGTTCGGGTTCCAGCACAGCACCTTGCCGTCCTTGCCAGTAGACAGAAGCAGGTCGGGGTCCTGTCGGCTCCAGGACACGGACATCACGCCCTTGGTGTGAGCTTCCAGGGTTACTAGGGGAGAAGCTGCAAGTCTGCATGGAAATTAATTGAATTAGTGATAAGCTATAACATTATGAAACCTTATGGTGGGGAGCCCAGGGGGTTTTAGAGCAAGCATATACAAGTTGATAGCTGAGTAGGTGCGGCATGACGAAAGAACACCGAAAATATATTTGAACAGTTTCAGCCTCGTGGTCAGTGATCCACTTTCAGATTTCAAAAATAGACAAAAAATAAAGTGATCTTCAGAGGCGTTGATTTTGGTATGATCGTCGGCGGCCTAACTTTTATTGACTTAAATAGGCAAACCTGATGAAGAAATTGTGGGCCACCCCTAAATCTGATGACTTTGGTAACTCCGTTTTGGATTTTTAAAAGGATATTCAGTGCGAATAAAAGTTATTCTGTCACATAACACAGTCATCGGTCATGTCAGTTGTTCTGTCTGTTCATGTGTTGTTCTGTCTGTTCATGTATTGTTCTGTTATTGTTAAGAGGGAACAGGGGCTACGAGGAATTTGAAAAATAGGTATTTGAAGAAACTATTGCCATCGCGCTGCGCCCGAAAAACCGAGTTAAACCCCGTAAAGTGCGATAGGGACAACTGCAGCTCAGACCGATTATATCACAATTTTTTTGACGTAAACGACGTTTGGCATTCTCCTTTTTTCTCCTCGAAAACTAAGCCGATTTAATAATTTTTTACATTAAAATTTTAAGAAAAAGTATGTCTAGGTTCCTATTATTTTCTTTTATGCTAAAAACTTTTCCGAATTAGTCTGGTAGTCCTCTAATCACGGCGGTAAAAATGGGGCATTTTTGTAATTTTTGGAGGGTCATAGTTTCCTTACTTATTAATTGCTGAAAAAAAGGAAATGACGGACATGCCTGTAGAGACCCTGATTTTATACAAAAAAAATGACAGCTCTAGAGGCATTATTCAGGAAGAAAACGGGGAATACGTTTGTATGGAGAATCGCGGGCCCTGTTCCCTCTTAACATGTAACACTAGTTACATGTCCTGTTAGTGAATATATAAATATCTGACGGACCTTTTGGCAAATATGACGAAATTTCATTGATTCTGAAAAATACCCAAACGTGGTCATAATTTTGCATTTATATCTAATGCCTATTACAGAACCTCACTCAAGACTCAAGCATTACTTAAAACTATAGTTTGAACCAATTAAACGGCTTTAAACGAGTTTTAAGTAATTGCGAGTGCTTGAGTTTTGAGTGAGGTTCTGTTATAAGCGCCTTAATCAAATCGCATTATAAAGATAAAGAAAAAGAAAGATAATACGTTTATTTGCGGTACATATGACGCAAGCAAAGGAACAAAAACTAAAAACAATTTGAGGCTAAACTTTTCGTGAACATTAATCGGCATTCAGAAGTTTGAAAATATCGAACACTTCAAAGTAATAAAAGTTACCATAAACAAAGTTGATTATTACAAAATTTTACTATGACACTAAGAAAACCAATTATTTGAAAAACATTCTCTTTTTATAGGCTATTCAACGAGCTATCCACTTTTTTTTTAATATTCAGTGGTGCCCCTCAATTGTCTGATATAGCTGGCAAGGATGGAAAGCCATACTTACTAAAATTAACGAAAACATCAAGCTAGTGTTGTTTGCGGATGACACTTCACTTTTGTTTAAACTTAAACGTCAGCAGCTGGTTACTGACGATATAAATAGCGCGATCGCGAAAGTAGTTCACTGGTTCAATGTTAACAATTTACTTCTCAATGAAAAAAAAACCAAATGCATTAAATTTACACTGCCTCACGTTAGGCAGGTGAAAACTAATGTGTTGATAAAGGGCGAAGAATTGAATCCTGAAGATAGCACAGTATTCTTGGGCTTAACTTTGGATGCTAAGCTTCAGTGGGGCCCACATATAGATAAATTGTCAAAAAAGCTAAGCTCCGCAGCGTATGCAGTTAGAAAAATTCGTAATTTAACAGACATAGAGACACTCGTTTAGTGTACTTTAGCTATTTTCATAGTGTAATGTCGTATGGTATTCTATTGTGGGGAAATGCCGCCGACATTCAGACTATCTTTGTTTTGCAGAAAAGAGTTGTTCGATCAATTTATAAATTAAGTCCGAGACACTCTCTCAGAGAGAAATTTAAGGAGATTAATGTAATGACTGTGCCTTCTCAGTATATTTTTGAAAATCTCTTATATGTCCATAAAAATTTAAACTTGTTTATAAAATACAGTGATATCCATAACATAAATACTAGGAACAAACACAAATTTGTTGTACCTACAACAAGGCTCAAGAAAATAGGTGGCTCGTTCAGATGTCAATGTATACGCTTTTATAATAAACTTCCAAGCCGCGTACAAGACCTAAGCCTTAATAAATTCAAATCATTCATTAAACGTAAGTTGTGCCAGAAAGCGTTTTATACCGTTAAAGATTTCATTGAGGACAAAAAGGCTTGGGATTGAGCTGCTCCAATTTATTATATATATATATTTTTTTTTTTTTTTTTTTGCCATTTTGAATTTTGTTTGTTTTTCGGCTAACTTTAAATTATATACAAAATGACATGAATATTTACTTTGTGAAGTATAATATTATTATTATGATGTGAGGACTATGTGGGTCATATATTTAGCTATATTTTACTTTTTGTTATGTTAATCTGGCAGTTTGAGTACTTTATGCGGCCTACCCAAATGTCCTTTCTTTGGTATTGTTCGTCGACTCGTTGAGCTCTTTTTAAGTTCTGAGTTGAGCTACACGATTGCTGACAAATGCGTGCACTGACTGGCCAGGTCCACTCAAATCTGTATGGTTCTTTCCTCAAAAGACCATTTCAGACACAAATCTACATGGTCCTCAAATTGAAATGCTCTGACCAAGATTATTTCCGGGTTATTATATACACATTGACATTAATGAATGTTATATATCCATTGACATGAATATTTACTTTAAAGTATTATATTATTTTAATTATTGTGAATGTGAAGACTATGCAGATATTCCCTTTTGTTTTGTTTTAATTTTTTTTTTTGTTGTCAATTAGTTTTTATCATGGTCTGGCAGTTTGAGTAATTTATGTGGCCTACCCAAACGTCCTTTCTTTGGTATTGTTCGTCGAATCGTTGAGCTCCTTAAATTCTGAGTTGAGCTGCACGATAACTGACAAATGCGTGCACTGACTGGACAGGTCTTCTCAATCTGAATGGTTATTTCCTCAAAAGACCATTTCAGACTTCAATCTACATCGTCTTCACATGATCTGACCAAGATTATGTCTGGACTTTAAAAGAGACTGTGACCTCTGAGTTTGTTTCGGCCTTTCTTCTCAGAGTAGTCAGATAGGAAACGCCGACCTCATCTAGTTTTTAAAATATGATTGACGTGTAAAAGTGTTTGTACAAACCTACTTGCAGAAATAAATCATTTATCATTTATTTATCATTTATCATTTATATATTATCCAACCGACCAACAGTTTAAAAGTCTCTAAAAAACCTCTAATTTCCCTACATTTTTGACAAGTTTTTGACATTAATTGTAGCTGCATTGATTTTAAATACGAGAATTAGCATTATGTTTGTTGACTTGGTATTAACTAAAGTGGCTGAAGATATTCAGTAACTAGCTGTCCACTTCGGCTGCGCACGGGTAGCACTAAGTACTTATCTACGGCGCACCTACCTACCCTAGCTACCTACCCCACCTACATACCTACCCTACCGGGATAAAAACTCCATATCTATATCTCTTCTCCATATCTATCTCTTCATATCCTATGTCGTCCGTCTCCTGGTTCTAAGCTACCTCCCACCAATTTTCAGCCAAATCGGTTCAACCGTTCTTGAGTTATAAATAGTGTAACTAACACGACTTTCTTTTATATATAGATAGATAGTATTTATATTACATTATATTACTATTACATATATCTCCTTACCTCAAATCCCACAGCTGCACGACGGGCACCTGGTCGTCTTCTGACGCGATGCACACCTGCGTGGCCACGTTCGGGTGCCACGCCAGCGAGCGCCATCGTGTGCGGGACTGGGAATCACTGGAAAATAGTACATTTTACATATTTGTGTCAGGAATTCATACAGGCTGATAAACACGAAATTGATAGCAAGAGATTAAACAATATAGTTAGTTAATGGACTTGAATCCATTGAGACCTTACTTGGCCTTAGGTGGACCTGTTTCCTTTCTATCATAACTTTAAGGCTTCGTGTCCATGACGCCGGAGCCGCACCGCCGCGCCGGCCGGTCTGAGATATTCTGTTTATTTTTACATCTTGCGGTCCGCAGCGCCACCGCCGCCGGTGCGGCCCCGGCGTCATGTACAGGACGCCTTAGGAAACTTGCGACATTAACTGAAGGTGTGAAGGAATTAGTCTGTGAACAAAGCTGGTTGCTGGGGTGACTGGTTCAAACAACGCCGTTCATTGACCTTTTTATTTCTCACCTCAGTTTCATGATCGGTTCATTCTTCCTCAAATCCCACACGACGCATCTCGTCGCAAATGTGGATCCGAGAATATGTTGCACCTGTCAAGCAATCTCTTATTAATTGGCAGTAAAACTATTAGACTCTTTTGTACACAGTTTCTTTACGGTACGGTGTATACACCGCGCCACAGAAAAAACGAGTCGGTCAGCAAGCTTCTTACAATGAGACTGTCACACAGGTATGAGTGACAGAGAGGACGCTCTACAAAGAGACTGTCACACAGGTATGAGTGACAGAGAGGACGCTCTACAAAGAGACTGTCACACAGGTATGAGTGACAGAGAGGACGCTCTACAAAGAGACTGTCACACAGGTATGAGTGACAGAGAGGACGCTCTACAAAGAGACTGTCACACAGGTATGAGTGACAGAGAGGACGCTCTACAAAGAGACTGTCACACAGGTATGAGTGACAGAGAGGACGCTCTACAAAGAGACTGTCACACAGGTATGACTGACAGCAGGACGCTCTACAAAGCCAAACTTTTTCTTAAACTCGAAGTGTATACAGGGTGTTTGGCGCATGGACCGACACAATTATTTGGGGGATTGGGAGCGTCATTTGGGAGGTTTCACCGAAAGACCCCATGTCCTAAGTTTCACGGTTATTGAGATGTTTTTTTTTGTTTTTTTCACAAAATTACCCGAAATCTCGCCTTTAAATAGTCATTACTTTTTTGTTTATTGTTCTAATTGCACGAAATAACTTTTATTGTATTCTGCAATGTATTCTTATTCTAAATAAATAAAGAACTTTTTTAAATAAAACTATGTTCATAATTTTTGGAAAAAATCTAAAAAAATCATATCTTATTAACCGTGACACTTAGGACATGGGATCTTTGGGTGAAACTTCGCAAATGACCCTCTCAACTCCCCAAAAAATTGTGTCGGTCCATGCGCCAAACACCCTGTATATTAACGGCTGCGTACTGTGAAGATTCTGGCACGGTACATAACTGTGTAATCTTGTATGCAATCACTTGTGACCAATTTCCTACGGACCGTACCATGCAATTCTAATCAGTTAAGAATCAATTGAGTTCAAAATTGCTCGAGTTCATTATTAGATGTATAAGCTTCCGCAGACTCTTTACTAATGCTATAGTACTCCTTTTTTACCCGACTGCCAAGGAAGGGCGGATCTTATATGTACAGTCATGAACTATAATATGTAATCACTTGGCAAAATGCAAAAGCGATTTACTCGGGGAATTACGATTGCAACTTTGAAATACGACCTATTCCACAATACTATGGGTTCCATATACAATGTTCGTAATAACACAGGAGGAGAAAATCACTTTTAATAGTTGCTAAGTGTATGCATGTTGGTGCTTGTGACTGTATTTATATTTGTTTGTTTTCTTTATTAAGTACCTCGTATCATCCTAACGGCTGAATGGATTTCGACAGTTAAGGTATTAAAACCAAGTGGCCTTAGATAGATGTTTGAAAAAAAAAAATGGTGGATATTTTAAAATCAAAAACCCGACTTCTAAAAAGACAATTTAAAAGTAATGCACTAAAAAGATCGAAACAAGAACAGGAAATAAACTATAAACAAGGTAAACTCTACTTCGGTTTAACAGACTATATTATGAGCTGAAAGCCTAAGTTAACACCCGCATTACGTTTAGTAGCAGGCGGGACCCAACTACAAATTATAAACCAAAAGAAAATGTATGGATTCCGCTTGCAACTAAACTTAACGCGGGTATTTAAGTTAGGCTTTCAGGTCATAATATTCTGTTAAACAGAGATTGGCTAGCGTGATCTCTAGTGCTGAGCACACGCAACGCGTCCTACGTCCAACCAGTAATACCTATGACTCGCCCATCAAGGAGCAGAGTGCTCCCAAATTAGACGCATTATTAATGTATTATACATAAAGCAAAAGGTATTTTAATAAAACACGTATACTAAAAGATCAATAATTAAATTATCTTTAAAATTGTGAAGGTTTCAGAAAAATACGCTGGATAGATTTTGCGTGATTCTGCGTTTTTTATCCGCGTTAGACGTTATGTCTGTGTTTAGAAATTAATTTCACTATGATAAAATATAAACATAATCTAAAATATTCATTTATTAATAAAATGCTCTAATTTAACATATATTTTTTTCCAAATCGACTACACTACTCGTTTAGACGTGATCTTCAGTATAAAATCATTAAAAGTCATGAAGTAGTTTACTTTTATAACGATAAAATATGAGTGCTTACATAATCTAATAAGTATCAATACAGTAAACTATTTAGGTAAAAAAAAACCTAATATAATAATATTAGATTTAGTTCAGAAGACTGATAAGCTAAGTTATTTCAAAGCTTCCACTCTCCCACCATTTTGCTGTGCCCGAAAGGGTCCATAATGATCACATATAACTTTAACTTACCACCTAAGTACACATTGTGGAATGCAAATAAAATATTGAGTATTTTTTATAGTTTATTTTAATTTTGTTTTCTATTCTCAATCTTGTTTCGGTCTTTTTAGTGCATGCATTACTTTTAAATTTTCTTTTTTACACAGATCGGTTCAGTTGTCAAGCACCATTATTGTGCTCCAGTTTACATTAAAGAGTTTTTGAACTTTCTTTCATGATGCATGACACATTAAGCACGTTCAAGGTTTCCGAGCTTTTGCAGATCCAATGGGCAGAGATTGTTGCATCAGTTAAAATGTTTTGTATCTCAGGGGGTGCTTGGACAGGAAACCTCCCCGTGTGCCTGTGGGCTGGAATTCCCTTCGGATGCGTCCGGGGGGAAGGCCAGTCTTCAGGACGGTGCACCCTGGGATGCGGGCAATGTCTCCCCATTAGGTACTCTGTGCCTAAGGGGTCTCGTTGTCTGCATGCCAATATCCTGTCGGAGGAACGCTCTAACGTGTACTCGGAGAGAGCACACGTTGAGCAGCGTTGGAGCACGGGCTCGGCGTGCACTAACACTGCCGTCGGGCAGGCAGGAGGAAGCCTTCTGCCACCGTTGGTCTCGTAGCCCCGAAGAGTGTCAAGGTCATGTCTCTGGCACTTGACGGGGGTCGAGGGTCTTGGCTTAACCGCCCGGACCGCGAGGAAGAAATCCTCTATAAAAAATTACCCCAAACCTCCAAGCGGCGGCGCACCGTGAGGGAGGTTGTAAGCTTGACTAATGGGTAGCTATTTGATAATTAGTCGCTAGTGCGAACCACTATTTTGAGACGATACAAAGTTTTTACTCGTGGGAACAAATATGGTTAAAAGTTCTAAAAAAAACAACGAAGAGGAGAGGAGTGACGCGGGGTCGGAGTCCGACGCTGCGTCTGGCGCGATGAGCTCGGGTCAGAGCTCGGAGCGCGAAGTGGTGGTGGGAGCGGCCGTGAGGAACCGAAAGTTCCTCCGGAAGCGCTCTAAACCGGGGGATGGCCAGGGGTCGTCCGCCGACGAGGGTGTCTCGGGCCAAGGCCACAGGAGGAAGATACACTCCAGTCGGCGGGGTGCGGCCCGGGGAAAAGGTGTGGGTAGAGGGCTCACCACTAAGGTGGCAGGCGAGCCGAGTCCGGCCAGCCCAACTGAGGTGGAGAGGCCCTCTACGGAGGAGGAACACCACACTGTAGGGACGACCACCGTGGTGGCCCTTACAGAGTCGGCAGGTGGTGAGCCGGATGCCGCTGGCGGCTCCAATTCGGAGCGAGCGGCCAGGTTTGCGGAGGGTTTGGCCTTGAAGAGGACTCAGTCCTCTAAAGACAAGGCCATACCCGCGGTCATGGCCTCTATTTTGGCGGCAGCGGAGGCCTATCACCTCAGGCCTCCGTCGGACGGCATGTCCGAGATGCGGGCGGAGGTCGCACGCTTGACAGCCGCCATGGAGCTTCTCCGAAAGGAGAATGAGGAGCTCCGAGCGGACCTGGCCGGGCTCCGGGGAGCCGGCCCCCGTGAGGTGCCGCAGGGGAGGGAGCAGCATGGGCAGGGCTCCGTGCCTGCAGAGGACCGGGTTCTGACCCTGGTGAGGCAGGAGATGGCTTCTTTGCGGTCTCGTTTTTCCGCGCTAGAAGCCATCGTCCTGCGCCCTCCTCTAGCAGCGAGCAAGCCGGCCTCTGGCCAGCGGAAGGAGGCAACATATGCCAGCACCGCAGCTGCCCGGGCAAAACCAGGTTCGTCTGGGCAGACCAAGGGCGGGGCGGCCCCACAGGTGGCGAGGGCCCCGGCCCAGGCGGCGAAGGCCCCGGCCCAGGCGGCGAAGGCCCCGGCCCAGGCGGCGAAGGCCCCGGCCCAGGCGGCGAAGGCCCCGGCCCAGGCGGCGAAGGCCCCGGCCCAGGCGGCGAAACAGCCGCCCCCGCCTCCTCCTAATTCTACTCCGGCCGACGCTGAATGGCAAGTAGCTGGAGAGAAGAGGAAGGCGGCTAAGGCATAAAAGGGCGGCCAAAAACAAAGAGAGGAGGCAGCGGCGCAAGGAACGAAGCGTCGCGGCTAGGCTCCGCGCCCCGAAGTCTGCAGCTGTAGTAATAACACTACAGCCAGAGGCGGAGAAGAAGGGCGTGTCCTACCGCGACGTGCTCGCCAAGGTGGAGGCAGCGGTGGACCTCAAGGAGATCGGCGCCGCTGATGGCATCCGGGTAAGAGTCACTGCGACTGGGGCCCGGATGCTGGAGGTCCCCGGTGCGGCAAGCGGCCCGGCCGCTGACGCTCTGGCCGAAAGGCTTAGGGCGTCCCTAAATGCGGACGAGGCCCGAGTGTCCAGGCCCACCAAATGCGCTGACATGCGTATTCAGGGCTTGGACGACTCTGTGACGGAGGGACAGGTGGTGGCCGCTGTCGTTAGGACTGGGGGGTGCTCTGCCGAGCAGGTTAGGGCAGGCGCCATCCGTCCTGACTTCACGGGGATGCGAGCCGTTACGGTGAGCTGCCCCGTGTCGGCGGCCAAGAAAATTGCCGGAGAGGGCCAAAGGTTATTGGTGGGCTGGGTTTCCGCGCAGGTCAAACTGCTGGAACCCAGACCTCTGAGGTGCTACCGCTGCCATGTGGGTAACCACGTGGGAGCTAAATGCACCTCGGAGGTGGACCGCAGCGGTCATTGTTACCGCTGTGGTCAGCCAGGTCACAAGGCCGGCTCATGCGACGCCACGCCGCACTGCGCCGTATGTGCGGCAGCTGGCAAGCCGGCCAATCACCGGGTTGGGAGTAAGGCCTGCGCTCCACCCGCCAAAGCTAGAGGCAAGCCACCAGCCACCGCCGTCACAGCCGCAACCTCCGCCACCGCCACCGTTGCCGCCTCCACAGCCGTTGTCGCCGCCGCAGCCACCGCGGCAGGGCCCTCACAGGGGGCTAAGGAGGGGGCTGACATGGAGTGCCAATAATGGCCCCATTTCGCCTCCTCCAGGCGAACATCAACCACTGCGCCGCAGCTCAGCATCTGTTGCTCCAGAGCATGGCGCAGTGGTCGATTAACATCGCCGTGGTCGCTGAGCCGTACTTTGTCCCGCCCAGGGATGACTGGGTGGAGGACCTGAGCGGCTCAGTGGCCCTAATTTCGTCGGCCGCCGCCGGTACCCCATCCCTCGAGGCTGTTAAGAGAGGACGGGGTTGCGTTGCAGCACGGTTCGGGGAGATTGTCGTGGTAGGGGCATACTTCTCCCCGAACCGAACTCTCGCCGAGTTCCACAACTCCCTTGCGGAGTTGAGAGTCGTCGTCGTCGGGTTCTGTTCCCTCCCCGTGCTCGTCCTCGGGGACTTCAATGCCAAGAATGTGGCTTGGGGTTCCCGGTATACGGACACACGGGGCAGGATGGTGGAGGACTGGGCGCTGGAGACAGGCCTGGTCGTCCTTAACCGGGGTTCTGTCCCCACGTGTGTGCGGATGCGGGGTGAATCGGTGGTGGACATCTCGTTCGCCAGCCCCGCTCTGTCGCCGCGTCTCATTGACTGGCGCGTCATGGAGGGGGTGGAGACGTATTCCGATCACCGGTACATCCGGTTTGACGTCTCCGCCCAGACCTCGAGCGCGCCGGTCCGACAGGCCCCGAGTGGTCCGCGGTGGGCGCTGAAGCAGCTGGACCGGGAGCTCCTCCTGGAAGCCTCGATCGTGCAGGCCTGGGTGTCATCACCGGACAGGCCTGCCGACATCGATGACGAGGCAGAGTGGTTCCGGGAGGCCATGTCCGAGATATGTGACGTGGCAATGCCCCGGGTCCAGCCCGGACGTGATGCGTGCGTTGCTGCGCGACGCCGGTACACCAGGCACCGCAGGCTCCGTATCCGACCTCCGGATACGGAAGCCATTCAGGCGGAGCTATACGAGGGGTACAGAGCGGCGAAGACCGCCCTCCAAGCGGAGATCCTGCTGGCCAGGGCACTGGCCCGCGAGGAGTCGCTGGAGACTCTGAACAGAGACCCGTGGGGACGCCCATACAAGATGGTGCGGGAGAAACTCCGCCCATGGGCTCCCCCTCTGACGCAGTCTCCGGCCACAGCTTGTGGGGGACGTGGTGAGCGCTCTGTTCCCTTCGAGAGGGGAACACGCCTCCCCGCCCATGGCTCCGCCTACTGCGATGCCCGATGCGGACCACACCGCCGACGACGACGACGATGCTCTGGAGGTGACCGAGGTAGAGATGAGGGTGGCGGTACGTAGGCTGAATGCCAGAAATACCGCCCCAGGACCCGACGGCTTACCTGGGAAAGCCTGGGTCCTGGCCTCAGAGGCTCTCGGGCCTCGACTAAGGGGGCTCCTAAGCGCATGCATGGAGAGGGGCCAGTTCCCGCTTCGTTGGAAGACGGGGAAACTGGTCCTCATCAAGAAGCCGGGGCGCCCTGCGGACTCTCCGTCCGCTTACCGGCCCATCGTGCTGCTTGACGAGGTGGGCAAGCTCTTTGAAAGAGTCATTGCAGACCGCCTCGTCGGGCGGCTGGTGCGGGTGGGGCCGGATTTGGCGGAGAGCCAGTTTGGTTTCCGCAGGGGGCGCTCCACGGTGGGCGCCATCATGCGCGTGCGAGCCCTCACGACGGGGGATGCGGTGGCTCGGGGTGGGGTCGTCTTGGCGGTGTCTCTAGACATCGCCAACGCCTTCAACACCCTGCCCTGGAGTTGCATCAGGGAGGCACTCCGGTATCACCGGATGCCGACCTACCTTTGTCGTGTGGTCGAGGCCTATTTGACGGACAGGGCCATTATCTACCCCGGTCACCAGGGAGAGTGGAACCGGCGAGAGATGTCGTGCGGTGTCCCACAGGGATCGGTCCTGGGGCCGCATCTGTGGGACATCGGATACGACTGGGTGCTGCGCGCCGACCTCCCCAGTGGCGTCAGCGTCGTCAGTTACGCTGACGACACGTTGGTCCTGGCGCAGGGGAGGTCGCACCAGGCGGCGGCCGAACTAGCGACACACGGGGTTGCGACAATCGTGGCCAGAATCCGGCAGTTGTGACTCGAGGTGGCCTTGCACAAGTCCGAGGCCATATGTTTTCATGGTCCTCGGAACGCGCCACCGTCGGGTTCCCAAATAACGGTAGGAGGGGTTCGCATCGGCGTCGAGTCGACGATGAAGTACCTGGGACTCGTCCTCGACAGTCGGTGGAACTTCGTGGAGCATTTCCGACGTTTGGCTCCCAGACTGGAGCGGGCCGGGGCTGCCTTGAAGCGGCTCCTGCTCAATCTAGGGGGTCCAAACGCCTCCTGCCGGAGGCTATACGCGGGGATCGTGCGGTCCATGGCCCTGTACGGGGCACCGGTGTGGGCGCGTTCCTTGAGGCGGCGGCCTGCCCGCCGGTTGAACGCGTCCCAGAGGGTCATGGCCAACCGGCTGGTCCGGGGATACCGCACGGTCTCCGGTGAGGCGGCGAGCCTCCTTGCCGGATTGCCGCCATGGGATCTGGAGGCAAAAGTCCTCGCGCATATTTGGGAGTGGCGCGAGGAGGCGAAACGCCGGGGCTTGACTCCGATGCCGCGAGAAATCGCGGCACAGCGGACGGAGCTCCGACGGGATCTCATGGCGTCATGGAGAGTGCGATTGTCGCAACCCAGTGCTGGGCACGCCACTATTGCGGCGATAAGTCCCCTCTTTGAGGAGTGGCTGGAGAGGCGCCACGGCGTCCTCACCTTCCGCCTGACGCAGGTCCTCACCGGACACGGCTGTTTCGGGAGGTACCTGTTTCGGATAAGGCGGGAGGAAACGCCCGGGTGTCATCACTGCGTGGATCGCCCGGAGGACACGGTGGAGCATACGGTGGAGGTATGCCCGGCATGGGCAGAGCACCGCCGTGTCCTCGTGGAGGCGATCGGTGGCGGGGATCTCTCGCGTCCAGCCCTGGTCCAGGCCATGGTACGGAGCGAGAGGGCATGGGAGGCCGTCACCTCCTTCTGCGAAGCAGTAATGCTCGCGAAGGAGGAGGCGGAGCGCGTGAGGGAGAGGCAAATTTCGCGCCCTCACGCCCCTAGCCGCCGCAGGAGGAGACGCCCCGGGCGTCGGGAATCGATCGCGGATTCCCGGCCACCGTAGGCGCGGGCTTGCGGACGGTGAGCAATGGGTAGCTCGCCGTCCGGTAAGGACCAAGCCCGGGTCGACGGCGCGTTGTGTTCCACGCGCGCCTCAAAGAGATGTCAGCGAATGAAGGGGTCCGATGAGACCATTGCCTGCCGGGGTTGCGGGAAAGTCCGAAAGGGATACCGTGGCCCCCTGGCATTGCACAGGCAAGAGAAGGAACACGGGTGGGTTTTAGTCAGTAAGAGTCTGACACGCCCTCCCGCTCCGGGAGACGTCATTTGATGATTTCCCACCCAAAAAAAAAAAAAAAAAAAAAAAAGGGGCACTGTTTTGATTAATTTACTGAGCTACAATATACATATACCCAATCAAATTGCTAAAGTTTTGAAAAGAAATCACTATTTATTTATGCATATACACGCAAAACATTACTAAAGATAGAAGAGCACAAAAAGGTATTATCTGAAAAAGTTTTATAAAACTTGAGGTTTTTCAAATGATCAAATTGTTGTGTGCTTACCTGCTGATTCCAAGCTAATCCTTGCACATGATCATAAGGCTGGTTCCTATTACCAGGAGCCATCGGCTGACTGGTGTTGTTGAGGTCCCATATGAAGATCTCGCTGTCTGAGGCGCCGGATGCCAGCAAGTTCTTCTGGTAAGGGTTGATGTCCAGCGCAGATACGTTGCCTGGTGGAATAAAGTAAATCATTGTTTTGATTGCGAAAACAACAAAAACTAAAATAGTTAATTGATTCAAGCGTGATCTTTCGGTAATCCACTATAAAATACAATAGACGTTGATATATTATTTAGTAACCTATTCTTTTCATTATTTTTTTAACAAACACTAAAATGAAAATACAAAACTATGATGGGTTTAACGCATCACTGTTCCAGTGAGAGAGAGAGACGGCTCTCTTTAGGGTTCCGTAGAAACCCTTATTAAAGTAAAGTAAAAAAGTGTATTGATTCATCAGTTAGTGTTACAATAAATAGGTCAACACTGGATCCCGCACTAGGACACCCTGTGTCGCAGGATCCAGTCTCTTTCGACAGATAAAAAGAATTACTTATAACAAGAAATAAACAAAAACAACGGTGTCTGTATAATTAATTAAACTTAGGACTAAAAGTTTCGACATGTCCGTCTGTCTGCCCGCGGCGTAGGTCAAAGACTCTTAGTACCAGAAAGCTGTAATTTGGCATGGGTATACATATTAATCACGCCGACAAAGTGGTAAAAAAATATTTTTTAGGGTAGGTACCTCCCTTACACATAAAGTGGGGATGTTTTTTTTTCAAATCTATCCCATAGTGTGAGGCGTCGCTGGAAAGGTCGTTCAAAAATATTGTGAGTTTATGAAAACGATTTTAGGATTCAAGGATCCGTTTGCGTTAGCGTGAGCTAAATGGTTGGTTTAGGATATGTGAAATTCACGGCAGTAGTACCTATATAATAATATAACGAAATTAAAAGGAAAACTATCACAGCTCAGTAGGCTCTACAAATTAACGAGTAATAATCGACCGACTTACATTTGCAGTTGCAAAAACATGTTCTTCCATACATTCCTTAAGGCCTCGGCCTCGAATTTTGCGGGCAGCGGAGCGACGGCGCGGGAGCGGCAGGATCTTATGCGTAAAATCAAATGGACTGAATCTCGAAAACAGCGGCGCGGGGGCGGGCAACGAGCGGTGCACTCCAGTCAAGCGGTGACCGCCCGCGCCGCCGCCGCCGCCGCCCCGCTGCCCGCAAAATTCGAGGCCGAGGCCTAAGGGAGAACATGTTTTTCAAGTTCCCGCTTCTTCATTGATGGCCTTAGCCCGTCATAGTACGGCCCACGAGATCAATGAATATCATTTATAGGTAAATATTTCGTTAAAATATTTGTTTAGTGCGTGATTCGAAAGTAGGTACTGAAAGTTAATTGCACAATCAACACGCGAATTACACCGTGTTTTTCTTATTTATACAATAAATACTAGAGCGGTTTGGTACATCAGTATTTTGTTTTATTTTTCTCGTATATCTTAAGAATTATATTAGATATTTACTTCTAATGAAATACGTACCATCTACCTAATGATATTAAATATCAGAGAGAGGGATGACCTCCCAAAAAAGAAAGCATTCATACGGATGAGGTCATCTATTGTAATGTCGTCACAAGCTAAATAATGAGCAGTCAAACAGTGACCATAGATAGTGCGTTATCAAGAAGTTTTTAACATTATTAATTACAGGCAGAAGCTCATAGATAACGCATAAGGGTCAGTTCACACCGAGACGCGACGCGAAGCGACGCTCTGTTACTTCAGCTTGCTTAAGAGCCTATACTACCTCAAATGGCTTAGCATGATCCTCGCTGCGCGCACTTCTTAAGATAGTGATACAATATATAACTTTATTGACTACTCAAAAAGATCCTCATTTAATTGAAATAATTCGAAAATGGCTTGCGGCGTCGTGCTGCGCCTCGCTGCGCCACACTGTGCCTTGAGATGCCTCGCGGCGCAGTGCCACGCATCATGAAGCAGCGAGGCGTGGGGCTGCCAGCGACTTCACGATGCGCCACGCGACGTCGCGCTGCGCAGGGCGAAGCCACTGGCCTCTTCAAGCATCGTCGCGTCGCGTATGTACTGACCCTTATAAATGTTACAGCAAAGAACGGGAACCTTAAATGCGTTTTTTTTTCATCAAACATAACATCACGCCTTGTTTCCCCGAAGGGTTGAGTAGAGGTGTACCTATAGTACACCCATATTTCGCCAGTTATGAAAACTACCTTTTGGAATGGGCGACTAGAAACAATTATTATATATATTTTTTGTACATGTTGACGTTCATAAGTGCCTTTTTTGTGCCTAATTGAAATAAATTCTTTGACTTTGACTTTATGTTTTTAAGTTCCATGTAATAGGGGCCGAGACTATCGCCACAGACCGGGCACAAATCCAGTCTCTGGGCTGCTACGTTTCGCGTTTCGTTTAATGGAGATTATTTTGGATGATTATTCATCTTGGAGCAATATATACTTAAAGGTGAAGGTAAATTTGCCGTGGTCAGAGATCATAACATCGCATCAATTAAATTAAAATGAATAACCTGGAAGAGCCCTTTGTAGGCAAAAGTTAGAAAATTTAAATTTATAAAACTATTTATTTTATATTATTATATTTTTTATGATTACTGGCCACTTGCACTACCCGTGTGTTCGTTGTTTAAGTAATATTTAAAGATATTTATTTATTTATTCACTTATGAACTAGTAAGGCACTAGGCATTTGAACCAAATAAAAGAGCTCCAGCCTAATAGCTACAATCTCTTAAATTGACTGTGTGTTTGACCTAATTATTCAATGTAAACGAATTCAGAATAATGATGCAACACAGCTAACTGAACATGTTGGAAATCCTTATGTTTTCTATGATTAGGTTCTGAAATCAGAACAAATATTTATACAGCCTGCAAGTTTGTAGTTCTTACAAACTAATTTAGGTAATTATTATAAAAGTAACCTTTAGTCATTTTGAAAAACCAATTAAACTTGATGAGTACTTGAATTTTTAAACCACCATTTGTATGCCTACTAGTATTTTTAAAACTCAAGCATCAATTTTATTGATTGCTTTATGACCAACTATAATAAAACTACAGATGATAAAGAGAACAGTTGTGAATACAACATTTGTAAGTGTTTTATATTGATATGTATGACCCATTTCCCTCATAACAAACTCAAATAAGATTACATACTTCACGCCCTGATTCTTTTTTTGAGAGGAGAAAGATAATTATTTATTTATTTAATCAAATAGCAACAAGATATTGTGTAGAAAGTTCGATTGATTATTACTAGAGATGTTTTTGTGTGAAAAAAAAAAGGTTCGCATTTTTTTTTGAATGCTCATGCTAGCAAATCAATGGTTTTGTTTAATAGGCTTTATGAAATCACTAATAACGTACTTAAATAGCCAAAGCAATGCAGAAGGAAGATATTTAATTAGAAAGTTGAAAATGGCGTCTAGCCAGGATAGTGCTAGAAAATAGAATTGAAAGGTTCATTCTAATTTAAACCTTATGCAATTGTCACAAAAGTTATAATACATTATCACTACATAGAAAGTGTTGATGTACTCACCATTATGTTTAGTGCTACTTCCAAGCAGTGCATCGGTGGCATTGTTCAGCAGTTTGTCAGCGCTGTAGAACTCCAAGAGCCCTCCATCGCAGCCTCCGACTATGATACCAGCACCAGACCACACTATCTTTTGAAATCTAGAATAAAATAAAATGAATTACACCCAACTGAGATACTTTCCCTAACTTATAAACAGTGGTGGATCCAGGATTGTTATTTGGGAGGGGCTTGACCCCGCTGAGTAGGTAGGGTTAGCAAAGCAGACTTCGATAAGCCGCACGTGTAGTGCAGACTTCGTTAAGCCGCACGTGTAGTGCAGGCTTAACTGTATAATGTACTCGCGAAGTAGATCGAAGTTAAACAAATACGAGAATGTAGAAGGGCACTTCGGTTCGCTTCGTGCAACCAATGCTCGCCTTGGGCAACTTCCAATCGTTCTCGGTTTTTGCACCCGAGTCAAAAGACTCGAAGCATCCTGTAGTTCTTCGCACGCGTGTGTAGTCACGTACTTTACGTACTTTGGAATTCGGTCAACTTCGACGAGTGCTTCGTCGAAGCAACTTCGCAAGTAGTGTAGGGTGGGATTTAGGTTGTAGACTACCAGAGTTATCTCGGTGAATATACATGGCGGCCAATCCGGGCAGCATGAGTAGCAGAATGAGTGGCGCGTGGATTCAAAGTTCGTCACGTAAATAAAACATTTTATAGAAAAAAAACTTGAAAACGTAATACCTATAAAATTATGGATAATTGATGACAACCCAATTATACCTTATGTAGGGTAATGCTTGCTAAAAAGTTTAGGTAATAGGTAAAACGGGCTGGTTTCCGCAACTCCACGTCAAAGCGCGTATTTTGCTAAAAATTTAATAAAAATAATATCGGGTTCACTGTGGCTTTTGGCTTGGGGCTTGAGTCCCTTAGCCTGGATCCGCAACTGCTTATAAACATTACTTAACTTTAAGTTAAGACAAGCTTATGCTCATTTTTACCTAATAAAACTTGGATGGTGAAGTTATAATATTATATATATGCTGGATTATCAGATTTTTTAATGAGTTTATCTGTCACTAAAGACACACAATAGAACTTTTATAGTTATTGTCTTCTAAAGGCAAATCAACAGTGGAGCATTTATAAGATTTTTCACCCTTTACAGTCCATGTTTTTATTAGGAATCAATATTTTGGTACTTTTCATCATGAGTTATTTTGTTCTTTCGGCCTATTTTTACCATTATATCTTAATTCTACTTTTTTGTTTTTTTTGTTTTGTCTGAATAGAACAAACTGTGAAATTTAAATATGTGCGACTTATGATTCAACAGGCTTACATCATAAATAAATATTTTAACAGCACATGTACTTAAAATGTTATGTTAATGTGTCAAAAATGTCATTATTTACAAAAATTGGATGGATAGGCAGTAAGTAAAATAATAATAACAGTATATCTATAAGCTGGCGTGTTATTGAAGTAATCAGAGAAAATATGCAGCAGTTTTATCTTTCAATATTTATACCATGAGCATGTGACAGCTCTGTGACAATTGTTCACAGGTTCAATGTTGGGCTCCCAATATTCTATTACATTTTGTTGCCAGTGTTGTCATTCTAGGCGACTAGGTTCACAGCTTTTGGTCTTATACTAACTGAATGTTGGTTTAATACAATTTAATTTTGTAATTTTGCCGTTCTTCTAATGAGATATCATATGCAGAAGTGGTATGGATTACTAATCCCATAATCCTACTACTTTATATAATTTGACTGTACTCACTTGTGCTCTGTCTGCAAACTGGATTTAAGCTCTAAATCGAGTCCAGGGTCTTCCAAATTCAAGCCATAGAGCTCAAGGTGGGAACTAGAGCTGAACGAAGAGTCAACCTGCTGCGCCGCCGAGCCGGCAGCGATCGTCACCGGGTAGTGATCGGCAGGCGACCAGCACACGTTCACCGTCCTCTTCAGCTCCTTCACTTTCATCTTCACAACACTGGCTCACTACAACAAACACGAACCAACACTAAAAACCACCGAAAAACTGTTTTATTTACCAAATTATGTCACAGAATTGGAACGCTTCCCACTGCCGATTGACAATAAGAACCGTTATTTATACAGTAGCATAAGGTCAAATAAGAATTATAATGTATTTTTCTAGCCGATTTTAAAGAGTTTCAATTAAAAAATACTATATTTACCATAAAAACACCAACTTGGCACTTCCAACGTGGCTGACGTAAATATTCTCGATTTGATTTGACAGATGATCAAGTGACAGTACGTTCGGAAACCAAAAGCAGGCGACACGTCATTCTATAGAGTAAAAAAGACGTGAATACGAAATGATAAAGAGGTGATAGACGTGCGAGCAAGTCTTGTACGCGTACTCTAAAACTAAGCTGAGTAAGTTGGTCGGCGATCCAGCAGGTATGAAATTTGGCTCGTAGCCCGCCTTGGTTTGTAGTTTCATACATCTGTCATCACCGCGAGTCGTGAGGTCACGATCCGCCATTTTGTTTCGTAAAATTCGTTAAAATCGCGATACATTGTGAGCAAGCTTCATGTGTGTCACCGACGGCGAACCGAGTTAGTTCACGAACTTAAAAATCGAGTACTTTAAGTTCACACGTCTATTACCCACTTTATGTTGTTCATGCGAAATAGCCTTATTTATAAAAATCTCCAATAGATTACTAAGTAATGGTACAAAATTGTTTAAATATATTTCGACCTTTTCTGAAAAATACACCCGCGAACCCATTGACTTATAAAACACTGACATTTACTCATTATCTCTATGTAGTCTGTGTTCTTGGTTACCTACTCTTGTGTTATTAGCTTATCTAAAGATAATATATCAACGTGTTGCCATAGAAACCAGAATTGTTCCTTATTCCCCATTTTATTTTATTATTTTTGGCAAAATTAAATGTTAGAATATCATTGAAACGGCAATAGAAGAAACTTTTTCAGTACATCCTCTTTCTATTCATTTAATTTTCAAATAAATCCTGGCCGTGCCAACTTCAAACAAAAGCAGAAGAAGAAGAAAATAAAACTTCATTCAAAATTAATTGTCACAGAACGAAAAAGATAGTTAAAAAATACAGTCGTCAATTTATGATATTTTAACTTATATGGGTAAGTACTCAGGTACTTTTATATGTCTACAAGTAGAACATCAGTAAGGGTGCCACCATAACCGCCAAAACCACCTACAGTGCAGTTTCGAAGGAATACCTACATGTGATGATTAAAAATAAAAGTTTTGCGTGTGCTGTGTGCTGTTATGCCTGGCCGCTGGTGACGGTTGCAGTTTTCTTACAAAACTCCGAAGCCTTGACAGATAGTCGGCCATGTCAATGGTGTCGTCAGCCTGTGGATCAAAAAATTCACCTGGAAGATGTACCTACTGCTTGGCCATAAACAATGCGTATCTCTAATACAACCAAACCAATGGAAGTGATACTACCCAGCTGGCATTGGCGTGGCAGGTAGATAATAGCGTACCTTAGCTTTAAGTTGACGGTGAAATCTTTCCACTAGGCCGATAGAAACTGGATGGTATGCTGTGCTTCTGCGATGTTGAAAACCAACAATTTCAGATAAGTTTTGAAAAGTGCTGAATCAAACTGCCGTTCTCTATCGGTCACGATATACTGAAGGACAACCAAAGCGCGAAATCCAGCCGTTTATTAAAGCCTTTGCTACAGTTTCTGCCGTTATGCTTGGCAGTGGCTCGCAGAGCTTCAGGCCATCGCCCGAAACGATCGACGGCGGTGAGGCAATACCGGAAACCTTGACACAACGGCTTTAGTCCAATAAGGTCAATGTAGATAATTGCAAACCTGGAGTGTGGACATTTAAAGTAAGTGTTGGCAAGCTAAGCAGGAACGTACCCACTCGCGATAAATCTTTCGTGACACCAGGCTAAACGTACCTCTCAGCCCTTTGTTCGGTACTGGACAGATTCTTGGATTGGACAGATTAGTTAGTTCGGCAGATTCTCTACTCGACTGATTCGTGGATTCGTCTTATTCTAGGGTTCGACGGATTAGCTATACGGCAGAAGTACAGGTGAAAACAAAAACAAATAAAACGCACTTTAATTAAAGAACATAAAAATCATATTTAACTTTTAAATATAAAATTAACCTTGCACAAATGTTTTAAACAATCAATCACGCTAACTTCATTCTTCATTGCTGCAGTAACAATTTTGTTTATTTGAAATTTTTTTTGTATGAGTTTTGCATTACGCTGCTTCCCGTTGCACTAAATTTGTTTTCTTTTTAACTGTGTCTTGAAAACGGGATTCTTTTTTTAGCAAATTGTATAAATAGATAGAGTGGTGGCTTAATGGGAAATCTTATTTTTAGTCTCGCATGCCACCCTTCGATTGGGTTATTTGTACGAAAATTTTCATTATAACAAGTAAACACATTCTCGGTATATCATCCACTGAGTTGACAAATAATTATTAAATGTATTATATTCCGGTGAGTCATTAACCAGTTCTTGTATACCTACTTAATATTGCTTCGGGAACCAAAATCGGCGGAAGCAACGGCAGTTGCATATAAAGGCGCATGATATACCTACTCTCCATTTTCAGTTTTATCTAATCCAATATTTTGGCTCTTTTTAAGTATCGCTTTCCAGTAATGAAAGTAGCAGCCAGTTACTTTTACACCAGGATAAACTGATTTCACGGCTTGAATGGTTGCTATTTCAAAGTCGCACTTATAATTTTCAATTATCACGAAAAATTGGTCCCTTAAAATAGTGAACAATCGTTCATAAGTTGCCTGCGTTTTATTACGTAGAAGTATGTAAAGCACAGGAATAAAATTTATGGTATTGTCATCGTGAGAAATATTTATGTGAAGACTGTAGACTTGATAAAAAGGAGTGGGGCATGTTTTAAAGGTGCCATCCCCGTAGTAACTCTTACTTTTTTTCAGATAGTCTTTCGCCAATCTTGACCCAATAATCAAAATTTTGTCTTCGATTCCATCATCAAATAAAAAGAAATCGTCCACTAGACTGTGCGGTAGCTTCAGAGATTTCATATATTTACAGTTTTTCGTATTCATTTTCAGGTAATTACATCTAGCTTTATACAACACATCCTTTTTCTGTACAAATGTTGGTTTATCTTCATCATTTAATTTGCAGTCGGCAGTGTCCATAAAATCTTCAAATAATTTTGGGATTGGTTCGAGTTTTTTGCATACTAAGTCTTTACATTCGTCTATTAAACTGTTTACTACGTTTTTGGTAAAATCGGGCATGCACATATGACTAGACTCTCTAACAATTCGGTTTAGTTTGTCCAAAGTGATAGAACTGCTGCATTCTGCCTTATTTACACATCGCCAGTTTGTACCTAGTACCACATTTGTTATTTTTTACAAAATTGTATCTCTGTCCAGCATGTAAAACAACGGGTTTTCCCCTTTCACTTTTAATAAATTTTAAATCCACTACATCGGTGCTCGACCCGGCAAGATCCATTTCTTGCAATATTTTTATTCATGTCTCTATGTCACTTCACAACAAACGGGAAAACAATCGCCAGTGGATTATTTGAAGTTGAATAGGTAGGCATAGGCTGAACGCCGTCGAACTCTAGAATATGACGAATCCACGAATCAGTCGAGTAGCGAATCTGCCGAACTAACTAATCTGTCTAATCCAAGAATCTGTCCAGTACCGAATAAAGGCTCTCAGCAATAAGTTTGATAGGATATGGATGACTCAAGGAGTGAAGGCTTGTGAATATCCCTTTGCGTAACTCCTTGGGAACGTATGGTCTTGGAGTGGAGCCGTTAACGTCAGTGCTGCTGACTCTCTGACCCTGGAATTTTTAACTGTTTGAGGTGCAATGATGTACCGCCAACCAGCAGTTCCTTCAACTCGTTGTCCTGGACTTGCGCTAATGCAATTGTTTCAGCAGTCACGGGTTGACCAATTTCTATGCGCGAAAGCGTAACCGCTACTGTTACGAGTTGTTTAGTCTCGATTTAAACATTATCAGTAAAATAAATACGCGTTCTCAAATTCAGTGTCTTTTTATTTTTTTATTTTGACAAGACATCAAGACATTATTAACATGTCAAAGTTTCTATGGTGACCCACATTGCACTCAAAGAAGTTTGCATACCCAGACTTTAATATAGGCTGCATGCAATAACTCTAACACCTTCTCTCAATGTAGTCCCATAATATCCACAAGCGAAGTCTAGTTCTGGGCAACGGCTTGATGAGAAGATCCGCTAATTGAAGCTCGCTTGTTACCTTCTTTATTAGCAGCTCTCCATTAGTCACAAGCTCTGATACGAAGAAGTTACGTGTACGGATGTGTTGGGTGCGTCGGTGGAACTCTGGATTCTCAGCTAACTTTATTGCTGCTTCGTTATCCACTAGTAACGTAGGAAGACCCTTAAGTTGTACGAGACTTCCTATGAGTCGAGTCAACCGTACACATTCTCTCGCAGCTTCACTGGCAGCGATCACTTCAGCTTCCGTAGTCGAAATAGCAACACTTTGCTGTCTCTGACTCATCCAGGAGACTGGTCCTCCGGCATACAGGCAAAGTACTCCAGAAGTCGATCTTCCAGTTCCAATATCGCCTGCGTGGTCGGCATCGCTGTACAACACAATAAAACAAACAGAAAAAAGTCAAATAAACAATATAGGTCATACAGCTTCATACTAAAAAAGTGCATATATAAATCTAGACAACTACAAAGCAAGAAATATATTGACACTAATAAGAATAAATGTAAAGCCACATGGGCAGTGATTAATGATAACATTGGTGACCTTAGTACGATAACGCAGATTGACAGAATAATCAACAATAATCGGATATATGAAAACCCTAAGGAGATAAGTGACAAATTTAATGAGTTTTATATACAATTGACAAACAGCAATAATTTTAAATATAATACAGACGAAATAAACAAAACAATCGATACTAATAACGAACATACAATATTCCTTAAACCTACTGATGCGATGGAAATATTCCGAATAATAAAAAATCTGAATAACACAAACGCAGCAGGAGTAGACGACATAACGACCAAAGTTATTAAATTATGCGCACCATACATATGTCAACCGCTGTGTTATTTAATAAACCTATCATTTGAACAAGGTACTTTTCCACAAATATTAAAAAAGTCTGTAGTTAAACCACTCTTTAAAAAAGGAAACAAATGTGACATGAATAACTATAGGCCAGTGGCGCTGATACCAATCATGTCAAAAATCTTTGAGAAAATTATGCTGAAAAGGCTTCAAAATTTTACAACAAGTCATCGTATACTTAAAGATGAGCAATTTGGGTTTAGACAGAATAGTACCACTTCATTGGCATGTTTCAAATTGATCAAAATTGTCACCCAAGCTATAAATGATGGCTTACCAATTGCTGCGATTTTCCTAGACATGAGTAAGGCGTTTGATTTTGTGGACCATAATTTGCTCTTACACAAACTAGAAAAATATGGAATAAGAGGGAAAGCGAACGACTGGTTGAGAGACTATTTAAATGACAGAAAACAATGTGTGGAAATCTCTAAAATACACAATAACAAAAAGATGTTACATAGAAGTGACTATCGAATAAATAAGTTTGGAGTGCCACAGGGCAGTGTATTGGGACCTTTCTTATTCCTCATGTATATTAATGATCTCTCAAATATCACTTGCCATAATACAATCTTGTTTGCTGATGACACAACCCTCATTGTGAAATGTGAAAATGCAGACACCTATGAACTAGAAATATACAAAGCAATAAACAAAATAATACACTGGTTACGTTCTAACAACTTACAAATTAATATGGAGAAAACTAAAATGATCCAATTCCAAACCCATAAAAGAACGCCATTGAAGTTAAATGTTAAATATAATGATATTAAAATCGAACAAGTTAGAAATAGTAAACTGGGTATACATTTGGATCAGAATTGTGACTGGAAAACACACGTCGATTATGTTTGCGATAAACTTGACAGATTTGTATACGCGATAAAAAGATTAAGAGTCACGGTATCAAAAGAAGCTGCTCTTTGTGCATATCATGGATACGTTTCGTCCGTACTCGCTTATGGACTTTTGTTGTGGGGTAACTCGGTGGATATTTTGAAAGCGTTTAGAGTACAAAAAAAATGTGTACGTGCAATCTGTGGAGCCTGGTATACGGAAAGTTGTAAACCCTTGTTCCAAAAGTACAATATTCTGCCATTACCATGTATGTACATTAGAGAATTATGCCTATTTGTAAAACAACATCCGGAACATTTTACTAAACATAAAGATGTAACTAAACGAAATGTAGCTCCTAGAAATAAAAATAAATTTAAACATGAGCTTTGTTTACCGCAATGCAGGATCGAATTGTATAATAGGAACTCATACATAAATGCTGTTAAGATATATAACAAATTACCAGACTCCTTTAAAGATTTACCTTTGACCATGTTTAAAAAAAAGGTAACGCAATGGTTAAAAGAAAAATGCTTTTACAATCTCAATGAATACATGTCTGATTGAGGAGAAGGAATCTGAAGTAAATATTGGTGTAAACCTGTAATTAATTAATGTTAAAATTTCAGTTTAATTATAATAGTTATGATTTACAATATTATTTATTTAATCTTATTCTGACATTACTTACATAATTATAAACGTTATCTCTTGAACTGACATATTATGTGTAACTTTGACATCAATTAATCTATGAAAATTTTAATGCATGCATCTTGTTTGTAGTTGCTGTATTAGAAAAAAAAAATTAGTACTGTGTAGGACACAATTAAATATTTGCACACCATAAGTAATGGTAGAATGTAAAAGGGCCATTATAGTTTTAAGATCATACAGTGTAAACCTACATTCTCGCAAATAAATTTGATTTGATTTGATTTGATTTGTATGACTCTATATCAGGCTTGTTCCATAGTCTATAACCGTCATCATCATCATCGTATCCGACCAGTACGCATCTCGTAGCTTTCTTATGCAATTTTTTTCTTTTTTGCTTAGGAACATGTGCATAGCAAACCGAGCCAATAATTCTCAAGTGCTTTATCCGTGGTTTCTTCCTAAACCAAAGCTCAAACGGAGTCTTGTGTTCCACGTAAGTTGGTCCTGTTCTGTTTAAAATATAAACAGCTGTCTGTACCAACTCCGCCCACAACTGTTGAGGCAACTCTTCATGTGCATGCATCATACTTCTAGCTGACTCTACGATCGTACGGTTCTCTCTTTCGCTACACCCGTTCTGTTCAGGCGTATACGGAATTATTAGTCTTTGGTGTATTCCGTATTTCAATAATTATTTCCGAACTAGTTCATTGTCGAACTCTCCACCGTTATCGCTAAGGAATTCTTTGATAGTATGTCCTGCTAAGCTTCTGCCAGCATTTGCTTCAGCTTTTCAGGTACTTCTGATTTTGTCTTCAAGAAGTAGACGTAGCGAAATCGAGTGTGTTCATCTTTAAAAAGGACGAAATACCGGAACTTCGAGATTGAATACGGGAAAGGACCGCAAACATCCGAATGTATGCCTTCTCCAGGCATTTTAGCTTTTTCTCTAACTCCAAACTTCTGTCTGTGAGCTTTTCCGAAAATACAGCCTTCGCACTATTGTGCGATGGCATATTTGCCATTATCCTTTGTCTTTATGTTCAACTCTCGTTCTATAAGACTTTTCACATGCCTTTTATCTTGGTGGCCCATGCGTTCATGGTACAGCTGCAAGGCATCTACCGTATTAATCGATGCGGCTACCTTCGGTTTAATTGCTTTACAATTCAGCTTATATATCCCACCATATCTTTTTCTAGTTCCCGTCACGGCGACCATTTCATTCACCTTAATAGAGCATGTAGTTACTCGTGACTCAAATAAACTGTTTGTATTCTTGTCCTGTGTCGCTAGCACAGAAAATAGATTCTTGCTAATACAAGGAACAAGCCATACATCACTGAGGAAAAACTCTTTTCCGACATTAGGGTTAATTCTAATTGTCCCTTTTCCTAAGGCTTCTATTGCATTTTCATCAGCCGTAGTAACAGTGTGAGGTTTACTGAAGTGCTCGAAATTTTCAAATAAATCTCTTCTCATCGTAACATGGTGTGTAGCTCCGTTATCCACAAACCATCCTTCACGATCGATGCATTCAGTCAGATTTAGTAGTACCTACTATCATATTTTCTATTGAAAGAAGTATGATATTATAATAATATGTAAGTATATGTATAATTCTTTGGCATTCTGCTTACAGGCTATTTTTATTTTATTTTTTGTAAAAAAAGTGTTACAGACCTTGTAATTTATAACATCGCCTTGGATGAATCTGTAAAGGTGTTATAATTGTGATATAAATAAATAAATAAAAATATATTGGGGCTGTCACTACTATTCCTTCTTTCTTCCTTACTAGTTTTATTTGGACAATCTTTCCTAAAGTGACCAACCTCTTTACAGATATGACATCTGAACTTGGTAACTTTTTTCTTCCCTGATGTATGTTCCCTCTGATTCTCGACACCTTTCCTATTTGTTTTTGCGAGAAGCGCTTCACTAGACGTGCCTTCCTTGCTTCCTATCAGCACTTTTTCATGCGCACAAAGTTGGCTGGTAATATTCTCAACAGTTCTTTCTTTCTTGGACATCAACATCCATCTCGATTTAAATGAAAAATAGCTTTCTGGCAGTGTATCTAAAATCTTACAAATTAAAAGTATTTCTGGTAATTGCTTACTTTCTTCAGCTTTTAATATTTCCTGATTCAGTTTGTGTCACATATTTTTCAATTTTGATACATGAGTTGCCATGTCATCAGCAGTATCCTTTTGAAATTTAAAGAACTCCATACATACTTCGTACAACCTGTCTTTATTGACACCGTCATAGAGTCTATGTAGTTCATCCCATACGTCCTTAGGATGAGAGAATCGAATTACCTTGTCTAAGATTTCATCTGATATGTTGTTCGTAACCAGCAGTAACGCGGTACTTTCCAGCCTAACATACTCCGATAACTTTTTGTTATACTCCGTCAAAGTCACTGCGGACGCAGCATCAGCATCACCGCCCTCAGCTACAGGCTTTTTCGGTTTTTGAAATTTTCCCTGAATAATGTCCAAAAGTCCGTCCATGCCCCGTAACAGAGCAGACGGTACTTCCATGCGGTACTTCCATTGTATCCAGTTATTTCCATCAAGCTTACTTAATTGTATTTTACTTAGCTCCATGCTTAGTTTCCAACAAATATTTAATTGAATATATCTGGGCCCATAACCACCTGTTACGAGTTGTTTAGTCTCGATTTAAACATTATCAGTAAAATAAATACGCGTTCTCAAATTCAGTGTCTTTTTATTTTTTTATTTTGACAAGACATCAAGACATTATAAACATGTCAAAGTTTCTATGGTGACACACATTGCACTCAAAGAAGTTTGCAAACCCAGACTTTAATATAGGCTGCATGCATTAACTCTACAACATTGGTCTTCCCCGAGCTACAACATTGGTCTTCCTCGAGATGTGTCTTAAGTCCGTCGTGAACTGGGATATAAAATCCATATGACGAAACAGTCGGGAGAACAATTTTCTTTACGAGACTGGAAGGCGAATGTGAGAGGCTTGTGGTCTGTATAAAACATGAAATTACGAGCCTCCAACATGTGCCGAAAATACTTAATGCTTTCATAAATTGCTAGCAATTCGCGTTCTAAGGAAAGTATTTTGCTTGTGTTGAACTCAACTTACGCGAAAAGAAAGCAAGAGGCTCCCATGTCCCCGCACTAAGCTGCTGCAGGACTGCGCCAATCGCCTTATCGGATGCATCGGTGACCAACGCCAGCTTTGCGTTGCAATCCGGATGACCCAATAGATAATGCTGCTTGGTAAAAACGATGCACATCTGTAATGCTCAAGCGCGGATCCACCATGCCCACAAGACTTGTGACATCACCTTTTCACGGTATTTTTAGGTCGATAGGCTGATGATATTACCTATATACACTGCCTTAATAAAATAAAATGAAACAATGAATCGGGCGTGATTCGGTAGGTACGCAGCGAAGTACTTAGTCATAAATACTTAGTCAAGTCATATAATGTGCTTATGTCGTGGCCAGATCTTAGAATTGATAGATAGATAGAGAGAATACTCTTTATTGTACACCATAAAAATTACAGACATAAATTTAGAAATTTTACATAGGGTGACAATGAGCGGTCTTATCGCATAACGATCTTTTACAGACAACCAGACATAATTGACCATTTCATGAAGTGTTTAACCATTTCATGAAATGATCGAACACTTCATGAAATGATCAATTCTGAGATCTGGCTACGACATAAACAGTGCCGCCAAAACTTCCGAGCTGCCTTAGGTAGTTTAGTTCGGTGTACCTACAAGAGAATCGGCACCACTACAAAATTCTGATCAGGGCGTCTATTTTATAAACATCATCTTTGTAGGAATGCAATAAATCGATCATGAGCGAGAGCTGCAGTGCTATTCTGTAACCATCTCACCGTGAAAACTTAGGTGAAGTGAGTTCGGAGTGAGCTGTCAGTCCCTAGCAGCAGGTGGAATGACAGCTCACTTCACGTTCACTTCACCTAAGTTTTCACCGTGAGATTATTACAGAATAGACCGGCTGGTGTTGGACTCGCACTTGGCCGATTTTCGGGTGGCTGTGACCACAACCTTTTTTGAGGGCTGGATCCGCGCCTGGGAAAGCTTCAATCTCCTGGATTGAGAACCCTTCACCGAACCAGTTAATAAAGCATTCAAGGGTGCTTGGTAACTAGCTGCAGCTGGAAAAAACCGACGGTAAAAAAATTGCATTCCAAGAAATCGGCACAGCTCTTTAATAATTTAAGTGTCTTGGGAGCAAGAAACTTCTGAATAGCCTCAACCTTGGATGGTAAAGTTTCAAATTCAAAAGTATTTTATTCAAACTAGGCTGAGAATCAGCACTTTTCAAACGTACATAAGACAGACGTATTACATAAGACAGTCCCCAAAACGCCCACCCTTCACCACTTCCTAGTGCTTTTGCTGGGAAGAAGAAGTGGCGCAACAAACTCCCCAGCAGCACAGCTGTCTTTTCAGTTAGAAAAAAAAAAATGATTCTAATGCAAGATAATTTACACTACGCAAAACATAATTTAAATTAATAGCCATATGATAAGCTTTAACGTTTAGTTCCCTTGGCTGCTAAAAGACATGTAGAACTATTCATGAATGAATGAATGATCATTTATTTGTCCGAAACATGAGTATGCACACACAAAGCATGCAAGATGTTATGTAAGTAGGTACATTGCATAAAGGATTCACAGTCATGTTTTACCTTAACGGCGTACAAATAAATATGTATTATAATAACATTTGATCAGTTATTTAATTTCATAACTATTATTGATTATTTTATCATACATAAAAAAATACAATATATTTACTTACATATTGAAATTAATTTGATAACAAAATATAATAGGTATCTACACTCGAGAGCAATGAATCCGGGTCACTTAAAGAATGTTAAAAATCTCGGAAACTAAAAATGATAGGTTAATGCAATAAATTTTATTTAATAGACAATGTAATACTCCTTAAATGAAAGTAAAAAAAATATGAGTCACCATACATTTTATTAACACAAAATTACATAAAGAAAAAAACTGCTGATCTCTCCTTAAAACAAAATTAGGAAACATGAAATTTTTGAACTTTATTACGATTTTCTTGAATTTTAATACTTCGTATTGCCTCCTCGTGCTTCCATTACTGCAATTACGCGGTTTGGCATGCTGTACACCAAGTTCCTTATACGATTTTGGGGAATATTCTCCCATTCCTCTGTGAGAGCAATTTTGAGCTCACGAAGCGTGATTGGGGGAGGGTTTCGTTGTTTTACGCATCTGCCTAGCTCGTCCCAAGCATGCTCGATCGGGTTGATATCCGGGCTGCGCGCTGGCCACTCCATACGGGTAATGTTCATCTCTTGAAGGTAGTCATTCACAATCCTACCTGTATGAGGTCGGGCATTGTCATGCATAAATATAGCATCCTCACCTAAATTGACCATAAATGGACCAACGTGATCATTGAGGATTTCTTCCACATATCTTTCGCTAGTTAAAGAGCCGTTTTCTATGATCACCAGCTCTGTGCGACTTTCAGAAGAAATTCCGGCCCACACAAGTACAGACCCACCACCGTAGGCTACTTTTTCTTCGATGCATGCTTGCTTGAATCTTTCCCCTGGTCTTCGATACACTCTGTGTAGAGCATAAATTTTGATTCGTCGGAGAACATAACTTTTGACCAATCTTCAATACTCCAATTTACGTGGCTCTGGGCATATCTTAGTCTTGAAATACGATGCCCACGCTCCAGTTTAGGGCCGTTTGCAGGTCTAAGGGGTTTTAAGTTAGATTCAGCAAGCCGACGTCTTACTGTCCATGCACTTGGGTTACTTCCTCCGAGGCGTCGAAACTGATTTGTGAGTTCAGTTCCTGTAAGAAAGCGATTTCGAAGCATGGTGTTCACCAAGTATCGGTCTTCTCGTGCTGTGGTACACCTGGTTCTGCCCGTTCCTGGTCTGCGTAGGTTAGAACCAGTTTCTTCGTAACGTCGGAGAACTCTTTGTACTGTTGACAGCGACACACCGACAGTCCTGGCTGTATCGCGCTGACTCCGGCCGGTTTCCAGCATTGTAAGTATTCTGGTGCATTCTTCAGGCGTAAGCGACATAATTTCAGCTTGAATAATGAATATAGAGCACCATCAACATGGTTTATGTACCCACATAAATGACAGATTACAAACAAAAGCAAAACCAAATGCTGTAATTTCGTAGTTCCATCTTCGAAAGTGGCCCTTTTTCAAATTAGATTTTTTTATGATATAACTTTACAATAACTAAGAAGTTTTAATACCTTCATTTAAGGAGTATTACATTGTCTATTAAATACAATTTATTGCATTAACCTAGCATTTTTAGTTTCAGAGATTTTTAGGATTCTTTAAGTGACCCGGATTCATTGCTCTCGAGTGTACTAGTACAAAAAAAAATTGACATATAATGTAGGTACCTACAGCATGTAATTAAAACATCAAATAATAAATTAGATAAATAGAAGAACCAAATATTATCGTCTTAAGTTAATTCAAAATAATATCAAAATCAAATAAAATACCTACTTCAAATTAAAATAGTTATCAGAACCAAACTTCGCCCCTAATACTACAACTATTATGTTTTCTCCATTAGAAACTAAGCTATACCTATTACTGGTTTCTATGAATTTCTATGAAATATATTCCGTAGCTAGCTACGATAAATGTATCAATTGAATTTAATTTTATCCAATTAAAATTAAAATTAGCAAGATAAAACTGCGCTGCGATGCTCCAAGGTATATCACCGAGCATTGTAATATATATACCTACCTTATTTCGATTGGATATGATAAATTTAAAATCCTCTGCCGATGCCGTCCCACCCGTCAGTCTGCGCAGGTCATAATTGATTGATGTGTCATCTTCGTTTATGTAATCAACTAAAATAACTATTTATTATAGGATTTCATTGAATCCAAGAAGAAATCTAGCAACAATGCCGATTGCTATGAGAAAGGATGAATGGGATCGAATCTACAAATGGACGAAGTACGATGCAAAGGACCCGGAGGTGGTGCGACGGCGGGAGTACGTCAAATACTTGGACGCCACCAGCCGTGTCATGACCAAGTCTTGGCCCAACTCTTTAGAGGTACCTAATTAATTAGGGTCTATTAATGAAAAGTAGCTTCAGGTTTCGTTAATCCTTGGCATACCTAGATAATACACTTTATAATCCGTGGGCGGCGCGGCGCGGCGGCCCTAGCTCTTGATCACGGTAGAGCGAGATTTATCTTTCGGCGGCCTTTGATCGACACTTTCACTTCACGTACATTCTACATCGGTTTCATGATAAGTAAAGAATATTACCCAAATGAAAAATCAACAAGTTGCAAGTAACAACACTTAGGTATTGATAAATTAAATAAAATTTCTCTTTTGTATTAGTAGGTTTACTCTTTTTCTTTAATTAAGAAAGCTTTTATTGCTACGTATTGAAATTAACATCAAATACTAATTTAATTCACTCACTAAATATTTAAAAAAATCAAACGCCTTTCAAAAAAAAAAAAACATTACAAAGTGAAAAATAACTGATTTCGGAAGTCAGTGGCAGAAAACGAAAATTCAAAGCCAAAGACACCGACTTCCGAATTCGTCATAATATTTTATTAAATTGGGCATATATGATGCCCAACAAAGAAACTAATGGGTGATCCCTGGTGTAGCTCATATTCTCTGCTCGTAGTTCTTCCCTAGGACATTTTGAATGTTAAAGACAAAAACATTATTTAGGTATAATGACTATTTCGACAAATAACTACCTATACATTGTATGTATTCGTCTAGTTAGCTCGGAGGATCACTTGAAGCGATTATCATTGGAGTTTCAATTCCAACATTATTTATAAGGAAAAAAAGACCGCATCTTTAACCGCGGCACGGTAATATTATGATAATATTACTGTGACCGCGGGCTAACTCCAACAGCATCTTGAAAATCCTTTTTTAGGGTTCCGTAGTAAACAAGGAACCCTTATTTTTTCGCCATGTCCGTCTGTCTGTCTGTCCGCGGCTTAGCTCAGAGACTGTTTGAAAGCTGTAATTTCGCATGGGTATTCCTACATATTAATCACGCCAACAAATTATTGGTAAAATAAAATTATGAAAAAAAAGTTTTTTTCATCCCACCATCTCGGAAAGAGTATTTTCATCCCACCATCTCGGAAAGAGTATTTTTAATCTTCAGTATCTGAGTGGAAAAGCCGTTTTTATTCTCTAGAGGATAAAGTAAATTGAATTTAGAACATCGTGTGCACTAAGTTTGTGAATTAAAAAAAACATTAAACCTATTTACTGCTACCTCTATGGTGCCGAATATATCATACAACTTTTTTTAAATTTGTTAAAAACTCAGACTCGGAACCTTCTTGGTGTTCTTTTTTCAATTTGCTTTGTACGCGGTTCTTTACGCGGCATTTTTTCACGTCATTGTTAAACCTTAGGTATATTAAAAACAAGAAACTTGAAAACAAGTGAAAAAACTAAAATGAGTGATTCTAGCGACGAGGAAGTTTGCTTGACGCCAACAGAATTGACTGAAACTGTTAATAATGCGCAAATGAGCTTTCTCCCTCAACAATCACGCGAGAAGTATTTAAAACAGTACGATATGTTCAACACGTGGCGACTAGCAAAAGGAGCCAAAACTTTCTCAGAAAACGTTTTGCTGGCATATTTTATAGAATTATCCGAGAACAAGAAAGCAAGCACTCTATGGAGTACGTATTCGATGCTAAAAGCAACAATAAAGATGAAAAAAGACAAACATATCGATACCTATCCTAAATTAGTGGCATTTTTAAAAAGAGCCTCATCTGGTCATCAACCAAAAAAATCGAAGGTTTTCACAGTATCTGATATTGAAAAGTTTCTTAACGAAGCACCCGATTCCGTATATTTGGCGGCAAAAGTAAGTCAGTTGCACATTCAGTATCTACTTAAGTATATTAATCTCAATTAAATAGTATACTTAGTAGATGTTGATAGGCATAATTATGCGTTCATATCAATTTTATTCATTTATCTACTACAATACTCTTTACGTTACAGGTTGTTCTTATTATTGGAATAAACGGAGCATGTCGAACTAATGAACTAACACAACTTAATGTCAAAAACATTGAGAAACATTCAGATGACTTACTATTAATTAATTTACCTAATACAAAGACAAAAAGAGACCGCAACTTCGTCATTCGCAAGGAATACGTAACGATTGTTGAGAAATATCAAGCCTTACGCCCGCCTAACACTCCAATCAATCGATTTTTTCTACAGTATCGCAATGGAAAGTGTGTTAGACAGCCTATGGGTACTAATAAAATTGGCAGTATCCCACGAGAAATAGCAACATTTCTTGAACTTCCAGAACCCCTGTTGTACACGGGTCATTGTTTCCGACGAACTTCAGCCACACTTTTGGCTGATTCCGGAGCTGATCTGCTGTCCCTTAAGCGCCACGGAGGCTGGAAGTCCAATGCAGTTGTAGAGGGATACATAGAGGATTCCATCCAAAATAAGTCTAAAATATGTGAAGGCATCGTAGGAGCCATTACACTGAAAGAGCCTCAATCGGATCCTTGTACTGGCCCTTCTACATCAAAAATAAGCCGTTATGAAACACCTAACCATCTCCCTCTCTCTCCAACATTCACGCCAAGGGAATCCGATGAATCGGTACAACTATTAAGTATGACAGATAGTTTACCGAAAAACAGTACACAAGTGACTAACACCAATATTACAGTACCAAACAAAAATATTACACTCAATTTAAATAACTGTAGCAACGTTACTTTAAAATTTTCTTAATTATACCTTAGTATTATTTTGTTATAATTTAAAGATTATTCTGTAATACTTACCTGTCATAATGTAGTAATTAATACCTAAACTGAAATAAAAGTGTACCTATCTTGTGATTGTAAACGTTTTTTTTTTTGCATTTAGTCATTTCCTCGCTGAGGTGGAATGAAAAGTTACGTGTTGCACTCGAGTGCAAAGATTTTTCACCTCGTGCTCTTTTGATTCCCTCGCTAACGCTCAGGATTCTAATTTTGAATCACTCGCTGCGCTCGTGATTCAATTTTAGAATCCTTCGCTTGCTCGGTCATCAAAATTGAACACGCGGTTAAAAAGCAACTTTGCACTCTTGTATAACAAATAACTATTTTAGGGTAAGTACCTCCTCTACACTTAAAGTGGGGATGTTTTTTTTTGTCATCTTATCGCTAGCTATCCCATGGGTGTCGTTGGATAGGTCGTTCAAAAATATTCTGAGTTTTTGGATTCAGGGATCCGTTTGCGAAATAATAGGTCTTTACATATGTATTTGGAGATTCTATAACCAGCATTTTCAGGGTCTTTACATATGTATTTGGAGATTCTATAACCAGCATTTTCAGATTTCATTATCTGTGGATTGGCGCGCAATTCGAAATTCAAATGAATTTTATTCGAGAGACGTGTTAAGGCGACGTTTTCCTGGCCTGTGGGCCTTTGAAACGCTACCTCCGCCTCCCCCAAATGCAGAAAGACGTATTTATTTACGATTCACTGCCGATCATTTCGCGAAAAATCTATGCCACAGCATAAAATATTTGCAGTTGACCAACTGAACTAGTTTTTCTTAGGTTCGATTTTTTTCAAAAACTTACATTTTATGGGACTTAGGTACGGTGTAGTGAACTAAAATGTCCTGTGTACCTAATGGGCGTTTTCACATTAACAGATAACGACACCAGCCCGATACCGATAATATGTCGGCAGCTATTACACCGACATCGATATAATTATTATCGGCCCAATGATATTGGTAACCATCGCACCAAACAATGTGGTTGTTTGGTGCATCGCGATGGTTACCTACTAAGTATCGCCGTCTTGAAGTCGGCAATGCGAAAAAATGTGTTCAAGTGATAAAATGCCGCTACTCTCACCGCACTGTGTCTTCGCCGATAGATATCGTACCTATATCGGTGTCGGTCGCTGTCTGCGACGATATAGGTGACAATAGCAAGACATTGGTGCCGATTCTGTTGTTCACAAACTAAACTAAATTTAAGTTCAGTGCATCTTTTTCTTTCTATTTCATTAAGAAAAGGACAGAAGATACATTTTAGTTTAGTCCTGTCAAATTAATCAGCTCCTGACACTAATCCATACAAGTTTTGACATGATTAAAAACTTGCCCACTAAAATTACGTCAATTTACGTCAGGCGCTGATTAAAGTCGTAATTTCGTTCGTTATAAAAGGAAATCATCTGCAAAATTGCATGCTTCTATACCCAGCGTGGTTTAGGTTGTGTATTGGATGTCAGTGAATTTAGGAAAAAAAAAAACCATACAAACTTTCATCTTTATTTCTTCAGGATTTTTATTAAGTTGAATGGGCTAAAAATGGTCTTACTGTTTCGCTTATACTGTGACCATATTTTTTTGTTTTGGATGTTTCCCACCACTCATGAAGATTCGTAAATATTGGCAGCTCTATATGAAGTAACAATTGCCGTACTTTATTGCCAAGTGACGTACCTACTGCTACAGCTATAAATTATCGAATCTATTATTTTAGGACATCGACATTTTAGAACGAAATTTTATCGTATACAGAAGTGTCGTATACGATATCGTAACCAGTGACTTTTTGTATTCAAAACTGAAAATGGTTCATACTGAGCATTGGCTCAGTATGAACCATTTCATTTCATTTTCTTGAATCCGTGATTGTATCGTATTGACGATACAATCACGGATTCAAGAAAAAAATGTGTTGCTGGCTCAGCTATTCGAAAAATATAATTACGATTTTTATCGTGCTCTATACATTTGGTCATGTTAGTATAGCAATTTTGTTCGAAACAGCATTTTTTTTCTAATTTTAATTGTTCTTGCCAGAGTGAAAGTTGTTTTAAATATTTTTTATACAACCGACAACCGGACCAATTGTATATTATATGTTTATTAATATAGAATATGATATTAGCAAAGACAGTTCGATGGAGAGTAAATATAGTAACATGGATGAATCTGATAAAAAACTTCTTCATATACGACGATAAAAAATTATATAAGACTCGCACTTGACTATAATTTTATCTATAATAGTTTGTAGTGTGTCTAACACTATTGTAAGATGACAATTAAACGTCATCATATCGCATATAAATAATCACACTTTCGAAAACAATATTATGAATTAAAACTATATTAAAATTACGAAATATTTTTTCAGAGTTGTCGCAATTTTATATCTAATGTGTTCTTCTTTTATTAGATTTTTTTTAACAACTGCAGAGAGAGCGTATTTTTAAAAAAATTGACACAGATCCACCTTCGATGTCGTCCCGCAGGACTGAGCGCGAGCCGATTTAGCCCGATTTACTATATTTGGGTTTATTTTAAGATTCTATTTGCTGTTACATTAAAATAAATCCATAATCCCCTAAAGTCTTTTATGGTGAACGTATAGACGAAATTTTATTGAAATTGCTTTAATTACAATCGAATAAAACCATTTCTTCTCATAAAAACTCTACATTTTTTGGAAACTTTGCGATTTTTTTGTATCGAGCCAAATTATGTTAATCGTGTTTTGGCCCTCATAATTCACTAAAAAATATCTTCAATTTTAATAATCATGAAAAAAAATAAGGCAAATTTGTAGTTTTTGAGGACAAAAATTGATTTTGCGTGCAGCCGAAATGCGTCAAAACCTAGTCTTTGGGACGGGACCCATTTCGCCTTAATTTAATTTCAAATTCAGTCATTTATTTTTAGATAGTTTTTTGTTTTTGTGACATTGTGGTAGTATTTGGCGCCATGGATAAACTGAAAATTCGTCATAGACATTAGTATTTATTTCCTTTTGAAATCATTGAAATTCGTACAATTTTCGAATATGAGTTCATAAGTGGAAATCGCTGCGCAAACAACACGAAACATTAACGACGCGTAAGGGCCTAACACTGCTTGCATAAACACGGTCCATTATAGGTTCAATGTTTTAAATCTGGATATTTTGAGTTGAAGAACGAGCCTCGCGGTCGGCCGGTAACCATTGTCGACAACGACGAATGGAAGGCAATAGTGGAAGCGGATCCAACTCAATCTACGGCTGAACTTGCTGCGGGGCATGGAGTTAGTGTCAAAACAACATTAAAGCACTTGCGTCAAATCGGAAAGATAAAAAGCTAGATAAGTGGGTGCCACACGAACTAAGCGACCAACAGCGAGATTTACGCGTCGAAGCATGCATAGCACTACTGAATCGGCATAGAAACGAGGGAATTCTTAATCGAATTGTTACCTGCGATGAAAAGTGGATCCTGTACGACAACCGTAAGCGTTCGTCTCAGTGGGTGGACCCGGGTACAGCACCTAATCAGTGCGCTAAAAAAAAGATTATTCATAGGAAGATGATGGTGAACCAGTGCCGGACTTGTACATAACAGCTTCTTACCGAATGGCACAACAGTGACGGCAGATGTCTATTGCCAAGAATTGCAAACAATGATGGAAAAGCTCGTAATTCAACAACCAAGACTAGTCAATCGCTCTTCCCCATTGCTTCTCCACGACAACGCGTGAGCTCGCACTTCATGACAGACCATCGCAAAGCTACAAGAGTTACATCTGGAAGATCTCCATCACCCACCGTACTCACCGGACCTTGCCCCAACTGACTTCTACTTATTACAAAATTTAGACAATTTTTTAAGTTGGAATAAATTCAACACCCGAGAGGCAGTACAAAACGCTTTCGCTGACTTCATCGCCTCCCGTCTGGCAGACTTGTACAGTAAAGGGATAAACAAACTGCCATCAAAATGGCAAAATTGTATAGATAATTTGGGCCAGTACTTTGATTAGCTGACATAAAAAAAAAAACAAAATTGTTATATTTTAAAATTATCATAAGTACATATCTCCAATTTCATAGGTAAAGACCTAATATTAAGCTTTAAAGTGCTAATTTTTGTTAGTCAAGTGTCCTCCCCCCCTGCTAGCTAAATGGTTGGTTTTAGATATGTGAAAAAAATCACGGCAGTAGTATTTATAAAAGGAAAACTATCACAGCTAAGTAGGCTTTACAAGTTAACGAGTAATAATCGACCAACTTACGTTTGCGGTTGCAAAAACATGCTTTTCAACTACAAAGTTAAGTTTGTTATCGCGATAAATTCATCTAAACTACGGAACCCTTCATTGTGCGTGGTCCGACACGCACTTGGGCCGGTCTTTGGCGTTTTAAAAAAAAAAAAATATTTATTATGTCAATTCACAAAATAAATTGACGAGGTAAAAAAGGATGTCGATCGTCAAACGTTTACCCCAGTCACCAGGGAGAATGGAACCGGAGGGAGAGGCAAAATTCGCGCCCCCACGCCCCTAGCCGCCGCAGGAGGAGACGCCCTGGGCGTCGGGAATCGATTGCCGATTTCCGGCCACCGTAGGCGCGGGCTTGCGGACGGTGAGCAATGGGTAGCTCGCCGTCCGGTAAGGACCAAGCCCGGGTTGACGGCGCGTTGTGTTCCACGCGCGCCTCAAAGAGATGTCAGCAATTGAAGGGGTCCGATGGGACCATTGCCTGCCGGGGTTGCGGGAAAGTCCGAAAGGGATACCGTGGCCCCCTGGCATTGCACAGGCAACAGAAGGAACACGGGTGGATTTTTGTCAGTTAGAGTCTGACACGCCCTCCCGCTCCACCCAGAGCGGAAGAAGTCATTTGATGATTTCCAAAACCAAAAAAAAAAGGGCATGTCGAATGCCCATGTAACACCCACCCTCATGAAGATCGGAGACTCTACACTCGAAGTTGTGGACGATTATGTTTACCTAGCTAGGAAAAACTGTCCAGTTAGATGATAGGTCCAACTTCGAGAAAGAGTTCAATCGTTGAATCGTCAATCGGCGTTCGGGAAGCTGCGTACTATCTTCTCGTCTCATATACCAGTGTCTCAAGATGATCGTTTTTGTCCAGTGCATGTTGCCAGTGATCGAGAGGAGAGAGAGGTGAGGAGAGGAGCTCGTGGCTAAGTAATAACTGCCGCACGGGTCGATCCATCAGGTTAAGCTACGCTTGCCGGGGTTGGTCTGTGGATGGGTGACCATCTTTACATACCGAGACTCCTCCGTGCCTCGGAAAGCACGTTAAGCCGTTGGTCCCGGCTGTCATTCGTGGATCTTTGATAGTCGTTACGGGTCGTCAGAAGCCTGAAAATCTGACAACCAGTCTTACCAAGGGGTATCGTATTACCTAGTTACTGGGTTGTGGAGGTCAGATAGGCAGTCGCTCCATGTAAAATACTGGTATTCAGCTGCATCCGGTTAGACTGGAAGCCGACCCCAATATAGTTGGGAAAAGGCTAGGCAGATGATGCATGTTGCCAGTGATCCTATGGCACTGAAACATTCACAGTGGGCCTCATGAGAAGGCTGAAATTCACCCAAATGGCAACGACGAGGGCTATGCTTGGAGTTTCCCTACGTGATCGAATCAGAAATGAAGAGATAGATACGTAGGAGAACTAAGGTAACTGACATAGCCCGAAGAATTGCCAAACTTAAGTGGCACATTATATTAAATAAGTATGTCTTTATTAATGTAGGAAATGATATTAGCAAAGACAGTTCGATAGAGAGTGAATATGACATGGATGAATCTGATTAAAAAATCTTTAAAAAAACTTTTTCATAAATGACGATATAAAAATTATACGTGTGCCTACCGTTAAATGCGCAAAACCCCAACTGATTTTTAATTCAATTGACCTATTTCAGAGAGAAAAAAGTCATTAAAAAATTTGTAAAGGTTTCATGTGCTTTTTTAGTTTTAGTGGCAATTCTTTTTTTATTATTTATTTATTTCAATCAACTTTGGATCATAGGTACAATTAAACAGAATTAACAATTAATAAAATCGGCATGACAATTAAAATTAAAATCACAATTAAAATGAAAACAAATTAAAATCAATATCACAATTAAAATTAAAATTATTATAAAATTAAAACAAATTAAAATAATATCTTGACATTAGTCAGTACGTGAACCATGCAACAGTGGTTCACGTACTGACAGTCGAAACGTTCAGCGAAAGCCTTCAGGATACTGTTGCGGCTGGCCCGCACCCTGCGCACCAGGGACGTGCACCGCTTGCGCATGACTGTGTAGAAACAATCCACACGCGCCTCGGCAAACATCCCCGATGCGCTACAGAAGCGAGGCAGCCCCAAGAGTACCCTGAACGCGTTATTGTATTGGACACGCAAAGCGCTGTACTGTTTCTGCGTGTAATCCATCCACAGACTGCCGGTATAAAAGGACGTACAAAATGCCCTAAATAGGGCTATTTTGACGCCCCTCGAACACCGAGCAAATCTGCGGGCTATCATATTCGCACGAACAGACAGCGCCCTGCGTTCCCTTTCAATGTCTGCATCGTCTTCCAGGTCAGAGGTTAATAAATGTCCAAGGTATTTAAAAGTATTTACTCTATTAAGTGGGCATCCGTTGAGCTTAATTGCCGGCAAGTAATCTGGACACTTCCTCTTGGCCCGAAAGACCATGCACTCGCTCTTTTTCGCATTATACAGCAAACCATGTTCCTCAGCATACTTTTCACAGATGCGAATCAGTCTCGACACACCACAGATAGAGGCGCTCAGCAGCACCATGTCGTCTGCGTAACTGATATTGTTTAGGCACACACCTCCAATATGGCAACCGACATGCGTGCTGCTGAGCCTCTCTATCAGTGCATTAACATACAGGTTGAAGAGCTTCGGTGAGGTTAGCCCCCCTTGCCTCACGCCGCACTCCAACCTGTACGGAGTCGAGTAAGCCCCCGACCATCGAACAACATTGACTTGATTATTGTACCAGTATTGGAAGACACGGATCAGTTCGTCTGGCACTGACGCTTGCTGCAGCTTTTGCCACAGCAGATCATAGCAAACCAAGTCAAATGCCTTCGACAAGTCGAGGAAGCAAGCAAAGACAGGTGTACTTCTTTCAGTGTAGTACTTGACAGTCTGCTTTAAACACAATATAGCTGTTTCTGTAGAGTGACCAGCTTTGAAACCAAACTGGTTATCATGTAGATTCAAGTACTTATCCAGCTGTGTGTTAAGCAAACTGTCAAGCACTTTCGAAATAACAGTGGCCAATGAAATGGGCCTATAGTTATTTTTATCGCTGATATCACCGGTTTTATTCTTAATAATTGGCACCACTACAGTTTTCATCATCCGCTCAGGCAGGTACGAATGCCCTAAACACAAGGAGTAGAACATCGCTAAGACTCTGGACAGATGATGACCAGCATGCTTGAGGTGTTCAATACTTAAATCATCGTGGCCTGGAGACTTGCCCCTCGACATAGACATAATGACATGTCTTACCTCCTTTGCCGCAAACCGGACACTGTACTCCTGACCATTACAACCATCACTGCCTGTAAACTGTGACGGTCCCAACGGTGACGACACAGCGAAGTGCTGCCTAAATAGTTCGGCAATCCCCGTGACATCAGTAGCACCGCTGACACCCACCGGCAAGCCCGGCCTACTATTGAGTTTATCGGTAGATTTCCAAAAACTGCGAAAGTCGCCCTTAGAATGATGCGACGCCAACATGTCCATTTTAATTTGGTCACTATTGTCCTGACACCATCGCAAGCGCGACTTAAACATTTTACGACTTGATTGCATTTCACTCCAAAGACGACCCTCGTGCGGTCTTCCATAATACACCCACTGCTCAAACTTTAGCCTGGCCTGCCTGTGAGCATCACTCACGTGCTTATTCCACCCCATTACTGGCCTCCTATTTCGCACAAGATTTATCTCGCAACTTTCAAAAGCTGCTTGGCATAAAATATTAACAATGTCATTATACATTTCATCAATAATAGTTCTGTGGTCCAAATTATTACAAACATAGTCACAACACGCACTCAATTCAATTGGAAAGTCAATATATTTTAAATTATCATTACAAAATTTAGTATAAATGTCAATTTGCTTAGGTTTTCTATCACCCCATTTTATTTTATTACATAACAGATTTTTATTATTATTTGAATTGTATAATTTTGATTTCATTTCATTTAAGTTGCATTGTATTAAAAGAGGGAAGTGGTCGGACCAAAGTACATCATATTTAACATAAACATTAATTATAGTGGTCATGGCTGCTTTCGTAGCAACACAGTGGTCTAGCCAACGTCTCGAGCCGTTCGCTTCGCTTATAAAAGTATAAGTGTCAGAGTTTACTCCTAACAGTTCAACATCGGCACATAGTAACTCAGATTCCCGACAAAAAGAATCCAATTCGATATAAAATTGTTCTTTGGGATGCGAATTAAAGTCTCCGAGTAGAAATGCAGTTTCGATATTGTTATCATTGATAATAGCACTCACCAAGCTGAGGCAGTCCGTAAAATCCGTTAAGTTCACACTGGTATCCGTCGGCATGTAAACACTGAACACTAGAAATGACCTTGATTTCATGCCTATTTTAACGGCACACACTCGCGGGTTATCGCACTGCACTACCGAAACGTTATCGAAAACACTTTTCCGCCACAGCAATGCGACTCCGCCGTAGGGTCGTCCTCGTAGCATGCCGGCCGTGGTGTCCACCGCCGACGTCCCGGTGCACCCGAAATCAGCGTCGATTTCGCTCAGGAACGAGATATCGTGGGGCAGTAACCATGTTTCTTGTAAGGCAACTATGTCTGACGTGCTACATAGTTGCCTGACACTCTCCACCGAGCGTTTTATACTCTTACAATTGTAGCTTACTAGGTTATACATTCATATTTATTTTACGCCGTTCACAGTACCTACCGCTGTTTGCACCATTTGTGTAATTTCTCATTTTAAAATGTAAAAATCTTCTGAAAATAATTCCCTCGGGCCATAGTTTACTATCAAGAAACATCTCCATTTTAGTTTCCGAAACAAAGAATTTGTATGCATTATGTTCTTTGGGATATTTAAACGATATACTTTCAAGCGTGATCACCTCGCCCGTTTTATGATACACATAATCAGCAATATCTTTCTCTGTCGTGTCTTTATGCACTTTTGTAATGAAGATTGGCACTGTTTTTATTGCAGCTTTGAATTTCCCTTCATTATCCCTGGCGGTACCCGCGGTGCCCATGTATCGGTAGCTCATACTACGCTTTTTGCGGTATGAAACTTTTTCCCATCCGTCAGTATTATTGTTTTGCACCGGCTCACGTACAACATGCGCGGTCGGCGCCGCTGCCATCTGCACGACCGTTCGTCGCTGCGGTGACGTCACGGCCTTCCGACTCGTAGTAGTTGAGTTAGCGGCGACGGCGCAGGCGCCTGCAGCGGCGGTTACGACGCGTGGGGAGGGACTGCGCTCGGCCGCTCGCCGCGGCAAGACAGCTGACTGAGTACCACAGTCGGAAGTTTCTGCGGCTACCTCCTTTATTTTTCTAAATGATTGTTCGTTATTGTCTAGTATTTGTAACGAGGAATTATCGATACCATTATTGCAGTCATCTATCACTGATGAGTTATTGACGTGGGATAATCCAATGGGACCGCTGTCCATATGCCATCCGCCCCGTTTCATGTTCACTTTACACACAGATACCGGTACTAATGAGTCATTTTGGAATGACAAAACCTCCGTTTTAAAATGTTTCAATTGTGTCTGCGTCACATATACTTCCTTAATTTCTTTGACTTCATTCTGAACTCTAAGCAAATCCTTTAGAAGTTTTGTGCAATCAAGATGGTCAAACAATATTGGAGGTAGTTTTTCCAAGTCCCTTGCTACGAAAATTGGGAATAGATCCGGCTCCACTGACTTAAAAACATTAATTATGTCCACTAGATCTCGTTGCTCCTTGCCTTTGTTTTTCCTCTTTATTTTTGCCTTCTCCACAGGAACCGACTCGTACAGCAGTGTTTTCGATTTTTCGATAACTTCACTTGTAAACGCAGACGTACATAACCGCACTAACGTGTCTTCATCAATCACTGATATTTTGTTTTGGATATACGACAACAGTTCATCTATAACTAAGTTACAGGAAACGCATTTAACCACTTTCGACATTTTTACAAAAAGTCGTTAAGTTTAAGTTTCGTTCGTCAGAAATACATCCTCACCGGAGGGATGCGCGCGCGCGAGTGAATTCTGACCGTTTCTTGCGTTTGCGACAACGCTCTATCAAGGGAGGGGTGGTACTGTATGGAAGATTCGAATTTGCATTGAAATAAAAGCTATTATTATCCCGCTTACCTACCGTATGAGAAAATTTAAATTGGTCGACAACAATTTGTGTTTGTTTACCTACTTTGGCATGTGTGGGCAGGTGATGGTTTGACCTGTAAATAAATATACATGGCAACGTTTTTAATGAAGATTTTTTGAAAAATGTGATCTATATTAAAAAGTGGTTCAATAATTGATTCTGCTCGTTATTTAAAAATTGATTATTTGAGATAAGCCTATTTGGCTGTTGTCAGCGTCTAAGTATAGAAAAGGTTCTTTGAGATTTTGACTTTCTAGTATTCTCAATTCGTCCAATATAGTTATTTTTTTTTTATTCTTAAGAAACAGGATCAATTGGCATCTAAATTTTTTTTTGTGAAAACAGCCCATTTTCTTGCCAACTGTATTTTTTTTTTTTAATCGGTGAATATAATAATAATCATATATTTATTTTCTCACCACTATATCCTTAAAAAATTGTAACAAAGAATCTTATTGTTCGGTCATGTTCTCAAAAAAAAATATTGTGGGAGACTGCTGCCTAAGCTATGTAAGCCGAAGCTTGTACTTCAGTACCCTAATTACGTAATACACGATCAATCGGAATTTGAATCGATTTGAAACAAATTGCTAATCCAATGCTACATAAGCTCGAAAAAAAATCTGAAAACAACGTAAATAACGCAATGAATGATTTTGAACTGTCAAAATCAAACTGTCGTAATCGTTTACAAAAATGTGTTGCGTAATTAGATAGCCTGGTCTCCGCCCCAAGTACATAATTATAGTCTCCCATAAACTAAAACTAGACATTAATTTATATTTGACTTGACTTAAAGGAAGGAGTGTTCGTGTGGAATGGTGTGGAGTGAGTGTGTGAATGCAGATCAAATGTCTCAGACTTAAGGACGGCGGGTGGCGGCATCTACATTGCCACATGCGAACTACGCATCATTGACCTGACGTCACACAAATCCTGCGTCGCGCAAGCACAGTTTACCTCGCGATCAACATATAATAACTTTCCAACATCAATCGTTGGGCAGTTGCCCGCCAGATACGATACCCGTCTGGGCGGAGGATCCTCCCTTTTCTATAGAGGATGAGTGAACTTTACACCCTGTTCCTCATACCTCTAAATACCTATAAGTGTAATATCTTGTTTTTCATCGGATAGTAGATCACGGGTTCTAGTTTAGCACACTCTAACTCCACTAGTAAAACTCTGGCTTCCTAAAACACCAGATGTTTTTCCAGCCTCTATTATGACGCTTGCCTTACGTGCCTCTGCCCACCTATAGAACGTAAACAAGCGCAACGAAGAGCTCCGTCTGGCGCGCAACCTGCAAGCCGAGCAAATCAACTCCAAGTTCTACGCGCGGTACCTGAGGAAGAAGAAGGAGAAACAGGCGCAACTCATGTACTCTGCCAGAGATATGGTCTTCAAGAATAAGGATGCGCCGAAGTTATTGCTCAGGTGAGATTAAAACGGTGTTGTTGACAACAGTTTATGTACTTATGTATATTTATGTTTTCCTCTCAAGTATTTTGATACGCGTGAGCATTTGTCATTACATTCTCGGCTCCAGTATGCCATCGCCATACTTCTGATGAAAACGACGTTCAACATCATCAGCGTTTGAGTCTACAGTCTATCGATATCTACAAATTGTTGGTGGACCCTGCGCTCGCCTTCTGAACAAAGGACTGCTTATCTGGTCACAGGTCCCCCTATATCGTCTCCCGTCTTGACCATTCTACGGTCACCAATCGATCGCGATCATCTGTTTCATTCGGGCATCCAATTAAACCTACAGTCAGGTCTAGCGAAACCGAAACAAACGTTAAAAAGCGCAAAGTTTACTAATCCTTCACCATATAATTGTATTGGTATAATTAATAGAAACGAGAGTACCTATAACAACATTTCAAAATCTACCCCTCCTCACAGTGCGGTAATCGAAACTGTGGTCCAAAAGGAACGAGAAGTACAGGTCAAGTTCTTAAACGAGCGACGTAGGGAAGAAGCAGAGAGAAAGAGGCAAGACGATGACGATATCATAAGGAGGGCTAAGGAGTGGCACGAGCTCATGGCACTGCGCAAGAAGCGTAGGTGGGATGTCAACAAACAACATCAGAAGGACATTCTTGATCAGTGAGTGACTTTTCCTCATGATGACAGATTTCCCCACATCTCTTACATTTTCGATTTTGGTCTTTCAACCCCATCTCAGGCCGCAGAACCCTGCTAAATGACGCTAGTGGTCATCTCTTTCCAATGCCTAAACTTTAATAGCTCAAAGGGTTCGATCCCCAGGGCCTCAAGTCTGCTATTACAATAGTAGGTTAGGTGGTAGGTTTGGTAACCTACTAACATATTGGCGTCATTATGACTTTCCAATGGTCAGCCACTGACACTCCATTGAAAGAAATGGCATCTATACGTAATCTCGTACATAATAAAAAATGAATGACTGACCTAAGCGGTAATCTGCTAAAATTTTGACAGTTCCTTTGATCAGTGACCTACCATGAGAATGTCTTTGTTCAGTCATTTCTTTTAATTCGTTACGAGTATCGTGTTTGTGGAATACAATGATCAACCAATGATCGACCATTATGAATTTAGCAGATTACGAACTTTTAGCAAAATGACAATGGGATCGTGTTGGAATGACGAATTTATAAAAATAGCAGACTTGGGCTCCAGGTAAGACGCTATGTGGATGGGTTTTCCTAATAGAAATTTTTCAGTAGTCTTTATTAGTGCCCGGCTTGGCTATAGTCTCATCAGCCCCTAAATGGACTTGAAACATTATTTGCGTAATCTGGGTTAACTAACTATACAACTTTAGCTGCTTAGCCCCTCGGGGAACACAGGCTATGTCTATGTGTAATAGCAAAGTAATTCCTCAGGGCTCACGAGGTAGCGGATCGTAACCGCGTGGAATACGAGACCGAGCTGAACCTGCAAAAGATCGACAACATCAAGGCTAATGAGCAGATGGAGACTCTCAAAGAGTTTGATGAACAGTTCGTAAGTTTCTTTGACTTCAGACCAACTTCTTAGACCTGGCACGCACTAGCGGCCTGGCTGTGCGGCCAAGACGCGCGACCCGGCCGCAAGCGACGCGGCCAAAACCGCGGCTACAATCGTCAGTTGCAAATACAGCGTATACAACACGTTCCCCCGCCGCGGCTAGTGCGCGCACGACTGCCTCGTTGGTCTAGTGGTCGCAAGCCATACTGCTGAGCATGAGGTCCTGGGTTAGATTCCCGCGTCGGGCAAAGTGTATTGGGTTTTTCCATCTGGAATTTCTCAGTAGAAGGGATTTGTGCCCATTTGGTGGCAATAGGCTCGCCCCCCTATTACATGGGACTTAAACATAACTGGTGCATATGTTGAGTCCTCGTTACGGTATGGATTAATTATGTGGGGAAATAGTACTGACCACAATAGAGCATTTGTTGCCCAAAAAAAAATGTCTACGCGCCATACACGGGATTCCATCTGATGAATCTTGTCAACCATAATTATATAAAAAATTGTTCAAAACAGCTGAGGAAATCAGTTCTCGAAGTCGCCGTGATCAATACAGACTTGTACTAGATGAGCTCCCTAGGTTAACAAAATATAATAAAAGTTGTGTGGCTATGTGTGTACGAATATATAATAAATTACCAAATGTATTCAAAATATTAAATTGCAGATTATTCAAAATTAAATTATATAAATGGCTGAATGAAAATAATTTCTATAATGTTAAGGATTTTTTTGAATATAATAATGTTAATATAATAATTTAATAATATAATGTAAATATAGTTTGTAAATTCAATTTTTTTTTTTATTCGTTAAGTTTGCATGCTTAAATTTTTAAGCAAAACATGAATGATCTCATAAGCTTTAATAACACCAATGTATACCATGTTTTTCGCAATAAATTATCTTATCTTATCTTATCTATCTTATCTGGCGAATGTGGGTGTACCTACTATAGGTACACCTCTGCCTAAGCCTTCAGGGATTACAGGCGTGATATTATGTTATGTTATGTTTTCTTCGGTTTTATGGCTTTTATTATGTTTTTAGGGTTCCTTACCTCAAAAGGAAAAAACGGAACCACTATAGGATCACTCATGTATCTGTCTGTCCGTCTGTCACAACTAATTTGCTCCGAATCTAATGAACCGATTAAGTTGAAATTTGGTACACATGTATTTCTGTGACCCACACACGGATGTGTAGCGTAAATAAATTAATTTTGAATATGGGGGTCAAATAAGAAAGTTTAAAGAAAAGTTTTGCAAACTGTGCCATGTGATAATATCAAATAAAAGAGCTTGTTGCGAAAATCTCAAGTATTTTTTTTAATAATTTAAAAAATGTTTTAAATAATAGATTGAACCAGCCCCTCCCCCCTTTATCTCTGAAACAGACTGAGCGTAGTCCAACACGCACTTGGCCGGTTTTTTTTATCTGCTTAGCTGTTCCAGTATCAGCCAAATATGTAGGTATATCTTCTCTTCTTTTCGTGTGGTTAGTGACTAACCTGGCGTCAGAGTTTTATAGCCGCCCATGGGACTCTGACTTGGCTTCACATGCCGTCGAGAAATATCTCTCAGAGTTTTCGGTTTCCTCACGATGTTTTCCTTCACCGTTTTTGAAACAGGTGATAATTATACAATTCGCACATGAATCCGAAAAGTCCAGAAGTGCGTGCCTTCGGTTCGAACTCGAGACCTATGACTTGGCAGTCTGACGGTCACACCATTAGGCTATCACTGCTAGAGAGAAGCAGTATAAAACCTATTTAAGTAGTAGGTATCAATGCATATGCTAGGTAGGAATAGAATCACGAATGCGAAATGTTTATTCAAATTCTTTTCAGAAAGCAGAAGAGAGAGCTCGCATCTTCACAGACATAGAAACGTCTCGAAAAGAGACGAATGATAGGAAACGCGAGCAAGACGCACGAGAGAAGATGGACGACAAGCTGATAGAAGTGCTGCAGAAGTCTCGCTGCAAGATCGAGCAGAGGAGGAGGCAGACTGTGGCTGACGTAAGTAATAATATTGCAAGTCGGGTTTTTTGGAACGAAGTTCTGTAACGCGGCTTGAGGTCGGAGTTGACTAGTAGAAATCGTCATGCGGAAAATGGTTCAAACTTGTATGCCACGTCCATGTGACTTTCTTCTTTCGAATTCACACTTTCTCTCTTTCTGTCTGTGAGGTCGTCCGTTAATCACGTGATGTTTTTTTAGTAACTTATTAACCCCACCCTCCCCCTAGGAGATACGTGACACGTACCTACATGAGGTTTTAGACTAACCCCCCTCCCACATATCCAAAATCACGTGTAATTTTTTGGTGCAAAGCATCTTAAAAAATCACAGAATATTTTATTTTTAAATAGAAAGAAAAAAAGAGAAATATTTATTTGGGGCCGACTTTTCGGTTTAGAAATGCGCGTCAAATGAAAAAATAAATACGTGATATCTCACTGTATCCCCCCTCCCCCTTGTGATTTCGAGCCTCACGTCATTTATGGACGACCTCTATCATGGATGTCGTTTTCTAATCTTTTTGAGGGTTTATAGGCGATCACTATCGGCTTCACTATCGACCTCACTAGGTCAAAATGTAAATCCAAGATGGCGGCTGGAAAATGTTGTTTTTAGGGATCTGTCTGTACCTCAAAAATAAAAAGCGGAACCCTTATAATTATGATCACTTCGTGGTCCGTCCGTCAGTCTGTCAAGACCATTTTTCTCAGGAACTCGTGGCGGTATGTTATTGAAATTAATATCAAATACGTGGATTTATGGACCCTTGGAGCTCTAAATAAAATCAAGCTTCTAAGTCAACGTAATAAAAACACGGCCATTTATGCGACATATTTTGAACACTCGCAAATAAATCAAAACCTACAGGGACCTCCCGTTGACCTAGAATCATGAAATTAAGTAATGAAAGTAGTGAAGTGTGGTCTAACAGCACATGTAAAGGAAAAAGTTCGTTATCACGAAAAACAAATGTGATAAACCTTACATTTTGTTCCTTACAGTTGGAGAATTGACCGTGACCATATCTATGTATGGGAGAACATGTTTTTCAACTAAGTACAATGTTAAGTTGATTTTTGGGTTAAACGGATTGGCATTCCAACATTTCCAACTACGGAATCCTTCATTGTGCGTAGTCCGACACGCAATTGGCCGGTTTGCCATAGACCGGCCGTGCAGTGTAGGTACTTGATTCATCTCAAGTTATGCATTCTAAAGGACTAGGGTTAAAATGTATTCGGGCTGTGACTGTACCTAATATTACCCTAGGCTGATAAAATTTTCGTTTTTCCTAATTATGTTAATATTAGTGTTTGAGTCGGTTCCCCCTTAGGGGGAAGGGCCGCACTCCACCCCGTACGGCCCTGTAGAGCTCGTCTCCGGACTGGTCACTCTCCCACCGATATAAGAAATGAATTCCCAAATAAGAAGTCCGATACCTTGTCCCATTAATAAGGCCAGGAAAGGATTGAAAGAGATTGTAAATAAGACGGGAACTCATTGTTATGAAAATATATTGGATGTGGTTTTAGAAAGCTAATAAATAATAGTGGGATGTAAAGTATATTATTATATAAACCTGTGAGTAACCCTTACGTTAGCGTAACAGGTATTTGGTCAGTCATTACTCACACGATACCTCACATCTGCGCTCGGAGTACTCAGAGCAACACTTCCATAAAGTGACGCAAGCGGCTTCCCAGCGGCATTGCGTCGGCATCACGCTCTTTTGGAGACATGGTCCCTAGCAGTTCTTTCGAACTGATAAACGTGACGAAGCGGCTTTCCCTGCGGCAACTGTGCGACCGTCCTTGTACAAGCAACAGAGCGGCTAGTTCCAGCGGCATTGCGTCGGCATCATGCTCTTTAGGAGACATGGTCCCTATCAGTCCTTGGACTGAATATAAGATAGATGTGGTCACCCAAACCCCTGGAAGTTCACCCTTCGCACAACAAGCATATCTGCAAGACACGTGTTCATGTCAGTCTGACCGAATTATTAGTCTGAGATAAAGAATACAACATTCAAGAATAGCTAATTAATAGAGTTGAGAATCAAACTCATGAATCATTATTTATTTAATAGAGTTTTGGATAATCTCTCTTAAAGCTCTATTATTAGTCAGAGGCAAAGAATACAAAATTCAAGATTAAGTTACCAACTAGGTAATAAATTAGAGAATCATGATTTGAGAATCATTAATTAATAGAGTTGTGGATCAACTCTTTTGAAGGCCTATAGACAGCCCCAACGTGCCCTCCCTTCACCACTTCCTAGTGTTTGAGCTGGGGAGAAGAAGTGGCGCAACAAACTCCCCAGCAACACGTCTCTGTCTGTTTAGTTACGAGAACTTTAATTACATCACCAGCCTAGGATAGTTCTTATAATGAAAGACTCACACAGTCGCACCAACAAACATACACACACATACTCGTGCTACGTTAAAAACTACATTATTCTAATCCGGGCTCTAACCCAACTATATTTAACTTAATAAATAATACTAGCTGTCTTACGACAGCCACCGGACATAGCCTCTATGGTATTCACCGAGTCTGCTAATATAACTCGCCTAGGTTATTACGTCTGCACCCTACCTTGGTCTAAAACCAAGTCCTCCTCTCGCAGCTGAGCACCAATATCAAATAATTCCTTAGAGAGAATTAGATTACAACTCACTTACAAAATACTGCACACATTACCAGTCTAGCCTCGGGCTCCGCTTCGTGTCTCGACCGTCTGCCGAAGTGCTCCAAAACTCACTGCCTTGCTTAGACTACGTGGTCGCTACCTAACGTGGTCTTAAACCCACTAACAACTTTATAAATAATGCTCGGTCTCTAACGACAGCCTACGAACTATAACTTGATATTCATCAAGTCTCCTAGCTTAACTCGCCTGGACTCTGACGTCCTTAGCCTTTCGTGATTCAAAATCAACTGCCTCACTTGTCTTCAAATATCCGTCTCCCCCGTTCCCCACATTCCTAAAATAACCAACTTCCCACAGTTTTGCGGAATAGGTTTATTGCAGTTTTTGTGTAAAAATTCTCAATTGTTTTAAAAGGGTCCGCTTAAATTGCCTGAGTAGGTTTCATGCGAACCAGATGTGGCAGTAATAATATTCGTTGCCTTGGAACAAAGAATATCAAACTTTCGGGACGGAAGATTCAAAAGTTACAATTTATATAATTATATTGTATCATAGAACCATACTATTATGTTTTAGCACAAAACCTATTAAAGTACTTTAGCTATCTGCTTGAATAATAAAACTATCAATACAATAGTATAACTACAGTTATAGGACAATAGATGGTTACATCAATGGAAGCATTGACTGTTTGCATGCCTTTGAATGGCTTATAAGTAATTTTTGTTTTAAGTATCATTCTAGTTAGGTAGTTAGCATAACTCTAGATTTCTATTTGTTAGTTACCTTACTTTCGTTATATTCATGTAAGAGCACGCTTGATCCCACTAACTTTGAGAACCACATGATTCAAGACTTAAGAGGTTCATTACTGTCTTACAATTTTAAAGAAATAGGATCTTTTATTTATTTATTAGGGTAACTGACAAGCTGTCAGACCATAAAATTGAGATTTAATGTGTTTCTAAGTGGCCCGAACCGTATGCCAATTTTAAAGTAAATATTATATTTTGTTATAAATTAGAATAAATGACACACAGTCACATTCCCCCCTCTGAAAATCAGACGCGTGACGCAGTACAGCGTATGAGCTTTCACAATATGACGAGCGCTGCCTTTCCTTGATAGTATTATAGAATATTTATGGATCTCATTGTGGTCACTTAATCAATTAGGTAATTAACTACAATGATTCCAATTGGAACTTGAATCTAATAAGATCATGAGATGTAATGTCTGCTATAATTTAGTATTGTTTTGCAGAAGCATCTTCAACCGATACACATAATATAATTGCTCCATAATATTTGAACTGTTATTCTTCTTGCAAATACTCTTTTCATGATAATTTAAATAGCACTACGGCGCCTCAGTTATGTTCAGAAAACCTGTGCATGCTTATAATGTAGATTTACATACCAGGGTCTCTTTTAAGAGTATTTGTGTTATTGTGGCACGCTACCTACAGTGCTCCCTCGTTCTTAAGTCAGCCTATCGCAGTTGCCGATGGACAGAGGCCTCTCCTTATGCACCTCAATGCTGAGCCAGCTTAGTTAGCTGCCCGCAGTTGTATCCAGGAGTAGCTGAAATAGTCCGCACATGAACATATTAGATTGAATTCCAACTGGACGCCCCCCTCTGATTCTAAGAGGTTAGAGTAGTTTCCAAATCCAATAGAAATTGAGAAGATAAACTGATTAGAAAATATAGACATCCTAGATTGTCCAAATAATTGTTGACTTATTATCACACGCAATGCTGTTAACTATCCCCTCAGATTATCAAATAAAGAATAATTATCAAAACAAGAACAATCTCTGGTATATTTGGACTGATAACTATAGTATCATAGCCCTAAAGCATTCAGTATGTAATATTAAATGAGATAACAAAAATCATACCACGTAGTAACGGGTAACCCTAACGTACAAATAGAATTGAAACTTAGCTTCATCACAGGAATCACGCTACTGCTGCTGCTGTTGCAGTCAGCCGATCTCAGCTGATTTTGATGAAACTTTAAACCAAGCGCTCTCACAAACCAATGGTTTTGACAAAGCGTAGTCGCAGCTAAGCGAAGTCTTAAAGATCCTGGAATTTGAAATAAGTCCACAAGAGTATCCGGTCAAGTATATGGCATAGGCTGCTGATTGCAGAGTTAGAAAGATTTATGTTTACTTCCAATGATAATAGTTAATGAACCCTCTCGATCATTTTTTTTCTTTTATAAAATATCACAGTTGGTGATAGTACTTTATTCATATTACAATCTAGCTTATTAGCTGATAAATAATTTAGGTTGTTATAATTTAAACTAATAGACAACTATACAATTAAGAAATCGTCCTATAACATCTTTCATCTTTACTTTACGTAAACGGAAGACACGTCATTCACGTGTTCTTTATAATTTTCAGCACTTACACTGCAGTCTTCATAAATTAATTGTCATTTTATAAGCTTTACGCTTCCTAGCTCTTATTTACAAATAAGAGCTTACCTTTAGGTTTACCCATATTAAGGGTGTGTCATATAGCTAAGCTCACACACACTTATAAATATGAAACGCACAAACACTTTTCATATTCACAAACTTTGAATACAATACTTACGTTTGCAGGGAGTCGAACCCATTACTACAGTCTCATAATCCAAACAACAATCATACCATAACCTACTTAAAATGACAACCACACTTTAAGTGGGAATCGAATCCACTATCAGTAGCGTCGGAACCAAAGTCCTACAATAAACTATTCGTGCGGGGATTGAACTCACAAGCCGTGACACAGGAATGCTAGCACTTATAAACCAACACATGTGGCGGGAATCGAACCCAAGATTACAACGAAATCTAAGCACATCAACTAACAAGTTTTGCGGGAATTGAACCCACTACCAGTACCTGAGAAATGCAACTTCCATAGTCAAACCGTTACCTTGTTTGAACATAAGTTATTGTCTAGCCATTGTAACTCTTGCCGTCTCTAACAAATATAGAACCATAAAATTACGTTGTGTTATTTTTTTTTTTTTTGTAGTAACCCTTATGTTGTTCTTTCTCGTTGCACTGAAGTAAATCAGTACATTTAATGACGAGAATCCTGGTCACGGCACCACATGTGACTGTACCTAATATTACCCTAGGCTGATAAAATTTTCGTTTTTCCTAATTATGTTAATATTAGTGTTTGAGTCGGTTCCCCCTTAGGGGGAAGGGCCGCACTCCACCCCGTACGGCCCTGTAGAGCTCGTCTCCGGACTGGTCACTCTCCCACCGATATAAGAAATGAATTCCCAAATAAGAAGTCCGATACCTTGTCCCATTAATAAGGCCAGGAAAGGATTGAAAGAGATTGTAAATAAGACGGGAACTCATTGTTATGAAAATATATTGGATGTGGTTTTAGAAAGCTAATAAATAATAGTGGGATGTAAAGTATATTATTATATAAACCTGTGAGTAACCCTTACGTTAGCGTAACAGGTATTTGGTCAGTCATTACTCACACGATACCTCACATCTGCGCTCGGAGTACTCAGAGCAACACTTCCATAAAGTGACGCAAGCGGCTTCCCAGCGGCATTGCGTCGGCATCACGCTCTTTTGGAGACATGGTCCCTAGCAGTTCTTTCGAACTGATAAACGTGACGAAGCGGCTTTCCCTGCGGCAACTATGCGACCGTCCTTGTACAAGCAACAGAGCGGCTAGTTCCAGCGGCATTGCGTCGGCATCATGCTCTTTAGGAGACATGGTCCCTATCAGTCCTTGGACTGAATATAAGATAGATGTGGTCACCCAAACCCCTGGAAGTTCACCCTTCGCACAACAAGCATATCTGCAAGACACGTGTTCATGTCAGTCTGACCGAATTATTAGTCTGAGATAAAGAATACAACATTCAAGAATAGCTAATTAATAGAGTTGAGAATCAAACTCATGAATCATTATTTATTTAATAGAGTTTTGGATAATCTCTCTTAAAGCTCTATTATTAGTCAGAGGCAAAGAATACAAAATTCAAGATTAAGTTACCAACTAGGTAATAAATTAGAGAATCATGATTTGAGAATCATTAATTAATAGAGTTGTGGATCAACTCTTTTGAAGGCCTATAGACAGCCCCAACGTGCCCTCCCTTCACCACTTCCTAGTGTTTGAGCTGGGGAGAAGAAGTGGCGCAACAAACTCCCCAGCAACACGTCTCTGTCTGTTTAGTTACGAGAACTTTAATTACATCACCAGCCTAGGATAGTTCTTATAATGAAAGACTCACACAGTCGCACCAACAAACATACACACACATACTCGTGCTACGTTAAAAACTACATTATTCTAATCCGGGCTCTAACCCAACTATATTTAACTTAATAAATAATACTAGCTGTCTTACGACAGCCACCGGACATAGCCTCTATGGTATTCACCGAGTCTGCTAATATAACTCGCCTAGGTTATTACGTCTGCACCCTACCTTGGTCTAAAACCAAGTCCTCCTCTCGCAGCTGAGCACCAATATCAAATAATTCCTTAGAGAGAATTAGATTACAACTCACTTACAAAATACTGCACACATTACCAGTCTAGCCTCGGGCTCCGCTTCGTGTCTCGACCGTCTGCCGAAGTGCTCCAAAACTCACTGCCTTGCTTAGACTACGTGGTCGCTACCTAACGTGGTCTTAAACCCACTAACAACTTTATAAATAATGCTCGGTCTCTAACGACAGCCTACGAACTATAACTTGATATTCATCAAGTCTCCTAGCTTAACTCGCCTGGACTCTGACGTCCTTAGCCTTTCGTGATTCAAAATCAACTGCCTCACTTGTCTTCAAATATCCGTCTCCCCCGTTCCCCACATTCCTAAAATAACCAACTTCCCACAGTTTTGCGGAATAGGTTTATTGCAGTTTTTGTGTAAAAATTCTCAATTGTTTTAAAAGGGTCCGCTTAAATTGCCTGAGTAGGTTTCATGCGAACCAGATGTGGCAGTAATAATATTCGTTGCCTTGGAACAAAGAATATCAAACTTTCGGGACGGAAGATTCAAAAGTTACAATTTATATAATTATATTGTATCATAGAACCATACTATTATGTTTTAGCACAAAACCTATTAAAGTACTTTAGCTATCTGCTTGAATAATAAAACTATCAATACAATAGTATAACTACAGTTATAGGACAATAGATGGTTACATCAATGGAAGCATTGACTGTTTGCATGCCTTTGAATGGCTTATAAGTAATTTTTGTTTTAAGTATCATTCTAGTTAGGTAGTTAGCATAACTCTAGATTTCTATTTGTTAGTTACCTTACTTTCGTTATATTCATGTAAGAGCACGCTTGATCCCACTAACTTTGAGAACCACATGATTCAAGACTTAAGAGGTTCATTACTGTCTTACAATTTTAAAGAAATAGGATCTTTTATTTATTTATTAGGGTAACTGACAAGCTGTCAGACCATAAAATTGAGATTTAATGTGTTTCTAAGTGGCCCGAACCGTATGCCAATTTTAAAGTAAATATTATATTTTGTTATAAATTAGAATAAATGACACACAGTCACAGGGCCATAGAAATACAAAAAAGTTAAAACCGGCCAAGTGCGAGTCGGACTCGCGCATGAAGGGTTCCGTACCATTATCTATAAAAACGACAAAAAAATTCAACTGTCTAACTATCACGGTTCATGAGATACAGCCTGGTGACAGCCGGACGGGCGGAAAGCGAAGTGTTAGTAATAGGGTTCCGTTTTTACCCTTTGGGTACGGAACCCTAAAAACAGATTCGGATAGAAACCGAATAATTATCCAGCCCACATGCATAACCAAAACTAACTACCAAGTATTTGTAAGTCGGTTGGTAGGTAGGTACACAAAGTTTTTAATGTGCACGTATTGAAACCAGAAACCCGTGGCGCAAAAGTCAATCGATCAGCCCAATGTTGGGGAATAAGTAGATAGTGTATTTTAGTGGGGGGCTCAAAGGTAGCCCGCACATATATTCTAATTTAATTTATTTATTTGAACTTAATGTAGGTACAGTACAGTACCTAGTGGTACATAGGCGGGCTTAATGCCTGGAGGCATTCTCTGCCTCTCAAACTTTGACCCAAATGTTGACACAAACACGATCTTCTCCTTTAGTTGTTTTGTTGTTGTCCAAAGGCTTTGAGTTCAAAAGACAATATTATCATCTTTGGTTTTACACGGACACCTTTGAGCTCTCACTTTAAAGCCTTGTCATGTTCCCTTCAGCTGAAGAATGAAAAACTTCGCCTGCTGGAGAAAATCAGCCAAAGATTGGAGTCTGGAGATACGGCGCGCGCTGCTAAGGAACGGGCCATCTTAGACAAGGCCGTCAAAGAAAAGAATGATATGTAAGTTTAGATTCTTTAGCATCCATACTTCCATACTTTCTGTCTCGTGCTTTAATGCCTGAAAGGATTTCCTTGAAATATGGCACACCAGTAGACCATGCCCTGGGTCATCTCATAGGATACTTTTTGTCCCGGTAGTACGCTCCCGTGGGATAATTTCCGACGTCCACGAGGGGCGCTGCGAGCAAAAGCTCTTAACTAGATTAAAACCTCGTATATTAATACTCAATACTCAATACATTTATTGCATTCCACAATGTGAACTTAGGTGGTAGGCTTAGGTGGTGGTAGGGCTTGCGGACGGTGAGCAATGGGTAGCTCGCCGTCTGGTAAGGACCAAGCCCGGGTCGACGGCGCGTTGTGTTCCACGCGCGCCTCAAAGAGATGTCAGCGAGTGAAGGGGTCCGATGAGACCATTGCCTGCCGGGGTTGCGGGAAAGTCCGAAAGGGATACCGTGGCCCCCTGGCATTGAACAGGCAAGAGAAGGAACACGGGTGGGTTTTAGCCAGTAAGAGTCTGACACGCCCTCCCGCTCCACCCAGAGCGGGAGAAGTCATTTGATGATTTCCCACCCAAAAAAAAAAAAAAAAAAAAAAAAAAAAGGTGGTAGGTACATAAAGACATACATTAGTTTTGGAGCATTGTGGGCCCTGTCGGGCATAACAAATAATAACTATACTTTGACCTCCAAGGTGAAGCTGCAACCAAGCTATATATAGCTGTTCAGACCTTTGTGTCTCGGAGGGCGCCTTTCTAAATGACCATTTTATTATTTAAACCTAAAGCTAGGAATACACATGCCAGTAACTTGCACAAAAGTATGCAAGTAGCTTGCATGCCATTGCCACATACACCAATCAGAAGTGGTTATGGCACAATGGCATGCAAGCTTCTTGCATACTTTTGTGCCAGTTACTGGCATGTGTATTCCTGGCTTGAATCACATCACACTAATATTATAAAAGCGAAAGTTTGCGAGTGTGTATGTTTGCCTCTTCTTTGCGCTAAAACGGCTGAATGGATTTGGATGAAATTTGGCACAGAGATACTTTATAACCTGGATTAACACATAGGATACTTTTTATCCCGATATTCCCACGGGATCGAAACTTATGCGGGTGAAACCGCGGGGCGCTGCTAGTGTCTCATAGTTACAATGTTACTTTAAGTCACAATCTCGGAGACAGTGCAAAAATAATACGACAAAAAAGCAATAGTGTAAGTTATGATGCAATATAAATGAAACAATTATTATTATTAGCTTTATTTAATCCCTTACATGTATGTATTTCTTATCTACTATTATGTATGCTTATTTATTTATTTGTTAGTCATGTTAGTTTTGTTTTTAAATAAGGTTAGTATTGTTAGGTGTAAGGGCCGCCTTTTGCGGTGAAAGCCTCCTCCAATCGAGTCTCCTCTTTTTAATGTTTTGTTTTATTTTTTTATGTATTGTTCTATATAGTTTACTCAGACTTTTCTTTTCTTGCCTAGTTTTGTTTTTCTTGTTTTTTAATATGTGTTTTTTGTTTTTCAGAGTTTCTATTTCTTCTGTTATAATTTCTTTATTTCTTTTCTCAGTTGTATCTTCAGTTCGTTTTTTGTAGTTTTTTAGTAAAAATGTTTCAATTTTCTTGTTAAATTGGTGCACGCTATCGTTTTCGCAGTCGGACAAGGATGGCAGGTCTTCATTTGTAGTTTCATTGTCTGTATATGCTTTGCCTCGGTAGTGAGCTCGGGATTTTTTATTTTCCACTACATTTAAAGTAATTCTAATCATTCTGTGGTCACTAGGGTGGTGCAATTTGCTCATTTCATTTACGTTTTGTATACTTTTTGTGACATTTGTAGCTATGAAGTCAATTTCGTTTTTCGATTTTCCATCAGGTGTTTTCCAGGTCCACCGAAGCTTATTAGATTTTTTGAAAGTTGTGTTAGAGATTTTTAAGTTGTATTGAAGACAGAATTGTATGAACGTTTCTCCTCTATCGTTCCTTTTTCCGTAGCCATACCTTCCCATTACTAATTCTTCATTTTCTTTGGGGAATCCTATTTTTGCGTTCATGTCTCCCAGAAATATTATATTTTTTGTGCATTTATTCATAGCTTTGTCAAGATCGGCGTAAAAGTTTTCTATTTCAACTGTAGTGGTTCTTTTCGTAGGTGCATATGCTTGGATTATAGAGAATTTCTTTCCGTGTGATAGTTGACGTTGACGTTGTAGACGACCACCCTCCAAACCTAAAAAAAATATTATATATCTACATTCAATCTCAGATCATTAGCAAATGAAGCAAGAATAGCTGAATTGGAATACGCGATATCGCAAATTAATTTTGACATTATCGGTATAGCTGAAGCGAGAAGACTGGGTTATAAAATAGAAGACAGGGGAAGATATCTTCTTTATTACTATGGGGAAACAAAGGGAGAGAAAGGTGTTGGATTCCTGGTAAAGAAACAAAACAATACAGAAGTACATGATTTTATAGCGATATCCGAGAGAGCTGCTGTATTACAAGTAGGTATAAATGAAACAATGCTACTTTTTAAAATATTTGTATAGCCAATTTCGGTTTGGAAAACATCGGATAATTTCGTAATTTGTCGTGCTGTAAAAAAGACACCGTCTATTCTATACGGTTGTGTGCGTTAATGTGACATTGTGTGCCACGTATTTATAGGAACGCACACCCATTCATTCCGCATGACCACGAGAGCACACTTATAAACATTTAGACCCGATAGTTTGTGTCTTTTGCCGAGGCACTCCTGGTACTCAGCGTAGCGGCGCTAGTGCCGCGCAATGCTACATTACTGAACAAGCTTGCTTGGAGCGACTATGATTTTTTTGTTTATTGTTAGTAAGTAGGTACTCGTCGTATTCGTAGATAAAATAATAATTGATATCAGAACAAGATTATACTGAGTTAGGTAGGGTAGGCAGTGTCTTTGTCTTTATGAAAGCACGCCACTGTTCAATATAGGTACCCTTTAATTTTACCTGAATACTTACCTCGTTTTATTGAATAACCTATGTCATCCCCAGTTCGATTCCGGGACGACATTTAACTCGAATGTAGCAAATCATCATTATTTTACTACATTTTTTTCGCCCGAACTGGGACTTGAGTAAGTACAAAATACTTAATAATCTATTTTTTTTTTCATTGTTCCGATTGGGGTGTGCTCCCTTGTAGCACAAATTTAATTTCTATGTGATTATTGTATTTTACAGTTATTGGGATTTACACAAAGCCCTCCGAAGCCTGTTAAGAAAGCAATCGACGCAGCGTATATATTCTGTTTTGATTTTATTTTTGTCGTGTTGTTGTTCATATATCTGTCTTAAAGAATAACCCTGTAAAGATATCGAATAACTGACTCTTTTATTTTCTCCCCTCCAATATACAGGTGTTTGGTGCATCGTGTGCCAAACACCCTGTATAATTGATTCCCGAATTATATTGAATCTCCCGTGGGCAGAGTTCTAGTTAGTAGTCGTAGAGTGTGTTTGCTGTGTGAATGTTTAGTTGCCGCATTAAGGTAAGCTCTTGAGTGGTGATTTTACTAGATATCTAGTTTCCTTTAGTATCTAGTCCCAGTTATCTCGTTAGGTTGCCGTTTTGTCGCCGTCGTTTCGCTCGCACATCAGTTACACGTTATGAAAAATAGCGATTAGGTACTTACACGCTACATATTCATAAAGGATTTTTTTCCCTTCAAACACCCCCTGATACAAGGTCCGCAATAACTCCCGTGTGCGTTACCCGATCAGAATATTGGTTGTACACATGATTCCATAGCTCGTCACCGAATATAGCGAATTATTTAAGTAAACAAAAAATCACATTTTCATATTGCGTAAATATTAAATGCTACAATACCTACTCCTTTTGTTTCGTTTACGTGCATACGTCAGCATAGCTATTTATAGATAGTTCAACTCATCTGTGCGCGCGGCGCCATGTGTGCGTGCGCTTGTAATATTATAGGTACAGCTTTAATTTGTGTATTTTGTGTGGCAGTGACGCGGCAGTCGCCGTCCGAGCGCTACACAAATTAAAGCTGTATATTACAAGCGCACGCACACATGGCGCCGCGCGCGCGCGTTGCTTTGTAGGTTTTTTTTCATTGATTGTGAATATCCGCACGCTTTTTACCGACCGATGAATTTCATTGGTCGCTATGCCCGCTACGGGGACTCCCCCGTCGACCGTGTAGGTACCGAAGGTGTTACCGACTTGTGACTTACATTAGTCACTACCCCGCATGCTGTATATCGACTAATGAAAATGAGCCTTAAATCAAATAGACGACCACTATTCTTCTCTGGGGCAAGGCAAACTAGCTATCTAATTACGCAACACATTTTCGTAAACGATGACGACTAGTCTGTTTCATTTTGACAGTTCAACAACATTCATTGCGTTATTTACGTTGTTGACCAGTTTTTTATTCGAACTTATGAAGCAATGGATTAGCAATTTGTTTCAAAAAGATTCAAATTCCGATTGATCGTGTACCTATTACGTAATTAGGGTACAGGTAACCGAAAATGTGTTAATTAATAGCTATTCAGCGTTACTATTCACAACCATTCGACAGACACGCAGCCAGTTGTAGTTGCTTGAATTAAGGCTGCCGATTTTGAATCAGTGATGAGTTTGGTATTGCAGAGTAGATTTGGATGTTATCATATGATATAAAGTACCTAATAACTTGACAGAAACGAGGTCCGTCTCCAGGCTCTGAAGAAGAAAGAGGAGCAGTTCCGAGAGGACAGAAAAGCAAGTCGTGAGAAGTTCCTGCGAGACGAAGAGCAGCGCCTGCACGAGTTCAACACCACCAGACAGTGGGACATCATGAACAGGTAGGCACTGACTTATAGCTGAACAAATATTTTGGCGCGAGGTCAAACCGGAACTAACGATGTCATCTCGCATGGTTTTTATTAATTCATTTTACAAAAGATTTTTTTTTTTTTTTTTTTTGTTTTCTTATTGTACTTATATTCGTGTATTTGTGTGTTTATTTTTACTTTAATTATATAACTAGCTGACCCGTCAGTCGCTGTCCTGTCCTTTAAATCAAAAATCCCATGGAAAAAGGATGTTCAGTTTTTCCCGAATTTAATTTTTTTCTGGCAAACCAATTTTTCTTTCTCTAAACACCAAATTCGAACTGTTACGAACATATTTTTAAAACAAAAAGTAAGTAGCCAAGTAAGTCGGTCCAGCAATTCTCAAGTGATGCGCATACCGACGAACAGCATTTCTTAGGGTTCCGTACCTCAAAAAAATATAACCCGTTGTCCGTCTGTTTGTCTGTCAAGACCCTTTTTCTCAGGAGCGCGTGGAAGTATCAAGTTGAAATTACTATCAAATACGTAGGTCTACATAACAGTCCCTATGTGCTCTAAAAAAATCAAGCGTCTAAGTCAACACAATAACAAAAATCGGCCTTTTATGCGAGATATTGTGATACTCACAAATAAATAAAAACCCCCACAATAATCAACTTTCCGTTGACCTAGAATTCATAAAATTTGGCAAGAATCAAGGTCTCACAGCACAATTATAGGACAACCCGAAAATCATTTGTAGTTTTATCACATAAAAAATATTATTTTTGCTATTTCAAACTTACATTGCAGTTGGATGTATGAAAGATTTTTTTTTTCAACTACAAATTTAAGTTTGTTCTTGAAATAAATTCATCCCAACTACGGAACACTTTTAAGTGCGTGCTGCGTAGGCCGACTCGCACTTGGCTGTTTATTTTTATTTATATAGATTATTAATATGTGTATCTTTATATTTAAATAAACAAGCATACATGTAAATCTATATATATTTATATACTTTTATTTTGCCCCGCACTATTAATTTCTCCGGTATTGTGGGTGTGTTTACAAACATTTAAACTTACATACACAAACAGCCAGACGCGGAATAACTACTTGTAGGTCAGGTCATACTCGGGATCTCATGGCGGCATGGAGAGTACGATTGTCGCAACCCAGTGCTGGGCACGCCACTATTGCGGCGATAAGTCCCCTCTTTGAGGAGTGGCTGGAGAGGCGCCACGGCGTCCTCACCTTCCGCCTGACGCAGGTCCTCACCGGACACGGCTGTTTCGGGAGGTACCTGTTTCGGATAAGGCGGGAGGAAACGCCCGGGTGTCATCACTGCGTGGATCGCCCGGAGGACACGGTGGAGCATACGGTGGAGGTATGCCCGGCTTGGGCAGAGCACCGCCGTGTCCTCGTGGAGGCGATCGGTGGCGGGGATCTCTCGCGTCCGGCCCTGGTCCAGGCCATGGTACGGAGCGAGAGGGCATGGGAGGCCGTCACCTCCTTCTGCGAAGCAGTAATGCTCGCAAAGGAGGAGGCGGAACGCGTGAGGGAGAGGCAAATTTCGCGCCCTCACGCCCCTAGCCGCCGCAGGAGGAGACGCCCTGGGCGTCGGGAATCGATTGCCGATTCCCGGCCACCGTAGGCGCGGGCTTGCGGACGGTGAGCAATGGGTAGCTCGCCGTCCGGTAAGGACCAGGCCCGGGTCGACGGCGCGTTGTGTTCCACGCGCGCCTCAAAGAGATGTCAGCAAGTGAAGGGGTCCGATGAGACCATTGCCTGCCGGGGTTGCGGGATTAGTCCGAAAGGGATACCGTGGCCCCCTGGCATTGCACAGGCAACAGAAGGAACACGGGTGGGTTTTAGTCAGTAAGAGTCTGACACGCCCTCCCGCTCCACCCAGAGCGGGGCACGTCATTTGATGATTTCCCACCCAAAAAAAAAAAAAAAAAAAAGGTCATGTCATACTAATATTGGTTCCGTGCAGAAATAGAACCCGCGACACGTAGTGCAGCAGTCATTCGCTTAACCACTGCCCCAAATGTGCGGTCAAATATAACCTGTCAACGTCATTCGAGCCCTAAAAGATCCTTAATAAAGCAGTACTATAGATAGTGCAATCCATCTCAACGCCCCACTCCGCTCCGCTCCGTACAGTACAGCTTACAGAACAGTCGTCGCGGAGTGGGGCGCGTCGCGACGCGCCCCACTCCGCGACGACGCGTCGTCGTGGATTGCACTACGGGACCACAGATGAATACAGATGGTTCACTCCGCAAAATCATTTAAATAAAAAGCGACTTGCTACGACACAATAAAGTGTAATTCAGGTCGCACTGCGCTAATTACGGACAGTTATAGCAAGACATATTACGTATATATATATCTTCGAGTGACCTCAGACGGAGCTATAATAATTAGAATTATATTTTTAGTAGGTACGCAAAAAAGACTACTTACGCAAAAAAAGCAAAAGCGAAGTATATTATGGTTTAAGAACTTTATTTCTCAAAAATAATTAAGTACATTGTCTTATATGAGAAAAAACTTATTTCTACTTAGAATACATTAGCGACGCGACGCACATACGTCAATATACCACATTTACGCGGCCAAAATTGAATTTTAAAAACTTACGGTACACATAAAATGGCACATGCAGAGCTAGAAGACAGTTCCAGGAATCCTAACTGAGCACCACCTACGATACACCTGACCGCTTTCAGGTAGTCGGTACTTGACCGTCAACCCGTTCGTTCGCTCGTTTTTGCTGCACAAGTTAAGTTACAACATTAATATTTTTTTTCTGTGTTATTTTTTGAAGTGAGAGTGATGGATTCCAATAACACAGGTACAGGATCTTTATTTTTATTTTTGTTTACTTACCCAAAATAAATGATTCTTCTAGGATTTTACCATTGATATTATGAGTGTGTTGTGTTTGTATTTTTTTTATTTTTAGCGGCAAATATTATGTACTTTGTTTTATTAGTATTAACTGTCAGTAAATTGCACCGGAACCAGTCAAACAATCTATGCAAGTCATCTTGTGCCTGTTCCATAAGAGTATCAATTTTATTACCAAAATAGAACAGACTTGTATCATCAGCATAGAGTGACACATCACCTCGTAATCCAATGTCTGTAATATTATTTATATATACCAAGAACAGCAATGGGCCCAGAATAGAGCCTTGGGGAACTCCACACAGTCATCTTTTTTTTATCACTTGAAATCTATCCATCAGGTATGATTTAAAGATTTTGTATGATGCTCCAGTTACACCAATCGCCTTTAGCTTTTTTAGCAGCAGTTCATGACTAACTGTGTCGAAGGCTTTCTTCAGATCTATAAACGTATTTTAGCTACATTTAACTCAAACTAAAAATGTACCCTCTGCTACCTTAACTGTTATTTGGTCAATGTTTTGCCTATTTAATAGCATGTGTTATACTTTTTTGAATAGCTAAAGAGACGTAGAACTTTTTAATATTATTTGCAGAATAAGTTACATACATTAAAAAAAAAAGTTAAGAACACCATTAGAAAATTCTTTAATTCTAACTGTTGTCGAGCAGTTTTTTTTAAGCTATTAGTAGTAGGTTCAGTTTCTGTTGATCATTTTTATTAATGGGCATGTCTTCTAACTAGATACATTAAAAAAACCGACCCCAGGAGCACTAATCCTAAAGAAAAATGACTAAAAGCCAAAATATAAAGAATATTTTTTTAAACCTTTAAAGTTCAATATCTCCATAACGGTTAAGTTTCGGACATCTACAGAATTAAATCCATCAGAGATGACCTGAGTAATAACATCCTTTAATATTCAGTATGACTTTCCCTGTAACCCTGTATAATATAGCTACGTCTATGACGGACTTTAATCCTGAATCGAGCCTATGGTGAAATTTGAAAATCCTTCAACATTTTATCTTGCTGCTAAGTCATATGTACTAACATAACATAACACCAACATTGTACACTTAGTTCGCAATAAACGTTTTGACTTTGACTTTATCGGTAGGTACGGTATAATAATAAACACGTTAGTTCTATTCATATTAGCCACTTCTCTATTGGGTAGGTTACTCGCAAAGGATCAATCAAATATGCTAAGCTAAGTTTCATATTTTTGCGTCCTCAGGTTCAAGAACGTTGAACTGTGCGAAGACTTCCAGAAGAACCTCCGCAAAGAGAAGGAACGCAAGATTGCGGAGTACAGAGCTGAAATACTAAGACTGTGGGTGAGTTTCGCCACATTGTCCGAAACAGTAGCCAGCTTAGTAAAGATTGTTGCGAACGTCAAGACGTAGGGGACCAAGGCACTTACTAGCTAGAGTGAAATCCATGCAGAGATCGTGGGTAGTTCTAGCTTGTAAGTTTTTTTACCGTAAAAAGGTGGTATTAACCCCGATTTTTCCCTGATTACTGTGTACCGATTTACGGTTTTTTTTTCGCGCTGATTACATATAAATGATGACCATTTATGCCCTAATAAGGTCCAAACAATTCATATATTTAAGCAAAGAAAGAAAGATTAATATTTATTTGGACACAGTTCGTGAAACACATAATAACAAAATAAAAAGTGAAAATAATCTTACAGCAATATTAGTGTGTTTTAAGTATCCTTCATTTATTCAAACTAAATTTAATTAAGATAATAGTCTACAGTCAATAAAAAAGATTGAACAAAAATAAATATTAATAATAATTTAATAATTTATTTTAGGAAAATAAAGGTTTTTAAGTACATCAGGGTCTTACAATGCGTTATTAATAAGATGGTGTAGGTACAATGAATTGTTGGGTGAATCACGGCTCCCTTAGCTAGATCACTGAGTAATCTGTATTTAGGAGAGACAGTTTCGACTCCCAATTTGAGTATCACAAAAATCATGTTTTTATGCTTTTGAGATTATAGTATCAAAACACAAAAGATAAAATTTTAAAATTTAAAAAAAATAAAGCAATTTAGAAAGAGGAGTATAGATGTGCGGAGTCGAGTGAGTGCGTGTGTGTATGAGTGTGTCTGTTTGTGTGTGCATTAGGAAAATGGGGTTACCTTCATGTAAGTGACAATAAGTACTTTTCAGTCTCGTCGTTGGTTTTATTCAGGAGGAATGTACGGAGGGCGAGTTTGCATTTGCTGTATAGTAAATTATAGATATGTAAGGACACGTTAATTTTATTATACAAGCAAGGGCCAAGATAGTAGAAAAATCTCATTCGTCGAGGAATTCCAGAAGCAGTCACCGAAGTACACCTTCAGGTTACTCCATCAAGTCCGGAGGTAAGGTCTCATCATAACTAACAAAACGAGCCCAAACTCGGCAGACCTAGTTCTATCTCATTGAGGAGTTCCAGTAGCAGTCACCGAAGTAAACCTTCAGGTCACTCCATCAAGTCCCAGAAGAATAGGCATTTATAAACTATACTTACTTTTACACCTTAACAAAAGCCTAAATAAAAGCGTGCTAGATTATCAACTTACGGCGCTAAAAAATCTAACAGCGCAGAGTCAGTGAAAACGAGCATGTATTTCTCTTAACGTATTTATTGTCATTTGACGTTTCCAGAAAGAACGCGATGACCGCGAGGCTAAGGAGCGCGCAGACTCGCGCTACTTCTACGGAGAGCTAGCAGAGCAGAAGCTGCGGGATGCTGACAACAAGCTGCTGACGCACGCAGCTGGCCTGCTGCAGGAGGCCAAGGAACATGGCCGCCCAGACTACGCACTGCACAGAGCTATCGATGTAACTACAGACTACAGAGAATAATTATGAAACTTTACTATCTCTATTCGCCTAGGACGTGTTTCGTATCTTAATTCTGGCGAGAACCTATGTAAGAATGATACGGCATAGCTTGTTATCTAGCTAACAGATAATGCCATAATAATATGCGTTTTTATAAAGTCCCAGTCAACGAGATAAACCCCAGGGGTAATTATCTTACTCTTTGCTAGATGGTACCGTATCAAGTTTATAATATAAAGCTAACTAGCTGCCCGCGGTTTCATCCGTATAAGTCTCGATTCTGATACAATATCGGCATAAAAAGTATGCTATTTCCTAATCCAGGTCATGGTCTACCCATGTGCCAAATTTCATCCGAATCCGTGCAGCCGTTTTAGCGTGAAAGCGTAACAAACTCTATGTTCTATGTTATGGGGTTTGGTTTCCGCACTCAGACCGTCAGGTGGACCATTGTGCGTGGGCCATGGCGGCCGTTTGGGGGGTTATTCCAACCAGCCCACCTCCCTCCAGAAGGCAATTAGGTCTCCTGGTTTGTCTAGAACATCTGTGTATGATCTGGGTGACCCGAGGGTTTCTGTTCTAATCTGGGTAACGCCCGTGCATTCAAAAAGCACGTGCGCAACGGTCTCCTCAGCCTCCATGCACGCCCTGCACAGAGGACTGTCCGTTATGCCTATTGTGTGGAAGTGTTTGTTTAGCGAGCAGTGTCCCGTGATGGTCCCCGTCACCACCACCAAATACGTAGGTGGTTACCTACGTATTTGGTTGAAGGGGATAGGTACGATAGGCTCGGGTCCACAGGCTGCCGTGCTGGATCCTCGCCTAGCAAGTTCGTCAGCTGCGTCATTACCTAGCGACCCGCTGTGTCCTTTTATCCATTGCAGTGTCACCATGTTGCGGCTAGAGACCGTTTTTCGCTCTAATGCCTTATGACATTCTAGTATTAGCTTTGAGGTAAAAATTTAATGATTGGAGGACTGAGGCGCTATCGGAGAGTATACGTATGTGTGTATCCGTAACTCTCCTGGCTTCTAGGGCGTGGACCGCATGTATGATTCCCACACACTCCGCCTGATAGACGGTGTTGAACCTTCCCAGCGGTCTGGATATATTTATGTTGAGTTCATGTGAGGAGACTCCGATCCCGGTGCCGGAGTCGGTCTTCGAACCGTCGGTGTATACTCTCATTTCTCTGGGGCCTGAGTAGTCACACTGTTCTTCGGTGAGTATTATGTTGTAGTGCCTTTGAAACTGGATTGTTTTCGGGGCTTTGTCGCAGAGTGATGCCATCATTGGCTTTCGTTTGATCGCATCCTCCTTTATGCGTGTGTGCTTAATTCTGGAGTCGTTACTTAGGGTTCCCGACAAGTGGAGCCTGAAGGCGGCCAGGGCCGCTTCCTCCCGTACGATTAGGTGTAGAGGCGGCAGCCCTAGCATTGCTTGTAGGGCAGCGGTCGGTGTGGTTCTCATACAGCTAGTGATTGCGACACAGGCAAACCGCTGTAGTTTCTCGAGATCTCTCTGGGTTGTGCTCAGGTCTGTCCTGGGCCACCAGACCAGTGAGCCGTATGTGATAATTGGTCGAATGACTGTGGTGTATAGCCAGAAGGTGACTTTGGGGCTGATCCCCCAATTCCTGCCAAGCAATCGCTTGCATTGCCACAGGGATATGCTGGCTTTCGTAATAGTATGGTTTGTGTGTTTTGCCCAGTTCAGTTGTTTGTCCAAATAGATGCCCAGGTATTTGGTTTCAGTTGAGAGGCTTAGGGTTGTTCCAAAGAATCGTGGTAATTGTAGTGTCATCAGTTTTCTCTTTTTTGTGAAGAGAATCAGTTCGGTTTTTGTTGGGTTCACTGAGAGTTGGTGCTTGTTGCACCATTCCTCTACTATTTTCAGGGCTTGACGCATAAGATTGCATAGTGTGTTTTCGTGGGTCCCGTTAATTATTATGGTAATGTCATCGGCGTAGCCTACGGTGAAATAACCTTTGTCATTGAGTGTTTTGATGAGGCTGTCTACTACTAGGTTCCATAGGAGTGGCGAGAGAACGCCCCCTTGTGGGCAGCCTTTCGCAACGATGGCTCTCGTAGTGTCATTTACTGTGACTTGTACAGCCCTTCGCTTGAGCATGTTGGTGATCCAGCCGCTCAGGGTCGGGTCTATATTGTGTCTGTCGAGGGCCATATTTATTCTGTTAAACATTGTTTTGTCAAAGGCGCCTTCGATATCGATGAAGGCAGCCAGTGCTGAGCCTTTGTGGTCCACTGCACATTCGATCTTAGAAACCACGCTGTGCAGCGATGATTCTGTCGACTTGCCTGTGGAGTACGCATGCTGTTGTTTATGAAGTGGTCTTACCCGGAGAGGTCCGTCTCGGATGTGCCTGTCACAGAATCTCTCTAGGGTTTTCAGTAAGAAGGATGTGAGGCTTATGGGTCTATAAGCCTTGGGTTGTGTATAGTCAGTCTTGCCAGGTTTGGGTATGAAAATGACTTTCACCTCGCGCCATGCAAGAGGTGTGTGTCTGAGTGCTATACAGGTTCGGTAAATCTCCACCAGCCATGGTGTCAGACAGTCTACCCCCCACTGCAGTAGGGCGGGGAAGATGCCATCCAGTCCAGCTGATTTGTACGGCTGAAAGGTGTTTATAGCCCACTTTACTCGATCTTCTGTTACTATGTTGCGGGCTCTTGACCAGTCCTGATCCGTTGGGGTCCATTCTGGTTCAGCCTCCCACGTTCTATCCTCTAGGACTTTACAGCCTGGGAAGTGAGTTTCGAGAAGGACCTTGCTGGTTTCATAGTCAGTTACTGTGTATGAGTTGTCGGGTTTCTTAAGCGCGCCTAGGGTTCGGTCCTAATCCGTTGATAGGATTTTCCTTACGCTTGCGGCTTCATTATTGGTCTCGATGGATTCGCAGAATTTACGCCACGCTGTTCTCCTAGCGGTTCTGATCTGCTTTTTGTATGTATATTGGGTCTTTTTGTATACCTCCCAGTCGTCCGGGAGTCTGGTGTTTTTGGCTCTGTTGAATTGCTTACGCAGCGCATCTCTGAGTTTACTAAGTTCAGCATTCCACCAGGGGTTCCTCTCGTTCCTGTTTCGTGGCGCCCTTAGTTTGCAGCATGCGTGGTATGCTTCGGTTAGGTATTCTGATAGTTTTGTCACGGTGTATTCTAGTTGTGCCTGGTCTTTTATGGTTACTTGTGCTAGGTGTTTAGTTAATAGGGAGTCCAAGAGGTGTCTGTATCCGGGAACATTAGTGCGCCTCGGGTTTCGCCTCGGTTCAGGTTCCCTACAGTTGGTCATTAGTGTAAAGCGGATCCTTCTGTGATCTGAGCAAGAAGGCTCGTCCGACACGTGCCAGTTTGTGATAAGGTTTGTCGCGTTTTCTGTAGCAAGTGTTAAATCTATAATCGTTTGTCATCGGACCGTGACCCAAGTGGGTTCCGAACCGAATAAATAGGTGGATAGTACCTCTCCCCTGGAGTTCGGTGCGTCGCTACCCCAGAGCGGGTGGTGGGCATTCGAGTCAGTGCAGATGATCAGGTCCAGATTGGCGCACTCGCAGTGCTGCACCAGGTCGGCCATCTGTTTTGGTGGACAGTCTGCGTCCTCGCCAGGCATGTATACCGAGGCCAGTACAACATCTCGGACGCCACCTTCAGTCTGGAGCCTGACAGCTGTCAGGTCTCTGGAACAGAATTGGGTGAGTGGTGTGGTAGGGATTTCTTTGGGTATGTAGACGCAGGTTCTAGGTTTTTCCGATGTGTGAGTATTAAGGATTATCTTACCTCCGATGTTACCGAGGCCACATATTTTGTTATTCCTGATCCACGGCTCTTGAATCAGTGCGATAGTTCGGGGCTTCACCTCCAGTGCCCTGCGTAAGCTAGCCGTGGCAGTTTGGCTATGCTGGAGGTTGGTTTGGATGATGTTTATGGGTGATGACGGTGGTGGAGTGGAGTTAGTCGGAGGTCGATCCATCGGACAGTCTCTCCGTCTCCTCCACTCTATACTGGTCGTCGTGTTGATCACCCGGCGACGAGGCAAGGAGCTGCTCGTTCCAGCCAGGTGATGAGGGTGGTATGATGTCGGCGTCGTCGGCCATTGCCGCTCGGGCCATGTCCTCCTCTAGCTGGGCAATGGCCGCGTCGGTCGTCTGTGTCGTCGTCGGTACTGTCTTCCCGTCTGTGCTGTCGGTCTGGGTGTCAGAGGTTCGGGTCGTGGGCCAGAAGCGTACGTATATCGACCCTAGTAGGTACGATATCCGTCGCTCCCGCCCCAGGACCTTTTCGGCTTCCTCCGGTGGCAGCCCTAGGGTCAGGTAGGTCCCACAGCGGTCGCCACCGACGGTAGTCGCTCTGTATAGCGTCCACCTCGCGATGTCGTACCAAGTGTTCTGACGGATCAGAACACTCTGGAGCTTGGCTACGTCACCTCTGTAACGAGGGACAAAAAGCGAGGCTCGGACACGGGTGGGCACGTCGGTCTGTTTCATAACAGTAAGTGTCTGGTCAATATTCGGGAGTCTTATCTTGGGCACATTCTGGGTCAGCCAGGTCAGGGCATTGTCGTCTTCACACCACATTTGCACTGTGCCTTCCGCCACCCGTGGGTAACCGCGGAAGGCCGGCAGTAGTGTCGACAAGTCGATATCCATCACCAGGTTTTCAAGGCCGTCTTTATGTGTTCTGCCTCTACCTTAGTCAGATCTCTGCTGGGGTGGGGAAAGCAGATTGCTACGGCCAGCCGCGCCGGAATATCCTTAGTGGCCCGCGCGTAGGTTCTCTGCCCCCCCTGAGCGGAGTGGACCCTCACACGTTTAGCGTGCCCCTGAAATGTACCCGGCGAAGCCGAGTCGTCAGGGCGCTCCCTCTTCGCCGGCCCTGTACCGCTTGGTCCAGGCTGCGGCTCAGAGGTGCCTGGCAGGGTGGTCGTTGCCGGCAACGCCTTGTGTGAGGCTCCAGACCGCTTACCCCTAGCACGTCTAGGTCGAGGTCGGTCGTGGGTTGTGTTAGTGTCTTGGGGTCGGTTTGCTGGCCTGGCAGACTCCACAGCGTGCGGAGGCTCTTCGCGCTGGGTTACACGTAACAAACTCACTTTCGCATTTATAATATTAGTTAGGATTTCCGTTCATTTTTCAGGCTTACTGCAAGCTATACCGACTGTACCCGATGCCAAACCTTCCGAAGTCGGTACAGGCGCACTTCAAGAGCTACGCGCCGTGGGACGGCTCGCGCCCCGCAGCCGCCGGCCGCGAGCCGCCCGCGCGCTCGGACCAGCCGGGGCCCGCGCGCTCGGACCAGCCGGGGCCCGCGCGCTCGGACCAGCCGGGGCCCGCGCCGCCCAAGGGCAAGACGGATGGGCTGCAAGCTGTGGACAAGGTTACTGCGGATTTCTTGATTTTCTGGGGAACTTATTTTTGGGTATCCTGAAGGTCATCGTCATTATTTGCCTGCCTTCATCGGAAAGCCGACCCCAACACAGTTGTTTCCCAACTATTAGTGGTCGGCTTCCCGTCTAACCGGATGCAGCTGAGTACCATTTTACGTGGTGCGAACGTCTATCAATTTTTGGGTATGAATCCCCCATAGGCAGTCAGTTCCGCCGCGCTTCGAATCCTCGTTTTTTGCAAAAAAAAATATTTTGACCAACCGATCACACACAGCTTATCTAAGATTTCTAATCAATTTTTTTCTTTATTCTGCTATAGATTTCGCGCTTAGAAAATTGATTAGACCTAACAGAAACCCCAGTGTGAATCACCACGTAAGTTTTGACGATTCTCTTGCAGGCTGGGCCGTCTAAACCTATGGTAGAGAAAAAAGAAGAAAATGCAGACTACAAAAGAGCTACACCAGCTAATGGACTGCAAAGAAGGAACTTACAGGTGATTTTAATAATCATAAAAAGCAAACGTCAGCATACATGTCCAAATTAGCAGTTAGGACCTGTTATACCTTACGAGTTTTTGTCATAAATGTGGCCACGAGTTCGAAAATGAGAGGAATCACTGTTTTTCTCAGCAACCGTCCGGGTCTTGCCCATACATACCGGAAATAAGACATTCCCGATTTTCCCATATTACATTAAAATGTTTTTGTTTCCAGCAAACGTATACGCTACCACCGATATCGGCGGTAGCGTGCACAGCTGAGAGCCGTCGGTGCGCACTGAAGCCGGGAGTCAAATGAAACGACGCTTTTAGAAAATATTTACTTTTATTATCATAATTATCAATAAATTTAGAATGTGTTTTGTCTATTTTTAGACTTCTCACACATTTACATTTAGACGCACAATTAAAGGATTAAATATAATAATATTTAAATACTCCAATATTCTAGTTAAAATACTTCTGCGTTACTTCAGTATCATGCAACTATTTTGTCGTGTCGCGCGTCTAAGTCGTAAGTGTGTGTGAAGTCTGTTTAGAGAGCTTGTATGGCACGTGTGTGATGTTATTCGAGTGTGACTAGAAAATTGGTGGTCTCAAATTGTACATGAATGTAGTAAAGCTTATCTCGGTCCTAAACAGTGTTTTTTACTTAAAATATAAACAATTTTGAAACTAATTCTAGAGCTTAATTTAAATCTTTGGTCGCAATGAGTGTAGACACGTATTTATATAATTTTCAAAAATATTCGCATTAATTAATGATATTTTTATAAGGTGTTTATTTTTCGTGACCAATGTGCTGTGATTAGTCTGTTACATTTGGCGGCTAACTGCACTATCTATGAACCACCTTAAACTAAATCTCTCATAACTTGAGAAACATCTCAACAGAACATTAACCAAATCTTTGCTTGCAAGAAACAACAAAAAAACTACGTATTTACATAGTTTAATCAACACTTCCATAATAAGGTAACTAAAATGTTGCTTATTTTTTCTAAATAATATGTATTACTCTGGTATTAGCGACCAAATGTAACAGTGGTATACTCTAACAGTGCATATAAACCACTCGAACCAACAATATTATTATATTATTATGTACTTGGCTCTCATATAAACACAGCTTTCGTAATACTCTCGTTGGCTTTGGCTTACACAATATTGTCTAGCGTTATAACAAATGCTATTGTTTTATGTCAAACTGTTTTGAGAATTATTGATAAAATATATTAAATAGGTGAAGATCACCTGTATCGATGGAAAGAGGAAACTACCATTAAATAAAGTAAAATACCATGTAGAATCCACCAGAGAAAAATCCAATAAAAAAACTACGTGACTTTCATTTCTGAACATGCAAATATCGAAACGCATCAACAATAGCACTTGTTTTACGATCAAAACATATTCTAGACAGATCCTCGCCCCTACTCTTCTTGCTCGCACAAGACTTTACCAGAATCATGGCTTTTCAGAAAATAATAGGAATGTTTATAACACAAACATAGTTTGTCCTATTTACGTAAAAAAAAGTTGATATGTTATCAAAGGGATTTTTTTCCAAAACTAAAGGAAAACTATTTAATTCCAAACAAAAAAGGGCAAATAACTTTCATCTTAGCATCGAATTACTTTCGTCGAGGCATTCAATATTCGTGCGAACAAGTGAGCTATCGAAACAATTTAGACGGAACGTTCGTATCGGTCGTGACTTCGTGTCGCGTTATACTAACTTAAACTAGCTTGTACTGTGCGTTCGTAATTAAAAACTAAGGATTTACGTCAAACGTTAAACTAAAATATTATGCTAACATTATTATAGATGGCATGAATTTGTGCTGGCTGGCATAGCCTGTGGTAGGATTAAGTTGCTATTTTCGAGGCTGCTTCGTGATAAAGTGTGCCTCGAAGCGAAGTGAACCGAAATGCGTAAGGCACTAGATATAAATAGAGAAAGATGCTCAAATCAAAGTAGCTTCGAAAATAGCAATGGATTTAAGCTAGCATCACATTTATCACACAACTCTTTTATACGAAAAACAATTTCCAGATCATGTAAGTAACTTGCCATGTGATCAAATTGAGTCCAGCTTTAGTAACTATAGAATATCAGATTAAACAACATTACATTCATAAAAATATCATACAAATTGTTTGAGGAAGTGGAAAAGTACTTAGTTTATATTAAAGGGCCATTTCCGTTAAGTTAACTAACAAGGCTGGCAATTGAACAATATAATCATCCTTTTAACTATATCTATTTATAGACAAATAACCCTAGTAATACGTCAATTTACCTAATAATTTAATCGTGTCAAAAATACATACATCTAAAGGTTTATTTACAATGTCTGAGGGGTACTACGGTTATTACTTTATGTAAGGCAAGGCAAGGATTTGACTCGAGGCATACACTCCTCCATCTCGCTCACACATTCCAAACGTGAGGAAAACAAATAGGCGGAGTGGCAACAACCGAAACATGGAATTAGGTCCTCCAAATTATAACTCCGTTCATTGTAATGTGGCCTACGTATCGTAAATATCTATAGGTTAGTAACTGTGTTATGCTATAATCTAGTAAGAATTTATTATTTATTTTAAATAATTGGTTTATGATAAACCCACATCCCAATGAACGAAGTCGAATATATTTAAAATCTAAACAATAAATTAAGTAACACAAATAAACTAATGAATTTGGCACTAATCTAATACTTAACGCTAACCTGGCCATAAAATGCATTGTGAAACAGTGAAATGCTTTGAAATTCGATAATTCAAACATTTTATACGTCATAATAAATATTAGTTTACGCAGAATTTATTTGTTATGAGATAATTAGAATTCTTTCACAGATCTATTTATTGACATAGTCGGTATAAGTTGTAAGAAAGACCACACAAACAAATTGAGTTCAGTTCAGTCAGTTTAATCATTAACCGGTGTTGTTATGCATTGATATTAAAAATTGTCACCACGCAGTCAAATATAATATTTTAAAGCTTGACTTGCAAAATCATTTATATTCAATTTATACATTCACGCAAAACTTTCTTGCTCAAAAATTCATCGAAAACCCGCATTATTCAAACTTAAAATGTCAGTATAAAACACATCGTCCCACCGGCTGCCACGTAGCATTGAGGCACGTCGCTTTTCGCAGCGTGAGGCGGCAGTGTGAAGGTGACGCGACGCGCTACTGCGGACGTGGCCCGAGACATACTGTCAGTTTGCAGCATGTGAAGCTGCGGTGACGTCACGTCAAGGCACGTCTCGCGAGGCATCCATCGCGTGGTTAAGGCAGCGACTCACCAGCTCCAACTTGTTGAGGTATGCGGCTGCTACTTCGCCGCGAGGTGAACTGTCAAGTTATGAAACAACATTGTAGTCTTGGTTTTAGGAGAACTTTCAGGTTGAAAGTAAAATAACTTACCTTAGGATGAATGGGTCGTCGTGCGGTGAGTTCGCAGTATATGGTGATCTTCTGACGAAGTCACCCACTGTAAGAGTAGAAGGAAATTGTTTCTCTAGATTATTATATAAGATCAATATTGCAAAGATTGAAAGAGCCACCTAATCGGGATAAAAAGTATTCTATGTGCTATTCCAGGTCATGGTCTAAACATGTGCCAAATTACATCCAAATTCGATCAGCTGTTTTAGCGTGAAAGCGTAACAAACAAACAAACTTTCGCATTTATAATAGGGCATTATGGTATAATAGGATATTTATGGTAGGATTAAAAGCCCGTGATGTTCCACTGCAGGGCAAAGGCCTCCCTACTCTCTTTCCACTTCCTAATTCTACTACTTAATAATTTTATAGTCTTCTAAAAGACTGATGAAAGTGTAAACAAATCTAAATTCTTACGCTAAAGGGAATTAGTTACACATTCATCTGTATAAAGGTTTAAACGTTATATCTCGCCCAGTATTACCCGATTAATAATAATGATTTATCTTTGATCCAGCCTGTCCCAACTTGCTGTGCTCCCCCAGCGACGCCCTAAGCCGAGGTCCGTGCGCTTAGCGAGCGCTCGCCTAGTTTTAATTTAGAATAGTTTTGCCCCTGACTGGAGGCTTTGAGTTAGTAGCTTAAGGCAGCCGCAGGATTGACCGGTTAAGTAGTCATCACCTCAGAGGTGAGCTACGATGGCACTAGACAAAAAAAAAAAATCTCGCCCAGTTATATCAGATCTCACCACTTTTACAATAATTATTGTTTGAATCATAATCGGCCTATAATGTTCCCACTGCTGGGACTGCGGCCTCCTCTATGTGAGAGGGAATGGGCCAACACGGGGGCCCAGTGCGGGTTGGCAGATGTCACATGTCTTCGAGTTTTTGGTTCTGGGACATGTCGGTTTCCTCACGATGTTTTCCTTCACCGTTTTGAGAGCAGTGGTGATGAAATACACACAAAGTAAGGCGCCTGTCAGAGTTCGAACCTGCGACCTACAAGTCGCGGCCTTTACCTCTGGGTCCCCACTGCTCTCATTGTTTCAATTTGATCATGTTTTTCATGAATCATTCAATCATTCACGAACATTGCGGTTATAAAATGAACTTCAAGTTTCAAATGAAACGAATGAATGTGTATAAGGTCATTTAAATGAAATTAGAATTTCGGGTAAATACGTATTTAAATAATCAAATCAAAGTACTCAATTTGTAAGTCGCGCAAATTGCCATTCACAGGTAAGTTTTCTCATACATTTGTTTACATTGGATACTTTTGGAAAAGAATACGCGAAAACTTGCTGCTACAAAATAAAAGTGAAATTGTTACCATGAACGTGTAGTTTACTGTGCAATTTCAACAGATTCGTTTTACAGTAAGTAATAAAATGAACATGTGACTCACACCCAGGCGAAGCCGGCAGGTTGAGCCTCATCTCATGCTTGAGTACTCTCCGCGCGAGTGTGTCGCTGGCGAGCGGGCCGGGCGGGCTGTGCGGGTTGGGCGGGCCGGGCGGGCTGGGCGGGCCGAGCGGGCTGGGCGGGGCGGGGCCGCGGCTACGGGAGGGAGGGGACGCGCCGCCCGCGCGGCTGCTGCTGTGAACGAACAGTAGAAAAATAGAAATAGGTGTCTTTTTATACGCAATGGGCTAAAACATGGCATAAACTACATCGTTTGCGGTTGATTACATTGACGATGGATCTGGTTCGATTCTGGCTCAGACAGTCTTGTCACAAAGCGTGATGCGAATCGTGAATGCGTGATATCTCAAATCACGGTAAAAATAAATTACCGGTTATAAGAAGTTTAACACCATGACTATCCACTTAACGACTGTACATAGCGAGATCCTTGAATCAATCAAATCTATTGCGTTGAATAAGCTTTGTCAATAAACAAAATATGCAGTTTTATTTTTCTTCAAAATTGAGGTCATCGTCCTTTGACCACAAGCAATGAAATTTATTTGATAAAAAATTAACCGCACAAATTCAAGCTGTACCTCCCCCTAGTATTACGTTTCAAATATCAGCATGTCGATTCCCGTAACCACTTCACCGTGAAAACATGTGAAGTGAGCGTGGAGTGAGCTGTCAGTGTCACCTCACCCTGTTGGAATGACAACTCACTTCACCTAAGTTGTCACGGTGAGATGGTTACAGAATAGCACTGCTGTACCCGATACCTAGCATTATGAAGGTGTAACGTGTTCGTCGTAGTCTATAGGGTAATGGAATGTTGGAATAAAACAATTCAGGAATAAGTATACATACATCAATTCAGTTTAAAATCTAACAAAGTAGATTTAATACTTTCAGTGCCGAGTGCAGTAAATTCTTCCTCAGGTGCCGCTAATATTTTGGTAACTAAGCTGTATTTCCTATTCAAAATCAATCAGTCTGCCTAGCCTTTTCCCAACTATGTTGGGGTCGGCTTCCAGTCTAACCGGATACAGCTGAATACCAGTATTTTACATGGAGCAACTGCCTATCTGACCTCCACCTCCTATTCAAAATCACAGTGTAGATAAATTACGCAGTAAATTTATGATATTTGAGGTGACCCGAGTACAAGAAAATATTTTTCATCACATCTATTCAAAAGACCTGGTTTGTTCTTCGTAAACAGGGACCAAAATAGCTCTTTGATTCCTAGGGACCAAAATAGATTTGAAGTTGGAATGTGGATATTGTTAGTAAGTTCCAATCACCAAAGAGATACTTATTTTCTCATAGAGGGTGATAAAAAGGGTACTTTTTTCTCCTAAAATTGTTTGTCCGAAAATCATTATCCATAACACGTTTGCTATAAACTTCAGTAAACATAATGTTCAAAATCCCGAAATTTTGTTTAAGTATTGTGTTATTGTATTATTCCGAATATTCATTTATAATATTTTTTTTGTCCAAAAAATTTGCTAATAATTAGGTTTTAGTGACAGAAACGAATCGCTGTAAATCCGACTCCACGCAGTCTTGTCTGCTCTACCCCTAGAGTGTAATTTAAAATTCCGTAGACGCGGAGGGGCGAAGTGGCCCGCGAGTTGAGGAGCGGGTGGTGAGCGTTAAACCCATCTGCGACGATAAACTCGCGTGGGACCGCTAATGCCCCGCAGCGCCGGAGCCGTGACAGAAACCATGCCTGCTGCATGTTGCATGCTTGCGTGCATGCTGCATGCTTGCTTGCATGCTGCATGTTGCTTGCATGCTGCATGCTTGCTTGCATGCTGCATGCTTCGTGTTTGCTTGCATGCTGCATGCTTGCTTGTATGCTGCATGCTTGCTTGCTTACAAAAACCACATGTCCACAATCAACTGCTTTATTGAGTACATGTATAGTATATTTATTTATGTATAATAAAAAACTATAATGCAAAACCAGATATTATATAATTATAACAAAAATGATACTTAAACGTATACAATAATTATTAAATAATTTAGTCTTAATTATAATGACTAATTTTAATTCGTAGACAGATTCTAAGCTAATTTTATATTAGCTGCGATTGCCTTAAAAAAATCACATTTTGTATATTCTGACTGTTTTTTTTATGTTTTCAATACTTGCTGTTTTGAAAAAAAAAAAAATTGACAAAACACAACAAAACTCCGTTCATTTTTTTTTCAATTTCTGATATTGAATATTTTAACTCGATCATTAAATAATTTGATAAATGGTAGAAATCCTGATTTAGGCTTATTCACAAGATTGATTCTGTTATGCCAAGGTTCTGCACAAAAAAAAAATGTAATTTGAATTTAGGACATAACTTTTATTGAAAACGGTTTTATGTCTTTTGTATATATTGATTGTAATATTTATGAGTTTTATGACAAACGGATTTAGGACATATTATATTTAGGGATTTCAATTTTATGGCATGTGATAATAAGTGATATTAAGTTCGGGTAAGTTATCATTCGGACAAATGATGATTAGGACAAAAAAAGTTATGGCACTTTAAATTATGGATAAAAAAGTTAGGTGACACAATAGAGAACCAATAAAAAGTAGTGTCAACCTCGGGAGCAACACTATTTTAAGCTCGAGTGACGTACTTTGAATCCATCGCTACTCTCAGGATTCAAAGAAACACTCGCCTTTAAAATAGTTGTTTGCTCCCTAGGCAAACAATCTACAATTTGTTATCACTTCATAGGGTTAGTTCCTGTTGATCAACAAATTAATTTAATTTCGCAACTTAATAGAGATATTATACTAACAATAATGTTTATTAATTAAATAGATAACAAAAATAATAACAACAATAAAAACAATTATTTTCTGCATATGGCCAAGTCCAAAAGTATTGAATAATGTGTATATTAACTCGGCCAACGCTGTCTGTACATCGTCTGTGGCGCTCATGGCGGCTCCGCGACAGCTGCTCGGCGCCGTATACTGAACTACTGCACTGTGCCCCGCGTTAGAATGTAGGATTTGGGCGTCATATTTACGATATTATTTATATAGCGAAGCGAGAGAAATAACTCACAGCGCTCGGGAGCCCTAGAATCTTTAGTTGCGTTCGAGATTTCATATAGCGCCCGTGACTTAAGGCACTGCTAGAATAATGTCATCATGCAGTGCAGCTAACACGCGCGGCGTATCTGTCGCATTATGTATGCGGCACTCTTAAAAACCCCGTTAAAATAGAGGTGGCAATGAAAGTGTTAAACAATAATAATTCATGCTCCATAGTAGGTATACGTACGGCGTGGTCCGGACGAGGTTATCAGTGCGAGAGGTGCGCAGGATGACGTTCGCGGACAGGGCGCGCACGTGTTGCCGGCGCCGCACCAGGAAATCCATGCGCAGTACTATCACCACCACTGTAGCTATGCACCTGTGGGAACACAATACAAGTGTTACTTGTGTGAGGGAAAATGCTGATATAACGACGAGTTTGTAGACTATTGATATTTTTTTTATGCTCTAAATCCAAATTTAAATGTAATGTTATGAAAATTATTATTAACTGATAATGTTATCAGGAATATAAGTTAGTCTAGATTTTATTATTCATTTGTTATTAGTGTTATTTATTATTTTGTTACCAAGCAATCAATTAATTTTGTTATTTTTTAAATCTATATTTCTATTTTGCATGATGTAATTAGTTATGTAGTATGTGAAGTAATTATTATTTTATCACCTATCTAGTGGCCCTCATTATCATATTTTACTATGTTAATATGCGGATAATGTAGTGGGCTGCAATATTGTTTATACTTTGTATTTATTTTATCTATTTCGACACATATTGTAGCTGTTTATTGTCCAAGAATAAATAAAATAAAATATTTGCTTTATTAAAATGCTGTAGCCGTCTGTTAGCACAGAGTACATTTTTACCTGTACGAATACTAACGACCGGGATACAAGATGGTGATCACAAACTCAGCATGACGATAACATAACATGACTTAACACCACGTCTGTATTGCCCAAAGGGTTGGGCAGAGGTGTAAAGGAACATCAACGTTTTGCCAGTTTTGTTTAAGTCCCATGTAAGAGGGGGCGAGCCTATTGCCGTCAGCTGGGCACAAAATCCAATCCAATGGAATTGTCCAATAATTCCTAATGGAAAAACTGTTTGCCCGACCTGCAAATCGAACCCAGGACAATCACATAATCGGATAGAGTTATGACAGCGTCTACATCACCACATGCGAACTACTCATCAAAGATCTGACGTCACACAAATCCAGCATCGCGCAATTAGAGTTTACCACGCGAACAGCATGTATATAACTTCCCCGACATCAATCGTTGGGCAGTTGCCCGTCAGAAAAGACACCAGTCTGGTCGGAAGATCCTCCCTTTTCTATAGAAGATGAGTGAAATTTTCTAGCTTCAACTTTCTGACTAACTGACTAACTCTTTGACAATTTAAAAGTGCCTGTAAATGGTTTAATTGAAATAAATGCTTTGAGTTTGAGTTTTACTCCCTATTCCTCATGCTTCTACATTGGTCACTACTTCAAGCTTTCGTGAGGCGAGTCACACAGCCAGCCAGCACACACGGCTTCAAAACACCCTCAGCCTCATCAGCAACCTTGGAACAGCACACTGCATTTTCGGCTGGTCTCACAAACAGAGCCCTTTCTAGGGAAATCCTGGTGGACCCCACCAGTCAGCCAAAACCCGGCGCTGTACCACATCCGCCTCATTGGATCATGACGCAGCGCCACCTCGACTCACTGGGGATCATCGCAATCACTGCAGACAGTTCCGACTCACCGCGAACTATGCGGCACCCGGTTCCGACTCACTGGAACCTCGAGTGGCACTGTGAAGCAACGCAAGATACAATACTCAGTCTACTATCGACCTCCGGTCTCCGGAGGGGAGTGATGTGGCGGCATCTACGTTGCCACATGCAAACTACGCATCAAAGACTTGACGTCACTCAAAAACCTGAGGTCAAAAAAGAAACGAGTAGACATCATTTTATTAAGGCCCGATTTCACCAAACGTGTTTTTTTCCGAGAGTAACTATCCCTAGAAAAGAGTTACTCTTTGTAATTAACCCTTGGTTAACTGATTCACGTTTCACCACAATATTTTAGAGTAAAGCTACTCTCGTATTGTTACTCTTTAACGTGAATGAGTTCGAACGAATGAATGTTAAATCCACCTAAATAAATGAACCGCATTATCCGTACTTGCACTATGTCATTTTGGTAAGATTTGATTTGTTAGGTTTTTAATATCAAAAATTCTAACCTCAAGATAGTCTCGTCCAGTCTCGTATTTTTGTTATGTTTGCGTGCTGTTAATTTTTAATTTTATAATATGGGTGAACCCGGTGAACCAAAAAGAAAACGAAGCCCTAAATGGCTGGCTTCGGAAAAAATATTTTATTAGATTTACTGCAAAAACATTTTCTATTTTTCTATATATAATTTTTTTTTTAAAAACAGATGGTGGTACGATGAGGCAATAAAATGCGGAGTGACTACTGAGTATAATTCACAGACTATGCATTCACATAGGACTGCTGAGAATCTCAAAGCACAATGGGAATCTTCTATGTTACTATCGTGAGATGATCCAGGCCTCTAATTCAGGGATTTCTAGGTCAGCATTGCAAATGGTTTGCACATTAATTGAAAAGTAGCCCTTCCTATTTCTAAATAACTCTGCTTGATCTCCTTCTGGTGAGCTAATGCGAACATGTGTGCAATTCATAGCATCAACAACTCTAGGAAATCGGGCTATCCGAAAAAACTTGTTCTGTTCCTTTCTTATGTCCTCATTTGTTTCAGGAAAATGTATGTACTCCTTATGTAAAGCAGCTATAGCAGCAGTGACTCTATGAATTATCCTGTGTGAAGTTGAAGTACTCTGTCCACACCAATACCTACTCAGCTGTGTGTTATTTGTAGCATAATATCGTAATGTTCCTAACAGCTGATTTATAGGTGATATGGAGAAGTTTTTGTAAAAATAAAAGCTTATCAGTCATTAGTCATCATTTTCATCCTACACAAAATTACCAAAGGCCTGTCTCCTCTACATATCTCCGTATTTCCCTGTCTGATGGGTATTCCAATCGATGTTCAGTTTTCACAAGCAAATTTAGCGCAGCTTGTTTGAACAAACGAAACCTTTTAACAAAACCTAGGTCGTCGAAATCTTCAAAATAATTATTTATTTCTTTGATCCATCTTGGACGCCTTGGAAAATATTCTTCATCGCTATCCGATTCCTCAATCATGGCACTCAAACGTAAGGCCATTTGTAAGTAGGTAATAAATTGAACAAAACTCGTGGATATAAATAAATAAATAAACAACACTGATAGAACAATAAAACCAAAGCTTTACAAACAAAACAGACGCCATACTGCAATCTTATTCTTGGGTTAACATGAAACTCTATGGAAATCGGCGGAGTAAGGATTTACTCTAGATTAACGATTTTATTTATAGATTAGTCGTTTGTGAAACGTGAAAATAGCTTATCCTTGGAATAACTATCACTATACTCTCGAGTAATATTTATTCTACTTTGGTGAAATCGGGCCTCACGGCCATCACAATAAACCAATGCATGTAAAAAAACCGGCCAAGTGCGTGTCGGACCACGCACAATGACGGGTTCCGTAGTTGGGATGAATTTATCGCAAGAACAAACTTAACTTTGTACATGAAAAACATGTTCTCCCATACATTCCGTATGGGAGAACATGTTTTTGCGTAAGTAAGTAGGTCGATTATTACTCGTTAACTTGTAAAGCCTATTTAGCTGTGACAGTATTCCTTTTAATTTCGTTATATATACTGCTGCCGTATATTTTTTCACATACCCAAACCCCACCATTTAGCTGGCAGGGCGGCGACACTAGACTCTAACAAAAAATTGCACTTTAAAGTTTAATATTTCGCTAACCGATTCCTGAATCCTGTAATGATTTTCACAAACTCAATATTTTTGAACGACCTTTCCTACACACTATGGATAGATGAGAAGAAAAAAAAACATCGCCAGTTTAAGCGTAGGAGAGAAACCCTATAAAAATTATTTTTAATGGTTAAATTTCACCACTGTCGGCGTGATTAATATGTATACTCATGCTAAATTACAGCTTTCTAGTACAAAGAGTCTTTGAGCTAAGCCGCGGACAGACAGACAGACGTGGTAAAACTATAAGGGTTCCTTGTTTACCGAACCCTCAAAAGCGTTAACACGTTAACAAAGACTCACTTGAACCGCTTCTTCCCCCTGCTGACTTCGGGCACCCTGGACGAGGGTAGCCTCAAGTTCTTCTCCAGCTCGGTGTACCCTGCCAGGACCCGCTGTAGGTATCTCTTCTGCCAGACCAGCGCTTTGCGACAGCTCTCAAGGCGGAGGCAGCGACCGTGCAGGTAACGTATCTGAGAATAGAGGAAATAAATTGTTAGACGTTTGCAAATAATAAAATATTTATTTATATAAAACAAGATGTACAACAAATCATGGGACTCTCTGGCTCCTGCGCTATTCTTACGATACAAAAGAAAACAAAATAACCTTTCTACATAATTATAAAGCCATAGTAAGCAGAATGGAATCGAACCAAAACTGTGTCTGTTTATTTACGCCAAGTTGAAATGGAACGCAAAATTATCAAGAAAATACTAGACAGAACTTCTTTATACTCTAAGGTTTGGTTTTGATTCGTTTTCGTATCTCCTTAATCTAAAGATAGTAATAATGTGAAATCTATGATCTCAAGAAACACGACCTTCCTATGAATGCACTATTGAATGTGAAAACTCAATTAAGTACTTAGTCCGTTATAAAAAGTACATAGCCAAACTTTTTACACATAAAAATAATACCGCAATAGATGCCACGAAATTAACATTGGAAATTAAAAATAGAACATCACGGTGACATTACTACATGTCGCTTTGATGTGACACAAAAATACATTATTATTCCGCGCGTGTAATATTATTTTATATTAATGATTTTACAGAAATTCCGATGTATTAAAATGAACAATCAGTGAGGTACATAGATATCAATATGGAAGCACCAAAGAGCGATGCGCCAAAATTACCCGATATGGTGTAAGTGTGCCCTATGTTAAAGTTTACGTAAATGAGAATAGAGAAACGAAGACCACTAAGTTTACTAAGAAATGCAATAGTGAAATGTTTAATCAGACTCGAATATTGGAGTTCTTTATATTTCGTTACAGCATGTGTGGCGACCACCCGTCTTTCACAAAGACGGAGTTAAACGTCAAAACAGACCCGAAAATGGATGAAAAAGACAAGGACAAGGTGAAAGAAAAAGTGATGTCCTACGCCAAGATTACTCCATCGGTTTGTAGACAGAGCTCAAGTCTTAGTGATATTGGCAATATTGATGTAAGATATACGTAATTGCTGTTGTGAAGTGAAGGAGTTACGTCCCCGTAAAATGCACGATGGTGAACTATTGTCATAAGGTAGGTAGTTCCACGAATAATTGCTAAAGGAAATACCATTTACGACGGGATGTAAAACCACAACCTGAGTGAGTGTAATGAGAATGAGAATTACCAAGTTTAACGATTGAAAATGAATAGTACATTATTAAAAAAATTGAGTCTTGTGTTCCAGACTAACCGTGATTACATAATTAAAGCTGTTTGCCCCGTGTTCGTATAGCACGCATGATAAAAGAGACATAGGTACAAAACATCTCATGAAACTTCGAATCCGCATGACACTAATACGTCCATATATGTATAGGGGTCCCGCACGGTGCGGCCGGAGCGAACCGAGGGGCGCGCCGCGTCGGAGCACACGCTGCGCTTGAGCGAGGCGCGGCGCCGTGTTCGCTCGCTCGAGGTGGTGCAGCGACCTGATGTCGACGTGCAGGCCAACGGCAACCACGCGCTCGTTCACGGTAACACCACTATACCAGCTATTTTGCCCTAATAACCACGTAGACTAAGAGCGTCGGAAAGGACGTTAAGCGTTGGTCCCGGCCGTCATTCGTAGATCTTCAAGAGGTATCCAGTAACTCAGTAGTGTGAACGTGCTTTTGAACAATATAGGGAACATGATGCCGCCATTGTATATGCCGCTATATATATATATATATTTAGTTCGTATTTAATCAGTGACACGCAGATATTGCGTTCAATTCCCAGGCAAGTTCAATCTTATGAAATGAAACTAACCAATAACAACGCTAGCTTAGCTCAAGCTATGACAGTGAAGCGATGTTATTAGTTAGTTTCATACACATCCCTCGCTACCCATCCTCGCTCATCTCTGGTGGAAACGCAGCCTAAACCACCTCTTAATTTGCAGAGTGGACTCAGACTGCGATGTAGGACACCGCGATCTACCGGATTATCAATGTTTATTTTTTTATGACGTACAATCAAAATTGGTTGGCAGTAACGACAACTGCATTAGAATAGATTTTTTCTTTATTCAAGTAACCAAGACTCAACAAAGATTTTTTGTAAAACTTGTTAGTAAACACAGACACTACACAAAAACAAGGAAAACATTCACGAAACACCGGTTGGTCACTGTCGCGACATCCCATGAGAGACGGCACGACAGTGACACACGTTTTCACAGTCCAGGCGACTCGCAACCATGCTTAAGACACTGTTGAGCTGCCCCACACCCTGCGCACCAGGGAAGCGCACCTTTTACGCAAAGCAATCTACATGCGCATCCGTGAACATCCTTGACGCACTACAAAAACGGGGCAGCCCCACGCATTGTTGTATTGAACGCGGAGAGCGCTGTACGATCTTTGCGTATATCTAGCCCACAGGCTGCAAGTGTAAAAAGCAGTACAGTAGGCATTACTTTTTTTTTTTAAATATAGTACACAACACACAAAATTAAACCTTGTGATTATTTGATAATCCGATAGATCGCGGTGTCCCAATTCCAGAACGCAATCCCCTGTCTGAGAGCACTCGGCGAATAAAGAGGTAGTTTAGTGTCTAGTGTACGATTTACGGTCACGCAAACTATGACGAGGCCTTATTGAACAGCCGAACCTGCGTCAGTTTGGCTGTGTACAGGGTGTAAAGACTCATCACGAAGCCGTCATCTACGCATTCTGTACACCAAACTAAGTAACTTGGTGCAAAAATAATTTCTGGGAAATGAATTAATTTCCTTTCATCTTCTTTGACTAATAATTGCGTGCAGCTGTAGTGTAATCAAGTATTCGTATTCGGCGAATAGTACAATCGGTATTCGTATTCGTAAAAGTAGTATTCGTTGCATCACTATCCCAGGTATGGGTATCATCATCATCTTCCTGCCCTTATCCCATGTTACTTGGGGTCGGCGCAACACGTTTTCTTCTTCCATTCTCCCCTGTCAACCGTCACGCAATCATCTACACCTTTTTCCTTCATATCACTCCTCACACAATCCATCCATCGTTTCTTTGGTCTTCCTCTCCCTCTCCATCCCTCAACATTTATCACTCTTTTAGTCACATGCGATTCTTCCCTCCTCATCACATGCCCATACCAAGACAGTCGATTCCCTTTCAACTTTTCTGTAAGTGGCGCAACTTTCAGACCTCCTCTAATATACTCATTCCTTATTTTATCCAATCTTGTCACACCACACATCCACCTCAACATTATCATCTCCGCTACATGCAATCTTTTTTCGTCCATCTTCTTCACAGCCCAGGATTTCGATCCATACAATACGACAGGTCTAATCACGGACTTGTATATTTTCCCCTTTAACAAGTCCGTGATTAGACCTGTCGTATATGGGTATAATGACTATAAAAATTGATTATTACGGGGAGTAAAAGTAAATCTCGGATTCGTTGAGCGTCTTTTTACACCCGTTATACGAAACAATGAGATTTAATTTGGCCTTGACTAACGCCAGTGTTTCCGGCAGCGGCGCTGGGCAGCTTCCACTGGCCGCCCTACCTGCTGTGCGTGTGGGTGCTGGTGCTGGTGCTCACGCACGCGCTGCACTGCCTCGTCAGCCTGCTGGAGCGAGCGCTGCCCGCGCTCAGGTCACTGACACTGTCTTTATATTTCGCTGTATTTTATAGCTGAAGCCCATAATCATTCGCTCTCTCACCCTCTCTCGCGCTCTCACCCTCTCTCGCGCTCTCACCCAAGCGCAGGTAGGGCAGGACCTAAAGATCGCCTACATCGGTAAGCTCTCGCTGCCGAGTTGCGGCCGCCAAAAGCCAAATGGTACCTTAACAGTGGGGGCGCAAGTAGTACAAAATGTATCAATCAGAGCTGATCACTTTTTGTTTAATGTCGTTGTTATAAGAGTAACCCCCATGAACTTTGTCAAACCTAGTAGATATAGTTTTTTAGTAGATTAGTACAGATGGGGAACTCCGCAAAAACATAGAGACGGACATACATACAGGTCAAACACATAACCCTCCTTTTAAGCCTTCACCGCAGTCGGGTAAAAAGCGACTCTTGCTACGACACGACACAATAAAGTGCAATTCAGGTCGCACAGCGTTAATTACCGACAGTTCTCTGCCTCTCTTTCTATCGCGTAACTCTAATATCTTCTGACTAAGTTGCATGATCGCAGGCTATTAAAGAATTCATACACCTGTTAATTTGTAGTTCATCTTAGTTCAGTAAGACATTGTTCATTCTGATTATTTTGTTCGCTGTCGCTTGTAGAATGCCTCTGATCATATATCGATAAGATTTTTTTAGACATATAACATGTTAGTGGATGTTGCAGATACAAAAAAGAAACGTAACTGACGAAGACTGTCTTTATTATACACTATCGCCCTCAGCGTAATATTTTTACAGAAAATGCTCCCAATTCTTCCGCACGTGGACGGAGGCGACGTGGCGTGGCGAGCTGGAGAGCAGCCAGCGCGTGTACCCGCTGGCGCTGGCGCTGCTCACGGGCCTGCTGTACGCGCTGTACTACGCGCTGTGCGCCGCCCACGCCGTGGTGCTGTGGGCCCTCGAGCCGCTGTGCAGCGACGCCGACGACAAGGCGCACTCCGTCAACGAGATGGGGCCCGAAGTGACCAACTACGATGAAGACATAGCTAACACGTGTTACAAGCCGTGATGCGATCGTAGGACGTGGAATTTATCAGTTTTATAAAATGGTTTTAATGGTTTGACAATATCAAAATTAAATGGTTTTAACGTCACAATCAATTTCGTTGTTTTAATTTTGTGCTGCGTGTGAATATTATATAGTCTGTTAATTTGTTATATACTGCTTTACGAGGGTGAATGTAAAAATTCTTGGAATCTATATTAAAAAATGCTAAAGTGGTCTACACACCAAAGCCGCTGACCCGGCGGCACGGATCGCCGGCCCAACCCGCCGGCCTTATTTTGTACAATCATGCCGCCGGCTTGCGCCCGCGCGGGCAAGCCGGCGGGGCAGCATGCCGATGCCGACGGCATCCCTCTCCACTCACTCAGTCAGTTGCCCGCCGGCTTTCATAGAGTAGTGACGTATCACTTATTCATTCTCTGTTGTTGTGAAGTGTCGGCACTTTTATTTTTTATCAACTAACCAATATGGAGTGGGACGATGCAACAGTTATAAAACTAATAGACCTCTATCATTTAAAAGAAATATTATGGAACCCAAAAAACCGTGACTACAAAAGCCGGCCAAAACTGCTTTTCTGTAATTTGTGTCTTGTTTAGCTATTTTGTGTCCAACAATATTCAGTAAATATTCAAAGTCGGTACTGGTTAATGACAGGAAAGTCTTAAAAGAAATGGGTTTGTATAGAACCAAGTCGTCTTCCTTTAAATCACTTAATCTTTGACAAGTACTGTATTTATTGCGACTCATTAAACTTGGCCTAACCCAACACTTTCGTGTGTTGAGGGATCCACCGATAATAACTCCACAAACTGCTATTATTAAATCACTGTTATCGTCCTCCTCCATGTCAATCTGAAAATACTACTTCTGAATTATTCGAAACACACACGTCCAATCTCTACGACTATTTGGCAATTACTAGAACACCGGCATTCGGCTTGGACATTCTGAAGCCGCCGGGTTAACCCGCCGGCACTAACCCGCCGGCTGTGCCGCCGGGTCAGCGGCTTTGGTGTGTAGACCACTTAAGATTGAAACAAATTTATATTTTTCTACTTAATCTCCCTCCAATGCAATGCATTTAGAATAACGCGTTTCTAACTTCTTTATTCCTTGTGAAAAAAAAAGTTTTTCTTGATTCTCGAAAAACTCCTCTACGGCATATATAACTGTAACTGCGTCACTATCGTAAAATTTTGTTCCACGAATGTTCTCTTTTAATTTTAGGAACTTGGGGCTAAGTCCGGAGAATATGGTGGTCAAGAAGATTGAAGCCAGCACAGCGGATTGCGTTGAGCGCAACTTCCGATCGATGAGCAGGAGCGTTATCTTGAAGAAACAACACGCCCAACGAGTTTTTTTTTAATCGCTTCACGCACTTTCGGGATTAAATTTGCATAATAGGGTAGTAATCGTCTGGCCTTTTGGCGTGTAATCATTAAAAAGGATTCCTTCACTATCCCAGAACACTGAGACCATAACTTTGCCAGCGGTAGGCGTTTCCAAGAATGCTTTGTCTCTTAGTTTCAGGATCGAAATGGTGAACCCAGGTTTCATCCATGGTGCGGGAAAGTCCGAAAGGGATACCGTGGCCCCTTGGCATTGCACAGGCAACAGAAGTAACACGGGTGGGTTTTAGTCAGTAAGAGTCTGACACGCCCTCCCGCTCCACCCAGAGCGGGAGACGTCATTCGATGATTTCCCACCCACAAAAAAAAAAAAAAAAAGGTTTCATCCAAGGCGACCGCAAAAATTATCCGAATCACGCTGGAACATTTCGAGATTACGCTTAGAAATTTCCAAACGTCGCTTTTTGTTTTCATCGGTTAACATTCGTGGCACCCATCTTGCCGACACTTTTTTGAAGTTCAGTGAATCAATTAAAATGGATTGAACGCTACCAAATGATATCTTTAGGATCTCAGCTATGTTTTATAGTTATTCTTCTGTCTTCCAAAACCAGATTCTCAACCTTTTTGACATTTTCTTCCGTAACGGAGGTTGAAGGCCGCCCAGAACGCGGGTCATCTTTACAGCTTGATCTAGCTCTTTTAAATTCAGCCACCCAGTACGCAACCGTAGAACGTAGGGTACAGCCAGTGAACGAAAATAAACTTGAAAGCATTCCTAGCTCTATCTGTATCTATTTTTCTGTGTGTACATAAATAATAAAATAAATAAAAAATGACCCAATTTACTGGTTTTTGCGTGACAAATATTTAAAAATGCCTTCTTGTGTGACTGCACAAGAAGGCATTTTTAAATATTTGTGGTGTATCAACAGATCACATTATTTGCATAATAAGAATGCTGGAATTACTTTTCACGTGTAAGTACATCGCTATTTATTATATTTCTATTAAAAATGAAGTCGGTTTGAATTACGCCACGAAGTCTATGGGGATGATGTTATGCCAACCAAACATTTTTTTTCTAATGACAAATTTTATTATTTTGAATAATGATGAAAATAGACATCGAACAATACACAAAAAAAAAAATTGGAACGAAGTTGCGGTAGGAGTTGACGAAAGTTCGAATTTAGTCGAAATAAAAATTTAAGATGGCTGCGAAAATTTACAAATTTTTCGTCATCGGTGTCGCTTTCATAGTTTTCGAGGGTGTTAAAGCCGATAGTGACGTTAAAATATAAATCTAAGATGGCGGCAGCTAACATTTTGTTTTTATTTTAAATCACACGTAAGAAGGAACTTCGTTCCTGACGGTGGTCCCCAAAAATGATTCTCTACTGCACTCATCATGGCAGAAATTGAATAAACTTAAAATTTTCCGAGGCACATAACTTAGGTAATAGTCAAATGTCAGACCCTTCAAAATGGTGGAGCTGAATGGTGCTGATCCATGCGTCATGTTCGTGAACGGGCGCCGTCAGTTGGGGCTGGTCATCAATTACCTGCCTCGGCTTATTTTTAATTATTTTATTTTTTAATTATTGTGTTCTTACTATTTGCTGCACTCTGGACGCTTTTAACGCGTACGTCTTTTTTATATACAAGGTGTAACGTAAATAACGCAAGACCTCTTAAGGGGTCATTGTGATATTGCGTTATTTACGTTACACCCTATATATATACACTGGTCAGCAAATAAACCGAGCCACCCGCTACCTAGGAACTCTGATTCGATTTTCTCAAAAAGTATAAAACTTACAACTAGAGTCTGGCTAACGAAAGTAGGCCTTGGAATTATTTGCGAACTTTTTATATAGCAACTCTGTATGAACGTCAACGTCAATTTGACAAGGTTGTCGTTCGGTATCTCTGGTGTCAAATTGTATGCGTTTGTGTAAATTGTGATTCTAATTACGGTTTAAAATGAACAAATCTATCAAAAGTGGTGTACGAAAGATGTTGTTTTGCATGATTGGCAAGTTCAACGAAAAACAACAACAGCGTGATGCCGCGTTTAAACAAAAACAAGATTGTCTACGTGTGGTGTTGAATTTCATAGGTTAGTAGACAATATTATTTTGATACTTTGAACACCTACCTACCCAGTCGTCTTAATAAAATTTTGATTTATAATTTACGTATCCTTACAAATAAGTTAATGGTGCCGATTCTCTTGTACACCGGACTAAACTAACTATCACTAAAATTCCTTACTTTTGGCTATGAGAATCTTAACGCTATTCTGTAGTAAAAAGTCTAAATTTAAATAATATTTTGACACAACTAAATCGAATTTGATAATTGCGACTCCACATGGTACATACTCGTACTTGTTTGCCGCCCGCTATTTTTTTAGAGCCGGACGCGCGCGGTTGGGCAGCCTCGACGTGTTTTATATGGAATTTTTCACTTTTTGTATGGAAAATAAACAAAAATATTACCAACCTGTTGAGTGTTTGGGGTATAAGGGTTTTATAAAGGGGGTCGAAATTTTCATTATTTTTGCGATAGGACACACCATTTTCGAGATATAAGTAAAAGAAAAGAATAAAATCCAGTACAGTACTGTTTTTGCACCCGAAGCCGAGATGTTCGTGTGAATTTTAGTTCATGACAACTAATAATAATCCACACCATTTTCAGTGGCGATTAAAAATAGTCAGAATTAGTTGGACAATTAAAATTTTAGGTGAAAAACGTCAAATTCAGAATAGCAAAATTGTCATTTTCACTAAATTAAAATCTCAGTACAATCTTAGTGCTGTCAAACTAAAATATAGTTAAGTTGTGCCACTTTAGTCTATTTCAGAATGGGAAATCATCGTTTGACAGGAGTAAACTAAATTTTAGTGATTTTTAGTCTAGTTTAGACGCATCTGTGACAAGAGAATCGGCACCACTTTCGCTTTTTCGTATTGAATAAAACTAATTATATTCATTCGTACATCGCATCAGTCAACGTATTCATTTTAATAACATCACCTATGTTTTACGTATATACTCATAATGAATTTTTGCTGTATTTTTGTTGGTAATTTATTATTTATTATATGCTTTATTGTACATACAAAACGATATATAACAGAGGAAAAAAAAACAATTAAAATACATACAATGGTAATTTTAAAACGATTAACTTTCTTTAACAGAGAATCTGCAAGATGTCGAAGGAGTTGATGAAATAGTAAGAACTATTGAAAATCTCACTGAATTAGAGCAGAAAGATAGGATAATAACCCAGAATCAGTACTTAGAAGAAATAACTTCAATGACTGGTAAGTTTTTACTATACACTGGTGTTTTGAAATTATGCCGAAAAAAACCTTTGCATTTACGTAAACCAAGAATTAATTACATATTTTGTATATCGTCTTTGCAGAAGTGAGTGTCAGAACACTAAAGAGAGTAAAAAGGGAAGATGCAGTAAATGAAGGTGTCTGGAGTACCCCGGGGAAGAAACGCCCATGGAAACCTACTGTGTCTAACCTAGATTACTTTGACATAGATGCTATGCGTAACAAGATAAACGAATTTTATATTGTTAAAAAACAAGTTCCTACACTGAGGACACTGTTGGTGGAGTTAAAAGAAAGTATTGATTTTAACGGATGCAGAGAAACTCTGCGCCGCTTGTTATTAGCCAATGGCTATGAATTTAAAAATAATAAAAATGAGCGTTCGTATTAATAGAACGCTATGACATATCTGCTTGGAGACATAGATTTTTAAGAACTATAGCAGGAAAACGTGCAGAAGGCAAGCCAATCATTTATTTAGATGAGACTTATGTCCATAGAAACTACAAGCCTAAGAAGTCATGGCAAGGTCCTTCAACTAGTGGTGCAATTGAAAATGTTTCGACCGGGAAAAGGTACATTATAGTTCATGCTGGATCAGAGAAAGGCCCCGTACCAAACTCTTTGTTAGTGTTTAGTACTAAATCAAAAAATGCTGATTATCACCATGACATGAATGCTGAAAATTTTAATAAATGGCTTAAAGAAAAACTTATACCAAATTTGGAAGAACCAAGTGTAATCATAATGGATAATGCTAGTTACCATTCGGTAATTATAAATAAGGTTCCGAACACACAAACACGTAAAAGTAATATAAGAGAGTGGCTTCGTGATAATGGAATTCAATATGAGGACTACCACACGAAAGCAGAGCTGTTGTGTATTGTAAAACGAAATACGCCTAATCCAATATATGAAGCTCATGAAATTTTAAATCAATGTGGTCATGAGGTGTTGAGACTTCCACCCTACCATTGTGATTTAAATGCGATCGAGCTTGTGTGGAGTTTGGCAAAACATAAAGTGGCTAGCAAAAATATTGCAGTTACTACAGCTGCATTAGAAGAAATAATTAAAGATACATTTGAAAACGTAAGTTCACAGGATTGGAAGAAAATTACTGATCATGTAATACATGTTGAAAATAAATTTAAAGAACGTGATAAAATAACAGAAGAAAATTTAGAAAGTTTTATTATAAATGTTGGAGACAGCGATACTAGTGACAGTGATGAATCTTTTGGCATTGAAGTGTTAGAATCTGATTTTGATTACGATGAATAAAACTAAGTTATTATGTATGGAATATTATCGTATTTTATTTGTCTATTTATTTTCGGATTCCGCTCATATTTACCTCATATACTAACACCTATACCAGATCAATAAATCCTTAAAATCCCGTTACAAACCTGATACATATCAAAAATTAATACATGTGTAGATAAATTCTGTTTCTTTATATTTATCACGTTCTTTATATTTATTTTCAACATGTATTACATGATCAGTAATTTTCTTCCAATCCTGTGTCAGCCAAATGGCCACTGCGACTCCGCTGTAGATGGCGTATTCTGGTGGACTAATCTTGGAGGACGTCTTCGCATAAATGGTCAATTTCACGAAGAACGCGAGTTATGTTGGCCTTTAGGGCAACAATTGACTGTGGTTTATCTGCGTACACTAAAGATTTCATGTAACCCCACAGAAAGTAATCGAGCGGTGTTAACTCACACGATGAACGCCATAAATTGAACACAACGCACAGAACGTAGGCGAATAGACAACTGGTTTTGATAATAAATTTTACACAATTTCTACGCATTGTTGAAGCGTGTAGCGTTCCATGATGAAATGTCACGACAAAATATATATTCATGCCAAATTTGGTAGCAATCGCATTACCGAAATGGCCGCTATGCGCTGCTTAAGTTCGAGCGTCCTTATTGAAAAACTATATATATGATATTTTTAATAATGAATTACCAAGTATCAAAGTAGGTTATTCCAATTTTCATAGTATAATTTTAGTGTTGTCATGCATGTATTTTTTAAATTTGCCGCCAATATTCTGGGGCCAACTTTCGTTAGCCAGACTCTATCCAAGTTATACCTACAAAAAGTGCGTTTCATGGTGATTAAAATGACTACAAATTAATTCGAAAGTACCGTCAACTCACATTGTAATCAAGCAACAAACACAATGCTAAGGATTTGCTCTGTTTTCACCAGTTTGAAATTAGCGTTCTTTCTACAATGAGGGTAGTCGGATATTTCTTATCATTTCTTTAGTTTTTGTCCATCGTTTGCTCAGACGCGTGTGTTTTTGCTACTTTTTTCGATTAATAATGGATACAACACCTCAGGAAGCAGCTCAAGCTGTAGCATTACTTCAAGCAGGCATTGCGCAACGTGAAGTCGCTCGAAGGCTTCGAATCAGCAGATCTTCGGTGCAACGAGTTTACAGACGATACCTAGAGACTGGAGCATTCGATCGCCGTCCAGGTACGGGCAGACCTATGGCTACATCAGCAGCAGATAATCGTTATATCCACCTTACTGTTCTGCGAAATCGCCACCTCAACGCACTTCAAGTCCAACAAAGTCTGCGTGACGAACGCCAAGTGGTCATAAGTTCAGATACCGTCAGAAGGAGACTTGCTGAACGGAACCTGACCCCAAAAAGAGCTGCAACAGGCCCAGCATTAACGGTAGCACACCGTCGAGCACGACTTGAATTTGCTCGAGAGCATACTCAAACTCAAAGCATTTATTTCAATTAAACCATTTACAGGCACTTTTGAATTGTCAAGGAGTCAGTCAGTCAGAAATATGAAGCTAGTTGCCCATTCCAAAGCGTAGGTTCCTATGGAGAAGAACGGGCAAGAAACTCCACGGACACTCTTTTAAAAAAAAAAATATATTCTTACAAAATATTGTTTACATCATTCATGTTGAAATTATACATGTGAGAACAATGTAGAAAGACGTGTACGTAAAAAGCGTCCGTAATAAAAAGTAAAAATAAAAAAACAATTCAAAAATTAAAATAAGCCGTGGCAGATAAGAGATGACCAGTCCCTACTGATGGCGCCCGTTCACGAACATGACGCATGGATCAGCACCGTTTAGCTCAACCATTTTGAAGGGAACTCGACGATCCAACACACACGCCACCACCAGCGAGACATTTGAGTGAGCATGACATACTCTTAGCCGCCAGGGCATATCGAGTCAATGAAAGACGTACCCAGCAAATGGCAGCTTTATAGAAGGTACATGGTCACAGTGCTCACACATGTGCTATGCAATTATACAATAAAAAAAAAGAGATTGAAGCTATACAATTCAAAGATAGTTTTTGCAATCTTCAGCAATTCCAACAATATTTTTGAATGCTAATCAATTAGTTTATGCGCCCTTGTGGAGCTGGACCAGCGTTAAGCCAAGCATTTTTGTCAGCGATATAATCCCCAAGCTTATAATATGCCTGGCAGCATAGTGTGCGTTTTATACAAGATTTAAATTTCGTTTCATTTAGTTGTAGTATATGGGAAGGTATTTTATTGTAACATTTTAAACAGTACCCCATGAAAGATGAGTCTACTTTAGCCAGTCTGAAACCCGGTTGAACTAATTGGTCCCTATTTCTAGTACAATAATTGTGTCTTTCACCTCTTTTACTGAAAAGATTAAGATTTTGCCTGACGTACATGATGTTTTCATAAATATATTGACAAGGTACCGTCATGATGTTAATATTTTTAAACAGTTCCCTTAGAGAATCGCGCCTACGGAGGCAATATATTGCTCTAATGGCTCTTTTCTGCAGAATAAAAATAGAGTCGATATCTGCAGCCCGTCCCCAAAGTAAAATACCGTAAGACATGATACATACATAGGGATTGGACATTAGAGCAGTGGAGTAATGTACTCTTCACTGATGAGACCAGGGTGAGTCTACATGGAAGTGATCGACGTCAGAGAGTATATCGTCGCCCTGGAGAACGTTATTCTCAGTGTTGCATCGAGGAAACTGTTGCTTATGGAGGAGGATCTGTAATGGTCTGGGGCGGAATCTCGTTAACAGCACATACAGCGTTAGTTTTCATCGAACCGACGCGCGACGGGCCGTTCACGTGGACTGACTTCTCATCGCTACATTACTGAAATCCTCGCAGACCATGTGGTACCTTACGCAGGATATATCGGACAGGATATGCAATTGATGCATGATAATGCACGGCCTCATGTTGCTCATGTGGTGACCCAGTATCCACGCGACGTCAGCATTCGTACGATGGACTGGCCAGCTCGAAGCCTGGACTTGAATCCGATAGAACACTTATGGGATGAGCTGAAACGTCGGGTTCGAGCCCGGGTACCTGCTTCAACCAGGCTTCTAGAGCTGCGAATCGCAATTGAAGAGGAGTGGAATACAATTCCTCAAGATTTTATCGTCAGGCTCGTAAGGTCGATGAATACAAGGATGCTGGCAGTTATCCGAGCAAGGGGAGGGAATACGGAATATTGATCAAAAACTTTTTTTGATTTTATCTTTGTTTTTGGCTTTAATTTTGTTTTTCACTTTATCATTACTAACGATTGTCACGACTGGAAAACGACTCTTCTTTGTAAAATCCTTAATAAACACAGAAATATTGATTAAACCCAATGAGTTTCCTTTCATTTTAATCACCATGAAACGCACTTTCTGTAGGTACAACTTTGATACTTGTAGGTTTTTTAGTTTTTGAGAAAATCGAATTAGAGTGCCTAGGTAGCGGGTGGCTCGGTTTATTTGCTGTCCAGTGTAGTTATAATACGAAATAATACGTAAAAAAACTGATTTTAATGTATAGATACCTAAATTATGAATAATAATTTTTAAAAATTAGACCGCACATTTTTTTTATTTACCCTATAATTTTAGCATACATACCTGCCTATTACTCCCTAAACACTGCTCTATTTACAGACTATGTAACAGCTGTTGCCATACAGTTCATAAAACATAGTATGTTTTATCATAATTCTATAATTTAATAACATCAATATCACGATTAATTATTTGCGTTGAACCTTAATACATAAAACATCCCGGGCGACGAATGGTGAGCGAAGCGGCTTCTTAGTGTCGTAAGCGGTATATACGTTACATGGTAATTTAAACCCAAACTATAGGAAATAAGGTCCATTTTTAACTGTACATTCAGAGTAGTGGTAATATTGTTTGTGTGGTTTCGCCAATCAGCGACGGGTTTTCGATGTGTGAGTTTGTTTGGGATTTTGTGTCAAGATTCGCGCTTAGTTCCCTTGAAGTAATGCTTCCATGTTTATTTTCGTTCACTGGGTACAGCATCATCCCCTAATGTCTGCTGAATGTCCGAAAAAATTTCCTTCGTAGACATTTTTTTCAAACTGAGATATTTTATCACCGCACGTCTCACTTTTATCCATAATTTTGGGTTTTTAGCAACACGTTGCATAAAACAATTTTATTACGTGCGAACGAACTGACAGCATAAATATTGTGTGATTGACACTCTTTAATTTGAATATCGAACTTCTCCCAAAAAGGTTTTATATACATGCAATGCTAAGAACTTTTTGATTACCCCTCGTAGTGATAACAGCGGTTTTTATAAAGAGGCCTATTTTCCGCGCTTAAGCCAGGGCTGTAGCATTACTAAATTCCTATCAGACTTGTGTACTTATTTAATAAAATGAGAGAATGGTAGTGTAAACTATATAAATAATAATATTATAAAGAAAAATGCATAGATTTTTTATGTTTGTCTGTACTTCATCCAGAACTCAAAAACACTAAAGCGACTTATCACCTATAGAAAGCTACATATCCCTACGAAATGTGTAATAATGTAAGCCAAGGTATCATCATTTACCTATAAAGTTGCTGGCTATTTGTGAGCAGTATGCTAAAAACTATGATTTAGTTTACAATGCTCAGAAATCAGAACTGATGATATTCAGATCGGGAAAGGGGCCGCAAAATGTTCCGCCAGTGTGCATTGAGGGGCCGACGGTGAAGGTTGTGGAGAGGTTCAAGTACCTTGGTCACATACTGACATCGGACATGAAAGACGATGCTGATATCGATCGCCAGCGTCGTGTCCTATCGGTTGTGGGTGTAAACGCAATCACATTTACCATACGGTCCGTCCGTCATTAATATAATAGCAGTACACTGGACACACGCGTCGCCTGCTGAGTCCATTGGTCCAAGGCGCGTGAAGATATATGGGCGCGCGCAATCCTTTCCTTCACCGCACATTCAGAATTTGCGGGTCGCCAGTCAAGATCTACCTATGACGTTGGACGCACGCTCGCTTGCGCTAATCTTTGTGATCGCGACATCCCGCGCTAAATTGCTGTATAACTTTTATTCTTCCGAACCGTCTTCTGCTTACTGCTTGAGTAAACAAACTCGCTATTGACTGTGCCTTCCTAAATATTATATTTTAAGGGTGTAGTGTGTGGAACATTAAATTAAAGTGTTGGACTACCAATTGGACTATCTTTCTTCAGACCCAGTAAGTCTACCCCAACACTCATTGATATAACCAAACGTTCTAGTGAACGGTCTCCAAAAAACAGTCCGCGAGTACATGTGTAGTTAAGGGGGATGCGCTAAGGTATCCCGCGAAATTCAAATTTTCTTACGTTTTTTGCAATTTCCAGATCAGTGTCAGGCTGTATGTTGATTAATATATAACCATCAAGAAACGTGTAATTTTAGCCGTTTTTTTGCTAAATATTGTACGGTGGCACGGAACCATTTAGGCTACAGAGCATGCCAAAGAAATATACATACATACATACTGTCGAAAAACATTAACCTCCTTTTAGGGCAGTCGGGTAATAAAAACACAAACAATTTACACTCATGTTGGTTAAATTTTTGTCTGCGGGCACGAAGTCGGCCGAGCGATGGCGACAGCGTAGCGGCGGCGACGTAAACAAAAGCTTAGCATTCTGCGCTAGCGACAGGAACAAACGTGTTTGTTTGATTGCGCCGCTCGATGGCCGCTCGTTCTAGTATAGTGTTTAAGTTTTGCGTGGCCGGCCGCGCCGCTAGTGTCGTGCTCGCAGACTTGACATTGATTCGCTGAGATGAGATTGCGACTTGAATTTGAACGTTTTCTAAGTACGAAAATTGCTCTTCAGTAGGGCCATAAAACTTAACTGGTTTACAATTTTACAAAATTGTTAAAACAATTTGCGTATTACATAAATGATAAATATGTATGGGTTACAATTTACAAGTTACATATTTGTAAGGATTTTCCGTTACAATAGAGTTTGTGGTACAGACACTAGTTAGAAACACAAATTTGGAAATTGTAATTGTAGCTTTGTGGTGAATGGCCCTAATGTTCATTTTTTTTTACCTATGCTGTGTCGTTTAGTAAAGGTCTTCCCCATGTTCTGCTATTCATCTTTGTCTGCTGCCTTTTCCGACAAATCAGTCAAGAACGAGTCTCTAGGTCGTCGTGTTAGCGTTTTTTAGGCCTGCCTCGGTGACGACGCGATATGGTCCAAACCATTCACAACACACATGGAAAACTCACGACAGCCCTGACGAAGTGCCGACTTTTGTGGCGAAGGAGCTACACAAGCTTCCTCCCGTCACCTTCGCCCACGTCGATGTAACGAGTCTTCTGAAGGACATTGTCTTTCTGAAGGCCCGCCTAGCGGATGTGCTAACGAAATTAGATGCATCCCAAAACACCGTCGCTGATTTGCGTAAAGAAGTTAGCGATTTGCGCAACAGCGTGGCGGTAATTAGGTCACCTGTCGATGCGTCAAACGTCAACACATGTCGCGGAGCCGGCCTCGATATATCGTCGTCGAATTATTCCGCGTCAGCAGTTTCGTCGCCAGCGCATCCGTCGATTGCTGAGCGCCCCGCAGCCCCGCGCTCGTCACCGCGAGTGCCCAAGTTCCAAGTGTCAAGTCCACGCCAGAAAAGGCGCCGAATAAGGCTGATTATGATGTTGGTTTCGTGCCGGTGCAAAGGAGGAAGCGCCGATCGCGAACAAGCAAGAACCGCTGCGGCTAAGCTCCTACGGAGCCCGAAGTGAGCCTGCGTGCCGCAAAGCCGAACACACCGGTGTACTTCTCCGCCGGCACTGCACCACTGAGGCGGCGGACATCGCGGAGTACGTGCGCCAAAGGACGAGGTACACGCCGAGGGTGCAGTTACTAGAATCGCACCGGAACGTCAACTTCAAAGCGTTCGTCGTGCGAGTACCGAACTGTTATCTGCCCCTCGTCATGAAAGAAGACTTTTGGCCGCAGGACATGGTGTTTCGTCGCTTGCGCGAACAAATTTCACAGGACAGCACAAAGTCAAGCTAGTGCAAAGTGAAGTGCTACTAACATAGTCTAAGCCTTATTTATTAACACAAGTTTTTGTTATTAAAATATGTATGTTTATGTTAAGGTATTTTTCTATGGGCCTGTGTCGCCTGAAATAAATGGTATATTATTATTATTTAATATTAAAACACAATTGACGTTCATATCATTCAAAAATTTTAAATCGAAAAACCTATCTGTCCGACCTAAATAAAGAACCTAAAACAGAAAGTAATAAAAGCAAACCCTCGATATATGCTACGCACAAAGAAACGCCACAGAACAGGAGAACCATTTAATAAGACAGTCACTCACGGCCTGGTCGCGCTCGTCGGGCCGGGCCGCGTCCCGCAGGCGCTCCAGCTGCGCCGCCAGCCGCAGCTTGTCGGCGCGCAGCGCGCGCAGCTCGGGCCCGGCCGCGTCCGCGACGCACTGCTTGAGGGCGGCCAGCTCTAGGGCTAGCTCAGTCTTGGTGCTTTCGATTTCAGTCTGTGGACAAAGATAACAAGTCAGCGACTCAGATTTATTTATTGCGTACCATAATGTAGGTACAAATCGTGCACCCTGTATCGATCTAGGTCACACTGCTGACGCCGTCCTCCCACAGGGCGGCCGGGGCGGCCGGGGCGGCTCCAGCGGCCGCGGGCCCGCGCCAGGCGGCGGCTGCTGCATAGCTCCACGCACGGCTGCGCTTTAGCGTTTTTATTATTGTCATATTTTCTGGTTGCTTTATTAGCGACCCCGTTTGTAATTCATATTTCTATCTTATTATATCTACACGTTATACAGTCCATTCGCCTTTCATTTGCTTTACTACGACCTATCGTCGCAATCACACAGCAACAGCATAAAAAATTGCAAAAACATTTGAATACACAAAAATGAACATAAATCTAGTCATAGATTAAACAAAGCAAGCTTAAAAAAGCCTGTATAGTCCTTTCACAATAGTTTAACCTCTGACAGCGGCAGTACCAGCGCGCACGCGACCCGCCGAGCGGTTTAGGGTAGCGGGAGGGGGAGCGCTCGTGTCGCAACTTGCAACACGTGTTGACGACCAGCAACGAACTTTTTTATACTTATATTTATTTACAAAAAATCGATCATATCGTACTTCGTTGTGACGGCGACTAAGTCTGCGTTCTGCAATTTCCTAATATGACTGGCAGAAGATTCCGCCGCGGGCGTCGCTTCACTGAGAACGTCCGCTCGCGCGGCGCCATCGCGGCGACACGACTCGGCCGCAAAAAACGCTCCATTTCAAACAAACGCGTCTAAAGTCGTTTCTCCGTTAACGCACTCATACAACGCCATAAGTTTCAATTCAGTGCGGGCCGCGACACGCGACGCCCCGCGTCTCCGTAAATGAGGCCTAATATTCTGGCACATATTGTAATTTAAAAGAAACATACCAGTGCATCAACAACAGGCTTGTGGTTGGCGGTAGACGTCAGCTTCTTCTCTAGTTCAGCGATGGTGTGGCTCTGCGTGCCGATCAACTCCTTCGCGCGAAGTAATTGAACGCCTGCGTCGTGCTTTAGTCTGCAACAAAACATAACTTTATTACCTGATCTGCATTGTAATTTAGCATTTGGGCTGCAGGGCCTGACTTTCGGGCAGTTTTAAGCAAGAATCTGTCAGTGTAGTAACAGACTAAATATGCACCTATAATTACAAGATATAAGTGTAAGTTATTTTAGTTTAGATATTGGCTTCAACTCTTGAAATCACTGGATCCAACTAAGGGCCCGGGTCCAGATGGTCTGTCTGCATTTTTTCTCAAAAATACTGCCACTGTCATATGTAGACCCTTAGCCATAATTTATAACAAATGCGTCACTGAAGGTGTCATGCCGACGGTATGGAAACAAGCTAATATCACGCCTGTACACAAGGCCGGATCTAAACGTAGTGTTGAGCAATACCGACCAATTTCTATTCTGTCCACCTTGTCGAAGCTTTTCGAAAGACTAGTACACAACGAAGTGTACCCTATTCTACATCACGCCATCATAGAACAACAGCATGGGTTTGTTAAAAAACGATCAACAACTACAAATTTATTAGCTTTCTCCAGCGGTCTATTTGAAAAGATGGATAATCGTATACAAGTTGATGCGGTGTACACGGACTTTCAGAAAGCTTTCGACAAGGTGGATCATGAATTACTGCTGAGCCGAATAGCCTTCAATGGCATTCGGGGTAACCTGCTGCGATGGTTCATTTCCTACATCACTAATCGCTGTCAACGGGTTGTAATCAACGGTTACCACTCTAATGCTATTCAGGTTACCTCTGGCGTCCCTCAAGGTTCTATTCTTGGTCCTCTTTTATTTATTATCTTTATAAATGATATTGGTAACTGTTTTCGCAACTCAAATTTTTTGTTATATGCAGATGACCTTAAGGTATACAGACCCATTCGAAATATAGAGGATTGCTATCTTCTCCAAGAGGACTTGGACAGACTGACGGACTATTGTTACACATGTAAGCTTCTTCTAAGCATTCCCAAGTGCAACTATATAAATTTTACCAAAAATAAAAACATTATTAGGTTTGTGTACTCCTTATGTAGTATCTCTCTGAATAAAGCTGACTCAGTACGTGACCTGGGTATATTGCTTGATGCTAAACTCTGCTTGGATTTACACATAGAACAAATCATTAATAAAGCATACAAGATGTATGGATTTATAATGAGATCAACCCACGACTTTAAACGGACCTCTTCGTATCTCTGCCTATATAAAGCTCTAGTCCGCTCACAGCTTGAATACGCGGTGCCCATCTGGAACCCGTATTATAAAAAATATATAGATATGCTAGAGAATGTACAACGCAAATTCCTTCGTGTAATGTATTACAGATGTCACAGAACGTATTTGCCTTATCACCAATTGCTCGATAAATACAAACTTCTGACGCTCAGCTCCAGACGCAAACAATTAGATGCAATGACCTTGTATAATATTGTTAATGGCAAATTTGACTGTATCGACCTGAACAATGTACTGTGTTATGCTGTCCCCAGAACTGTTCATAGACGCCAGGTGCGTGCAGGTACACTATTTGCAATAGATACCTGCCGATCTAATACTGGTGAACGTTCACCAATTCGGCGAATGGCAGCATCATACAATAAAGAACTCGAACACATAGATATATTTACATGCTCCATGCAAAAGTTTCGCAGCCTTTTGTATGAGACACTTAAGCTCTTATATTAATGTTATGTGGTTTCGTAACTTCATAATTAGTAGGAATAATACTTGATTTTCTTTTTTTTTCTTTTTGTATTTGTAATGTTTTCTAACTGTCATGCATGAACAGCTTTTCCTAGCAATTTAAGGTTTACTCATTACTGTAATCTGTGAACAGCGCTGTGGGCTACATTATTATTTAAATTATTTATATTATCATGTTGTAATATCCCATAATGTAGCTGTTTGTTGTTCCCATTTGATAAAATAAAATAAAATAAAACTCATGTCACTTTACATACCTGTAAACTATATTTGTTACTTCAAGGTGGAAATTTACAATTCTTTATATACTTTAAACATTACCACTCAACAAGCGGTATGATTACGATAATATCTCCTTAGCAGATCACTGTATTTGACAATGGGAGTGTGCATTTACTAAATTGACGTTTAAAATGCAAAAGTCCGCCTGTTTTGTCACTCAAATATGAAAACTAGGGTACATGTTTCTAGAGCTGCAACTAGCCATTGTCATACAAAGCTCTGACGTCACCAAGGAGGAATCCATGGTCAGCAGTGTAGAGTTTATGCAAATCCTTCAAAACTTTTAATATCTTCTTACCTCTTCATCTCAGCGAGTTCGTTCTTCAGCACGGTACACTGTTCGTTCCTAGCGTTCATCTCTCTCTCAGCTTGCAGTCGGCTGTGATCCAACATCGCTTGTAAGTCCTGGTATCTTGAACGTTCTACGTCTAGCTTCGATTTTAGCAAGGACACCTCGCCTTTGAGACGCTCGCTGTTTTCCATCTAGTGGAGGAAAAGAGAGGATTGATTAAAACGAATGAAAGACGACTGTGATCTGTGATCTAGTTTCAAGACTTTTGGATCTATAAGCATTGTACTGATCATTTCTCGCTATGAGACTTGCTAAGATTGAACCGCACGTTTATTATAACATTTTCAAATTAGCATCACTTTTAATTTTGTAGCAGTAAGGGCGGTTTTCGTATTATCATAGTGTTATCATATCACTGACGTGCAGTTGGCCGGAAATATACCGCATTTTATTGATAATGCATCAAATCTACTCAATAGAAGTCTTAAATTCATTCAATCACTGAGAGCGCACTTCCTAACCCGCTGGGCCTATAAGTATGAAATTTTTAGAATGAATTTATGAAAATTCACCCCCTAAAGGGATTAAAATAGTGGATGAAAGTTTGTATGGAAGTTCGTCTTTTTGTGCCGATAGGAAATACCGGGCACAAGGCTGTTATCACGCTTTTTGCTCTCGAGATTTAGGCGCCGGACATACACAAGGGGCGCGTGGCGCCACTCGTTTCATATTTCAGACAAAATGTACAGGAACGACGTGGCGCGGGACTTACACACAACGCCCGCGCCGCGGTATGTTCCGCCACATTAGACAGATGAACAGTATCTGAATAATTGAAACTTTTAGATGGAAACTAAAATCGCTGTTATCAGGCTATCGTCTTCAGTTACCTCGTGATTCAGCCGAGACTTTACAGGATCATTGTGTTGCGCAGAATCCAGCAGTTGTCTCTCCAGCTGTGCGAGGCGCGCCCTCGCCTGCTGTTCACGTTGCTGTAGCTCCAGTTCGGACTGCATGGCTGCTTCCAGTCGCTTTTTCAGGATTTGTATCATGTTCGAGTCTTGGTTCTGGAGGATGAGAGTATTTTTGTAAGTATATTGGGGGATTAATTAGTAATGATTTTGTTACGTCGTTCTTTACAATGCCTATTTATAACCTTTCTAGGTAGAGGCAGACTAGGAAAGACAAAACTACCCTCAGCAAGTAATTCCGTGACTGGCCAATTATTGGCCAATAGTCACACTGCTTAACTTCGCGCATCATACGTGTATTCCACTTTTCATATGCTCAGTAAAGCAAGCCTATCCACATCCTCAAATTATTTAATCCAAAAGTGAACGATTAAAAAAAAAACATGCTGATTTTTTTTAATGGTGGATTACTAATAACTTTTTATTGTGTTATAGATACCAGGATAGTTATTCCACAATCTAGTCAGGCAATTGGAGCAATAGAGTTCGTAAGGTTATTGCAGCTTGGATGAGGATTACCGAGGATATTATACAGGGTGTAAGGGACAGCCCTCCGCAGACTGATGGGGTGAATTCAGTATATCATACTAAGATGACCGGTACATGAAATTATTTCAGGAACGTTATGGGAATCCAATAAACCTGATTTGTTTTATTATCTTACACGCAATGTATCGCTACCGCGGCAACTCGCACGGAGCGCACGGCAGCGCGCCGACTCGCCCCCAAGCGGTGGCTGAACAGTTGATTGCACGCGTAGTTCGTTAGACAATTTCAACATCCATTGCTATTTTATTTTTATTTTAGCTGTTTTATTTACATTAATAGAGTATAGAGAATATAATTTTACATTGAAATAAAGGATTAGTAACTGAAAATCCGATAAGAACAAAATCAGTGGAATATGATTCAAAATAAGGAGCTGAATGCACCCTCTTAGTTTGCGGAGGGCTGTCCCTTACACCCTGTATAGAATGGGTTGAAAAGGGCCTATCTACTGCAGTGGTCTGTTTCAGGCTGATGAAAAATATGAATATTTTGAGCAATATTGTTGTAATGTATTGTTTACCTGCAAGCTCTCCGCCGTCTGCTTGTGCGTGTCCAGCAGCAGCGACAGTCGCCCGCAGTTGTCTCGCTCGGCCTCGAAGCGCAGTTTGCTCGTCTGCCAGTCTTGTACCAACTTGTCTCGCACCCTGATACGAAGTAGCACATGTTGAAACACTGCAGTATTGTGACCTTTGTGTTTTCGTTGAAGGGATATGTTTGTTACGATTAAAATTACGTGACGTTTGCTACGTTTGTGGAACATGGTCAAAGAGATCGAATAATTGTTCCTGTTTTGAAATATCCCACACTAAGATGGTTCACAGAACCAAATAATATTTTTGAGCTACTGTTTATACTTTAAAATGGCGGTCCGCACTGAATACAAGCAAGTCCTGTTCTTTTATTTCGCGTGCCAAACGCTCACTTTTTAGACAAGGATCGATGTAAAGTAGATTCACGGACAAGTTGTACGTTAATAGCAACAGTTTTTTCATTCCATTCATTTCATTTTTATGTTCGTCGACGGCGCGAAAGCGATGACAATATTTTAATCTGAACATATTTCGCAGAGCAGAAATGACACACAAGATGAAAAAGTTTTGAAGAACAAAAAGAAGTGGATAGTTATCTCACCTGTTCAGTTCAGTAATAAGCGCGTCTTTATCTTTCAGTCTGGCCTCGAGGTTGTTGACCTGCATCAGTAGTTTGTCATTTTCAGAACGTAATCTGTTGATGCGGTCCGATGATGACGAGTGAATTGAGCTTGATGACCTAAGAAGGGAAATAAATATTATAAGACAAAGCATTTTTAGTATGTATGTATTACATAATATCAATTAACAACATAGAACAAGCCACTGATTCTGACAAGTCTAGGCGAATTATTTCAGTTTATAGTTGTAAGAACTTACTTAGAAGTGTTCAAAGCTAAGCGCGGTATATCTTCTCTTTCGTCACTGCTTGCCGACAGAATCTGTAAAAAAAAAAACCTTTAAAGAAATGTCTCAATACTTTTGAAATATATCGCTTAATAATCGAAACGATCACGCAGACATGTGTATCGGACTTTAGTGTTTAATTCAAGCACGATCTAGAGTCGGCCTGAGCGATTTTGTAAGCTACTTGAAGTGCAATATTCAATACGAATTAGATTACTCATTGCAATCAAGAAACATCGGAACGGTTGTGGTTGTTTTATTTTTTTTACTGCGAAATGCTTTCTATCAGAAGCGATCGAGGTAAAGAGCAGGCCGCTCGTTACCTCAATCGGTTCTGATGGAAAACGATGTATGGGGACTACCATGGAGGTAGGAGCATGCCCAGAAGATACCCGTTTACTCTTGCTTTGAAGGCTGACGGATTAAATGTAGAAGATAACACAGAAGCTGGTGTTTATAACGAACCTGTTCCATAATATCTTCATCCAGAGTATGCGAGTAGTCGAGCTGGTCTCGCAGCGCTCGTTCTAGCTCGGCGGTGGGCGAGCGCACAGCCAGCGCGCGCCGCTCGTGCGCTGTGTGACGTATTTCACGGCCGGGGGATAGGCGCAGTCTGGTGAAAAACGCAGTAATATAATTATAGTCCTCCAGACCGTATTTCGACCACGGCGGCCAATCTCAACGGAGACTAGCCGTCGGCGCGGGAGGTATTACAGTGCAGCGCCCCCCGCGGCTCGCGCCCGCGCGGGGCACTCCGCCAACTGCCAAACTCCGGGCTGTTCCTATGAAATTCCTAATAGAAAAACCCAATAACACTGCCCGACCCGGGAATCGAACCCAGGACCCCACGCTCAGCAGTCGCGCTTGCAACCACGAGACCGACGGGCAGTTGCTATACGTAGTATTAGATAATAAGTACACTAAAGAACAAGGTAGTCTGAAAATGGAATAAATCATACAAGAATATCATTAAGCAAAATTCAAGTCATTAGTTATAGTGAAAATATTTTATAGTAGCCTTCACCGCTCCTTAATTTTTAACTGCTTACTGTTGGCTCAGCTGTATAGGAGAGCCCTTACTGAGCCTTACTTCTATGACATAATTACCTGTCCACAAGTTCCCTTAAGCTTTCCAGTTCCACTTCTAATTCTTGACACCTCTCTACTTTCAGTCGAAGTTTATTCTTCAACTCGCCCACATTCGACTCTTCTCGCAATCTATAAATACAATAAATTCACAAATTATAACTTATTTAATTCATAGTTTGGTGAAGAAATCCGGAAGAAGTATACGCCATTAAACGCTACGCTATACCTACTTACAATGAATTTTACAACTTCCAATCACGAAATCAATGAGACTATTCTAAAACCATTACGGAACCATATCAAATAGCTAGCAGTGATGATTTTACTTTGTTTTTGTTACAATGGAGAGACTACCAATTTATCCCGCTAGGTATCGCATCGTCGCTGGTGTTGTTTACCTGTCAAACACCATACATTTTTTACGTAATTTAATTATTCAATATAATGCGTAGTAATATAGTGTGTAATAGTATAATGCTGTATAAAGTGCACTGGATAACTGAATTGTAATAATATTGGCGTTCACCATTTGACTGCTGATGAGGAAACAAGAAAACTGTGGGTGCAAGGGTGAGCTTAAAGTGATCACCCTTGCCCCGTTGAACTTGGTTTCTATTTTTTAGGACTTTTATGGCAAGAGCGCATATACTAGCCAATATCCTAGTGTCATTGAAAACATTCAAATCTATTACTGCTGACAGTTACCAGCGAGGGTGGCGTCATCTGTAATTGGCAGCAGTTTTTCTTTGTTACATAAATATTTATGTCTCACCTCGCCACAACGGTTTCAAGCTGTTGCGCCAGCTGGTCCTTCTCACCCATGAGCTGCTGTATCTCGTACTGCAAGCTGTCTGCGTGCTGCCTCAGCTCGACGTTGTCGGCGTCTTTGTCCGCGCTCTGCTTGTTGGCCTGGCTGAGGTTGTTACGCAGTTCTGTCACGTCTAGTTTAGCCTTTGCTAACTCGAATGCCTGGGAATTTGGTGTTAAAGTAGAAATTGAAGGCTGAGATTGCAATGCGAAAAACATAATTTTGGTTTATAAACGTACTAGCTTCCGCCCGCGGCTTCGCCCACGTGTAACGTCGATAAAAAGTAGCCTTGCCTTACCTTGCCTTTCAATAATAATTTATAATAATATGCATGACACACAAACATTTACGCACGCAAAATACGCGTTCAAATATGACCCTTATTTTTGGATAAATTGTGTTGTTCACCCCTGATGTCCTTAATTTATTCATTAACACGGCAGACATTGTTAAGACATTATAAATCAGATTACCCAACTTCCTACCACCCACAAAAAACTATCATCAAACAAAATGTCCTTACCTTATCATTCAATTCCTTCTTGTTAAAGTCTAGTTCATGCTGTAGCAAGGAGATTTGCTTACGAATCTTTACTAACTGCTTTTTATCATTGCTAGCCTGTCGGTCTAAGGATTTCCTCTCATCTCCACTCTTACTCCGAGGAGAAGGACTTCTTGATACCATCTTCAACTGTTCCTTTAGAGAAGCTATCTCTTCATGGAACGCATTTACATCTTCGTGTAATATCTCTATCTCTGTCTCCTTGTCTTTAAGTTTATCTGTTAAGAGTTTAAGTTCATCGATTTTTGCTGTCAGTTCGTTGTTTAAAGAATTTACTCTTACAAGTTCACTTTCATTGCTCTGAAGTTTGAGCGACGCGTTTTCTTGTTCCTTTTCTAGTTTTGTCAATTTCAACTTTAAGTCGTTGTTGTGAGTGTTCAATTTGTCATTTTCTTCGTTCAGTTTTGATACGTCACGGTTTAATGCTTCAACTGTGTCTTGTAGATGGAACATTTCGTTGGACTTCTCTTCAAATGCTTCTTTGAGATTGTCGAATTCTTCGGTTTTGTCGTTGAGGCATCTTTGCAAGTCGTCCAATCTGTCCAAATGTTGGTTCAAACTGTCAATCTGTTGGTTCTTCTCAGACACAAGTTGCTGTAACTTCTGCAGTTCGTTCACTTTCTCTCTCATTTGATGGTTCTCAGTTTCATATTTTTCCAAAGCGTTATTCCTGCTTTGTAGTTCATCAATCTTAACTTCTAGTTCAGTCATTTTGTTTGTCAAGTTGCGTTTCTCCTTAGCGAGTTCTAGAACCATATTTTCTCGCCTCAGAATGTCTTCTTTTAGCAAATGTAAGTCTTTGGATTTGTCGTTGACTTCTTGCGTCAATTCCCCGAGCCTTTGTTCGAGCAATTTTTTGTTAGACGAGAAATTATCTAATTGATTCTCGTAAAATTTCTTGTCATGTTCCATAGTTGCCATCGTGTTTTCAAGAAGACCTTTGAGTTCTTCCACCTCTTCCTTCAAAGCGGGAAATTCACAGAGCTGTTCCTCTGCGTTTTTCAATTCAGACTTGCAATTCTCTAACTCTGATCTAGACTTTTTTATCTCGTGTTTCAACTGTGTTAGTATGTCCGGAAAGTTTTCTTGTTTTACGTCTAAAGTTATTCCTAGTTCTCCTAGTGAGGTATAGTCGTTTTGTGTTTTATTGTCCGTAGCTTCTAGGGAGAAGTTAATTTTCTTCGGTTCTACGGTTAAGTCTTTACTGTCGTTGACGTCTCTGTTGGGGTACATTGAGCAATTGTCTTGAATGATTTGAGCATGTTTCGTTTCAATACCGAACATTGTAGTTTCGTTGACGTTTCTCTTGTATTGTTTGAGTAGTTCTTTGTTTTGTGTTGACGTTAGATGAGCTGGTAGGGAGTCAGCTCTTGGGGTGTAGCCAGGCAAGTCGAAATGGTCAATATATTCAATGTGAAGGGAACTCATGTTTGCTTTATCGAGTTCGGGTGGTAATGTTCTGTTAAGAGTTTTTTCTTTCGTGGTGTCGGCGTAGGGCGCGCCAGTTAGACTAGAATTTTGTCCTTTCCGTTCAGCCCTACGCATCTGCAGGTCTTGTTCGTCGAACTCCGATATAGAGACGATGTCGCTAAGCGTCCTCGCGGAAGCTTTGCCTTCTAAAACATCGCCATTATCCTCCTTTTGGTTATCTTCGTCCAGTTTTAGCGCTGTGAAAGCAATGAATCATATTAACTGGGCAAGTTAGCTAGGCGGATCTTTCACCGTCAACCTAAATAATTGCGAGGAAGTTGGAATAAATCCAAATTCGTATAATTAGTCTAGACTGTAAAGTCCTAAAACAAAACTGGAAAACAGACTACATGAATCACTGGAGCGTAATGTTTAGCGAGCTAAAAGCATGTTCGTAAACCTACACTTATATTTTACGAAATTAAGTTTTTGGCAAGCTTCGGAGATAACATAAATAAACAAGAGATATTGTTTATATATGTCGTGTCAATTCGTCAAAATTCGTCGTTTATTTAAACAGGCAGATTCAATAGATTGATATATTGTTTCCTTCACTAATGGATTTGCCGTGTTAGCCTTAATTCAAACAATCTTCATGTTTATTTAGGCACGGCCGTTTTGAGAAACGAATGTCTTAAGCGCGGTGTTGGATTTTCAACAGTCAGCTTGGTGCCGAAAGTTGAAAATCCAACAGCGCGCTTTTATTAAAGTTTTCATTTAGGTGTCGCCTAGTGTTAGTGAATACGGACATACGCGGCTATACAGTGAGAGAAGGCAATAGCTATTAGAACATTACATCAACAGTGCAACTACAGCAGATAAGATTTATAACATCATGCCTTTTCCTGTTTTATTGGACAAACGAATAATAATATCTATGCCGTTATTCATTGCGGTAAACTAAACATAGTTATGGGTTAATTTACGACATTCTACAAGGTCAAACTAGCTGGTGGAACACCACAGACGTGATGGTATCGATTTCTAAAGAAAAAGATAAATAAAAACCGGCCAAGTGCGTGTTGGACCACGCAGATTTATCCCAAGAACAAAAACATTGTAGTTGAAAACATGTTCAAAATTATGTATGTGATAAAACTACAAATTAACGATACTACGATTCGGACTTTTTCCATTACATGTGCTGTGAGACCTTGCTTCCTGCCAAATTTCATGATTCTAGGTCAACAGGAAGTAGGTTTTGATTTATTTGCGAGTATCAAAATATGTCACATAAATGGTCGTATTTTTTTATTGCGTTGGCTTAGAAGCTTGAGTTTTTTAGCTCGAAGGGACCATAGACCAAGGAAATATTTGATATTCATTTCAACTTGATACCTCCACGCGTTCCTGAGAAAAAGGGTCTTGACAGACTGACACACAGATGGACAACGAATTGATCTTATAAGGGTTCCGTTTTTTCCTTTTGAAGTACGGAACCCTGATTTGGTGTATGTTTGTGTCAGCGAACGAGTTTAAAAAATCAGTTTTTATTACATTTTATCGAGTTGACATATCGATACTCTACGTATTTGGATTTTCGCTGGATCATTTATTTGACCCTGTACATTCTATTATCTTCTCTAACATGTAGCCGTCTAAAAATCAGTTGGCTGCTGATTATTAGAACACTTTTCAAATTTATCTGTATTCAATAAATTCAGGCGGCATGGTTTCCTATAGCGAAAATCCAGTAATAAAACTAATTTCAAAGTTTCGGTACAGTAACCACAAAATAACAACTTACCAAGTAACTCTTGTAGCTGGTCCTCCTTCTCCGCGAGCGTCCTCTGGTGGTCTCTGATGGCGGTCTGTAGTTCCTCCTTATCGTTCTCCAAACTCCTCGCTAAACTCTCCAGCTGGGCGATGCGCGACTGGGCGGTGGATAGCTCGCGTTCTAATATTATAACTTTGTCTTTGGGATTACCTGGTGGGTGAGACATTATGGATTGTTGAAATGTGTCAAGGCGTTATTAAAATTTAAAAACTTTTATTTCTAAGTAAGCGTCGCATACGAATCTGAACATTATTCGAATAAAGTTAAGGTTTACTCGGATTCGACGCGTGCTTACATTCGAAAATACGAATATGAACATTATATGATTAAGAATAAGGTTTATATTTGTATCGATGCTTACTTTACTTAGCAAAGTGAAGTCAAAGTGCGTTCTATGAACCCCAAAAGGAAATATATGCCAGTCAGCTATATCAAATCAACCTGTAACCTTCCACTGTCATGGAAAAACCAGAGTGAAACAGTCAAAGGGTAAATTGGGACTTAAAATGGCAAATGTCTGACGCATTTAATTTTAAATGTGTGGTCATAAAAGTAGGTTTTCCTATCCTAATAATAAACTAGCCTACACATAGAATGACGTGCAAACTAGTTGAATCATCAATAAAAGTATACATACATGTATCTCTACGTGAATAACACGTCAATTGGCTATATATACCAAAAAAAAATGAATACTATATTTTAACTAACGGCAGTATAGGATCATATCGAAAATACGTGTAAGGTTTTTCGAAGTTCAATAGGTTTTAAATCTGAAGTAGCTAAAGTTCTGGATACGTGTTGGCAGAGCAAGGGCCAGAGGCCCAAGTCTGCTATTCTTATAAATTTGTAATTTTGCTAAAAGTTCGTAATCTGCTAAATCATCATAATGGTCGATCATTGGTTGTATTCCACAAACACGATACTCGTAACGAATTAAAAGAAATGACTGCACAATGACGTTCTCATGGTAGGTCACTAATCAAAGGAACTGTCAAAATTTTTGCAGATTACCGCCTAAGTCAGTCATTAATTTTTCATTATGTACGAGATTACCAATAGATGCCATTTCTTTCAATGGAGTGTCAGTGGCTGACCATTGGAAAGTCATAATGACGCCAATATGTTAGTAGATTACCAAACTTGTCAAAATCAACAATTATGAAATCAATGATAGACCATTCTGACACTATTGTAATAGCAGACTGAAGGCCCAGGTGGGTGGATGATATTCAAAAGATCGAGGGTAAGACCTGGTTGAGACTCGCACAGACCAAAGGAACAAGGTTGCAGATGTTGATGATTAAAGTTCTATAAATTGTTGAATCGAAAGAAGAATTTGCTTCAGCATTACACAAACATACACGATTGACTTTTTCTCTATCACGCAGGATTTACTTCAGCTATCCTTTAAGCATAACAATATAACTTACATGAATTCCCGTACAAGGAGTGATGTTCATCATGTAGTTTATCTCTCTCCTCGAGGTTCTGCTTGACTCTTGTTAACTGCTTGTCTTTTGACTCCAATTCTTCTTTCAACCGTTGCACCTGCAAATTAAAACGGATTAGTATTGATACCGGATTAGTTACATACTTTGTAAAATGTATTCGTATGCATTAGGGGTAGCCAACTATTGAAGGCTTTGTATACCTGTTATTCTGTCCACCTCGTAATTGCTTTACCACTATTTCAGTAAATTAAAACTTCACTAAGGCCACTTAACTCGTCATACATTTCTATTTGTCTCTGTGACAGTTACATTCAAACTGTCTATCACATAGCCAAATATGGGTGCGCCAAAGTTCACCTAAATTTTCAACTCCGATAATTGGAAATCCGAAAATGTTCTTCCTAACATTTTTCATCCTAACAATCACAATTCCTAACTACTCTGTCTCTAATGTTCATAATTCCGAAGCATTCAACTTCATAATGTCAGTAGCAATAAACATCTATTATACTTTTATTTGTTTTTCTATATTTTCTCAACATAACCATCTTTTACACTATTATTCAAAGTCATATCTTTTTTGTTATCACTGTACTATGTATAGTCATTGGTTTAAAATAAGTTAGAACTGCGACCATAACGCACGAGCCGAGCGAGCGAAGCCAGAGTCCCGCTCCAGTCATTCAGTCAAGTTCCAGAAACGAATCGGTCTTATTCAAAATTATTGGTTTAGGTTAGGTTAGAACTGTGACCACAACGCACGAGCCGAGCGAGCGAAGCGAGCGTGCCGCGGTAGCGGCCGGCGAAGTGCCAGAACCGAATCGGTCCTATTAGGGATAAAAGCGTTATGATAAAAAACAGTAGGAGTTTAAATATATTTACATTAATGATATTATTAATTACAATTTTCGGAAACATGAGTGTTATGAACATCGCCGGTAGCACTACAAATAGTATGAATGAAAACTTTAGGATGAAAAATTTTAGGAAGAGTGATCATTCGGATTACAAATCGTTAGGAAGAACAATTTCGGGTAAAGAACTTTAGTTGAGCCAATATGGACCCGCTTAATATACCTTATCTTTTTATGACGTGTAAGTGGCAATCATCAACATTTGGGTGATAAAGCAATTACGAGATCGCCTATACATAAGTTTGCAGTCGTTAAGTGTTTTGTATTTCCTGCTCCTAGATGTGATGTATTGGCGTTTTGGGGACTATATTTTGTACTTTTACGCTTTTTTTAGCGTCTCTCTTGTCATGTAAAAGAATAATCTTTTTAGCATGTCGATGGCAATCTAAAATGAGTTGGCCCAAAATTTGACTACGAGATTGTCGCCATCAGTAGACGCTACTGATGGCGACAATCTACGACGCTACTGATGGAAACAACAGGACACGCTGCACACGATATTAAGTGTCCCATTTGTGGAACTGCACCTCGTTCACACTCCAGGGCAAAGTCATCTAGGAATATCCATCTGAACAGGTTTTCCTTGAAATAAAAACCGCAACATATCAAAATCAAAATTGTTTAATATATTTAATACTTACCTGGAAGTCTTTCTTTTTTTTAACTTGTAGGTATCAAATATAATAAACAATAGTGATTTTGATACATTGGTATGTAATTACCTCGGCGAGTGCATCATGCAGCTGCACACTTAGCTGGCTGGTGGCCTGGTGCGACAGAGCCTCGGCATCGTTCCTCTGTTGCTGCAGCCGCGCAGATAGCGATGAGATCTTAAGCGCCTGCTCCGACATCCGTGCTTGGAGGACATCGCGTTCGGCGCGAACCTCCTGAGAACAAACAAACGCGAATGTTAGTGGTTAGTGAGGAAGGTGAAATGTTGACAGAAATGAAGTTTTAATAGGAATGCTCAGAAGTTTATACAACGAATATTAATTATGTCTATGATTGTTATGTTTATGAGCAATTTGCATTACTTTTTATGATTTTAATATGGCTACATTCAGTTATAAATAACAAACGGGGGAACGTGGGAGCGAGACAGAACAACAACTCGATACAATTACTCAATATCATTATATTATATTATTTTATTACATATATTATATTAATTACGCAATATTTACACACTGTATTTATTAACATTTATACAGTGGATTTATTTACTGGCTTGATTTCTGTACGCATTTCGGGTGACCACTGAAAATGAGCGCTGTGCTGTGGCTCCCCCATAGCACAGCATTATGCTGAGTGGAAGCCTTCTTGTCACAGTCATGACGTGCAGCTGCCGAATATTTGCTATTTATATTGTTATTTTTTTGTATGCACGTGTTTCTGTGACAAATAAACCTGTTTTTCTTTCTTTCTTTCTTATAGGAAACATCCCTAAACCAAAAATGCTTGTGGTCCTTTAAAACCTACTCGGGATTCACGTTAAAAGATCAACGGTGAACTCACGACCTCTTACAGTCTTACTTGTCAATGCGATACCTTAAACATTTGCCTATTAGACTGGCACTTGGCAGAGAATACCTTGTGGCATCTTCTTCTTCTTTTCGTGTGGTTAGTGACTAACCTGGTGTCCGAGTTTTATAACCGCCCATAGGCCTCTGACTTGGCTTCACATGCCGTCGAGAAATATCTCTCAGTCATGCCGGTTTCCTCACGATGTTTTCCTTCACCGTTTTTGAAGCGAGTGATAATGCAGTGTTAATGCATGCTTGTGGCATTATTTCTGCCTTATGTACGTTTTGTACATGAAGTAAAAATAAATAAAATAAACACTAAATGCTGTATCTCAACAGACACACAGTTACAAATACATCATCACCCATTAGTCTAGCAACTCAACGCGTCATTTTACAATTGACATTTCGCACTAGAAGCCAGCTGGTCTATACACCTGGTAGACCCAATCCGTCCCTTAAGCTCAGCAGCTAAATAAACGCCTGTCACAAACGAAACAAAAAGTTCAGCGCCATTACTCATCAAGAGCTATATTTACACCGCGACACAGTTCCGACACTACGAAAACAGGCTGCAAAGATCATTAGGTCGGATTCTGTCGTTAAATCGATGGATGGCCCTGATTGTGTTGGATAATATACGCTTTTATTGGTGTGCTGATTTCGTAATTTAAGATAGAAATAGAATTAATTCAATTAGAAGTAAAAAAAAAACGTAATTTCGCTTTTACTACGCCCGTCCTTTTGATGCACCTTGCAGGTCGCTTCTTAGAAATCTCCTTAAATCCCCTCCCCACTCAATCAACTTCTACTCCTACTCCTTCAGTGTGCACGCAGTTTGGTTGTAGAATTCACTTCCGCCTGATATTAGGGACTGCCAAACTGTTGGAGTTTATAAAAGAACCCTATCTTTCCACTTCGTCATAGTTGCATATTTTGTATTTATTATAGATATTTATTATTATTTTGAAATATTGAAATTAGTGAATAGTTACGTGTTTTTATTTTATGTATTTTATTTTCTCTTCTACTCTTACACACGTCTACATCTTTTTAACTACTTTCCTATTCCTATAGGTATGCTGGAAGAGATTTCTTTAGAAATAAGCATCACCATGGTACGTATTTTTCTGCTCCTTTCTCCTTGTCTGTTTATATGTGAGTACATAAACTGTGTAATAAGTAGATTGCTAGGCGATCAGCTGTGTAATTGTAAAAATTACAAGTACCTAATCGATGACTCAAGTGGGCCTCTTGAATAAAATCGACAGGAGACTGGTGACAGTCCGAAAATTTTACAACAGACTTTCCTTCATATATTCTCTGATTTACTAAACAGAATGTGTCGTGAAAATGTGAAAACTTTGTAATTGTCAGTTACCCATCCATACTAATATTATACCAATAAAATGCAAAAGTAACACTGGCTGTTACTTTTTCACGCCTAAACGGCAGAACGAATTTGGATGAAATTTGGCACACGGACAGACCATGATTTGACATAGGATACTTTTGTGCTTGTTAGTACGTTTCGGTGGGATAATTGCCGATCTCCATGCCGCCGTAACCGCGAGAAAAAGCTAGTTTTAAATACGACCAAGGCAGGAAGGGGTGAGCACTGATGAGCTGCTTTGAACGAATATAAACTGGCGAGACAATTTTAACTTCGTTGTTCATAGAAGCATGTTTACATGCTTTAGTAGAACGTCGTGCAACGCAACATGGATAACACCATAAACCATTCTAATATCAGGCGAGTCTAAAGTAAACGTTGCATATAAAAACAACAATTGTTCTATATTCGATACATTTTTTTATAACTACAGTAACCTAATTGATTCGTATCAAAAGTGCTTCCAGAGACAATAGTTAATGTTGTTTGACAGCAAACAACTGTTTCTATTATCTTTTACTGAATGCCGGAAGTTCCGTCTCTATCGATCGAGTTATACACTAATGTGAATAAGCCATTAAGAGCTGAGGAATTAAGAACAGCTTTCAGGCAAGCGGCTTACACAAAGCGTTGGTAACGCTTTTGTTATTGAGTTTAAGTCTCTTTAAACCCACGGGCTAAGTTCGTTGACCTGCAGTTTTGTTTTAAACGTAAGCTGTTTTCATTTCCCACTTTGAGATTTCTGTTAAAATATGTGACTTTTATCGAGTATATTTATAACCATTTTTTTGCATACATACAACATCATTTGTTTTGACACTGCAGTATGTTGATTTTATTTTAAGTGTACTTAAGGCTGGTTTTTACACCAACGAATAAGTACGGCTACTTATCTGGCTGATTATTAGATACAATGCCCATTTGGTTTCATTGATACAGTGCAGGACTGCACACACGCTTAGATTTATGGTAAATCGTGAATTTTCCACAAACATATAAAATGTTAAGGACATCAATAAAACTCTTCGTACGCAGGCATCCCACACGAACACGAACGCATGACAATACGTTGCCAATGTCAATTGACGATACTAGTGACAAATGTAGCATTATTTGTGACTTTTATTACATCAATTGACGACAGCAGGTTGAACAACTTAGCGTATTGAGAATATTCAATACATGTCGCCTGTATGCTTATAAATAACTTCGCATATAAAATGTTTGGACTTCTTGTAATTACAAGCTCTTTTTTGTTTTAGGGCGGGAAATCATCAAATGACTCCAGAGCGGGAGGGCGTGTCAGACTCTTACTGACTAAAACCCACCCGTGTTCCTTCTGTTGCCTGTGCAATACCAGGGGGCCACGGTATCCCTTTCGGACTTTCCCGCAACCCCGGCAGGCAATGGTCTCATCGGACTCCTTCACTTGCTGACATCTCTTTGATGCGCGCGTGGAACACAACGCGCCGTCGACCCGGGCTTGGTCCTTACCGGACGGCGAGCTACCCATTGCTCATCGTCCGCAAGCCCGCGCCTTCGGTGGCCGGGAATCGGCAATAGATTACCGACGCCCAGGGCGTCTCCTCCTGCGGCGGCTAGGGTCGTGAGGGCGCGAAATTTGCCTCTCCCTCACGCGCTCCGCCTCCTCCTTCGCGAGCATTACTGCTTCGCAGAAGGAGGTGACGGCCTCCCATGCCCTCTCGCTCCGTACCATGGCCTGGACCAGGGCCGGACGCGAGAGATCCCCGCCACCGATCGCCTCCACGAGGACACGGCGGTGATCTGCCCAAGACGGGCATACCTCCAACGTATGCTCCACCGTGTCCTCCGGGCGATCCACGCAGTGATGACACCCGGGCGTTTCCTCCCGCCTTATCCGAAACAGGTACCTCCCGAAACAGCCGTGTCCGGTGAGGACCTGCGTCAGGCGGAAGGTGAGGACGCCGTGGCGCCTCTCCAGCCACTCCTCAAAGAGAGGACTTATAGCCGCAATAGTGGCGTGCCCAGCACTGGGTTGCGACAATCGCACTCTCCATGACGCCATGAGATCCCGTCGGAGCTCTGTCCGCTGTGCCACGATTTCTCGCGGCATCGGAGTCAAGCCCCGGCGCTTCGCCTCCTCGCGCCACTCCCAAATATGCGCGAGGACTTTTGCCTCCAGATCCCATGGCGGCAATCCGGCAAGGAGGCTCGCCGCCTCACCGGAGAGCGTGCGGTATCCCCGGACCAGCCGGGTGGCCATGACCCTCTGGGACGCGTTCAACCGGCGGGCAGGCCGCCGCCTCAACGAACGCGCCCACACCGGTGCCCCGTACAGGGCCATGGACCGCACGATCTCCGCGTATGGCCTCCGGCAGGAGGCGTTTGGACCCCCTAGATTGGGCAGGAGCCGCTTCAAGGCAGCCCCGGCCCGGTCCAGTCTGGGAGCCAAACGTCGGAAATGCTCCACGAAGTTCCACCGACTGTCGAGGACGAGTCCCAGGTACTTCATCGTCGACTCGACGCCGATGTGAACCCCTCAGTTAATCTATAGCTGAACTACCAATTCGTAGCAACGAGTAATTCGCAACACCTCAACCTGCCAAAACTAACAGAGCCTGTACGCTGAAATGTGGTTTACACTATAGCGTATATAAGCTCTCTGTTAGTTTAACCTTTGTACTCCCTAACATTCATTAAAATATGGATTACCAGGTGGTAATCCATGATTTTAAACTTTAGGGATAAAGATAATATAAGTATTCCAACTGATACTGTTAAGAACGCTCTATGAAATAGTAATGTTGTATATTATGTTATTGGTGCCCATTTTTTAAAGTCCAACTCTGTAATTTGCCGCATTTGCGGACGAAAGCACGTTAATATCCAAAAAATAACATAAAAGCAGAACTTTAAACTGAGCTCTCTGACAACAACTGGCCGAGGTATAGTCGACCAACAACTCCCAGTAAATGGAAACTTCATTAAGGTTGAAACTATCTAACTGTCATGCAGATAAATAAACCTTGTCGTTTTATGACGTGCAAGTGACAATCAACCTTAGGGTGTTAAAGCAATTACGAGGTCGAATATACATTATACATTACATCGCTCATTTATTACAAAAAAAAAAATGTTTGGTAAATGGTAAATATGACCAACTATATCGGATTCACAGCAACATTTCCCAAGCAATCGACGGACCATGGATTACTAAAACACTTATAAACTCAAAACATTCTCATATTTCCGCCACATTTTCCAAGCGCTTTCCCGACGACATTGCGACGTAAGTTTAATAATATAATAACGTCCGTGATGCGCAGTTGGCAGCGTCTGACGCACAATCATTGTATTTACATGATATTCGGATAAAGTACGATTGTTGATTGTGTTAAATAACAATGAAATGTCTTTATTTACATATATTAGTTACTATCTGCAATTTTTTTGAAGGAGGGTCAAGTGTGCGTCGTTTTGGAGTTTGCAACTTGTTGGTTACAATAAGTATCTGTAGCTCAGCCTTCAGTAAAGTTTAATTTTAAATCAATAGGGCAGTTTTCATTATTTATAAAACTTAAACATAGCCCACCAAATATAATAAGCCAACAATGTAACTTGGTTGTTATTGAAACAATTATTGTTTTGTTTGACGATCTTACAATACGAAAAACAAATGAGTTTTCAAACAACTTTCTGCCATAAACCACTGGGCAACGTTGTAGGCCCAAAACATTTACAAAAACCGATTTTAATTCCGATCGCTTCATCAACAAAGCTAAATAGTCTCCAATGAAAGAAACGTCCACAAACAAACTCACCGTAAGATCCGGCAACCCCATCCTAACGTATTTGCTGAAGTAACTCCAAACAAACATCACACAACACTACATGGACGGGGGCACTAAACTATCACTGTTACATTGCTGGTCGACTGCATGGCTGCGCATCACATGTTGATGAGAGGATGCAATGGATGGCGTGCGGTGATGGCTGGTGGGTGAGGGAGAGACCTTACGACAGCAGAACACGCTCTGAAGCATCGGGAGAGACTGAACGTCAGACGTTTGTAGTGTTCGCGCGGAGGGAGTCAGAGAGGCGCGAGTGGTTGGATACGGCAACTCGGATATTACATTGAAGATACGTTACGTTATGTTGCTGTTTTAATGCTAAATGCTATCGAAAACGCATCACACATTCAAAATTAAAATAAAAACTATTTAGGTATACAGCGCAAGTATTATAGTCTACGTATTATTTACAACCGGACAGCGACGTAAGCACACACTGCTCCATACTATTCTTGAAAGAAATGCACAATTTATTTTAATACACCTATTATGTTTTGTCTCCTAACCACCTAAAGCTGTACTGGTAGAAATGCATATGGCTTTACGCCTATGCGCAGTTTTGTCTAGTACATATTTTTTTTAAATAATTAAAGAAAAGTTACTTATCACCGTCCGTTACCACATCCACATAATTTTCCTTATTCCCGCCAGCACTATATTTAACCCACACGAACGCGACGCGTGTGTGCGCGTACGTCGAACGCGTAGGGTTGCCAGCTATTCCCGTCCACTGTTTACCTTCCTGCTTGTGTAACCGAGGGTTAATCGCGAACCAGTAAATGGGTTACAACGGCTACGAGTGTATTGTTAAATAAGGTTGTTTTATCATTAGTGTGAAAGGGAAGGGAAGCTTGGGTTTCTAGTGAATTTATTTTGGACTGTGTGCAGCTTCGTATTGCAGCTAGTAGGTTTAGTGTTGGATTACAAATGGCTGTAGCTTTGAAGTTATGGTAAATGCGACGTTAAGAAGTAACTGCAGTTATGGCATGTTGCCAACTAATTTCTTTGATTCTGCAGGTATTAAATGTCAAACCAAGACGCCTAATGGGCAACGAAAAGTTAAATTACTAGCAATTATACCAGCTCAGAAATTACTAATGAGTCTTACCAAAAATATTACAGAATAAAAACGAACGAAGAAAAATAAAAACTAATTTAAAAAATGCATATGATTTGAATTTTGATATTTTCTTTTTTTTTAATTTCTGTTTTTTAACGTATTTTTTTCGAGACGGTAAAAAATGTCATCCATCCGGTATAGGTACCGAAGATATTTTATTTACATAGACAAAATATTTGTCAAACTGGCAACCCTGTGCTAATAGTCAATAAAACCTCATAATATAAATTGAGATAGCGGAGAGAGTTCATCCCGCATATTAGGGTCGGGCAAATTACTGCGAATGTCGTGCGCCTATGTCCATCACTGTAGGACTATGACTAATAGAGCTATAGGTATGGAGCGTACAGGAACACCGTGGGTTGAGTAAGGTCAAAAGATAGAAGAAGAGCGGAATCGACTCACACAACATAGCGAAAAACAGGTTAAAAAAATTAAGGTAAATTTTAGAAGTTAAATTGTTTGCCTGTTTTAGCTATCAACATGAGTTTTATCTCTTTCACAAAACCTATTAGACGATTTATTCGTGATAAATGAATGATCTATCTAAACTCATCACTAAAGTAAAATTCTTAGTAGAAAAACCTCAAAGAAACGGCACGTCTTTCCGATCATCCGATGCACTTCCGTCTAAACGAGGTCAACCCATTAGCAGTCGAAGTTATTGTGAAAATACGTGGTTAATCCATTAAACCGTAGTGCCGCAAACGGCTAGGAACTAGGCTAACTGTTGCAATAGTAAACTTTGATGTATCGGCCGCAAATCTGCGCAGGAGTCTAAACAAACGCAGGCCGTGTAAACAGTAAACGTGTGTGCCAGGATTAATATTTGTCTATAAGGAAAATTGCGAATTCCTACTGTCTGAGCCTATTGGTGTTTGTAAAATATTACGCTTACGAAAATAAATGTAACGTGATAGGTTAGATTTGTTATTTCGAGACGATGAATATCGATTCGCGGAAATGTAAGAGATTATGAATTATTTGCTTTTACCGCAAGAATAACGACAGGAGGATGATGACTGTCAGTCTATCATCACCTAGCTAAAACATAAACAGGTCAAACTAAATTAGATAGCGAAACTCCACAGGCGTGATCAGTATAGATATCTAAACATGATAACACAAAGTTTTTTTTGTCAGTTCATTGACCGCAGTTAGCGAAATATCAGGTTTTTCCTTGTGTAAACTTCACAGACGTGATGGGTATCGATGTCTAAACACGATAAAGCAAAGGAAACCCATTGTTCAAGTAACAACTATACCAGCAGCGGTCGTAGACCCCAAAAAAAAACTTTTTTTTTTTTTTGAGATATCGATTCTCGTGCCTGCAGTTTCGCTAGCCAGATTAATTTGACCCTGTATATGGAGATCGAGAAGGTCAGCTAATAACTTCCTGTGTTTAACCAAGAAAAAATCTATGCCAATTCCAATGAGTAACTAAATAACACTTGAAAAATAATGAATCAGTGAGTAGCAGATACTCAAGAAAAGATTAAAAAAAACAGTTGAACTGATCTAATTTATGTTCCACAAAACATCCGTATTAAAAATAATTCTACAGTTATTTACCTATCTCAAACATCCGCTCCGAAACATCTTATTAACCTCATACATCCGTTTCTTTAATAAACCATACTAAAAGAGAACGCTTATCATTGAACTTGAGTGTTATTTTTAAAGAATCTCTGCGAAGCATCATTCATCTATTGGCTCTAATTCTCGGCTTATTCATTGTTTATTTGTGGCGAGTGGCGGTGGCTGGTCGTGGAGCGAAAGTGTACAGCGAAAATAGATGGTGATTGTTTTGATAATGTGCATTTTCAACATGATGTCATAAGATTGATACGCTAATTTTAGTATCTTGATTATGTGTGAGAATTGTTAGATTTAGTTTTAAGATCTCTCGGCTAGTATATTTGTTTAAATTTCTACGAAATGAGCAGATATGTCTTCTTCATCCATACGTTATGTTTTGGGTGCTTTTATTCAGTTTTGTTGCCGACTCGTATCTTATATTATCCCTGTTAATTACTAAACAGCCGGTCCATCAGACGTGGGTATTTTTGGACTCGATAAGTTACGCTAGCTTCATCTATTTCTTACCCGAGGCAGCTCCTAATAAATTGTGCATGCGCGGCCCAACAGCACGCACCAGCCGGCGCAGCTCTAAGCTTTCATCGCAAGTTTGGAAACATTTGATAATACAGCAGCGTATGTAATACACATACCTATCACGACTTCCCTATCATCACTAATACAGGGTTATTACGATTGATTTCGTACGTGTTGCCTCGAAAAGACTTACAGAATACGGTATCCCAGTTGTTTTGACGCTTAGAAAAGTGTACGTACTCCTCTCGTCACTCCTTAGGTGACGTACAGACAAAAAGCCATGTAACAACTTTACCTCTGTAATGCCTACCTATTACTGAAGTGATTATACAGGGTTACTGGTAATATGTCGGCAATCCATTAAGGGAATGTAGGAGAGGTCGTTTGCTAACAAATGATCTATGACCCCTGTCAACCATTTTCGTGTATTTTACATTTTATACTTTAAAATGTATGAAATAAAAATATAAAATGTCAAATTACTCGAAACAATATAAAATAACATCACATCTTGTTTCCCCGAAGGGTTAGGCAGAGGTGTACCTGTAGTAGTTACACCCACATTTCGCCAGTTATGTTTAACGAAACGATATATTACCAATAACCCCGTATAATCACTTCAGTTATAGGTATTACAGAGGTTTTTTATTGTTACATAACTTTCCATCTGTACTTCACCTAAGGGGAGACGAGAGGAGGACGCTTTTCAAAGGGCCAAACAACTGGATTACCGTATTCTGTAAGTCGAGGTGACAAGTACTAAATCAAATGATAAAAACTTGATACCCCAAGACAAATAATATAAAGAATGTCGATACAATTATAATACCTGACGATTAATCAGACCTGCCATTGCCAAAGGAGTACTTGGAACTACGTTAAGCACGTTTATCGGTGTAATAGTTCGCCAGCTCTTCTCTGAATACTGAGTCTGTAACAACTGTCAGGTGTGAATCTATCGCTAGAGCTACTAATCTCAATCATCACCATAAATCAGTGAACATGCTATGTTCTGGATGGCCCTTCAAATAGTCTGCTACAGAGCCAAATTCAAAAAGTTCCTTCTGGTATCCTTTTCCTGGGCCTTATCGAACTCAATATTGCTTGAAAACTACCCTTGGGTAAATCATTATAGACCGCAGTTTCATGAATGGTAGGTCGATTGCAACCGTAATGCCTAACTTTTTACTTTGCCCTTTATCTATGTCTCTCTTTTACAACACTAATAAAACACGCGGAGTAATTGCAACCGGCGGGCGTGAGTGTATGAACGAATACGAAGCAAAAGGAGTACCTATGTAAAGATCGTAGCTAGGGTTGCCACCTCTTGTTAGCCTAAATCCGGGAGAAAAAAAACGGCGATTTTTTAAGTTTTTATTTTATTTTGAAGTTATATTTTCCATTTTAACGTAGAGATTTCAAAATATTTAGTCTTCAACAAACATATTTAAAAAAGTCGCTCTTTTAAAATTCAAAATCTTTTGGATTTCTGCATTGACATGTTCATAATGTCCATATATAGAAAAGGTACTTTACTAACAACACAGTCGCAGGCAGCGTTGGATACAGGTATGGACAAGGCGTAGTTTCGAGGGACGAAAGTCATCATCATCATCATCATTTCAGCCATAGGACGTCCACTGCTGAACATAGGCCTCCTTCAATGATATCCAAATCGGCCGGTTGGAAGCGACCTGCATCCAGCGGCTTCCTGCGACCTTTATTAGGTCGTCTGTCCACCTTGTGGGCGGACGTCCTACGCTGCGCTTGCCGGTACGTGGCCTCCATTCCAGAACTTTCTGCCCCATCGGCCGTCAGTTCTGCGCGCTATGTGCCCCGCCCACTGCCACTTCAGCTTGCTAATCCGTTGGGCTATGTCAGCGACTTTAGATCGTTTGCGGAACTCCTCATTTCTGATTCGATCTCGCAAAGAAATACCGAGCATAGCCCAACGAGACGAAAGTATGCGAATGCATTGTCCAGTAGTGCGCTGCTGCGCGCGGTCGTATGATTTTTGCTACTGTAATATTTCGCCAGCGCGCGTGAATTTTATATTCCGGGAGAATTTTGTTTATTTGAAATTCCTTCCGGGAACCGGGAGATTTAAATTATCATTGCTTAAATCCGGGAGAGGTGGTAACCCTAACCGTAGCAGGTGGGGTCTTGTAGTGTCAGGCTACACTCTTGGGAAGACGGCGTGAGTTTATATATGTTTGTAATAAAAAATACACCTATGCACCTATATTTTCCACCAGCGTTAGTCTGGTGGAAAATATAGGTGCATAGGTGTATTTTTCTCTATGTTTTTCGCAATAAATTATCTTATCTTATCTTATCTTATCTACCCTAACATTATCTTCCAACAACAGCATGCAAATACTACATTCACAATCTAACACTCAAAAATGAAACACTACAATACATGATAAAATCTCTAAGCCAAAGGCGACTCTGAACCGCGAAGTTGACATTTCACTAGCGTTCACGTTGGCCCGTGGACCGCGGTTGTGAAAGAGTGCGTTATCAAAATAAATCGTTGGCGTGCCGCCAGCCATCAATGGAGCACCAAGGTCCCTGTTGTTCGGGGTGCTTATCCAGGAAATATTAGTGTGCAATGTTGACGATGATGCTAGTATTGCGTAACGTAGATTTGATTAGGTTTTACCCACGAATTGGTTTGCGTTGTCTCATTTAGCTTAAACATAACTAGTGAAAAGTGGATGAAACTATAGGTTTACCTCTGCCTAACCCTTCGAGGAAAACAGGTGTGATGTTATGTAGTGTTTCCTTGATAATTCTTAGACTCGCGTTTCCCCACTATCTGATCAGAGCTATTTCAGTTAACTGAGAAATAAAGTACCGTTTAAAATAATGGACGGTTAAATTTTCCTCCTTCGTTTTATCGTTTGAGTAACGAACTTTAGTATTTGAATGTAGAATAATGGTTTCGACCTGCATTCTGTTTGGGAAACGTATGTTTTCGTAAAAGTAGCCAATGCAAGACGAGATGCCGTTCTTATAATATTAAAATCCGTTAAGATTTCGTAATTTTAGTCAATATAAACTCTCATCATAACATTAGCATCTTGCTATGGAATGTGTAGACGCCCGTAATAAATAACATTTTACGAAGCGTGAACTATCTCTATTCCCATCATATTCCTCATTGATATTCTGTGGCTTTTCTGTCTAAACTATTACTACCTCTATTCACATCATATTCCATTATTCCTCATTGATATTTTGTAGTTTATGTCTAATAATCACTTACGTTCTTTCTACGTGAAGATGATTAGTATACATTGCTATACAGAACATCATAAGTTGTTGACTCACTTCGCCGTATGGAAGGAATACATTTGGTACACTTTATGTGGACGAATATAAACTTTATCACGTTTTAAAAAATACACTTTAAAATCCTTTGGAATGTAAAAGCATACTCAAATTTAGCACATCTGTAAGTTGAAGATATTCTTTACATATTATATTTTACTTACCACCATTTGGAAGTTGACAAATAGACTGTTTTGATACGAATACTGTAGTAAATTAGTAATATACAATAATAATTCTTTATTGTGTGTCCTGTGTGGTCCAAAATACGTAACACAGAAAAGACGGACAGATTTTAAAGTATGTTAACATCCCACGTTACGGAAGAAATCCTATTGGATTTTATTTAAAAAAAAAGCATTCATACAGATAAACATGAGTAGCATGCACACTGTTATGTTAAGGGACCTCGTGCACTTGACGAGCACGACTCCGGCCAGTCGTGGCCGTCTAGTGGTATGGCTTGCGGCTAGTTGGCCGTTGCGACCAAGTGCGCGATTCGTATCGGTTTCTATAGTTTACCTGGTCGCTGCGACAACTGGTCGAGGTCGTGGCCGTCTAGTGCGCGAGATCCCTTAACTTAACAGTTTTCCGTCAGCAACAAAGTTGAGATCAGATGACATCTGTATCAGAAGACATCTTACCAGTAGTGTAACATATTATTTGCGGTCGCCGCAACATTTCTTATGTTTCCATACTTCTCTCTTAGTCGTCATCTCGGTAGTCACCCCCTTTCTTTTTCCCATCATCATGTTTCACACAGTCCATCTGTCGTTTCTTTGGTCATTTCCAACTTTTACAGTCATCCTCAGTCCAGTAACTAACCTGCGCGATATCCTTGAGCTGTGCCCTCTGCATCTCGAGGTCTGCCACCCGCTTGAGCACGGCGTCCTCGGCCCGCGCGTGCGCGTCGAAGCAGTCCCACACGCCGCCCAGCTCCGGCATGCGGGCGCCGCGCGGGCTGGGCTCGGTGTCGGGGGATTTCACCTAAAGGAAATAATAATAAATGACAATGTAATATAAAGAATTTTGTTTTTCCTTCAGGATTTTTAAATATCTTCACGCCACCGTTTCAGCTCGCCTCTTATTACGTGGAACTTAAAACATAACTAGCGTAATGTGAGTGTACTATACATTCCTGTCGACCCCTTCGGGGAATACTAGAAGGGCGGTGACTCCCTTCAAGCAGATTCCTACCGGCTTCCCTTCGGAAATTCGAAACACAACCACTCTATCATCATTGAATAATATTTAATTAAAAAAAATTAACCATAAAATTAAAACATTACAAAACGCCTACATTAAATTTTTTGTCTTTATGATCCAACAACAAAACATTTTGCTCTAAAATAGGACGTAGGCGCGTCCGGATTATCGTGAATCAAAGGAGATTGCCACGGAGCAGGTCCCTTTTGTGGTATCGGGTGCCTGATTTTAATAATAACCAAAAAATATAACTATTTTTTTTTGTGTACAGGGTATTTTTTATGCAATTTATTTCATCCTGGGAATAAAGTGAAAGTTAATTAATAGTTAAAAATTACGTCGACATCCGTTTGATTCAATGTAGTCTGTGGTTTGATTGGCATACAAAAAAAAGTTGCCAGGTATCAAAGAATTTAATAACTAATGCTATCTTTTAATCAATTGAGTAATCGATATTAATTAAAACGATATTAAATATTTTTTTTTTTTTTTTTTTTTTTTTTAAATTATATATAACCTATGGGCAGTTTATATCTCAATTAGATCTCAACATTTGACAACTTCAACGCTACTGTGTTAGTATTTTGTTTTAGGACGATGAGATAGATTGATGTTATCCCTGTCCTCTTATACGTATTATTGTACCATATATATCTGAAATGAACAACAATACGTGTACGCCAAATATGAGTTTATGTAAAGTATTCTTGATGACGAACACTATTGGATAAATAAACAATGCTCATAGTCGATGCGAGTAAAACCGATGGAACGATGACAATAATAGGTTGCTTAAACTCATAATACTCATTGATAAATAATAAATGTTCAGAAAAGTAATAGACACAAAAATAATAGCCATGTTTATTTAGATAACTCCTTAGTAGAAAAGTAGTTTTTATCGATTGATCTATAACGATTTATTAATAATTATTTAAAAAAAAAACTGGCAACATTTACTTGTGCATGTCACAGAACTCGCAGACTTCGTTCTGTGCACAGACTACATAGAGATACTTACGTATGTTCCTATGTTCTGTGGTTCGTTACGGGCGTCATTGCTTTGTTTAGATACTTTGAGTTTTGAATTCCGTAATCTTTTACTTAGTTATTATTTACGATACGTGCTTTTTCTGCTACTACCGAGTTGAGCTATTAAGTTCCTGAAGTGCATTACGTTTTGTGAGATATTAGTGCTGTTCTTTGTGAGATATTTGACTCTTAGTGCTACAACAGAAAAACAATGATATCTCTTGAACCAGGGTGAATTAATGAAAAATGGTTTCTGATTATGAAAATACTATGTTTTTACTATTATTTACAATAAAAATCTTCAGGGCACAAGAATTTTCCAGAGGGACCCAACTTTCCTTACAAATCGGGCAATCTCCTTTCTATAGAAAATAAGTCCGTCTTGACGTCACTTCGGTCACGTGACACCGCAAGGTCTTTTCTGCAGGTAAGCAGGTTTTTACCGAGTTACGATGTAATACGCATGCGCGTTGTGACTGAATGACTGAATTATTCGGTCATTTCGCTCAGTTGTTCGTTTGTGTTGTCGTTGAATTTCATAATTCGTTTGGCTCGGAGGTCGGTCATTATTCCTCATTCATCATTCGATTGTGTGTTGACGTAATCGTTTATAATTTGTACAAAATAAGTAGTTAAATTGCATTTTGTTCGCTCCGTATAAATTGAATTCATTATTTTATTATTGTAGTTAAAGAACAGAACAGTGATTAAGATAGTGTTTATGTGTTTGAGTTTAGTGAAAGAAAAGTACGTTGTAATTAGGTATTTTTGGTAAGTAGATGTATGAACGTAAACGAGGCAAAAGGAGTATGTAAGGATCGTAGCAGGTGGCATTCTGTAGTTTCTGCCTACCCCCATGGGAACAAAGCGTGAGTTTATGTATGTAGATAGTTTAATAAGTTGAAATTACTTATTTAGAGTAGATTTCAAAGGTAATTAGAGAGATTAGTAGGATTAGGATGGCGGCTTGTAGATTATTGTGTGATTATTGGTTTTGTGAGCAAACATGATTTTCAAGGTTATTGAAAAAAAAACAGGCCGTCCTCGCCCAAATACTATAAATTACAAACGACGCGATGGTTTTTTCAAACATTTCAATGTTTCCCTTTACGATAAATATGAAATGGTTGACTGGCAGTTGTAAATTAAATAAAATGTATTGTTTCCCGTGTTTACTTTTCTCAGATTATCTGACGAATTCATCAAAATGTGCAGACTGAAAAACATTTCGTAGCTGTTTTATGAGTTCGGGACTGGTAGGAATAGAATTTAAATTCACTAATTTGCATGAAAATCTTAATAGAAAAGTAGATCTAAATATATAGGAATTTAATGAAACGGTTTATTGACACTGTGTAACACACGTTTAGTTTTAATATTCAATATTTACACATCCTGTCATGTAAGTAACATAAGTTCATTGATTATGTGGTCTGCAAAGTTCCACCGCTCACTATTAGATGGCGCTGTGCCTATGACGCGCATTTCTGAATCGCGGTGTTAAGACTCGCAGGCACTGACCCTCGCTGGATCAATTATCTTATGATATAATCACAACTAGCCGTCAGGTCGAGGTGCATCTACGGGGCGTCCTAATTGGAAGGATCACGTAGGACACCCCTGTTAGTTGGTGCCTAGTAAAATTCCTTAGGGAATAGTTCTGGATAGAGGACTTCGTTCCCCGACCTTCGTCCCAGGACTTGGTCGTGTGGGACTGTACCTACTTTTATATCCAAAACAATCTATCTTTTGTTAGGTAATCAAGAAGTAACTTTTCGTGGCCACGATGACAGGAAAGTTGAAGTGACATCTTTTTTTTTTTTTTTATCTCCGGCTTTCCCCTCTCGGTGTACTACGCTCCGCCACCGATAGCATGATGTTATGTTATGCTTAGTAAACAAAAGAGCAATGGGTACCTCTAAATGTCTTTCTCGTTGATCTCTAAGCGATACATCCTCGCTTGGCTCACTACAGCTGGTGGAGCACACTTCATGGATACGTTCCATCTTGCGCGTGCGCCGATGTATCATCTCTTCTAGGTAGTGGCACTGTAGAACAATATTATATTATTGGACATCAATACTCATATTATGAGTTAACTTAACTTTTATTTTGGGCGGCTTGGCTTGATGCCTCTATGAAAGAAGTCTTCTTGAGAGGGCTGTTCACAGCGGGCAGTAAAAGAGAAAGAATAAGGTGTGTCGTAGATAAAAGTTGCGATTATTTACATAGGGGCATTGCATTATTTACAGTATCAGGACAAACATACAATACACATCTTACATACAACCTAGCATAAAATACATACAATACGTATACAATACCTCTATTACATATATCAAACAACAAACCTGCTCCTTAACCCTCTCCAGTAACTCCGTACTGTTCTCCTCGTCCTGTCCACATTTAACACAAACGACATCACTCTGTTCGCCTCTCTCACTCTTCAAGGATTCCAATTCACCCAACAACGTCCTCATCTTGCTATCTCTCTCCTCAATCGTGTTCTTCATTTGTTCTAGTTGTTCTAGGATCTCAGTTTCGTGTGTAGTCTTTTGTTCTAATTGTATTTCTAAGTTGGCGATGATGTCTCGAAGGAGGGTGACTTTTTCTTCTGTGGCTTTTAGTTCTTCGTCAGTGGATGCCTTTCGTGTTTCTAATTCGGTTATGATTTGATTCATCTCGCGGGTTTGCGCTTCTAGTTGTTCTACCTGTTTTGTGAATGAAAGTGTGAAGATGAAAAGTTGGTGGATAGTTCTGATTTTGATAGTTGAAGTTGGGTTTTGGACTAGTGAGAATAGTTGAGTTAGGAAATGGAAGATTCAGTAAAAGATACTACAGAGTTAGAGAAAGGGTTGAGATTTTTTAATGATTATAATTAGTTTAAGCGAATTGACTAAAAAGATATAAAAATGGGGAAGAAATTCGATTTTCAATTTAAAAATTAAGGTGCTCGACATGCTGTTAAATGCGTACTAAACCTATACAAGTAAAAATTAATACAACTATATACTAACGAGTACACAAAAAGCCAGAATAAGCAAAATGCAGAGAGCAGGTAGTGTTCAAAACCTGCTTTACAACCTTTGGTTATCACACTGCTATCTTTTATGAGAAGCCTAAATAGCAATATTATTGATCCAAATATAGTTTTATGTGGTATACCTAGAATGGGATCTTCATCCTTGTCACAGAACATTACCTTTAATAAATCTATAAACTCTAAGTAGACTTGACTCACGAGTTCTAGTTTTTAAATGTATAGCTAAAGTTAAACAACTTAATCCGAAAATCGAATATCCTATTTCAGTCGACTGCTATAAAGCACTGAAATTATTCTGGTATGAATAGTAGATTCAACACAAAGACAAACTTACGTGCGCGTCGTGTTCACGACAGTTGCAATACGTGAGACGGAGGCAGTGCATCTGTAGATAGATACGGTGCAAGGGACAGGGGTTAGTTCAGACGAACCAATGCAACAACACTTTTAAAGCGGATAAGCAGAAGTGCAGCCGATATTTTCAGTGAAAATCTCACCGTGAAAACTTCATCTAAGTTTACACGGTCTTCTTCTTTTCGTGTTGTTTGCCGCCCATGGGCCTCTGACTTGGCTTCACTTGCCGTCGAGAAATATCTCTCAGGCATGATGTTTTCCTTCACCGTTTTTGAAGCAAGTGATAATTTCATAATACTTACATGAATCCGAATAGTCAGAGATGCGCGCCTTGGGTTCGAACTCAAAACCTATACAGATGACTTGGCCGTCTGACGGTCACACCACTAAGTTATCACTGCTGCTAGTTTTCACGGTGAGATTTAAGTAGAATAGACCAGCAGATCCCTAAATATAACGTATTGATTGCCGCCGTGTGATGCCATGATGTAAATTTTTAGTGTATGTCGTATTGGTACGTCAATAAAATTAGTTGCTGAACAAGTGCAGAAATTTAAAAATAAAACAACAGCAATTAAGTAGGAAAAACGTGGTTATGGAAAGTTAAGGACCCATCCCCATATAATCTTCATTATAATATCCACCAAGTTATATGTGCAGTCCTTGGGAAGGAATCAACATAATATATTGCCAAACAAAACCATGTAAGTATCTACAGGACATTTTAAACATCACTTGTATAGCCTTTCTTAAAACATTTTAAATTTTAAAAGTAAAAGAAGCGAAAGTGCTCAGAAATTAAAAATACAATTTAGAAAGTTGAATCTAGTCTCAAATCTGTTAAACTGGTATCATATCTCATTGGTTTACCAAAGTTTCAAGAGCCAATCAAAGCACATTAGATTTGGTAACAGGTAACATTACGCATTCGAAAACTAGGCGTAATTTAGTTTAGGAAACGCCAGCCAAGTGATTACACAGCCATCTACCCAAACAATATAACGCTACGACATTACAGCTATAACCACACTCGTGCGATTTCATCTACAACGTTGCGTCTAGCACATGCCCAGCTGAAGCTTAATTTTTCAATGGCACTACTTTCATACCTCACAGAGAGAGGCATGATGAAGATGAAAGTGCACAAGTATGGCCATAATTGCACCCTATACCCATTCACTGACCTCATTTAGTATCCTAGCGTTGTTCTGCAACCTAGTAGCAAGCCTACTGTTCTCGTCTCTGAGGTCAGCTAACCGTCTCGCGAACTCGTCCCGTTCTGCCTCGCGTTCACTGGCTTGTTCTTCTACGAACTGACGCGTTGAGCGGAGCTGACGGTTTGCGGCTTCCAACTGTAGTATACAACATAATGTAGAAAAAGTTGTAGGTACAGCAAAGCCGATTTGTTTTGACATTGATCTTGAATATGGCCTTTAAGGATTTAGTATACAGATAAAAGAGACCTATCATATGAAAAAAGAGTTCCTGAAAGGACTTAAGGCCTCTGCCCAACAGTGGGACAGAACAGGAAAAGTAAAAAAAAAAATTAACAACATGCAATAAGCGACGACTGGTTGATTACGATTACAACAAATCAATAAATGATTTCCTTACGTGACACTTAACAGTTTTACCAGCTAACGGGGTCATGCGGGGCGTCAATTATTTAATTAATGATATAAGATCAATTTAAAAAAATAAAAAATGTTTTTTTGGAAATCTTGCAAAAATGATGCTGCACTTATTGCTTCAGACAGTAAATCTATACGAGCAGCATCACAATAAAAGCTTAACTAAGAACCATAAATGTTAAAGGCAAAGGTTGTTCAACATGAAGCTTACAAGCTACAATAAATACATAAATAAAGACATATACATAAGCGTTTCGTATCGTGCGTTACCTTCTCGCAACATATCTTATGTACGGGTGAATCTGTCATCCTTTTGACCTGCGCGTGCGTCGGTGCAACACAATTACAAGTTATTGTTTACTATATAATAATATTATGTACATAATGTATAGATAATAAGTTATAAATGTTAGTGAAAGAAAATCAAGTGCCTTTTTGTGTGGAGAATTTTACGGAAGATTGTCGTTGGAAGGGAAATTTTCTTATAATTCAAGTCCGCCCGTATATTACGTGAATGTCACCTTCAATTTTGAAAAAGTTTGTCGTTTTCGTTGTCTCTGTCACTGTCACTTATACTTGCATGGCAGTCTCTTTCTAAAGTCAGTGAGTGACTCACGATAAAGGTCGGGTGCTATAGTAAGAAGTAAAGTAGTACTTGGATCTCCTTATATTTATCTTCTGTTTTGGCAATATTTCGAGAGACCAATGGGGTGGCTCCGGCAGTTATTTTACATTAGACTTGCCACAATAACAGGATGAGCGCTAGTCGTACCTGTTGGTGCAGATCATCTCTCTCCTTCTGCAGCGAATCAATGTCGTGCGCCAGTCGCTGCACTCTGGGCTCGCAGCTGCCGTCCAGCGAGTGCGCGGCGCCCGGCGAGGGCCGCGCGCGCGCCGGCGGGGAGCCCGCCTGCGGGCCCGTGCCGTAGCTGCAGGGACAACGTTATGGCATCGGGTGAGATGGTATTATAATAAACATAAAAAATAATCTGCAGCTGCCCCATACATTTGGGACGAGTATGTATTGAAGTTTTGTACGGGACAGCTGATAATTTTTTCGCGATTACGATGTTGGTCCCAAGTACAAGGGATGTTACGGACCTTCGTTCCGATTCCGAAAGGTCAGAACTTCCGATTAATTTTCCACTTCCGATTCCGAATCGGTTTCGATAATTTTGAATCAGAGTTATACCAAAGTTTGGAATACAGCGCTGCACGTGACTAGAACGTGTACAAACAAGTTTTAACTCGTCGCCAGGTTAATATTTGTTTATTTTATACACGATCGCGCTCGAAGTCTCACTATATTGTTTTGTTTGTGGATGTTATCGCTAATATTTAACTGAACTGATTAAAGAGACTAATTAAAGAGAATTATGTTTCTACTTCCGACTCCGGTTCTGGTTTCGGTTCAGATTCCGATCAATCAAATTTAAAACCTCCAATTCCGGTTCCGGTTCCGGTAAAACGACTTCCATAACATCCTTGGTCTGTACCACATCCTTAAATATGGCAACATAATGATTTCTGTTACACGCGATACAAGACGCGTATTATACATCTCATACGACAAGACAAAGACAAGACATCTCATAGTTTAAGCTACTCTTTAAAACGCCTGTTTTAAATTCAAAATTCAAGTAATTTATTCAAAGGCTGAGAATCAGCACATTTCGAACATCAAAATGTATACATAAGACAGTCCCCCGGCGCGCCCCCCTCGTGCGGCCGCCGCAGTGGCGCGACTGCCTGCCCGCGGCACAGCTGTCTGTTCAGTTAGAAAAAAAATATTCTGTAAGCGAATTCTGGAGAAAGAATATTTAAACATTGTCTTGAGTTAATCACAGCGACCAACTCGTATTCTTATATTTTATGTAGTCGTTGATAGAATAGTATGCCTTTGAACAAAGGTAATATTTATTTTATTCTGTTTTTAGTAGTTTATTTTAGTTTTAAACGCATTAAAAGGCAAATCTAGCAAAAAAGACGGTAGCTTGTTATAAAAGGTTACACCAAGCCCAACAAATGAGTTATGAACCTTATGAAGCCGGTGAAAGGGAGCACGTAGTTTGTCCTTATTTCTACTCTTCGTTGTAAATATCACTGTTTTTGTGTATAAGTGTATATTTTGCCTAGTATAATATAAGATGTTGGCGAAGATGAATTGTGATGCGACAGTGAGGATACCAATATCTTTGAAAAAATCTCTCAGAGAAACTGGCACCTGGCTGGTCAAATATTTTGCTAAATGCTAGTAATATAGAAATAGGCCTGAAATTGCCAAGGTCATTTTTATTACCTGATTTAATTAATGGTATGACTTTACTACTCTTCATGAGGTCGGGAAAAGTTCCTAAATCAACGCATTTATTAAAAGTAACAGCGAGATAAGGGGCTACGATGTCTATTATATTACTTAAAAGTTTAATGGAGATTCCCCAGTAATCACCAGTGTTTTTACAGTTGAGTGTGTTAAAAATATTAACTACATCACGAGGCGTTACATGGTCGAAGCTAAATATGCGACTACTTTTAGACACACTACTAAGCAAAGGTTTTCAGCTTTTACGGGGACGAATTTAAGGAGCGAGTCGTAGTTATAGGTATGTTGACAAAAAAACTCATCACACGCCTCAGCTACGTCAGCTGCTTTAGTAACTAAGTTATTTTCGACCATAATCTCAAGTTGTTTATCTTGCATATCGAATAGTAATATTGACTTATATTTTTATATGCACGTGTTTTTGTGAAAATTAACAATTTTTCCTTTTTTTCTATGTAATACAATAATAATTCCTCACCCCTCAGCAATAACATCACCGCTGGTCATGAGTTGCGCGATCTTGATCATGGCGGCCTCCAGATCTGAACGAAGCAAGTTCTCCCGCTGTAGACACTCCGCCATTGCTTCCTCCATGTTCTAAAAAGATAATTATTGCATATTTTTATACTCTGGTATCGGACACAAAAACAACTTACAAGAGTTAATCGGATCTATGGGAGCTTTAATTTAGCAACAAGACGTGCCATTTGCAAAGCACAAAAAAGTGAAAATAAAAATTACAAAAATATACAACCAACTTCAAAAAAAAAAACACTGAAAGTGAAAAATTACGACACAGACGAGTCAATAGTGGGCCCAATTGGCAATATTTCTATTTTATTTTTGTGCCACCGTCTTCGAGAACCACTTAAATTGGCCTAGAAGTCAAGCAGAAATCGGTGTACATTTCACAGATAGATTGTCGAATCCGCTGTTTTACATAACCGCTGTTTAACAAACCGTACGTTTATGTAAAACAATGTCATGGATAATCATTGCGTTACGTTTAACAAAACTGCTACCCACGTTTAGACGTAATGCAGAATGGCTTATCTGCAATCACAATAAGCGTTAGGTGTGGCTTCTAATGCCGAATCGGTCGCAGTAATTGAGCTAGAGCATCCTGGCCAATAGGTTTAGCTAGGTGAAGGTAGAACTGTGACTAAACGCGCGCGAGCCGACCGAGCGACGTTTACGTTTAAGCTCTAATCGTTGCCCCGCTGCGTTAATAAATGCAAAAAGTATTTTGCAAGTCTGCGTGTTAAAGTTCAATAATTATTGAAAATCGCTAAACGTTGTTTTACATTACGGAGCTGTTTTGTAAAACAGCGGATCCGACAATCCATCTGCACATCCTATACGAAAAAAGAAACTCGCCGAATCCATACCCTTCACCTTTTTGAAGTCGGTTAAAATGGTTGCCTTCCACCCGAGATCTAGGAGTGGTAATAGTGGTACACTCAAAAGTTGGTAGCATGAGATTTAAAATATAAATATAGGTTACCTTTCGATGCAGTTCACAGTTGTCACAGTTCTGTTTAGAATCCAGGTCGTGCACTAGCTCGGTGATCTGTATGCTGGACTCCAGCATATTACTTGTATCAGGACGGATTCCTACAAAAATTACAGAATAAAAGATTATCTGTGGACTTCGTGTGCTTGGTTCGTCTTCGAGTAACCACCAACCAGCGTTACTGTGTACCGGCTAAAATAGTTTTATAGTAGCTGGTGTAATTACAGCCACATGAAACATTTAGCTTTGTATCTGGGATGGCGACGCGTCTGCCATGTCTGTTGCAGATGTCCATAGACGGCAGTGACCACTTCTATCAGATGGGTTACCTGCTAGTTTCCCATCCAATCCTAACTAATATTATAAACTAGCTTCCGCCCGCGGCTCCGCCCGCGTGGTATGTCGATAAAAAGCCTATATCCTTTCCCATGGTGTCTTAATCCAGGTCTTGGTCTACCTATGTGCCAAATTTCATCCAAATCTGTTCAGCCGTTTTAGCGTGAAAGCGTAACGAACAAATAAACAAACAAACTCACTTTCGCAGCTATAATATTATATATATATATATATATATATATATTATGAACAGGATGGCAGGGACATCGACTCGAAAACTTTTAACATGGATTCAGTACATGATTCTCGGTCAAAATGTTAGAATGCGAAAGTCAGTTTGTTTGTTTATTATGCTTGCACGGTAAAACGGCTGAACATATTTGGATGAAATTATTTACATGGCTAGACCATGACCTGGGTGAGGACATAGGATCCTGTTTATCTCGGAAGTACGTTCCCGTGGGATAATTTTCGACCTCCACGCAGGCGATGCCGTGAGAAAAAGCTAGTAAAATAAATAAAAAGGTAATGTCATGTTGTAGTCTTTGAGGGAGGCAAATATCCAGCTGAAAGGTGATTTGATTATGAGTGCTATGTATATTTTATCTATTTTCTACATAAAACTCACTGGGCACAAGCTTGGCAGATAAGTCGAGCAGTGAATGGGCTTCATGTCTCAGTCGCCGCAGAGAATTTTCCAGTTCCGTCTTGATATCTGCACTAAGGTCACGTTGTTGTTGGAGGAAGTTCACAATACCCTCCTGAATGACAAAAAATATTATAACTTAAAAAAAAACACTTTATTAATGAGACATGTTATTTTTAATAATTTATCTAACACTTTTTCTACAAGCACTAGAAAGCGTCAAAAAGTGTTTCAGACGGCTATCTTTTGCTGACATTCAAAAACCGCACAATTTTGATACAACACAACTTCATAAGTTATGCGGCTCAGTTGAGTTTTGAGTTGGACCATTTTTACCGGGACTTTTGAGACAATATACCGCAAGCACCTTGCTTCTGACGTTTCATAAGTGTCCATGTAGGTTTATGTGAAATAAAATATTTTGATTTTGAATTTTTGTTAAGTCAGTTAGGGTCTTCTCATTATAAGCCATATTTCGTCATTATCATATTAAAACCTTGACTAACCTCATCCAACGTCAATAACGCGTTGAGATCAGGTGCGAAGTGCACATGCTTCCCGCCGCGTGACACGAGGCTCTGGTTCAATTCACCCGATAAGTTTGGACTCGACGGTCGGGAGTCTTCTTCTATGATCGTACTGGAATAGAAGAGAAAAATATATCGTTAGTCATATCCTTATGCTTGGAAAATGATTATATCTACATAGAAGGAACATAACATACAAATCTACGCCCAACCTTACATGCCAGTATCAGTCTGTAAATTATTAAATAATTAATTCATTAAGGTAACATCACCTGGATGAGACTCGCACAGACCAGGGAAGCATGGCATAAAGGGGAGGAGGCCTTTACAGTGGGTGGAACAAGGCTGCAGCTGATGACGAATGATTAATTATCATCACGCCTGTATAAGGTAGGCAGAAGTCAGTACAACACCCACATTAGGTGCGTTAATACGAATCTTTTTGGGATATCCCAAATAAAGAATATTTTGACTAAGTTTGATATGCTGCTTATTCTGCAAAGAAACTTCACTTCCTAGTTTTAACGCCAGAACTTTCCTGGAAAACGCATAAAGCACATAAACGCAACAACATTTTGTTTTATCCTTTTCTAACGCGAATGAACATGACACGCTATAATATCTCTTGCGTGTAGTCCCGTCACCTTTACCGCGCCACCCACGTAAGTGCAGCAGGAACATGGAAAGGGCATATGCGCTGGCGCATCGCCAGGTATTAAGCAGGATTATTTATTTATTTATTAAAATCTCCCTTACCATTATCATTACAGGTGTATTTACACGATGCGATAGTGCGGTCATTTATAAATCTATACTTACTATATTATTTACAATTTAAATATAGTATATTTAAATTGTAAATAATATAGTAAGTATAAAGGCCGTTCGTCGGGTCGTTTGCGACTTTGAAGAGAAAGTTGCGAATATAAAGCTTTTTATGTTATCATTTTTATGTTATCCTCAAGCAGTAGAGTATTTATCATGAAGAAAAAAAATAAGGCATTGCAAAGTCATACACAAGTTCAGTGCTTTATACCGTGAAGACCCGTGTAAGCCAAATCATAATCTTAATTAAATAGAAACTTCTCGGTAAAGACAGTCGTATCGGACCTTTTGGCGAACAAATTGTGTATGTGTAATAATAGTTTTTAGGCTAATAACATAGCTGCTATTAACGTTCCGCTAATTGTAAAGCTACAGCAAAATCATGCGTGTCCCATTGAGTAAAGCCATAAAGTTTGCAACTCTATTTATTACCCGCGGAAACAGTATTTGGTGGCAAACTAATATATTGAGAGCATAAATTAACTATTTCTTTCTTTGCGTTTGAATAAATGGTTCATTTGATGGTTTTACATTTAATGACGACTGACTTCCATGTTGAAACACAAAATTAACATAAGTATGTGATAGGAATTAACTACGTAATGCTATGATTTAATTTGTGTCGTACAAATCTTGTTTGCATCGAGACAAGCGTAATTACGGACATAAGGGACACTTGGCCGGAGTCCAACGTACCTAGTGGTACAAGTACTAATTCTGTGCAAGTAACTGTATGATCAACAGCTAGTAACATAGAATTGAACATGTGTGAACATTAAGGGGTGGGTAGTGAATACTGATATTACTTCAACTATCGCTTTATTGGTTCAGCTTATCGCTATGCTTAATAGCTGGAGATAAGACTACCCCTCATAAAATATAATAACGTCTCGTCAGTCGAATAATTGGTCCACCTAGACTGGTTCGTCGCGTGGAGAACACTAATCAAGTTCATATCACTGAAAAAATCAATGGCGGATTGCCGATTCTCTTGTCACGAATGCCTCTAAACTAGACTAAAAAACACCAAAATTTTGTTTATTCCTGTCAAACGACGATTTCTCATTCTGAAATAGACTAAAGTGATACAACTTAACTATATTTTTGTTTGACAGTACTAAGATGGCTCTGAGTTGTTCATTTTAAAAACCAAACCTGACTATTTTAAATAACGATTAAAAAGGTGTGAACTAAAATTCACACAAACACCTCGACTTCAGGTGCAAAAACAGTACCGTATCTTTTTTTCTTTTCTTTTGCATATCTCTAAAGTGGTGTCCTATCGCAAAAATAATGAAAACTTTAACCCCTTTTAGAAATCCTATAAAACACTAAAACTGAACATGTAGGTAATAATTGTTCATATTTTCCATATAAAAAGTGAAAAATTCCATATAAAACACGTTGAAGCAGCCCAGCCTGCGCGCCTCCGACTCTAAAAAAAATCACGGGGTAGGGCAAACAAGCACCACTCGTGGTGCCAAGATTGACAAATTCGATTTCAGTTGTGCCAAAATTATTTTTAAATTTCGAGACTTTTTTGCAGAATAGCTTTAAGATTCTCCAAAACCAATGATTGCACCTTCATTAATGCAATGATTGCACCTTCGCGAAATGCGTCACCATGTAGACGAAACCCCACCCGCTAATAAATAGAAGTAATCCATCAATATTATTAGTGTATAAAATTGGCACGTTGCCAAGGAGACAGTGTCTCCCGGAGATATTAATTTTGCGCGAATCTTAACCCCTAGTGATTATAAACACGTGCAGTGTTTTTAGGGTTTACAAGTAGAAGAAAGTTTTTCAAGGTTGCCTGGAAAAGATCGCGGAAAGCGATAAGGCCGCCCATTGTATATTTTGTAGTGATTAATTATTTTTTGTTATGTATTTTTGTGGTGTACAATAAAGTATTAAATAAATAAATAAAGTTTGAATTTAATTTTAGGCGAGAATAGCCATGATTCTAATGCTAATTTCGAATTACGACAGTCGTGAGTTGGAATCAGAATCACTACTATCAGAAGTTACATAACTTAGTCGGAGGAGTAGGCAGTTTCAGTTTCTCAAAAATAAGAGCCTGTTCACTGTGTATCGGCCCTTACAAGACGTGACATAAAACTTCCAGTAGCTTATTTAGAATAAGATGTCTGCGCTCAAAAACGATGACGAAATGAATATTTTGCAACAGCATACCCCGCCACGAAGTATACCACTAAAGGTGGGAAATAAGGCTTAGCAAAAGTAAAATAACAATGCCTTTTCATTACTTAAGAGTCAACCCTATCCATATACCGTGGGAGAGCGTCACAAGCGCTTACTTTAGCACCTCTCCATTAAATCACAGCTTCCGCCAGTACACTCATACGCTAATTTCTCTTAATCACCGCATTACTCTTTGTTGTTTGCAATCAAATGTAGTGTTATAAAGCTAATGTATTGTAGTCTCTATGTGGATGGAATAAGGACTATACAGATGTTCTTCCGGGTTTAATAGAAGACAACATTATCAAAAGGCGCTAAGGGATTACCAATTTGGCTACGGCAATAACAATTTCTTCAAAAGTTTGCCAAAAGTACTAAAACGGTACTTAGTGCGGGTGCTACATAGTAGGTACGATATTAGCATTGATTCGGACAATGCTTATACTTTTATATGTTGATAAGCTGAGCTATTATGGACATCCTTTGTTCTATTAGCTATTTGCAATGATTGATTTTCTTCCTAAAACGTGACTGGGTGTCAAATGCTTTAACCAAAAGTTATAAATTATTTTTGTATTTTATTTAAGCCAATTATAATTGGTGATTTGTGGAAAAAATATTTTTAACTCTAGATAAACGGACGTCCATCCCAAAGCCGACATTTTGACGTAAATCCGAACACATCGAACGGATTTGATTTCTTTTATTTTTCTCTGTGTATGAGTAATATTCCTAGTAACCCGAGCAGCTGAACTAAATTCATCAGATACAATGCTGATAGATCAAAGCGGTTCAAGAGCGACAAAACGAAGCGCACGCGCAGGCGGACCAAACAGTTTTGTTGTGTCAATGGCGCACCTCGTGTTGAGACGACGACTTGGTTGCGTTCGTCTTGTTTATTCGTAAATAAGTCTTTGCTGCACAGTGGAAGATGTTTGCGATGTTTAAGTGGTTAGAAAAACCTCGCGATGATTGGTCATACGGTCGATATGCAGCTAAGTTTCCAATTCGGTACACTATACTTTTGGCTATGATTTTGATGAACTATTTATAAGGAAAGCAACACAAGAAATAAAACATGTATGTGGATAACAGCGACACGCCACACTGTAGCGCGCTTGATGTGTTAAGCTCTTAAGCACACTAGACCAGTGACGTCGTTTTGGAAAGGTCGATCTCTAATCGAGACTTTATCTCTCGTAGGCTCCGGAAAATATAGGAGAAAATATTATGATAACTAATACTTAAAACAGGTTATTGTCATTTAGATCAACCAATATTTGAACGTTTTCAAACTCTCGTTTTCCGTAATCATGGATCGTAAATCAGTATACTCACTCATATTCTCCTGGTACCAGCCGGGCCAGTAGCTGCGCTAGTACAGTGCGGTTCAGCTCGTCTTCCGCGCTAGCGCAGTACGCCACCAGCTGACCCACCACGCGGTGTAGGCTCACTGCCACACGTTTTAGGTCATCCCTGGAAATATTTAGTGTAAGTTAGCATGAATAAAAATCGATTTTGAACGAACTTAAAATAAAATATTAACGTAGGCCTTCGCAAGTTGGGATAAGAGCAGGAGGCATTCTCCGGTTGTTATAAAAGGACAATTAAAAGTTCCACAATTCCGAATAGTACGTCATTATAATATATGGCGAACTAATATATATTGATAATATATGGCGAAGAGCTACCAATACGGAGTACATTGTCCTAATCCTTTTGATTCTAATTGACACAAAATAAAATCTGGATAAACACGCCCGTGACCGTGAACATAGATCGAGGTATTACATGCTTGTTTGCCGACTACAAAAATCAATATATTGGGTGGTAATGTTGTCCAAAGTATCCAGTTCCATAGTATTTCTAAAGCCACACTTAAAAGGCGTTCATCACAAACATTATGGATAATAAATTAATCATGCGTCAGTTTGACTGTTTCTTTGTAGCAAACGGCTGCAACGTTTTGATGAGCGGCCGATCGTGACGCAACCCGGAACAACACATGCTACACTTTAACCCAGAATCGAATTTCGTTCCCAGGCACAACAAGTTCTCCTTAATATCTTCAAATAAAATGCATTTTAAGAGTTGTGAAGAAGTGTGTTACTGAACACAAATGTTGTTAGCTAGTGTTGATTTGAGATCCCCCTCCATTTAAATAAACAGAAAAGGCAGAACAAGACCAGTTCCTAGCACCTCCTCTCACCCGCCAACTAATAGAAACCTGCACTTTTAGACCAAGAAGTAAATCTCCATCAATCTGCCTAGCCTTTTCCCAACTATGTTGGGGTCGGCTTCCAGTCTAACCGGATGCAGCTGAATACCAGTATTTTACATGGAGCGACTGCCTATCTGACCTCCACAACCCAGTAACTGGGTAATACGATACCCCTTGGTAAGACTGGTTGTCAGACTTTCGGGCTTCTGACCCGTAACGACTGTCAAAGATCCACGAATGACAGCCGGGACCAACGGCTTATCGTGCTTTCCGAGGCACCGAGGAGTCTCGGTATGTAAAGATGGTCACCCATCCACAGACCAATCCCGGCAAGCGTAGCTTAACCTGATGGATCGACCCGTGCGGCACTTATTACTTAGCCACGAGCTCCTCAAGAAGTAAATCTCCATACCTTTATAAAATAAGTTGGTTGAAAATAACAGCTAGATTTATGAAATTCGTGCCTGATAGAGGAAGTAGGAACCCTGGCCTAGTATTATCGAATTATTCAATCTAATAAATGATTTCCCATTTTATTCCCATATAGACAATCATGTTGGGGCCCTATAGCAGTCTAAGCGGTACATACAGCGCCTCTCCTTGTCGGGACAAGGAGAGGCGCTGTATGTACCGCTAGAGTGTGTCCCGGTGTCAGTCTTACCAGACGTAACTGACTATGGCAAGGCCATCGTTTAATTTCGATATTGCACATCAATCCTATAGCTCGCACGCACCTTTGACTTTTCAGATTCATGCGCGTATTGTATAATTATCACTTGCTTCAAAAACGATGAAGGAAAACATCGTGAGGAAACCGGCATGCCTGAGAGATATTTCTCGACGGCATGTGAAGCTAAGTCAGAGGCCCATGGGCGGTTTTAAAACTCTACCAGGTTAGTCACTAAGCACACGAAAAAGAAGAAGACACGTGATTTTACAAATGATTAAATCCTCGAGCTTTCAGAAACACATAACATCAACGCCTGTAATTCCCGAAGGGTTAGGCAGGGGTGTACCTATTGTACACCCACATTTCGCCAGTTATGTTATAAAAAAAACCATGTTCTAAGTTAAGTAAGAGGATAAAAATAAACCCTCACCGTTCCTTGGTGACCTCCTCCAGCTGTCTGTTCTGATCGAAGCTGATGTTTCTTCTCGCCTTCCACTTGTCCTCGCCGACGGATAGCTCGTCGCGAAGACTTGAACACTGTTGACAAGACCATTCATTACTATACAGAAATCATTATCATAAGAAGTATGAAGGAGTGAAGGCAGATGGAACTAAATTTTAAACACAATTAACACTTTTTTTATGATAAGTACGTTGTGTGTCTATTATCGATGAGTACGAGCTTGATCTTAGCTTGAAGCATTGATCCTGAATAAACACTTCAAGCTCTGCTTTCTAGCCTGTTCTCAAACGTTGTATGCGATATTCACTGCTGCACTGGAACCAAATATTGGACAGTATATATGTTAAAGTCGGCAGCTCTTTATTAACAACAAACTACACACATTAAAAAAGTCTAAGCAACATGTACGGTTTTGAAATTTTGAACAATTTTTACTGTATATAAATAATAACTAAGCATTTTTGATACATTAGTGACTAAAGCAACAAAATCCTTAATTCAATTGTCCATTTAATCACAATAATTAACAATGTGTAAACGAAATTCATGTTTTACTAAATTAAAAAAACTATTTTTTATTATTATTATTATTTGGTAATTCAATACAAAGTGTGATCGCCTCAGTTGTTTAAAACTTGTCGGCCACGATTTTTCGTTGAATTTATAAGATTGTTGAATTTTAACAAGTATTTCAGTTGTTGGGTTGTCGACACTCCTTCCAGGTTGTCTAGAACACGTCTCTGGAGCATGACCCATGTGTGCTCGATGGGATTGAGGTCTGGCGGTTGTGCAGGCAATACCCGGATGTTTTCCATTGCCAAGTACTCTCTGGTCCTCCAAGCTGTGTGCAAACGCGCATTTTCATGCATCAGCGTGAAATCTGAGCCTAGACTTTGTGCAAATGGGTGAACATAAGGCCCGAGGACATCTTCAACGTAACTTTCAGCGTTCATATTGCCATCTACAAAAACGAGCTCAGTTCGTCTGTTCTTCATAATACCCGCCCATACCATCACTGTGGAGCCACTGTAAGGGTGCACTTCCTGGACGCATCTCAGCTGTTCAGCATTTCCGGGACGACGATACACTTTTAGGGGTATGAGGAACAGGGTGTAAAGTTCACTCATCCACCATAGAAAAGGGAGGATCCTCCGACCAGACGGGTGTTGTGTCTGGCGGGCAACTGCCCAGGTGTTGATGTTGTAGTGTCTTATATGTCGTTTGCGCGGTAAACTCTAATTGCGCGATGCAGGATTTGTGTGACGTCATGTCTTTGATGCGCAGTTCGTATGTGGCGGTGTAACCGCTACAGACTCTTACCAATCTCGTATCAGGCCTAAATCCAAACCGGGACTCATCGCAAGATAAAATTGTATCCCATTGCTCCTGGGTCCATGTCAAGTGTTCCCTACACCATTCGTTTCGACGGGCGCGATTCCCATGGCGTATAGGTGGGCACCTAATTGTGCGTCGTGCTCGTAGGCCGTATTCATGCAGCCTATTTCTCACGGTTTGGTGGTTCACAACAACACCGTATCTCCCGGCCGGTAAACATCGGCTGACGTCTTGCAGTAAGTTGTATGTATCGGTCCTGTCGAACAGTCGTACTCCTTCCACGTCCTAGGTGCTGCTCAGCAGGATCCTTGTATTAACGTAACGCTGCCAAAGACGACAAATCACGCTCCTATAGACACCAAAATGCCCAGATACCTGGGACTGATTTATTCCCGCTTGTAGCATTCCTTCAGCTCTCTGCATTTCATCAGCAGTCAAATGGCGTCGCTCCATGACAAAAAATGACACCCTCCTCAGTTTTTTTCAAAAACTGTATATCTCAAAATGATAAATAACAAATTTATCAAGCAACGAAAACACATGACATCGGGAAAAATAATCAAGTAGCTCTTATTTTAATGAAAACAAAACACAATAGAAAAGTCTTCCAGAGAACAAAAAGATGGTTTACCAATCTACTTTGTAAAGAAAAAAATAAATTATCAATTAATAAAATATGCAGTTTCTGTAAATGATGCGTGTTGCTTAGACTTTTTTTATGTGTGTATCTTAACATAACATTACACCTGTAATCCGCAAAGGGTAAGGCAGAGGTGTACCTTTAGTACACCTACATTACGCCAGCCAAACTGTTGATACAATATCAATTTCATGTATCAACTACTTATTAACTTATACATAAAACATACCATAAACTTTCTCAAAATCACCATGATGAAGTCACATTCTCAACTGCACTATGTCTTTAGTTCGTTGAATAATAACTTTATTTGTAACACTTTTATCGTACAACTTGTTAATTCACACATTATGCACTTTGTTCCTCTGTCTAATTGTTTACGGTCAATTTAAATTAAACTGTAAATTGTTCAACTTACATCTGAAAATTGTGGAGCACAATAAAATAATTGGAAGGTTATCGAACGCGGAAAGTGTTATAGGTGCAAAACTAATGAAATTGTTTCCGGAGCGTCTTCATTAGTATAAGAAACACTGATATGAGTTTACGTTAATTAAAAACGGGTTTCATTGAACATCCTCTCATTAATGTTTAAGGTTAATGTCATCGCATGTAAATTATTTTACCACCGTCTTTGTTATCTTCAATGTATGATAAAGTGCGGTTAGATTGTCTATGGGTTAGGTGTTATTTTGATCAGCAAATCACAGATACTGAAGACATACAAAGAAATTTAAGTTTCAAAAGTGTTCGTAGTTTGTAAAAAAAAGCAAAGAACCGGGGAACGCAAAATAGTATGTATATACCTACTCTAATCGACTTGTGTTCAATATTTATCCGATGAGATGAATCTTCAAACAGATTCAATATTCAAAATTGTATGCGTCAATATCAAACATAAACTGTGAATCTTTACGTCGATACCTACCTCTGAGTTAAGTAAATAACAAAATAAACTCAACATTATTTTCTCTCAAATATTGGTACAGTACCGACTTTGTTTAAAATCACTTAAAACGACAGAATTAGATCACCAAGGCTGAAATTGGGTGTCGACCTCAATAGAAATAAAATTTATTACATCTTTACGTCATACAGTCATTTAAAACTAAGAAAAAAATGTACCACTTACATCAAAACGAGTAGGTTAAACAGTCACACAAAAATATAATACTACCCTCACAAAACGAATCCAGCTGCGTACAAGAATAACGCCAAGAAAAAAGATAGCCATCTGTGGGCAAACGGATGCACGTGTTCCATACAACACGTCAACACCCCTATTGTAAGGACAATAAGGTTAATTTCTGTATGTTATTGTTATAAAGCAGAGCATGTGATGATGCTAAGTTGCAGTGTTTGCTTATTGTTACGGATTGATAATGAAAGAAGAGTAAACGAGGGAATTTGTTTAACTTGCTTTTAGAACGTGATCATTAAATGTTTAAATATACGGTAATTGAATCGTGTGAGGTGCTAACAGCTGCAAACAATAAGAGAATGTGTGTCAGTTGAGAAGCTAATTACTAATTAAAACACATGTTTTACAATTCCAATCTACAATGCCAAAGCTGACTTCGTGTAAGACAAGCACTGGACGCGTATTTATGACTGTATATGGTTATATTCGTCAAATTCACATGGCAACTTCATTGACTATTTATTTTTTAACTATATTAGTAGCTGGGTAAGATAAAGCGCGGTCGAAAGCTAAATTAAACGCATGATTGTTCGTTTGGTCCTAAATATTTGATTTCAGTTTACTAGGCATTTATGCCAAGCTAAATTCCTAATTACTAAAGTCCAAGAAGATTAGAAGGTAGCCCTATCTACACCGTTCATACTAAACTAACGCCTGCGTACTTTCACCAATGAGTAATATTATATTATGTACATTTCTTTATCACAGACATCTGGTACATCTAATTCAAGTACGGAACATTAAAACGCCAGCATCTGGCGACACAAGGGGTACATTAGAATGTCAAGTTCAATGCTCCTCATTAATAATTTTCTCTACTTACTACATTACTATGCCACGATGTAAACACTGGTATTCAAGTGGCACGAGTGGCCCTCAATGGACCGACGACTCGAGGGATCGATTGTATTAACATGTTTATAATGTGTTTAATGGGTCGGGAGAGAGATTCTATTGTGTAAAGCATAGGGGAGATCGAATGTTGGTGTTGGTGGGCTATGGAGTTCAAATTAATTTAAATTGCAGAGGCAATTTTTTGTTTGCGTGTTATGAGAAGTGAAATGGTGGATGCGGGACAAACTAGACAACACAGCTCGTATCAAAAGCTGAGACAAGGTTTTACTAAATGATGAATGGAATGCCTATTGTCTTGCAAGCTATTACTTCGAAACTTGGGAGCATTGAACGAAGCATCTATGCCAAAAAGTTTTGATACTAAAGTTCAGACTTCAAACATAGCCTTCAACTGAAAAGAGAGAAGTCACAGGGTGGGTAAACTAGAAGATAAACTAATTTTATTTTGATGAGTGACACATTGATAGCTTTCTGGATTAAGATTTAATACTTTCGTCTTGACATTTACGACTTCCATGTGATGACAAGCATCTGACAAACAGGGAGCGTCTATCCCAAATTATGATGGATCCATCCATATACTTATCACTCACCGAATTTAACAGGATACACAGAGAATTAGCAAGTCATCCATATCGGTGGATGCGTACTTCTATTAATATTCTTGAAAAACAAAAGTTCATACAAATAATGTCCATCCTACACAAAATTGGCGTAAACACTTAAAGTGTGTCGATTTATCAGATGCTTAGTATTCACAATTGGTACGAATAAAATGTTCAGACCAAAACGAAAATAGGACGAAACACAAGGGGAATATGTATTTTAAAATAACTATAAACAGCTTAAAATGGGACACAGATTCTAGGATAAACAAATGTTTAGCATACTTGAATAGGGATGCGGAACGATCGGGATAGTTTTAAAGATAATTTATTTATTCATGAATATACAAACTTTTCAGTGCCCTATTTTTGACATTAAAGTAGAGGGAAAGCTTTGTAAACGCTTTGTTTGTTTCTATTTGATCTGTAGCTCTGTTTATACGATTTAGTTTTGGAAAGTGTTTAGATGCAATAAGATTTTGATTAATGTAGATCATTCTAAAATTATAAAACACCTAGCTGAAACTGAAAATATTTAATAAAAACTTTTGATCTACGGTGAAACAATTACCAACATTTATAAAAGTACACATAACAGAAACTAGTAACGCGCTAACCAGCAATTATTGCTATGTATTACAAGTTTTACCCCAATTTCCTTATTTACATACGCAGAACAAAACAATTACACGCGTAAACCGCGGGCCGATAAAGCCGTTACATATAATTCTATTTACAGCAGTTGCATACGTTTCCTCCAACAAATTCTAAGAAAACTGACTGCACCCCAAATAAATCACATTTGCTCTAATCATTCAATGCACAAATTAAAAACGGTCACAGTCTAACGGTTAATTACATCTCACATGTCTAAAACAACACTGTATTCAAGCTGAAGTCAACCTTAATGTGTCACAGTAAGTTTTACATTTGCATGTGCGTGTTTCTCGCGCGTAAATGACATCATATGCGGCGCGTGCGCAACACACGTCCGTCGCGGAAAGCGTCTGACGCTGCACTGAAAGCGCTTGTTTGTTTAAATACTTGTGTTTGTATAATGACCACGAGATTTAGAATTTGCGGTTGATTGAGCCGTAAAACTGTCGATATTTATTTACTAGAGCGATGTGTGAGGTATTACAGTAATCCGGAGTTGATCTTCTTACTTTTAAATGAAGGGATGGCTGAGAGATGTAAAGAGTGGGACTGTCATGAAATCATTATTGGCTACAAGGATTGTAAAACAGGAATATTACCACGTCTACACGTCAACCTTTTAAAGTTTCAGCTTGTTAAAACGGAAGCTACCTTGGACCTTTGCCACTTGAGCTTTATAAGTAGAGAGTCTGTTAAATATCTAAACCATCCAAGAAAACAGGCGAAACTCTTGAAAAAATGTAAAGTAAAGGAGCCCTTCAAAGATCTATCCCTTGGATATGAAATTAATTCACAAAACAACAGCATTGTTTTGTATATGTTCAGAAATGGTTCTATGGAAATCCCAAGGTTATTGGGAGTTGGGAGACTTACTTAGAATCTATACCACTACTCCACATGTTATAAAGGCTGAGTTGTTACTAGTACGCACCAGCACTTGATATTATGCATGAGATCGATCCGTATGAAACGTCGGATTTACACACTCTTAGACCATAAACGGATTCAGCTGCCAATCTCAATCTTAATTAAATAAGGATTTACAAGTGTTACATAGTAATGCAGAACAAGACTTTGATCATATGGATGAAAATAAAATCAACACTATAAACTTTATAAATTGTTTATAAATATGAGAAGGAAAATATTGAGAGTAAATAGTTCATAAAGCAATGAAATCAGGGCAATTTTCATCACCATGGAGCAAAACATAGTTGTCCGTTTCGCGTAGAAGAAAAAATTACCTCTTTACACCAAGGACATAATACATGAAGAAGGGATTCTTACTGCTTGGGTTTATAATACCCAAGCAGTAAGAATGAATTAAACACATTTGTAGATCACAATCTTAACCCATTTTCTACAGACATTACCAGACTCTGTCCCTACCATTACTGTTAATATGATTAACACAACAATTGTAGGACATTGTCCTATGAGCAATTCAAATTCATCTGCTCTTACGGTCCTCATCACAAGAGTCGACCTGCCTACAATTTAAATCTCAACGGTCACTAACGAATCTTTTAGATGTCAACCTACGCTATGCACAGACTTTATTAGTACCAATTACGAGTATGTCTAACATTAAGAAAAAAGTCCTTATGAAGAGAGGCCGGATGTCACAAATTTATTTTTAGATCCTCTGCCGTTTTATAGCGACAGGATAAGGGAGGGAGTTCGCCGTGAAACAAGCTTGCGGTGTGGTCTCGATCTTTTGTTTATTGCTAATCTTGGAAAGAAAGGGTGATTTCAGTGGCTGTTGGTAGGTATGTGCTTTAGATATTTGAGACGTTTAGGTTTCAAACGTATTCAATGTTGATGGCGCGACCAAGTTTGCATTCTTGTACAAACGGTTTTGGTCTGTAGAATATTTCGAGTAAAAAATGTTGTTAAGGTTTATAACATCGGTAAGAAACAATGCGCTAAAAGGGCGGAAACCATTTGTGCTTTGACGTGATGACTTTTCTTTGGAGCGAGTTTTCAATGAGGCTGAACTCCTATAAAATATCTGTAAAACGTTTAAATCTGGTATCTATGCCGTAAGACTACATTAGAACACATCATATAAACAGTTTCTATGAACGATACAAATTTTATGATAAACAAATATGAAATGTGGAACTTTATCTAAGGCAGCCGGTACGGGGCACAGTTTCTTCCGTGATCCTCGGTGGTAAGGCACGTATGACCGTTAACGTTACTGTTTATGTTATGTAACTTGATGTTTGCTGTCAAAATAGAATGCGTGTGAAGTTTTACGAGGAGTTTCCTTTACCTTTAAAGATAATGTGCGTACGTTTCATGGTTAGGATAGTTGGTTAGTAGCATTTTAAGGGAACTCAAACTCAAAGCATTTATTTCAATTAAACCATTTACATGAACTTTTGAATTGTCAAAGGATTCGGTCATTCGGAAAGATGAAGCTAGTTGCCCATTTCAAAGCGTAGTAGGGTTCCTATGGAGAAGAACGGGCATGAAATACCATGAACACTCTTTTTAACCGACTTCCAAAAGGAGGTTATTTATTCGGATGATATAGTTTTTTTAATGTATGTTCGGGCATAACTCCGTCATCCCTTTTTCGAGAATTTTTCATGAATATTCAGAAAAATACGGACGCTCACATGCCCATGGGCGGCATCGTGTAGACGTATTCGCAAATTTATTTTTCTGTTTGAAAGGGTATACTTCCGAGGTGGACCCATTGTCATTAGGTCAGGAGCTGATGGTGGGATCCTGGAGAAATGAGGGAACTCTTCAAATATTATAGGGCGACTAGAAACAATTCTGTTTTTTTTAAATTTTGACGTTCAAAAGTGCCATAAAAGTGCCTAATTGAAATATTTTTTTTTACTTTGACTTTAATTTAGCACCTATAGCGATTTGGGTATTTGTTATAGTAGTGCAGTTGCTCTCGGAAAGCACCATTTGGTGAAGTGTAACTGATGATGAAGACCACAGATGGCCACCGGAACTGCTCAATAAAAAAATATTTCTCGGGTTGCGATTCAATTACTTTAATATGGTTGCCAAGCAATTTATGCTCGTCACAATGCTTATGGAGAGGTGGAGCTGATGGTGAAGTATCAGGACAACTTCTCAACGATTAACGTCCCTGCATCGGGAATGCAATATTTTGCAAAAAGGTGATGAGCAGTTGACATTAGGCTAACTAAGATTAAAAAAGATTTTACGATATAAAAATAACTTAAATTACGGAAACGAAAATACAAAAAAACAAAGAGACCGGCTTCCGAAATTTTTATTAAAATTTTCACTTTGCAGTGTTTTTTTGGAAGTAGATTGTTTTTTCTTTTGTAAAAAATGTTTTAAATTGTTACAAAAAATTCGTTATATCATTAATGTTGAACTAACTAGATTTCTGGATCAGCAGTGGTCCAGTTGTATTGCAACATGTGCTCACTCTCATATTTACTGCGAAGACTCATAAAGTGTACCTTTACATATTTTTTATGTGACTGTACTGACTCGCGATATTACTATGACTTTTTATTTTTATTAAACGTGGAAAACCACTATTGTTCACACCCACAGACGATACTTAGCACTGTGGTCATACATACGCACTGTGTCAGTTAAACAATATAGAGTAATCAACAGAGTATTGGAAAAGCTAAACTTTTTCAAATGGATAATTGTTTCTGGTCGTAAATTCTCCTGGACTTTCCGCCCAAGTAACTATGGGGAAAGACTTATTTAATTACTTAATGGTGGGTATAGGAAATGAACGTACAATGAACTGATGATACTCATCGTGCCCGCGGTTAATAGAAAGTACTCGTAGACGTCTTTGTTCCCTGCTGTATTGTAGCCTAGGACTAAATTTCCTCTTAATTTTTTTGCTGATTGATTCAGCCGTTTTAAATTTACTATCGAAGAACTTCATATCTAAGCAGTTCGAAAACAAAATCCCGTGAACACGATGACCACGTCTGTTACCGCCCCGGTTCTATAGCGGCCGAGGGTTGCAAGCAGAAATAATCCTTACGGTGTATAGATATGAACTTCTTCGATGGTACGCGGTACTGATTCTACATACTACTACTAAACTTAAAATGACATGTTTCAGTCTAAAGCTTAAACTAAAGGAACGGCTGTCCTAAACAATTCTTCTGCAAGAATGTGCAAGTAGGTACCTACTCAGTTACTCACACTTACCCCGAGGTACATTATTATTCGTGCGTGTTAAATTTCCCTGATTGCACTTGCCGTTTTATGAAACAGCGTGTTATGAACGTGATAGGAAGTATACATAATGCCCTAAGCTTTGATTTTATTTCAATTTTTACGACAATTATCTATGTGGAACTTACATACACTTTCGGTCACTTACAAGAACGGATTTAATTTCCGCATCGCCAGACCAATACCTGTAATGGATTTTGATAAAATCCATTAAGAAATTAGCACACGTAGCATTAAAAACATTCCTACTTTTACTAGGACAGTGATAGCGCGAAAGAGATTTACTACTTTCGAGTTTAATAGGTCAGTTAGTTAAGACTTGAGACTTCGAGAGCACTCTTGGTTGCGAGAGCGTTTATATTTGCATCTTTATCTCGAGTGCAAGGAACATTAGCGAATATGGCGCGTACATTATGGACTTCTGAAGGGCTCATACTTGTGGCAGCAGGGTGTTGCATTGCAAACGAATGGTATGGGGAAATGGTTTTGGAGCAAGCGTTATGCAATTGAAGTTCCATTAGATGTTTTTTAATAGGTAACCTGGCGGTACTTGACGCGAATTTTGGCATAGAACTGTCCGGAAATCATTGTATCAGGCATTCATCAGCTACGCGCATTTATCACGTTGAGCCACTCAGTGTCGGCTCAAATTTATTCAATGCTCAGCAGTTGCCTTTAGGTTGAAGGAACTTAGATAAAACCCAATACTTTATAAATTCATTAGTATTCTAATGTAGTTGATGGTCAAGCATGTCACAAAACCATTTAAAAACAAAACATCCTAGATGATGGTTTTTATATTCTATGCGCGTCAAATGACAATAAAACGCGTGATGGTATTTGGTCAAGTACATACCAATGATCATATTATTCCAATGTGTAAGTTAACTGAAGGGGCGTTTTGCCAAATACTGTTATCTGAGGTAGGCCATATTGTATTGTACTGGTTATCCTTAATCGGTTCTCAGTCAGTTAACCGATGTAGGTTGGGTAAAAAATGGGTGTCATGTGAAAATTAAATGAAAACATTGCTATCGCTCCCCGGTTAAACTAGTTGGTGTCATCAAACGATGACCCAATGATAAGATAAGAACTGGGCTTAATGCAAAAAAAAAAAACATTAGGTACGAAGAGCGCGGAACAAAAATATTTAAGGGGAGGTTTTACGAATTTGCCTGTTTTAAAATCAATTTTAAATGGTCAAACTAGTGTATTTGGGTCCTGAAAAAAAGATATGTCATAGATACATCCTTGTTTGAGGGACATTAAAGGTTAAAAACACGATAAATTGTAATTTGCTCGATCGAAAAAAAATCCGAAACAGGGTCGATTTCAAAACCATTTTTCGTTTCATTTCCTAATTACAGCACAAAACAATATGAAAATTGCATATATGATGAGGTAATCGTATTTTAGAGGTTATTTAAAGATTGGATTTTTAAGTTAAATAGATTTTTTTAAAAATAAACCCAAATATAGTAAATCGGGTTAAATCGGCTCGCGCTCAGAGTCCTGCGGGACGTCATCGGAGGTGGACCTGTGTCAAAATTTTTAAAAATACGCTCTCTCTGCAGTTGTTACAAAAAATCTAATAAAAGAAGAACACATTATATATGAAATTGCGACAGCTCAGAAAAAATATTTCGTTATTTTATTATAGTTTTAATTCATAACATTGTTTTCGAAAGTGAGATTATTTCTATGCGATATGATGACGTTTAACTGTCATCTTACAATAGTGCTAGACACATTACAAATTATTATCGATAAATAATTTTTTGTCGTCGTTTATGAAGAAGTCTTTTTTTGATTTTTTAATCAGATTCATCAGTGTTACTATATTCACTCTCTATCGAATTGTCTTTGCTAATATCAAATACTACATTAATAAACACATCATATACAATTTGTCCGATTGTCGGTTGCATAATGGAATATTTCAAACAACTATCACTCTCGCAAGAACAAACAAAATTTAAAAAGAAATGGTGTTTCAAACAAAAGTGCTATACTAACATGAACAAATGTATGGAACACGATAAAAATCGTAATTATATTGTAATCAATTAAGAAGTAAGGAGATTAAATAAAGCACAGTGTTACTTTTCTTATTTCGTCGTTGTATTTTCTCAACAAATATACTAGCACTTGTTATTATTACTAAATAATGTTTAATTTGCAACGGCGCCATTTATATTTTATTTATTAAAAGGCGTAACTTCCAGAATCACTCATTTTACCAACACTTTAAATCAATTGATCAACTGATATGAAACTGACACAGATAAAACATAACACTCTTAATCAATTGAGAAACTGATATTAAACGTAAGACAAATAAAATATAACAATATTTTTCGAATAGCGGAGCCAGCAACACAATTTTTTTCTTGAATGCGTGATTTTATCGTATTGGCTCAGTATGAACAACTTTCAGTTTTGAATACAAAAAGTCACTGTTTACGATATTTTATACGACACTACTATAAACGATAAAATGTCGTTCTAAAATTTCGATGTCCTAAAATAATAGATTCGATAAAACTGTCCATACGCTTGGTATTAGTCAAATGTTTGTGTACCGGGCTATTAATAGGTACAATGAGACCTCCTCTGTTTGTGACAGAAAAAGATCTGGCCGTCCACGTAGTGTTCGTACGAAAAAGGTGGTCAAAGCAGTAAGGGAAAGAATTCGAAGGGAAAAAATTGTCTTACTGTTTCGAAAATAATAGGTTCGATAAATTATAGCTTGCTACAGCTATAATTTATCGAATCTATTATTTTAGGACATCGAAATTAGGTACGTCACTTGACAATAAATTATGGCAATTGTTACTTCGTAAATAGCCGTCAATATTTACGAATCTTCATGAGCGTTGGGAAATATCCAAAACAAAAAAATATGGTCACAGTATAAGCGAAACAGTAAGACAATTTTTAGCCCATCCAACTTAACAAAAATCCCGACGAAATAAAGATGAAAGTTTGTATGGAAATTCGCCATTTTTTTTCTTAAATTCACTTGATAAAATTCTTAAATTCACTGACAGACAATGCACAACCTACACCGCTGGGTCTAGAAGCATGCAATTTTGCACAACAGTTCTTTTTATAACGAACGAAATTATGGTTTTGATATTTTCTATCAAAATTACATTTTGCGTGACCGTTGAGATACCCAGTAGCACTATTATAATTTTAAACTTTCACCTTACTACCGCAAAGTCATGTTTATCTGAAACTAGTTTCTGTCCGTGACTTCATTCGCGTGAAAGTCATAAGACATCACAATATACTAAAATAACAGCCACATTTTATAAATCTTCACTGTACACTGTTTGTAGTTTTGGTCTCGGCGACCAAAATATACAGAGATTTAGGACTAGTGACGCGACTGGCTGGCTAGCTGGACTAGCGAGCAAGTGACAGAGTTATCCGTGTGAGAAGCAGCTCCTCCTGAGGTCGAAACGCGCAAGTAACACTCGTCAGTAGCAATTTCCCATTGCTTGCGAAGTTTTTCGTTTTAATGAATTATTAAACGTGTGCGTTCCTTCATATACTACCTAATGGCACAACACTGATACACGAACTGCTTCTTACAGATTATTCATGACTACCCCAGCTATCACTAAAAAAATCAGCAGTTTGTACAAGGGTGGCTATGGTTAGGTGACTGTTAATGAGATTTTTTTTATTGATTTTTATTAAAACCATAGATGACAGAAGAGGCCTAAACTTCATGTTTTTCGTTGTACGTTCTACGATCTCTCCCATAACAGTAGGTATATGAAAAGGAAAAAATGTTGTTTATTTTATAAATAAAATTAATTGATTGTCACAAAACAAACACACGCACGCACACACACAATACATTAGCCGATAACGACACCGACCCGAAATCGACACGAAATTGGCGATCAGATGATCGGATACGTTTAGTGCCTTGTCTTGTTATCGTAACCTATATCGTCGCAGACAGCGACGAAACGGACTGAAAACGCCCATTAGGTACACAGGACATTTTAAGTAATCATTTTAGTTCATGACACCGTAGGTCCCATAAAATGTAAACTTATTGAAAAAATCGAATCTAAGAAAAACTAGTTCAGTTGATCAACTGCAAATATTTCATGCTGTGGCATGGATTTTCCGTGAAATGGTCGGCGGTGCATCGTAAATAGATACGTCACTCTGCATTTGGGGGAGGCGGAGGTAGCGTTTCAAAGGCCTACAGACACGGAAAACCTCGCCTTAAGCGACTACCTACAACCACAGGATAAAGCAGCATGCAACCACGGCTAGGAATTCAAGTAGAATAACATAATATTTTTGTTGTTTCCTGTTTTTCATTTCATTTTTCCGTAGTCAGATTTGAGTTTTTTCAGTGGCTTAGTGTATACCTTCAGTATTTATTTAGTAATTGGCGCAAGAAAATCACAATCATCACCAAAACATTTATCCCAAGCCTACTAATGAAACTACTTATCAGGCAGCCCAAGAGGTTAACCAAAGTTCCTCTCCCTCCATATAGCAAGGACCATAAATGAATGGCAAAGGGAAGCCGACCCGGACGCATGTTATGCTTGCACTGACCATAGCATCCGGTAATATAACACCGATAAGTAATTAATAACGTTTAATTATGTAGGTCAACGGACGATTTCAGACCAACTATGGCTTAATAGGCAATGTGTTTTAAACACAATCATTGGGGAATATATTTTTGAATAATATGAGGATTTTTCTGTAGCAGCACTAGCAGCCCAGCGGAAACGGGATTTGCGGACGGTTAGTGGCAATAGGCTCGCTCCCTATTACCTACCTGTAAAACATTATAAAAGAGTAACGGTGGAGTTTCTTGCCCATTCTTCTCCATACGAAAACTACCTTTTGGAACGGGCGACTAGAATCTTTTTATTTTTTTTTGTAAATCTTGTCGTTCAAACGTGCCTTACAAGGGCCTATTGGAAATAAATGATTTGACTTTGACTTTTGACCTAGGATTTAAACAGAACTTACGAAATGATGATCTCACTGGTGGCCTCAGACAAAAACAAGCAAAGCATGGCAGATTTAACAACAACAAAAAAAGCAAATAAAAAGAAAAGCATGCAGGTTGTCCAATAACGAATAAAAACCAAATTACATAATACCGATAAATCAGACTGACAAATACGCCAAACGGAAAAATCCGATCTTGCATGAAACGTAACGAATTTTAACTACTACTAACAAGACTGCCTATACTCCACTTAATTTCCACCATATACCCCATACAATAAAGTCGATAATTCTTTGATATTTCAATCTCCTAGATGCACTACTTGAGCGCTGTAAAAGGGTTATGACGCGTGTTTAGTGCAGTGTTTATGTGAGACGAGTAATGCCGCATTCTCGACGGTTTTGTTCTACTAAAATAAGAGGAAATCGGGCTTTTTCCTCTGAAAGCGCCTAAAAAAAGGTTTAACGACGAGTCTTATGGTAACGTCACCTGCTTTTTAGTTAGCGCAATTACAGTAAGACATTCTATTGAGAATTAGATGTGCACTTGATCTAGTAGTTTTTATCATCCTGTAACTTTCGTAGATAAAAATCTGAGCTTTTAATCTTACAGAAAACAAAAAAAAATGGTAGGTACGTCAATTTAGTTTTCAAAAAGAGGCATGCTTAAAATATACAGTAAAATAACAGTTAAGTATTACGATAACATATGTTACGCAACCAGGAGTGCAATGCTGAAAAGCGCTCACTATCGCCATCTTGATTTCAAGTTTAAAGCATCACGGCAACCTTCACTCGAAGATTGGCACCGACATCAGGAAGACCACATCTTGAACTCATCATAAAAGCTGACGTCAATATAATGTAATCTCACGTGACATTTGATCGGGCGCGCGGGCGCATAGTAAATAAATGTTAAACGTAAAATTAGAATGCGGTTCAGTCAACTCGGCGCATCGCTCCCAATTCATCAGCTCACGCACAATGCAACTAGGACTTTGCTTTTGAAGTAATTCGGGATAAATGGGACAGGACAGGTGCCAGTTTGTATATTAGCGCAGCAAAATTTGTTATAACGCCAACTGCGACTGTTGGACATTTGAATTCTCAATAAGGTCGATTTTACCATGCTTGTATTCTGAAGAGGCAATGGCTAGTCTATCATTTAGCTTAGGTACTTTTGAGCTTCTGAGGGTTGGGCTTGGATTATATCCAAGATAAAAATGCTTGGAAACATGCTGGTCCTGCTCCATAGGACAATTCAGAATCTAGACCAAATCGAACTGGTTGCCAATTTAATTGTATAGTATTATTTTTTATAATATTGATTGTATATTCTGTGATTACTTGAACTCACTCACTGACATACTATTAGTATTACATGTTAAAATGTTAGGAATATCTTATAATTTTATAATGTTTGTAAATATGTGAGCACCATGCATCTATCACATAATAAATTTATGTCATTTCTTCATTTTTCATTATTTTTACATATCGTGGTATAGTAATCTTATTCTAGGTGCATCGTCTTCACATATAATTATATAAATAGTGTATACAAGATATTGTGAAAACATTTTAAAAGAGTAACGGTGGTGTTTCTTGCCCAATCTTCTCCATACGAAAGCTACCTTTTGGAAGGGGCGACTAGAATCAGTTATTATTAATTTTTGTAAATTTTGACGTTCAAAAGTGCCTTTTTTTGCCTAATTGAAATAAATCATTTGACTTTGACTTTGGAAAAAAACTAACAGGTAATATGTTTCAGTTAGCTTTTGTTTTATACAATATCCCAGTTGATTTAAATATCATGAACTAGTTGCAAAGGGAAACAACGAAACTGTAGTGCGAACTATTACTATTATAACAAAACACATAACAGATACAGGGAATGTTAATGGGTCTGAACAGTAACAGTCCAGTAAAATGGGTTATCGTGTCGCTGCACACGGGGTTCGTAATTTCTGCACTATGCACTACCGTAATCGTTAGCCCACGCATCGTATGGCTTCTAATAAAATCAAATGAGGTAAGTAAGAGTTCAGATATATGTTGCCACCTGCGAAGATTTACAGCAAAAACAAAAACATTTCAGTTCTAGACGCTCGCTTATCTACTGGCAATAATTATGGGTAAAAGGACCCATGCTTATGTCAACGATAGTAATATAGTTATCAAACCAGATCTAACAGCTGCAATGTTAACGTTCATATTGATTAAATTGTCTATCCACCTGACAAAACACCTTACGAGCTTCCACGACGACCACACGAACACCACAACCTATTCTTAGCCAAACACACGTTCTAATAACACACCGTATTCTCACAATCAAACAAACTCAAACGCGCACGTTTACGTTACGTTAATTAACCGTTGCCAGAAACACGACCAAAAAGTGAGTATTGTAGACCAAAACGTTGGCTCAGATTTACGAGTGCCAGTCATGGGAGGGGAATCCGAGGGTGGCTCGTATTTATAGAGCAAGTTGTCTAAGTGCATGGGAATTTATTGGTCGTGCAAGGGATTTAGAGCCACGACGACTGGAGGTAAAAAGATTATTGTGAGTACCGACGCCTAATTGTAGATGCAGAGTACTAATGTTTATAAGTTGTTGTTGTTATTAGTTGAAATAATCGGGGTTAGTCATACTGATCCCCTTTGATGATTTGATGAAGAAATGGTCATAGTTTCTTTGATGCGGGGGTTGAGTGGTTGAGTAGCATGTATGGGTAAGTTATGTCAATACTAGATAAGAGTTATTGTTGAGTTATAAATATTGGTCGATCTTTTAACCTTACTGAAAAACGTGATTTGGTTAAAGCCGATGCAAGTTATCAGAGTACACATTCATTAGCACCACTGCTGTTACTTATTTGCTTGTAACTTGAAGACTACCTATTCACTATTCATTTGTTTCTTGGCTGATTTGGGACTTCAAACAGTGCAGGTCCTCTAGTACAGTACACAGTTGTCTGTACCAATTATTAATTAATACTTCGTTATTACGCACATTAAGTTACACATAACTAGTTTTACTTTAACTCTGCAAGCGTCTAGCACAGAGGTGCAACAATACCGTCCATATCAGTACTCTCTCAACAAAGGGCTGGTCTAAGTGGGTCACAGGATAGTGGCCTACGTCTGTTAGTCTGTTTATAGACGCGACAGGACAGGCGTACGGCGCCCTGTCAATACATGCATCGTCCGTCTTACAATCTGTAAATACGACTCAATAAATGTGCAATTTCAGACTTGTCGAATGTCCTCGTGAAATGTGGTATGTCTGAGAATACTTACGAGACGAGACGAAGTAATGTTTCTACTATAAGAAACATATAGGGGTTCATTAGAAAACCAGCGTCAGACAGCATTTGTCGGGTATTCATGCTGAAATGAACCTTTTTGGCGCAGCCGTGAGGCACACAATATTGCTTTATGATTATTTTACCTTTTTATTTTGTTATTGTTTTTCAGGAACTGTGTCCAAATAAATATTATTCTTTCTTTATGTCTGTGTTTCTTTCAAACACGTTTATAGTAAACACAACTGTTAAGAATAAGTCTAAGAGAAACGTATGGTTCAAGCTTTAAATTGATCCCATAACAAAAGTATGCATAATATTTCCAGGGCGGACATTTTAATTGCTGCTCAGAAAATGGTTGCTAAAAAGTGACATTTTCATTTATTTTGACCAAGGACAAGAGATTTTGGAGGTGATTTCATAAAAATAATTTCCTTACATCATAAACGAAGAGAGTTTTATCCTTCCTTTTTTTTTCCACACACCACACCGCGCCACACACCACACCGCACATCACATCAGATCACATCGTACCACACTACATCTTACGAGTACACACACGCCACACCTACTAAAGCACATCACGTTCACATAATACATACTCAAGATGCTAGATTTAAAAATAAGAGCATGCTGTAATATATGTAACATAAATATCTAAGATATGGAGGAGGGGAGTCTCCTAACACAGGCATCGTTTGCCTAAGAGGAGGCTACAAACACAATTCATTGTTATGAAGCATTTTGTTTAAATAAAAATATTTTTCATTTTTTTTTACATTTTTCATTTTTCTAGACCTTGTACCTTGTCTTGATATTTTTGTCTAAATGTAAAATAATGATAAATGTTATTTATTATTAACTAAGCAGTTTGGCCGTAATAAACACCTGAAACAACCATCGCCATCTAAACAAAACCTCCTTACCTCCTTCTCTCCCTGCGACTTGACGGCGTCTCCGTGTATCTTGTCCCTCAAGGCCACCAGCTCCAGCGGCCAGCTCGACACCTCCGCGTCGGGGTCCGACAGAAGCACCTGCCAGGAGACGGTACAGGTTAACAAAGCATGTCTATATTCATAACATCACGGCTGTAATCCCCAAAGGAAAGGCAGAGGTGTACTTTTAGCAAACCCACATTTTGCCAGTTATGTGTTTTGTTAGTCCCAACATATATGTGGGTGTCTTTATTCATTTATTTCTTTATAGTGACAAAATCGGGATTTCGTATCGATAAGACCTGTACGAGAATAATTCATGAAGTACTTAAAAAGATTAGCACCTCTGTATGGTTTCTAGCGGGCTGACTGACGGACAGGTATAGCTGACCTCGTAATTGCATTTCCATTATTGACAACAATTCCTTGAAAATATAAACTTCACTAAGGTTGAAATTGCGACACAGACAATTAGCCTTTGTCGTTTTAGGACGTACAAGTTACATGGAACCTTTGGGTAAACTATTAGTCAACCCAAAGGTTCCAAAAGGTTCAATGTAATGTTTTTATATATTTTTGTGTTTACATTTAGGCTTTAAACAATGAAAAACATCATGAAAGTTATATGCTATTTGCCTAATCCTACACTATGTTTGAAAGTTGTTGGTTGCATTAATTAAACTTTGGTGTAAGTCACAAACTTACAACTTACAAAGATAATAATAGAACCAATGCATCTCCCACAGTTGACGCTTTAAATTAAGCACTAATATAGACTGCCACTCGCATCAAACGCATACAAGTCTTGTTGTCTCATGTTGTGTCAACATGAGAAAACCAGACTTTGTCTAACAATACTGAAATGTTCAACTTACAAACAAATCACCCATGTTTCTTCACAAATTCCAATTTTTATGAAGAAATCACTTTTATATTATTACACAATCACAACAAATCACATAGAAATACTCCAACAATCACTAGAGATGTGACTGCACTCGCAAAAGGAAAATATATGACTGGTGCTGTGCCACTTTTGACCTCTTATCACGGAGATTGATAGCCCAAACGGTACGCGTAAACAAAGGGAGTAAATGATGTTTGTGAGTGATTACTTAATGATATAATACTGCATAATGATTATTTTTTTCTTTTAGAAAAGGATGCTAAAGACGTCCCTTTCTTAATAGCTTGTGTGTTTACGTTATTGAAGAGTATTATTGAAACGGGTTCTAGTGGCATCGTATTGGTCCTTAGCGTAATTGCCTACATGTGTACATGCGTGCATTTACTCAAATTAGAGCCAGGCGTTTCGTTAGTCACGTTTACTTGTTTGACACATTACTTTTGTTAAGTTTTATTCATTCCGGAAGGGCAAAGACATCGATAATAACTTACGATTACTTGCCTTGTGAATATTGTTACGGTTTTGGAAACAAAAAAAAAACCTTCACAACAATTTAGAACCTAAAAAAATATCCAATTATCTCTTATCATTTATCAGAATTACGTCACATTTATTCTAAACTTGAACTTGCTTATCGGATAGACTAATGAGCATGTTAAAAACTATATCCAATTAATTAGAATCTTTGAAATTCTACAATATTTTAAAACCACAAAAACAAACTTTTCCCAACAGATCATTGACCCAAATAGGGTAAGAAGAAAAACTTCTTTCCCGAGACAGCGTGGAGCTAAAAAATGAGGTCAGAAGCGCGAAAAATGTCGCCTATAGTCTGGAAACATGCCAGAGACGGATCGACAATATTTGTAAGTGGCGATGAACTGCAAACGATGACTGTACATGCAAGAATATATTTAGATGCCGTAAGTATTTTTTTTGTCTGTTTTTGTTTTAGATGGGATTTAAATTATTGTTGCTATGCAGTTTTAGTAAATATGGTTGTTATTCAACCGAAAGCTGAATATTTAAATTCTTACTCAATGTATTACGAGTTTGAGTCAAATAGAGTAGGCGGCGTGTTAAGAAAAACAATCTTACTGAGGAAACTTCGCCGACCACGTGTTATTCGGTAGGTTAAAAAACATTTTTTCAAAATGGCAGTTTTTTTAACCGTTTTTCAAAGCATTTTGGAAAGAATACTTCGAAATAAGTAAAGGATAAAATTTGCTCATGTCATCTATCACAAGTTGTTTATCATTTATCACAAACGTGGCGCTGGGCGTAAAAATAACCAAAGCTTCTAAACAGTTATGTCAACAAAACAAAACGAATCAACAATCTTCCAGCTATCTCCATTCAACATTCTTAAACGAAGAAATACACGAACTTTATATATATCCATAACTACGTGAAATAAATCAATGTGAATTGGATCAGGACGTCAGTAAGTATTTAGAAGCTGTCACTCATCCCATAAACCACCTTTCAGCTTCATGTAAGCTTATAATACTTTACTGATACGATTATACGTGATTAATTTGTAACCAATAATATTAGGTGTGCGTTTTTTTTTTTTTTTTTTCTATTAACTCGTTAAATAATCTCAACGTGCATATTTTTCTTTGCCTTCTGCCTACTTTGGATAAGTTATATTAGTTATATTTAATGTTTATTTTATAATGTTCGTTTTATATGTGGATACTAAATTTTTTTTTTTTTTATTATTATCATCATTAAAACTTTTGTTTTTCGTTTCAATCCATGCCTCTTCCATTTCAGGCCACTTTTCCCTGTTTTGTTTCGATATTGTCCTCAAGTGAATTCACGAAATAGAGCAACGAGTCGGATTCGAACCTACGACCTCTGGAATACCACTTAGGCGCCGGAATCTGGAATCGGAATCCTTCTGGAATGGAAGACGAGAATTGGCAAAGAAAAGTATAAGACAGTAATCAGAGGAATAAAGACACGCTTTTGTTGTTTCAGAATTAATATAGAAGAGGCTTGAAGAGCTATCAGTCGTTTATAAATGATATATGTCCATGAAGATATCAGCAAAGAAACAGGTGGACAACATAAGGCGACAGAAAACATACAACAGGTAAATAATAATGTAATAAACATGTGGTTTCTAAATGTACGGCAATAATGTTGAAAATTGTTTAAGTTCGTAATTTGTAAACAATATTTTGTCATTTGCATGTACATCTCTGAGCTCATGGCTATGAGATGTTACAATTGATTCTTCTTCCGATAACAAACAGAAGTTTTAACCATTACTAATTAGTGTTATATGATTTAAACAATATAGAAAATAACTTACACGTCTCTTGTGAAATGGCAAATAATTTCGATCAGGCATTTCACATTTTAAGCATTACACACAAAAAATAAACTCAACAATTGAATTCTATAGTTCTATAAATATTTATAACTTCAATGCCGAAGTCAATATCTCACAGTCCCTTCAAAATCACCAATAGATATCATCAACCTTAACAAAGGTACACACAACATTGTTTTTGAAGTCACATTTTTCACAAAAAAAAAAAACCGCAAAAAGTAACATCTTTCACTGAGACAAACAGGGGGGAAAACTTGCTTGTATATTTTTTAATTTTTTTAAGAGTGTAGTAGTGAATGAAGCGTGTTCCCGCCAACTGTGGGAAGAGCCTTGCTCTATTTGAGCCAGCATAGAGCACGCTGGTGCGTCGGCCGCGTATTTATTAATGGTGTACAGCGATGGCACCAGGCCAATGCTTGGCCAGAGGGCAGACTCAGTACGTACTACAGATTACTACGGGAGATTTGGAATAAAATTGATTTTATTGATAACTAGATTGATGGGAACCAGTGTTCATGTAAAAAAGTTAATAGAGCCATGAATCAAAAATGTTACCTACGAAAGCCTTCGTTACCTACTCGTATATTGAATTTCCGGAAGAAAAAGCGACAAACATTTAATTTGTCAAATGATTGACATTATAATTCTTAATTATAATAACTATGATGTATGTTCTAATTTTATTAGCTTATTTAATTTATGTATCTGCATGCTAGTTTTAGCGAATTGTTTTAGAAACTGTTAAAAAACCCGACCATCTACAACTCTTGCAAATAAATTTCATTACATTTTAAAATTCATGTGTTTCTTATTATTAAAACTGATTCTGAAAACATTGTATTTATGCAAAGCAGTGACTTTTACAGTCCCTATAACACAAAATATAGTCTCTCCGAAGTTTTATAGCACCAGCACCAAACAGAAAGCGCTGTAACCCAGATAAATCAGTGCGAAAAAGCTCCAAGAAGAGCACATAAAATAATCACCCAAATTAATTCTTGGAAGAAATATGGGTTGAGTGAATCAACGAAGAGTACTTATTCTAGTTAGTTTAGCGACCGTGGTTTAGACTCCATAAAATATTTTATGGGAATTTTAGTTCGTCTAATTTTGTAAGAAAGCTAGTATTTGTTACATTTTATGCCAAATAGTGTCGGTAATATGTTAGTCGAAAGCGTTATTGACAATAATATATTAGATAATATGTATATTTACATTATTTACAGTAATAAAGTATAAAGATGAATTTTCTTCCGTTGTAGTTGTGATGATGGCGTAGTTGTTTCAACTCTCTTTAGTTTATCCATCCCGATATGGACGCGTAGAATGCCATATTTCGTGCTACAAAATGAAGCTTTTAGCGTCAAAGTCGCACAAAGTAGTAAGTACGACCACTTTACTATAATGAAGTAGTTTGTTGTCTACATAGGTAGATAGGTTATAGTAGCTAGACTATGAATAGACAAACTTTGAATATAACTAACGAAGGGTACTAACCGTTGGAGTAACGCTTACTTTCAGTCGTTTCGGTCAAGTACCCAGAATTAAAATATCGGCGACCAACTGTCTGCTAACAGTGCCAGCATAAACATCAAAATAATATGCAGATCGCAACATTCAGTCGCTAAACAGAGCCATTCCACTTCTTACATAGGAAACTCTAAGCTAATCTACTATTAGTACAGACCAGAGAAGAACAGATATTTTTTTAATGATATTGAATAATCAACTGTATTATAAGTGCCATGCAAACGAAACCGCGTGACGCTCGAGGAGCCGTTTGATGTCTACGTCGATGTTTGTATAATTTAGCACTCTTTGTCACTGAAAACAAAGTTAATTATTCAATGTGTTCGGAAAATCTAATCTACATTATTTTATAAAGAAAACTGAGAAGATTGTCTCCACATACTTGTAACTGCTCCTGTAGATGGGTCACGACCTCCTGTCTGACCTCATCTCTCACTTCCTCCAGCCTCTCTTCCAACTGCACCTCCATCTTCTACGTGATGACGTAGTAGCGATGACGTCACGCCGTTTAGTCACACACGAGCGTGTTAGTGGCATTCCAAGCATGCAGGAGAGAGACAGAATGAGTTTTAATAAGTGGTTGAATAGGGTGGTGGAGGGTGAAAAGTTTTTATTGAGTCAAATCGGATGGTGTCGCGTTGTGGGTTTAAAGATTACAAGTGATAAGTGACAATATGAGTAAAGATAGAATTTAAGAATTGAATTGACTTTTACAATAGTAGGTATGTAGATTTAAGGTATCTAATGCTGTGCATTTATTACATTTATTGACAACAAAACACCGACTTGACGAGTGGTCTTTTCAAAATAAAACAGATATTTCATAAAAACAAAACTTTCACTTTCTGTTTTAGTCATTAACTATGAGTAACACTCTTTAAATACTTGTTAGTAACAATCGGAAAACTATATTCATTCACCCTACATTTGCTATTCAACCCCAGAAATTACAATTTGTGCTATAGAAAATTAGACCTTTTCGCTGTAAACATAGAAGTGATATTTTATTGTGATATTTAAAAGTTTTCAGTGTGCAAAAGGCCATAATTCCAGGGTGTTTTTCTCATTCTTTCTGTGATCATTAATCCATTGTAGACCCGGGACTATATCTATGCAGCCAGGATTAGTTATAACCTAAAATCATGACTTCGAATGGCATGGCAGTTTGAAAAGGTATGGGAACCAGAACCAAATAAATGAAACATAAGTAGTGAAATTTTGAGGGCTGTTTAGTGTTATTTTAGAAGTACAAAAAGTACTGATTTTTTGCCGCAATAAATGATTTTCGATGTTGAATATAGTCCCGGTCTTTAGGTCTGTGTTGTCATAGCCAGAAGAAAGTTTTGACAGCCACTATAGGACAGATTACCTCAGGCTACCGTAAGCTTGGAAGTCTTTCCCCTGCATGCGGTTATGTACACAAAGATTATTTATTAGTAAATAAAATATTGGCGGCCGCCTCAAGCAGTATCCAGTTTTTTGTCATAATGCTCAAAGACTGGGAATTTGCAAAAGTTGTTGGTCAGCTGATACAACAAAGATCAACTGAAAGGAGATGGCTAAATGACTGCCCCAAGCATGTATAGGAATCTCACATTAACTCGTGATATTTAAAAAATCATTCATGAATTATTTACTGTTAAATAATTTCCTAGAACTTTCGTGAACGTTAACCATAAAAAAGTATATTAATTGCTTTTTGATTTACATGACAAGGTCAAGGGGAAATAACACTACTGCAAGCTAGGGAGGGGACTTATCGTTTTTTCCAGAATGTCAAATGAAACTGTAGGTAGGTACTTAAATCGATTTTTGATAACAGGTTTTTCTGAAACTAAGGCGTTCAATTCGGTGTCTTGTTTAGTTGCTGATTATTCTGTTTTCACAGGGTCTTGATTCGGAAAATGGGGTTGTTTTTAAAGTGACAATCGACTTTCCTCAATTCCTCTTTATTCTAATAAAAATCAAATAAAAATAACTGAAAGCTTCGGACTGTGCTTCTTCGTTTAATCTTACTTATATACCTATTTTGTGTCAGGAGTGAGGAGTGTGTGTGTGAGGAGCTCATGGCTAAGTAGTAACTGCCGCACAGGTCGATCCGTCAGGTTAAGCTACGCTTGCCGGGGTTGGTCTGTGGATGGGTGACCATCTTTACATACCGAGACTCCTCCGTGCCTCGGAAAGCACGTTAAGCCGTTGGTCCCGGTTGTCATTCGTGGATCTTTGACAGTCGTTACGGGTCGTCAGAAGCCCGAAAGTCTGACAACCAGTCTTACCAAGGGGTATCGTATTACCCAGTTACTGGGTTGTGGAGGTCAGATAGGCAGTCGCTCCACGTAAAATACTGGTATTCAGCTGCATCCGGTTAGACTGGAAGCCGACCCCAATATAGTTGGGAAAAGGCTAGGCAGATTGATTGATATACCTATTTTGTGTCGAAAAATATAAACTGAGTAGTAGTCGATAAAAACTAATTCAATTATTTCTTTCAACCTATTCGATTATTTTGTTGATTCTGTTACACTTGAAGTTCAATCGCTTCTCTATGAAAAAACAAACGTCAAATGCTACTTTCTAGTGTTTTATCTAGGTCAGATGTCATAAAACAGACAACATACGCCGTTTCAACGCTCTGCCGTTTTCTTGTTCGTTGTGCTATTTTATTTTATATGAAAGCCAATCAACAAATAATCCTTTAGATGACATATTGTCATATTACTGCAGCTGTATTGTGGGGAACAGAACTCTGGGATGTTGTTGTCATGTAATGACAGTGATTTGGTATCTGGGGTGGGCGAGACACTGAAACACATTATTAGCTCCGGCTTCATTTTTGGATAATATTCTGGTAAGAATCACAGAGTAACGAATAAATAAATAAATCGTATTTTTGTTGTTTTATTTCATTATCTTCATGTCCTTGGTTACTCAGAGCCTAAACTAGATAACGTAGTTTAGGCAGGATTTATCAATCATCCCATACCTACTTACTAAACTAAGTCTCCCTGGCGCGTTTGTCTGTCTGCCTACGGATGTATCAACAAACAGATTTTGAAGGGGTTGTCACTAGTAGGTAGATTGGTTCTTCCGGAAGGTTTAGGCATACATTCGTGTAGGATAATGAGTTGAAATAAAGACAGTTTTCACAGACAATGTATAAATAAGTGGTTAAAATGATGAACCTATTTGAAAATAGGGATTAAGATTAACAGACTGACCCAAACAACTATAGATTTTTGTATTTGAGATAGATAAACAATTCTGCTAGGTAGGATACATTATTATATATTCACGCAGGCTAGAGTGGTTTTTGCGCCGATTTTAAGCCCGTAATTACCTCTTTGTAGATATATACTCAAGTACCACTGTGCGAAATCAGGATGTGTCGCTAGCCAAAAGTAGGAGTTACACGAATATATTTTCAGGATTGTAACGATATGAAAAGTTCTTGAAACTTTTTTCATATTTCATATATTCAGCTATTTAGCATTACATATTGCAAGATTCCATGATTATACATTGCTGGAGCAGTCGTCTATACTTCCATTTAGCCATCTCCTTTGCCCAAAAAGGCGTTAATCGCATGAGTTAATGCCCCCTTCTGACGGCATAATAATGAGTTATTTTTTAAAACTGTACAAATTCAAATTCTAAATATTTTATTTCACATAAACCTACATGGGCACTTATGAAATGTCAGAAGCTAGGTGCACGGTTCTAAATGGTCGTTTCCTATGGAGAAGAGCCAGCAAGAAACTACGGTTTCTGTTATCAAAAGATAACGTCCAGTCTTGTCAAACTTTCAGTGACAGACTTTTTTTTTTCGTGTCAGCAAAGGCTCTTTCTTTCGAGTTATTAAAGCAACACCAAGTTAAATTCACAACATCAAGTAGGGGCCACACTGCACGACATTCAGCCACTAAAATATAAAGGCTATAATACAACAAATAAGTCTAACCTTCTCAAGTTCGAGGTCAATGTCCTGCTGGTAGAGTGACACATTAGTTTCAGTATTCTCTGCTGTTTGTATGTGCGCTTTTAGTTGCGTTATCTGGAAAGAAGGTGACAATATAGTATTACTTCACTATGACACAAGCCGTCCACAAAGTGAGCGCGCAAACTACTTCAACCGACATCATCCGATAACTAGGTACACATGCGCTTTCTTTTATGTTTGGTTCCATCGGCCGAGTTCGACCGACGACATACGAGCATAGTTCGGACGATGACGGATTAGGTGTACGCAAACCGTTAGTATCTCCTTCTTCTGTATCAGCATAAACTTGGCTGCACCAGACGTACATTTTACTATCGCGACTTGTAGCAAGTTGTAAGAAGTAAGAATTTGTAATCAACAGGAACATGAATTTCTGACTGCATTGAATATTATCTTGTGAGGAGCTTGTGGCTAAGTAATAACAGCTGCATGGGTCGATCCATCAGGTTAAGCTACGCTTACCGGGGTTGGTCCGTGGATGGGTGACCATCTTTACATACCGAGACTCCTCCGTGCCCTCGGAAAGCACGTTAAGCCGTTGGGCCCGTCTGTCATTTGTGGATCTTTGACAGTCGTTACGGATCGTCAGAAGCCCGAAAGTCTGTCAACCAGTCTTACCAAGTGGTATCGTATTACACAGGTACTGGGTTGTGGAGGTCAGATAGGCTGTCGCTCCATGTAAAATATGTATTCAGCGGCATCCGGTTAGACTGGAAGCCGACCTCAACATAGTTGGGAAAAGGCTGGGCAGACTGATTGATTGATTGAATATTATCTTGTTGACTTATTTGTTATGCAGACTACTAAGCGTGTTTTTGGCAAAACTGCCGAGGCCATAAAGAGTGCGTCCTGACGACGCATAGCTTGTCCTCCACGATATCTTATTTTTCGTATATCACATCGAAAAAATGCATGCCAGAATGGTTTATCACTTGTTTCAGTCATGCCATGGAACTTTCACCTCACCTGTTCGTCCAGTGAAGCGACCGTCTCCCGCTGCGTAGCTTGCAGCTCGTTCACATAAGCGACGTGCTCCGCTTTTAACTCGTCCATCTGCTGCTCATACTTCTTGCACACTTGCCTCAGGGATTGTTCTAGTTGTGTTGACTAGTAAATAACAAATTCATTAGAAATCCGTCTTTGTTCTGTATATTTTACTAAATTAATTAACTCTATAGCCTGAGCAAATGAAGCTGGCATTATAAAGAGTGGCCTAAATGAAGATGACATTGTGTAGGGTGTCCTTAAGGAAGATGACATTATACAGGGTGGCCCAAATGAACTGCTGTTTGGGATAGGCTGTTTGCTGACTAATCTGTAGTGCAAATAGTAGCATGCCAGAAGTTGTTGCTTCAAAGTATCGTTTTATTTTGACTGAGCTATAGAACTATCTCCACGATTGCATAGTCATATATAAGTTTATCAGAGCCCATTAAGAGTCGAAAGTCCACAAAGGAACAGCAATGTAGATCTTACCTCTAAACTTAGTGAAGGTAGTTGAACACTGCGCGTACGCCGTCTCCCACAGTCACCGGCAGCGTCGGTCGGAGCATCGAGTGACGTTGCAGATCCACACGGCGACGCACACGCCTTGTCACGCCACACCTCCTCTGAATAGCTGCAATGTCATAAAACAATGTAAGTGTAACTAACTGTGTGTGAGAGCGAAAATGATTTATAATTTCTGCCAAAGCAGATGCTGTGTTTAACGTAAAAAGGTGGAATAACAGTTCATTATAGTCGACAAAAATGGCTCCTAGCGACTGTTTTTCAGTTTATTTTCCCTATAAATACAAATGCAAAATAGCTTATAACGACGCGCCCCACTCCGCGATTACTGTACTGTAAGCTGTACTTTAGAACGGAGCGGAGCGGAGTGGGGCGCGTCGTCGTGGATTGCACTAACTATAGCTTATAAGCTATTTCATTTGAAGTTCATAAAGCGAAACAGATTAGTTTAGAGTTTACAAAAAAAAAAACATTCATATTCTAGCCAATCAACCTTAAAAGCACACTTTCAAACACAATCATAGAATACTTTAAATACTAATTTGGTAAATGCATAATTAGTAGCGATAGTACTCACCTTGGTTTTGGCCTTGGTTGCAAAAAAGATAGCATATAATTAGTATTTCATAGTAACCTTGATGTACTAAGCTAGACTTAACTGAGCTATAAATACTTGATTAAAGTCTGGGCAATTAATAGATCCTTGAATGTCAAGGTCAAGTTCATGTGAACTTGGCATTTAGGTGGCAATTCCATTACTAAAATAAAACGGAAGAGTTTAAAAAAGAAAGTAACTTATCAACTCACCTCCTTTCCATATCTGAACACTTCTTCTCAAAGTAGGTCCTCAAATTCTCCATCTCTTTCTCATGTTTTATGTCTAACTCCTGTCTAAGTGCCTCAATATCTGCATTACCCGCCTTTACAGAGGCCAACAGTTCCCTCAGTCGTCTTGTCTCTATTGTATGAGCTTGCTTGTCTTGCTGCAGCTGAGATTCCAACTCCTTGATCTCAGTATCACTGTCAATCCTCATCTTTCCTATTTCATCACACAAAATTTGTATCAGACTCTCCCTGAGCTTGTTTCTTAGATTCTCTTCAATATAACTGTCGAACTTATTTATTATTGCAGTTAGTTTATTTTCGAAACCAGTCTGGAATTCGTCTGATACGTCTGACGACCGTAGATCAGATTTGGAGTAGTTGACAACAATTTCTTCTCTGTCAATGTCTTTTTCCCCATTAGAGCTTTGGATTGAGGATCCTCCACTCATGATAGCTGAGTAGAACTTTGTGCTATCATCTTTAATCATACTTTGGTATTTCATTAAGTCCGAAAGCTGACCTTTAACAGTGTCATGCTCAGACTGAGATCTTTCCCCAACTATGTGTTGCAAGTTCAGAACTTCATTGGTAAGGTGGTCATTCTCATGTCTAAGGTTATCTCGTTCACGAACCGATCGCTGTAATGAGATGGTCAGTTCTTCAATTAATTCATCACGCTGCGTTATAGCGTCTTCCAAGTGCACAAGCTGAAAGGACAGAAAGCGTTCAATACATAACACATCCACATGAAAGCACATGTAAGCGGAAATATAAAAGGCTTCTTTTGAACACAAGAATTTGCCGTTTTAACAAGGATTTCATGTAATACTTTTGAATAAAATCAACAAATAAGTGTGCATAATTGAAGATATTCAAATAGTAATATATCATTTTCATTTTCATGTAATACTTACAGAAAACATGGCTAATATAAAAAATTAGAATAACAACACTTAAGTAAATAAAAGCTTCTTATCAATTAAACTGACAAGAATGTCATTCATCTTAAAATAGACAATAAATAAAAATAATTTCGCATAAAAACTGCTTGCATTTGCACTTGTAAAAAGTTTAACAAGTATCGATAGCTCACATAAATCCTTTTTACAAGCTTTATTTAACTTTTGATATTTTTCTATGTTCACAAAAGAAACAGTTCACAAAGTTTGATGCATTTTAACAATGCTATGACAAAAGTAAACAAAATGATATCTTTCATAGTTCTACATATTTAAAAGCAGTTTAAAATTAACCATTTATTCAAACACAAAGAAAAAAAAAGTTAATTCATGCTCTCAATTAACATCACTATGTAAGAACATAATATTTTGATATGTTTTCATAAAACAAGAAGTGTATGTTGTAAAGTGCCAGCACATAGCATGCCATTGGTGTGAGAAGCAGGATAAGGAAGCACAGTAATGTGAAAAAAAGGCACACACAGAAGCAAAACCCATGTATAACAACAAGTACCTTCACATGATACTCTTCACATATCGTCTTATAGTCTGTCAATGTACTAAAAGACATTGTCTCTTCTGGTGCCATAGACTTTGGCATAGAGGTCTCCTCTGGCTTATCATACACTTTCTCCTTCAATTCATCCTCAACAGTTATTTCTTCTACCAACAAGTCGGCCTCAATCTTATCACTTGATAGACTTTGTTTGTCCGGTGACATTTGTAATGAATTGTCAGTGGATAAGCATTGTCTCTCAGGGGACAATCCCAATGATTTGTCGCTGGATAAACTTTCTTTCTCTGGTGATAGTTGTAGTGATTTATCTGGTGATGGCTCTTTAGACTCTTCTTGGTCATCAAAAAACTCTTCAACTTTTATATTATCTCCAGCCCCAACAAGAAATGGCGATAACAAGTTTGGAAACACTGGGATAGGTTCAACATTGGAGTCAATGACAGTCCCACCCTCAGGTGGAGGCCCAAATATAATTTTAGCAGATGGAAAGGGAAATTTTGGAGCACCCTGACCTCTTATATCAAGCTTGATCATCTCTTCAGACCCAGAACTCAATTTATCTGGGGAATCCATTTTATCTGAATTCTCAGCTGAGTCTTGTAGTGACAGATCTGATTTATGGCTAGATTCAACATTTAGTGAATCCACATATTTATCACTTCTAGGAGATAGGTTTGGTGTGTCATGCTCACTTGGCTGTACCTTTTCACCTGATATATGTGATTTCTCATGAGTTTCTTTCGAAAGGTCTGACAACAACACCAAATTCACAGGGCTTTCTTCACTCAAAAGATGAATATCAGACACAGCATTCACATCAAGGGACAGGGATAGGCTCACTTTGCTAGGATCTTGTGTACTAGGGTTGTCACTGGTGGGAGAGTGTGGGAATGGAATGTTTAGGGAGCTGTGTTTAGAAGCCTTCTCCTGCTCAGGCTCCACTTTGAGGAGGCCCTGTATTCTGCTCTCATGGTCGGAATCTGTCGAATATTCAATTTTGGAGGGAATATGTTCAGAAATAGACTCCTCAGTCTTGCTATCTTCGACATCGTGTGAAATTGGGTTTTCTTCCGTGTTTTCACTGGCTTCTATACCTGTCTCTATTTCGTTTGTAATACTTCCTATAGTGGGTATCTGTTGAGAATGCACGACATCCGGAAGAATATTCTAAAAATAAATAAAAAATATAAATAAACGATGAAAAACTGCAGTCATCGAAGGTAGGAAGTATTATATACAAATCTTGAATGAAAATGTATGAAGTAATAATTATCACACATTGCTGTAGCGCAGGTAATTTTAATGAAGACAGGTAAGGTGCAGCAGCTATGCATCTCTAAACTATTTTTAACGTATTATAAATATCTTGAGGACAGATTGATTTCGATTAACTAAATTAATTTCTTGTTAATTACGTACCTTAATTTCAGACGTTTGTGGAGGAGATTGGTGGGGATCATCCATAATTTAATAAATTCATATTAAAATCAATCGAGTATTTCATAAAAAAAAGCCACCAAATTCGTTGTCAAGACGACGTTTCGACATTCAATTCAAACAAAATACAAACGCCATTTCAAAATTTGCGTTTCGTTAACTGCGTTGCAAGATCAGCATAAAATGGAAATGTATAGCTTGATGTGTAGCCGTATCATGAGCACAATTTTGCGGTTCAATGCTATGTACTGTAGTTGCAAGATTTTATTTATTTTAAAATTATGTACAATTTCACCATCACATTAGCAGTTTATTTCGCAACCTAGGTACATTACGTGAAAAGAAACGTTTTCTGAATGAAAAAACAGAATCCTCAATTCCTCACTCATAGACTAATAACTAATTAAAATATGACTTAGGAGATTCTCACTCGTGTAGTGTCTGTCTGTAAATTTTGTTTTTTTTTTTTGTCTAGGGCATCTCGTAGCTGACCTCTGAGGTCATGACTACTTAACTGGGCTTTCATGTGGCTGCCTTAAGCTACTACACTCAAAGCCTACAGCCAGGGGCAAAAACTATTCTAATTAAAACTAGGCGAGCGCTCACTAAGGGCACCCCATAAGGGTACAAATCTCGGCTTAGGACTTCGCTGGGGGGAGGACAGCAAGATGGGACAGGCTCGATCAAAGATAGTTCATTAGCTTTAAATTCCCCGACTAAAAAATTAGGCTTAATAACACCAAAGATTAGGCTCGCCAAGTGGAGTTTCCGTCTAGCTTTCATTTTTAAAATGTTATGCTCATTGAAGAAAGGTAACATGTCCCCTAAAGGGAACTTTAAAACAGAAGCGTGAAAGCGTGCACAGGCGTTTTGAAGTCTGAATCATTCTTTCAGTTTTTGACAGTACCTAGTCGTTGGCCATACACTGTGTCCGCATAATTCAACTTCGATAAAACCAAAGACTCTACAAGCAAGACTCGCAATCCTTCACTAAGATAGGGACGGGCTTTGTATAAAATCTTAAGTCTATAATAGCAATTACGGATAGACTCAGATACGTGTTTGTGAAAACGAAGCACCGTGTGCATGTTATGACCCAAATTACGTGCCTCGTAGACCCGTTCGATAGGCTCTCCCATAACCGTCACACAGCTGGCACAGGGTTTAAGCTTACCTAACTGGTTTTCGGTTCCAAAAATCATATACTTGGTCTTTTTAGGGTTCAAGGCAAGCGTGTTGGCATTGGACCATTGCACTATGTGTTCAAGATCAGTATAAGATCGTTTAATGCTTGTTCATAGTCTTCGGGCTTAAATGATATATATATACTTGTGTATCATCGGCAATAGAAGATAAGTCGCTGGAATCATTACTAAATAAGCTAACTCATTCTAAATGGATTAGTCCAGTTTTGTTTTCTAATAAGATACCGATTCTAATTATAGTTTATGGGATACCTACCTATATTATACCCATGAGACTGGTACTGTAGTCTGTATGTGGTAACATTATATTCAGAGTTCACTGATTATGATTCTATTATATTTCTTAATTGGGCAAGTAACGCCGAAGTCTATTCTGCCAATATCTAGTCACCTGCACGTCGTAAATCGCCTTTACATTATAATATACATAAACTCATGCCTTCTTCTCATAGGGGTAAACAAAAACTACAGAACGCCACCTGCCACGATGTCGACTTTATGTCGTTGTGATAAAGTTGATTTTTGTAGTGCTAGTGTTACAACTGATGTGTGGTTGGCTGCAAATAAGTACGGGATTCCAAAATAAACGAAACGCAATAAAGTATCATATTTTTATTTACTATTTACACATACATTTTAGGAAAAGCCACTTCTGTACAATCTCTATAATTATAAAATGCAACAACTTAATTTCGAATAAGGCCAATGTACGGTATGCATGAACGAATAACACAATAGTTTATATTTCTTTGTTTATGATTGTTATCAAGTAATAAAGTATACAAAACTATTCGACATACACACTATACACAACACAAGTCACAAAGCGAAATATAATGTTTGGCCCACAGACGATATTGCGTGGTAGACAACAAGAAATAAGGCTAAATCGACTTTAAACACGAGACAACGTAAAGGTACAAAAACATTAAATGCACGTTAAAAAACATGACAGCGAAAATATTGAAAGTATTACCAAACGAACGACGTCTAGACGTATTAAAAGTAATAAAATATTATTTAAATCAGCTGCAGTTTATGAAGCCTCTAGAACTGATGAGCATTTATAAACCGACGCCAGATTTTACTTAATTCACACTGAAAGTGTAACGTGGTGAAACAATACATTCAATACCCCAATAAATCAAGATACTGTTCTTACCGTGAACGTCGACACAGTTGAAGCTAGCAGAATATATATATAATAATGACCCTTACATTACACCACAGCAGACGCTGCATGGGTATGCTACACAATATTACTGCTGGCTAGAAAGGGAGAACCATTAATATCCAAACTGTTTACTTTGATTTTTTTACAATTCATAACATTGATCAGTGTGAATTAAATATTCATGAAACTGGCAGCACTAGTTCGTCCTCACTCAATATTACTAACTATCGAAAATACTCAATTCATACATTCAAAAATATATTCTAAAACTGTATTTAATTTTCTACAAGCCCTTTTATTTATAATTTAACAAAGCGTCTATTTTTAATACATTTTACTTTGTCTAATGAAATCACGTAGGTATAGACTTGTGCGGTAAGTCGCTTTTCTGAAAATGTCTTTGTTTGAGAACAACTTGAAATAAAATATACAGTATATTTTATTTCAAGTTGTTCTTGTGTTACCACAGTATAAATAAGTAACAGTATTATTATCTTCATAGAAAACAGCCGAAACGACGCGCTTCGAAATCTCAATGTAGGTATATCAGAACGGGACAGTATTCAAGATTTGAATGCGCAACGCACGGACGCGGAAGGTTTATCTACCGATCGGCTGTAGGTAATTATATCAAGGTCACTTCCGAGACATAATACTGTTACGTTTTAATACTGTGGTGTTACTGTACTATGTGTACCTATTTGTAAATCGTTTTACTGCTACATTTTTTTGACAACACTGTTATTACCAACGTCGTAATGATAAATTAGGTACCCTCATCGAACACCGACATAAGCCTATACCAACGTAACACTACTTTAAAACCATACATCTAATTTATTATTTCGTTTTCATATCTATCTAACTATAGCGATAATTTATGTGTTAAAAATAATTAAGTATGTCCAGACTTAGGTACTCACAACTAATATTACGTCACAGTGACAACAGTCTAACAGACTAGTATTTTATAATAATTTAGACATTATTGCTTGCTAAAACAGAAGGTGTTTAGAACTTGCGGTGTGTATACTAGGTACCTACACAATATACATTGTTTATAACGTAGCACAAAAACGGTCGTAAAAAAATCATGTTTTATTTATTAATAACGAAAAATTCACTGAATTGTATGCTATTTTATGATGTCTGAAGAAAATCAGAAAAAAACTTTATTTCAGACATTTTTCGAGACAGAAGTAGATTCTTAAATTCACATATTTCATGCGCAAAATATAATTTCTTGGCACAGCTTTTTAATGATACAAAACATCAAAATACACAAAAACACATCAAAATGTAACCGCGGGTCAAATCTGCCGATTTGTACAAAACGACCGTAACTTATACAAGTATTACTTTGTTTTCTACAATATGATGTAAAGATATATTTTCAATATAAATATATATTTTTCTATCTCATATAAATCTCTACTCACTCTGTAAAATGACTTTAAATACTTAATTATTAGTCTTCTTGCAGTGAACGAAGACGATATTTCTATTAAAACTAAGTGGTCACGTCATGCAGCCAGACTTGAAATATTTTTTTACCTTTAAAATGGATTTAGAAACAATATTGAATTATTATTATTATTTTATCAGAACATCATAAAATATAAACTAAAATGCAACTGAATAATTTATGTTAGGTAAGTGATATCATTATATCAAATATTTGGGTCATCCCAAAAGCAAGATTAACCTGGGTACTTATTTAACATACGTCATGAAAAGTAGGTGCAATTATTATTTTATTGTCAATCAAGCTGTCGAAACATTTAAATGGAAGAAAAATATTATCATGTTGAACAAACTATGGGAGTACGCGAGGACTTAGATGGCTTCCTTATCATATACCAAATGAAAAACATTGTCCTAAAAATCATCAAAACTCAAGCATACAAAGAAGTAAAGCCTGGCTTTAAGCTCACAAGATTGATTGAAAGTTCGACTGTTATTTATTGAAGACTTCTCACAATTTATTGTACTGGCAACATTATTAACATTTTTGAGTGGGTATTTTGTAACAGTAATTAATTAAATATTTATCAAGAAATAAAGATAAACTAATCACGATGCAATAAAAGATTGACACGTTTATTCCATTGTGTCTAGTAACAGTATTGACCCACGTTCAATAAATATGGCATTTTTAGTATCGTCACGAAAAAGTGACATGTTTACTTTTTAATGGTGCCGTTTGTCTCCGTCAAATAGTTATACAAAACAATTGGTTAGGCAGACAGGGCCCCATGAAACATTTTTAGTACACCATTAATAATTCGCTTTGGTAACAACCTTGATTTGAGTTAGCACATCCAAAATTCATTTGAACCGAATGAAAGGACCGTGCGATGCGAATGGCGTAATTTTAGAACACATCGTGCAATATTTTAGTAAACTATAATAATTCCTTTACTTATTACGTATTAACATTACTCTTTTACAAAAATATGCAACCAAGCTTTTTTATTATTAGGTATAACATAACGTGATAACTGTTAACATAACCCTCTCATGAGCTTGTGATGGGGTGTTTTTTTAAAAATGTATTGTCGTTCTGCGTGCACGTCACGCAGGTTTAATGTTTGTGTTCCGCAGTAACTATAGAATAGTACAGAATAATTAATATCGTTCGTAGGTGCGGTAGGTTGAACCATGTCAGGGGTATGTTTACAGTAATTGGCGTCTTTACGATAGGTATTCAGGGATAATTTGGCTCAATAAACTTTCGAATTTTATACCATAAGGAAGCAAAATACCAAATATACAGTACAGTAGGTATTTTGCTTCCCTGAATAAAGTATACGTGCCTTTTACAATGCCTTTTAGGGATAATCCAAGTGCTTTTCGGCAAAACATTACTACTATGGGAATTGCTTACAGACAAAGAAGTACATTTATGTGGGAAGAACGAAGTGTTTTGAGCTCATCACAACAGCGTCGATCATTAAATATGTGTGTAAAGTGACTGGTTAAGTACCTACGAGTATTTAGCTCAGCTTCATTATATTAGTTACAAGAAATTAGATATAGATCCGCGATTGATATAGAACCTTCACGATGATTTAACGAATAATTTTGCGGTAGGTGGCTTGGAAGCATATTATCAGGGCCTCAAGTCTGCTATTACAGTAGTGTCAGAATGTTCTATCATTGATTTCATAATTGTTGATTTTGACGAGTTTGGTAATCTACTAACATATTGGCTTCATTATGACTTTCCAGTGGTCAGCCACTGACACTCCATTGAAAGAAATGGCATCTATTGGTAATCTCGTACATAATGAAAAATTAATGACTGACTTAGGCGGTAATCTGCTAAAATTTTGACAGTTCCTTTGATCAGTAGCCTACCACGAGAACGTCAGTGTGCAGTCATTTCTTTTAATTCGTTACGAGTATCGTGTTTTTGGAATACAATGATCAACCAATGATCGACCATTATGAATTTAGCAGATTACGAATTTTTAGCAAAATGACAATGGGATCATGTTGGAATGACGAATTTATAAAAATAACAGACTTGGGCCCCAGTTTTAGTCTGGCTGACACACAAACATTTTAATCGTCAAATATATTTTAACATACATTTTGAACACACATAGCGACCGGTATAGTAAAAGTGCCTTAAAGTTTTGAATACCTTGCAATGCCACAATATGGTGTTACAAACACATTACAGCTCGTATTTTGCATTAAAAATATTATAATTTATAAGCCACCTGAAATTACTAACATTTCGACTGAGCTTTAATTTACAAACCCTCTGTGCAAATGTTACAACATTTAAATATAGGTACACTTAAAGGATCGCTCGCACAATCGATCACAATCTAAAGGCAAAATATTGTAAGACACTACACGACACTTCACCAAAACCGTTATTAACCCTGAATAAAGATATCTAGTACTTTTTTAAGGACGCTGATAGTGGCAGTCACATTAATAAGACGCCACGCCAACCCGCACGTGATCATTGGTCACTTGATGTCATGATAAACATCAGTGACTAAAGATGACGTGTGAGGTGTCGATAATGTGTCCTTGGTTTAACTTGAGTTGGTACTTCTTGGATTACGCAGAGGTCGATGCTTGCTCGAAATGCTTGCTTGGTGCATGTTATGTACAAGTGCTCGCGTGTGCTGCAGTCAGGTTTTCTGCTCTTGTTTTTCGTCTTCCTCCTCTTCTTCCTCTTGCGCCATCAGCTGCCTCGCTAGTTTTAGTGCCTGGAAGGAGTTTTGCTATATTAATACATTTGTTTGCTGAGTAAGGAAACCATAGTGGCAGTGGTCTGGTCTGTTAGAACCGACTTGCCTAACTATGACAGCAGACATCTTATGATTAAGAGTAATCATTACAGTCATAATTAGCAAGTAAAGTAAAACTAGTTCCTTATATTAAGTGTGTTGATCACATTCAATATGTGGAAATAAACACGATAATAATAGTAGATTTTACAACAATTGCACAAAACGAACCATTTTTATGAAACATTTGATAAAATGGTTTTGTGCACGAGTTTTAAACTCTGCTTTTCACTTCGATTGCGAGAAAATAAAACAGTAGTATACCATAGCATTTCTTTAATTAAAATTCAAAGTAAAATTAAACCACATTGATATTAGGCTTGGGCTGCAGATCTATATAGCCTATATTAAATGTATGCCATCCCCCCTCAATCCCCCCGCCGGAAACGTATAGTTTTGTTTTTAATTTTTTTTTTGTATACCAGTCTTGTCATAGAAAATGTGTATTCTGAAGGTTCTGGGGGGTTCAAGAGTGAGGGGGAGGGCAAAATGTGGATGGGGGATGTAGTCCCGCATCATTTTCCATACTGGAAATTATTTTGTTTGTATGATTTTGCACTGTGTACTGAGTCGTACTCCGGGTGTGCTCCCGCCAAAAGCTCTCGGTCACCCCTGAGTGTCGCTACAACACACTCGACCTTCGCATCGCTTTGGAGGTCGCCGGCTCGCTTCGCTCGCCACCTCCCCCCTTCGCTCTGCTCGGCCTCGTGTGGCTTGCTCCACTCAGGAGCTCCCTCCAGCTTCTGGCTCCCGCATTTATAAAAACACTCTAGGGGTAGGGACCAAAGACTACGTGGGGTCGGGGTGCCCCGTGTCGGTTTTGAGGCTAAGTTCTGTCTACGTAGGTAATAAGTAAAATAAAATCTTAACCTACACTATATTTACCTTTGTTGTGTTTTCTTTTTCCAAATTTGGATTCACATTATTTGTAAACAATAATGTGATAAGTATTAAAAAAAAGCAGTTGTGTTCCTACACTAACCTAACCTAAAAATTTGGATTTTCGTAAGTTTTTTTTTTTTTTTTAAACGGCGTCTCCTGCAAGAAAAGTATGTTGCATAGGTATCAGAAAACCCCCTAGAACCCCCTAATATCCTCACTTTTCGTCCAGCGAGGCAGCACGTTTCTAAACCCAACCCCTTTTATGGAACTCTCAAGTGTCATCAGTGTTTATGGACATTGAGACATCATAATGGGATGATCTACTCAACAAAACGCGTAACATTACAGCAATTAACATTTGAACCTCCATTCCCTGTCATTATCATGTGATATCTCGATATGCATCATCATCTTGGGTCATAAGATCAACCGCTGGTTGTAATAAGATCTTAATGAGATGCAGACTACACCGCACTGGTGCACTGGTGAATAATAAATAATGATTCTATATGTTTATTCCTTCCCAATTAAAAAAAAGCATCATAAAACATTTTGGCGCCGAGAATAAATAGAATGAAAGCGAGGCTAGTCTAGTTAGCGAGGATCCGTAGTTTAACGACCAATTTTGTTTATTAAAGAAAATTATTTGTAAGTCAATCTACAATAAATTCGGAAAAGCATCCTGCATATTACTAAAATAGGTTACACATGGTTCAGTGGAGTGGTTATATCCATAAATAGTATCAGTACATAAGAGGATACTAGTAATCTAGGAAATCTATTAATAGTTCTCTTAAAACACTAGCAGGAAGTAAAGGGGACAGGTCCTATTTTAAGAACAGTGACCACACGGAGGATAGGAAACGTTAATCATACCTACTTTAAATGTTATTGTTCCAACAAGGCATAGATAGGTACTTGCTGTGTGGACTCTCTAACTAAAACTGGATTATCTCTGATATCACCTTATGTGGACAAAGAATTAAATAGCCTAGATAAACACAAAGTATATTAAAATCAAGTTTCAAATGTGCATACTTTACATAGTCCTTGGTAAACATTTTTTATTGTAAAGTAATTGATTAAGCAGTATCAATTAGATATAAAAAAAACTGAAACAAATTCTGTGTAATTAAAAAGAGCTGTGATAGTGTGAATGCTTCTAGATAAAATTGTAAACAACAAAGTTGTTTGAAGAAAAGCAATCAGAATATAACTGGAAATATCAATTAGGTAATCAGCATTCTACTTAAACCCTAACCTCATTAGAATTACTTCTATAATGGCTTGCTTATGCTTATCACCTTTATATGCAAAATAATTATGATGCACCAATCTATTCTGTTAAAAGATAAAACACCATATTCACTACTAACCAGTACTTTGTCGCAAGGTAATTTAAATTTTCCAAAAAAAAAATGGATGTTTCATCAAAATAAAGGCCAATTTTTTTAAACACCTTGCTGAATACATTAACTTTTCATTATTTTCTTTGAGGGGTAATGTGTTCCGGTAGAACTTCGTGGAGCATTGCCGACGTTTGGCTCCCAGACTGGAGCGGGCCGGGGCTGCCTTGAAGCGGCTCCTGCCCAATCTAGGGGGTCCATCCAAACGCCTCATGCCGGAGGCTTTACGCAGGGGTCGTGCGGTCCGTGGCCCTTTACGGGGCACCGGTATGGGCGCGTTCGTTGAAGCGGCGGTCCCAGAAGTCATGGCCACCCGGCTAGTACCGGCGGGGATACCGCACGGTCTCCGGTGAGGCAGCGAGCCTCCTTGCCGGATTACCGCCATGGGATCTAAAGGCAAAAGTCCTCGGCACAGCGGACAGAGCTCCGGCGGTATCTCATGGCGAGTGCGATTGTCGCAACCCAGTGCTGGGCACGCCACTATTGTGGCGATAAGTCCCCTCTTTGAAGAGTGGTTAGAGAGCCGCCACGGCGTCCTCACCTTCCCCCTTACGCAGGTCCTCACCGTACACGGTTGTTTCGGGAGGTTCCTGTTCCGTATCAGGAGGGAGGAAACGCCCGGGTGTCATCACTGCGTGGATCGCCCGGAGGACACGGTGGAGCATAAGGTGGAGGTCTGCCCGGCTTGGTCAGAGCACCGCCGGGTCCTCGTGGAGGCGATCGGTGGCGGGGATCTCTCGCGTCCGGCCTTGGTCCAGGCCATGGTACGAAGCGAGAGGGCATGGGAGGCCGTCACCTCCTTCTGCGAAGCAGTAATGCTCGCGAAGGAGGAGGCGGAACGCGTGAGGGAGAGGCAAACTTCGCGCCCTCACGGCCCTAGCCGCCGCTGGAGACGCCCTGGGCGTCGTGAATCGCAAGCCGATTCAAGGCCACCGTAAGCGCGGGCTTGCGGACGGTGAGCAATGGGTAGCTCGCCGTCCGATAAGGACAAAGCCCGGGTCGACGGCGCGTTGTGTTCCACGCGCGACTCAAAGTGTTGGTGAACCAATAATTATTGGTTTTGGTGCAAAAATGTAACCAACAGACAGTGTTACCAACCCTACTATTTTAACAATAGTTCTACTATTTATTCAATGGCATCTCTGTTTTTTGTACTTTAGGCGAAACTGAAGCACAAAACCTAAAATACTTGTTTCTTGCTTTTCATGCGGGTACAAACCAGGTATACCATCTACTGATTCTGGTGATTAACCTTAAATTTATTTTTAAAAAAGTTCTTTTTTTATGCGTACTGTTCTGAACTTACCTGTTTTCTACTGTTTTTTTTATGGTTGATTTGCTGGTGTCTAGTTTGGTAGAGTTAGCAACACTGCCATTAGACTATTTTATATAGTTAGCATTGATTATATTTCACATGTAATAAGAAAAACATTTTAAAATCTGAAGATACTAAACCTGATCTGCACTTCTACCAGATACGATTTGATTTGATTGCATCTTCATGCTGAAATATAATATGTGATTTATCTACAACTTTGACATTTAATTGATCTATGTTTAGATACTATTCTAAGTGCAGATAAACTTGCTAGTACAAGTTGGTTATCAAAGTCACAGAGAAAGGGTTACACATGTTCAAGTAGATAGCAAAACAAGCAGTCTTGCTATCAACTTGAACATGTAACTCTTTAGTATTTACAACATTTACCCATTGATATATTAAAAAACCCAAGATACACACAGCGTCTCAAAAACGTCCGCAAAAAAAGAGCGCACAAACTAAAATTGTGCGCTCATTTCAAATAGTAAGATCAGGTCGCACGCGTCATTGCCCGAATGTTAAAAATGCCGAAGTGATGCTTGAAAAATTAAAAAAAAAAAATATGTCAAGAACGTAAAAAAGGATGGGATATCGTACTTTCGGTAAGAGTTTAGAGGCCAAGCAAATTAGAATTTTTCTCGAAGAATTAATTCTTAGCAAGCTGGAAATCATTTTAATGCCTTCATTTGGTCCTAAATGCGTGTAATCAGAGTTAGCCCAATCCCAGGAGGTGTGCATAACTTTTGGGAGCCCAATAACCGCGATTTTTTTTCTTTTTTCAGTTTTTTTGCATGTAGCACAAAAACGGTACGTCGGTCGGGCGGAAATGTATTTCATTAAATATGAAAGAGGGTCAAATTCTGCGTCAAATGAATATCTAAAACTTCAAATTCGGTTCAGTGGTATAGTCGAAATCAAAAAGGTTAGAAACTGGGAAAACGCATTTAGGTGCAAACTAACATTTTGGGACCAACACCAACCAAATCTTACACGATCAGCAATATGGGTGTACCAAATGACGTTGTACGACTGACGCCGGTGTCACTTTGATGCCATACAAATCTTTTGTGACCTGTCCAAGGCATTTGACTGCGTAAATTATGAAACCTTACTCTTGAAACTTTAGCATTACGGACTAGGTAAACTTGCGCTTAGTTTAGTAAAATCTTATTTAAATGATAGACAACAGCAAATTCAATTTAATGGTGTCAATTCACTCGATCTAAAAGTAAAAATGGGTGTTCCACAAGGTTCGATCTTGGGTCCTTTCCTCTCTTTAGTGTATATTAATGATCTACCCCATTCATTAAAAAACAAACCACAAATAGTGTTATTTGCTGACGATACTTCCCTAATTTTTAAGATAAATAGACGTGCATCAAATCTTGACGACGTAAATAACGCCCTACTGCAGGTCCAAAATTGGTTTACTGCTAATAATTTAGTATTAAATGGGAAAAAAACTAAATGCATAAGATTTGCTTTACCGAATGCTAATAAAAAAGTAGTGATTGTGATATAGTATTGAATAAGGAGAAACCAAAATTCGTGGATAAAACTGTTTTCCTGGATTTTTCCTAGATCACGCTCGACTCAAGGCTTCAATGGGGTCCTCATTTAACATCTCTTGCAGGACGGCTAAGTTCAGCAGAACAGACAGCTGTGCTGCTGGGGAGTTTGTTGCGCCACTTCTTCTTCCCAGCGAAAGCACTAGGAAGTGGTGAAGGGTGGACGTTTTGTGGGACTGCCTTATGTAACTTTGACGTTCGAAAAGTGCTGAGCCTAGTTTGAATAAATGACTTTTGAATTTTGAATTTAAATTTTTGAATTGAATTTTGAATATGCTGTAAGAAAAATCCGTCAATTTACTGATATAGATACCGCAAGGCTAGTCTATTTCAGTTACTTTCATAGTATCATGTCTTACGGTATTTTACTATGGGGACGGGCTGCAAATATCGACTCGTTTTATGCTGCAGAAAAGAGCTATTAGAGCAGTATATTGCCTCCTCAAAAATATCATCAAAAATAGAACAGACACTCATAAAACATTTAATCAAATAAATGCAATAGATCACGATGGCTGTATTTTAAAGGATCCGAGTCAAATAGCTAACTCTTTTAATAATTTTTTCATTGATACTGCTAATATAAAACCTCAACCTGCAAGAAATACCAGCTGCTCATCTCAACCCTCCAGGAATGGTTCCAGTATATTTTTGAACCCATGTTCTGACCCTGAAGTATTTCGTATAATAGTATCCCTAAATAATAAAAAATCGGTAGGGTATGATGAGATCTCTACGCACATACTCAAATTATGTGCAGAAATAATAACACCAATACTGTGCCACACAATCAACTTATCTCTATTTCAGGGAAACTTCCCGGAAAAATTAAAATTTTCAATAGTTAAGCCCCTTCATAAAAGCAAGAGTACACTAGATAAAACTAATTATAGACCTATCACTCTTATTCCAATATTCTCAAAAATTTACGAGAAAATAATGCATAGTCGTTTAGTTCAATTTATAAATAAACATAAAATTATTAATGAAGAACAAAATGGGTTTCAAAAAGGTAAGTCAACAACTTTGGCAGCATTCTCTCTAGTCAGGTCGATAACAGATAATATAGATAAAAAACGCTCTGTTTCAGTAATCTTCCTAGACATGAGCAAGGCTTTTGATCTCGTTAACCACTATACACTGCTAGATAAATGTGAGCGCTACGGCATCAGGGGCCCAGCGTTAGAATGGCTAAAAAGCTATCTACGCAAAAGACAACAATGTGTAGAAATATCTCATATAAATGATAAACTCGTTGCGATGACATACAGATCCTTATTTAAACACAATGGGTCTGGAGTACCCCAAGGAAGCATCCTTGGGCCTCTTCTCTTCCTTCTATATATCAATGACTTACCAAATATAACAAGCCATAAATGCGTACTATTTGCAGATGACGTGTCAGTAATAATACCGGAAAATAATAAAACATTTCATCAACAAGAAGTAAATCAAACTATTAACGATATAATAAATTGGCTAAATGGAAACAACTTAAAAGTAAATTTATCTAAAACAAAATTCATCCAATTTGCAAACTATAAACAAAACCCCCCAAAAATTCATCTAAACCATAATAACGAAATAATTAACAAAGAAAATAGTATAAAATTTTTAGGTCTAACATTAGATGAAAATTGTAATTGGGGAACACATATTGAAAACCTATGTAAAAAAATAAACAGATTTGTATACGCACTAAGAGAACTACGTAAAACAGCGAATGAAGAAGCTGCACTCAACGCCTATCACGGCTACGTAGCGTCTGTATTGAGGTACGGTTTACTCTTATGGGGTAACTCGTCACATTTCCAAAGAGCTTTCATAGCGCAAAAAAAATGCTTGAGAGCAATAACTGGGGCGCCTCCATATGAGAGTTGTAGACCAATCTTTCAAAAGTTAAAGGTTTTAACGCTAGCTTCTATTTATATTTTAGAAATAGCCATATTTGTTAGGAAGAATTCACACTTCTTCTCCACAGTAACCGAAAACAATAGATTTACAAAAAGGGACCCCACCAAGCTAAAAAACCAATTTTGTAACAGCGCTCTCCACTACAGAAACAGCTACCTTATGTCCATAAAAATTTACAACCATATTCCAAAAGTAATAAGAGAACTACCATTTAATTACTACAAAAAAAATCTAAAAGCGTGGCTTCTCCAAAATACATTTTATACACTGAAAGAATTTTTTGATTACAAGAGTAATACATATTAGATTTATTTAGTTTTATAATATCTACAAATATTGTTGTTGTTGTGTTTAATTTTATTTTATATTTTAATAGTCTAAATGTCTAAATGTAAATGTGTGTCTTTGTGTCTATAGTCTAAGCGTTTGGTATTGTTATTAGAATATAAGTAATAAATAAGTTAGGTTTTAACCATGTAAATATTCGTATGCCGCTTTTAGCGGCGGATGTGCCCTGAACATAATTACTTCACTTAAACAACTTGTATGTACCATATCTGACGAATAAATATCTTTATCTTTATCCGCAGGCGCGATTCTCTAAGGGAACTGTTGTGAAAAATATTAACATCATGACGGTACCTTGTCAATATATCTGTAGCGGTTACACCGCCACATACGCACTACGCATCAAAGACATCATCGTCACACAAATCCTGCATCGCGTAATTAGAGTTTACCGCGCGAACGCATATATAAGACTATCCGAGATCAACAATTGGGCAGTTGCCCGCCAGACACAACACCCGTCTGGTCGGAGGATCCTCCCTTTTCTATGGTGGATGAGTGAACTTTACACCCTGTTCCTCATGCCTCTAAATATCTCTATTATTTATCATGTACATCAGGAAAAATCTTAATATTTTCAGTAAAAGAGGTGAAAGACACAATTATAGTACTAGAAATAACATATAATACAATAGATGTAAGCCTGATGCAAAAATGAAAAAAAAAAACTGCCAAAAATGCAGAAGCATTCTCGAGACAGCGCGCGGCCTAGCGAGCACTGATGCTCCCGCCCGCCCGCCGGCGAAGATATCACTTCTCACGCCATACCCTGCACCGCATACCGCACCGATGAACGTTACACGTGCGTGTAGGTAAAGAAACCCGCCCGACATACGCGACAATCACAGTCAAAGTGTTAACCTTGTTAGTTATTTAGTTTCGATAACAACAATACCTATAATATTTGTTTAGAACACACTTCTATATAAATTTAAAATTTTTAAAAAGTCAATATGTATAATCAATCCAAACTTTTTGATTCACCCTCATTTAGCAATAGATGTTTACAAAATGTGTGATATTATGATGATTGTTATTGTTGAGTTCTTGAATTATTTTAACAACAATGAAATATTATATATCCTTCTTTGTAGTTTTACGACAATATAGTAAGTAAGTAGAATAAATATGAAAAGGACTACAGTAGTATTCCTGTTTATGAGAGTACCTAAGAATGTAATAATGAGAGCACTAATAACTGTGCACACGGCAGGTCATGACTAGCATATTAATAGCTTTACTTACAATGCCAAACACCTATTTATGGAAGCATATAATAACTCATTAGTAGTCTTTATAGTACATACACCGTTAGCTCTTAGTTTAGGCTTCATTACACTATGTCTAATTTATCAAGTATGAAAATTTATTAACAGCCGCATGGATTGATCCTTCAGGTTAAGCTACGCTTGCTGAGTCTGGTCTGTGGATGAGTGACCATGTACCATCGAAGAAGTTCATATCTATACATCGTAAGGACTATTTTTGCTTGCAGCGCTCGGTCGCTATAGAACCGGGGCGGTAACAGATGTGCCCATCGTGTTCACGGGATTTTGTTTTCAAACTGCTTAGATATGAAGTTCTTCGATAGTTCATATACTGAGACTCCTCCGTGCCTCGAAAATCATGTCAACCCGTTGGTCCCCGCTGTCATTCATGGATCAGTGACAGTTGTTACGGGTCGTCAGAATCCCGAAAGAATTATGCTTATGGTACTACTTTCCCAAAGACTGGTGTCAATTACGCATTTCGCACAAGATTGACATTCTCATAGGAGGAGCTTGCTGCGCGCTATGCTTGCCGGACTTGGCCTGTAGGTGTGTGAATATCTTTACATACTGAGAATCTTCCGTGCCTCGGAAAGCGCTTTGAGCCGTTGGTCCTGGCTGTCATTCGTGGATCACCCAGTTACTGGGTTGTGGAGGTCAAATTACTAGAATACTAGGCACATTGATTGAATGTGAGCTTGTAGAATTATTTTGAATAACATGAGATAAGATATATTTAATATTGGTAAAGATGCAAATGTTCTGCAATAAAGATGTCAGTGATGATTTAACTGACATCTATTTCTGCATACAAATGAAGAAATTATTGTAAGAAATAATTGTATTGATGGTCAGTGGGTCGTCTTACGGGCGGATTTGTAATACTGCAAACGGTGACCTAATATTGAGTTCACACCCACAACATGCACTTGTGTATTATCTCACCTGGAACTCATTGTAGTGCATTTTCCGTTTCTTCTCGAACTCGATCCGCTTCAGGCGCTCCTCCTCGGACTCCGCCATGTCCTCATCACTAGCACACGCATCTGACTCCGGTTCCGCACACTTCGGCGGCTTGTTCATACTGGCTGTTAACTTTGCCGCCAGTATGTTCGCATCAAGTTCGTCGGCCGGCACCAAATCACCGTCCGCGGCTTCCGAATAAGGGGTCTTAGGCTCGTCCACCTTCATATGTCCATAATCTTTATTCGGCGGATGAAAAGTTTCCATAATATTCATCTCGTCGAACCTTTGCTCTTTCGATCGCTTGCTTGTGGATGGCGTTCCTGAGGCCGTTGTGTCCGGCCCGTCAATACTCCGCGACGTCTTCAAAATGCCCTTAGAGGGCTTCTTCTGTAAATTTTGCGCCATTGTGTTAATTTTACATTGACATTATACGATTCTAGGCTTGGAATTATTAATCTTTTAATTTTTCTGCATTGACAAGAGAACAATTTCTACCGTATCTGACAGATGCACGACAGATGACAGCCTAAGATACTAGCCCTTAGGGATGGGTCTAAAATTAATAAGCTGCTAAATTAACACTGCTAATTTTTTTTAGTGTCAACACCTGCTAAATAAGTTCTGGGATAGCTGTTAAATATAGCAGTCACAACTCACAACAAAGCAATAATGGTCCGGCAGATTCAGTCACAGTTAGATTGATAAGTTTGAGCAAGTTGATTTAATTAACTGCTAAGTGCTAACTGCTGAATTCGGAATTGTTACATTTAACTAGTGTTAAATAAGACTAATCTTCGTTACGAAGGTTTACGCGGGTTTGTTTGTGGTAGATAGTGTTGTGAGTGAAAATTCCATTTGTTTGACTGTTTGTATATTGTGTATACGCCAACAGGAAAAGTTGACAGTCCTAAGCCTGTGAAAAGTATGAAGGAAATGAGAATTAATTACGTTAACAATCTGTCTGTGATTAAATTTAACAGTTGCTAAAAATAACTGATTTTAACTGCTAAATATTGTTAGCATTATCATTTAGCAGTGTTATTATTTTTTAACGTTTAAGCCCATCTCTACTAGCCCTGCATTCCGAGTTACGATGTAATCGATTTGAGCGTGCTAACAGTCGTACCGTATTAACGTGAACGCGATAACGTTGCGTCTTGAATCGACATAGATGACGTCATGACGTGCGCCATCTTGCGATAACGCCGACCATGCCTTTTACAAATATCACCGTGGGCGCTGTCAAAAATGACAGTTGTGCTGTTTTGTTTTGACTCGCATCATATCTTTAAACTAACGTGGCATCGTGGCATTTTCGAAATTGTGCTTCTGGCTACCGTTCGCTACCTAAACAAAGAAGAAGAAGAAATTGTAGTATAAACACAAAGAAATATGATAAGCAAGTTTTGACGTTGAGCGAGTACTGTGAGTGCGTTTACCAGCGTTCCGAATTGTTGACAGCCCTCAGCTGTCATTATCGTGATATCTTACTCGGAACGCCAAATATCGATGTCAGCGCTGTGAGCGATTATGTTCTAATTCGGAAAGCGGCCTAGGTGTGGGCGCTGCGACAACGAACCGTTTACAATATCCGTTTTGTGTACTATGAAACCGTTTTACGTCCTGGGTTCAAACAGTCTTCGTTGCAAAAACCAGTCTTCGAATTACACGGTGCGATTTTTTATTTTACACCTAAGATAATACAGTCGAGAACGCAATGCCAATGATTCGACTATCCATCACACTCGTCACGTGGCGTCGTCGACGTCGTTGTCCATTATGTTCCGCGTTCGTATATCAGAAGTTTACATACCAGTCCTTACAATAAAAAGTGAACTTTTGTCAATGAAATACAGATGTGTAAACAAAATAAAAATCCTTAAAAAAAACTCAAAATAAAATACAGACAGTCGATAATACACGCATCAAAAGTGTCTTGGGAAAAAGTACATTTTTAACTTTTAAAAAATATCCAATTTATTCACCAAATCTAGTCTTCCAGACTGGCTTCTTACTTTAATTCTTGTGTTTATAGTTAACATCTTAACCCTATTTTTTGTAAAGATTAAATGCAATATTTCGTATCCCCATTTCACTAGCATGTTTAGTTTTTGAGATTGTTTTTTTTTTTAAATCGTCTTTTTTTCAACTGGGTATTTAGAATAAAAAAAACATTTCTCTGAAACTAAATATGATACGCAATTGTGACCAAAAACATCGACGGCGTTTTTATGCTGCATATTTTAGAGAGATTCAAAAGTGTCAACCCTAGCAAAATAATTTAAGAAAAATGGAATTTTTTGCCAATTGTTGGAAATTAACCAACAAAAGGCAAAAATGAGGAATGTTTATAGTAAATAAAAAAAATGAATCACACAATCAAAGCGATTTGGCATGCTTAAAATCAGGTCATCAAAATAACTTTGAGGAATAGCCAATCTCGTTCTTTCTAACAAGTCAAAAGTTGTTCTGGGCATACCCCACAACAACTTTTTGACTTGTTACGGCAAACTCAGCAGAGCTCTTCTTTGGAGTATATCCCATGCACAGATCCCATGCGTGGTCAATAGGGTTGAGGTCTGGCGATTGAGCAGGCCACGGCAGAACGTTGATGCGAGCAACGGCAAGAGTGCGTGTTACGACTCTAGCCGTGTGTGGACGTGCATTGTCGTGCATTAGTCGAAACGAATCACCAACCGGCTTCGCAAAGGGATGATCACGTCTAAAACAATAATCTCCGCATAAATCTGAGCATTGCCATTGCCCCTGATCCAAATGAGATTGGTTCTGCCACAGATCCAAATACGGGCCCAAACCATTATTGTGCCCCTTCCATATGAATGAACTCCTTGACAACATTTAAAACGTTATTGACGTCCAGTTGTCCTCTAAACTCGAGTAAGTCTTGTATTCGGCCTCAAAGCAAACACAGCGCCAGTCTTCTTCCTTCAAATTTCTGTGTTCGCGAGCCCATTGTAAACGGGCCCTACGATTGCGGGGTGCTAAAGGTGGAACTCTCAGCGGCCTTCGGGAACGCAGACTCACTTCACGTGAACGATTTCGTATGGTTTGGTCGTTTAACAGCAAGCTTGAAGAGCTGTGGAGCCTCGTATCCAACATCATGGCGGTTATGGTACGATTCCGTCGAGCAGTATTTTGGATGTACATACCGGTCCTGTCTGCGAGTGGTGATGCGAGATCGTCCTCCAACTCACTCGGCAACGCTGCCCATGTCCAGAGGTGGCTTGTGACGCTCTGTGTAGTGCCAAGAGAGTGACAGCCACAGTACGTTGTCTGAAACCAGCTTGCAACATTCCAACGGCCCTCATCATCTCTTTTCATGTCAAATGATGTCGTCGCTCCATATCGATGCAATTTTTTTCAGTTCCGATGCACAAGTAATGGTTTTGTAAAAACGCTACTACTTTAGGCATCCTGATTGAAAGCTGAATTACTATTTTTAATCAAAATGTAAATAAAATTATTTATTCAAATAGTGAAATTCACTAAAAGAATCAATACCGACCCAAAAAAGTAAATAATAATCCTCAAATGCGGCGATACTCTAACGTACTTGATCCCTAGACACTTGATGTGTGTTTATTACCAGATTACCAGTTGTCAATGCTGTCGTTCGTGATGCGAAAAAAACCATTTCGTACATTTCAAATCGTTGATAGTTTTAAGAAACTGCAGTTTACAACTATTATTTCACTCGCCAAAACGCAATTCTATTCATATGTTGGATACATTTCGTCAAGCCGTCTTCAAACAAGTTGCAACGACACCCGTTTTCTGCAACCGTTTTCGTCGTTGTTGCAAAAACGGTTGCGTTTCATCCGTCAAAAATTCGACAACGACCCACCAGGCATTAACTTATAAATCAATGCCCACCAGCAGTGATACATACAATAGAGCGTCTATTAAAACTTGACTTGACCCGTCCGTGACGGGATTGTTATCACTGTTCTGCCCAGTAAGGCCATTTTAAAAGGTAACATTTGACGTCTGTGAGTTTAGTGAAAGCAAATCGTAAAATTACTCGTATCATTCATTATTACAATAAATATGTAATCGTAATTGAAAAAAGTTAAGCAATTGTGCAGTTCTAACAAAACTAAAAAATATATTATTTTATGCCCGGCGTTACAAGGATACGTTGTTGAATTTTGCTGAATATTGTCAAATGTTACCTATTATAATGGCCTTACTTTAGTTCTCATAGCTCAATGGTTCTGTCAGTCCCCATTTTGAACTCTATTTGTAGTATGTTTTTTATCTCAATGATTTGTATTACGTTAAGCTTGACAAGTAATTGTACCAACATAACGGCAAGAGACAAGTTATATTGAATGGTCTGAATTACAGGTCTATGGTAATAGCTAACCTTAACAGTGTGGCAATATTTGGTAGGCAAACTACTTACCTACAAACATATTATTTTTTTGATACTTGCGGAACTTTAACCACTAATAGGTATAATAGTGCCTTGCAATAATCATGACACTGTGCGATATTTTTTCATTAATCTCAAATTCAGATGCAAAACACAGTGGAGCATGTAACTAGCAAAATATTGCTGTTGTGTAAGTTTTTTTTGCGAATTGCGGTCGATCTTCTGGACCGATTTTGCTCTACCGAGGCTCATTCTCTTTGTTTTATATTGTGCACATTTGTTACATTTAACAATTTTTTGTGCGAGCTGTACAAGCAAGCTTCTGGAGCTCATTCTCTTTTTTTTTATTGCGCATATTTGTTACATTTAACTTTTTTTTGTCCGGGCTGTAGTTTTTTCTTTAGAAGCGAAAAACTGGTTATTACCATTTTTACAATTTTTTGGCTCCCTCTATTTACCTATAAATTTTATTAGAATCAATTCCTGAAAGTTCAATCTTAAACAAAAAAAAAAAAACGGTCCAATAGGAATTGCATGGCCAAAAAGCTAATTCTATCTGACTGTATGTAAAGCATCGATTTAATTGTAAAAACACGATACCGTTATCGATTTTCATAAATCTCAGAACGTGTGCATGTTATCTTGTAGATTAAAAGGTTTTAATAATCTTCGAATGAGGCGACTCATTTAATAATGATTGAACTTCGTTAAAATGAAGTCCGTTTGATTAATTTAATAGAGTAGGTTCTAATTCGGAAAGCGGCCTTTGACGTTCTGGGAAATGTTTCAAATGTCATTGTCAAAAGTCAAAACCGGAGTAGCGCAGAATATTTGTTGATAATTTTATATTCTGTAATAAATATATGGTTTCTAGCTAATCTTAGCTCATCATAGACTAATTTGTTTGTTATAGATGTGAATATAAAATATAATTCATTGTAAATATATAAACATAGGTAATGAAAATGGTGGAAGATTCGAGCTTGAATTCGAACAAATCAAAGGTAAACATAACATAAAAAATGTTATTTTATGTTGTTTTGTTACGTGCTTATTTCAAACTAAATCATGAACCAAGTTTCTTGCAAGCTTGCAGATAGACCATTGTTACATTAACCTTGATACACCATTGCTTTTCCAGACAAAAACAACCCGCCCAAAGGCGGTATACTTGTGGACGGAGGCCGACGTTCAGAAATGGCTACGACGGCACTGCAGCGATTATTATAATCTATACTGGGAGAGGTTCCATGAGGTAATTACCTTTATTTCATCCTCTGTTTAAAATGTAAACAAAAGTAGGGTCAGAAAATTATACACCCTTAATAAAAATAGTTCTGCCAAGTTTAATCTAGATAATATGGATACACCTCATCCGTCTGCTTTAGATTAAGCTAAGTACATTATGGCTCCATTCTAGCAACTAGATATCATTTGCAAGCTCAGCGGTCTGTGCCCACCGGATGAGCCATGTATGCATTGCAATTCTGAATAAAACTCGCCTCCAAATCGACAGTACGTATTTTAATTTTTTATCAGTAAATATCCTGAGTAGCAAATTAAAAAATTGGAAAGGTTTCTCACACTCCAAAACCAAAAGTGGTGCAGCCGGTGGGATTTTCTCCAAAAAATCCGTAGTTTTCTCGTTTATCCAACGTCCAAATTCATCAAAAAAAGAAATTTGGCGTAAAATCTACGAAAGCAGAGGAACCTAAGCCCAACCTTTCGACCCAAAAAAAAAAAAAATTATTTCGCATGAGTGCAGAAATCGTTGAGTATAGGAGTTGCGGGCAGTTGGTGAGTTAATCTCTTCGCCAATCCTTTATTCCCCATATTTTAAACATTATTTTCGAATACAATTTGCTGATTATAACTGTGTTTAATGTTTAGTTTAATAACTCTGTATGAAATCATATGATCTTATAAAAATAAAATAAAAATAAAAAAGCCTTTATTCTACTACCTTATTTCAACTTACATAATAATATGACAATATTATGAATTCTAAAGAACTGGTTTAAGTTAACTATTTAATTACACGTAAATTTAAGTAGCAGCCTCCTCGGCGTAGGCCTCCCCCATTTTCCTCCACACATTTCTGTCCCGGGATTGGGTCATCCAGTTTGGTCCAGCTTTCTTTTTGAAAATGTCTTCCCACCTTTTCTTTGGTCGACCTTTACTTCTGGGTCTCTGGCTAGTAGCTTTCTTGGTCCAGCGGTTGTTTTCCATTCTGCAGATATGGCCAGCCCAGTTCCATTTAAGTACCCTTATTCTTTTGACAATATCCAAAACTTTTGTTTCTTGGCTGATTGTTTTATTGTTGATTCTATCTTTTTGTTTTACTGCTAGCATACTTCTTTCCATTTTCCTTTGGCAAATTGCTAATCTATTCTCATCTTATTTTTTCAAGGACCAGGTCTCGCACCCGTACATCAAACATGGAAGAATTGTTATTTCGTAAAGCTTCTTCTTTGTATGTATTTTTACTTGTTTATTTTTCATTATCTCCTTTTAACTCCAGTATCTCTTCCATGCCATAGAAATTCGTCTGCGAATTTCATTGCTTGAGCAGTTGTTAAAGGAAACCATTTGCCCCAGATATACATACTCTTTCACATATTCTATATTTACACCTTCTACACTGATACTTCTGGTTTCTCCGTTCGTTACTATTTTTGTTTTTGCTGTGTTAAGCGTCAGGCCCACCCTTTTACTTTCACGTGTTAGTTCTGTTAGCATGTCTCCCAGATCAATAGAGTTCTCAGCAAAAATTACAATATCGTCTGCAAAGCGTAAGTGACTCAGGTATTCTCCATCAATTCTTATCCCTTTTTTCTCCCAATCGAGGTTTCTAAAGACTGCTTCTAGAACAGAAGAGAAAATTCTCGGTGAGAGCGGGTCGCCCTGCCTTACTCCCTTTTCGATGTTAAATTCTGTTCCTTCTCTTTCTAGCCTGACCTTTGCTTTACTGTTTGAGTATATGTTGCAGAGTAGGTTGATGTATTTTTTATCTACTTCTTGTTGTACAAGAGATTTCCAGATTTCGCTGTGTTTTAAAGAGTCAAAGGCTTTTTTGTAGTCTATGAAACATAAATATAGAGTTTTCCTGTACTCATTGTTCTTCTCTATTATCTGTCTAATAACATGAATGTGGTCTAGAGTAGAGAAACCCTTCCTAAAACCCGCCTGCTCGCATGGTTGCTATTCGTCTAGCGTTTTTGTTATTCTATTAAGTATTATTTTTGAGAATATTTTGTACGTATTCGACATTAAGCTAATGGGTCGGTAGTTGCTTAAATCCTTTCTATCGCCTTTTTTATGTAACAGTACGATTGTTGTTTTAGAGTATTTAGACCATTGGTGGGGTGTTGAACCTGTATTAATTATATTATTGAATAGGAACTGGAGTGGAGCTTGTAGAGATTCCGAGATAGATTTTAGCACTTCATTCGTGATGTTGTCTTCGCCAGGCGTTTTATCTGGTTTTTGCGTGCTAATTGCGTGTTCAATTTCACACTTCAATATATCGGGTGGTGAGATACAGTCGAAATGTTCAAAGGGGTAAATTTGACAGTCCTGGATTTCAGGTTCTCTATCTGCATAAATGTCTCTATAGTATTTAGTAGCCTCATTTATGATTAATGGTCTCTTACTAATAATATTTCCTGATTTGCTTTTGAGGCTTTCGGTCCACTCTGTTTTATTACGTAATTCTTTATATGCTTTCCTTACTCCACCTGTCTTCTCTATATATTTTTCAAGCAAAACCTGTCTCTGGTTTGTTCGCTCCTTTGAAATACTTCTACTTATTTTCTTACTTATTTCTGTGATCCTTTTTTAACATGTTTAGTCCGTTTTTCTTTATACAAGCCTTTCCTTTCTTCTAACAGAGATTTTATGTACGACGTTAAATGTTCTTCCCTCTTTTTCAGTTCCGGTAATTTTGTTAAAACTTCTTTCATGACTTGTTCGAAAGCGTTGTATTGGTGCTGGACTTCAGTTGATGCAGTTAAGGACTCCATAAAACGACTTTCTCAATGTGATCCATCGACCCTAGACAGAGTTGGTAGTTGCTTTGCATGTTTGTAATTGTTTTTTATAAATTTCCTCTTTTTCTTCCCGTCTATTGCTATGTTGCATCTAATCATCCGATGGTCCGTCTCGAAATTTAAATTGTTTATCACATTGAAACTATGGACGAGAGTAGACTGATTGGTCAAAATATAATCAATTTCATTAAAATAAAGTCCGTTCGGTGATCTCCAGGTCCATTTCTTTTGAGTTTTCCTTTTAAACATACTGTTTACAAATCTTAGGTTTTTTTCTAAAGCGAATTCTATCAACTTTTGTCCATTCCTACTTCGGTTTCCTTCGGGGTATTTACCAAACACACTTTCTTCTCCATCCCTATTTTTCCCTATCTGTGCATTGAAATCTCCCATTATTATAAGGTTTTTTGTGTCAAAATTCAAAATTCAAAATTCAAAAGTCATTTATTCAAACTAGGCTGAGAATCAGCACTTTTCGAACGTCAAAATTACATAAGACAGTCCCCCAAAACGCCCACCCTTCACCACTTCCTAGTGCTTTTGCTGGGAAGAAGAAGTGGCGCAACAAACTCCCCAGCAGCACAGCTGTCTGTTCAGTTAGAAAAAAATAAAAAATGATTCTATACAACAGTATGCAAGACAATTTACAAAATGCAAAAAGTAATTTAAATTAAATAGCTATAATTAATAGCCATATGACAGCTAGCACACGCCAATATACCAACCAAAAGCATCGAGAACTATACTCAAGCAGAAATAAAAATAACTAAAAGTAAACAATATCTAAAAAAAAAAGAAAAAGCCTCCAGGCATAAAGGGCGTGCCCGCTTACATATAGCTGTAACTAGAAGTTACAATTGATAAACTAGGACCATCGAGGTAAAATAAATAATTGTCGAGGTCGCTAGCTAACCACATATTGCAATACAACTCATAAAAAAAACATTGTAATGAGTAGATTATGTCAGCACTAAATTAAAATAAAATTAAAATAAATTGACTTATAAAGTAAAATTATAAACAATTATATAAACTCATATAACCTGTCAGTAGGTAAACTAATTCTGGAGAAAGAACATTTAAACATTGTCTTGAGTTAATCACAGCGACCATCTATTCTTATCATTTAAGTAGTCGTTGATAGAATAGTATGCCTTTGAACAAAGGTTGGACTTTAATTTAGTTTTAAACGCATTAAAAGGCAAATCTAGCAAAGAAGAGGGTAGCTTGTTATAAAAGGTTATACCAAGCCCAACAAATGAGTTATGAACCTTATGAAGCCGGTGAAAGGGAGCACGTAGTTTATCCTTACTTCTTGTATTAACATTGTGAATATCACTGTTTTTAGTGTACAAGTGTATATTTTGCCTAATATATAAGATGTTGGCGAAGATGAATTGTGATGCCACTGTGAGAATACCGATATCTTTGAAAAAATCTCTTAGAGAAACTCTGGCACCTAGCTGGTAAATTGCTCGAATAGCTCGTTTTTGGAGGACAAATATATTTTGAATATCTGCAGCTTTGCCCCACAGCAGAATACCATAGGACATAACGCTATGAAAATAACTAAAATAGACTAACCGAGCTGTATCAACGTCAGTGTATTGTCTTACTTTTCTGACGGCGTAGGCGGCCGAACTGAGCCTTCCCGCTAGGCTCGATATATGTTGGCCCCACTGAAGTTTGGCATCTACTGTTATGCCCAGAAAAACTGCCGAGTTTACAGTTTCAAGCACCTCTTTATCTAAGACGATGTTGGGTCCTAGATTTCTAACATTTGGAAGGGCAAACTAACACATTTCGTTTTTTTGGCATTGAGAACTAGGTTATTTGTCGTAAACCAATCCGTAACCATTGATAGTGCACTGTTTACATCGTCAAAATCTTGTCTATTCCTGTCTACTTTAAAAATAAGAGAGGCATCATCTGCAAACAGTACAACTTCACAGATACCCTTTAAATAGAATGGTAAGTCATTGATATATACTAAGAACAAGAATGGACCCAGTATTGAGCCTTGAGGTACACCTAACTGAACTGGTAGCCCGGAAGATTGATTGCCCGGTGTCTACAAAGTCCAGAGCATTTTCTATAGTGTGGTAGAAAGTTTCTATGTCTTCTGATTTGTAGCTTTCCGTTGGTGCGTATATTTGGATTATAGAACACTTACAATTTTCAGACATTTGGATTTCCATAACTGCCACTCTATCAGTAAATGATTTGAAACTAATGATATAATTTTTCCATTTTCTTTTAATTAAAAATCCTACTCCATTTCTTCCGTTAGTAGCACTCGTGTGGTAGAGAATGAAATCTCCGTGTTCCTCTATTCTTTCTTCTGGTCTCCTGACTTCACTCAATCCAATAATATCCCACTTCAAATTTTTTACTGCGTGATATAGTTCTGAAAGTCTACTATCTTGTAACAGTGTTCTTACATTCAGGCATGCTAAATAGAGATATTTGGTTTGTTTACTTTTCTTTCTATTGTTTCTTTCTACTGGGTTGCTCGTAGGTTGGATGGTATCTTGAATATTATAATCTGTTGGGGGGCGGTGGTCATAATCCCCACGGTGACCAGCCGGCTTGGGGAATGTTTTTAGTTGTTCTTCTATGTATGTTGTTCTGTTCGTCTTTTGGCTGGCACCTATTTCCTATTGCGTCTCCGAGGTTGTTGATGTGTTGTTCATTGAGTTGCTTCTTGGTCTCATTAAATCAAATGCGTTCATTCTGACTACTTTAGCAGGGTTGGGCACATATTGTTTCCGTGTTTGGGCATTTCTCTTCCAGTGTTGTGGGCAGATCTCGTTTTCTTTTTTCACTTTTTCCTCCCTTTTTTATGATGAATTGATCATATTTGATAACAGCGAAGTTGCCTTTTTTCCTTTCTTCTTGCATTTGTTCTTTGAGAGATTTCCTTTTGTCTACTACCTCTTTTGGATAGTCTTCAGTTATGTAGATATTCGCATATTGTTTTTTGTTATTCATAATTTGTTCTTTTTTCCAGTAGTTAAGGAACGATATTTTGACAGGTCTTGGTTTTTTGCTATTATCAACTTTTTTCCCCACTCGAAAACAAACTTTTTAGTTGTTTTTTTAACTTACCAGACGATGATGCCTCCATTAAATATTTAGGTAGGTGATTGTACACACGGGGAGCCATGCAAAATATACTATTATTTAAAAGAGTTGTTTTATTATTAGGACAACACATTTTTATTAATGTTTCGTTTGCTTTTATATTTTTCAAAGGAAATAATGTTTGATCTTACAAAATGAATAATTTCATAAATGTATATGTATGGAAGTGTCAGTAGTTTGAAAACTTTTAAATATTCTTTGTAACTATCTGTTTGTCTAAGTTTACATATTGATCGGACACATCTCTTCTGAGCCTTAAAAGCATCATCTTTATATACAGAATGTCCCCAGAACATTATTCCATACCTTCTTATGGATCCCACATAACCATGGTATGCAGACAGTACAGTCGATATATCGGCCATTTCTTAGCATTTCATATGTCGGTCACATTTTAGCATTGTATAATTGCATAGCATATGTGTGAGTACTATGTACCGACTATAAAGCTACCATTTTGGGTACTGGGTATGTCTTTCATTGACTTGAATGTGCCCTGGCGGCTGAGAGTATGTCATATTCACTCTAATCTTTCGCTGACGATGGCGCGTGTGTTGGATCATTTAGCTCCCTTCAAAATGGTTGAGCTTAATGGTTCTAATAATAGGTCTTAACCTATGTAATTGGAGATTCTATAACCAGCATTTTAGATTTAATTATCTGTGGATTGGCGCGCAATTCGAAATTCAAATGAATTTTATTTGAAAGACGTGTTAATGTAATTTCAAATTCAGTCATTTATTTTTAGATAGATTTTTGTTTTTGTGACATTGTGGTAGTTTTTGGCGCCATGGATAAACTGAAAATTCGTACAATTTTCGAATACGAGTTCCTACGTGGAAATACCTCTGCGCAAACAACACGAAACATTAACGACGTGTTCGGGCCTAACACTGCTTGCATAAACACGGTCCATTATTGGTTCAATCGTTTTAAATCTGGAAATTTAGAGTTGAAGAACGAGCCTCGCGGTCGGCCGGTAACCATTGTCGACAACGACGAATTGAAGTCGATAGTGGAAGCGGATCCAACTCAATCTACGGCTGAGCTTGCTGCGGGCCTTGGAGTTAGGGTCAAAACAATATTAAAGCACTTGCGTCAAATCGGAAAGATAAAAAAGCTAGATAAGTGGGTGCCACACAAACTAAGCGACCAACAGCGAGATTTACGCATCGATGCATGCATAGCACTACTGAATCGGCATAGAAACGAAGGAATTCTTAATCGAATTTTTTTCCTGAGATGAAAAGTGGATCCTGTACGACAACCGTAAGCGTTCGTCTCAGTGGGTGGACCCGGGTACAGCACCTAATCAGTGCACTAAAAAAAGATTACTCATAGGATGATGATGGTGACTGTCTGGTAGACCAGTGCCGGACTTGTACATCACAGCTTCGTACCGAATGGCACAACAGTGACGGCAGATGTCTATTGCCAAGAATTGCAAACAATGATGGAGAAGCTCGTAATTTAACAACCAAGACTAGTCAATCGCTTTTCCCCTTAGCTTCTCCAAGACAAAGTGCGAGCTCACACTTCACGACAGACCATCGCAAAGCTACAAGAGTTACAGCTGGAAGCTCTCTGTCACCCACCGCACTCACCGGACCTTGTTCTAACAGATTTCTACTATTTTCAAAATTTAGACAATTTTTTAAGTGGGAAAAAATTCAACACCCGAGAGGCAGTACAAAACGCTTTCGCTGACTTCATCGCCTCCCGTCCGGCAGACTTCTGCAGTAAAGGGATAAACAAACTAAAAATTGTATAGATAATTTGGGCCAGTACTTTGATTAGCTGAAATAAAAAAACATACCAAAATTTTTATATTTTAAAATGATCATACAAAACTCCAATTTCATAGGTAAAGACCTAATAATGCGTCATGTTCGTGAACAGGCGCCGTCACGTCAGTAGGAGCTGGTCATCTCTTAGCTGCCACGGCATATTTTAATTTAATATAATTTTTGATTTGTTATTTTTTAATTTCTATTACGGACGCTTTTAATACGAGGGTGCGTTTTTAAGTTCGCGGAATGGGAGGGAGGGGATAACAATAGGTCATTATCGGGATGGTCACAACTTCAGCCACTCAATATTAGTATAAATACCAGGTTTTATCTTAATTGGATCATTAGTCGTTGAACTATCGTCAAGCAAACAACTCAATCGGGAAGAAAGTGTGAATTATGGAAAAAATCGAGTACCGTGCCGTAATAAAATTCCTTACCAAGCAAGGAAAGTCAGTTCAAAATATACTGGAAGAGATGGAATCCGTTTACGGGGACTCTTGCCCGGGTAAAACCATGGTTTACAAGTGGCACATTCTCTTTAAACAAGGCAGGACCTCACTTGAAGACGACCCACGGCCCGGACGGTCGATCGAGGTGACTACTCCGGAAATCATTAAAAAAGTCGAAAAAATAATATTGGAAGATGCCAGACTAAAGAAGAAACAGCTTGCAGAAATGATTGGAGTATCGGATACGACAATTTTCAAAATTCTACACGATCATCTTGGCATGACAAAGGTCAGTGCAAGATGGGTGCCAAGAATGCTCACGCCGCCTCAAAAACAACACCGCGTGGAGTGTTCTCGCACGTTTTTGGACCTCTGTAACGAAGATAAGGATGGACTATTAAGTCGAATTGTTACTGGAGATGAAACTTGGGTTCATCATTATGAACCTGAGTCGAAACAGGACTCTATGCAGTGGCACAAAAAAGGCACACCGCCACCCAAGAAGTTTAAAGTTTCACAATCGGCTGGAAAAATTATGGCAACAGTGTTTTGGGATTCAGAAGGGATCCTGTTGACCGATTATAAAGATAAAGGCGTTTCTATAACCGGAGAATACTATGCTTCTATCCTCGAGAGGTTGAAAGAAAGCATTAAAGAAAAAAGGAGGGGTAAATTGACCAAAGGTGTCCTTCTTCTTCACGACAACGCGCCTGTTCACAAGAGCCGTGTTGCGTTGGCTGCCCTGCGTAAGATGGGCTTCGATATTTTAGACCATCCATCCTACAGCCCAGACCTGGCTCCCAGTGATTATTACCTCTTCCCAAAATTGAAAAAAGAACTTCGTGGGAAGAAATTTTCAACTGATGAAGAAGTGAAGGACGCGGTTTCAGCTTATTTTTCGGACAAAGACAAAACATTTTTTTATGAAGGTATACACATAAGCTAATTGAAAGATCGGAAAAATGTATAAGGGTAGCAGGTGAATATATTGAAAAAGAAAAATAATTTAGTATTTTTATTTTGACTTCTCACCCTCCATTCCGCGAACTTAAAAACGCCCCCTCGTATTTTGCTTCGTTCTCACATGTACAACTTCAACATGTATAACTTCAACATGAATGATGTAACCAATGTTTTGTAACCATATTGATTGATTTAAAAGAGTGTCCGTGGAGTTTCTTGCCCGTTCGTCTCATCAGCTTCATCTTTCTGACTGACCGACCCCTTGGCAATTCAAAAGCGCCTGTAATTTGTTTATTTGAAATAAATGCTTTGAGTTTGAACCCTAACATGATCAAGCCTTTCATCCACTCTAGGCTAGGTGTTATGTTTGCATGGTTTAGATATATAAAAAGTTTTCTTTATTTTTCAGCATGACATAACAGGCCGGGCTTTAGTCCGAATAAATGATAACACACTGTTACGCATGGGAATCACAAACAAAGAACACCGTGAGGCAATATGGAGGGAGATACTTAAATTAAGATTGAAGGCTGATATTGTGGAAATCAGAGACTTGGAGAGGAGGCACAACTATTTTAACTATGACTTGTGACAAAAAGATACTTGTGATAGTGAAGGAATAGCATGGAAGGACCGTTACCCATTATTAAAAAAATACTGTATAAACAGTAACATATACAATAAACGCAGTGCTGTAGCTAATCTCTACCGTGCCTTACTTATTATTATAAGAGTTGGTAAGAATATTGATAGATGATTCAAATGTTGCTATTTAAGAAATTCCTACTATATTAGTAGATTTTATTGATCAGTTGCTCATCTTAATATTGATGATTTCCAGAAGTTTATTTAATAAAATAAACACTTGTTATTATGAACACGAGAACGAATTTAGTGGTATCATGTAAAAATAAATGTAATGCTTAAATTTAAAAATTGTGTGAATAGAAAGGCAAAACAAAAAACACACTGTACCGGCAGCATGGCCGCCCTCATGCTGGCCCGTTAGGGGGGCCGCCACCACATTAATATGCAGAAATCGCCGAGCATCATATCTATTAAGGTAAACAAAAACCATGCTGCCGTGCGAGGCCTTGAGGCTAAAATATGATGGCTACTTAGAAATTGCAGGAGTCAAACTCCACAATGCCTTGTATATCCGTCGCTAGTATAGATGAAAAGAGGCTCAATTGCAAAAAATCTTGATCCTTTTAATGTACTTAACTGCGTTTGCACTGGTGAAACATCCACAACAAAACATGTTGCAATCTTCAGTTTTTGTCAATGTTCCGTATAATATTTGTCAGGAACTAGAGATTTCAACATGTTTTGTTGTTATGTTTCTCCAGTGCAAACGCACAGTCTTAAGACAAGCAACAGACGCAGTCGTCGCAACAGCAGGATTGTAAACACTGTCAAAAGAAATGTGCTGTCACGATCGCGGTGTTGCCGGTCATCAAAATTGTTTCAATTTGAATGTTGTTTTTTGCTCTAAGTATTTGTAAAATAATGTCATAAATTCCTACCGGGCCAGTGCATTGATTGACAAGATACTAAAATGTATTTAGCCATTTCTGATATTAAAAATCATACAGTCAAAACATATTTATTGATCAGTTATTTTCCAAATTGAAACAATAACATAATATGGGAAATTCCATCGCTACCACTTTGAAGCTCAGTCGTAAAAGTGCTAAATAATAGTATACAATAATTGATACAATGAATACTGTTTTTAAGTAGTCAAGTAACATGTAACATTATGGTAAATTGGAAATAAAACAGTTTTATAGTTTCCTAATCTTTGCTTTATTTAAATACCCCTTGCCTATGTCGTAAATAGATGCTGTCGCATACATATTCTGCAATATATTCTCGTCTTCATCTCCCATAGGTTAACTCAACCGACAGTCTACAAACCATACAAATTGTACCTTTTTTATAAGATCGCAAGTATGTCATGTCGCCTGTTTACCAATAAAATTCAAGTAGCAGTGCGTTGCTTTTTTAGGGTTCCGTGCCCAAAGGGTGAAACGGGACCCTATTACTAAGACGCTGTCCGTCTGTCTGTCTGTCCATCTGTCACCAGGCTGTCATGAACCGTGATAGTTAGACAGTTGAAATTTTCATAGATGATGTATTTCTGTTGCCGCTAAAACAAATACTAAAAACAGAATAAAATAAATATTTAAGGGGGCTCCCATATAACAGGCATGATTTTTTTGCCGTTTTTATACATAATGGTACGGAATCCTTCGTGCGCTAGACCGACTCGCACTTGGCCTTTTTTTTACTATATTCATCCTTAAGTCTTCGACTGACTCTGATTTGACTAGCTCTTAGGATGGGCCTTCAAGGAACTTTCTTCCTGACATCGAACGTATTAAAAAAGAAAACCAAACAGAAAAGTCACGTATTTTTTACTAAACGAACAGTAATGCTGTGCTGAACATAACCATTGATATTGCCAGTAAATATTAGGATGTCGACCTAGTCCCCGCAACGTGGTGGTGGTGCACTTACTTAAGTATTCTCAAATATAAATACATCGCATGCATTGATCTCATTGTCGTGCCAGAAATTGTTTGGCGCAAGTTACTGGAGAAACAATTTCATAGAAGTGCTGCTGTAGCCTGTGTGGGATGGAGTAGCGCCCTCGCTACTCACGGCCTCACGTCATGCGCACCAGCAACCCCATCACCTGTTTTTCCAATTATGAGTTTATCTACATATACTAATATTATAAAGAGGAAAGATTTTTTTGTTTCTTTTTACCGAATAGGCTGCGAAACTACAGGAACGATTTAAAAAAAATCTTTTACCATTAGAAAGCTTAGTTTTCAGGGAGTAATATAGGCTTCTTTTTATCCCGGGAAAAATAACGGGTCCCGCGGGAGAGAACACGGGAGCGAAGCCGCGGGCAAAGTGCTAGTAATACATAATTATGTACTCAATTTGTACTAATCAATTCTTAATTTATTCCCTGAACTACACAAATTGTAAGAGAATTCTCAAGGATGCTCTCCAAAGTATGTCTTACGAAGATACAGAGAATTTACTAACTGTGCTACAGTGAATATGTACAAATTTCACCTACGTTAAGTATTTATTAGAAACTAAGAGTTATACTACTCAACTTATAATTAGTGATCTATTGTCAACCTTTTGATTATTTATTTATTTTATAAGTCTATTTAAGCTCTTCCCGCCTGAAACACAGGATTACCTAGTTCAGGCACGTAAGTCTTAGGAATATAATTTACATTTAAGCAAAACTGTACAAATTTTTATGCCTTGAATTTTTTTAAATAAATTATTATATTACCTATAGATACTTTAAAAAAAAGTACCTTGAAAGTTTAAGTTAAAATATGACGAAACTTACGTAGATGCTTATTGTATTAACAAATAAGTGTCTGAAAAGAAGTTATGTCAAGTTTAAAATTCTCGGCCTATTGATAAGCGCCTGAGCAAAAATTTGTAGCAAAGTCTAAGTTACATATTATACCGCAAAAGTAACCTTCTTATGAGGGCTGATAAGTCGTTTCTATACCATTTATCCGATTAGTTGTGCATTCCCGGGTTTGCATGAAAATAATGTTAATTTATTTATTTATTTAGCTACAACGGTTACAACCAATTACAGTAACAAACATTATAAAAACAGAAGAGACAATATTATAAACCACATTATAATATACAAAATTTAAACATGAGAATATAAATAAAATAAAAGAAGAAGCTAAGTTAAGAAGCCACTTCCATAATTTCTTAGCAAAATATACCTCAGGTAAATATGCATCCGAATATCCGATCTCTAGATATCATCATGATGGAGAATTCTTGGTTCGTTTCTTTTAACTGTTTACCCTCAGTCGCTTATATCAATAGCCCGAGAATTTTAAACTTGATATAACTACTCACAGCTTGCATATTTAATGGAAAAAACAACAGTAGGTACAATTATTTTCAGACACTTTGTTAATACAATAAGCATCTAAGTAAGTTTCTTCATATTTTAACTTAGGGTTGCTGGAGAGATGCTCCGTAACATAAAAGTGTCTGTACTCTTAACCTTTCAAGGTACTTTTTTTTAAATAATAGGGGATAAAGTATGAAATTGCCGTTTTATTGTAATAGGTACTTCGAATTGACATAGAACCTTCGTGTATTGAGATTTTTGAGTGAAACTTTTTTCACATGGTACCTATGAAGTTCTTCTTTTAAAAAATGTACAACATTCGATTATCGACTTTCAGGTGTTTTTTTTAATTCAGGTTAGACAAGAAAGATGGATACTTCGAAAATTTGAGTTATTTTTGAATACAAGTTCCGACGCGGAACTAACGTGGCAGAAACAGCTCGCAATATCAATGTTGCGTTTGGAGAGGGGACTGCTAAAGAACGCACCGTGCGATTTGGGTTTGAACGCTTTCGTGGTGGAAACTTTGATTTGAAGAACGAACCACGTGGAAGACCACAGGTGACTAACAATTAATGGAAGCTGATCTGAGCCAAACTACCCAGGAATTAGTGGCATGGTTTAACGTTACCTTACCAACAATATTGACTCATTTGCGTCAAATATATAAAATAAAAAAATATGAGAAATGGGTGCCTCATGATTTGACTGATCTGCAGAAAGAAACGCGTGTTGAAACTTGTGTTGCCTTGTTGAATCGATACAGAAATCAAGGAATATTGGATCGAATTGTGACTTGTGATGAAATGAAATAAAAATTAAAGTGGATTCTTTACGATAACCGTAAGCGAAAAATGCAATGGCTGACCCCAGTACCCTAATTACGTAATGCAAAATCAATCCGAATCTGAATCGTTTTGAAACAGATTGCTAATCCATTGCTCCGTAAGTTCGAAAAAAAAACTGCAGAGCAACGTAAATAACGCAATGAATGTTGTTGAACTGTCAAAATAAAACAGATTTGTCTTTATCGTTTACGAAAATATGTTGCGTAATTAGAAAGCCGGTCAAATGCCGCAACAGTGTCCTAAAGCAAAGTTTACCATTAAAAAGGTACCTAATGGTAACTGTTTGGTGGACTCAGAATGGTGTTATTCACTATAGCTTTCTCCGATCGTCATGCAATAACGGCAGATGTCTACTGTGCCGAACTCCGAACAATGATAGCAAAACTAGCAGTGAAACAGCCCCGACTCATGAATCGATCTTCACCATTATTGCTCCATGATAACGCGAGACCTCATACAACACGAGAAACCGTTTTAACTCTACAGGAACTGCAATTAGAAACCATTCGTCACCCTCCGTATTCGCCAGACCTTGCTCCAACGGACTACCATTTTTTCGTGATTTGGACAATTTTCTGCGTGATTAAAAGTTTTCTTCTCAAGAGGTATCTAGTACAAAATGCTTTCACACAGTTTGTCGAATCTAGATCACGAGAGTTCTATCGCAAAGACATAATATATTATATAGGGGTTTTTTTTTGTTGTTTTTATTAGATGGCAGCAATGTATAGATAATAATGATAATTATTTTGATTATATTAAAAAAAAAACGAATTTCATACTTTAACCCCTAATACTCGTATGTACAAATTGAGTTCACATTGGGTACAAATGTATTTATTATATACTTATAAATGGAAAAACGTGTTGGGGTTGCTGCGTACGGCACCAGCTGGAAAGATTGACCAAAAACCTTGAAAAGGTGCCTTGGCCTGAATCTGGTTAAGAGAGATTCGGTTGTTGTTGTGTAACTTAATGGTATAGTGATGTATTTTTGTTTGTTTATCGTGTTTAGCTTAATTTAATTTAATTTAATTTATTTATTTCTTAAAAATCTTGTACATTAACAGATTGGACGGTGACCCCCAAACTAGACATATGCCTGTATCTTGGGGGTCGCTAATGGGTAGCTAATGAATATCCATTACGTCTGCGGAGTTTCGCTAGCTAATTTTACAGTTTCAGGCTTTGTTCTTTGTTCTTCAGGAATTCGGGATTCAACTTTAATTATAAATGTGGTGGAAACGGTGACTAACCGATGCGTAACGGAGCAGAGGTCACAAACCTGGTAAATATAGGTACCTACCTAACAAATGGCTTATGTGGTGAATATGTGTGAATTGTTACATTCAGTTCAGTACGGCATCTAATATCTATCATAACTAGTTGTGGAGATAACTACATAATAAACTGTACTGTCAACATTGGTGCCGATTCTCTTGTACACCGGACTAAACTAACTAAACTATCACTAAAATTCCTTACTTTTGGCTATGAGAATCTTAAAGCTACTCTTTAGTAAAATGTTTCTAAATTTAAAAAATATTTTGACAACTAAATTGAATTTGACAATTGCGACTCCACGTGGTACATACTTGTTTGCCCTACCCCGTGAGTTTTTTTAGAGCCGGAGGCGCGCAGTGGGGGCAGCCTCGATGTGTTTTATAAGAAATTTTTCACTTTTTGTATGGAAAAAAAAAAATTACCTACGGGTTGAGTATTAGGGGTGTAAGGGTTTCATAAAGGGGGTCGAAATTTTCATTATTTTTGCGATAGGACACACCATTTTCGAGATATAAGCAAAAGAAAAGAAAAAAATCCAGTACAGTACTGTTTTTGCACCCAAAGTCGAGATGTTCGTGTGAATTTTAGTTCAGACAACTAATAATATTCCACACCATTTTCAGTGGCGATTAAAAATGGTCAGAATTAGTTAGAAAATTAAAATTTTAGGTGCAAAACGTCAAATTCAGAATAGCAAAATTGTCATTTTCACTAAATTAAAATCTCAGTACAATCTTAGTGCTGTCTAACTAAAATATAGTTAAGTTGTGCCACTTTAGTCTATTTCAGAATGGAAAATCATCGTTTGACAGGAGTAAACTAAATTTTGGTGATTTTTAGTCTAGTTTAGACGCATTTGTGCCAAGAGAATCGGCACCATTGTCGCTTATCTCCTGTACATCACGCCAAGCCCGCAGCACCGCTTGCCTCTGCCCAGTTGGTCGCGCACAGACGTGTAGACGCTCCGAAATAGCCGTTTTAATGACCCTCCTTTGTTTATTATTCTTCCTGTACCCTCGTAGAGACAGCTCTATTATGAGAGCGGCCAGATTAGACTATAATAAATATGATGGCGGAATGCGCGACGCTGATCAACGCGACCGGCGGCAAACGTCCTAATCTAAAGATTTTTATAAAAATGTTCTGACAAAATTAAATTCAGATAATTTATATACTATATATATGTAGTTGCTGATTCTATATTTGCCAGAATTTCTTGATCTACCCAAATCGCCGATTCACAGGTACCTACTACCTAGGAGTAAATAGGTAAAGTTGATAAGAGTAGGTAATATACACAAGTATTTTTTGCATTGAACTCGGTAAAGTAGCTGTAAGTTTTGAATTTACCTCGTTGGTCTAGTCCAGTGGTCGGCAAACTCATTAGTCAATAGAGCCAAATATCAATACTATATAAACGACTAAGATTTCTTATGAGAGCCAATCCTTTTTGTGTGTCTAAACTGTCTCAATAGGTACAACTCTTTCAATTCCACAACACTTCCTAAAATTAACTTAAAGGAAAGATAATCGGCAAAAATTAAAAACGATCGATCGAATCGAACGATCCTACGTGTTTCACTCTTTTTCGCTGAAAAAGTAAAGTTCCTTGCCTTGATACCTGTATCTAATATAAATATTATTGTTCTGAACTACGATAAACACCCAATACGTTTCAAAGTTTATCGCACTTACTAGATTTATTCACTTACCTAGTAGACCTAAGGGCGAATAATACTTCAGTAAGGTATCCTATTTAAAAGAAAGTGGTTCAGGTTGTACCATAGCGTGTTTGCTATAGCATAATGCACTAGCTAGGCTGTGGCTGCGGTTTCATAAGTAGGTACCTACCTACTAGGTACATATTAGGTATAAGTATAAATCTACTCTATCTCGTTCGGCTCGACAACGACAAACAGCGAATGGCGGAGATCTCTCATAGTTTGCACAAGCTAACTAACTGAGAATAGCTCATTTGTCATGGTGGAAAGTCAGCCAGCTACAATGCAGCCTTTCTGACTACCTAACAACGGTGCACCGGTAGGATATTTTAGTTCATTCCAAATATTTCAAAGAAAATGTTGGAGTTAGTCATATGTTTAAGAGCGATCCCTTTTGTCCCGGAAATTCCATCATCATCCACTCTTATGATTCACAAATCCATCCAAGAACATTTGAAGGTTTAAACAAAAATGAAGCGGGCAAAACAATGAGTTACAATTCGGTACTAAATATAACAACAGCTGTTGGAGATTGACGAACGAAAGTTTCTGAGAATTTCCCACCTACTCCCTGATGCTGCTAACAAATACAAGTGTGGCTGCAATCATAAGATTCCTGATACAATATATCAGCATGGTAGGTAAGTGCTAAAGACTAATGGAATAGGAATGGTTACTTAGTTATAAAAATACTACTACTGTGACTAAACGTGGCGTATTCTTATTTTGCGTCAGTTTAAACCTACCTGCCCCTAATGCTAAGACCTACCTTTATGGAATAAACCTACATCCTAATGTAGGAAACAATCTGTGAGCCCAGATTAAGCCATAAGTACCCAACGGGAGTTCGGGCCATTTTATTGTTTTAACTTGGTGTCTTATGGCCTACGTTGGGGCCCACTTTGCTTCTAATTCTAACATCAGAATCTTTAAAGAACCTTTTAATATTGTTTTGCAATGCGGCCGAAATGTAAAGACAGGGACCATAAATCAAACCCTAAAACTGGCACATTAATTACACAGAAAACTCTCGAGAAATTATTAAAGCGACGTAAAACGATCATAATTTTAATAGGTTGCGACCTTAACTATCAAATTTAACATCAAAGAAAATCTTATTTTGTAGCTCGCCTAGTTATCCAGAGCTGTGTAGGTATGTATTGTCATCAATAGGCTCAGGCTGGGGCAGCAAGGCGCGCGCCATTAAAATCTTTTGGCATGCCTCTGTTGGCAAATTAACTCTCAATAAATGGCTGCACATAGCAATCTGCTACGGTTATCACACAAACGTCTCGTGGGCCGGTTCACAGTGTACCTAAATGCTTAATTTTATTGTGTTAGTCCTCAGTCCGGCATAACAGTTCGTTGTGCCAGGGTAAACGGTCGTGCGCTCTAACCCTAAACTTTTTCCCGCCGGATTTTTAGCGCTAATATTTTTTGTGATGTGAGTGACAGATTATTGAGACAGAATACTTTTATTGTTGATTGAAGTGGCCAGTGGTTTTTGTGTGATTGGATAAATAAGGTTTGTTAAACTTTTAAATTGTTTTTTTTAAGAGTTCGATACATCTTAATATCAGTGGCTACGATGTCCACTGCAAAACATGAGTTCCTCATAGTAAAAATAAAATATAAGTTAGGTAGGTACGATTACCTACTTATTCCGTACAATGTTTTTATAATTTGGTTGAAGACATTTATTAGATTTGGATTGTCAACACTTAAGCATAAGTCAACACTTAAGCTTACTAAATCCCGAAAATGAATTAAATGAATCGTTGGAATGAATCCTGAAATACCGATAAACTAGAATCTATTTACGAAATCTGGACGCAGCTAGCAGAATAGATAAATATCCATCCGATAATCTTAGTGTATTACTAAAGATTCCGATGTCTAAAACTAAACCGAATTTATTGACCAAATAATACTGTAACTCATCTGTAATAGGAAACACAAATCCAATACTTATGAGATTTAAGTTAGACATGGAGTAACGTCAGCAGAAACATACCTCCATACAAACATCCGATAACGAGAACGACGCAACGTTGCGTACGGTATGAAAAATAAATAAACAACAGGAATATTAAAATAAAATCAGATCAAACGCAGATATTAGATTTTTTTCTACGAGTATGTATTGAATAAAAATAATTACACTAACAATGCGGTACCGTATATTAAACTGGACGTTTTGTTTATTTTCACTCGATATACTGCTTGAAATATTGCTCTAATTCTTAGATCGCGATTTTTAAAAGCAAATTTTTTGTAAATAGTTTTTTTAATTAGCACGTCACCTGGATTTGTAGAAATTAAATACGCACTTCCACAAACATCATTGCTTTAATTTTCATTCAGGGCGTTTAGTTACTTTACAAAATATTAATCAATAGTTTGTTGCTAATCAGTAATCAGATAATTTGATGTCATGCTATTCTTGGAAGAGCTATTCAATAAATGCTCAAGGATTTATATTCTTGAGCATTATTTGATATGCCACCACCACAACATTTTTGATAGTTGACCGTAGCACCTTTGTAGGTGCTACGTGCTACGAGCAATGAGGACCAATAAGTGCTACGAGGCTACAAGCTACGCGCAAGGACAACAGACTGTAGCGCGTAGCGCTTATTAATTTTTGTATTATTTTACTAGTGTTAATGCAAGGCACTACGCATGTTGATTTATTGATGTGAAAACATCTTTTCGTTCGCAGTACTGATGATAAGTTCAATCGATACTTTTTTTACTACGAAAAATGCATAATGAATTTGATAATAGTAAAATAATTTCATATATCGTCTCATAGAGGCCGTAAATATGTAAAAAAAAATCTAGTGCCGACCAAATGCAATAACAACGGCAGTATCAGATATCGTAAGAAAATTAAGATGTCGTCTCATACCGGCCGTAAATCTGCTCAGAACTGAAAAATATCACAATCGAAGAAGGCTTGCATCATATGGAATGGAATGAGCCTAAAAAGTCTAATGCCGAGCAAATAAAATAGCTACGGCGGTATCAAAAGTTTAAGATATCGTCTCATAATTCGTAAATCTACACTGAATTGTAAAAAAAACAAACAAATGAAGAATGTTGCTTTTTTTCAGTTTGCATCGTAAGTAATATAACAAGACCAGCAAAGCCAAAAATGAATGAAATCGTAACTTGCGTCATCAGACACCACAAAAAAAAATGTTGCAAATAGACCGCCCAGAGAAGGTTGTAGAACACGCTGTTCTATGGCCGTTTTCTCTGTTTGAATGGACGCACTTCTTTCGAATCGTGAGATAGCACGTTTCCCTCGCTCGGGTCGTGCGTGCAGGCAAACTTCGCACGCTCTTAGTTTTCTCATTCGATTCGTAAATAGGCTCGCTTCGCTCGCAAGCAAGCTAGCAACGGTCACATTACTCGAGAATAAGCCTGCTTTGCTCGTTCATTTCATGAGAAGTTATCATCGGTTTAAACATAATCTAACATAACGTAACAAGTGAGTACGAAGCCCTAACCGAGCATTTATGACTTTTACATTCCCTATTTGATACTAAGACCATCGTGTGCCGCTAGCGTGGCACCTATCTCCGTTCGCTCGTCAAGCAAAGTGTCCGAATCTTAACAGTCTTTATGTAATCAGTTCACTGGCCACCAGAGCGAAGCGAGCCCATTCTCAAGCAAAGTGACCGCTGCTAAACACATCAAATCCGGCTAGCGAAGCGAGCTCATTCTCAATTCGAGCGACCTGTGCGAACCGCCTCACGAGCCGGCGAGCGAAGCGAACTCAAACTCAAACTCAAAGCATTTATTTCAATTAAACCCTTTACAGGCACTTTTGAATTGTCAAAGAGTCAGTTAGTCAGAAAGTTGAAGCTAGTTGCCCATTCCAAAACGTAGATCTCTATGGAGAAGAACGGGCAAGAAACTCCAAGGACACTCTTTTAAATATAGAAATTACAAAATCCTGGGTACATTACTCTTGTTGATTCTATATGTGAGAACAATGTAAAAAATAAATATATAAATCAAAAACGATTAAAAATAAGCCCTGGCAGATAAGAGATGACCAGTCTCAACTGACGGCGCCCGTTCACGAACATGACGCGTGGATCAGCACCATCCAGCTCAACCATTTTGTAGGGAACCGAAGGATCCAACACACTCGCCACTATCAGCGAGACATTTAAGTGAGCATGACATACTCTCAACTACCCTGCTCTTTCAAGTCAAAATCAACATAATAACATAGTAAAACGACTCCATGGTACTCACATTTACAAAAATTTAAAATAAAAATGCGTCTAAGTTATACAAAACTATAGTTTGCAAGAATTTTACCACCAAAAGAAAGAAAATCAATATTATCTATTGGAGTATTCAATAATTAAAACTTAGTTTAATAAAAAAAACAAAATAAACAATAAGTTCGTAGTCAGAAAAAAATAAAAAAGGGGAAGCAACTCTACCAATTTTTTCATTTTTAACTAGTGAGCCCAAGTGGCTGTGGAGCAGGACCAGCATTTAGCCAAGCATTTTTATCTACGATATAATCATCCAACTTATAGTATGCTTGTCTACATAGTGTGCGTTTAATGCAAGTTTTAAATTTCTTCTCATTTAGTTGAAGAATATCGAGTGGTATAATGGTATGGGCGAGCCCATTCAAAGCAGAGAAACTGCTGCGAGCCTTTTTACTAGCCTTCACTCGAGCAGAACAAGCGTATCCAAGCCTCCTACGAGATGGGCGACCAAAGCGAGTCCATTATCAAGTAGAACGACTACTAGGTACGTGCCTAATTACTAGCCAAGCCAGCGAAGCCCCTTGTCGAGCCGAACAAACGAATCCAGCAGTCTCACGAACCAGGCGAGCAAAGCGAGCCCTTTGATAAAACCTGTTGATACCACGCACGAGCCGAGCAGTCAGCATAGTTGTAGGTCCAACTACCGAAGCGATCTAGCGGTGACACGACCGGAAGAATAGGAACTTCAACCTAACTCCAGTAAAAGATTTTTGTCTTGAACAACAAAAAAAACATTCTAAAAGTGCAATTACAATTAACTTGCGTGCTATCTAGTACCTAAATCTCAATAAAACTCAATATTAAACAGCTACAAAAAAATGTTTACACCTAATCCAATAATAAGAGAAAATAGTGCCGATTCTCTTGTCAAAAATGCCTCTAAACTAGACTAAAAATAACCAAAATTGAGTTTATTCCTGTCAAACGATGATTTCGCATTCTGAAATAGACTAAAGTGACAGAACTTAGCTATATTTTAGTTTGACTGCACTAAGTTAGCACTGAGATTTTAATTGAGTGAAAATGACAATTTTGCTATTCTGAATTTAACGTTTTTCACCAAAAATTTTAATTGCCTAACTATAGTAAGGCCATTATAATAGGTAACATTTGACAACTCATCAAAATTCAACAACGTAACCTTGTGACGCCGGGCATAAAATAATATATGTTTTCGTTTTGTTAGAACTGCACAATTGCTTAACTTTTTTCAATTACGATTACATATTTATTGTAATACTGACCGATACGAGTAATTTTACGATTTGCTTTCACTAAACTGACAGACGTCAAATGTTACCTATTAAAATGGTCTTACTTTATTCTGACCATTTTTTATCGCTACTAATAATGGTGTGGAATATTATTAGTTGTCATGAACTAAAATTCACACGAACACTTCGACTTCAGGTGCAAAAACAGTAGGTATCACTGCAAATATTTTTTTTTTCTTTTGCTCATAACTCGAACATGGTGTCCCATCGCAAAAATAATGAAAATTTCGACCCCCCTTTAAAATAACCTTATACCCCTAATACTCAACACGTAGGTAATATATTTTCTATACATAAAATGAAAAATTCCATAAAAATCATGTCGAGGCAGCCGACCCCGGCCCTCCGGCTCTAAAAAAATTCACGGGCAGGGCAAACAAGTATGTACCACGTGGAGTCGCAATTGTCAAATTCGATTTTAGATGTGTCCAAATAATTTTTAAATTTAGAGACTTTTTATTACAGAATAGCTTTAAAGATTCTCATAGCCAAAAGTAAGGAATTTTAGTGATAGCTTAGTTAGTTTAGTTCGGTGTACAAGAGTATCGGCACCAATATCAAACCCTATGTCAGTGGACGACTAAACTTATTGCTCTTGATTTGCTCGTTAATTCTATTGATTACGACTTAGATAACAACATAATATAACCTCACGCCTTTATTTCCCCGAAGGGTTTGATGTAGGTGTACCTATTACCCATACTACAGCCACATTTTGCCAGTTATAAATACACCCTTAAAAAAAAGTAAAATGCATTCTGGCTACTGCGCGCTAGAACAAAAATATTTCGTAAAATAGGGGTAAAAATGCATATGAAGATGGTAGCAAAAAAAAAACATATAAATACTCATATCGGCCGTAAATTTGCACAGAAATTGAAAAAAAATCCCTACCGAAGAAAGCTTGCATCATAAGGAATTGAGCCTAAAAAATCTAGTGCCGACCAAATACAATAACAACGGCAGTATCAGAAATCTTAAGAAAATTAAGATGTCGTCTCATTTCGGCCCTAAATCTGCTCAGAACTGAAAATTATCGCAATCAATGAAAACTTGCATCATTAGGAATGCAATAAACGTATTTTTCACCACACATTTACGCGAAACTCTGCAGCGTGGGCTCGAACTGCGTCTAACTCAATTTTTTATTTTTTTGAAGCGGATTACAACAAAAAATATGTTCCCAAAAACAGTTGTGTCAATGAAATTAAACAAAAATCTCCTTTAGCCTTTTACATTGAATCATACTTTTTAAATTTAATCACTCCGATGCAGACACTGAAAAACTCAAACACATATCTATAAACAGGAGTACTTTTTGGGCTTTTATAGGTATTAGCTATTAATTTGTCAATTTGCTGGACAATAACGTCCTCGGACTATTTAAAACATGGCTATGTTGTGATATATTTCAAATTTTCAAGACTTTTCCAGCAATCCGTCATACACGGATTCCTAGCTACGTTGCAATGTACATTTCCATAAGAAACATCTCCATGAAAATTAATGACCTTATCTGCAGTCAGTATCCGAAGCGGCCGCCAACGCGTGTGCGCCTATCTATTGATGCTAGAGCCAAGTGCGGTGCAGTATGATTTATTGTGACGGCGCTTCAATAGTAGGTATGTACTTCATACGCAGCGAGGTTATATTGAAGAAGGGTGTTTAACGGTCTTATAATTGATACCTAGATCATCGTTGAGGTAGGCTGTATGCTCCTTCGTGCATGTGCTGTGCTTTGATAATGTTTTAAGTGGCTCTGGTTCAAAGGCGTCCTCAAAAGAGGTAATCAATTTATGGGTATTGAAATGTATCAAACTTTGTTAGGTAAGTCATCAAATAAGGCTGCTTCAAAGTTTAATTAATAAAATGAAAATTAAGGCTGGCAATCTAAACTGAACCTATGGTAAACTTAGACACCACACTGACTGCAACGAAACATCGGTCCAAATTTTAATTTATTATTTTCTATCATTTCCCCACCAAAACTCTCTTACGCCACCAAACAACTGATACAATCTCCCTTTGATCCTAGACACAAGATAAAAAACAACTATGTCCATCATAAATACGACTCTCATAACATGTTCACCTCGCGTCGTCTCGGGGACATCTCGGCAACGTCAGCGGTCTTGGATGACAGATTGCCTGCCCCGTTTGAACTAACAGCTTTTCATCATAATTTGCCGGCCGCTTGAGGAATAGTGACATTAGTTTGGTTAACAGCAGGAGGTCTTATTTGATATTTTACAACTCATAACGGATTGGTTGGAAATAGGAGAAAATAGAGAAAATAAAAGGATATTGTATCTAGTTCTTATTTTAACATCTGTTGGTAAAGTTTCCTTAGTTGTTTTCAGTAGTTTATCTTGAATAAAATGTGAATTTTTAAATAAAGTAGGTAGATCTGTTAGGTAGCGTGGTATACCCACTAGGTTGATATGATATAGGATCTCAAGGCAAGGCTTGGTCTACGTAAGATTGAGTCAGACAACGGCTCATTATTTCAACGCTGGTTCACGCTGTTTGTGTTGACCTGGTGGAAGGATCTGTAATATCCACAAAAAGAGCTCACCGATATAAGAAGTATCAGGAGATCATAACGTCGAATGGTGTCATTTGTATGTAAGTCTGCAGTTCGACACTCATCTCATGTTTTACGGATGTTGACATATTTGTATTCTGGCTTTGAATATTCACAACAGCTGCTGCTGTATCGTAAACTATTTCTACTCATAATTTGACAGAGGAAGACATAAATTAATCATTCCTCTTCACACAGAGCTATCAGCGTAAATAATAATATAAATAAAAGAATTATGATTTACGATACGTTTGTTACTCCTAATACTTATATATATTTAACTACAAATTCTTCAATATTCTTCACAACTATTTATTAACCGTTTCTTTTCGAGCACAATCATAAATCCACGGAGGTGTTGACCTAGGTCCTATTAAATAACCTACTGAAATCAGATCTTGCCTCAGATAAGAAAGTAGCTGGCCCATTATAATACTATTAGACATAAGGTACTACTATCCCAAAGACTGGAGTCAATTAATTACCCATTTCGCACAAGATTACACATTCTCGTAGGAGGAGCTCGTGGCTAAGTAATAACTGTCGCATGGGTCGATCCGTTAGGTTAGCTACGCTTGCCGGGTTCGGCCCGTGGATGTGTGACCATCTTTACATACCGAGACTCCTCCGTGCCTCGGAAAGCACGTTTAAGCCGTTGGTCCCGGCTGTCATTCGTGAATCATTGACAGTCGTTACAGGTCGTCAGTTGCCCGAAAGTCAGACAATCAGTCTTATCAAGGAGTATCGTATTACCCAGTTACTGGGTTGTGAAGATCAGATAGGCAGTCGCTCCATGTAAAATACTGGTATTCAGCTGCATCCGGTTAGTCTGGAAGCCGACTCCAACATATGGTTGGGAAAAGGTTAGGCAGATTAATTGATTACACATTCCTGCGATAGGTGGGTCACTAAAACCACACAGCTAGAAACACACAACAGCCCAGTAACTGCACTCCATACGTTAATGCCGTGATTCATTCTGTTTGTTTGACACATCAAAACGTTTCCGAAACCGTTATTTGTTTATACTTTCGAAAGGGAAACACCGATTAAATGGGAACTTTGCGACCGTTGTGTTGGCGGCCAAACGGCCCCGGACAATATACCCAATGGCCAGTTTATTTAAACGCATTGGCAAACATTCAACGCCAAAATTTGATTTACATTACGGCTAAGGTTATGATAATATGGGAGATTGGATTTCTTCAATGTACGCACGTTGGACGGTAATAAAATGGTACATTTGTTTTTATTTGATTGTTGTTTCAATTTCTGTATTGAGATCGTGATGAACGCTGCATAAAACTGTTTATAACTAATAAAAGTCGAAAGTTAGGTATGTGTGATTTTGAACAAGAATACAAAGCTGCTTGGTACTACAAATTGTTGACAGGCTGCAGAGAACGTGAATCTGTACCAAAATACTTAAAACTTAAAGAAGCACCTTGGCGTGATAAATACCTACCGGACCTCAAATTAATGAGTATTGAGTATACAGGGTGTCCAGTAAATAGCACGAAATACTGCAGGGGGTGATAGCTTGGGTCACTACCTATCAATACAACACAATATATGTTCAGCAAAATCTTATGGATTTACAGTTTTACAAAATTTTCCGAAATTTCGAAAAATCTCTACCTTGAAACAGATTTTTAAGCATCTCGTAATGAAAAAATCTTTTTCTAGAACTTTTTTTACATCAAATTATTCGTGAATAGTTACTCTACTCATTATAAGTTTTTTTTTTTATCAAAAGCAAGAATGTTTTGAAGAAATAGTTTTTTTTGTTAAAATTTTCACTTTTTTCGGTAACTCGGAAAAAAAATTAAAACTGTAAATCCGTAAGATTTTGCTGAACATATATTGTGTTGTATTGATAGGTAGTGACCCTAGCTATAACCCCCCCACCGGTAGCCCCCTGCAGTATGTCGTGCTATTTACTGGACACCCTGTATGTACCAAGTATGTACGTACAGACGCCAGCACATCGACCTACTACAATCTGTCAAATTTCTTTAATAGATTTTCAACTTTATCACTAAAGTGTAGGGTTCAAAGTATATTGGGAAAATTTGACAGTTTCGGGTAGGTTGACGTGCTGGCGTCTGTACTAACAATGATAATGCCAGATTTTAGACTCTTCAAGAATTTAATCTGTTGTCTATCTAAGCCAAAGATTTAACAAAGTCGTAATTCGTATTTTAAACCGGAAAACGCGTTACAGAATTATTTACAACGCACCAAAAGTCAACATTTGAAACAGCAATGATGCACCATCCAGCCTCTTTGTTGCCGACTTTACGGCCGTAAACAGAATCCATTGATGTTAAACTGTTTAAGACAAAAGGAAAAACAAACATGTTCGCGACATGTTAAAATACAAAATGATGTGAAGCTTTTAGTTTTAGTACGCTTTAGGAACATTGGTGCCGATTCTCTTGTACACCGAACTAAACTATCACTAAAATTCCTTAATTTTGGCTATGAGAATCTTAAAACTATTCTGCAGTAAAAAGTCTACATTTAAAAATTATTTTGACACAAGTAAATCGAATTTGACAATTCAAACTCAAACTCAAAGCATTTATTTCAATTAAACCATTTACAGGCACTTTTGAATTGTCAAAGAGTCAGTCAGTTAGTCAGAAAGTTGAAGCTAGTTAATTGCAACTCCTCGTGGTACATACTTGTTTGCCCTACCCCGTGATTTTTTATAGAGCCGGAGGCGCTCCTTGGGGGCAGCCTCGGCGTATTTTATATGGATTTTTTCACTTTTTGTATGGAAAAAAAAAATTACCTACGTGTTGAGTATTAAGAGTATAAGGTTTTTATAAAGGGGGTCGAAATTTTCATTATTTTTGCGATAGGACACACTATTTTCGAGATATAAGCAAAAGAAAAGAAAGAAATCCAGTACAGTACTGTTTTTGCATCCGCAGTTGAGGTGATCGTGTGAATTTTAGTTCATGACAACTAAAGTAAGGCCATTTTAATAGGTAACATTTGACGTCTGTCAGTAGTGAAAGCAAATCGTAAAATTACTCGTATCATTCATTATTACAATAAATATGTAATCGTAATTGAAAAAAGTTAAGCAATTGTTCAGTTCTAACAAAACGAAAATATATATTATTTTATGCGGCGTTACGTTGTTGAATTTTGATGAATTTTCAAATGTTTCCTATTAATATTACTATAGTTAGACAATTAAAATTTTAGGTGAAAAACGTCAAATTCAAATCAAAATTAAAATCTCAGTGCTGTCAAACAAAATTACAGTTTAAGTTGTGCCACTTTAGTCTAATCAGAATAGGAAATCATCGTTTGACAGGAGTAAACTAAATTTTGGTGATTTATAGTATAGTTTAGAGGCATTTGTGACAAGAGAATCGGCACCATTGTGTTGTGACTGATATTGATTTTTTCGTTTAATAGTGCATATCTAAAACGTTTTGAATTTCTGTTTTCAAATGAGGACAAGCAATAACACTTATTTTTTAAGATAACGTTATGATTGCATCCTATTTAGAAGAGACAGTACTCAGGGCGTTGTAAGATTGATGATGACGATACGATCTGAAGACCTCCATGTGCTTTCTAAACATAGCTGATATTACTAGAATCTCTAAACAATGATAATGTTTGAACTCCTTCTCACTGGTTATTATTGCAACCTAGATTCTCAGCTGTACATTTTTTGTAAACACTCATTCAACTCATTAGAATAGCTAAAAGCTCTTGCACTAAAATAAAGAAAAGCAAACATTTTCGCTCTTCCCGTCCACTTCCCATCTCGGTTCCCATATTTAATTAGTAACGGTTGCTAACATAATGTTTCGTAACGCGCCGATTTCTCGGCGTCAACCGCACGACACATTAAATTAAATTGAGACTACAGGAATTTAGAAGCGTGCCTTTTAACAAAAGCTTGGAGCAGTTAATTTTAAAACGATTTTATGTATAGCGCAACGAGTTCGATTTCGACGCGCTCGAGAAGTTGTATTTTCACGTCGAGAAATTAAATATGTTTGTTATCAAGTGGTCTGCAGGGCTTCTAATGAAATGTGTTTGATTAATAGAATCCTCTTGATTACGGTGGTTTATGAAAAAACTTGCTTGCTTGAAAATATTTTATTTAAAAGTCTACACTGACATTTCCTGTCCACCATGACAGTTAAAAATTATAATGAATTTATAATTTTCGGAATCTCACAGTTTTGACAGAGTTGTGTTGTAACATGTTTTTTTAATACAATTTAATTATGTTCAGTCAGTGGTTAAACACAACTAGTTCAGAGTTTATTGTGCTCTCGAAGTATTAGAGGTGATAAAGGAATTATATTATTCGGTTGAGCAGCTGCATCCATCTGTCCGCACTGTTAATATCATTTACTAGCGATCGTCAATCCGCCTGCCAAATGTACCTACCTACCTAGTCATGCAGCGTTTGCATTGTGTCTAAGTATAGACATAGACAATGTTTAGACATCATTTGTCGCAATTTACAGACAACAGAATGAGGACTAAAGTTCAGCACTGGGCATTTATTTTCAGGCAGGTACTTATGATAAGTTTAGATGAAAACAAGGAATGGTTAATTAAATAAAATAAATGAATGAAGATTCAGTATGTATTTTTTTTGAGATGCACCTCAAACCTCTGACCTCTTACCTCGTTTCAAAAAGTGTTCCAAATCCAAATGAGTATTACCTTTCTTTTTTACGTTTTAATTTTCGTTGGAATCTTTTCTCTCCACGTGATACATTTACACCAGTCGAGCTATATTATTGTTACATTGAAGTTTGCGACACCGAATATTTCCGAGTTGATTCGGGACTCGAGTGAAACAGCTGTGACCCATTAGAATACACGAGATTTGTGTATCAAAACATTCAACATCTTGTGTTCTGTTGCAGGAGACCGAGAGAGGTCAGCATGAACAAGAAGTCTCATAAGAAAAAGGTTGGTTTTGATTTTATTATTTCGAGCTTGTATGCCTATGTGCAGCAGTGGGCTGCGATAAGCTGAGTTGATTGATTGAGCTTGTAGTTTATGATTCACATAGAGATGACTAATACCTACCGACGATAACTATGATATCGATTATTATGACATCACCGATTAATACTGACATAAATAATTACAGAATTGACATTCATTTAATAATACTATTAGTTCTAATCTACGATACGGCCATATAGGTACTATGGGGTAACTCAACAGACGCTGATAAAGCCTTTAGGGTACAAAAAAAATGCATTCGAGCCATTTGTGGCATTCCACCATGGGGTTCTTGTAAAAAATTGTTTCTAAAATTAAAACTCCTTACATTACCCTTATTACTTGTACTCGTATTATAGAATGTGGTTGAAAAGGCTCAAGACCGTGGCCCTCGAAAAGTAATAGATCCAGATAGAATAGTTCTGCCTAGGGCTCCAAGGACTTCTCTGTACAAAAATAACTGTTATCACATGTGCGGACTTATCTATAACAAAATACCAAAGAACTTTAAAGAGTTACCTAATATTTAATTTTTTATAAAGTTAATAATATGGCTACTGGAAAAACGGTTTTATTATATAATCTATTTTAAATTAATGTAACGATAATATTAATAGTGAATGTATGTAAAATTAATTAATAATAGAAACATTAAAGCATGCCATTGGACATAAATATTAAACTCTAGCATTATATACATTGTAATGTTTTGCATGTCAAATGTCTGACTTTGTATTAGGAACATATTACTGACTAGAACATCAACACAGTACCAATACATACTGCAAATAAATGTTAATGATTAAGAACTATAAAATAAAATAAAATATTGTTAAATTGTGTTGAAATTAAACAAATTATGTTGCATGCTGAAATACAGGACATCACACAATGCAAAAAAATATTTTAGAGTTCTGCCATTAATCACATCCCATTTCAAAATTCAAAAGTCATTTATTCAAACTAGGCTGAGAATCAGCGCTTTTCGAACGTCAAAATTACATAAGACAGTCCCACAAAACGCCCACCCTTCACCACTTCCTAGTGCTTTTGCTGGGAAGAAGATGTGGCAACAAACTGCCCAGCAGCACAGCTGTCTGTTCAGTTAGAAAAAAATGATTCTATATAATAGTATGCAAGATAATTTACATTACGCAAAACATAATTTAAATTATAAATTAATAGCCATATGACAGCTAGCACACGCCAATATACCAACCAAAAACATCGAGAACTATACTCAAAAAAATAACTAAGCGTAAACAATATCTAAAAAAGAAAAAAGAGCCTCCAGGCCTAACGGGCGTGCCCGCTTACATATAGCTGTAACTAGAAGTTATAATTGATAAAATAGGACCATCGAGATAAAATTAATAATTTTTGAGGTCGCTAGCTGACCACATATTGCAATACACTCATTAAAAAAACATTGTAATGAGTAGATTATGTCAACAATAAATAAAAATAAAATAAAAATAAATTGACTTATAAAGTAAAATTATAAACAATTATTATAAACTCATATAAACTGTCAGTAAGCTAATTCTAGAGAAAGAACATTTAAACATTGTCTTGAGTTAATCAAAGCGACCGATAGAATAGTATGCCTTTGAACAAAGGTTGGATTTTACTTTATTTTTAATTAAACGCATTAAAAGTCAAATCTAGCAAAGAAGAGGGTAGTTTATTATAAAAGGTTATACCAAGCCCAACAAATGAGTTATGAACCTTATGAAGCCGGTGAAAGGAAGCACGTAGTTTATCCTTATTTCTAGTGTTAACAAGGATAAACTACGTGCTCCCTTTCACCGGCTTCATAAGGTTCATAACTTTCAAAGTAACTATACAGTCACTGCAATACCAATCTGCTTATTGTTAAATAAGTTTGAAGTTTTAGCAAGGTATCCTCGTCACCTACATCAATCATTAATTGCGACAACATTCTCCGGCATGCGGCAGTCCAAAACATAGACATAGAGAATGGACTGAGCGTTCCGTATTCAGCTGTGCAGTGAATACAGACCGAAAAGTACGAGAGAGACAAAGTGAATGTGCGGCCAGTAGTTGGTCCTCGTCCCTGGCGGTCAAGAATATATCGTTCTGTAGGGGTATTTTTGACGTTCAGTTAAAAAAAGAGACAGGTGTTGGCCGCACAGTTGCTTTGTCTCTTTCTAGAGAGTTGGCTAACGCTCAGTTCATACTCTATGTCTAGGTCGAAGACTGTGTCCAATATCGGACTTAAAAAATAAAAGGGATGATACTCCTAGCAAATTATTCCAATTTCAAATCAGTTTCACAAAGTGCCAGTACCACACACGAGCAGCTCGCAATTTGCCCTCGCGCGGCGGCATGCCAGCCATAATAATATGTCGAGCACTATCGGCATGTTGGCACTTGGCACCGCCGCCGGCGCTGGCAGCCGCGCCAGCACCACTGATTGATAACGTGCTGATATTGAGACTTGGACCCGAGTTGGTTATTGTGCAGCTTTTTGTTAAGTGTGAAGTGACTTGTCATCTTATTAAGTAGAACAGTTGCCTGGTTTGAGGGGCTTGTGTCATGGTATAGTTTCAGCTTGTATTTTTAAGGTACGTTAAGTTTTTTTAAATCACATTTCCAATTCCAACGTAGATTGAAACCTACTGGAAGGAGTATACAATCATAATCATTTTATTTTATTTAACTCAACATCATATTACAGGCACTGGTTAATAAAATGCACAATCGTACATAGAGAAAGGTGTCTGAGGTAGGAGGATACTGAGTTACTGATCACCCGGCTCTCTTAGATAGGACATGCTTTCGACTCCACGCACTTTTCATAGAACTCATACGCCATACATATTGGAAATGAACCCTCCGGGAGGGTTTCCGGCATTACGTTTGCGCTAAAGCCCACATGACATATGAAAATAGTGTTTTCAGGGGTCTTGTCAGTATGCGTAGTTTCCAACCTTTTAAAAGTTTTGTGAATATTTAAAACAGTGAACAAAAAAAAATGCTTTGATTTTAAAACCAACGCATACTAATATATCTTGTTAAAATATACATTAAATTTTATTTTCACGGTTTATAATGCTGTATTGACTAAGAAAAACCTACATTTAAAATTAATCCTCCGCGAGGGCTCCCGGCATCCCATATGCGACTAGATAAACCCTCCAGGAGGGCTCCCGTCACTGAAGGTGTTAATTTACAGAACAGTAGAGTCAAGATATTATTGGTATAATAAAAGTTTGAAAAATGTGTGTGAAAAATATGTATGTACTTATTTTAGATCTAAACTAAATAAACCTTTCTAGAAGTGCTTTTGCACAATATCAGTCTTCTACTAGACAGTATATCAGATATGATTATTGAAGCATATTAGTAATAAGTACTTGGGCATCCCCAGTAATTTTTTCTAGAATATTATGAGCCTATAGTAGGAGTTTGGGTTTGAGCAGCTATATACATATACTTTTTAAACTGAGTTTCATGTAGTTTTACGCAATAATGGGAAACCATGTTTTTTCTTAATCTAATCCATCAAAATTATCATTTTAAAACATGTTTGAATAGATTGCATCACACTAGACAAGTAGCACCAATAACAAATGTAGGTAGTGCTCGTCAATCTATCTCGTGTAATCTGTCAACTGTCACCTTCATTCAGTCCGGTCGTCGGTCCGTCTATCTGGACCAGAATGCTGGGAATCGAGCCGTCAATTAATCGAGATGAGTCGAGATGCGAGATGCAAATAATTTTCAATTTGATGGTACATAAACTTTTCTGTCCTTGGAACAGGATGTTAAATACTGCTAAGCCTAGCTCCAAAATACAATTTATTTTCGATTTTTATCCATACATACACAAGCCGAGTTCCCGATGGGATTTCCCTACGGCAAAAATGACGAACTTCCATACAAATATTCATCCCCTATTTATAACCCCTTTAAGGGTGGAATTTTCAAAAATACTACCTTAGTGCTCACCTTCGTTGTATAAGGAACTTTTGTGCAAAATGTCATGCTTCTAGCCCGTCTTACCAGTCACAATCGTATCGGAATCGTCTGCATGCGTGAGGCTGCTATCAGGCGGTACCACTTATTCGTCTGCCAAACGACGTGCAATCTTTTGCATATCAATGCCCAAGTGAACCGTGATGACAATAGATTTTTTTTCTTTTTTTTCGCCTCAACACTGAGGTGGTTAAAGAAAAACCCAAAGGAACAGCCGCAAAACCCGAAAAAAAAAAATTTTTAATGTGCCACCAATATTATCGATCACGGATGGTACGAAAGGGTTCCCTCTATTTGGCAGAATCTTGTTGCTGCGAAATTTATTTAGCATAACACACTTGGCATAATCATCTTTAAACTAATATTTTAAAGGCATATAAATTATTTAATATAATTATTGTTTGGCCGAATGTTTATTTGTCCGAATTTACAATGTCATACTTTTAAGATGGCAGAATTTTATTTGGATTAATTTTATTAGGTATATTGCCATTTCTATAAAATGGGTCTACCCTTTATAGCAGAACTCTTTATTTCATAATATTATTTAGATTTTCGCAGAAAATCGTTTGACATACACTCATTTATCATACATTCAAAACTCAATTCTATTTTGTAAGGAATAATTTTATTAGGCTACAATTATTAGGCAATATTATTTATAGAAATGGCAATGTGCCATTTACAGAAACGGCAATATGTCATTTCTAAAAAATGGGTCTACCCTTTATAGCAGAACTTTTTATGTCATAATATTATTTTAGGGCACACAAGACTACGTGGAGTCGGTTTTGCAGCGATTCGTTTCTGTCACTAACTTTTGTAGCACAACATATTGACTTTTTAGAAAATGTTTTAATTAAATTTATGAATAAAATTGCTATTTAATTATATTTATTTTAATTCTTATATTTTAATCACGAAGTGGTACCTATTAACTAGTTTTAATTACTAGGTCACCATTTTCACAGATTCACTGACCTTGGTAAAAATTACCTACGTAAAATTAAATACGTAAATATAACTGCATTTTGGCATCGTAAGTTCAATTAGCCCTTGGTTGAGTTTATAAGATAACAAAGTGGGGGCTATTTTCAGTTGGCAGCCACTACGATGCAATTCGATATGAATGTTTACACCATCAAAATCAAAATACATGCGTTAAAGCAAATTCTTACGATTTAACGATTTGTTACCTTATATGCATTTTTATGCCTCTGTATTCATTTATTGGCATTTACTTCTTTAACATTATGTTAAATTTTCTATCAAGTTACTCTCACTTTTCCGGGTTGATTTTGTGGAGTTATTTAAAAGCGATAACTTTTGTCTCGACTTCATAAACATTGCAAGGATTTCGAAATGATAAACCTCGACGAAACTAAAATGTTTACATGATCCAAATTAAAATTTTCGTAGTTGATTGGTTTTCAGGCTATTAAACATAAATATTTGCTTTCATTAAAGCAAATATGTATGTGTAATAGCCTGAAAACCTATCGATAAATCCAAGAGACACGGTAAACAACCGCTCCTCCTCCTCCGATAAAGCAAACAGTTTTAGTAAAAGCTGCATCTATGCGCCGAATATCAATCTGTTGGTATGACAATATTTATTTGTGCTGCAGCCAGTTATAGATGGGTGATAGACCTCAGTGGCTGATATTAAAGAGCCATATTATTGTTCATAATGTGAGTATATCCAGCGAACGACTGTGATAGATTGATAATGCATATCCATTCATGACATCTGACCTGTCTACAATTCTACATACAATTGTAGAGAGATCAGAGGATATTCAGATTTGGTTTCTATGTAGCGGTCTCGTAGCACTATTTTCACGTCATGGATTCGGATTTTGACGTAGATTTATCGTAGCATTATTTTCACGTGGGGGTTTCGTAGCATTATTTTGACGTAGAGGTTTCGTAGCATTATTTTCACGTAGGGGTTTCGTAGCATTATTTTGACGTAGAGGTCTCGTAGCATTATTTTCACGTAGGGGTTTCGTAGCATTATTTTGACGTAGAGGTCTCGTAGCATTATTTTCACGTAGGGGTTTCGTAGCATTATTTTGACGTAGAGGTCTCGTAGCATTATTTTCACGTAGGGGTTTCGTAGCATTATTTTGACGTAGAGGTCTCGTAGCATTATTTTCACGTAGGGGTTTCGTAGCATTATTTTGACGTAGAGGTCTCGTAGCATTATTTTCACGTAGGGGTTTCGTAGCATTATTTTGACGTAGAGGTCTCGTAGCATTATTTTCACGTAGGGGTTTCGTAGCATTATTTTGACGTAGAGGTCTCGTAGCATTATTTTCACGTAGGGGTTTCGTAGCATTATTTTGACGTAGAGGTCTCGTAGCATTATTTTCACGTAGGGGTTTCGTAGCATTATTTTGACGTAGAGGTCTCGTAGCATTATTTTGACGTAGAGGTCTCGTAGCATTATTTTCACGTAGGGGTTTCATAGCATTATTTTGACGTAGAGGTCTCGTAGCATTATTTTCACGTAGGGGTTTCATAGCATTATTTTGACGTAGAGGTCTCGTAGCATTATTTTCCGAATTCGAATTACAATATAATTCTCGTACCAAGTTAATAAACTAGTAGCTGTTAAAAGGAGATGGGAAACGGTGGGCCTAAATGTAATAAGTTAAGATATGATCTAAAAAATTAGTCATATTTTTCTATCTTAGAATATGAAAAATCACCTCAATTCTCAATCTGGAAGCGGAGAAATATGGAAAAGATAGTTTTCGTGAGATTACCGATTGAGTAATCGATTACACAGTTACGAAAATAAAACCTTTGCACAAAATAATTAACTCAAAGTAATTAAATGCACTTTATACACTTATGTGCAATATAGTGCATATAATTACAGTCATATTAATAAATAAAATATCAATTAATTACTAAAAAAACAATATGAATGATTATGGATTTCATATCGATTAAAATTAGTTTTCTATTTTTAGTCTATGTCACTGGCATGACAGCTGACTGACACGGACACTAGACAGTTGCCAACGTAGTATCCCTATGTAGTCTGTAGTTGCCAACTGCTCTAATGATCTCGTTTGCTTACCCGTTTCGTGTTTTCCGATGCGTTTTGAGTGCTTTCCCGATTGTTCTTCATTTTTCACGACCTTTGCTTTGTATTTTACGGATTTCGACCCTGTCTACATCGTACGACCCTTGCTTTCACACTGGACACCGAAGATCGCTCACACGTTTGACTTGGAATCGTAATTTTGGATTTTACCGCCGGATTGTGTATTGTTGAAACCACGGAATAGAAAAAACAGTGAAACTATGGATCGCTGTGTGAATTGTGGGACAACAACTTACTGATCACTGCAATACACTGGGTCGACGACCCTTACCCGATGAAACAATTCTGTCAGTGATTCGGCAATGGCTCTCGTACAGGAAGGGAGGCTATAGTAATGCATTACTGTAAATTGTATTGTAGGGAGACGAACTGTAGGCTACTGCGCTCATATAATCTGCATTATATGGTATCTTAGCTGGGCTAGGTACCAAGATCATATAGCACCACCTGCACAATTCCTAGACGACATTTTAATTAAGATTGAAGAAGAATAAAACACTATAATACTCAAATGATTTTTTATTTTATTTTAGACATCCTTTCCGTAACTCCATACCTGTTACCTACATAGGTAGGTAGGACTGAAGTCATTGACATTCATTCATATGATTTATCAAATATGTCCTACTAAATATAATACCTATTAGTGCAAAATCACATATTTTGCACTTCAGGAATCAGCTGTTAGTTAAAGATTGTAACATAACCTCACTTTTACATAATCTCCTTTTATCTCTGTTCTCAGATTGACAAAATCCGTAGAATTTTCAGTGAAAGGCTGATAATATATAAGCTATTAATTGACACCACTTTCATCTTTTTACAACCAGGCCCAGGATTGTATGTAATCGTTTCAGTCTCCTTTCGTGAGATTGAATTAGACGTTTTATAGCTGTACTGTGGTTTAACTATTACGTTTAATGCGGTGTGTTGTAACGTGGTGTTGTGTCATTATTTGCCAACAACTTTCAAACATCTGCTGTCATGACATCATATTTGTAGATATAAACGACTTTAGTTTAGGTAATTTATGTTAAACATAGAAATCTAGAAACACTTACATGTTGTCATTCGTAGTTTTAACAATAAGTGAATACTGCACTTTACAACATGTTTTGGAGCATCTAAAATGCTTGGAGTTACAGGATCTGAAAAGAGATACGGTTTAACGCTTTGAGAATAAATAAAACCTTGCCAAGGCCAAGTGCGAGTCGGACTCGCACTTGGCCTTGGTTTTATGAATACAAAGAATTACAAAGTAATTTTTTCAGTTGTACAAAATCACCCATATTTAAATAAATACCTTTTTAACCGGTGTTTTTAGTATTTATTGATTATATATAGTATATATATACATAATGTACAGAAGTTTCAAATTCCTAACTTGTTTAGTTGTTGAGATAGGGCTCCCTATTTATTGATGATATAAAATAATAATAAAAAAATGTTCTTAATATTTGTTTTTACGGCCCCTTATTTCCTCATTATTGATGATATTGATTGTGAATTCACACGGGCTGCATTTTGTAAATTTACTCCTGATTGTGCTTAATAATATAATTTTAAGTCTAATCTTTGTAAGTTATTAAAAATAAAACTACACTATTGTATTAGGTAAGCCTGTGATGATAGTTGTATGTGAATAAATAAATAAATAAAAAAAAAAATTGTTCTCTACTCGATGAGTTCTCTACTCGGAGACAATGACACCCCACATACTTACCAGCATTCGTTTTTTTTTCAAAATCAATAGTTTATTGTATGGAGACCCCCTTTTATTATTAATTTTATTTAATTTTTGTTACTTTTTACTATAGCGGCAATAGAAATGCATAATCTGTGATATTTTCAACTGTCTACCTGTCGTTCATGAGATACAGCTCGCTGACAGACAGACAGACAGACGGACAGCGCTAGTTCCGTTTGGCACTCTTCGAATACGGAACTCTAAAAAGCACAGGTTTACTGCTATTCGCATCCATTTAGGGTCTCCGATATAAAGACATGAAAAGACAATGCGGCGATGTAAACAGAATTTACTGCACATGAAGTGCCGACAGATTTTGTATGGTTTTACCATACTTTCATCTACCGAGATAAAATATAAGAATGATTTATGCCAGAAATTATACACGTAGCTACGTCAATGGTTTGAAATACGAAGGTGAAATACACAGAACACGGAGTACAGATAACCGCAGACGCCCGAATACAAACCCAACAAACAAATATGTCAGACAAGACAGTAATAATAATCCATTTACGAAAACAAACAATATTTACTAGTCCATTATAACATAATGCATCGTGTACGCTATGATAACTCACGTCTGCGGGGACAGTTGGCACGGGGCCCGGCTGTGTGTCCTACATGACAAGCGTCGGTCCGCTGTCGCACAGAAACAGTAGCCGATATCGGCCTAGCGGAAATAGAACTCGATTAAAATGATAGCCTTGCGATGTGGGGAAAAAAGAGTATGTATAGGAAGTCGTGAAATTAAAATCTGAAAGTATTTTACCACATAATGGAAAAGCGAGATGTGTTATAAATTTATAATGGTATAAAAACTCGATATAGAAACTGCATCATTGGTCTAGTGGTCGCAAGCGCTACTGCTGAACATGAGGTCCTGGGTTCGATTCCCAGGCCGGGAAGTGTCATTGGGTTTTTCTTTCTGGAATTTCTCAGTAGCAGCCTGGAGTCTGGATTTGTGCCCGGTTGATGGCAATAGGCTCGCCCCCTATTACATGGGACATAAGCATAACTGGAGAAATGTGGGTGTACTATAGGTACTCCTCTGCCCAACTCTTCGAGGAAACAAAGCGTGCTGTTATGTGTGTAAAAACTCGATTTATTTCTGATAGTCTGTTCAATCCGTTTTTCAGACGTATACAATATTTTATTAATGATTCATCCCGAGTTACTTGAATCATCTTTCTTGGCCCTCCAACCATAGGCTTAAAGAGTAATCGTTATTAAAAAATTCAAGCAGGAACACAAAAGTTCAAAACTGCATGTGAAAGGTAAATTTTCAGTCGTTTGTCTAGTCACTTGAGAATTTGAGATGTATCATAAATAGTTTCGTGACGTCACTAATTAGGCCACGGCCATGTTTTGCAAGTACGTAACGACGAAGAACATTAAGTACCATCTCCCTACTATCTTGACTTCAGATACAATTGACTGCCTTTGATGAATTGCTACCAATAGGTACTTACACAATACTAAATCAAACCAGTGAAATTATGAATTCTGTCAATAATAATGTTTGAATTTCAAACAGTTTTGAGATAGAATCATGATGTCAGTTATCTTATAGACCTGAATCGCCATTGTACCTTACGTTAATTGATTGAATGTCAAACGTCCATCTTTAAGTTTGACGTGCAATTAAGTCGGTTCGGACTAAAAATAAACATCCTCATCTCTTTAGCTGAGTAAAAGGAAATTCGTCCGAAACAAAACAAAGGAAAACAGATGAATGAATCTTGTTGTCTTGTATGAAGCAGAACTGGGGCTGAAAAAAAGAACATGATGATGAGGCTATTGTAAACTGAAATAAACTTTTGGGTGTGTTTGAAGAACGCTGATATATTTAAGGAATGGAGGATTCTGCACTTTCTGGGGAAATCTTGCAGTACATCCGACATGATCCTTTTTTTGAATTGCCAGTTAGAAACAAAAATTCAGATCAGCAGATCGCCTTTCAAATTAGCTGAAATATTTGTCACTTTTTCATCTGCAAAATACAAGTATCCAGAAAGACAATCTTTGACTAATGTATTTATAAATGAGGGTAGTTAGTAGTTAGTATCAATATCGTGTGACTAGTATAATTAGCGCATTCGTCTGTCCGAGTCGCGTCTGTCAGTGGGAGCCAGCTGCCGATGACAGCTCATCAGCTGAGCGGATCATCGCGGGTCCACGATAAACACAACACAATTTTCGAGAGTTCTTTGCCTAGATTAGTAAGTATAGAGTTGTTTGGAAAATAGTAATCAATAAACTTAGTAAGATACATAAGTTCACAGTTGGATATGAAACTGTAGAGTTGCGCCATAAAGCGGTTGTCTTAGTTCTACACGATAGCTGTTATTGAAGAGATAATTAATATATCACGTAGTTATCCTAATTAGCTGTTTGTTGATTTCGGCAGCAGACAAAAAGCATGGTCTTGTGGAAACGCTTTAAAATATAAGGTTTTCCCGTCCCTCAACTGTTTTTAGTTGCTAAGCGAAAAAAACACATTTTAAAATTATTATGTACCTACTGAAAAGTATTTTTATGTATTCCGGATCTAAGACGGACAGCAGTCTGCTCATAAAAGAGGAATGTGGAAGTTTAAAATTCTTCCCACACAATATTATTATTGTGTCTTTATAGTTCCTTTCTCATCATCGATTCATCAAATTATAATGATGCATGATGTAAGGAGATCGTGTGGAGTACACTCATAGTCTGAATGTGATCCGATCTCCATTACTTTTATAATAAACAACAAACAGCTTCACTCGATCTAGTAGCTACACAAGGTACCTAATGTAATAAAACGTCATAAACACCCGAATACAGTTATGTGCAAATAAATCAAAACTCTTAGAACTACAGTTTTATCGCGAAGTGAAAAGAAAGGCAGGGGAGAAGATCCAGTCGAGATCCGAATGAAACCGAACGACGACTAGGACTTGGTTTTGTATGAAATTGCTACTATTAGATTTTTAACTTTAATAGTCTAGAGGACAGGATAGGTAATAATGGAATTAATGCGGCAGATTCCGGGAATATTTTCTGTAAAAACCTTTCCCTCTTTCCATGCAGCTCCAATCAGCTGCTTGAAAACAGCGAAAAATTGTGCTTGTGTGTTCAAATTATAGCTATTTTTGCCAAGTTAAAAATGTTTTATCTAGTTGTAGGCAGATACAGTGTGGCGTACTTTCAACAAGAAGTTTAACTTAGACTTGATTGTCAATGTGTTTATAAGCTATGATACACACCATATCTAAATTAAGTAGACCTTTTGGATGTACCCTTTTTAGTGGTTGCGTGACGTAGGTACAAAAAGATTAAAGTCAATACTACTTTCTATCTTTAGAAAGATATCATAAATCACACTGCAATTAGAATTGAGGTTTTTGATTTTGAATTTATGATGTGATAAATGTATCGCTTTTATGTATTGGGGTAAGTAGGACAAGCTGGGTAAATGTTAGTCTACAAAATGGAACAGAAATATCATCTCTGATTATGGTGAAGTCACTAATAGCTTACTGCTTTGAAACCCAAGTTGGATTCGGTTTAAAAATCTTGTGTGCTTAGCGGTTTAAATCCAAGAAACAAAAGACGAGCTTATAAGTACAAATTTTAACTGACTTTTCTTTTTATTATATATATATATTTATAATCACGTTCTCGAAAACGGCTCTAACGATTTCGATGAAAGTTACAATAGGAATATGGGAATAGGGGGTTTACGGAGTGAATAATTGATCTAGCTAGGTCGTATCGATAATCGATAAAATTGAGCTCGGTCGCCCAAAGTTTAGAAAAAGATGGCTACCATAAAATAATGACATGGCAACATGTAATAAGTATCTAAGTACCTCCTATCATGGCAGCATGGAATTAGTATGAACTATGAGTATTCTCTATTTTCACCCGAGCAGAGCTCGGTAGACCAGGTACTGAAACTCTATTTGGAAATAGGGATTTCTTGGTAGCATTTTTGATAAATCTTTTGAACCATGGATTTGCAATTTTGAACAATATAAATATCATTTTATTATGTCCTCATGTTGTGTTAGTTTATAATTAATTACATTTCGATACAATGTAAATATTGATAATGAAATAAATAAATATACATGCTTTATATTCATAGAAGGCGAGTCGCTTCTTGTTAGTAGGTAAGCGGAACGAACTAAAACTTCGCAGCAACTGCAAAAACTAAAATTTTACTTCAACAGTCACATTTGTAGATGTCGCACTATACTACACGACAATCAACAAAATGTTCCCGTTTATTTTCTTAATGTTTATTTTCTTCCGTGCTAAGCCAGCCGTGGAAAATGATAAAAGAATGCTTACAATATACACGAGTAGTAATGAGAATTATTGTGTCGTTGGCAAGACGCCATGGTTTGCCAATTAAAATTATATTTGGCGTTTTTTGGCACGGGATTACCTATTGCAGTTTTGTTTCACGTTTTGTCAACGTTTTGATTTGACGCCCTCATAAATACTGTTTGGGTTTTGTTAGTGCTAATAAAGCTTTTATACTCTTCAGGAATTGAACAAAAACCTTTGTTTAGGTACTGCAATTCCGCTTTTGATTCATCTTTCTTAAGTTAATATTTGCTAGAATTTTATCTAAGAAGACAAGGCGAGAGATAAGATTATCTCTGAATATACTTAACTATAATTACAATATTCTTATTTTTCTCTTACATAAATAAGTAACAGAAGGACCACACAGATATGCTACACCACTACTTCTACTATTAAATACAGTGTGGTCACGATTTGAACTGTATCCAACGCTCTTGGAAACAATAGTGAACGAGGCTCATTTATTTCTAAACGGGCTAACTTCTGCCAAGAATAATAGCACCAATATCACAAATAAACGTTAGCATGTGGTTAAAAAAAAACTGGTGGAAATTGTTAAGGGAAAATAATAAATATTACCAGGTGAAGGTGGATATTCCGGAAAATAACCGGAGTTATAGCTGTCAGAGTAAGCAAACTGAAATGGCAGTAGGCTGGGGCCAGTCCACTGCCACTTCAGTTTGCTCGTCGTCTGCTCCACGGGGCTGGCCGGGATTCCCGGACTGGCCGTTGGAGCCCGCGTATCGGCAACCGTAGCGTGGGCCGCCCCCCAGTGACGATGGACCGACGATCTTAAGAAAGCGGCGCAGGCAGACTGGATACGGCAGGCTGACGACAGGATGTTGTGGCGCAGCCTGGGGACCGAGTTGATTGTTGATTGGTTGAGGTGAAGATTCCAACCTGGGACGAAGGATAAAATGAGCGACTGTCCTACAGAAGAAAGAGTACCACAAAAAGACATTTGACGATACGTAAATTACTTACTTACCCCAAGAAAAACTACGGCATCGCTTGACTTACTGACACCGTGTCAAATACAATTTGTCTGCCCAAACAACCAGTGCTGGCGTGAAAGAGCATTTGAGAACACGCGTCAATACTTAAGCCGTAGAGTTTCCCTAAACTTTTCCAATGGCATCACAATGAAATGAATGAGGAAACACTGACAGTGGCTTTTACTTGGCAATGCGATGAAAATAAACAAAATATTTAAAGAAAGTGGATGTTTGCTCCAAAACATTAATATTTCACATGTGACTTGATTTATGAACTACTCCGTGTTTCTCATATTTTTAATCTCTTGAGCAATCTCCGTTCACAATTATCATTTATTTGCAAATTATCATAAACTAGCTGTTGCCCGCGGCTTTGTCTCTGATTCAGGATGAAAGTAGCCTAGTGTCCTTCTCCTCTTTTGGGACCTGGGTCCCAAGCTACCTATATGCCAAATTTCATAACGATCCGTTCAGCTGTTTTGGCATGAAAACGTAACAAACAAACTCATTTCTGCATTTATAATATGAGTTAGGATTGGCGATATCAACATCACCAACCGCTGCATGTTCAAAGAGAATTTTGAAAAGATTACAATTGATAAGTGTTTTCAATGATGAATCTTTTATGCCTACCTACTCTTTTGAGATCATTCAAGTCGTTGTAGTGCAAGTAGATACTGCATTAGATTCGTGCTACAAAGATAGTTTTTATATAAATGGAAGATTACAAGTGACGATACAGGAATACATTTCGATACTTTAAACACAAAATAGCTAATTCTCGAAATTGCTCTCATTTCAATTATCACCGCAGTAAAATGTATCTTATAACACATTTGCACAATTTCTTCACACTTTATTATATTTATTGATATAGAAATTCTGTTTGCTCTGCGTGTTATAAACTCCTCGGGAAATAAAACTAGACATTAATACATTGTCACCAGGACGGAATTAGAACCCATTGAGAAACGTTACATTAGTGGAGATGGGGGATATAAAATGAAGAGAATTGTTGAAACAATCTCTGTCATAGATAGATTGGATGGAGACCGAAACATTATAAAATCACATAAAATATAGTTTTGTAAGGTCAGAATCAATTGGCTTGTCGACACAAGTCTAGTTGAAAAACTGTAACTTTACAGGACTTAAAAAACCATACAAGAAGATATTTCGCCTCTTTAAGTGCTGACGGTCGCAGTACTTGCAGTTCAACTTGATGTTTCTGCATGCTAACCTAACCTCCTTGCTTCAATTAGTCTTTATGTATGTCAAAAATAATAAGCCTGCCATTGAGTTGATTTTTGATGAAAGATTCAAATGATGGGATGTATGGGCAAAGGAACACGTAACTCCAAATATTATTGTAGCAGGGATCATAACTCTATCTAACAGCGTAGCTTTATATCTCGTAGAACATGCATATTGCAATAATATTTTACGCCATAATTACAACGTAAATCGTTAAGGTTTCCTTCACACCAGTTTCAAGACGTTTTTCCTCGTGAAGAATGTTTCCGGTGTGTAATGGCGTTTAGTGGTCTATCAGTCGCCTGCTAGACTGTAACGACGTTCATTATTCTCGTATTGAGATGGTAATAGTACTTGTCATGTTTATCGTGTGAGAAGAATTTAGTGGATTTATGTCGGCGTTGGGTAGCCAGGCTGCTAGGGAGTTCGTTGCGTCACTTCGGCTTTCCAGCTAAAACACTAGGAAGTAATGATGTGCGGGCGTGCCTTATATAAACGCATAGAATCATACAAAATCTTAAAAACAAAAAAAGTCACGGAATAGATGAACTACCCCCATTTCTGATTAGACAATGTGCAGATGACCTTGCTGTACCCTTTTGTGTTTTGATAAATCAGTCCTTTGATGAAGGTACTTTTCCTGATCAACTTAAAAAAGCTATTATAAAACCATTATATAAGAAAAACTCGAAAACCGACCCCAATAATTACCGACCCATAGCACTTCTACCTACGGCTTCAAAATTTTTCGAAAAGGCTATGTGTGACCGTGTGTACAGTTTTTGCGAAAGATATAAAATCTTTGACGAAGGTCAAAACGGGTTTCGTAAACATCGCTCAACCACCCTAGCTGTCTATAAATACATGCAAGAAGTTATTAATATTATAAATGATAAAAAATATGCAGTTGGTATACTCTTAGACATGACAAAGGCATATGATAAAGTACAATTTAACATTTTATTAGACAAACTATACGGAATAGGAATTCGTGGAACTACACATAAGTGGTTTGCGTCCTACTTAAAAGATAGAGAGCAATATGTGCAAATAGAACACTTCAACCATGCCCAAAAACAAATAATACAAGTAAGGTCCGATAAGAAGATTATAAATGCATCAATTCCCCAGGGCAGTGTTATTGGATGTCTCCTTTTCATTATCTATGTTAATGACCTTCCCAAAATCATGAAAGAACCATGTGTGCTATTCGCAGACGATATATCTCTGCTTACCACATGCCAAATTAATAGTAATATTAACGAACAACTAAGCACAATATTAAATAAAACAGAAAAATGGATGGACGAGCACAACCTTGAGATTAATTATAAAAAAACCAAACTAATGACTTTCTACCCTCAGCAAAAGTCCCCATTACCAATTAATTTCACAAGAAACGGCACAAATATTGAACTAGTAAATGACTTTACGCTATTAGGACTCACAATAGACACACACATTTCATGGAAGCCCCATATAAATAAAGTACGATCCAAACTCTCAAAATTCACCTACGCACTTCGAGAAGTAAAAAAAACTACCGACTTGCAAACTGCACTTACTACATACTACGCCTACGCTCATGCATGGCTCAGCTATGGCATTATAATGTGGGGAAATAGCACAGACGCGCCTGCTCTTTTCATTCTCCAGAAGAAATTAATTCGAATCATAGTAAACATAAAACAAACCGATAGCTGTAAACCGTTTTTAATAAAACATAAAATACTGACCCTACCATCTATATATATCCTAGAAACGTGCAAATTTGTTAGAAAATACATGAACTTTTTCACAACCCGCGGCGATAAACATAAAGACCGAACTGTCGGATATAAAAATATGTTAATGTTACCCTCTTCGCGCATGAAACTACATTCAACTAGCCCCTACGTAATGTCCATAAAAATATTTAATAAGCTACCGGATGCAATAAAGGATGAAACCAGCGATACGACATTTATAAATAAGATCAAGCAAATATTAATTGAAAAAGCATACTACACAATAAACGAATACCTAAACGACAAAAATCTAAAAATGATTTAACACAAACGGACACCATAAACAGTTAGTCGTTTATGTACATTAATACATACATAGATAAATATTATAATATGACATTATGTTAATTTTTTATTGACTAAACCAAATAATAATTAGTATTATGTACCTCAACATAAGATCTCAATTAATTTTAGAACACATTTTAAAATTGTTGAATGTTAATTAATTGGTTTATTCAATTGTTTTTTTAATTTAATTAGTTTTTTTTTAATTTAATTTGTTTTTTAATTGAATTTGTTTTTTATTTTAATTTGTTTTTTTTTCATTTAATTTTATTTTTATATAATGCATTAATTTTATACTTTTTGCTGTGCCCTACACTACAGGGTCCGTAATTGTACCTTAGCATTAAGCCATTGTAACACCTTAATACCCACATTATGGAATGCAAATAAAGATATGAAATATGAATATGAATATAAGGCACTGGCTGTCTTATATAATTTTGACTTTCATAAATTGCTGATTCTCAGCCTAATGTCAGTTTTCTTTTGATTGTTTGATTTTAAAACACTCGCAGTGTGACAACATTTTGTCGTTATACTTTCTCAAGCCGAAAAGAGACATCACAATTGACTATTTGCATAGTCACAAAAAGGAAAAGATTTCTTAAATACTTATATCTATTTCTATATGTATATTATTAAAGTCAATGCCAAGGCACCCATTCATCACTCGAAGTAAGTACTCTGATGAATCTCTGGTATTACAAGTGGCGTCTACAGTACCTATGGGTGTATGTAATGGTAGATTTGTAGAAGGGGCTTAGACTACATCGGTACTACTCTCTTCTGTGTGATATTATCCCACACTCATGTGAGCTGTGCTCGAAGTCGGTTCTAAATAGTAGTTAGTACAAATGGTCCCGATCATTTTTGATCCTGTCAACGCTAAAGGCCGTTGAGAGTCCTTCGTAAGCCAAACTTTTCATTGAATTAATTAATCTGTTCCGAAGGTTCTTAAATAACGGCCATTTTTCTTGGTTTTGTCCCCATTCTGAGTTGCCATTACTGATTATTAATATGCACAATAATTATAGTACAACATTAGATTCATTTTATTATATACCTGCTGAATGTTATAATATAGTTAACAGTCCATTGGGGTAACCCATTGTGATCATGATGATGATAATACCTATCCTAGATAATGGATGAACATAACACAATTTCGTGTGTAATGTGTGGAACGATATTACTATATTAACACGTATATCATGGTTACAGGCAGGCTAGCATCTACATATCACGGTTTTGTCCCCAAAAAGTAATTTGAAAGCAATTCAACACCAAGCTATCAAATACACTTCGAATTCGGCAAGTTGTTTCAGCATTCGTTTTAGTCAATTGCGGTCGGTACTTTACATTTATGGGGCATTGAAATATTTATCTTAGCTATCCAGAAACGGAAAACGATTTTTCTTGAAATAAACAAACACTCCATGTTACCAGCCCAGCGGCCGCCAACCTCCATTTCACGGTCATATTAATCATTGACAGGGTTATGAAACAGATTTTTATATCGAGCCATTGGCACGGTCAGTCAAGTGGTGAACAAAAATACACCTAGACAACGCCTACCAGCATTCAGCCACATTCATTCATAACTCCAACGTCATCTGTATCTCTCCTGTTGATACCAGCACGTCTGTGTTCATAAAAAATTGTCTCAACACAGTCTCTGGAGTTGTTTGTTTACCTGACGGATGCTGCGATGTATATTCTGCGTAAGAACTCATTTATTACCTAGCTACATATGTCTGAATTCTGAATTAATATTGGAAATGTGATTTGGATCTGTTTTGTGTTTTGCAGCAGAAGAAGCGAGGGAAAGGCGATGGGAAAAATAAGGAGAATATCATAGAAGACGTCCATGATGGTAAAGATGAGGAGCAGATTCCAGAGCCTCCGGTGCAGAAGAAGAATGTTTGCTACGAGATCAAAGAATCGGATATTATGGGCAGGTACATAGAGACTCAATAATTACTTTTTATCTAAGTAGACTCAGGACTGGCAGGTTAGAATTATTAATTGAAATGTTGTCTTCGCTTGTTGCTAAGGCCGCATCTAATTCATCTGCAAGCCGACCGACCCCAAAGTACTTTGGTAAAGCTCTAATGACGTTGGTAGTGTTTTCCCGCGCAATTGTTGGAGCTCAGGGATGTATTATAGTGTTACCAGACAATTTGGCGGGTAGCCCATCTCTATTTATGCACTGTTCGGATTTCTCGACAAAACGTGTTAATGCACTTAACCATGAATGTTAGAAGCAATTGTATGTACTGTTTAGAATTCTCATTTTATTAAAATGTCGCTTGCCCCTTTTGTGCTAAAGATTAAAATCCTGTGTATATTTAATATTTCAGATATCTGGTGGCAAACCGCGACATCCGACCTGGTGAAGTGATCATCGAAGAGCCGGCCATTGCTGTTGGACCCTGCACTGGTTGCAACCTCATTTGTCTCGGATGCTATCGGGAACTGGATGAAACAAGTCTGGCAAAGTATGTTACTGCTGGTGTGTTCCTTCGCATCAATTTGTTTCTCAGACAGTCAAATAATGTCCCTTTAAAACGATAAGCCTCATCGTGTATTTTTTCCCTTTTATACAGCAGCCGTGTGTAGATTACTAGGTATCCCTTTTTTGCAGATGTCAGGGTTGCAAATGGCCGATGTGCAGAAGTTCGTGTCCTGGTTCTGGGAAATACACGGGACACTCTACGTACGAGTGTGACACATTGAAGGGAATACCACCAGACTACTCCAAACTTGAGGATCTGAAGGACTCTTATCAAGCTCTGATGCCGTTAAGGTCCAACACCATTAAGTTATTAACCTTTATTTAAGGTAATTTGAACCTGTGTAGTTAAAACTAAACTGATAATTTCAGATGTCTTCTCCTAAAGAAAGCAGACCCTGTGAAGTGGGCAGCGCTCTCAGCGATGGAGTCCCACAACGAGTTGCGTCGAGCTAGGGGGGACATCTGGCCAATCAACGACAAGAACGTTGTGCAGAGAATAAAGAAGTGGGGGCTTAAGTACGATGATGAGGAGATTCATACTGTGTGCGGGATTTTAGAGGTAAGACTAACTTGTGATTATTCTTTACTTTTACAACTATATTGACTCGATGTGACTTGACCAACTTGATGTGCGATCATACGAACAGCTACTTTCCTTCTGTACATTGATTTTGATATTTACTTACTTGTTAATACATTGAAGAAACTACAGTTCCTCTAACTACTTAGAGGAACATTCTGGCGATACCTACTTATTTAGAAACCATGTGGATAACTTATTTACTCCACAATAATAATCAGCATTTACGTCCTTTTTTTCATTTCAGGTCAACGCTTTTGAAGTCGGCGGCAGTGGTGCTAACGCCCGAGCTCTATACGACAGAGCATACCTCCTCGCTCACGACTGCACACCTAGTACCACACACACAGATGCTGAAAGAGTACTAGGCAGACCTCTTACTATAAGAGCTTCCGTTCCACATAAAGCTGGAGACTTGATTTCTCTGTGCTACGCATATACGCTGCAGGTAACTTTTCTTTCTTTATTGTGCCTACTTCGGAAAGTTCCTAACAACTTGGTAATGTGCAAATAATTATGAGAAATTGCTACGCAGGATTTTAGCAGAATTTTCTAGAAGTTCTGTTGGATTGTGTGTGACGAGTTTTATACGATCTATTGAATTCCAGGGCACTCTAAAACGCCGCGAGCACATAAAGCACAGCAAGTTCTTCGACTGCTGCTGCGCGCGCTGCAGCGACCCGGCCGAGCGCGGCACGTGCGCCGGCGCCTTCCGCTGCCCGCGCTGCGCCGGCCGCGTGCTGGCGGCCGCGCCGCTCGACGCCGCGGCCGGCTGGCGGTGCGTCGACAACGGCTGCGATTATACCATGACGGCGCCGTCGGTACAGCTGCTGCTGAAGAGGTGAGGTGAATATTTGTTTAACTTTGGCAATTTTAAAAATGTCATATCAGTTCTAGTATGGAGTAATATAGGTGATTTATTTTATACACACGTATCTACATGGTTTAAAAACGAACAGATAAAATAATAATAACTATGGGGGCGGGCACTCGGACCCCTAGTGTTTCAACCCTAATCGTTAGTTGTTCCACAGTTCTAGTTGTTTTAAAGTACCTACCTCAAACTCTAATAAGGCCACCTCATAATTATATGAATTAATTAAATAGGTAAGTGAAACACTCTTATTATGACATGATAAGTAGAATCAGTTTTCAAGACAAAAAAGTAAGTTTGCAATTAGATGGAGACTAGCTGACGCTGATATAAATTATTCGTCATTATTTAATTATTGACTAGCTTTTAGCCCGCGGCTCCACCCGCGTGGATTGCGGAAAATATCGATCGGGAAAACATACCTAACAGCCGAAGAAAAGGTCATCGAACCTACCGCTGCGCCCGCGTTGCCGTCAACTATAATTATTTTGTTACACGTAATTTTGAATCTGTGATATCTTTTAAGAATAGAATATCATTTATTTGCATGAAATATGGTGCTTACAGATCTCATAATACAATACAAAGTACTTCATATTCCGCCTACTAAATTCAGCATGCAAATTTAGATTGTGCCATAATTGTAATTAATTAAATAATAATTGTAATAATTCAAATATGCCACGATGAGAAAATGTCAAAAAAAAAAAAAAAACAAATGTCAAACTATGAAATTAGAAATGTCAAACTCTAAAATTGCTAATGTTACAACTATAAAAATTACATTTTTATATACATACAGGAATGACAAAGTTAATTTAATTACATTATTCATGTCTGCAATAAGTTCCCCTTCGTATTATAATTCATAAATTCAATAATAGAATAGAAACAGTTTTCAATAAGCCATGTTCGGAGTCTTTTTTGAAATAGATTCGTTGGCAGTTCTCTAATTATCTTAGGTATCTTATTATATATTTTTATTGCCATTCGACTGGTGTTTTTATGGCAAATTGCTGTTCTACACTTAGGCATCGCCAATCTGGTTGGATCCCTTGAGTGTTTACCTATTTTATATATGTTTACACTATCGGCTTTACTAAATAAGTTAGGGTGTTTTTTTACAAAAAGTCCCATTTCCAATATATATAAGCATGCTAGTGATAATAATTTATGCTCTTTTAATATGGGTCTGCATGATTTTAATGGACCTCTACCAAAACACAGCTGGTAAGCACTTTTTTTGAACAATAAATGCCCATCGCTGCCCGTAGAATTGCCCCATATTATTATGCCGTATCTAAGCACAGATGAGACGTAACCATGGTAAGCCAGTAGAGCGGCATTTACTCCAACAGTTTTCCTTAGATTTCTTAGTGCAAATGCAAAGCTGTTTAGCCTGTTGCATATGTTATCTATATGTTTTTTCCAATTGCAATTTTTATCAATTACTATGCCTAAAAATTTTGTATCGTTAACTTCTTCAATGTCACTATCCCGCCCAATAATTTTCATTGTTTTATTTGTCATCTTGTAATTACAGAAATTAATATATTTTGTTTTGGAAATATTTACACATAAATTATTTTGTTCGAACCAATCTAGTATGCTTTCTACGGCAGTATTTATTTTGTCCTCATGCTGTTAATTTTCATTATTTATTACTAATGAAATGTCATCTACAAATAACACGCATTTATCCTGTGTTACTTTAGGCAAATCGTTCACATACAGAAGAAAGAGCAATGCCCCCAAAATGCTACCTTGAGGCACGCCATATGTATTGGTCCTAAACTGAGATTTATAATTTAACACTTCTCTTTCTTTGTTCATACCTAAAACTTCAACACGTTGTTGTCTGTTACTTAGGTAGTCTTTAAGCCAATTTAACGCTTTACCTCTTATTCCGCAGCTCTCACATTGTGTTAACAGTATGTCATGTTTTACAGAGTCAAACGCTTTGCTCATGTCAAAAAACATAGCAGCGACCGGTATTTTCTTATCTATATTCTCGATAATTAATTTAATGAGTTGATAGCAAGCTAGTGTAGTTGACTTTCCTCTTTGAAAACCATTTTGTTCCAGACTTATTATACTATGTTTATATATAAAAGAGACAATCCATACACATAGCTTTTTCATATATTTTTGAAATTACCGGAATTAAGGTTACTGGTCGGTAATTATTTAAATCATATTTGTTATTTTTTTTGTACAAAGGCTTTACTACGGAAAACTTCAATTTGTCAGGATACTTTTCTTCAAAGAAACTTAAATTAATCAAATGAGCTAAAATAGGTGACAGTATATCAACACAAGATTTTATAATTTGTGTCGAAATCTCATCATATCCCACAGCGTTGGTATTATTTAATGATGCAATTATTTTGCTTATTTCATTTGGCGTACAGGGTTCTACATATATACTGTTACCTTCATTATTAGTATTAATCGTGGATCTATTTTTACAACTATTTGTTATGTCAATGTTTGTAGAGTCAATAAAATGATTATTAAAAACCTTAGCCATTTCTTCAGGATCTCTTATTAATGTATCGTTTAGTTTAATAGCGTCTATATATTGTGAATCTATACAGTTAGGTTTATTTTTAATCAATTTCCAAGTTGCTTTACATTTGTTTTTTGCTTTCATAATAAAGTTGTCGGACGTTTGTTTCCTAGATATATTAATGCATTTTTTTAACATTTTAGCATATTTATTATATTTTAATTTATTTTCCAGGGATTTATGTTTATGATAGTTGAATTTAAGGTATCTTTTAGAGAGGCATGATTTTTTAATACCTTTAGTTACCCATTTCAAAGTAGGTGTTTGATAATTTACTTTAACTTTTTGCAAGGGAAAATTTAATTTATAGAATAGACTAAAAATTTCATGAAAGTTATTAAAAGCTGTACTTATTTGGATCCATTTCGTCATAAATATCCTGAAACGTAAGGCTCAAGAGACACTCTTTAAATTTATCGATATGTTCTTGACTATAATTCATATAAACTATTCATTTGAATGATATGATGTCAAGGCATATTTCAATATAAATTAAATGCCCAATTTAAATAACTTATCTTATTGGATAAGGATTAATATGATACCGATCAAAATAGCTTCAGAAATAACAATTAAATTTTTACCAACATCTGAAATAAAATAATGGTTAATGTGGGTCATCCTTAGAAGATAGACATATGCCATTGCGGATTTTTTTGTTGAAATTTTAGAGGTGCAGAAACCTGAAGAGCATAAATTTGATGTATCTCTAACGGTTTACGCGACGCAAGCCAGTAAAGCTCCCAGTCGGCATAGTTTTTTCCGACATCTTCAACAATAATCGTCATATTTCAGCCAATTTACACCTTCGATCAATAAATGTCGATGTCTTGACGTCTGCTCTTTGCCTACGCACTCTACAAACTAAAACCCATCATAAGTACCAATGCGCTTATCACGGCTTACCACGGAATTGTCAGCTCAATATTAAGGTTCGGTGTTATTTTTTGGGAAAATTCCACTAATAAGGAAATAATTTTTAGGTCACAAAAAAGGTGCATTAGGGCTATGTTTGGACTAAAAAAAACGGATAGTTGCAAACCGTACTTTATTCAATATAATCTTTTAAATATACCTTCCTTGTTTATTTTTGAAGTGGCGAATTTCGTACAAACCAACCCAAAACTATTTAAAAAAGTATCAGATGTTTCAATCCGCATACGACAGGATAGCAATAAATTATGTGTAGTAAGATCAACCACGGCACTGATGCGTAAAAGTATTTTCTCTTTAGCACCAGTTATTTACAATAAAATCCCTAAACCCATTAGACAAATGCCCACAACCCTATTTAAACTACATTTAAAAAAATACTTGATAGCCAAACGTTATTATAGCCTAACAGAATTTTTAAATGATCGTACTTAGTTCCTATTTTTATGACATTTCTTCGACGTAAAAAATTTAATACTGTTTTGTACTAGTTTTAAAGTTTCATATAAATTATGTCTTAACCGACTGCGCGACAGTAGGTTAAATTATTATTATTCTTTTTTTTTTCTCGTTTTTTATGTATAAATTCAAATGGTTAACTTGACCAAAAATATTTTTTTGTACGCTATAAAAGGCAAAACATGTAGATCCTGATCCTGAATGTTATTTTAAGACCGTGCAAATATATTGTAGTACTCAAGGTTTACAAAAATTTAATATCTTATCTATCATATCGTATCTGTAATCTTTTGATACTTTAAAAAAAAAAACGTGTACGTAATATTTTTATAACCAAGTTAACGGGCAAAAAAATATTTTTTAGTCATCATCCCTATTGTTTACGATATGGCAGGCCGTTTCAAATGCAGTCCAGATAATAGTTCACAAATATCTTTCTCAAAGTCAAAGTCAAATAATTTATTTCAATTAGGCACAAAAAAGGCACTTTTGATAGTCAAAATTTACAAAAAATAATAATAACTGATTCTAGTCGCCCATTCCAAAAGGTAGTTTTCGTATGGAGAAGAATAGGCAAGAAACTCCACCGTTACTCTTTTAAAATGTTTTCATTATATCTTCTATACACTAATTATATAATTATACAATTAAATTGGCAACCAGTTCGATTTTGTCTAGATCTTTCTAAATAAATGTCTTTCAAACTTTCCAGGCTCACAGACGAATTCGAGCAGATAGACGTGAACGACGTCCGAGGGTACGAAGGCTTCTTACACAAATACAGGAACGTGATCCACAACACACACTACCTGTGCTTGTCCGCCAAGCACTCGCTCTCGCAGCTGTACGGCAAGGTGGCCGACTACATGATACACGAGATGCCGGAGGCTGAGCTCAACAGGAAGATCGAGATCTGCAGGGATCTGATGAAGGCGTTTGATGTTATTGAGCCGGGGTATTCTAGGTTGAGAGGTAAGGGGTCTTTAATTCCAGTATACGTACCTTTAGTCAAATTCTTGCTCGAACCAGTATAAATATGTACTTATTTTGGATTTGAGTCTTCATAGATCGGGGATACAAGAAATTAATTGGGGAATTGTTCAATTTATGATAACGTTTTTGGAAAAGTAAGACTTTATCTCAGTGAAGAAATAAAACTATTTAAATATCATCTGGGTTGTGATTGGTTCCAGGTGTAACGCTGTATGAACTGCACGCGCCTCTCATGATCCTCACGACGAGAGACTTCGAGAAGAAAGCGATTACCAAAGACAACTTGAGGACTCGACTTAAAGAAGTAAATTTTACCGCCATTCTGTCCTTTATTTACCTCTTGCACAATGCTTCTGACGACTGCTTCTTGCCGCTCTGAAGTAGGCTACAAATGACTGCGTAGGAATCAATCTTACTTATAAAACAGTAATACGCATCTCAGCGCGCATGCGCAACCTTACTTCAGAGCGGCAAAGTTATTTGACGCAAACTGTAAGTACTTACATAAAATAAGGCTTACGTGAAACTTGGCATTGTTTTAATAATGTTTTGGTGTATGATTAGCACAGATGATTTGTATTACAGCCAGTATAATTAGTCCCCAACCCTGCCTATACCTGCGAGAAATACAAGTATGATGTTATGTTATGTATAATTAGTGCTGAAAAGTTATTAATGGTTTTAATCAGGAGTCATAAGTTTATTAAATTTACGTTTCTGTTCCAGATCGTAACATACCTCACAGAGTCAGCACTTATCCTGGGATTCGAGCCATCGCAGTCCCCCGAAGGTCTGATGGCATCGGCTGCAAGAGATGCACTGAAGAAGATCAAAACTTGGGAACAGATCATTGGAAAGATATCATGATGATCATAATTTTATGATGTAGATATTGTTGGCTGATTGAGTTAGATTGAACTGTGTCCTAGTTCGATCTTCGAATGATCCGCAAAATTTGGATCGAATAACCAATTCATAAAAAAAATGAAAAAAAAATTGTCATGCTTAACCTTTTTTTAACTACTTACTCCCTTGATTATTTTCATAGAAATGACGTGTCGTCTAAAAGTAATTTGGTCAGGGAACTCTGATTCAATATCTTTTTTTCTAATATGTATTTCACTGGTTTTTTGTTACTTTCTTTTATCTGTTATTTATTTCATGAAGAAATATTTTAAATCGGGCTCTCTTGTATAAAGTATACGATTTGGCAAATTTATTGTTATGTAAATATGCTATAGGTAAATAAGTAAAAAAATATATTTTTAATCATATTTATTAGTATCCATTATTTGGTACTTATGATATTATTATTTCGTAAATGCAATTTTCCATCAGTATAATATTTCTTGCGACTAATATCATGTTTAATTTCTAACTTATAATAATTAACTCACAATTTATGATCATTTTTGATAACGCATCGGAAAATAATTATTTATTTTTGTAAAAGATTTATTTTGTCATTCCTTCCACTAAAAGACATTACCTACTATTGTGTGAAATATTTTTGGAATGAATTGTTTAACCTTCTCCAAACTAATTTGGCATTTAAAATAAATTATTTGAAATATAAATGCGTATTATTTTTATTTTTTTCAGGCCTCTTCCTTCCTCCAAAATATAAGGTATAGTTTCTAAAGGCAAGTGGGTGTAGTTAATAAAGATGACAAGGTTGTTGGACATCTGCCGGAGGCTATACACGGGGATCGTGCGGTCCATGGCCCTGTACGGGGCACCGGTGTGGGCGCGTTCGTTGAGGCGGCGGCCTGCCCGCCGCCGGTTGAACGCGTCCCAGAGGGTCATGGCCACTCGGCTGGTCCGGGGATACCGCACCGTCTCCGGTGAGGCGGCGAGCCTCCTTGCCGGATTGCCGCCATGGGATCTGGAGGCAAAAGTCCTCGCGCATATTTGGGAGTGGCGCGAGGAGGCGAAACGCCGGTGCTTGACTCCGTTGCCGCGAGAAATCGCGGCACAGCGGACAGAGCTCCGACGGGATCTCATGGCGTCATGGAGAGTGCGATAGTCGCAACCCAGTGCTGGGCACGCCACTATTGCGGCGATAAGTCCCCTCTTTGAGGAGTGGCTGGAGAGGCGCCACGGCGTCCTCACCTTCCGCCTGACGCAGGTCCTCACCGGACACGGCTTTTTCGGGAGGTACCTGTTTCGGATAAGGCGGGAGGAAACGCCCGGGTGTCATCACTGCGTGGATCGCCTGGAGGACACGGGGGAGCATACGGTGGAGGTATGCCCAGCTTGGGCAGAGCACCGCCGTGTCCTCGTGGAGGCGATCGGTGGCGGGGATCTCTAGCGTCCGGCCCTGGTCCAGGCCATGGTACGGAGCGAGAGGGCATGGGAGGCCGTCACCTCCTTCTGCGAAGCAGTAATGCTCGCGAAGGAGGAGGCGGAACGCGTGAGGGAGAGGAAAATTTCGCGCCCTCACGCCCCTAGCCGCCGCAGGAGGAGACGCCCTAGGCGTCGGGAATCGATTGCCGATTCCCGGCCACCATAGGCGCGGGCTTGCGGACGGTGAGCAATGGGTAGCTCGCCGTCCGGTAAGGATCAAGCCCGGGTCGATGGCGCGTTGTGTTCCACGCGCGCCTCAAAGAGATGCCAGCAAGTGAAGGGGTCCGATGAGACTTTAGGAGCATAAAGTAGAGCGTAAAGTTCACTCATCCACCATAGAAAAGGGAGGATCCTCCAACCAGACGGGTGTTGTGTCTGGCGGGCCGACTGCCCTACTGTTGATTTCGGATAGTCTTATCTATGTCGCTCGCGCGGTAAACTCTAATTGCGCGATGCAGGATTTGTGTGACGTCATGTCTTTGATGCGTAGTTAGTATGTGGCGGTGTAACCGCTACATCACTCCCCTCCGGAGACCGGAGGTCGATAGTGGGCTGAGTCTTGTATCTTGCGATGCTTCACAGTGCCAGCTAAGGTTCCAGTGAGTCGGAACCGGGTGCCGCACAGTTCGCGGTGAGTCGGAACTGTCTGCGATGATTGCGGCGGTTGTGGTGATTGAGGTGATTGCGGTGATTGAGGTGATTGAGGTGATAGCGGTGATTGCGCTGATTGAGATGATTGCGGTGATTGAGGTGATAGCGGTGATTGCGCTGATTGAGATGATTGCGTTGATTCCCCAGTGAGTCGGGGTGATGAGGCTGAGGGCGATGACCAGGAATGCGCGTTCGCTGCATGCTGGTGGTCAGGATACCCGTTGAAGCCGAGGGTGCTGGCTGTCTGTGTGACTCGCCTCACGAAAGCTTGCGGGAGTGATGATGATGACGTCATGCTGAAGTAGTTGCACGAAGGCTGCGTTGACGTTCATACTCGGGGTCACCAATTTAGGAGCATGAGGAACAGGGTGTAAAGTTCACTCATCCACCATAGAAAAGGGAGGATCCTCCAACCAGACGGGTGTTGTGTCTGGCGGGCCGACTGCCCTACTGTTGATTTCGGATAGTCTTATCTATGTCGCTCGCGCGGTAAACTCTAATTGCGCGATGCAGGATTTGTGTGACGTCATGTCTTTGATGCGTAGTTAGTATGTGGCGGTGTAACCGCTACAAGACCATTGCCTGCCGGGGTTGCGGGAAAGTCCGAAAGGGATACCGTGGCCCCCTGGCATTGCACAGGCAACAGAAGGAACACGGGTGGGTTTTAGTCAGTAAGAGTCTGACACGCCCTCCCGCTCCACCCAGAGCGGGAGAAGTCAATTGATGATTACCCACCAGAAAAAAAAAAAAAAGGGTAATGGAGAGGTCTATGCTTGGAGTTTCCGTGACTGAATCAAAAATGGAGATCCACTTGCGGGCGCAAGAGAACCAAGATAGCCGAAATTACCGATTTAGTCAGTAAGAGTCTGACACGCCCTCCCGCTCCACCCAGAGCGGGAGAAATCATTTGATGATTTCCCACCCAAAAAATAAAAATAAAAGTGTTGTTGGACATATTGTCTAGCGTCACCGTGGCTTTTCAACTTGTACATGGATAGTTGTCTGACAGATTTGAAAGAGGGTGAGTGCGGATTGAGGATGAATGAGTTGTCTGTCAAATAACGTAATAAACGTAAGAAAAACATCTTTTTAGTAAAAGAGGTGATAGACATAATTATAGTACAAGAAATAGGGACCTATTAGTACAACCAGGTTTCAGACTGGCTAAAGTAGACTCATCTTTCATGGGGTACTGTTTAAAATGTTACAATAAAATTCCTCCTCACATACTTCAACTTAATGAGACGAAATTCAAATCTTGTATAAAACGCACACTATGTAGGCAGGCATATTATAAGTTGGGGGATTACATCACTGATAAAAATGCTTGGCTCATTGCTGGTCCTGCTCCACAACTAATTGACATACACACTGATTAACATTTTGAAAATACTGTTGGAGCTGCTGAAGATTGTAAGACCATTTTTGTATTGTATAAACTCAATTTCCTTTGTTTTATATAATTGCATAGCACAGGTGTGAGTACTAGCTATGTACTAAAGAGCTACCATTTACCGGGTAATATGTAGTATTTCATTGACTTGAATGTGCCCTGGCGGCTGTGAGTATATCATGCTCACTCAAATGTCTCGCTGATGGTGGCGTGTGTGTTGGATCATTTAGCTCCCTTCAAAATGGTTGAGCTAAATGGTGCTGATCCATGCGTCATGTTCGTGAACGGGCGTCGTCAGTTGGGACTGGTCATCTCTTAGCTGCCATGGCTTATTTTAATTTATTTTAAGTTTTTGAATGATTCTTTTCTTCTTCTTTTTTATTACGGACGCTTTCACGAACGTGCACGTCTTATTACATTGTTCTCACATGCATAATTTCAAAATGAATGATGTAACCAATTTTTTGTATCAATTTTTTTTATTTAAAAGAGTGTCCGTGGAGTTTCTTGCCCGGTCTTCTCCATAGATACCTACTACGCTTTGGATCGCACGCAGATGATCAAGTTCTACTTGCATCGTCAGCAGAACAGTTGCAAGAAATAGTGACTGTGATGGATGAAGCATATAAGATATAGGATAAAGGAATGAATGTAGATGAGAATAAGACGAAGGTGTTTGAAAGAGAAGACGATGTATCGGTGTGTGATGTGAAAATAAATAGCAGGTAAGTGAGTTTGTATACTTGGGGAATGGAGAGAAATAAAGTGAATGATACTACTTATACATGCGATTTTGACCAACCAGTTGATGTCCAAAAAGGCTCGACTGGCTGTTCACAAGTGTGCTGGTGCCCACGCTTATGTATGGAAGTGAATGCTGGGTGTGGCAAAACAAGCATGAAAGTGGAATAAATGCTGTGGAAATTCCTTAAACTTTTGCTTGGAAAGCATGTGTAGTCTTACTATGAATTATACTGAAGAATGATGTGATAAGACAACGGTGTGAGTTGAAAGGAGATGCAGTGACAAAAATTGAAAAGGGTATGCTGAGATGGTTTGGTCATGTTGAGAGGATGAATGAAAGGCGACTAACAAAATGTATTTACAAGGCAGATGTGTGTGGAAACGCCCAGAAGGGTAAAAAAGGGGAAAAAGTACACTTTGTAAACAAGCACATTACAAATTAAAGGACTGTATCCAAGATAACAATGCTTGGAAACATGACATCTGCCAACCCGCACTGGGCCCGCGTGGTAGATTACAGCCCACTCCCTCTCGAAGCGAGGAGGCCTGAGTCCCAGCAGTGGGATCATTATAGGCTGATTATTATCGCCAATTTTCATAAAGTTTCTTAAATTTTACCGCCATATTCAAAATGTATTTATCTACGCCCATGCTATAATCCTCTATAAAAGTTTCTGAAACAGTTATCTTATTGCCAACATTAAAACACCCAGTGTCGTAACCATAATAACATCCAAACGGGAGTTATAATGTTGTACTGAATTTCATTACCTATGCATCTCCATGTACAAAAAGAACATTGTCATGCCTTACGTAGTATCTCTAACTAGTCTGTGGTCATGCCCGCGCGTCTCACTACCATAGCGCCATAATTAAAAAAAAACTTATTGGTTATTCGAATTAACGTCGTATCCCGCCATTTGTGTTCAATATTAATATTGCATTTTTTTTAAGTACTTTGTTATTTACAAAAATGAGTGATACAAGCTTTGACAACACACCACCAGATACACACATCAACACGGTCTAGGGATATTTTTTAAAAAGCGAATTACTATCAATGTGTTAATTATTTATATGACATGTATATATTTAAAAGATACGTTATTTAATATTCTACCATTTTTTAATAATGGTTAAGGTACTTAGATTAAAATTTCAGGATTTTATGGAAAAAAAATGAAGCATAGACGGAAACCGTATATGAATTAACTTTTAATTTGTGAGTAAAAACTGAAAAAAATAGAAAAATAATTTAATTTGTGTTTATAAACTTGAATTTAGTAGTCTGAGAAAGCGCCCATGATGTTCATAACACATCGGCAACGATTCGGCATGCTCAGAACAAGGTTGTCAATGTCTTGCTGCGGAATATTGTCCCATGTCCTTCTGAGGTGCGCAAAAAGTTGATCTTCTGTAGCCAGATTTTCAGGAACTTCCTTCAGAGCTCTTCTTTGCAGCATATCCCACGCATACTCAATGGGATTTAGATCTGGCGATTGAGCAGGCCAGTCTAAGGCCCTAACATTATGTGTATGTAACCAAGCTGCTACCGTTCTCGCCGTGTGTGCCCGGGCATTGTCGTGCATGAGCAGGAAATCTTGCCCCATTTGTGTTCTGTGGGGCAAGATTACGGGCCCCAGCACCTGTTGGACGTATCGTTCTGCCGTCATATTGCCCCGCACCCAAACGAGATCCGTCCGTCCTCCAAGACGAATTCCTGCCCAAACCATAATTGTTCCTCCTTGGTATGGGTGAACTTCCTGAGGGTTCTGGAGACGGCTCCATCGTCCAGGAACTCGCCAAACACGCGTCCTTCGTGAATCTGGATGGAAGCCGAACCTGGATTCATCCGTGAACAGCACATTGGACCATTGCTCACGGCCCCAGTCCACGTGGTTCCGAACCCATTCTAATCGTCGTCCACGATTGCCTCTCCGTAAAGGTGGGACCCGGAGTGGTCTACGAGAGCGTAGATTGCTTTCATGCAGTCGCCTTCTTACAGTTTGGTCACTCACAAGCACTTGGTGTTCCACTCGCAGCCTTTGGACCAATTGAGTCACCGTTGCATTTGGTTGAGCTCGCGCAGTAATTTGCAAAAATCGGTCTTGTCTGGGGGTAGTGATGCGACTTGGCCCCCGGTGCCTCTCCGCTACTTCACCTGTGGCACGATAGCGTGTCCACAATCTTGAAATTACATTTTGATGGGTCCCTATGGCCTCAGCAACATTACGCTGAACAGATCCAGCTTCCAGCATTCCCACAGCTCGTAACATCTCCGCCCTCGTCAAATGTCGGCGTTGCATGGCTACAATACCTCAATATTAACTTTATCTTTCGTTTAAAAATGAAAAAAAACTGTAACTAAACGTAATTCGTATTGTTTTCTAAATTTCGCACAAATGAAAATTCCCTCTCCTATACATCAAGACATTTTTATGCCACCGAAACAAAAGAATTTTCAAAAATTTTAATTTGGAATTAGTCTGAGATAAATTACAAACAAATCGGTGTATAAAAGATTCCAATGCGGCCAGTACTTTTCGAGTTATTTAATTGAGTATGAAATATCCCTAGACCGTGTTGATGTGTGTATTTCTAATGCAGCAAAGGACATTTCTAACCAATTATTACCAGAAAAGTCGAGAAAACAATATGAAAAGGCGTACCAAGATTTTATGAATTGGAAAATATCAAAGAGTACATCATTTTCTGAAGATGAGCATGCGTGTATTTTCAAGAATTATCAGAAAAACTCAAATCTTCATCCCTATGGACTTTCTATTCAATGCTCAAAACTACGCGGAGTACTAATCACAACGTGAATATCTCAAAATATTTAAAATTAAACCTTGTTAAAACGTAAAGCAGAAGGCTATACAGGGAAGAAATCGAAAACGCTTTTACCTAATGAAATAAACACAAGAAGTTAAAACAAGTTTCAAGTAACGACTGTACGGGCACGGACTAATTATGGCAAAAAACAATATTGGTTGAGGGAGCACAGCTGTTCAATACCTTACCGGAGGAGTTAAAGAAGTGTGATATTGACTCTATATTTATTCTGCAAAAGAGGGCTGTTAGAGCCATATACAACCTCCGCAGACGCGAATCTCTTAGGGAAATGTTTAAGAAAATTAATATCATAACGGTACCTTGTCAGTATATATATGAAAACATTTTGTATGTTCGAAAAAATCTACATCTCTATAGTAAGATAAGTGGCAGGCATAATTTTAACACAAGAAATAGGAACAAATTAGATCAACCACGTTTCAGATTGTCTAAAGTACACACTTCTTTTATGGGGTACTGTGTAAAATGTTATAATAAAATACCACTCGATATTCTTCAACTAAATGAGAAGAAATTTAAAACTTGCATTAAACGCACACTATGTAGACAAGCATACTATAAGTTGGATGATTATATCGTAGATAAAAATGCTTGGCTAAATGCTGGTCCTGCTCCACAGCCACTTGGGCTCACTAGTTAAAAATGAAAAAATTGGTACAGTTGCTTCCCCTTTTTTATTTTTTCTGACTACGAACTTATTGTTTTTTTTTGTTTTTTTTTAATAAACTAAGTTTTAATTATTGAATACTCCATAATAGATAATATTGATTTTCTTTCTTTTGGTGGTAAAATTCTTGCAAACTATAGTTTTGTATAACTTAGACGCATTTTTATTTTAAATTTTTTCATTTACAAAAATTTAAAATAAAAATGCGTCATCTCTTATCTGCCAGGGCTTATTTTTAATCGTTTTTGATTTATATTTTTTTTTTTTTACATTGTTCTCACATATAGAATCAACAAGAGTAATGTACCCAGGATTTTGTAATTTCTATATTTAAAAGTGTGTCCTTGGAGTTTCTTGCCCGTTCTTCTCCATAGAGATATACGTTTTGGAATGGGCAACTAGCTTCAACTTTCTGACTAACTGACTCTTTGACAATTCAAAAGTGCCTGTAAAGGGTTTAATTGAAATAAATGCTTTGAGTTTGTGATAATAAAAACATTTAAAAAAAGAATCTTGAGAAACATGTATGTACCCTATAACGTCACCAGAGGCAAATATAATATAATAGTACAATTAATTAGATATAAGCACTTTCGTATCTCATTCTAAGTGAACTGTTATAGTTCTTATGAGAAATAAATTCTTTAAACCTTAATTAAATAGGTTTTTAAGTGAAGCGCCAGATCAACTATATCTATTAGTAAAGGTATGATAGTTATTTACTTCATTTATTATGTTATAATCTTATTTTTTTTGTAATAGGTACGATGAATAAATTACAATGTCATAAATTATTCTTGTTATTGTTACAGACTGCGCTAATATTCGGAACCATGGGCGCATGCCGCCGTCAAGAATTATACGCTTTGTTATAATTATACCGACGGACAGATAAAAGAATCTATAATTGTGGTCAATATAAATAATACAAAAACCAAAATAAACCGCACATTTACTATTACAGGCAAATATTTAGAACTTTGCAAAAAATATAGATATAGCACTGCGTCCGGATCCCTGCAGCAATCCGTGTTTTTTTTTACAATACAGGGGCCTTATTATGAAGTATTAATGCCATCATTATTCCATTGCGAAAAAAGGATGGTGCTAGCGGCCTTTTATAGCTCCGTCCCTCACTCACACTGGAATAATGGTGGCATTAATACGTCATAGTACGGCCCCAGATCTGGAAAATGTATATCGCAAAGGATCGGCTTAAACACATTTAGCAATTTAGCCAAAATAATTGCTAACTATTTACAACATCCCAATCCTAAGTTGTATACGCCCTGTATACAACTTAGGATTGGGATGTTTGCTTTGCTTTATATAGATTGCTATTGCTTTCGCAGAACATCTGCCACATTATTAGTTGATGCCGGAGGAGACATAACAAGTTTAAAACGGAATGGTGGATGGAAGTCGACATCTGTGGCTGAAGGCTACATTGATGACTCTATAGCCAACAAAATCCACGTGTTGAATCAAATTTCAATTTCGAAATAAAATAAAAATAATGAAGTGGTGAACATAAATATTCCGAGTACATCGGGATCTGCCAACATTCAACAAGGTGCATATATTCAAGTGCATTTCAATAATTGTACGATCTAAAATGTAAATAATTATTACAATAAATTCTATTATTACCTATACATAGTTTGTTTGTAGGTATTAGATACTCAGCAATTAATCTTTCCATGAATTTACATAGAGTCTTACAACACTGTACAACACACACCCTATGGTTTCAGAACGTTTTATAGAGGATTCATAACATGGGTGTAGATAAAGTCTTGTATGCAACTGTACATAAATAGGTATTAAAACACTCATGTGATACTATTATCACAACCAACATTCGTGTTTTAATACCCCTTATTATACAACAGTTGCATAAATAACTATTAACGTTACACGTCCGTGCTCGGATCACAGAAATTCATAATTCATAAGTGTACCAAATTTTAACTCAATCGGTCCAGTAGCTTCGGAGCAAATTGGCTGTGACAGACGAACAAATAGACACACGAGTGATCCTATAAAGTTTCCGTTTTTTAATTTGGACGTACGGAACCCTAAAAAGCGGCGCTAGTGACTAGCCCAAATGCTTTAGCTTACTGGCGCACGAGAGGTTGTGAGTTTGATTCTCACCTTCAAACTATTGATGCACATATTTAGTGTAGGTAATTGGTAGTACCTAATGTGAAACCTAAATACATATTATTATAGCGTCGTTTTTTTAAATGTTCGTACAATTAGTGCCTGTAGGCACTGCGTTAAACACAATATAACTGGAATACGTCTATAGTTTCAAGCGTCAAATCGCGTGATTTATTTTTATACCGCGCATGCGCAGCAGCGCGTGCGCCGATCAGTCAGCCCGGCAGCTCGCACATGGGAGATATTCGGGAATTTTATTGTGTTTTTCCATTATTTCGTTAGACATTTGTGTTGATTTTATTGTGATCTATATGGAAATACCTAGAGTTTCAAGTAAGTACCTTCTTATTGTTTCAGTGTAGAGTATGTGGGGGAGTGTGTGTTGAACGATATTTATAGCTAGAATTTACATCTTTGAAATATTGTAATTCGAGAGCAGGAATTTGATTGTGCGATAGAATCTACATGTAAAATAATAAATAAGTGCAAGTGATACCTACCTAAACCCAAGACAAAATCTAGACTCTTGAGAGTCCAATTTTTGGCGCCTGATATCACCGGTTTAGCAATAATCCTCAAGCCATCATATCCATTTTACTCAATATAGTTTATCGGACAAACATCTATACGTACATAATGAAATGCTGATGAAATCAAAACATAACATAATTATTACCTAATAAGAAAATTTAATTTAGTTGTTCATTTGTACACTTGTAAACAATCCCAAAAACGTCATGACTTCATTTACTTTCTAGAATGGTAGTACCAGGCTCCTGCATAGTCTGCCTATCCCCGGCCATCCAAAAGTGTTCAGGCTGTCAAAACGTGCACTACTGCTCTAAAGACCATCAAAAGCAGGACTGGAAGCAGCACAAGTTCCAGTGCACGCCCGCCAGGGTCAAAGAGAACGAGAAGTATGGCAGATATCTTGAGGCGTCCAGGGAGATCAAAGCTGGGGAAATTGTGTTGAAGGAGAAGCCTCTTATAACTGGCCCTGCGCAAGTAACGACGACATAATGCATTAAAACTTTATTTATTACTCATTTTTTTCATTTTCTTTCTTATAATTAAAATGTGACCATTACTACTTGGTATTGGTCAGTAGTACCCCTTTCTTCTTTTGTCATTCTAAAGTTTTTAGCTTTGTTATCGGATTCCTATTCTGTTTCATAAAGGTTTTTGTTTCTTGCTTTCCTTGTTAATAATGTAAGCTGTTTCTCATGGATCTCTGTTCCACTTATTTTAATAACCAGGTTACTCCACCAGTCTGCCTCGGCTGCTACAAGCTCTTAGAGGAAGGGAAGACTGTGACATGTGAGAAGTGTGGCTGGCCTTTCTGTTCGGAAGAATGCACCGTCAAGGAGGAACACGACCCTGAGTGTCATTATACACAGCAGAAAGAAGAAAAGGTAGTAGTCATTTGTGTTAAAATACATGAAACTTTATCAGAATTACGGAAAGCCTACACATACTCTGGAAACAGTCTACTTAAAAAGTTGCAAGCCAGTTATTATTCAATAGATGGTCCTCCATACATAGAATCCTTAGAGTTGAGTCTTTCTTGGAGAAATCGTTAACCAAAAATGTTTTTAATGGTTTCTGTATTTACCATCCTTCTTTCCATCTTTTACCAGATCAACATCACCACCTACGGCATCCCTCATCCGAATTACCAGTGCATTACAGTGCTCCGCTGCCTGTACCAGCGTGACCATGACGAGAAGCTGTGGACCAAGATCCAAGCACTACAGTCACACTGTGAGGACAGAAAGGACACTGACAAGTGGAACAATGACAAGAAGATGATCGCGGAGTTCATCTGGAGGTTCTTCAAGTTGGAGGGAACGTTCAGTGAGGAGGAGATTATGAAGTGCTGTGGGATTTTGCAGGTGAGCGGTTAGCGATATTTGAATGTCTTTTTATTGTCTGGCTATCGATATTGTTTTAGACGTAGGTACAACCGACTCTAACAACACAACAGCTTGTGCGTCAAGCAGAAGTTAAAACAAGTTATAGGTTTTAAGCAGTGATAGCCTAGTGGTGTGACCGGCTGACTGACAATTCGTAGGTCTCGAGTTCGAACCCAAGGCACGCACCTCTGATTTTTCGGATTCATGTGCGTATTTTATAATTATCACTTGCTCAAAAAAAATACGGTGAAGGAAAACATCGTGAGGAAACCGGTATGCCTGAGAGATATTTCTCGACGGCATGTGAAGCCAAGTCAGAGGCCCGTGGGCAGCTTTAAAACTCTGACACCAGGTTATTTTACTAACCACACGAAAAGAAGAAGATAGGTTTATTTTTTCACGAAAGGCAAAACCAAAGTCAATCAGAGTAAGCCATACAGCAATCAGTTTAACTTGTTGATTGTCGTATCCTTTGACGCTAGAAGTAGGTATTAGTTATAACTGATTCTGACACGAGTTAAAGAGCCTATCAATTAAATAAACAGACCGTCTTTCTTCCAGATCAATGGGCACGAGGTGCCACTCCTAGAGCCCGAGTACGTGGCGCTGTTCGATCGCATCTCCATGGTGGAGCACAACTGTCGCGCCAACTGCAACAAGAGCTTCACCTCGCAGGGGGATATTGTAAGCCTTATAATATTTCTATGACTGTTCTAAAAATAGCCTTATTAGAACAAAGAAAAGAAGCAAAGATGTTAATAAGAGGTACCAACTTTGGTTATATACCTGCACAGGTATATAATCAAAGGGTGCCAGCAACTGCTAGCGACAATTTTCAGTGTCACGCCACAATATAGCGCACATATGTATAGTTTTGACGACGCACAGAATCAATTGTATTACTTACGCTACCTGCAAGATTCATAAGCTGACTTGATAATTATTTGACTGGCTTGGTCCTTGCGTTCTTCTAACTTGTAATTTATCACTGAAGTTAGTGATATCTTATGAAATCGAAGAACTGAAGACCGAAGTTCATTCTAATCAAATCTTGTTCTCAATCTTCTAGATCCTCTGCGCCGGCGTGAACATCTCGTCCGGGTCGCACATCACGGTGTGCTACACGGACCCCATGTGGGGAACGGAGGCGCGGCGCCACCACCTCGCCGACTCTAAGTTCTTTGAGTGCTCCTGCGAGAGATGCTCTGACGTCACCGAACTGGGGACTATGTATAGTGCTATTAAGTGCAAGAAGAAGTAAGTTTTTAGTCCATCGGTTTCATTACACATTAACATAAATAATATCAAAACTCAAACGGTGCTTAGTTTTCAGGATATGATAATACAGTTGAACTGCCTTCAAAAACCATATTTTGGTTTATTGATTGGTCTATTGTCCCTTGTCTAAGGAGTAATAGATTCTAATGGCACGACAGGAATAATCTTGTATATTCGTCACCAACTTTCCGCCAATTTAATGTAATCTTATCTTCATCTTGACTTTTATTTTTATTTCAGAGACTGCAAAAACTACCTCCTCCCCGAGACCTTCATCCTCCCCATCCTACACAAGACGAAGAGCCCCAACCCTGAGACCCGCAACCTAGACAACAAGTTCTGGAAGTGTAATTCCTGCAAGGACGCTGTCTCCGATGCCATCATTCAGCAGCTGGTGCAGGACGTCGGCAGGGAACTCAGTATCATGCCGAAAGGAGATCCAGAGGCTTGCGAAAGGTATGGCAACGAGTTCGTTTACTATGTACTTCAGTAGAGAATTCAGAACTATGTCAAATATTTATAATACACACATACCGTCATGCTTGTGTTTCCCGAAGGATTGGGTAGCAGCGGCATGTGACATACAAGCTAGTCTATTGCAATTAGCCAGACAAAAATCCAGACTGTATATATGTATTATGAGTCATTATAATTACTTCAAACGAATGAGAACTCTATATCTGTATTTTTACACGACTGCCCAAAATGGAGTGTAATATTTTCAAGGTTCACGTATGTATATGAGTTTCTTTGTTGCACCATAACTTTTAAATGCATTTAACAGGTATGAGGAACAGGGTCTAAAGTTCACTCATCCTCATTAGAAAAGGGAGGATCCTCCGACCAGCCGGGTGTCGTGTCTGGCGGGCAACTGCCCAATGATTGATGTCAGACAGTCTTGCAGTCGGGGGACCTCTTAGATTAAAATGTGTTCCACACAATGAAACAACTTTTGACCCCGACAGCAACGACAGTAATATTATTTTATCTATTTAGTCAGCGAGTAAATGAGTGACCTTTCGCTTTGTTTATGCCGTAGGATGACTATTCGAATTTTCGCAAAAATTCGAATAATCAAATCATCCTACGACATATACATACAACTTGTTTTTTGGCAGAGCAGTTGTTTTTTTATTTTTTTTTTCTTCGCATAAATCAGCAGGAAGCTTCCTCGTAACCTAAAACGATGGTTCCAGACTGAACTCCGGACTCTCAAACCATTTTCCAGATTCATCGGTCACTGCAGCAGCTACCTGCACCCCTCCCACTTCTACATGACAGACGTGAGCCTGGCGCTGGCGCAGATGATAGGCCAGGAGGAAGAGCAAGGCCTGGCGATGGTCACAGATGACCGGCTCCTGCTGAAGACACAGCTGTGTAAAAAGATCGCTGAGTTGCTGGAGACTTTGGCACCAGGTAGGTGATAGCAGTTAAAACAGAGTTTATATTGTATGGTATTGTTAGCATAGAACCAATCGTTAATGAGCTTTGAGATTGTTTAGTTATCACTCGGACCACTTAGCCTAATTCATCCTGACGATATCTCTATGGAGGGGGTAATTTTGGTATGTGAGGAATGCTAAGACAGAACTGTTTTCAACAATCGTATCGAGAATAGTGTACAATGCCATTGTATCATGCCACGCAATTAAGCGATTGACGGCTGCCTTAACTATTCCACTAAAATAATATGTGACAACGATGATAAAATTGCACAGGCAGACATTGTAATAAGCTCACTAACCAATTTTCCAGCTGAAACTCGTCTCCGAGGCACCATACTGTTCGAGCTGCATGCTGCCGTCGCTGAGACTGGAAGGAGGCAGGCTCTCATTGATGGACCCATGACGTTGCTTGGTTATGTTTCTGTAAGTAACCTACTCTGCATAATAATATCTTATTCTTCGTTGTTTTATTTGTAGACTAGCGTCACTTGTATAGCCGGATAGAAGTACCAAACTTTGAAAGTAGTATTACATATAGGAGGTTAGAAAAAACCCAGCGAAGTGTGTGTCGGGCCACGCACAATGAAGGGTTAAGATTAGTATGTATGTTTGTTTTTAAGTTTGTGTTCTCCGGAACTACCTGTCGGATTTGAAAAATTGTTTCTGCATTGGATAGCCCAATTCTTGAGGAAGGTTATAGGGTCGGACGAAGTCGCGGGCAGAAGCTAGTCTTAAATAACTATAAAACTATCTCCACATTTTAAAATAAGTTTAATTTGATATGACAAATTTATAGAAAAGTTTTGCAAACTATAAGTACCGTAGTTTGCAAAACTTTTCTATAAATTTTCTTATTTGCCCCCAAAAGTGACCCCATATTCAAAATTCATTTATTTAAGTTACACGTCTGTGGGCCTGCGATTCTCCATACAAACGTATTCCCCTTTTTTCTTCCTCAATAATACCTCTAGAGCAACATTTTTTTTTCATAAAATAAGGGTATGCTGTAGATACGTCCCTGTTATTCCTTTTTTTCAGCAACTTATTGGTAAAGAAAATAAAACCCTCCAAAAATTACAAAAATGCCTCTCTTTTACTGCCGTGATTAGAGGACTACCAGACAATCTCGAAAAGTTTTTAACAAAAAAGAAAATGATAGGTACCTGGACATACTCTTTCTTAAAATTTAAATGTAAAAAATAATTGAATCAGCTCAGTTTTCGAGGAGAAAAAAGGGGAATACGAAACGTAGATCTCGTCAATTTTGTTGTGATATAATCGTCTGAGCTGCAGCTGTCCCTATCGCACTTTAAGGGGGCAGACTTGAGGTATAATGATGGCAATAGTTTCAAATATCTATTTTTCAAAATTCTCGCAGGTCCTGTTAACTCTTCGTCAGATTTAAATATTGCGCAACGACATAAAAAAAACTCCAAACATCGCGGCATCGCTTTTAGAATGAAACGGTCGGATGATAAGATGACGGCGGTATGGGAAAACACGATGATGAGTATGATGACTGATAAGATATGTAGGTACATTCCGATTCTATAACATCTGTCGTGGTTGGAAAAATTAATGGGTCGATGCAGTATCTACGTTAAAGCCTGCCATTGTTATCAACTTTCAAATAAATCCATATTCTAACTAATATTACAAATTCAAAAGTCAGTTTTTTTGTTAGTTACGCACGCTAAAACGGCTAAACTGATTTGGATGAAATTTGGTACGTGGGAAGAACATGACCTGGATTAGGACATAGGATACTTTTTATCCCGATATTCCCGCGGATCGACTTATGCGGGTGAAACCGCGGGGAGCAGCTACATAGTAAAAAATAAATGTCTAAGTAAGCAAATACGACGTCAAGTCTAGAATGCCCCAGGTCTTACTATCTGCCTACTAAGTGAAGTGGACTTTGACAAAAACAACACATAAATAAGTACATAGTTTGGCCAGGTTTTGAATTTATTTTGCATTGAGCACTGAAATAAATCCCTGAATAATATAAAATAAAATAGTCCTTGTCCTTGTCGACGTACCTAGTCGATCATCTAACATTTCTAAGACTGCTACTTTTGGCTTTTAATCGAAATAAATTTACCTGCGTTCTTCGTTTCTGCAGTACCTAAACGTGTCATGTATGTGTAAAAAGAATATTTTTAAAGAGAATAAAAACAAAAATACTGCCTCTGACGTCTAGAACGACGACGTCTACAGTGTCTACAAACGTAAAACTCGTGATTTCCCATAATATAAACACTATTTATATAATTATGAACTAAATATAAGCATGCGACCACGGTTCGTCTAAAATACGCCAGTTGTAATTACTCAGCACAAATTGTGAAAACAATTTTATTGCAAAACACGTAAGTTTAAGAGTTGAGGTGATTATGTGAGGTTTTATTAGAAGGATTTCTTATTCCTTATTAGAGGCGGCAAAGCTGAAAGATCCTTTAGGCCTAGCATGGATTATTATATACACGGATATACCTATTATGATTTATGGCTCACGTAACACAAAAAATCGGGGCTTATGAAAAGAAACGAAAGATGAACATACCTACTATTATCATAACCACTATAACGTAGATGTGCCACGCCAACTTATACTAGCTCCACGATCTAATGTTATGTACCCATATCAAATATTTGTATTCGTCATGTCAGTCTAAGGCTGTCCACTTAGGTATCTCACCAAGTTGCACCATAACGCCCGGTTTGTGAGGATTTGGTTACATAACGACATTTAGAAAAAGATAACAACTTTACGGAAATCCCCCTCTTGGCATAACATTTTAAGGCATAATATTGTTTGGAATAACGTTTTCGCATAACTTTTATTAGCACAACAATACTGTGGCATATAATACTTTGGCATAATGCAAAGATTAGCATGTTTTGGCATAATTTGGAGTTGCATACATTTTTAAGGCATTGTATTTTACCACGATGCATAGAATATGTTATGGTAAATAATAATACTGTATTTATGGCCACACTATTGAATTAGGAAATTTCTGTAATGATAGTGATGATGAGTTAATAAATAAATAAATTTTATTCGTCTATTATTCATGAGCCATAAATATAAACATTATTTATTATAATTTGGGAATTACTCTATGGGATTAGGTTAAGGTGCGGCGGACATGTTTGTTTTTAAATGAGTTATATTAGGGTTCATTATTATATATTAAAGAACATTATGATTTATAAAATTATGCTTCATTATTATTATGCCAACAGTTATATTCAATAAACGTTATGGCAAAACATTTATGCCTAATAATATTATGCGTAATGATCATTAAGATGAATTTCGTTATGCCAATATATTTTATGCTTATCATTGGTAAACCCAACTTTACTGGTAGGTATAACAAGTTAAGCACAATTTTACTATCAACTGTGACGTAACTAAGCGCTGCTTTGAACCATTTATTTTTAAAACCACAACAGATGTTAAAATCGGAATTTATCAAAACAATCACCACAGTGTTTTCCCCTAAACCTAACTTTATCACTGCAATAATTATGACGCCAGGATTGTATTTAGCCAATAGAAAGACGCTGCTGTCCATTTATTTAACACTTTGACATTCCGTGGGTAGAGACGTACTACTCTTATAGAATCTATGACGTCCCGGAGAACCTTTTTTGTAGGGCATTACAGCACTTAGAGTTCAGGAATGCTACAATCATTACAATGCGTTAATTTTCATCCAATTCTCTTAGTGGATCCTAAAGAATTTGTTGACTTTGCATCAAATTTGCACTGTGCTTGGTGCACGATAGAACATTGATCTGTTCTACTTGTTTTGTTGCTAAATCTTAAATAATGTCGCCGTACCTTACCAGAGCAATAAAGATTCTCTTCACGTAAACCTGACCGAACTAACAACCATTATAGATCACAAAAACTCGCTCGCAAGTACTAAATAAGTACTAATGAGTGGATCGACAGTGAGAATCAACAAATTGTTTGTTTGCCCATCTTCAAATGTGTTCTCGTAGGTATCCATTTTGTAAGGCCGGGTGGATTCACAGGACCTTTCATACCTCTTCTAGCATTGTAACGGTAGCAGAATCGTTTAAAATATCAGCAGCAGTACAGTACCTAACATTATATTGTCCTAGTTGACAATTGAGCATTTCAACATTTTTGTAACGAGGTACCTATTTTATTCTGCTAAAGGAAAAATAAAAATGCAAACTGCCAAAATCTGAGAGACAATATACAACCGCAGAATATGTGCTATGTGCGCAACTTAAACATGTAATTACTTATTCAAGTAAAGCTAGGCGAACCAAATAAGTAGTGCCATAATAATTCAACCAGTGAATCCATTGACATTACATCTTAAACAAAAACCGTCTTGTACGTGTCTGCTCGTGCCAGCAACTGGACCATCGCTCGCTCCAGTTACTCGCCCGAAATACTGACACTAATTTTGCTTGTTTTAAACTTTTTTTGTGAAATGTGCAAGTGCGATGTGGGAGACGCCAGTTGTAAAAATTCAAACAATGTGAAAAATAAGAAGCATGAGAACTATTTCAAACATTATATCAACAATAATGACGTGTGTCTTTGCTTGGATTAATATTTTTTTTATTACGAAGTATAAAATGTTAATACCGTACGTAGATACCTAACACGCTGCGTGAATCTGTCGTGACCCTATCTGGTATCTCTCAAAAAACTCTACAATAAACCAAAATATTTTAATAACTACTCTTCTAAAAATAAAAACAACCACAAGCGGTTAGCAGATCTAGCCAGCATATTGCGTAACACGGAATCAATCACAATCAGTTTAATTTTGACAGTTGAAAAAAATTCATTGCGTTATTTACGTTGCTGAGCGAACAAATTTTTCGGACATATGAAGCAGTGGATTAGCAAATTCCTTCAAAATGATTCAGTTCAACGCAATTAGGGTGCGGTAGGTAGACCATGTGATCGAAAAAAAACAAGGAGTACCTATTGGTGTACTAGTAAGGAAGTTTATAGGTACTTTGCAGTGCGTCTGATAATATTGAAAGAAATATAGTTAATCCTATAGTATAATTATAAGTAAGGAACACTTTTGCTTTCAAGCAAAACAATGAAGTAAAGCACAAAACAAAAAGCATAACCGTTGTGTTTTTTCCAAAACATCCTTATATTATCTTGTCCATCCATTATTTAGATGTCATGTTTAACTTCCTATTTTATTATTTCTCAGGAATCACGCAAGATACTGTCAGAATCAGCCCAGCTCCTCCGTCACGAGCCTCCAGAACTACCGGAAGGTCGTCTGAACAGACAAGCGAGGATTAACTTGATCCAGATGGACGAACTCATCAGGAACCTGTCGGCTGCACTACCCTCGCCTTTGTAAACTGGAATACATTTTTTTACCGATTGTTATAATGAAGTTTTAATGTACTCCTCTTTGTAACGAATAAGTAAGTCTACAGGCGATGTCTGATCTAGTAGTGACTAGTTCTTAGTGCTTAGAAGCTTAGTTATCAAAAGCATAACAAACTTTAACCTCTTCATCTCTACTTCTACTATTGTTATAAAGACTGCTCCATTTCTACAATGGACAATGGTCATTGCAGTTCCTTTGCAAGTTTGTTGCTTGGTTAAGGATGTATGGGGCAAAAGGACTTCCTCCAAAAAAATCATACAACAATTTTGTCTCTGATGAACTAACTGGTATCCAAACAGCTATCGCAACCTTTGGTTACATAGAGATAATGATTCATTTGAGAGCTGCCGGTTCAAACAGGTTCTTCGACTGAATAACGAATTAAAGTGTGAACTTTCGATAGGCATCATGTTTAATGCTTATTTATAATTTTATTGAATGCGTAATGTAAAATATAACGATCCCAGCGCGGAGAAAGCGGGTCGGCGCACACGCAGGGGTAAAAAATAACCGTATTTGTGCAAGCGAACCGCGGGAGCTTTGTGCAGCGCAGAGGTTTAGCTTATTTTTGTTATAATTTGAGAGCCATCTGTATGAAATGCTAGAACTTCTTACCACAAAAAATATATCTACGGCAAGAAAGGGAAGAAGATAAAATATACTGTCAAACAAAAAGATGCCCTGCATCCTAGATTTTGATCATGTCATGGCTGTCGAAGATTGATTCTGCTGGTCATGTTCCTTCTAATGGATCTTTACTACATGATGGACGTGAGGTAATATTACCATTACATGACCATAGATAAGCAAATTGATAATTTCTGTAATATATGGTTGCAGATTATTTTATGTAGGTACTGATCGAATTTGCAAAAGAAAGCGATCGCGTCCCGCTACCTTGCGCTTGCGCCGCGCGTCACGGCTGCTGGCTGAGTGACATGACATAAAGGGAGCTCCGCGAACGACGCGTTAATTGGAGCGATATCGACATTTCGCGGAATTGCAGCTGCTGCCGTAAGACCTTCATTGGTTATTGATATATTTTGTTAGCTACAGCTTAAGATATATTAAAGAATGATATATTTTATTATGGTGAAGGCCGCAGAATTCCAGACTTTGTATTTAGGTATGTTGATGGTTTTAGGAGATTAATGAATCTTTAGCCTAAGGAATACCTACTAAGAAATAAAGTTTCAAAAATATTGGTACCGATTCAGTCAAAATAAACTGCTGACTAACCAGTCGAGTACTCTGAGTCCGACAAAATCTGTTTCTGAACTATCATCATTATCATCATCTCATATGCGACAATAAGAGTCTTTTTCATACACACATCTATCACAATCCTAAGATACACGTGTCGCACTCTCAGAATTTGCTAAAAACAAAATAATATTTAAAACCTAAGAATAGAGTGTTGATCCCAAAACTAATAAACTCAGTGTCAAGTTTGAGACTGCGAGAAGCGGCAGATTAGAACTAGGTAATAAGATTCGGCGAACACTACACGACCGTATTCGGTTATTCATTATTGTAGTAATTGCACGTTTCAAAAATAAAAACTGCTCTATTTAAATTGGCAAGAGTGGCTTTGCATCTATATCTATAGGCACAATGATGCATATAACAACATTATTTTAAAAGACACCAGCTGAAGTTTCACACTGTACCTTCGGTATTTGAACTGAACCCAGGTGTGAATGTGACCACATGTGAGTATTAAGCTTGGTTTCTGACTGACAAACGTAACTATGTTAACCCACGAAACTTACCGCATAATACCAGGTCATGGCTCTGCCGACAACGAACCTATCAAAGCAGACAACAGCGTATGCCCACACGTACATATTCACGTGTTCAAAGACCCTTCCGAAATATTTAAATACAGACGCCAGCAGGTCAACCTACCCGAAACTGTCAAATTTTCCCAATCAACTTTGAACCTTACACTTTAGTGATAAAGTTGAAAATCAATTAAAGAAAGTTGACAGATTGTAGTAAGTTGATGTGCTGGCGTCTGTATCTATTGCAAAAAATCGCAAATGCGTGCCTTTTCTTAAACACACACAGATAATACATTCATAAAATCTACGTGACCGGCGCCGAAGCCAACGGCGACGCACATATATACACATAAAAATAGCAAGTACCTACTACGCACACGCACATATTATATTTATGCAAGCCGATTTCTAGGCTTCTTCGCAAACACTAAAAAACTGTTACCAATGCGTTTCAGGAATTTGATGCATAACATTTCCCATCTAATCAAAGACAAATGATTAAGATTTAAATTTTGAATTTAACGCTTCGCCAAGTACATGAGGGGCCCCTTTAGAACCTAGATCTAAGATGAAGAGAATCTTAGAGAATCTAGATCTAAGATCAAGAGAATCTTAGAGAATCTAAATCTAAGATCAAGAGAATCTAGATCTATCTAAGATCAAGAGAATCTTAGAGAATCTAGATCTAAGATCAAGAGAATCTAGATCTATGTAAGATCAAGAGAATCTTAAATCTTTTACATGGTACGTAGGAGTTGCAAGTTTCAAAGAGAAGCCATAGTAAACATTAACAAATGAATTGACAGTAACTTAAAAAAAAAACGTTTTAGTAAAATAATGCTGCAGCTTGGTCCCCTAGTCATTTACGATTCCAGAAACAGGGTAGTCCAGTCTTTTCCGAAAATTATATATATAAACAATATTTAAATGTATTTAGATTTTTAGATGGCAACGAGTATTACAGCTCAGTCTTTGTTTTCAGCAGGTCAAGCTGTTATGGTGTTTTGCTGCTTCAGCATAGAACATCAATGTAATGTGATGATTTGCACATGTCCATTACCAATTTCAATCATCACTCTAAAAATATAGTAGTAATCACATAAAGCTGGCGAAAATTTGACTTAAACACAGTTACAAAATCTTTTTAGGTTTCATTATCATATTTATTGAATGAACATATCTTTATCTGTATTTCCCGCGTGAAGGAACTTCAGCGTCATCCGTCCAGTTATCTGTACATAATAAAATGAAAACTCATGAACATCTTGAAATCTACGAACCACTAGCGTTGCTCCATTAGAATCGTCCTGTGGTTCGTTATCTTTACTAATTATCACATGTAAATATCGCAGCCAATGACGGAGACACGCGAAAATCTTCGGACAAACATTGCGAGTTCTCCACCAACATCCGAGCGGAACATACGCTGCCAAAAGTGCTAAAAAACCCTAAAAGTGATCGCTAAATTCATATATAATTCCTTCAAAACATGCCTTGAGGGCTGAGTGCACTCCCTTGTGGTAGTATTATTTTAGTTGAAACTCAAGTTGTGGTGCAAATGTAATCGAATGGCGTCAGTCAGCATCTTATTTGCTGTTCACATTAACAGATATACTGCGTGCACGTTACATCGTGTTAAAGGTTTGTGAGAATTTTACTTGTGTTTTGTTAGAGAATAAATTATTTCTAGAAACTTAAATAGCTAATAGAGGAATAGTTACGGATCAAATGTTGAAATAGGGAGTGTTCAAGTTGTGAATTCATTTCCTAAGCAATCCAAGACAGGAATTTAACTCAACCAAGTGAAGAATATCTTAATCAATATGCTAGCTATGCTTTACGTAACAACTGACAATTTTAAGAATAAGCAATTATGAAGAGGCAGTGGTAAGTAGAGTGCTGGACAGTTCCCAACTAACCTTCTACGTTTTATTACTTCTCCCAAACTTTTCCAAGACTGGTGATGATCGCTGGCAGCCATCGCATAGATTCTCTGGCTTTAGACTTTAACATCTGTCAAAAAGGTTCCTACTTGTGTCCGTTTTGTCTTGTGCATGTGTTGCAGTCATTTCTAAAGCACATAGGTTTATCAATGCGTCAATAATCGTCACCAATTCATAGGCATTCAGATACGATCTTGAATATTGTGGTGTATTTCTTCGTCAATGTTTCATTGAACTTACATGCATTTATCTGAATGTAAACAATGCCAAAAACTCATCGGAATGGATCAAGGAACTTCTAAACCATACTTTGTGACAGTCTTCGACAAGTCATGCTTGCAGATCAAAGCATGGCTTGTGCTATTTTTGGATACGAAGTAATTGAGTAAATAATATTACCTACTTACTCGTATATGGGTCACGCTATGGATACACGATTTACAAGAACCTTTCTTACATTTAGGTCACGAGCTTAAAACCTATTAACAGATAAAATAAATATAAATTTATCGACGAAATATGTTCCACCATAGTAACCATTTCAACATACTTAGACTATACAGGCCATGAAAATCTGCATAAATCGTTACTAAACAACCTCTTACGATATACATAAGCACACAAATTCATAAGCACGAACTATGATTGTGAATCTATACTAAGATATATGAAGAGAGAGGTGTTAGATGGGAAATTCCAAGTATTGCACGTGCATAAATATGATCAAACAAACTTAAATAAACATTATTAAAGTGCTAAAATGATTCTTTTCAAATTCAGTGAAAACGTCCAAGTCCGTTAATGCTCAAACACTTTCTTCTTCTTCCCTGGTTGGTCCCTCTCCGTGCTCTCTTCCCTAGTTATGATGACCGTAACTACTTACTTTTTAATAAGCGACCTCTATTTGCTACGCTCGGTGGCTTGCCTTGTTGGAGTCCCAAGTTCACTGGCACTTCCAGAGGCTCCGTCACCTATAGGTATAGGCTCACCATCTTCTGGGTTTTTTGTCTCGATATCATCGGTGTTTCGGCGTGGAAAAAAACGAAACGTGGTCAAAATAATACGAACTTAATATTGTATTTATGTGAGTTCCTATTGTTGGTGTTGGGCTTCGAGATAATTGCTACAAGGAGAACTTATAACTCATAAAAGAAGTAATGAGTTCGTCAAGTTGTAGTGGTATTTAATATGTAGTTTATATTATTTGCACTGCACTAACTATAACGAAAGACACACAAGATGCATTTGTTTATCGTGAAGATAAACAAATAGTTTAGCATCCTTATTCCTATAAGATGATTATCTTTTTATTGCTTCTCCAAATAACATTTGTCTCAAAACGTCAACCTCAACAAGAATCACTTAAATCTTTGGTGGTAGAATTACCTTTCATATTGGTTCGTTAGTTACCTTTTTTTTTGGTGAGAAATCATCAAATGACTTCTCTCGCTCTGGATGGAGCGGGAGGACGTGTCAGACTCTTACTGACTAAAACCCCACCCGTGTTCCTTCTGTTGCCTGTGCAATGCCAGGGGGCCACGGTATCCCTTTTGGACTTTCCCGCAACCCCGGCAGGCAATGGTCCCATCGGACCCCTTCACTTGCTGACATCTCTTTGAGGCGCGCGTGGAACACAACGCGCCGTCGACCCGGGCTTGATCCTTACCGGACGGCGAGCTACCCATTGCTCACCGTCCGCAAGCCCGCGCCTACGGTGGCCGGGAATCGGCAATCGATTCCCGACGCCTAGGGCGTCTCCTCCTGCGGCGGCTAGGGGCGTGAGGGCGCGAAATTTGCCTCTCCCTCACACACACCCGGCGTTTCCTCCCGCCCGATACCGAACAGGAACCTCCCGAAACAGCCGTATCCGGTGAGGACCTGCGTCAGGCGGAAGGTGAGGACGCCGTGGCGCCTCTCTAGCCACTCCTCAAAGAGGGGACTTATCGCCGCAATAGTGGCGTGCCCAGCACTGGGTTGCGACAATCGCACTCTCCATGACGCCATGAGATCCCGTCGGAGCTCAGTCCGCTGTGCCACGATTTCTCGCGGCATCGGAGTCAAGCCCCGGCGTTTCGCCTCCTCGCGCCACTCCCAAATATGCGCGAGGACTTTTGCCTCCAGATTTAGTTAGTTACCTTCGGTCGTAATAAATATCAAAGGTCTCTAACGATTGAGTTCTGTAGTTCATGTATTAAGCCATATAGCTACTCACCTGTTTAGCGAAAATTTTACAGTAGTGGTAAGAAAAGCTATTATTCCTTAATTCCCATATGGATACGATAATTAACACGAAGATGCTAAATTCATAGACAAACAACAAAGTGAAGTAAAAGATAAAGTTTTGTGTCAGAACTGAAGGAATAAATTATGCCATTATTTGAGTGTTGTATGAACATCCTATGCATTACACCACTTTGTGTAAAAAACAAACAGGTCTCACAAATTAAAGCTGATTTAAAAGACAGTTACAGCTAAAATACAAAAATAGAATAAATACATAACAGAATTTAAATCAAGATGATTCCAAACCTAAACACTGTTAAACAACTCCAAAATTCCAAATCCCTCTTTCCTTTGGCTGACAAGTTGAACTTCAGTCAAGGACATAATGGGTACCAAACATATAAAGAGTATAAATATACTTAGATTAGTTAACAACATTAGATACATTATCACCAGATAGCATCACTCCATCTCTAACAAAACAATTAATTCAAAAGTAATCACAATTAACCCACATTGCTATTAATTGAATTCGATGTTTGTACAGCCTCCGACGGCGTCACACATTGTTGACAGTTTGTGTAAGATTACAAGTGCTGTGCTTAATAGATCACATACAACATCTATCGTGGAAGATTTGAATCAATGGAAACCAACAGAAATAATACCTTGATTGCATTAGCGACATTGGTTACATTTTAAATTGAGTCTCGAAAATTTTCAAAATTCTCTTTTTGATACGTGACCAGCTATTGACATCCGTGCATCCTCCGTTTTTAGGGTTAAAAATCAGCTATCAGCCAATTTGCTCCGAATCTACTGGACCAATTTAGTAGAAATTTGGTTCACATTTGAATTTCTGTGAACCAAACTCGGATGTGTACTGGAATGTTTGTAAATATGTGAGCACCATGCTTCTATCACATAATTAATTTATGTAATTCCTTCATTTTTCATTATTTTTACCTATCGTGGTATAGTAATCTTATACTAGGTGCATCGTCTTCACATATAATTATATAATTAGTGTACCTATACAAGATATTGTGAAAATATTTTAAAAGAGTAACGGCTCCACTGTTACTCTTTTTTTCTTGCCCATTCTTCTCCATACGAAAACTACCTTTTGGAAGGGGTGACTAGAACATTTTTTTTTTTTTAATTTTGACTTTCAAGTGCCTTTTTTGTGCCTAGTTGAAATAATTATTTGACGTTGACTTTCACTTTTCGGGGGCAAATTGGAAAAAAAAAACATTTTGAAAACGTTATCGTGTGACATATCAATTAAAAGGGCTTCTTGTAAAATAAATACTGGAAAATATATGAAAATTTAATCTCCGAAACGATTGAGCCTAAAAATAAAAGCCTAAAATACAGAGAATGGTTCGTTTCTCATATATTACAGGAAATCCTTTAAGAAGTCTATGGTCTTAAAATCACATGGTAAATCTCACAATATTGTGCGTACAAAATTACATTTGCAGCTGTAATGTATAGAAGAACATGTTTTTCAAGTACAATGTTAATTTGTTCTTGGGATAAATTCACCCCAACTACGGAACCCTTCATTGTGCGTGGTCCGACACGCACAATTAAGGGTTTTCTATAACGCATTCGTATTATTTCTCTAGCTACAACAGCACAATCGAATCATTTCAAATTAATCTTGAAATCATCACCGAACCGCTACTCCGTTCAATTTTTTTGCTGTTTCTCGCCAATTGGATAGCTCAAAGCTCATTAGGATATAATAAGTTGAATGATGGATTAGGATGGATATTAATTAGATGAAAATGAATGTAATTCCAAGTAATGTAATTTTTTAACTTGATGCTCCTTATTAATAAACAAGAATGACTATTATTATTTATAGTAGTACCTAATAGGGTTTTTAAACCCAAATATGGCTGACGTGGTCGGATACTTTGTTTTGTTATTCTACAGTAATGATAAACATTGTCATATGGAATTAAAGGATTTACAAGAAGATCAAGTACACGGGGGATCGCGTTACGACTATGTCGCTATGTGTTAGTTTGACATTAAAACAGTGTTAAATAGATTCGATGGTATTCACTATATCATTTTGTAGTAGGTATATTATGAGTGTTATAGCCACGATTTCTGCTTAGCGCTATGCGAACGTGCATCTCTTCAATCTTAATCCAGTTACTTACCTTGGATATTATCTTGATGCAGAATTTCAATACGGAGCTAGTTTTGGAAAGACCGGTCACCCCGTATCATAAAAACAATTATAAATCCAACTAAAACATTATTTTTTCTATAATTTCAGAAAGAAAGTCATGTCAATAGTATACATCTGGCTGCTCCTATGCTACGCTCAATACGCGAAGACCAATCTGATGGATGAGTACAAGCAGTTCACCAACAACTTCCTTTATCCTAAAGACGATAAGACCGAGGAGCTACCGATTCAGCTCGGGAAGGACTGGGCCTCTGGCTGCACCTGCAGGGCCACCTACCATCAGAAAGTGATCGTCTGCTTCGGGAATTATGAGTGTATGAGGTTTCCCAAGGTCAGTTGCTTTTTTCAAATTAAATCAAATCATTATTTTTTTCTTGTGTTCTAGATTTATCTATTAGAGCTAACGTGATATTATACTAAATTGTAAATCAAAGACACTGACAAACTGGTATTTTCAAATCCGAACAGTGTTTAACAAAGTGTCGGATAGTACATACCTATAAACCTTTGAACTATCCCCTATAATGACACTTTTTCTTCTCTCAGATCAGCAAAAGCTTTAAATTTTTCGATAGCTCTTTCAGTGATACAAGACTGACAAAAGAAGAGTAGGTGTGTTCCAACCTGTTTGCGATCATCTTCATCTCACATTTCATCTTTAATCCCGCGTGGAATGTTCAACCTTTCAGTTTATTTTACTTATCGTAATATCCTGTAAGGCGTAGAACAATGAACACACGGTTATCTCGGTGAACACACACAAATTTCACACAAACAGTGTTATTTCATGCATGTGTTTCATAACAGAACCCAGACGTAACCATCGTCATAATAATGTACACGAACTCACACATATCGGATATGAAACTGTGTGTAAACAGTGAAAACTGTTCGGATTTTAAGGCGTAGATATATAAATTCAACAATTGAGTAATTGAGGTAAAATTAGGTGTGTAAATGCTGTGAGATTCTGATTTTATTACTGTAAGTTGTTTGCTGTTTTGATAGGCAGATTTGGAGCCAGTCATTTATTTTCAAAATCACATTAAAATAAAATTACACCTTCATATGGAGTTTATCATCTAACATCAAGCAAATCTTGTAAGTATGAAAAACGAGGTCAGAGTAAAGTACAGCGAACATCCCACGGTTGAATAATGATGACGTTTAAGCTAAAGTAAACAAAAGAAAGGCTATGTCAGCTGATAGAGATAGACTCGTCGAGGCTTTCGATCAGGGTTAAGTTGTTAAAGCACTATTGACATTGAAATTACTGTTCATAATATTAAATACCTACTTATTTATAAAAGCACTTCCTATTTTTTTCCAGGTAAAAGTACGAAGCGAAGTTTTAAGAGTAAGAACTACAGCCATCACTGAAATCCTCAAAGGAGAACTGGATTTTCTGTACTACTTGAAAGTGTTAGAAATAGAAGCAAATCATCAGTTGCGCTACATAGAACCGGGACTATTCTCCAACTTAACGAACTTAGAACAGCTGTCAATATCCTACAATACGTTGCTACAATCTATTCACGAAACAACATTTAAGGGACTCACCAACCTCCACAACTTGACTTTAGTCAACAACGGATTTGGATCAGTTCTACAGTTGACACCATCTTTTAAACCCAGTATATTACCATCATTGCGAAGACTGGATTTATCTGAAAATACTTTGGAAACAATCTCAGAAGATGCCTTCAAGCCCATGAAAGGAACTACTTTAAGAAGACTCGAACTGAATTTATGTAGATTAGACCATATACATCCAAATAGTTTTCTGCCATTGAAGCATCTGAAAAACCTCCACATTGGGGACAACGATCTAAACTCGTCGTTAATAGGAAACTTTCTATCAACAATGATTCAAAATGATGTCAATTTACTACATCTGGATTTATCAGGCATGGGGTTCAGGAAACAACCACCGAGGAAGCTTATGGATATCATAGCAAATTCTACGATACAAAGCTTAATTCTAGCAAGGAATCAGTTTGAAATTATAAGCGACGATGCTTTCCCCAAAATGGTCAATATACAATTGATGGATTTAAGAAAAGTCTCCACTATATTGGTGGGTCCTCTGTCGTTCACTCCTGAAATGTTTCCAAACCTAAGGTTTCTATTATTGAGTGGTAACAACTTGCCCGGGATTCACGGGACTCACTTGTCCAATCAACTGATGCTTTTAGATCTATCTGATAATAGAGGACATGCAAACAATCCCGTTTACTATGAAATAGACAGAGATACTTTCACAGAAAGTAAAAATCTACAAGTATTAAATCTAGCTTTTAATGGAATAAGAGCAATATTTAATTATACATTTACGGGATTAGAAAGTCTGAAAATATTGAGTATGGAAAATGGTACTATATATCACATAGGAGCCGGAAGTTTTAAACCTACGAAACATTTAGAAATACTCAATTTAGCAAATAACCCTTTAACAGCTAACCAAAACTTAACATGTTCACAGTTTGACGGGCTAAATGAATTAAAAATTCTTATTTTAGAAAATTGTGGAATCAAGAATTTCTACGAAGACGACAACTTTTATGAGATGATGCCTAATTTAACTCATCTAGTGCTTAGAAATAATCAACTTTATTTCATAACGGCTGAAATACTGAAACCTTTAAAAATGCTACAGTTTTTGGATTTAAGTGAGAATTTGCTAATGTCTTGGTGGAAACCCATATTCTTGGCTTCGGGTGTAAAGCCGAATAGACTATACTTGACGAACAACAAAATATCACATTTCTCACTGAGCATGATTCAGGACATTGGTTACTTATTGGAAGCCAGCAAAGGTGATATAGTCATAGATCTTATGGACAATATTTTCATTTGTGATTGCAATTCTATGTTTACTACTTACCGCTGGCTCCAAGCTAACGCCACTAAAGCTTTAAAACAATATATCTTCAGCTCAAAGTTTCAGTGCAGTAGTCCCGACTTGTGGGAAGACAGGAGAGTGTCGGAATACTTAACTTCCGTCAAAAGTTTACACTGTTTGATGTATGAGAAGATATCAAACATAATGGTGCTGGTATGGACTGCACCGTCGCTGGTCACCATATCTCTAGTCGTATTGATAATAGCTCTTGTTTACAAGTTTAGAATGTACATACGCTATTGGATGTTCATAGCCAAAGTAGCGTTAGGAAGAAACTTTCAGAAGAAACAAGCAAAACTGGAAGGAGGGAAAACGTATAAATATGACGCCTTTGTATCATATTGTAATGAAGATAAAGACTTTGTTCATGAAATGATAGTTCAGCTGGAGTCGAAGCCACCTTTTCTGAAATTGTGCGTTTATGAGCGAGACTTTGAAATAGGTTCGTTTATATCAGAGGCAGTTTTAAGCAGTATTACCGATAGCAAGTATGTAATTTTAATAATTAGCAATAGTTTTGCGAAGTCGCAATGGTGTCGGTGGGAGACACAACTAGCAGAGTACCACAGGATTTTCCTAGAAGATGGAACGTCGTACGATCCTCTGATATTGGTAAGGATTGGAGAGATACAGAGCAAGTACCTGACGACGACGTTGAAGTACTTGCTCAAGACTAAGATATACCACTCGTGGGACCAGAGAAACAAGGAGGAGTTCTGGAAGAAACTGAGGGACGTTATAGTTAAGAAGTGAAGTGATGTAAATATTTTTTAAGTGATTATAATTTTAATACATTTGTTTTAAAATCGGATTGTTCAGTTTGGTGTAAAATCCTATTCGTTTCACTTGCCTTGCACAAAGGACCAAAGTCCAATCAATCAAGAAGATGATCTATCTATACCATCTATACTAATGATAAAGCTGAAGAGTTTGTTTTTTAGGGTCTCGTAATTTTTTTTTTTTTTTGGGTGACTTCTCCCGCTTTTGGTGGAGCGGGAGGGCGTGTCAGACTCTTACCGACTAAATCCCACCCGTGTTCCTTCTGTTGCCTGTGCAATACCAGGTGGCCACGGTATCCCTTTCGGACTTTCCCGCAACCCCGGCAGGCAATTTTCTCATCGGACCCCTTCATTCGCTGACATCTCTTTGAGGCGCGCGTGGAACACAACGCGCCGTCGACCCGGGCCTGGTCCTTACCGGACGGCAAGCTACCCGTTGCTCACCGTCCGCAAGCCCGCGCCTACGGTGGCCGGGAATCGGCCTACGATTCCCGACGCCCAGGGCGTCTCCTCCTGCGGCAACTAGGGGCGTGAGGGCGCGAAATTTGCCTCTCCCTCACGCGTTCCGGCACCGATCGCCTCCACGAGGACAAGGCGGTGCTCTGCCCAAGCCGGGCAGACCTCCACCGTGTCCTCCGAGTGATCCACGCAGTGATGACACCCGGGCGTTTCCTCCCGCGTGATACCAAACAGGAACCTCCCGAAACAGCCGTGTCCGGTGAGGACCTGCGTCAGGCGGAAGGTGAGGACGCCGTGGCGCCTCTCTAGACACTCCTCAAAGAGGGGACTTATCGCCGCAATAGTGGCGTGCCCAAGGGTTTCGTACCTCAAAAGGAAATAACGGAACCCTTATTAAGATCACTCGTGTTCTGTCTATGTCTATGGCTGGCTGGCTGCCCGTCTGTCACAGCCAATTTGCTCCGAATCTACTGGACCAATTTAGTTGTTGGTACAGTAATGAATTTCTGTGTGACATATCAATGAAAGTCTAATATCATGATCTCAAATATATATTTTTTATAACTTTATAATAAATATTTTTAAAGATAACTAAGAAAATTGATGAAAATTTTCTCTTTATATTGGAAACTCAATCTGCCTAGCCTTTTCTCATCTATATTGGGGTCGGCTTCTAGTCTAACCGGATGCAGCTGAATACCAGTATTTTACATGAAGTGACTGTCGGTCGGATTAGCGAAACTCTTTTTGCATTTTATAGCCTAATTCTCGAGGAAGGTTATACAGGGTGTTAAAGTAATTGCGTGCCATAACTTAGGGGTAGGTTCAGTATCGATAAAGGAAGCCAGAAAAAAAAATAGATATATTAACACAGACCTACTAACTTAAAATAGTAATAGTTTAGAATTAATAGTTATTTGTGCAACAAGAGAGCAAAGTCGTTTTTTGCTGCGAGTGTTGATTTTGAATCCCGAGTAAGCGAAGGATTCTATAATTGAATCACGAGCGTAGCGAGTGATTCTAGGTTAGAATCCTGAGCGCTGCGAGGGATTCAAAGACACGAGATGCAAATAACTTTGCTCTCGTGTAACACATACAACTTTTCACCTCTGCAGCGAGAACATACAACATGTAAAAAAACCCTGTCCGGTCCGTGAGGGTGTTGTAAGGTATCGTACTGTTAGCATATTTATGTGGAAATTTTCAGGAAAAAAGAAAAAATAATCCCTACATTTTTTTTCAATGGTGAATTTTACCGAATTTTACATTTGGTGCGGGCGGCGGCCGTCGTTTAGCGGGTGTCTAAAAGTCATAAGTTATGAATTTTGCAATTTTTTTATGGATTTGGGGTAATTTTGGAACTAAAAATGTGAATTTTAAATACCAATAAAATTGTAATATCAATAATAACCAAAAAAATACTGTTTTGTAATGTTACTGCAGTACCATAATTATGCCCATTTTCCCAAGATTTTCGGATCGGACAAGGTTTTTTTTTACATAAACTTCATCACCTCGTATTTTGCAGCCACCATCTTGGATTTATATTTTGACCTCACTATCGAATTTAGCACCCTCGAAAACTATGAAAACCGTACCCATGTCGATAAATGTGAAAATATTCGCAGCCGCCATCTTGGATTTTTATTTTGACTTCTCTATCGGCTTAAGCAACCTTGAAAACCATAGAAACGATACCAATGACGAAAAATTTTAAAATTTTCGCAGCCGCCATCTTGGATTTACATTTTGACCTCGCGGTCGGCTTTGGCACTCTTCAAAACTATGAAAATGACACCCATTATGAAAAATGTGAAAATTTTCGCAACCGCCATCTTGGATTTTCATTTCGACCAAATTCACACTTACTATCTCTCTCTTTCTCTTTGAATTAGAAGAAGACAGTCGCAAGCGCCTTTTCGCGTGACGATATCTGCCACTGCACTCTTACCCCAAGCCGCTTAAGAACTTCATTCCAAAAATTTAATAAAACAGAATTTAAATAAAACCTTAAGGCGAAATGGGTCCCAAAGAAGAGGTTTTGACGCATTTCGGCTGCACGCAAAATCAATTTTTGTCCTCAAAAACTACAAAGTTGCCTTATTTTTTTTCATGATTATTAAAATTGAAGATATTTTTTAGTGAATTATGAGGGCCAAAACACGATTGACATAATTTGGCTCGATACAAAAAAATCGCAAAGTTTCCTCAAAATGTAGGGTTTTTATGAGAAAAAATGGTTTTATTCGATTGTAATTAAAGCAATTTCAATAAAATTTCGTCTATATACGTTCACCATAAAATACTTTAGGGGATTATGGATTTATTTTAATGTAACTGCAAATAGAATCTTAAAATAAACCCAAATATAGTAAATCGGGCTAAATCGGCTCGCGCTCAGAGTCCTGAAGTACTCTGTGGAGTCCTGCGGGACGTCATCGAGGGTGGACCTGTGTCAAAATTTTTAAAAATACGCTCTCTCTGCAGTTGTTAAAAAAAAAACAAATAAAAGAAGAACACATTAGATATGAAATTGCGACAACTCAGAAAAAATATTTCGTAATTTTAATATAGTTTTAATTCATAATATTGTTTTCGAAATTGTGATTATTTCTATGCGATATGATGACGTTTAATTGTCATCTTACAATAAGTGTTAGACACATTACAAATTATTATCGATAAAATTATAGTCAAGTGCGAGTCTTATAATATATTTTTTTATCGTCGTATATGAAGAAGTTTTTTTAAAGATTTTTTATCAGATTCATCCATGTTACTATATTTACTCTCCACCGAACTGTCTTTGCTAATATCATATTCTATATTAATAAACTGTATATAATATACAATTGGTCCGGTTGTAGGTTGTATAAAAAATATTTAAAACAACTTTCACTCTGTCAAGAACAATTAAAATTAGAAAAAATATGCTGTTTCGAACAAAAGTGCTATACTAACATGATCAAATGTATAGAACACGATAAAAATCATAATTATATTTTTCGAATAGCTGAGCCAGCAACACAATTTTTTCTTGAATGATTGTATCGTATTGGCTCAGTATGAACCATTTTCAGTTTTGAATACAAAAAGTCACTGGTTACGATATCGTATACGACACTTCTGTATACGATAAAATGTCTTTCTAAAATGTCGATGTCCTAAAATAATAGATTCGATAAGTTATAGCTGTAGCAGTAGGTACGTCACTTGGCAATAAAGTACGGCAATTATTACTTCATATAGAGCTGTCAATATTTACGAATCTTCATGAGTGGTGGAAAACATCCAAAACAAAAAAATATGGTCACATTATAAGCGAAACAGTACGACCATTTTTAGCCCGTATAAATAAAGATGAAAGTTTGTATGGTTTTTTTTCTTAAATTCAGTTACTTGATAAAATTATTAAATTCACTGACATACAATGCACAACCTAAACCACGCTGGGTATAGAAGCATGCAATTTTGCAGATGATTTCCTTTTATAACGAACGAAATTACGACTTTGATATTTTCTATCAAAATTACATTTTGCGGGACCGTTGAGATACGCAGTAGAACCATTGCAATTTTAAACTTTCACCTTACTACCGCAAAACCATGTTTATCTGAAACTAGTTTCTGTCCGCGTCGTCTTCATTCACGTGGCAGTCGTAAGATACCACAATATATTAAAATAACAGGCATATTTTATAAATCTTCACTGTAAGTACAATAGGTTTGTAGTTTTGGTCTAGCCTACCAAAATATACAGAGAGTTAGGACTAATGACGCGACTGGCTGGCTGGCTGGACTAGCGAGAAAGCGACAGAGTTGTCCATGTGAGAAGCAGCTCCTCCTGAGGTCTAAACGCGCAGCCTTCAGTAGAAATTTCCCATTCCTTGCGAAGTTTTTCATTTTAAGTGAATTATTAAACGCCTGCGTTCCTTCATATAATACCTAATGGCACAACACTGATACACTAATGGATTCTTACAGATTATTCATGACTACCTAACTATCACTAAAAAAATCCCGTGTGCAGTTTGTACACGGGATTTCTCATTAACAGTCACCTAACCATAAATATTGATTTATATTAAAACCATAGATGACAGAAGAGGCCTAAACTTCATATTTTTCTGTGTACGTTCTACGAACTATCCCATAACACTATATCAAAAGGTAAAAATGTTGTTTCTTTAATTAATAAAATGAATTGACTGTCACAACACAGCACATTAGCCGATAACGACACCGACCCGACATCGACACGATATCGGAGGTCTGGTGATCGGATACGCTTAGTGCCTACCAAACGCTTTTACATTGTCTTGCTATTGTCACCTATATCGTCGCAGACAGCGACCGACACCGATATAGGTACGATATCTATCGGCGAAGACACAGTGCGGTGAGAGTAGCGGCATTTTATCACTTGAACACATTTTTTCGCACTGCCGACTTCAAGACGGTGATACTTAGTAGGTAACCATCGCGATGCACCAAACAACCACATTGTTTGGTGCGTCGCGATGGTTACCAATATCATTGGGCCGATAATAATTATAATTATCGATGTCGGTGTAATAGCTGCCGACATATTATCGGTATCGGGCTGGTGTCGTTATCTGTTAATGTGAAAACGCCCATTAGGTACACAGGACATTTTAAGTAATCATTGTAGTTCACTACACCGTACCTAAGTCCCATAAAATGTAAACTTATTGAAAAAAATCGAACCTAAGAAAAACTAGTTCAGTTGGTCAACTGCAAATATTTTATGCTGTGGCATGGATTTTTTGCGAAATGATCGGCAGTGAATCGTAAATAAATACGTCTTTCTGCATTTGGGGGAGGCGGAGGTAGCGTTTCAAAGGCCCACAGGCCAGGAAAATGTCGCCCAGATGATTTGCAATTTTAATGTTTTAAGTATATCCGAACGTTTTGATTGTTTCTTTTTTGGGCCTAGTAGGTAGATATGGAATTTTGAAATCGAGCTTCGAATCGATTTGTTTCTATCTCTCGCTTTTTTCGTATCGAAGTGAAAGTGACAAAACTAATTGAAGTTTAAATCTTTAGAATTTTGTGAGTAGACCCAACACTGCTGTCGGCATTTAAAAAAAATAATTAAAAAGTTACTTTGTCTCACGCTCGCAGCAAAATCGAATTTTGCTCACTGTTTTTTGACAGCAAAACCTGCTTGTTTGAGGTGCTGAGGTGAAAAAATATTTTATTTGTTTAAATGCTTTAATTACTTACCTACTATCGAACGCGAATCGAACTAACGCTACGACGACGGTATGTAAATTACAATTAGAATTTTCCCTTCGTACGGCGATGCGATAATAATGTTTTTATTTTGTTTATATGCTAATTAATAATTTCCTAGGTACAAACTATCACCCGAACACTTCGATAACGCCTGGTGAAGGATAGGTAACGAGATAAGTACGTACAAGTCCAAGTTTTTTTTTTTTTTTCTGGCATTGCAAAAAGAAAAAACGTTTAACCGGCTCTTTGGTCTAGTGGTTTGACCACTTGTGTCACTTGTGTACCGGGTTCGATTCCCGGTGATGGCAAAATTTTCGGATTTCCGGGAGAGAGAGAGAAGGGAAGAGAGGGGAAGATTCCGGGTGAAGCTCGCTGTCACCTTCGGTCTGATCATCACTTACCTACATCCTACATCAGGTGAGATGCAGGCCAAGAGCAACCGCGTAGGGGCAAAAAAAAATGCTAAGCGAAAACGAAGTAAGTGCGGTAGAGCGGGCGGGCGATGCGATGCGATGCGAGGCGGTGGGTCGGAGGAACAAGAAATTTCATGCAGTTGAAGTCGCAGGCAGAAGCTAGTTGGTTTATAAAGAAAGAGCATTCTAATTAAACATAAAAAAAATCTATAAAATAAAGTAGGTCCTGTACATTTTTCTATAGTATTAGGTATTTCAAAGTTTGGTTACATTCATATAATATAAACAGTTTTCGTTACGCTTTTTAATTTTATTTCAATAACGAACTATATTTATGTGCATTAATTGCAGATACTAAGCTCTCTTAACATTTATGATGATTAAGGAGGAAAATAATTGACGAAAACAATTCTTAGAAGTTTTAAAAAGTTTCTATTTTTTCTTAAATAAACTGTATAATATTGTTTCGTAATCGAATACTAAAAATAAACGACTTAATATTAATTTGAATACTGAGAAAGATATTCGAAATAAAAGTAAAAGTAGATCCGTATTATAAAATCTTTAATAATCGATTATGAATACAGGTGCATAATACTGGAAGGTATTGTATCGATTGGCTATCGAAGAATATATTATGAAATTTCTAATTTAAAGGTGATAACTACCTATTATGAATATTATGTAAAAAAATATAATTATTAATAATATTTTGGTCTTGAATTTCTGAGCAAGTAATACTTGTATTTAAAGTCTGTTTTTAACTCGTAGACTAATTTGTCAGATGCAAATGTCAAACAAATTGAAAAAACAATCAAAAATCACTTGAAATGTCAAATTAATCTACGAGATTAAAAAAGAGACATAAGTATTTAAAAAACTAAAGGTTGCAGAGGGCCGAGTAAAGTGCCCTGCGCAATGAAGGAATTACATAACATCCACGATCATAAGGCTGATATGATTTGGGCTTTGTCCATACTCACCCCCAGTTCGAACTCGGCCGGTTCGTAAATATCTAACTACATTTAGAGCTAGAAGGCGCAAAAGTATCTACTGATGGTAAGAAAGAAAGTGCTAGTATGATTTTTATTTATTTTTATTCAATCTTATTACGCGGTATAAAATTAACAGTAGGTAGGTAGGTACTATTAGTGATTTTTCATCATCTATAAAATAGAATCAACAGTAATAAACAACATAGGTAGTATACGCTCGTAGAACCGTTCATTTAGGTAATCTCTTATAGTCACAGCTCGTAAATACAATAAAAAAAAATTTGATTACCTACATATTAAAATTAAAACTTTTCTCTAAAAAAATACAGTTTGTTTGTGTGTTTGTGTTGTTTGTGTTTGTATTAAAGCTCTGCTAAAAAGCCACAGTCTGTATAAACAATAATTAAATTATTGTAAAATTTCTAGGAATGCAATATTTAATCATTAATAACATACTTATTTGTACGGAATCTAAGTAGGTCATTTTGTTAAAAAATAATTAGATGAAGATCAAGACTGGTTTAGTAAAATTAATACGTGATCAGTAATTATAATAATATTATATAGACGAAGAGTATTTATTTTATTTTCTACATCGTAGCACTTTTCATATAAAAAAGCGGGCGAGTTCGAACTGGGGATGAGTATGAACGAAGCCATGATTTGGCTCACAGACAGCCTTAAAGGCAGATATCTATTAGGATTGGCAATTTATCTTCAAAACAGAGGTCCGTATCCCAAAATCCTAATCATATTATGTATTGCTGAGAAATTCTAATGGACTCACTTTTTGTAGCTAATTTAAGGGTACGCTAGTCGGTCATTCTTCCATGCAAACGTAGTATGGTGATTACTCGTCAGTTTGACGGTATACGTTGAAAACTAAAAATTATAACAATATCCCTTGTCATTACGTATCTAGTGTATGGAAAATATTTGAAAAAAAAAAAAAGATTTGAAGTTATGAGCGTCGAAACTTCCATATTTCAACACTAATTTAAACTCGTCTTTGGGCGTAAATGAATAAGTTATGTAGTAAAAAAATGGCATAATAGAAACCGTACAGGGATAGTAAATTTAAATAGTTTAATTTTCAGTAAAAATACATCCAGTAGTTTTTCCATAATATCTATACGCCTAAAGGACTGTTCATGATATTTTAAGCGCTTGTTTTGGTTATAAATCATCGTCTATTTCACTAAATAAATAAATAAATATAAACTAGATAAATAAATAAAACGAAATAAATACTTAAATAATTAGACTAATTTGCATGCATATTAGTCATGCCCACCAACGAGTTCGAACCGTCGACTAGTGTAGGTACCCTTAAGGTAAAAACAACCATGCACCGTCCATCAGTATTAATTTGAGTTTTCCTCATTTCACACGCTTTCTTATCAGACGCCGCGAAAGTTGTGTATTGCAATATCCTTGAGAAAGTCAAATATCAGTAATGGCGGTGCATAAAAGTTAATATTTATCGACGACTTATATGTACATTATAGCACAGTTTCACTTTAGCTTTCTATTGGAGATGAAGGTTTTAAATTATCGTTAATAGGTAAATGAAATGGAATTGTATAAGAAAGTTAAACGATGTTCCATACTGACTTGGAAAAGTCAGAAAGTTCCGAGATTCGTATTGGTGTATCGTCTGATCCCATCCGATCCCATTAACACTGCGAGAAACTCTGCTGGACAAGGTGGATATGAGATTAGTATTGTCAAACAAATGCTTATTTACAAACGAGATTTACTCAAATTATGAAGGAAATGGCAATTAAACCAGTGTCAACACCACTTCTTTCAACGCCTTTTCGTCGCAGCAAATCACTTCAGCAAACAATTTAACACTAAACACAGGCTAAGTAACCTCTCCATTACTACGACTTAATTCTATCGTTTACTCTCAAAATTTGCACAGCTCACACTTAATCTTAAATAGGTTAAAATGTATGAGAATGATCGCCGCTGTACAGTTGGTCAAATATGCAAGTACATGTATCAATAGAGTTTAGACATTCGCTAGACATTCACTTGGGTGAATGTTTTCCTTAGTCATTATTTTCTGCCTACAACGATTAGTGAGAATTGTTGGACTCAAATTTCCAGTGTGCAGATATTATTAGCAGTGTTTCTGCCTACAAATGTATGCAGAGGTTGTTGTCTTATTATTTATCATACTAAACAGCTTTTGTAATAATAATTATCTTTCCTTATTTATTCTCGAAGATGGCCCTTGATAATGATGTAGTTTCGATCGCGTACCGGAATGAGTATCTAGTGTGGACAGACACCCTACAAAATGGACCTACGAACTGGTGAAGATCGCGAGAATCCGCAGGATGCAAGAAGTATCAGGATCATGACATGCTTGAGGGAGGCCAATGTTCAGCAGTGGACGTCTTTCAGCTAGATGATATTGATGATGGACCTTGTTAAAAGATGTAGTAACACAAGCCTCTAGGCACGAAAGTGCGTACAATGACTTTCGGAAACACACATAGGCCTTAGAGCTGAGGTAATACAATTATCTTAGTAGGTAAGTAGGTCTGTTTATATTAGGATTCAGACGTTCGCTAGACACTCATTTGTATTTGATGTTTAATCAATTAATTATTGCGAAAATATAGGACAGAATCAATAGGAGCTTTTCAAAGCTACTGTTTGTCGCGGCATGCGGCACTCCCACTGTCATTATAGTGTTTGATTTAAAAAAAGGAGTATATGAAGTAAGAAAAAGCAGAGAATATGTAAAAGAATATGGTGAGACAGCTCAAGACACAACAACAACAGTGACAGTTTGTGGGATGTTAAAACTTTGTGGCTGTATTATCAGTCAAGACCACGTTAAGGCCATACATTATGCCTCTGTAGCAGCCCTTGTTGAGCAATATCTTATTTATGTGCCACATCAGGTAATACCTACCACAAAATTAATATTCAGTGCATCCAGAACTATGCAATTTATAGCGATCGTGGAGTGGCATATTGATGGAATGCCAATATCTAGTATTGCATGTACCCTTTCCGCGATTCATGATTGATTCTTATTCATCAATATTTATCGCATATTCCTCATAGGTTTAATCTAAGTGTTCCTAAGTGTTCCTCTAACTAGTTACAGCTTAACTTATTTTGTCTACTTGTGTATTTTACCAGTTATTTGATGCTCATAGTTAACACTGGTGGAAACTTCCAACCCCAACCTGCCGTCTCCAGGAAAGTATTGTTTAAATTAATTACCATTTTAATGTGTGGTACACGATCGTTTTATTCAGTAGCCGCACAATATTCAGGCGGCACCACAATGTGCACGAATACCGTTTTAGACACGTTTTACTAAAAAACCGAGCGCCGAATTACAACAAACAGTACAGCCAGCATACAAGTCTGAACAACAATTAAGTACACAATTAAAATGGCCACCCGCGGCATAATTAGCGAGCTCGACATAAATTAAACGCATTCAATTAACTCAATTAGTGCACCTTTCGTTTTTAAAGGCAATTCTTGGGCGCCTTTGTTTTGGCGCGGGAGAAAACACCATCTTCATTCAAGATATCGTCGCGGGATAACGGTGCGGCGCACGCGCTTACGACCCATCTCTGTCGCTCATACAGACATTTTACGTGAAAGAATGAGACAGGCAACAGACAGTGGCTGGCAAACGATTACTCGACTGACCCACTCAATAGCACACACTCTTTCTCGGCAGCAAACGAAACCTAATTTTTATATCGTGTGAATTTGCAATGTAACGCGATGCTCTTGTGTATCTAATACCGTGAAATAACAGAAATTATAATGATTGATGATCGGTCGTTGCGAATTCTTTAATGCAACACAGTTTTATATGAGCTTAGAAATTGATTGATAGTTGAGTAAGATATTCGTTTGGATTTTCATTGATTTTATTGGAGGCGTATTGATAAAATAGAAGTCTAGAGTTAGTCATCGTTAATTTATTATATCCTTGTCTAACACAATAAAAATCTGTTAAAGGTTAAAGAGGTGATGCATGAATTCAAAAACATAAATGGATTAAAATAAATAACACACCTACTTGTAACAATATTAAAACAGAACACAACAGTCTCAAATCTAGGGTTGTTATATTTTTTTGTATCGTTATAAACTTATTAATTTTGGCCCAATTACCAATACAATGAACAAGGCAATCAAAGATATGGGAAAGAAAATGCGGCTTGAAAAGCTATGTCAAAATAAATCATGATATAAACATCCTTCAGGCCGATATACATATAGCCCCTATATATGCAGTTCTCAATCTAGAAGCTCGAGAGCCTCAACCCTCATTATCAGGTTGTTCTTAAACTGTCAATAATTCAGAGCACGCGCAACACTACTCCGGCGGTGACGCTTCCTCGGAAATCGCTCATAAAACCCATAAAAGTGCACCAGCAACCTTTCAAGGACCACGCTTGACATCGAAAAGTGCAACAGATGCAGTCCTTGAGATTGGCTATGAGAAAGTTAGTCAGTGAGCAACCGTGGTGGCGGCCGCTCGTTTCCACGATGCTTGTGAGCGCGTACGCAGTGAAAGTTCGTTAGGCTGCGAAATGCGGTTTGCTATCGCCTTTCTGTTTGTGGTGAGTGCTAATTACGTTAAAAGTGTTAATGGAGGGTGCTCTCTCTTTGCAAATGGACGCTACGTGTGATTAATGTAGGGTTACAGTTTCAAGAAGATTATGGTGGTATGTTTGGCGGCTCGGAACTGGTGTGTTTCATTTAGGTCTTATTAAATATCTGCAGATAATGTTAAAGAACTAAATGGTCCAGAAGTATTACAAAATACAGTTGGCTATTGTACCTATCTTGGAAGTGATGATGCCAATCGATAGTGTTGATAGAACGTGTTTTAGCGCGCAAAAATTGTACGACTCTTCAAAACGGGGGCATCTACAGAATTGGCTAGACACAACTGTTACTAAATAAAAAAGTAAACCATCGCAGTTGATGATATCATGGAAGAGTCATTATGAAACAGTATTTCATTCAAGATATTTCAATAAAGCGTAATGTGACAACAAAACCATCTGTAATAGCAGACGCAAAATATGAACTTTTGACTATTGAAGATGAAAATGTCATCATAGATACAAAAACAGAAACAGTTCTACTGCTAATCAAAACAAAATTCAAAACAGTACAGTTAGCAAAAAAACCTTAGAAATTAGAAACAGTAACAAATAAAACAAGGTAGGTTGGTAACATAAAGTCATAACAATAATTAGAGATAACAGTTGGAATATTTAAAGCTTTTCCAAAGATCTTAGGTTAGTGAACCTACCGCTGAGGCGAACAATTGTTGTCAAACCACCGGTAACCCACACGTAAGTAGGTTGTAATGAGTTAAACAATTAACTATTGGTACATTGTGAAATGAGCTGAATATGTTTGAGCGACGTCTTACAAAACATTGTGGAGCCTGTGACAAGGAGATGCTTCAAAGTGTTCAACTTCATAAATCTGTGCTTTTCAAGTTTTTCCTATCAGCTGATTGCACATTAATATTCAGATCCATTTATTGCATTCCATATTGTATTTCTTTATCATTTACTCTTTTGATTCTTTGACTTTCGACTGATCCTCTATCGTTGGTTTAATTATAGACCCAGTATCTACGTTGTCATTTTTTGCCAGTTGACAAATTTAAAAGTATCTACCTATTATTTGACCACTTCAAATCTTACCTATCCTTTTAAAGATCGCGGCAGTGTTGAATCTGCAGCTGATCTTCTAACAAATTCTTTAACTAAACACTCTTAAATAATCAAAAACAATCTTAAAGAATAATGCTAAATTACCTATGTTAAACAAAACCGACGCGGCGGTGCTTTGGATAAAAATCTTTCTAGAAAAGCCATAATTTATGGGCCATTAAAATATGAATTATTGACCTTTTCAATAAAAATCGCAATAAATATACAATTTCTCTCCTCTACCGGGAAAAAAGATAAGAAGGCTGTTCTTTCGAAAAACTGAAAGCTTCCAAGTATAGGTACCTATTCTAAAGTGGCATTAGGTTGTAAAAAGTAGTGTAAAGGCAAGCAAACCAGGACGAGCGGTACCGTCAACAAGAGCAGCGCCGCGTGGGAAGCGGGCCGGGTGCCTCACCCACTTTAATTGCTTTTCACACAAACCGTCCCGTGTAGGGCTGCTAACCGTACTTTATGAACCACGCTGTATAAATATCGATGAGTGATCGCGAGAACATAATTATGATTCTTACCGTCAAGCGTCAGCAGAAAAATCTAAAAACTTATAAAATTATTTTGTTACCATCCATTTTCTTCCAATCATGTACAGTCTCACCTCTATGTATTAAAACATTATTTTCAGTCACAGCGACAACCTTAGCACCGCGCTCATCTTGCTCCAAACAGCAAAATCTCATAATTAGTTGGCGTGAAACAGACTCCGGTATCTCTATAACGATCATGTTAACTGATAATTGGAAGCAGATTACATTTTTATGTGAAAATATTAAAGTTAATATCAATTAATTATTATGTAGAGCATAGAGTTAATTATATTTCGCGAAGAATTTTCGCAATAAATTGAAGATTCTAATATGAATTCTTTAGCGTCGTAATCATCATAAACTACGTGTGTAAATGTATCTTCATTGATTGTCTGACATGAGTTTATTTGATAGATTTATTCCACTTTCCTAGTTAACACGACGTCGACTGTGTTTAACTTGAATCTAAAGATATTTTCAAATTGTGATATTTCTACTTAAATAATATCAATTTTACATTCGTGTTATAAAAGGTGAAATCAGAACGACTAGTACTATGGAAATGGACATAAAATGTAACTAAACTGTATTGAAATTGATTTAACAAAAACACATGCCTATTTGTTTACATGTTTTGAAATTAAATCGCGAAAACAGTATAGATAGCTTCTCTACATAATTATATCCTTTTGTGAGCGTCTCTTCAGTTGTGTATAAAGAGGAAGATTTCAATAGGAATAGGAACATAATATATTCAAGAGACAGACAAGTGTCTCCAGATTTCGGATTACAATACAATGCTCGATTGAGCTTGACTTCATAAACTTCATTGTAGCCTTAAGTATGACAAATTATGTCATTATTATTAATACCTAACCATGAAGGAACAAGTGTTGAACTTATCCACTTCCTCAACTCTAGAATTTGGTTCCTTCAATACTAGGAAGAGGAGATGAATAGTAATTATGATCAAATAGATATCGTAACACTCTTTAACAAAGCCAAATATCGTCAACCCGTCATGACAGAAATGAAATTATATGAAATTAAAAATAAAATATGAAATTATGAAATTTTGCTACTGAAAAAGATTTACTGCTGCTGTCTTATGATGACGGGTTGACGATATTTGGCTTCGTTAAAGACAGCAGCAGTAAATCTTTTTATTTCAACTATTACGATTGTCCTATCATTTCTTTTAGAACGAAGTTCTTTATCACAAGTTACATAATTATACTCTGCAGACTTGGCGAATGAGAGCTAGTCCGAAAAAGTGTTATATTTTGACCGTCACTCGACACAATTTTTGACACAATCTCATATTTTGCTATATTTTCATTTAGTTACTCTTAAACTTTATTCATTTATATAATTGTGCTTGTTATTATATGTATCTCGTTGTCTTCGACCATTGTTGCCCGTTACAGTAAACATAAATTCAACACGTTAAATTAATAAATCTCGATGTCCAAAATGAGGCCTGTCGATTTCGTAGTTTTAAAATTCAAGTGGTGCCTACTGTGCCTATAAAGACAGCGGCGCTATGGCAATGCAAATAACTTTGATTGTTTCTCAGTAATATCATTCAAGTAGGACACAATTTATTAGGTTATTGGTTTGGAAGGAAACACTGAACATGGATGGGCTTTTAACTTACATATGAAAAAGACCAAAAAAAAATCGCCCCCCCTTTAGGACTTCGCGACCAAATTCGGTAATAAAGCGATCGACATGTCTAGACTGTAGCCCCAGGGGCGGCAGTCTCAACATAGAGAGCGATCGCTATACGACCGAATTCGGTCGCAAAGTCCTAATAGCGTCCCTAGTGATAGGCCATGGCATCAGTCATTTGATATCTTGTTTCTGATGCAAGGATTAATTGTGGTCTGAGTGAAGAAAATTAACTGCGTTTAAAGACAGCAGTCAAATAATCTTTTACTTTTTATTCAACAAAATAATTAAACTTATCATTTGTAGTGAGTATGGACACATTCGTGTCCATCGTCTCCACTGCAATTGAGATAGAAGTTGTCTACCGGTTTGTTCCATAGGAAACGACCAATTGGGATCCGTGCACCTAATTTCTGAGGTTTCGTAGGTCATGTGGATACATTTTGACAAACAGCCAACAACAATCCCCAATACAATTACCTACTGTTTTAACATGTACTTAGTTTAAATTTAGTTTATTCGCATTTAAGTGCTAAAATAACCGCCACACAACCACAATCTAACCCACATGCACATAATCACAGTATAACGGCACTGCGGTGACATTCCTAAAATTGCCCAAATGCGGTCCAATGTCAAGTTCACATTAGCACAGCTCTAAACATTGTTTACTATGACATAACTGGCGTAACTTGCACCAGCGCCGGACGAGAATATCGTGATGTACGTCAGCTGGGCCACATGTATGGGGAAAGTTTGACTAAGCTGATTTCACCGACGTTTGTTGGGTAATAACCCCGTTCTGTCTTTGAATTGTTTTGCATACTTACCTACTGCGTAGATTGTTTGTTGTTTTGAAGATTTCTTGAGGTTCTGGCTCTACAGGTGTTGTGTCTTTTAAGGCTTGTAATCATGCCAATAACCTTGAGTGGTTAGCTTGCGTGTTCTGTACTGAGCTCACGCAACGCATCTTACGGCCAGCCAGTTATTGGACTCGTCCATCAAGGAGCGCTGTTCCCAAATTGTCGCATTTTTTATTTTATTTATTGTCAATGATTTGGAGGTGATTTGGCATTTTTTTTTGTGATACCGATAGAAAAATTGTGGCAAAACCAAATTACGCATCATATCATGTAGATTACAAACAATTTTCTCAGATGTAATTGCCGACGAAAAGTTGCTTCATCTGAATGCTTTTTTCAAGCTTTATTCGAGAGAGCAGCCTTAAATTACCAACTTGAACAGACCCTAACATGCATGCGTGAATAGTCAAATCTATACCTCCTGAGCATTTCGCAGTTAAATGCATTGGCAAAGAAAATAATTGTATCATGAAATCCAAACACCATCATTATGAAGTTATTTATTTATTTAACCATTTATATACACAATATTATATAAACAGACAAAAAGAAAAGCTGTCTTGAATATGAATACAGCTTTACACCATCAAGCAGCATTATAGTAGGTACTTTAATTTATTTAATTTCTATATGATTCCCTTGATCGACTAGATGATGTAACAATAATATCTATCTACACTGATAACAGTCGCGATGTTTTTACACAATTTCTAGTATTGATACCTACGTACGGTGAGCGTATAAGCCATACCTACATGTAAGGATCCATGTACGATCCATTCCATTGACGTTGACGTCATAATTCACTCGATCAGATAACAAATGGCCACGCACTGATGACGTCATATAACCTGCTCCCAAATACAATCAGTCACTTTCACTTGCATGCCTGTCTGTCTCACGGTGGATCGAAAATGGGCTGTAGAAGACATAGGATCTCGATTTCTTAAATGTTATTTTTTTTGCTGGAAATGACTTCTGCTGATCATTACTGTTCTATAAAATGTCATATGAAGTAAATGTGTGCACAAATGGAAGAGTTATAATTTTTATAAGAAAAAAATGTATGGAGCTAGTATGAAAAATCGAATTATCTCCTAAACGGCATGTTTAACCGTACCATCCTTGGAGGTGGTCATAGTGCTAATTATTTATAATTTTTTGGTTGCGGATTTGACGAAAAATTTCATGCCGTTTTTTTTTAAAAAATCGTCAAAATATTTTTATTTGTTTTTTCATATAAAACTATTCATTTTAGTGTTTATGTTGAAGAACACGGACTTTTAACTACACGTAACATAAAATAGCATCACTCCTATATTTCCGAAGGAGTTGGCAGAGGTTTATAGTACACCCACACGTAGACAACTATGTTTGAGCTAGATATTTATCAACACATCATGAGTTTTAAAACCTTTCATACAACCAAATTACCAATTGTTTACTCTTCTAATGAGTCCGAAAAGAAGTGATTAAGTAACTACACTGATTAGGTCTTCTAATGAGTCTTTATAGGTGATTTAATGATTTTCAATATCTCACGACAATGCCAACTATGGATTACATTCAACTTTTCTTGATAAGTAAGCTAATTTGTTAATTAGCAGTGCTATGAGTTCTAAGAATAGTTAGTGACAATTATAAATTTTCATTAGCTAATGAGAAGATAACGAATGAGGGTAGTTACCTAATTATTGGCGTTTTGCAATAAAAGGGCTAAAGTTTTGTTTTATAATTTAGTTTGTTCACAACTGTGTAACTGCTAACACTAAATCTGCGACTATAAAATCTTAGAATGGAAAGTTTAATCACGAATTTAGACTTGTTTGTTCTTCTACGAAGTGAGAGTACTTCATTTGATCATGAAGTATTGTTCAGTGCAGTTGTATCCCGCATAGGCGATTGCCTGTCTGACGAAGATCGTGTTGTTCTCAAAGAATTTTGTCGGAGATTTACGCGAGCCGCTTTACAAAGGTGGCAGAAATCCAACCGATTCCTTGATAATTTCAGGAGAAAGTACGAGAATTGGTTGGGAGCAAATATTGATTGGCCGAGTTTTGTGCAAACTTTAGTTAATCAAGAACCAAGTGTTGATGAGATACCAAGAGCGCCCTCAGTCTCTCCAGAACCGTTGACATCAACGTCCATTGGAACAATGACGAAAAGATCCCGTAAACCATTCGAAGATCTGGGAAGTAAACAAAAAAAGAGAAGATCTGATGAACACACAGGCGAAGATTCCAGTGAATTGGCATATGCAGCTGCAGCACGTTTAAAAGAAGAAGGGCATGGAGATATCGCCTCTGTCATCGAATACATGATGAAAAATCCTGAAGCAGCCGCTAAATTAAATGAAACGCTTAAGAAACCAGCGAAAACAATCATATTTACGTCAGAAAAGGCGCTTGGATTGCTTCTTTCGCTAAAACTCTCAAAGTGGCAATATATTACGTTGCGAGAGGCTGCCATTCGGGAAGGTGCTAAGGATATTTATCCATCTTACTATAAAGTGCAACAAACTAAGCTTGATTGCTACCCTCCGAAGCAATCAGTGACAGTTACTGATTCATCGGCTAGGATTACACTTCAAGCTTTACTTGATATCACAGTTACAAGAATCCTTCAAAGCCTTTCTAAGGAAGAGCATAACAAGCAGTTGAAGCTGATATCCAAGTGGGGATTTGATGGTGCTTCTAACCAAAGCCGATACAAGCAGAAAATGGAGGGTGAGGAAGATGACTCGAGCATTTTTATGACCTCCTTGGTGCCACTTAAACTGACAGATGGAGACAACATCTTATGGACGAACCCAAAACCATGCTCAGTTTTGTATTGTCGTCCAGTTCAGTTTACTTTTGTAAAGGAGAGTGAAGCAGTTGTCCTTGAGCTGAAAAAACAAATGGATGAAGAAATTGAGGCCCTTATCCCCACAGAGTGCAATAATAATAATAGGGTGACTCATGAACTAATGATGACGATGATCGACGCTAAAGTTTGCACTTACCTTTCTGAAGCTAGATCAAATGCATCGTGCTACCTGTGCTTAGCAAAGCCTACAGAAATGAACCGCTTAGATGCTGTAACATCAAAAATTGTGTGTTCTGACCTTTATGAATTAGGCTTGTCATCCCTACACGCCCGTATAAATTGTATGGAATGTCTGTTACACATTGCATACAGGCTCGACTTCAAACGGTGGGCAGCGAGAAGTGATGAGCACAAAGAAATGCTACAGACAAGGAAGAAAATATTTCAAAATAAATTCAAAGATGAACTCAATCTGTTGATTGATATAGTAAAACAAGGCTCGGGAACCACCAATGACGGGAATACTGCAAGAAAATTCTTTGAGTTTCCTAATAAAACCGCAGCTATAACCGGTTTGGATGAAGACCTCATCAAAAGATTTGCTGTAATTTTACAAGCAATTACATCTGGAGAGCAGGTCGATATAATAAAATTTAGAGATTATGCCCGCAAAACAGCAGAAAAGTACGTATTATTATACGACTGGTACTACATGTCGTCAACCGTTCATAAATTATTAATCCATGGGGCTGACATAATCGAGAAAAATAATATTGTGCCGATTGGGACTCTCTCGGAAGAAGCCTCAGAGTCTCGAAACAAAGATTTTAGGAGGTTTCGAGAACATCATTCGCGGAAAAGAAGCAGGCAGGATTCCAATCAAGACATTTTAAATATGCTTGTTGTTTCTTCGGATCCTTTGCTAAGTGCACAAAGGCCTAAGTTAGATGCCAAGAAAAAGCAGAGCTTTTTTGCTGAAACTCTCGACTTAATTCAATTTCAGGAAACTGAGTTCGAGTTTTTGGACATATCCAATCTGGATGCTGACTCAGAATTGGAGTCTGACAACGAGAGTGATAAGGAAAATTTGTAAAAAAATTATACATTTGTAAATTTGTATTTGAGTCTGTTTGGGTTTTTTTTTGTAATATTTAATGATATTTTGTCTTTTTTTTTATTTTTTTACTTTATTTTACAAATGCTTAGTATTAATTCCTTCAATTAAATTATTTTGTGTATAATATAACTTTATATGTTACTTAAATAAGAGTTTGGTAATCTTTTTTTATTTAAATTAATAAAAATGTGTCAAAAAACAGCAATTTTTTTATTTAATTTTTCTTGTTTTGTGTGTTCTTAATATTTGGGTTAATAACATATCGAACTTTTTAACTTGGACACTAAAAGGGATCGTTTTACATGTAAAAATAAATAAAAATATTTTGACGATTTTTTTTAAAAAAACGGCATTAAATTTTTCGTCAAATCCGCAACCAAAAAATTATAAATAATTAGCACTATGACCACCTCCAAGGATGGTACGGTTAAACATGCCGTTTAGGAGATAATTCGATTTTTCATACTAGCTCCATACATTTTTTTCTTATAAAAATTATAACTCTTCCATTTGTGCACACATTTACTTCATATGACATTTTATAGAACAGTAATGATCAGCAGAAGTCATTTCCAGCAAAAAAAATAACATTTAAGAAATCGAGATCCTATGTCTTCTACAGCCCATTTTCGATCCACCGTGCGCCATTGCGACGGACTGATAATATCTAACACCTCACATACGTACGTAGAACTTATGGCTCTCAATAATAATATTTGTTAACACTTTTTTGCTGACCTGACAAGACGATTTTAATCGGCTGCCTGTGAATTAGGGAAAATAATGCCAGTTTGTAAAACTCCATAAATAGGTACCTTGGCTTTTTCTTTTCTCTTAATTTAAGAATTTTCTTTAGATTTTACCTTTTAATTAATATTATGTAGTATAATACGATGTGGCTACACATTTGTAAGTGAGAGATTACCTACTTGTTTATTAAGATATTTGTGTAACTGTTTGTTTTCCCGAATTAAATAAATAAATAATAACAACCTAACTAAATGATAAATATCTAAGCTTATTAAAACTCTACTGTATTCTTCTAAGGTTAGCACAATCTCCGAGAAAATATGGATTTATGTATGTATGAACATATAACTCCTAAGTACATACAAATCAATACATAATAGCTTCCTGAAAATGGGGCAGTATCCGTAGTCAAGACACAAGTAGACTGTAGACATTCAGACAAGCAGGTTCATAATCATAGCCAGGCGTACATTGGCACAGGTCTAGTTTCCTTTGTCCCAAGTGTTGTGAGGAAATGGTCACGTTTATGTAAATGTAAATGGAACTGTTTCACGCGATGAATCTTTCTCAGGAAGGGTCACGTATGGTTTACGTGCTGGCTGAAAGCCAATAGCTTGTAAATCGACACAGACTCACTGGTTGTTGTTAGAACTCATTGCCCTGGGAAAGCGGACCAAGCTGTTTCAGTGGGAATATTACTCAGTAGGAATTAGTGTATTTGCGACACCATCATGTCAATAACTATGGTTGCGAAAATAATTTGTAGATAAAAACGTTTGTAGAAACCACGTATGAACTAGAACTCGAAATTTTTGCGTGGGTTATTTCTAAGAGATACTGAAATAAATTGTTGTCATTATTCACTCAGAGCAGTCAGAGCCAATAATACCATAGAAACAAATTCATGCAAACGAAGTCTACCAAAGTACCCGCAAATATTATCTAAAACTCCCATTCTTGACCACTGTACCAATTTACACCACAACAACAACAACAAGCCAAAATAAACCACATTATAAAGAAAAAACTCACGAACGATTTATACATTAGCATACACAAAACATTCGAGCAAAACTAAACTGCAACGACCGACTGCCAAAGGGAAATATTCTGATGGATTACTACAACAATCACAGTGCTTGGCAGATTTATGATCGCAAAACCACGCGGCAGGTCATAAAATAAACAAGATATAAATAAAACTGGTTCGGTTTTATAGACGATGGGCTGGCAACCTGTCACAACGTGTTCACTGTTACGGTATTCACTCCAAATATTGTGGCTTTTGTAATAATCCAATAACATTTAAGAAATTAATTAGGTTATGAAGAAATTATTGGAAATTTTCTCAGTGTTGTAAAACACCGCACACAGCAATATTAAATGGCCTCCAGTCTAAGATGGTTCTTTACTCCAATGTGTTAACATATGCGATTTTCCCTTTTGATTAGAAGTTCAGTTATTATTACCTGGTTCATTCGCTATACTTGCTTCCGTAAGCGAGTAAATAAAATCGTTCTTGTTAATTTACAAAACTGTTCGCAGTTCGGAGAGTACAAAGGATTACGCATACCTACGCCACGAGACAGACAAATAGAGATATAAGTTCAGTAAGTTAAGACCATTGGTAAAGTTTTAGAAAACAACTAACGAAGAACTAAACATTAACCCAAAATAATAAAAGGTCAATTTGATATTAAACCCGCGCCGGTTACCTACCGCACTTTGTTTTGCTAACGGTACCGCCGTGCCTACACGTAGCGATTTTTGGGCAAGATCATTGTCATAAACATCTTCATTTCGGACACAAACGAGGTTAACAAGTTACATTAGGCTGTGTCAGAATTTTAATGATTCATACATACGGAAAAGGGATGTTGTGATTGATGAGATGAGAGGTATGGACTGAATAAGGATGATAACTTATTTGGCATGGTAAGAAATGCAGTTGAAAATTGAAACAAAATGACAACTTCTGTGCTACCTACTACAAAATCATAGTTCTAAAATCTTTGCACTACCCCCGTAATCCAGTTAGGTACGTCATTATCAATTTAAGCTGAATTAATAGGTACCTAGTCAATCCGCTTGAAATCAAATTTGTCACCAGAAAAAAGCAATGGTTACGATAGGACAGAACCATCCTATCCTTACCTCAACATTTATGTGCGTAGGTATGTATACACTGTTGCTTCGCAATCCTTCCTTATTTGCAAATCTTTAACAACCATTCGGTAACCCTATCAATGGCCTCAGGACTTTCTCTTTTAGCACCTCTGGTACTACTCACCCATCCATATCCGAAGCTGTTGATAATCCTTGTTGCGCAACAGCACCCCTAAAAGAGTGTGTACGTGTGTTTGTCAAAGAGAGTAGAAAGTTCGCTGTGCAAAAGTGAAAACGGCTAGGATCTCATTAAACGACGTGCGATCGCCCGCGGCTCCGCTCCACATCCGTTTGTCAGTATAAGTAGTGTTTTTATTTGACGGATCACAAAAAGGTGCACTTATAAAATGGTATTGCTGTATGCAAGTAAAAAAGAACGGCTCAATTCGCGCTTAAGTGCGGCAGGTCACGAGTCACGACTGTTTGTCGCTCTCTCCTATTCTTTCTCGGGTGTCAACGAGTGATTGCGCGTTGATGTATTTTGTGCTTCTTATTTTATTTCTCTTGTTATAGAACTCTTATATGGCGTATCTGATTCTTTATCTACATCATTCTTGATCACAACATCGAAGAAGTTTCGATGGGTATTGATCTTGCATAGACTAGTACGCCAAAGAACTGATAAGCTGGTTACCCCAAGACAATAGTTTGAATACTTTATAGATTCAGTGCCAAGCAAATCTGGTACTAGATGATACTAGATTTTGATTCTAAATTCTACGGTACTACTTACCTATCAATATCCATACAGTTTTGGGGTGCATTGAAAAACCTTCCGCTACTACATAGCATCCCGCTACCAAAACGTTACTCTTCTCTCAGTTCTCTCTCAACACAAATCTTGAAACGTTAGGGTCGACACTAGACGCCACAGTACCAATAAAGTTTCGTACATATTTATTTACTACGCTATAAAGTGTTTGATAAGCTTCAACGTAGAAACCGCATACGAAGCCATATCGTACGGAGTGAGGAGATCGTAATAGTAAAGTGGGAGGTTATTAACCCGTTGCCTAGTAGCACCAATAAACAAGCTGTCTCTCGCAAGTTTCTGAATATGTTTCTATATTTCATGTGTATTGGACAAAAGATAGTAATCATCATTAAAACATTAAGTGGCAGCTGGGCTCGCTGCCACAGCCGTCTGTGGCTGCGATAGCCCAGCTAAAGAAGCTAAGTACTTTGAAGTCTTTTCCCTGGGCTGGGTGTTACAACTAACTAACTTTACAGTCCTAGTAGGAGTTCCACAGGGTTGCCTATTTGACCTAATACGCTTTTTTAAACTTATGTAAATCTTCAAATCTCGCATCAACAATTATTAAAAACCATAGGCAGATTCACCTCGGGTCAAAAATTACAAAGTTCTGGAAAATAATACCAAAATAATCAATTGATGCTCCCTTTTAGGAAGTCACTATCGTATTTTTATTAATATTATAATGATAAATCCATTGATGATATCAACATAAACTTCATACTAGATAACTAAATAAAAACACTCCATCGCGCATCGTCGAGGGTAAGAAAATCTTGACGCGACTTTTAGAAACCTCCAAAATTATTAGCTATAACATCTCAATAGTAATCGAGGAAAGAAATACATTGAAACAATACTATTTACAATGCTAATAGTGTCCGTGGGCGTAACTTTCATTCACGGCTCGGAACAGGTGCGTCACCTACATACGATACGACGAAACTTACACCTCCATACACTCTTCTAATATACGAGTTTATATTTTGAAATGTTTACGCTCGAAACTGAGAACTATGTATTTCACATTATTATTATAATATAGGATACACATTTTATTATACTTTAGTTAGGTTAATTACGAGCAACCACCCTGATACAATCAACTACCCTCTTAAATCCACCGTTGTTGTGTGTCTATTATATTCTATGACCTATTAAAACTTTCCTTTTTCACAATTCCAGGTGACATGGACAGCAGGGCAGTGCGCGGGATTCGACTACGCCTCGGCGTGTGCACGACCCAACAGATCCAGTCGGGGCCGGGCGTTACCTGATGCGCCCTGCGACCTCTCCAAACACAACTACTGCACCACGCCCGGGAAGAACTATCCCTGGCCTGCGATCAGGAGATTCGTAAGGGAGAACCAGGTGAGATTAAGAATATTTAAAAGTCCCCCTTCGCACAGGAATGTCAAGAATACACTCAATTCGCATGCGCACTCCAATAAACTTGCGACAAATGTTCTAATTACTTATTCAAATGATTTAACTCATAAATAAAACTAGTTAAAATGTAAATAATTTCAGGGTCTGATGAGGAGAATGTACGGAGAAGAGCGTCAAATATCAATAATAAAAGCAGAATTGGAAAACTTCGTAGAGGATGAAGATGATGAAGACTTTGACGGAAAGTCAGCAGACTTTGCAGAAGACATCATCAAAACCAAGATGATGTACACTAAAATGAGTCAAGGACGTGCCATGAGAGACAAACCACACTTCAGACCAATCAATAGCGAGAAGAACAAAAAAATTGACAATGACACGCTCAAAGTCAAACCCCTAGAAACAAATCAAACAAAAGTGAGCAACACGGACAACGACACCAAAACTGAGATGAGCAACGAAACGGTAAATGAAAAAGGTATATCATATAAAACAAAACTTGAAAGTATAGCGAATATAGAAATAAATAACTTAGACCCAGATGTTATTACTTTAGAGGCTGTAATAAAACAAAGTATTGAAACTAATAGCATATACCCAAAGTTTTCTGATAATACTAAAGTTGAGGCGGTTAGTGAGTCAAAGAATAGTACAGACAAAAATGCGACTACTACAGAAAGTATTAATAACACAGAGACTACAACTGACGGGTATGACTCGACGACTGAGGCTGGGAAGGACGCGTGGCGACCGATGAACGTTGACACCTCGACGTTACCACCCACGCTCCTGTTCTCGGAGCACGAGAAGGTCAAGATAACTGACCGGATAGATACGAAGGTGTCGGATAAAAAGGAGGAGTTCCACCCGAAGCCGGTGCAACATCAGGAGACGATGAGGCCGTCTGTTATAAAGTTACGAGGAGCGTAAGTTTTGTTTCATTATTTTATGTAATTCAAGTTAACCGTGAGAATCAAATAAGATTCTTATTAGGACTAGCTCGCAATGCTAATACTAACGAGCTTTTTGCAAAAAAAAATTAGGTACTTGATTCTTATACGATTTCAATTTGAAACTTTCCAGAAACGCATGCGAGTCCAAAGAGCAGATAGCAGCTCCGTTCTGGGCGAACAGCACGCGAGGGGAGCAGCTGGCCCTGCTGAACATGTACCCCTACGAACAGTACATACACCTGGAGACATGTGTGCATGAGCGCAAGCAGATGTACTGCCGGGAGGGATGCAGGTATTTGCAAATACAAAATAATATTATTTAATAGAGACTAGCTACAATAATGCTAATAATTGAAAAGTCTAGGTGAGACGATTCCATGACATTGTTGCCATTCGGGTAGTAGAACCTAGATGAAACTGTCCCATGAATATTCCGCTAGCAGCTGGGCCTATCCCTGGTCCAGACGTGGCAGCTATGAGTGAAATTGGACTGTTGAAGTTAATAGCAGAAATTAATGATATAGAAAATTAGACATTTTCAACTCTCCAATCAAATATCCAAAGCCTTTAGCAATTACCAACTAGCTAGGACTTATGGCCAACTACAATAGTACTATAGTCAAATCAAATCATGCTCATCTGTTATTCTCTAGCTAATTATTGTTAGAATAAATAGTCAATTTGGCTATGTTATAAACCGTAGAACCTCTACTCTTTCTCAAATTCAAGGTGTGAACAGCAGTTCCGTCTCCACCGGCTGCTAGCCTACGACCCTCGCAACGAGTGCCGCGGCATCTTCGCCGAGTGGTTCAAGTTCCCCTCGTGCTGCGTCTGCAAGTGCTACGACGTGCCCCTGGAGTTCAGGGCGCGCTCCCCCCGGATACTGCACCCTCAGTATGATGAAGAGGTCAAGAGGGTGATTTACGAAGATGTAGCCAGGGACTGGTACTCTATGTCGGCTTACGGCGATGGTGATGAGGACTTGTTTTAACGTGAGTTTTAAACTTGTTGCTTCAGGGATCTAATTAATAGTGTCAAAGGAACCCCGGGAATGTGTATTACTAAAGTCTACGCCGTCTGTCTGACGCGTCTGTCGGTCGTTTGAACCGTAACAGCTAGCGAGACCCTTTATTTTTTCACAAAATACCTAGGTACGTGTAATTATGGCCGTATTCGTGAAACATGTAATTATAATAAAAAGTCCAAATCCAAGGATCCTAAATATCCAAGAAAACCTAAAAAAATTATACCAATTTAAATATTACAATTACTTTCAGTTTTATTTTACAAACATGTGTTGTGGTTCCTCCTTTAAAATAATGTTTATTTTCTTATTTCAGGTTTTACTCCAATTAGACTGATACGGTCTACAAGAAACAGCAGATTATTTTTAGACAACCCACCAGGATATATTTTAGAAAAAAATGTAAACCGGTTTTTTTTTTTTTTTGTTGTGCCAATATTACGTCTATCACTATAATTTATTTGTGATTATAGAACGCCCAGTTAAATTATTTTAATTGTTATTTCTCTTGATAGTATCATAAGTGTAAATAAAAATAAATTATAATTAAAATAGTTTTATAAAATATAACCCTTATTTTGTAAGGCTAGTGAAAATGTTGTAAAGAAATGTTAACATATTAATACGCGTTGATTTTATATTATAGATTATTCAATAAAGTTATATTTTTATAATATTTGATTCGTGATTTTTCCCTGTTTCTATAATAATTGTGGTTAAAAGGCTAAAACGTCATCCAAAGAGTAATGGAGAGTGGCTCGGGGTGGGGTCGTCTTGGCGGTGTCGCCGATGTGCCCTGGAGTTGTATCAGGGAGGCACTCCGGTATCACCGGATGCCGACCTACCTCTATCGTGTGGTCGAGGCCTATCTGACGGACAGGGCCGTCATCTACCCCGGTCACCAGGGAGAATGGAACCGGCGAGAGATGTCGTGCGGTGTCCCACATGGATCGGTCCTGAGGCCGCATCTGTGGGACATCGGATACGACTCGATGCTGCGCGCCGACCTCCCCAGTGGCGTCAGCGTCGTTTGTTACGCTGACGACACGTTGGTCCTGGCGCAGGGGAGGTCGCACCAGGCGGCGGCCGACCTAGCGACACACGGGGTTGCGACAATCGTGGCCAGAATCCGGCAGCGCCCAATCTTGGGGGTCCTATCGCCTCCTGCCGGAGGCTATACGCGGGGGTCGTGCGTGTGCTTCGCAGAAGGAGGTCACCTCCTTCTGCGAAGCAATAATGCTCGCGAAGGAGGAGGCGGAACGCGTGAGGGAGAGGCAAAATTCGCGCCCTCACGCCCCTAGCTGCCGCAGGAGGAGACGCCCTGGGTGCCGGGAATCGATAGCCGATTCCCGGCCACCGTAGGCGCGGGCTTGCGGACGGTGAGCAATGGGTAGCTCGCCGTCCGGTAAGGACCAAGCCCGGGTCGATGGCGTGTTGTGTTCCACGCGCGCCTCAAAGAGATGTCAGCAAGTGAAGGGGTCTGATGGGACCATTGCCTGCCGGGGTTGCGGGAAAGTCCGAAAGGGATACCGTGGCCCCCTGGCATTGCACAGGCAACAGAAGGAACACGGGTGGGTTTTAGTCAGTAAGAGTCTGACACGCCCTCCTGCTCCACCCAGAGCGGGAGAAGTCAATTGATTAATGGAGATGGGTAATGGAGAGGTCTATGCTTGGAGTTTCCGTGACCGAATCAAAAATGGAGATCCACTTGCGGGCGCAAAAGAACCAAGATAGCCGAAATTACCGATAAAGCCTGAATAATTGCCAAACTTAAGTGGCAGTGAGTTAGGGCACATCACATTGCTCCCAGAACAGATGTGATGGGCCGAAAGGTTCTGGAATGACGACCGCGTACCGGAAGGCATAGCGTTGGAAGGCCAAGGCAAGGTGGGCCGATAACCTTATGAAGGCCGCAGGAATCCGCTGGATGCGAGAACCACAGAACCAAGCGAAGTATCAGTGCTTAAGCTCTCCCAAGCACTGACCCTTCGCTCGATTATATTAGAGGTTAAAGTATAAAATTGCCGATATGTACTGAAAAATTGTAATTCGTTTTTTTTATTTTATTTAACATATTTATTTAATCAAAATAATTTTTTTTACCCTTTGTTAGGATTCTAATGAATTCGAAGTCAGACCACTATTTCCACTAGTCTTTTCACTAGATTATTCTGTAAAAAGGCATAACCATCATCATCATCATTTCAGCCGAAAGACGTCCACTACTGGATATATTAGGGGTTAAAGTATGAAATTGCCGTTTTATTGTATTAAGTACTTCGAATTGACATAATTATGTATAACCTTCATGGTTTGAGATTTTTGAGTGAAACTTTTTTCACATGGTACAGACTCCAGCACTTCAACCCACCCGAAACTGTAAAATTTCCCCCATCAACTTTGGACTTTATGCTTCAGTGATAAAGTTGAAAATCGATTAAATAAATTTGACAGATTGTAGTAGGTTGATGTGGTGGTGTCTGTACCTATGAAGTTCTTCTTTTCTTATCGACTTTCAGTTGTTTTTTTTAAATCAACTTAGAGAAGAAAGATGGATACTTCGAAAATTCGAGTTATTTTTGAATACGAGTTCCGACGCGGAACTAACGCGGCAGAAAAAGCTCGCAATATCAATGTTGCGTTTTGCCAACCTTAAGTTTTCTTAAAGGAATCAGATTTTGATCAACCTTTTACTGTTATCAAATTTATATGCTCTGTGGTTACCAACTCAGCCCTGCATTCCGAGTCACGATGTAATCGATTTGAGCGTGCTAACAGTCGTACCGTATTAACATGGACGCGATAACGTTGCGTCTTGAATCGTCATAGATGACGTCATGACGTGCGCCATCTTGCGATAACGCCGACCATGCCTTTTACTAATATCAATATCACCGTGGGCACTGTCAAAAATGACAGTTGTGCTGTTTTGTTTTGACTCGCATCATATCTTTAAACTAACGTGGCATTTTCGAAATTGTGCTTCTGGCTACCGTTCGCTACCTAAACAAAGAAGAAGAAGAAATTTGTGGTTTAAACACAAAGAAATATGTTATGCAAGTTTTGATGTTGAGCGAGTACTGGTACTGTGAGTGCGTTTACGAGCGGTCCGAATTGTTGACAGCCCTCTGCTGTCATTATCGTGATATCTTAATCGGAACGCCAATTATCAATGTCAGCGCTGTGAGCGATTATGTTCTAATACGAAATGCGGCCGAGGACAACATTATTCATGACATTGGCAAGAATAATGCTGTTACATCTATTACTAAACTTTATGGCTGTTATATTATTTTTTTAAGTTGGTTAATACCCATAAAATTTCATACGTAGTTATAACAGATCAATACTGTACGCTGTTTCTTCACAGCGGCATTATAAGTTCGCCGTCCATTTAAGTTCACATATCAAATGCTGCGTATTGAAAACAACAGTATTTAAATGCCTATGCCCCGTATTCTAAATACCCGTGACCCCAAGTGATACTTTAACACAGAGTACAGACGCCAGCAGGTCAACCTACCCGAAACTGTCAAATTTTCCCAATCAACTTTGAACCATAACACTTGATATTTAAAGTTGAAAATCTATTAAAGCAATTTGACAGATTGTAGTAGGTTGATGTGCTGGCGTCCTTACATTATTCATTCCTTTATAAAAATTACCTCTGTGGGTGGAAAAAACCGAAGTCATAAAAAAACCGAATGAAAAAAGTACACCCATCACTACTGTTATTCTACGGTAAATGATATAGTTATCTCTTTCTTATTCGCTATCAGCATAAAGCACCATCTCTTTTTATTGCTCTCTTCCCAACCCATCTGGATCTGGAACATAACACCATAAACAAGTCTGTAAAAAATGGGGGGCGTAGAATACGCCAATAACTGTCAAAGTCACATTCATTCACAATTCACAAACGGTAGCGTCGCTTTCAATTGTTGAATATTATTTGTTTTATTTCGAACGAATTTCAGTTGCAATTTAATTAGTTTTTAGTGATATTTGATGTCGTTTTGTTAATTGTGCTAAATAAAATATAATAAATATGGCTGGGCGGGCAAAAAAGGCAGCGCCTAAAAGAAAAGGCGCTGGTTATAAGATGCCAGATCCTATTCCTACTGGCGAAGTTATAAAAGACAATATCTTCAAAAAGGAATGGCGTATTGGACCGTCTATTGGTGTCGGTGGTTTCGGGGAAATATATTCGGCCTGTGACCACACCATAAAGGCCAAAGTATCTGATTACCCCTATGCCATCAAAATCGTAAGTAAATTCAAATATAAATACATAGATAGTATCTACATATTGCTAAACAAGCAAATAATGATTATTAATGTTTTCCAACAGGAGCCTCATGAGAATGGGCCGCTTTTTGTGGAAATTAATTTCTATCTCAGGAACGCCAATAAAGATGATAGTAAGTACTCATCAAAATTGTTTTATTTTATATGCACACCAATGAATTTGTGTATTTATTATTCTTAAAGTAAATCAATATGTTATGAGTTTGTTGAGTACCCAGTTTCTGCTTATCAGTGTTATTGAATTGTTATGATGACCCTCTGACTGTATTGTTTCATGGAGATTTATACTTATATCATTATTATGTGGTACTCTGTTCCTGGTTTTATGCATTTAGCTGATTACGAGAGACGGCTTTACCTATGTCAGGGGACACCGAGTGCTGCTCGCGACAACTTTTTTATCAAATCTCATACAAGACCGAAACATGTTCAGTAAAAAAGCAGTTTGTAGTTGAGAAAGAAAAAAGAGAATGAAAATTCTAGCACCCTATGTTTATTTACTGTAGGGGGTTTATTCCTGTCAAATGACGATTTCCCATTCTTAATTAACTAAACTAAAGTGACACAACTTAACTATATTTTTGTTTTACAGCACTAAGATGGCACTGAGTTATTAATTTAGTGAAAATGGCAATTTTGCTGTTCTGAATTTGATGTTTTTCACCTAAAATTTTGATTGTATCTAAATCTGATTATTTTTAATCGCAATTAAAAATGGTGTGGAATACAATTAGTTGTCATGAAAAAAAATTCACACCAACACCTCGACTTCAGGTGCAAAAACAGTACTGTATCTTTTTTTTATTTCTTTTGCTTATATCTCGAAATTGGTGTGTACTATTTTCAACCTCTCTTTCCTACCGTGATATAAAAATAATGAAAATTTCGACCCCCTTTATAAAATCCTTAAACCCCTAAAACTCAATATGTAGGTAATAATTTCTCATATTTTCCAAACAAAAAGTTAAAAATTCCATATACAAACACGGCGAGGCTGCCCCCACTGTGCGCCTCCGCACAGGTTGTCGGGAAATCGAGCTCCATACTCTTAGAAACTTAGGAATTTAAAAATAGTTGATAGTTTTTACGACAAGTGCACAAAATGACCCATTTTTATCCGAGACTTCGTTTAGGGCTGATAGTAATGTCGAGGATAGACGAGTTATAAACTCTGCTTTTCACTTCGATTGCGAGAAAATAAAACAGTAGTATAACATAACATTTCTTTAATTAAAATTCTAAGTAAAATTAGTACAGTTTTGAATACTGAAGGAAATTGTTTTTCCCGCCATATTAACTGTATTTTATGCCTTAAAAAACACATAAGGCAAATAAATTGAAGGAAATATTATAAAATAACAAATTCTATCTATGAATTTTTTATTGTGTTTAGCTGTATGGCTCATTTTCTTTGCCTTAATAAAGATACATTTATGAGTAGATAGACGTTAATGCATTTTTGCACAAAATTCGATTTTGAGCAGCCTATATCCTGCACAAATAAGCACTTTCAGAGCATGAGAAGTGCAAAAAAATTTAATGTCTGATAAACCTCCCTTTACGTGATATTAACGTATGGATGGTATTAGTAGGACCATGCGTGAGAAAAAAGAGATTTGTTTTTTTTTTAATAGGAGAAAACACTTGTACTTAATTTTTTTAATTGAATGGAAACTCAAACTCAAAGCATTTATTTCAATTAAACCATTTACAGGCACTTTTGAACTGTCAAAGAGTCAGTCAGTTAGTCAGAAAGTTGAAGCTAGTTGCCCATTCCGAAACATAGATCTTTATGGAGAAGAATGGGCAAGAAACTCCAAGGACACTCTTTTAAATAAAAAATTTGATACAAAATATTGGTTACATCATTCATTTTGAAATTATGCATGTGAGAACAATCTAGAAAGACGTGCACGGTCGTAAAAGCGTCCTTAATAAAAAGAAAAAAATAAAGAATCATTCAAAAACTTAAAATAAATTAAAATAAGCCATGGCAGCTGAGAGATGACCAGTCCCAACTGACGGCGCCCGTTCACGAACATGACGCCTGGATCAACACCATTTAGCCCAACCATTTTGAAGGGAGCTAACACTTGTAATGTCAATATTCTGTTATCTTAATGCTAAATTCAATGATTGAAACACTTGTTTCAACAATATTGAAAGTTTTCTTTACTTACATGATTCAATTTGGTTTCTTCCAAATCAAGTTCATTCAAGTCTCAGCTACCTGATTTAAATTTTAATAGATGATGATGAGTACCTACCTACCTAAATTACAGTTGTGTAACATTGAGATATTATTGTGTATTGAAGGTTAAATAAGCCTTAACCCTATGGACAGCATTGGGCAAGCAATTTCAATGTCAGCATTAATAGTTAGTCTGACTTCTTAAAAATATTGGGAATTGTGCTTACTTTAAAAAGTTGACAAGAATGATAAGTTTAATTTCAGGATTTAAAAAAATAGTAAAATAAACTAAATCTGAGTCACATCATCTTACTTCAATAAAATTATGTTTTCTAAATATTTCAGTTGCGAAATTCATGCAAAGCAAGAAGCTTTCAAGCCTGGGCATGCCTACGTACTTCGGCAAGGGTTCTCATGAGTCCAACGGAGTTACCTACAGATACTTAGTGATGGAGCGCTTTGGCCAAGATGTCTGGAGCCTCTTCACAAATGCTGGGAAGTCATTCCAACCAGCAACTGTCTTCCAATTAGGTTTACAAATGGTAAAGGCTAAACATATTTTCATAAAAGCCATTTTAGAATGGCAATACTTTGACGAATTACCTAGATAATTCTTCACAGTATAATCTTAAATAATGTGTCGCACTAAAATTGCTATTGTAAAAAAACTGTTTCTTTTTTCTAAAGACAAAGTTGCTAATGAATATCATTAAAATGTGCAAATGTCTACTGTCTTGGAACCTATGTCCTTGAATTCGAGCATTGACGCGCATCTAGCAACAAGAAAAACTCAAATAATTTAAACAGAATATTTATTTTTTATTTCACTGTCTGAAGACTTAGCATCACTTTTTTTTTTCAGTTAGACGTATTAGAGTACATCCACAGCCGTGGCTACGTCCACGCGGACATCAAGGGTGCCAACATGTTGCTTGGTCTGAAAAAGGCTAAGAATCAGGTGTACCTAGTGGACTTCGGTCTGGCCACGCGGCTGAAGGAGGACCAGCCTTTCACTCCTGACCCAAAAAGCGCACACAATGGTACCATTGAGTATACAAGCAGGGATGCACATTTGGGAGGTAAATATTTGATCACATTGTTCTTTACTGTTGCACATGTTATAGTTAAGTTCTAGTCCTAATTCAAATTTAGTTAGGAATTAAATTAATTCCAAAACTATCAAAAAGACAGGTCAACATCAGTTGACCTGTAAGAGCTGATGCTCTTATTTTTACGTAGTCAGTAAAAGCATAAATTTGACAGGTGTTTCTTAGCACTAGCTAAACTATAACCTTTTCATCTCCATGTATGACAATCACTATAAGCTGTAGTTTGAATCACAAATCTATTTATTTTTTCTCCAGACCCCACTATGCGCGGTGATCTCGAGATCCTAGGCTACAACATGTTACAGTGGCTGACTGGTGAGCTACCGTGGGAGAAGTCGCTCAAACAGCCGAAGACTGTGCAGACCATGAAGGAGACCTTCATGAAGAATGTGAGGACCAGCATCAAGCCTAGTAGTGTACCTGGTGAGTTATAGTCGATTATTTATTATATAACTGGCGAAATGTGGGTTTACTATAGATACGACTCTGCCTAAACCTTCCGGGATTACAGGCGTGATGTTATGTTACTATATTTATTAAGTTTTAGATAAAACTTGAACACTGGCACACTTTCCCAGACTACTAATTAATAAATGCATGAAACTATTATTCAACTTTTCTGTCTCGCCTAGGTCCACTCTAAGTAAAGCAAGAATTGTGTAAGAGCATGAGTTGTGCGCCATTTGCTAATTCGGCTATTTGTCTGAATAACATTGTGGCTTTTGATAAATATGCAGCATTATAAACTTATAATTTTACAGAATCCCTCATCAAATTCTTCGAATACTTAAACACAATGAAACCAAAAGAAGTCCCAGATTACAAGAAGTGTCGGAAACTATTTGAGGACTACTTAAAGACTGAAGGCAAGACTAGAAGTAGTACCCTAGACTTCTCCCCAAAGAAAGTCAAATCGCCCAGTAAAGCCAAAACAAACAGAGTTATTGCAGAAGACAGTGACGCCTCTGACGGAGAAACTGAGGAACCAGTCAAGGTTACAAAACAGAATGGAGAAACGCTAAAAAAACGGGGAAAGAAACCCAAGGTTGCGGAAGTGGACATAGAGAATAAAGTCCCAGAAAAGGAAAAGGTAACTAAAAAAAACGTGAAAAGGAAATCGTCGGAACCAGCTGTGCTGGTCCAAGTTAAGAAGACGAGGTTGAACCCAGTGGCCACGCCACCTGCTAAAGACAATCACACCAACATCGCCACACAAACGTCCATTGAGAAAGTAAGATACAGTCCTAGACTGAATTCTTCCAGACATGTATCTTTCGACAGTCCAATCAGTGAAATTGTCGGCGAAAATCATAAAGACAGTCGATCCCTCAATTCAAGTGGCGACATCTTTGATGATTCCTTCACCATTAAAGAGGTAAAAGTTAAAAAACCTAGGAGAAAATTGTTGTCGAATGAAGAGGTAGTTGTAAAGAGGGTAGTCAGGAAAAAAGTGACAGCTGTTAAAAAACCGGGTAGGTCGTGGAAAGATACGCCTACTGTTGTAAATGGTCGGTCGCCACCGAAGTAAGTCGTTAATGGTGGTAATTATAATAATTATGGTCACATAATACTTACTTTTAGTGTGTAGTTGAAGAAAATGATGTTGGGATAGATTTTCTCATTAATTGAGAAATAAAGCAAATGCGTAACAAGAAATGAGAACTTAGAATTATGTTTTCCTTTTCATATAAAAATGACTTAACAGCCACTCTGTAAACGTAAGCAACTTTTAAATCAATCATTGAAATATTCTGTGCCATTAAACAAACAAAGTAATCCCACTTAGCTAGCTTTAAAATATTTCCATAATCTACCAGATACCTTGATTTTTGTTGATTGGTGAGGGACAGGAAAATAAACTCCAATTTAAAAAGATGGGCCTAAATTTTCCAATTTATTTGGCTACGAGACAACATCTCTTTATTGTGTAATTATATCCATTACCAATCAATAAAATAATTATTATACTTTACCTTTATATAAAATTAATATATTTTACTCTAATCACTCAAAAGTATCGGTTTCGTTGAAACAGATTCTGAGATTATTTTAATACATACTTTCTTTAATACTAACCCTCGATAGTTCGCCATTTACTGTATACTACTTTGAAATACATACTCCTCATAAAGTAGAAATATCTAGTATACTATTATACCTGATAGGATACTAATAATACCTGTTTATGTAAATGTCGTAGTTCTAATTTTTATAAACTTTTTAAACAATAGGGAATATGCACGTAATTCAAAACTAATCCATTATTTAAATATACATTGTATGGGAGATTGGGAGTCAACACACATTTTTTTTTAAAATGCATTACCTATTTTACTATTAATTATTTTATGTTCTCAAAACTCGTCGTTTTCGTAAATGCCGGAAATGACGAAAAAAAAAAGAATTAAAATATATTCTTTGAAATTTCACTTAGGTAAGTAGATGCGATTTCTGCTTGAATATAGCACAAAAATAATTATATTCATATGATTTGGAGCTAAAAAACATGTAAACAAAGCAGTATCGTGGTAAATAATAATAATAATATAGTTTATTATCTCCACCAAAATGACGTCACGTTATGACCGCGCCAGTAACGTAAGTTTGAACTGTAGTAGAATTGAAAAAAGAATTGTTGAATTTCATACATTTTTTTTGAGCAATAACCAGTAGTTGAATTTTAATTTTAATAATTTTCTTGGGTTCGAATTTTTTTTATTTCATAAATGAAAAAAAAAATTACATGCTATTCTAACATTTCTAACCTGACTATAGGAAATGTATTACATAATTATTTTAGTATGGCATGCATAAAAAATAACCACTAGATTCTTCATTATATAGTTTATTTATCTTAATATTATTACTTACTACAGATTGGATGAACAAAGGGTTAAAACACATTTATACTTTATTCTTTTCCAACGGAATGCCTAATTATTTGTAGTAGAATTGGTTTTGAATACAATTTCAGTTACAGTTTTAAGAGTCAAAATCCAATGTCGCCGAATTTTGCGCATAAAAATGCGTGAAATATTTGTGCCATTGGATTTCCCACCCTAATTTATACTTACTCTGTTTTAATTATAATAATACAATTATTGATACAATATTAATATTTTACTGTATTTGTTGACAGTTACAACTCACTAAACCAGTTTGCTGTATTTCGTGTGTTTAAATAGGATTGTTGCAAGAAATTGAATATTGTGATAGTAGATCACTTAATTAGCATTTTGATTATGAAAAGTTAATTGTTAATCATTGAAGTGTCCAAGTTTATCCTGTTTGTTAAACTTGTTGTAAATCAAGGAAGTTTCTTAGGGAAACTGCTAAATGAAACTAGCAAGATACAAAATGCTGTGTGATTTTATTTCGTTTCGACAATTTCAACCGTATGTGAAATTAACAGTTAAGTTTTATTATTGTCTGCCCTGTCCCTGAATTTATGGAGGGGCGAACATGAAAACAAAAGTAAATGCTAGACTGTTGTAGTTACAATCGCTATGTATTAATAGTGGGTTAGTTGTTTTTTATCAAACTGTTTTAGTGAGCGGGTTTGGTGTTGATATTATGCATTTGTTTTATTTTATTTGTGTGTGATCAATAAGTAATTATTATGTAAAATAAACAGTATTTCTTTATTTTGTTGTTTTATTTTACTGATACAATCAGGGAAACAGGGAACCTTATTGCCAATTGCTCTCGCTAGAGGCACCATTGCACTAGATAACAAAAAGGTTAAGGTGGGTGCGCCAGTTTCGAAATTCAAATTTTCTTTAGTTTTTTGCAATTTGCAGGTCAGTGTCAGGTTGTATGTTGATTAAAATATCATTAGTGACCGTAATAAATATGGCTTTTTTAAATTATAATCATTACAATCAGCAATAGTTACCATAATCCTCAGTCATGATTTATTGAAATAGTCAATAGGAATACATGAACATAGAAAGTTGTATTGACCATTTTTATGATTACAACTCAATAAATAAACGTTTGTTAAGGCAGCGAATCATAATAGGTCTTTCCTATGTAATTGGATATTCTATAACCAGCATTTTCAGATTTCATTATCTGTGGATTGGCGCGCAATTCGAAATTTAAATGAATTTTATTCGAAAGACGAAAAAGAAAAGATTTTTAGATAGTGTTTTTGTGACATTGTGTTAGTTTTCGCCGCCATGGATAAACTGAAAATTCGTACAATTTATGAATATGAGTTCCTACGTGGAAATACCGCTGCGCAAACAACACGAAACATTAACGACGTGTACGGGCCTAACACTGCTTAACATAAACACAGCTTTGTTCCTTGCGCCGCTGCCTCCTCTCTTTGTATTTGGCCACCCTTTTTGCCTTAGCTGCCATCTTTTTCTCCCCGGCTACCTGCCATTCGGCGTCAGGCGGAGTAGATTTAGGAGGGGGAGGCGGAGGCGGCCGTTTCGCCGCTAAGGTCGGGGCCTTCGCCGCCAGGGCCAGGACCCTCGCCGCCTGTGTAGCCGCCCCGCCCTTGTTCTGCCCAGACGAACCTGGTTTGGCCGGGGCAGCTGCGGTGGTGGCATATGATGCCGCCTTCCGCTGGCCAGGGGCCGGCGCTAGAGGAGGGCGCAGGACGACGGCTTCTAGCGCGGAGAAACGAGACCGCAAAGAAGCCATCTCCTGCCTTACCAGGGTCAGAACCCGGTCCTCCGCAGGCACGGGCCATCCCTGCCCATGCTGCTCCCTCCCCTGCGGCACTTCACGGGGGCCGGCTCCCCGGAGCCCGGCCAGGTCCGCTCGGAGCTCCTCATTCTCCTTTCGGAGAAGCTCCTCATTCTCCTTTCGGAGAAGCTCCATGGCGTTTGTCAAGCGGGCGACCTCCGCCCACATCTCAGACATGCCGTCCAACGGAGGCCTGAGGTGATAGGCCTCCGCTGCCGCCAAAATAGAGGCCATGGCCGCGGGTGTGGCCTTGTCTTTAGAGGACTGAGTCCTATTGAAGACCAAAACCTTGATTGCGGCAGCCACGGCCCCCGCAAACCTGGCCGTTCGCTCTGAAGTGGAGCCGCCATCAGCGGCATCCGGTTCACCACCTGCCGACTCTGTAGGGGCGCCCCAGTGCTGGTCCCTACAGGGTGGTGTTCCTCCTCTGTAGAGGGCCTCTCCAGCTCGGCTGGGCTGGCCCGGCTCGGCTCGCCGGCCTCCTTTATGGTGAGCCCTCTACCCACACCTTTTCCCCAGGCCGCACCCCGCCGACTGGAGTGGATCTTCCTCCTGCCTTGGCCCGAGACCCACTCGTCGGCGGACGACCCCTGGCCATCCCCCGGTTTAGAGCGCTTCCGGAGGAACTTTCGGTTCGTCACGGTAGCTCCCACCACCACTTCGCGCTCCGAGCTTTGACCCGAGCTCATTGCGCCAGACGCAGCGTCGGACTCCGACCCCGCATCACTTCCCTCTCCTTGGTTGTTTTTTTGTTTTAATAATTCCATTTTTGTTCCCACGAGTAAAAACTTTTTTCATTGACTCAAAATATAGTGGTTCGCACTAGCGACTAATTATCTAATAGCTACCCATTAGTCAAGCTTACAACCTCCCTCACGGTGCGCCGCCGCTTGGAGGTTTGGGGTAATTTTTTATAGAGGATTTCTTCCTCGCGGTCCGAGCGGTTAAGCCAAGACCCTCGATCCCCGTCAAGTGCCAGAGACATGACCTTGACACTCTTCGGGGCTACGAGACCAACGGTGGCAGAAGAAAAGGCTTCCACCTGCCTGCCCCGGCGGCAGTGTTAGTGCACGCTGGGCCCGTACACCAACGCTGCTCAACGTGTACTCTCTCCGAGTACCTACACGTTAGTTAGAGCGTTCCTCCGACAGGATATTGGCATACGGACAACAAGACCCCTTAGGCACAGTACCTAATGGGGAGACATTGCCCGTACCCCAGGGTGCACCGTCCCGGAGACTGGCCTTCCCCCCGGACGCATCCGTAAGAGAACTCCAGCCCACGGGCACACGGGGAGGTTTCCTGTCCAAGCACCCCTGAAGAACGAGCCTCGCGGTCGGCCGGTAACCATTGTCGACAACGACGAATTGAAGGCGATAGTGGAAGCGGATCCAACTCAATCTACGGCTGAGCTTGCTGCGGGCCTTGGAGTTAGTGTCAAAACAACATTAAAGTACTTGCGTCAAATCGGAAAGATAAAAAAGCTAGATAATAAGTGGGTGCCACACGAACTAAGCGACCAACAGCGAGATTTACGCGTCGAAGCATGCATAGCACTACTGAATCGGCATAGAAACGAGGGAATTCTTAAACGAATTGTTACCTGCGCTGCGATGAAAAGTGGATCCTGTACGACAACCCTAAGCGTTCGTCTCAGTGGGTGGACCCGGGTACAGCACTAATCATTGCGCTAAAAAAAATATTACTCATAGGAAGATGATGGTGACTGTCTGATGGACCAGTGCCGGACTTGTACATCACAGCTTCTTACCGAATGGCACAACAGTGACGGCAGATGTCTATTGCCAATAATTGCAAACAATGATGGAGAAGCTCGTAATTCAACAACCAAGACTAGTCAATCGCTCTTCCCCATTGCTACTCCACGACAACGCGCGAGCCCACACTTCACGACAGACCATCGCAAACCTACAAGAGTTACAGCTGGAAGCTCTCCGTCACCCACCGTACTCACCGGACCTTGCCCCAACAGATTTCTACCTTTTATCAAAATTTCGACAATTTTTTAAGTGGGAAAAATTCAACACCCGAGATGCAGTACAAAACGCTTTCGCTGACATCATCGCCTCCCATCCAGCAGACTTCTACAGTAAAGGGCATAAACAAACTGCCATCAAAATGGCAAAATTGTATAGATCATTTGGGCCAGTACTTACGATTAGCTGATTTTTTATTTTAATATAATAATAATAATAATATAATTATCATACAAATCTCCAATTTAAATCCCCCCGTCCGTTACAAAGACTCCAGGAGATATTAAATGTCAAAAAACGCGCGTCTGTCATAGATCTCCTGGAGATTTCATAGCTCGGGTTAGATTTAATGGCAAATATTGCCTGTCTAAAGTATACCTTTCCTACTCTAACTTACACAGACTCTAGGAAAAAGAATAAGAAAGGGGCATAATACGGGGATAATAAATAAACAAATGCGCAAATCCAAAGCTTTTATTTTTCTTTTTATTTACAATAATATGAAAGTAAACAAAATTTTATGTACCAAAGAAATAAGATTTAGATACTTTTACATAATTTAACGGCGGATACGCCGACCGAGTGGCACGCATCGATCAACGAGTCTATAAACACGATTGACATTGTGATACTTTATAGTACACTGACTTGTAACTGCCAACTGGATGGCTCACGAAGCTGTATTGACGCAAAAGTGCGCGTGGCGGACGCACTCAGCAAAATGAAACTTTTTAAATGTTTCAGGAAAATGTTGGCAACCCAGTTCGCAAGTTACAAGATCAGGGGTCGCGAACAACGTTGCAAGTTACAAAAGCTATGACTACAGCTAGTTTTAACGTACGCTCAGTGTGGTGATGTTCACTATAATATCTATAACAGATTGTGATATGCGCGCGCGTCTCACGCGCCACGCAACGATACTTCACAATATTATCTACATGGCAGTAGGAGCGGCTAAGCTATCATCGACTAAAACACAAAACGGTAGCACCATTTGTAAAAAAATATAATATTTTTTTTCCATTTTAAAACAACAGAATCTGCCTCATCGTGTGATCGCGTCGTGTGACGCCCGTGACTCAGCAAGCGCTCGCAGCGTAGCGTGGCGACTCATCCCAGGTACTAAACCACTATTATACAAACTGTTCTAGACGTTACAATAGTTAAACTTATATTTAAACCTTATAAAAAAAACCTTTACGCCGTTTACAGGAACATTTTTATGCAAAAATTCTGTTTAACTTGCAATGGGACTAGTATAGATTTCTTAAAAAAACAACTCCATCTTGTCATGACGTAACACGCGGAGTTTGGTAAATTATTTTGTATATTTTTTTAATTATAAATATATTAAAATAAGGCCGCATTCACACTAGCTTTCGATGTCGCATAATACAAGTCTCACCAATGTAAATGTAGCCAAAATCTCCTTTTAGAATATGCTTCGCGTGAATGTCTCCCGCACACCTGTTTTGTGACCTTGCTATGTGTTGGCGAAGAAAGGGAAAAGCTCATACGGAGCTGACATTGGCAGCGTACGACAAACCAAATGAAAAAAATTGCAACTTGTCTAACTTATCTAAGTCACGAACAAAAATACAATCAGCCACAAAAGTGTTATGATTCTACAACTACTAAGATTGTAAATCACTAAATGAAAATTAAAGTACCTCTGGTAAATTAATTGTAATCAAATAAAAAAAATCAAATTATGATTCTATATAAATTAATAAATAGTAAAAACCAGTTCAATTAGAATCGATAGCATGTCAATAAGTAAGTCCACAAACATGCCCAAAATCGTGCATCAATTATTTTTAATTACCAAAGATTGTTGGCATATTTTAAAAGGAGATTCAATCCAATGTTCTACACAACGCTATCTTCTGTACCCGTCTATCCTTACACCTATGTTAAACTCAACACTTCTTATGCTACGTGGAATAAAGTAAATGTATAATATAATATACAATATATATTAGTGTTACAATATGTATCTAAACATGGTACTACGTAACTGCGAGGTAGCACTAGCAATCTGCGAATTGGCTTATCTAGATTAGCTGGTTGAGATGTCTAGAGAAAATTTTGTGATATATTTTTTTAAATAATTGTGGTGGTCAAAATCATCCATCGGTTTAAAGTTTTAGGAGAAAAAGTAACATCAAAATAAAATATTATAAAAAAACTTTTATATTTTCTATGTAAAACCGGAGAATCAAGTCTATTTCCTGCATTGTTACTAGTAAGTTACCAGTGAAAATATGTTTAAATTAATGTTCCCGTGTCTGTGACTTTTCTATTCAACCCTAAAGATATGGAGATAATTTTCTCCAAATTACACGAGTTTTGACTCAACCAGCACGTTACAGATATCGCTCAAACAAAGAGCGAGTATTTCGTCCTAAAAAATATTTAAATACAAAAATGTAAAACAGTGGCCTTGCCAAATTGTACTATACTACTTTACGATCCGTTTTATACAACGTCGATAACAGCGATGAATCGGGACTAATATCGTTCGGGCTCTTAGGAATACCATCTTCATGCTGGAGTTTTCTTTATAAAAACATTTGTGAACATTGTAATGTTTTTTGTTCGATTATACACAGACATTAGAGCTTCAAATATCAACTTAGTTCTATTGAATTGAGACTATAGAAACCTCAATAATATTTTTAAATTCCGCAATAAAAAAAACTCCAGCATTCCACAAGAAAAACACATCCCTAAGCGACATACAACTACTAATCTATAAAAAACAAACTTGTGCTGATTTTCATTCGGCATACTTAAAGCTTAGGTACATGTTACAGTACAATCAGAGAGAAAAGTCTTTCACGTTTCACAAGAGACTTCTCGCTCTTACTTACGCGGGAATAAATAACAATTATTTTTTATATAAAAAATTTGGTGTTGACTCAGTCACGCATTATTATACAGGTCCCATTACTTATTTGTTTTATAAATCGAGCGCGGGCAAAGGAAGCTTGTTTTCTATTACTACGTTACATTGGTTTTAGGAAGTATTTGAACACAGGAGGCTAGTCAATTGTTTAAATCGGAATGTAGAACATTCTGTTTTTTTTTATCTCAATTGAATTTTTGTGTGGCGCGTTTGTTTTGGTTAGGCGGCGTGCCGAGACAAGTATAGTTTTACTTAGTTTTTGTAAGGAGCATTACGCATATGAACTCAAATTGTATGTCTAATCTATCTCACTGAATCAGAATTTGTGATACAATAGACCACCACTCAACTGGTGACTTCATAGATGTTTGCTAAACGTGGACCGTTTTGACAAAATTTTGGATTGTTAAAGTAACTTTTCTCAGCACACCACTCTTTTAATTGCACTTATTTAACGGAAATCGTCGAAATTTGAACTATGATACAACGATCGTCTACAGCTATGTCCGTAAGTAGTTAACGATACAATTTCATCTACTCAACAACGAGGTTACGTTGTCGCTGTCTTCTCTTGTTACTGAAGCTTCGCAGTTTTTGTTTAACATGTATATTACATAGCTATGGTTTTCCTTATAAAAAAATAACGAGGAAAAATACACATTTGTGGGCCATTTTCACAAAGAATATCAGTCATATTGCCTGATGAATACCACGTTAATGATATGTCAAACTAAAATTGAGTGTCTTTCTATCGCACTAATGCTGAACAATTTAACTATAGAAACTTGGTGCAAGATGCGAATTTTGGTTTGAAATTCCCTAGTGTGACAACTGTTCGAAACTCAATAATAAAATAAATATGTCTGACAAATAATTACACGATAGCTTTACTTCAACACAATTAAATAAATAAAAATTATAACTTGAGTGTAAATACTCTTTAGTCAACAAAATATAACATTCGACTTCTCTCAGTATTAACGTCCATTTAAAATATAACATCGCAGCGAAGCCCCGTAACAAGATAATAATTAATAGTAAAAAATAATAGTTATGTAATATCGAGCTATGTAGTTTAAAATGTCAACGTTTTTGTTTCTTTAAAAATATTCCTATAATAATGTTTCGGGTATAAACAGCAGTCATAAGATAAAAACAGATTTGTATTGAACACATAATTTACGTAGATCAGGTTATTTGAGCTTGCTGAAAAAAAAACATACTTGTTTATGCACTTTTGAAACTGGTATACTTTTTAAGTCCTATACGGATTGCAGCGTATTTATTTTGCAATGTATATGATTTTTGTGATGATTATTTGCACGACCGTAACATTATTTTGTTTATGATTTTTATATACCTTTGTATCCACGCGCACTGGGCTCGCGAGGTGGATCACGACCCACTCCCTCCCACAGAGAGACCTGGCTCCCGGCATTGGGAATATTACAGGCTAATTATGTTATGTCTCTATTCTAAAGATTGATCTCAAAGCTAATAAAATATAGCATTGTTTTAAACAGTTTTATAGCAAGCTCAAATAACTGAGTCTATAAGATTGTCTAAGTTGACTGTCAGCTCGACAAGCAATCGCTATGTTAAATTGAACACGATTACTTGTCAAGCCACGAAGATGTTCCGTTCGGGATTATCTATTAACTCTCAAACATTACGACAACAGATATCTAGCTATTCAAATATGGACTTTATATTAATAACACTTCAATATTTATTGATTTGGAATAATTATTAATTTTAAATATAGGCTAACATCAGATGGGGCACTTTTATAACACTCGTTTTGATAGCTCGCTTTTTACACAGTCCATGTAGGTCAAAACGCGCGTTGTTTAGTTGTCAGCTGATTTGAGCCTGTCTATCGACTATATTTAAGTTACATATATTTTTGTATCGGTATAATCACGAACGGAACACAAAACTGCAGATAACAAACAAATAACAGTGTAGAAATAACATTTATATCGTGATTAAAATTGCACAGAGTATTCTAAGAACACAGTAGGTAGTATGTCACCGGAACATAAACGTGTATTGTACCTACTACTGATAGGCCTCTCTCACAACCGTGGCATTATAATTATTAATAAAATTTACTTTAAAAGTTCACGACGGAACCGACGCGTCAACACTTCATTGAAACATTCCCGTGCACGAATATTATAATTTTATTTCTTAATGATTTTTCCGCGATTGTACTAGAGAGATATACTAAGATCTAAAGAAATAAATATTTAATTACAAATGAATAAAATAACATGATAATGTATTAATTAATTTAGTGAAAACTTTTGGAGTTAGACATAGTACAATTTCTTATAGTTTCATATCATATATTTATATGTTTGCTAACGTATCACTGAAGTCTCATAACAATAATAATAAAAATGTAATACGAATAAAATTAATAACAAAATGTGTGTACTATCATATAGTAACAGAAGCAAGCGACATCGAGTCTAATACAAGTTACAGGCAAGCCTAGAAGATTGTATACTAAACTATACAATATTTTACTATGTATACTATATTATACATTTTTTAATAAGAGATTTAGATATACATCTTCTAGACTAGCCTAGAAAATAAGTGAAGGATATTGCTCTGTATAATATACTATCAAACTGCCTCTACGATACAGGCTGACGATGAATGATAAAGCAGCGGTGATCTCATTACTTGTAGCCTTTGAGGTGCACCATATCTAGCAATATTTTTATAGGATAACAAGTTTAAAAGTCATCATTACATGAAACTAAATAAATCAGAAAAAGAAAAATTCAGAAAACTAAATCACAAATCAACTTTAATTATAGTTTATTTACACTTATTTAGCTAATATTTTTGTTAAAATAATTCCATTGCTGACAAAATCACTGAGCATTTTATTTCCAATTTTTCTCTTGCTTATTTTAATAATTTAATATTATTATTTCTTTTATGCTCGTTTATGTACACGTATGGCCCACCTCAACTGCCACGGTAGCTAATGCGGCGTGCACGCCGGTCGTAAGTGCTATCCTTCAACACTGCATCTATAACGCACAGCGTGCCTACTAGTCTAAGCCGGTAAGTCGAACTGACCAATCAACTGGGTTATGTAATGGTCAATCTATGACATCATAAGTGTAAGTTATTATTGTTTAAATGTCTGATAAAATGTGAACTGCACAAGTTTCGTTTATTTCTCGGACTTTAAAATTCTGAACTATCGTAGCTTGTGCGTAAAATATTAGTTCAAAATCAAATTTAAGTAAAAATTGTTTTGCTTGGCTCGACTTATCGACATTAAACGTCAAAACCGCGACAAAAGATTCAGTCTGACGCATTAATTTGACACATTCACAGCTTAAGAATACGGCAACCGAATTTTACTATCGCTATGGGCCAGCGTGGGCCTAATGTCACTAGGCTTAATTTAAATGGCAGTCGGCTACATAAGTAGGAGCGTTCTCATCGCTAAACGCGGCACTCTCGTCACTTGCTAACAGTTAAATTTTATTTAACTGTTTTGCTTATCACTTGAACTTTTGAAGACTGTTTCAAAACTGTAATGTTTAGTGTTGAAACTTGTGTTTAGATAGTCTAATTTTAAAACGCACTCTATTGCTTATAATTATATGCAAAGATATGCAACGCTCGAGTTCGTAGCTGTCATTGGTTTTTGTTCAGCCATTGTTATTGACAAAGACAGTCGGCAACAGTAAATGTTACCATGGCATGGGTACCACGGTGACAGGAACTGAATAACCAATGACCATGCCTGACGAATTTAAATGCAGCGGAAGGGCGCGCAATTTTAAATTAGACTATCTACACCTCGACTAAAGCGTAAGTTCGTGTTTGTTCGGAGTCGCACGTGTATTTGGCTGCACTGCGACACGTGTCTATGTGGCGTCGGCGGCGTGTAGCTTCTCGCTGCGTATGAAGTCTATCTGCGTGTAGGCCCTCTGCGTGGGCGCGGCCGCGGCTCGGCGCGGCTCCAGGTCCAGCGCGGCGTAGTTGAGCGGGCAGGGCGCCGGGCAGGGCGCTGGGGAGGGCGCCGGGGAGGGCGCCAGGGAGGGCGCCGGGGAGGGCGGCGGGGAGCGCGCCGCGTCCAGACTGAAGCGCGCGGGCGCCCCGCTGCCCGCCAGGACCAGCGTTGCTGTGGCCGTCGTTTCAGCTGTAACAAGAGATGACATCGTGTTTAAATAAATACTGTTTATACACCTAATCGACCCTCCGTATTTACGTTGTCATAAAATTGCTTTTACCAGAAGCACGACACTAAACTGTCGACTTGTCGAGGCCTAAATAGTAGATTTTTTGCTAAGGTAGCAAAGGATTCTAAAGTAGAATCCTGAGCGCAGCGAGGGATTCAAAGTACGTCACTCAAGCTTAAAATAGTTTTGCTCCCGAGGTGAACAATTTACTTTCTATAACCCTCTATGAGAAAAAAAAAGTGTGCGGTCCGACCCCCGTCAGAAGTTCGTTCTCACGTATGATTTAAAACAAAAACAAAATTTTCGCAGCCGCCATCTTGGATTTACATTTTGACCTCACTATCGACTTCGAAAACTATGAAAACAATACCCATGATTAAAGCCACAGAAACCACAAAAAAAAAAACTAATTATAATACTTAATAATTAAAATATATTAAGGAAATCTATAAACAAGGAAGGGACATCGACGCAAAAACTGATACCATGTATTCAGTACATGATTCTGAACCCCCCTCCGTTGAAATATTTGGTCGGTTATGTAAAAAAAAAACAGCTGTTTCATAGAAAAGTTCAATACCTACACGGTCAAAATGTATGGAACAGCTGATTTTTTGTGGTGTACAGAGAGATTTTACAATAATTTCTTTTAACAAATGTGCATAATTCGATTATCAACTTTCAGTTGTTTTTTTTATTCAGCTTAGACAAGAAAGATGGATACTTCGAAAATTCGAGTTATTTTTGAATACGAGTTACGACGCGGAACTAACACGGCAGAAAAAGCTCGCAATATAAATGTTGCGTTTGGAGAGAGGACTGCTAATGAACGCACCGTGCAATTTTGGTTTCACCGCTTTCGTGATGGAAACTTTGATTTGAAGAACGAACCACGTGGAAGACTACCGACACAGGTGAATAACTATGACTTGAAAGAGATGGTGGAAGCCGATCCGAGCCAAACTACCCAGGAATTAGCGGCATGGTTTAACGTTACCTTAACAAAAATATTGACTCATTTGCGTCAAATCAATAAAATAAAAATTATAAGAAATGGCTGCCTCATGATTTGACTGATCTGCAGAAAGAAACGCGTGTTGAAACTTGTGTTGCCTTGTTGAATCGATACAGTAATTAAGGAATATTGGATCGAATTGTGACATGTGATGAAAAGTGGATTCTTTACGATAGCCGTAAGCGAAAAATGCAATGGCTGACCCTAGGTCAAACGCCGCAACAGTGTCCTAAAGCAAAGCTTACCATCAAAAAGGTAATGATAACTGTTTGGTGTCTCAGCATGGTGTTATTCACTATAGCTTTCTCCGATCTGGTCAAACAATAACGGCACATGTCTACCACAGTTTAAAGAGCAACAGTGGACCGACGCCTTTCATGTTTGCGTAAATGCCGACACCGCACAAGGCCACAGTACTTACCTAGGGTTGTCACAGACTTTACACAACTGCCCAAAAAAGGAGGGTTTTATGTATGTACTATCGAAGAACTTCATATCTAAGCAGTTTGAAAACAAAATCCCGTGAACACGACGACCACATCTGTTACCGCCCCGGTTCTATAGCGGCCGAGCGCTGCAAGCAAAAATTGTCCTTACGGTGTATAGATATGAACTTCTTCGATGGTACGTTTCTTTGTTCCGCCATAACTTCTATATGCCTCAACCGTTTGGACATATCGTTACAATTTTTACATTGACCTGAGTGACGCTGGTTATTTTTTTTTTTTTTGCATGGCTGTCTTGTATTTTATTTGGGAATAACAGCTGGTTGACAATACAAATAAAATACGATTTTAATATTCAGTGTACTTTACCTATTGAATCAGTTTCCGTTTTCTCATTAATCATTCATTAATTCATATTAATGTACAGATTGGCTACTATTAATAATATACATATATTATAAATGGGCAACTGACAAATATTTTCGGTTTTTAGATTTACTTGATTTTAAACTTGTTGTTAAACTTAACTATATAAAAAAATCTCATAAATCTATTGGAAAGCATGCACATGGTTTGGTCTTGAATTCGATTGTACTCAAATGCTGAAATAGATTGTTTCCAGTAAATGCCATTTTGGATTTCAAAATTAATGACATTTTCGTAATGAGCACCCCAAGGAACCTCGAAAATGACACCCATATCATTTATATTTAAAAAATAAGTCCGCCATCTTGGATTCCAAAAATAATGTCATTTTTGTAATCAGCACTCCGAGGTACCTCGAAGATGACACTCATATCGATTTTAATAAACATGAACGTCCGCCATCTTGGATTCCAACGTGGATATCTTTTTCGTAATCAGCACCCCCAAAAACCTAGATAATGACAACCATATCATTGTTGAAAAAAATAATGTCCACCATTTTCAATTTGAAAATAAATGTAAAATTTTATTTTACACAGAAACAAAAAAATTGCGAATTTTTTATCGGATATTTTTTGCGGTGTTTCAATCTTTGCTGGCAGGCAACACGCTTTTACATCCGCCATTTTGTTTACGTTGGCATGACATGACAAAAATGTTACAAATTAAGCACTATCCAATTATATATATTCACCTTTCTCCTGGGTGTGGAAATTGATGAAATCGCAGTTCTTTATTTATGCGAGATGACGACTCGCATTCTTGCACAGCACATGTCACCATTTTGGTAACAAGTAAACATTTGAAACAAGACACGTGTTAGCCCTGAAAGTCATGTCCCGAGCTACTAACAATAGCGACGTATGCAGCTCGGGCTCGCCCTACCCGCCCCTCGCCCCTTACACCCCGCACGATTGCCCTGTCTAGACGGCTTCGTCGAACGACTGTATTGGTATATCGTGGGTGCATTTAAACTCACATACGCAAATAGCCAGACCCGGAACAACTACTTGTAGGTCATACAAATATTTGTTCCGTGCGGGAATCGAACCCGCAACACGCAGTGCAGCAGTCAATTGCATTAACCACTGCGCCAACCGTGCCGTCGTCGTTTTAACTCTACAGGAACTTCAATTAGAAACCATTCGTCACCCTCCGTATTCGCCAGACCTTACTCCAACGGACTACCATTTTTTTCGTGATTTGGACAATTTTCTACGTCATAAAAAGTTTTCTTCTCAGGAGGCAGTACAAAATGCTTTCACACAGTTTGTCGAATCTAGATCACGAGAGTTCTATCGCAATGGCATAAATGACCTTCTTATTAGATGGCAGCAATGTATAGATAATAATGGTAATAATTTAAAAAAAAAAAAAAACAATCAATATTTTTTTCTGTACAAATCGGCAATTTCATACTTTAACCCCTAATAGTTAGCGTTACATCATTAAACTTGATATCTTCAAGACCACGCGGACGAATTCGCGGGCAACAGCTAGTATATTTATAATTCCAAAAAGAATGCTAACATAAAATATATTAATACTCGAGATAATAAACGTAACGCTACATGGACTGTCATTAAAAATGAAATAAATAATAACACTCAAAAAGACAACATAGAATTTATAAAATGAAATGAAGTAGAAAAAATATCGTCATAAGTAATAGAAAACAACGCGTGTCATTATCAATAAAACAAACGAAAATAATGACATTATATCTTACTCATCAGAATATAGACATAATAAACATGGCGTTCCACAAGGTAGCGTACTAGGCCCAATATAATTCCTCATTTACATAAATGACATTATAAAAAAAACTAACCATATCCATTAAAGTGACATCTAACAAAAAATAAAATACCATTTTAGACCATGAGCTTGACACTAATAATACAATTGAAAAGTTACTGCACTGACTTGACATGAACCATTCGAAGATAAATTTAGACAAATTCGTTTATATCCAATTCAATAAATCAAATAATTATAAAAATGACTTTAAACTCAATATTAATAAAATCAAAGTAGTAACGCATACAAGATTATTAGGCGTCGTAACCGATAAAGACATTAATTGGAAAGAACACGTAGGCAATGTTAGCACTAAAATTAATAAATTTGTATACGCACTAAAACAAGTTATAAATGTAACTAACATAAAAAACTGCTGTGATGTCAGACCACGCGTACATCGAATCGCTCTTACGATATGGCTTTGTAATGTGGGGTAATAGAACCGATTTCTGTAGAGCATTCATCGTTCAAAAAAACTGCATGAGGTCAATTTGTGGTCTTAAACCTGACGACTCGTGCCAACCAATATTTAAGAAACTTGGTTTGTTACCGTTACCAATTTACATTTACGAAATATGTGTGTTTGTAATTAAAAATAAACAATTATTTAAGACTTAAAAATCTTGTTAAAACGTATATTTAAGAAGCTATTTTTTATGTAAGTGCTGTGTTCGCCTGTAAGTGACTAATTCACCATAACTCAATGCCTATGTTTTTTTATCATGTTAATGTTTCTAGTGAAACCGTTGGTGTACCTTCCAAATAAATAAAAAATAAAGACTGCAAATGATGTAAATCCTAGGAACAGACGAGATCCTCATAAACTAGTATTGAATGATTTATCTAGACTAGTTAAATACAATGCTTAAACAATGTGTGTGCGCATCTAAAACAAAATACCAAGGCATTTCAAAACATTAAATACAAGTTTAACCTTTATAATACTGGTGTCTCATATTGGAGACAGATAACAATAAAATTCTATTGTGTCTGCTAATTGCGCGCGCGACAGATTAAGTAAAATAAAAGTATTATGAATGGTTACTGGAGTGTTAGATAAAAAATGTTGATGGTTGATGCCTTCTTCAACTAACGTTAAAATTTTGCATGCTATGTCTTTATCCTAGCTAAACATATTTGTGCCATATAAATTTGTATTTAACACCATTGTATACCATGTTTTACGCAAATAAATATTTTATTATTATTCTTTTTTTTTAACTATTCTCGGGACCATGGATCCCGGTCCTTTGGAAGGCGTACGAGGGGTCGAAGCTAACTCACAGAGGACCCTTAGACAAATTTAAATGGACTGAGGCAACAACCGACGATTATCTCTGTTCGCACTACGCAAGGGCACGCCCAAGGACAACCCTCGGTTGTTGTAGGACTATTGCAGGATATGGAAACAAAGATATTGGAGTTTTTTTTTTTGTGTTTTGAGTGGTAATAATTTTATTTTAATAAGTTGACTATTCTTTTTAATATTATATGAAAGAGTGTATACCTTTAAAGTAGATTTTTGAGGAACGAATTATTTATTATTAAGATCTCATGTAAAATGTACCAAAAATCACACCAATAAATGAATTTGACTTTTCGACTACGGGTTTAGGTGGCTAAAGTTGACTGGTAACTATAGGACTATGACCCCTGCCTGGGGGCCAATTCTCGATTTTCGCCATTTATCTCGAGTTCGAGATCGTAAGTCTATCTCTATGTCTATTAAAAATATCTCTATCTCTACCAAAAAATGTCGAATTGAGCAGAATTCCGTATTCTCAGTCAAAATAGAAATAAATGTCACGAAAATGTCGAGTCGAGTGAAGATAATGTTACCATTATGAAGAATCGCACGTTCCGTTTTAGGTAGCTATGAGTTAATGAATGTTTGTTTTAACACGCTGACTAAACCTAATTATTTAAGTATAAAACGAAACGTTTAGTGTAAAAATAATCAGTTTGACAAATTGACAGTTGACTGTATAATTAATTTAGGTATTTTAGGGTGTGCAATTAGTATTTTTGGTGGGTAAGGTTATTTTAGTGAACAGTTATACATGACTAATAAAATTATGAAGCAGACGATTATTTACCTTCGTTTTCAGGTCTATTTTCGTGGTATCCTGAATTACAGGAGCCAATAGATCTATTAGAACCCTTATTAAATCTTTATCTAATCTGAAGTTTTTAATGACTTCTGTTTCGCTCAAGTCGTAAATATCGACGGTGGGATAAGTGCGCTGTTGTCGCCGTGTATTGGCCAGTTGCTCGCTACTTTCCAACAACTCCGAGATAAAAACGCTAATAAACTCGTCCATTTTTCAGTGGTTTCAAGTCCAATCGTGGGTACACAAATTACAGAGTCTGTTATTTGCGCGAAGGTCGTCGTTTCAAGAAAACACAATGCACAAATCAAAGAGTATAAATCGAATTTCCAGTAGGTATGAGATGCCAAGCCGTATTTTATTTAAAAATTAAAGAAAAGAAAACACAGTGTACAATTCAAAACTCAACGAATTCACTCAGAAATTACGTATCTCTACAATCGACATGACATCTCTACTGCTCAGAAGCACTCGACATGAACTCTAACGTTAGCCTTCGACAAATGTCGAATTCAACATCCCCAGAATAGCAACTTTTAAAATTTGTCGAAAAGATGACATCATTAGAAATTTTTGTCGAGTTCGACACCATCTCTAAAATCGAGAATTGGCCCCCTGATCAATGTTTTATGGGGCTCTGTCTCGCATAGGGTCCCAGCATTATGCTGAGAGATGGCCGTTTTGCGTGGATGTGACGCATATTTTCCCTCAAATTGATTTTTAGTGTTTGTTCCTTTGCTTGCGAAAAGAAAGAAAATACGTTTATTTGCGGTACATCATATGTACCGCAAATAAACGTATTTTTTTGCTTTCTATGTACATGGATAAAATAGCAGGGGGTGACTTGCACACTCAATAATGGGACCCCGAAAACTGTCACCAGCACATGGTGACGTAGTGACAAGGGGGCAACATGTCCTGAGTTGCTTGAGGAGTGGAGAGGCATTCCACGGCTTTCAGAACAATCCCAGAGCCCGAAAGATGGTAAAGATCCCTACGAGCACTTACTAGAATACTTCCTTCTTCCGAGCACGTTTTTATTATTATTTCCTTTATTTGATATATATATCTACATTAATTTACATTTTTAAATATTTTTATGAAGACAAAAAGATTCAAAAATATAAAAAAATAGTAGGCCACCAGTATCGACCAAGCTAGCGGTGGTCAGGGCTCCTGAGAGAGGAATCTCCTAACGATACGCGCCGTGTCCTGAAGTACCGCTTTCTAGGTCAAGCCCTTGATCCAGCTGACTAACGAGAGCCTCCTCAGGTGTTGGTTAAGGCCATTGGTCGTCACGACTATTGGCACAAAGACTGCTGTATCGACATCCCACATGTCGACGATAGATCGATCCCAATACAACGTGATATTACTATTTTCGAGAACTGGGTCGGGCACATACCTATAGTACGGTACTTCCGATTCCACAAGACTGTATTTCAGAGCAAGTTGCTGGTGGATAATCCTGGCTACAAGGTTGTGCCTATGCAAGTAGTCTCCGTTAGCCAGACGAGAACAGCCGGAAATAATGTGTCGGATAGATTCCCCATCAGGTGGCATGCCCGACAGATGTCAACCGTGCCGTCCTTCACAATATATTTCCGGTAGTTGTTCGACATCATAACTTCGTCCATGATCGCAAAGACAAAACCTTCGGTTTCCTCAAAGAGATAACCGAATCGCAACCAGGATACGGATGCTAACAGGTCTACATCGGGCCCATGTAAGGCCCGGTAAAAGCACCCGTGAAGCTCTTTGCTCTGCCATACCTCCCTGAGGTCATTAGTATCTAATACTTAGTTTGCGCCAGTTCCACAGTCCCTCCTCACTTTACATGCATGACGGCACATTTGTCCACACCAAATTCCATCCTGATGGCGCTACTAAAAGTTTCCGTTATCCATAAGTTGCAAATTGTTGGGGGCAAAGAATTATTATTATTAAAATTTGCAAATGATCGCATCGCCATCTTGGATTTACATTTTGACCTCACTATCGGCTTTAGCACCCTCGAAAACTATGAAAACGACACCCATGACGAAAAATTTAAAAAAAAACGATTTTCGTTTTTCTCTAGAATTCTTCGCTCCGCACTGGATTCAGAGAAACACTCTCGCCTTAAAAATAGTTGTTAGCTCCCTAGGCAAACAATCTACTATTTTATCCTAAAATGGAATTGTTCTGTTATTTTGTTCAATCACACTTTTGTAAACACAAAAAAAAAAACATGAAAGGAAAATAAAATATTAGTAATAAGCGGCGCCCCGCGGTTTCACATCTATAGAGATTCCCTCAGGAACCGTACATTATTCAGGCATAAATATAGGTTACTAGGGAATAATATTGCTTTCTATCAGTGAAAGATTTTTTGTAATAAAAAAAAAACAAGAAAGAAAAGAATAAAGAATCAAGAATTTTCGAAATTTTATTCTTTCTTTCTTTTAATCAGTTTGTATCTGCAGAGATTACTTTTAACAAAAATACAAACAATTACACTATAAAATTAAAGAAGTTTGGAAGACTACTCACCTCTCTCAATAGGGTCAGGTACCCTCGCGATAGTCTTAGTAGCGGTGGGATTACAAGACAGCTCATCACCACAAGGTTCAGGCGTCTTGGGCGGCGCCGCAGACAACGCTAACGTCACATACTGCGGCGATACCGACACTTCAGGGCTTCTTCGAGGTACCATCACTGTTAACTCAGGGCTTCGCCGTCCATCTTCATCAGAAATCTCCCTGACTGTGGTCAAGGGCTGGTGGGGAGGATCTTCTTCTAGAACTTCGGTGCTGTCGATTTCTTGTGGAGATGCGGGAGAGTCTAAAGACATATCGAAGAGTGTTTGTGATCCGTGCGGGGTGCGGGGATCACGCAAACGACGTCGTTCGTCGGGCGACGCGGCGAGAGGCGGAGGTGGCCGAGTGGCCCCGATCGCGATCGGCCTGGTCGGCGCCCTGCCGTAGTTCATCTCCACGTAGCCGTCGGGCGTGGCGGGCGCGGCGGGCGCGAGCCCCGCAGGCGGGCTGCGCGGGCGCGGCGTGGCGGGCGCCAGGCCCGCCAGCGGGCTGCGCGGGCGCGGCTCGCCGGGCCGCATCTCCACGTAGCCCGCGTTGCGAGGGGACATGTCCACGTACTCATCTACGTTGGTCTTAGGCCGAGGTTCTACGAAGCACGCCATCGGAGGGGTGCGTGACATCACCTGGGGAAAGAGTTACATTAAAATTATTAAAATTTTGTAATTTCTTGATTTTAAAAGAGTGTCCATGGAGTTTCTTTCCTTTTCTTCTCTATAAAGATCTACGTTTTGGAACAGTTTTCCTAGATCTTTGACTTTCTGACTAACTGACGACTCCTTGACAGTTTAAAAGCGTTTGTAGGTAATACGGGTTGGTATCTACAACTCTACGTCAAAGCTCGTATGTTGCGTTCGGAAAAGAGTTTGTAATGGTCTAAATTATTGATTTTGGAAGAAACAGGATAGGGGAAAGAGGTGAGATAGGAAACATTTTTATTCAAGCTCGAGATTATTCCGAGCTTGCTAATTAAAGAGTCAGCCACCAAAATCCAATTGTAGCGAAGTTAAAGCAAGTTTAGAATACGGATGTGAGTTGTCCGCCTAGGAAAACCGTAATAGACTACTCCATTGACAACTGTTTATAATGATCTAAACACAGCGACACTCACCCTATTAGCCGGCGAGTTATTCGAAAAGTCAATCTCCATGTGGTCCTCCGTGTTAGCCCTCGCGTGCGGGTGGCGGGGCGGGCGGGCCCGCGCGCCCACGCTGTAGGCGCGGTGCCGGCCCTCGGGCGGGGCCGTGCCCGCTGGCCGCGAGCCCACGCTGTAGGCGCGCGGCGGGCGACACTCCATGCCGATATGGGATGTGGCTGGCTCTAGCTGGTACTCACTGTGAGGGTACGAAAACGGTGAGCTTAAGAGCAACATTCATAGATGGCGCTTTAATATGCTGAGTAAAGTTAGCGTCTCATACAAATATGAAACTTATTTAAGCTAACAATAATCATATTTATAAGCAAAAGTGAGCAGGCGATTCATACGAATCTGATCTACGTTACGAATAAGGGTCATTATATTATTTCATATAAAACGCAAACATAGCAAAGTAAAGTCAAAGTGTGGCCCGTGAATGTTGCCCTAAAGTTGGAACAACACAGATGCAAAACAAATAAAAAAAGATGTAAAACGATCCAACTGTAAAACAGAATAGCCTAGCTAACGTTTATATCAGTTTTTTTCAAGCATTTTTAATCGACTTCCAAAAGGAGGAGGTTATCAATTCGTGTTCATTTTCATACATTTCTTTTTTCGTATGTCCGTCATATATAGATATAGATTTGTAAAATTATTTTTTTGTTTAAAAGGGAATACTTCCAAGATGGTCCCATTGTCATCAGATCAGGATCTGATGATGGGATCCTGGAGAAATCGAGGGAAATATTCAAATAACATAGGCATACCTATAGCGATTTGAGTGTTTTTTTTTAGTAAGTCGTACAGTTGCTCTCAGAAAGTACCATTTGGTGAAGTGAAACTGATGATGAAGACCAGAGAGCAGAGATGGTCACCGGAACTACTCAATAATAAGTATTTCACGGGTTGCGATTCGATTATTTGAATATGGTTGCCAAGCAATTTATGCTCGTCACAAACACTATGCATATGGAGAAGTAGAGCTGATAGTGAAGTAACAGGAGAACTCCTGAACGATTAACGGCCCTGCATCGGGGAAAGCAATATTTTGTAAAAGGTGATGAGTAGTTCATTAGGCTATTGTAATTTAGATAAATTACAAACTGATCCACTAAACAGCCATAAATAAAAACTTTTTTTACTACAAAAAAAAAAAAAACAAACGTCTTGCAACAAATCACTACAAAGTGCAACATAACTTAAATTTCGGAATTTAAGACACCGAAATTTAATTAATCGGTGTTTTTTTGGAAAAAAAAGTTTTTTTGCATAATTCAATCAATTTCAAAATTCACTGCCTATTTTTGACAAGAAACTACATATGACTCACCTAAACCTGGGGTCAGTGGAGGGGGTCCCGCTGCACAATGAGCCACTGGAGGCGGAGATGAGACCAGCCATGGGGTCATGTCCAGGCGCCATAGGTAAGTACCCCGCGCCCGCCTCACCCACTGATGATGTCCGTGAGTGAGCTACTGACCCGGCACCCACTAATGATGAACTGGAAATATTAACAAAATTAATAAATTACTGACTGCCTCGTTGGTCTAGTGGTCGCAAGCGCTACTGCTGAACATGAGGTCCTGGGTTCGATTCCCAGGTCAGGCAGTGTCATTGGGTTTTCTTTCTGGAATTTCTCAGTAGCAGCCCGGAGTCTGGAATTGTGCACGGTTGATGGCAATAGGCTCGCCCCCTATTACATGGGACTTAAAAATAACTGGCGTGTATAACCGCTTAATATTGCAGCTGCTTTCTGCCTTTAAGATTGAAATGTGACACAAATTAACTGACAACTTAATTTCAGGTTGTCTTGTGTAGTCAAAAGTAAAAAGAGTACCAACCTCATAAAATCTCTCGATATGTCGCAGCAGTCTGGTTCCTCGGGGATGCGCGGCGTTCGGTACCAGTCGGTCACCGCATCAGTCTCGTCACGTGACACCTCCAAACCTGTACAAATCAATATAAATTATTCTGGCTGGAGATGGGAAGGAGCTTCCGTGTTGGTTGGAACATAAAAACAAAAATTGTATTATTATATTCAAAACTACATTCTGATTAATGGCAGCAGGAATCATAATAAAATTTCATCTCTTTACAAACGTTTCGAAGAGACTAAGGTCAAGTTCACCAAGCTTTGTTATTTACTAAAGGTAATATTTAGTCTATCCTCTAAAACTTATTCAAATATTTTAATTATATCCGCCTTTCAGTCTAATTGATCTTTTGTAACGTTTTGGTCTTTTTAAACTATTTTAAGCTGATCTGGAGATGTAGAAACAGGCCACTGTCTCCAAAATACAGCAGCTAGAAGTAAGCTTCTTGTGCTCTTATTTATGTATTTTTCCAAATTAAATCAATATGTTAAAGTTACTTACCATCAATTTCAGGGTACCTCGGCGGTGCCCTATCCACTTCGAACGACGAGCTCGCGCGGGATGGCATACTAACGCAGCGGTTACGTAGCGTTTCCGCGTCTGTAGGCAAACGTCATTCATGCTTAGATATTAGTGTTGATGTAATGTCAACTTTTTGCTGTCGGTGTAAGGTTTAGCATGCTCTGTGTTCTGTTTTAGGGAAGTATAAAGTGTTGTAAGGTAAATTAATTTTATGTGAATGCAGTAGAGTTCAATTTAGTTTGAGGTTTGATTGGTATTTGAGACGGTTAAGATTTGTATTTTGTGGTTGTTATACTCCTTTAGAAGGAGATTTGTGACAGGCAGATGCAATACTGTGAAAAAGTTTGGGATTATGTAACATTCAATTTTTTACTTTATTTATATGTAATAAGGTCTAATTCTTCTCAATTATTTAATAAACCTGAGCTTTAGGAAAGTGCTTCTGTCTTCCGCCAAGCAACTAATACAGAGCGATAAGCGAATTGCAACTTAATGGGCACGTAATAAAGTCCAAATTTTGCCTGAAGTATTATTTAGGATAGGATATTGCGTTTGTAAATGCTGAGTGCATTATAATTGATTCGAATGATTTACAATCACATTTATTGCTACTTGTTTTTCAATCTTTGATTTATTTATGTACAAGAAAATAACTTGGGATTATGTACGTAAAAACGGATAATGTTACTTAGCATATTATGTTATTAAAATATGCAGGTAGTATTTTATTTTCAAACAAACGTTATTTTGTCAATATTTATTACAGTGTTAGATAACAATACCAAGAAGGTTGTTATTTATCAATTTACAAAAGATGATTTTGGAGTGCCAATAAATTCTACCCAAGCATTATTACTTTGTGAGTTTGGCCCTACCATGTTCACTTAAACTTGTTCTGTGTAAGGGTTTTAGTCTAGAAATATTTTCTACAGGGGAAAACATTCTACAAACCGACAATTTTGTTAATATCGATAATAAGAGCAAAGCATTAGAATATTGAAACAGAGACAGAGAATTCGTAAAAAAAAGTATAAAGGAAAAAAAGGTTAAATTAGCTATAAGAAAATTAAATGCATTTTAGGTCGATCATTATAAATAGGTACGATCATATTATAATGTATATAAAAATTAAATAAAATAGTATTGCCAAGAAGCAACTTATCCGTAGCAGTTTTCTTTGGAAATAAATCTTTTTTAAAGTAAAACATAGAAAAAAATATAATATTATCAGGAAACAGTGTAGGCATTTCATAATAGTTTCTTAGTATACTTACCTCATTACTGATTTAATAATAAATAATTTTATACAATAATTTTATACTTAAAATTACCATAACAACGACACAAGAAAGCAAACAAAGCCATGCACACACAAACAATTTGTCAGTCGTCTGTCTGTCAGCGTGCTCACACAACGCAACGAAAACATTCCAACACAAGAGAGTTGCCAGTTGACAAAACAGCATTGTCATCGGGCAACCAGAGACGAAACAAAACGAGGTTAGTAATGTGCAGTGCAATGTACGGTTAATATGGATATGCATGAGACTAGGGAGCGTCCATATTACACTAACGCCTTTCAGAATCATTTACCAATAATAATTTAATTTATAAAAAAACCTTTCATTCATTCAAAGATTAATAAAAAAAAACCTCATTCAAAAATTAAATATACATTATAAAAAACACAGAGAGGTATATCGAAACAAAAATAATTACGAAAAAACCATAAAGTCGTTATGAACGCCCCCAAAAAATACATACTCTTAGTATGAGCCGGCGACAGTTTATGTAACCGTGTTCCCGTACTCGCTCTGCGTGACCATTGCGTCTTCTTCGCCACTGCGTCCATTCCATTGATGGCTTTACACGACGAATGGGTCACCCCCTTCTCAACGAGCACACGATCTACCTCCTCCCCCGTCAAAGGCTCAGACCTCGTCCTTCCGTGACAGATCTTCAGCGGCTCTTGGAACAGAGGGTAGCCAGGCAACGACTCTGTCCGATGGTGTTTGATCACCCGTACTGGGTTGTCTGTTTTATCAGTTAGTGTGTTATTCTGGTTGTCGGCTGTGAAAGACAATGATAAGCGACACGTAAAACATATGGCACCCACTCCACCCGGTGCGGTTATGATGGTATGTGGTGTGAACGATGGCGGTTTAGCGGTCTATTTTTAATGAAATTTCTAACTTTTTTTACGATGGACGATGTTTTGCGTAAAAGAAAATTCTAGTATTTTTCTAAATTGATAGGTAACTCGCGAAATCTAGCAGCAATAATAATCTACTTAGCGCCATTGCCCCCATCTGGTTACAATGCTTTCCAAAGATGTGACATAATGTTTAAGTTTTTAATCCTTTTGAAGTACCGATTTATTCAAATGAATGAATAAATAACTCTCGCGCATCTAAGATTGAAACCCTATGCCACATCTTTACAAATGTCATCATGAAGAATGTTCAGAGTCCGGCAAAATTACAAATCCTACCTTAATTATTCCAGTAACAGACATTTATTACAAGAAGGGATAAAAATTACAACATTGAAAACAAATTATTAACTACACAATAAGTTATTATAAAGGATTATTAATTAATATCGTGAAATAAAAATTACAACCTTCAAATTCAGACCTACGTTTTAACAATTCAGACTAGTCAATTTAGTTAAGTCTAGTCACTAACTAAAACTTCAGGTTAGTCACTAACCACACGACAAAGAAAGAAAGAAGACATTAACAATTGCAACTATTTCTAACCTGCTTAAATTTTTCGTATCAAAATTTTGCCAGACCGTAATGTAAACTTACATTAATGAGTATGAAAGTACACACACACAACAAGGACCTTTTGGCGCTCAAATGACGTTGATACGGAGGCGCTGCTGGTAAGCATTGGTTGTGAAATGTATTAAAAAACAAGATGACGGTTTTAGTTCCGAATTTGACCGCGCGCCAAAAGATCCTTGTATATGATAATGTAGACGAAGACAACACGACATCGGTCCTATACCACCACGTCATGCGACAACAACCGTACATGATGCTCCGACGGTGTCATGCAAGCCAAATTAAACTTAATTTCAATTAACATGGATTTCCAAATCATGTTTTGAGATTTTCTGTCCACTATAGCGTAGTGTATGTTTCAAATCATATGTTCTGCTTTCTTTATGTTATCAGTAAGTAGTCGAAATCTGTATCTACAGACATTTTAACGTTTTAATTTAATGTATTGTAAGTAACCTCAATTTCAATAAATAGTTCTTGGAAAATGAAATAAAAGGATAAAGTCACACATCGTTTGATATCTTTAAACAGTCTAATCGATATCAATAAACACATTTCAATAAATCGTCTCAATTCGCTCAAGTGGACAGTTCCTTATTAGCGAAAGCTTATGAGTTTTACAGCATTTAGAACCTAACTCAACTGTATTAAGGTTCATATTAGTACGTCACGTTTAAAACTGTGTTATTAAACATTTGGTAAGCACATATTTCGTGCGATCGATATAATAAGCTATTTATATACGACCCCGTCCCTTTTAAAGCTCTTTTCATATACTTAATATTGTTAAATAAGGCATATTTTTAATTCATATTGGGTCAATAATTCCTAAGCTTAAAAGTCACAATAATACATGTAGAAAAGTACACTAAACTCTTATCAGCAGTTTTCTCATTTCATACCAGGTTCTTGCACAAAAGTGTTCGATTCTGGTTTTCCGAATCAACAAAATGTTCATTAAAATATTATTTGAATGCCTAATTTTAATTATTGACCCTAAAAGCTTATATTACATAATTAGTAGAGCGAAAATTAATTAGTTATACTCTTAATTCGAAAGCGGGGCAAGCGGCTGGTTAATGGTAGCCACACACTCGTAACGATTTACTTGCGCAAGTAAATCGTTACGAGTGTGGCTAGCATAAGTGTAGTTTCAACACAATGATAGTCGAATGTTAGACACAGAACTCAGAACGAAGAGATCTATGGTCAATTAAAAAACAGGTATCACCCAACAGTGAATAATTACTCTGAAAGTAGAATTTACTTTGAATATTAATTATACTTTTTATGGAAAGGTAAATAGCAAATGTGAAAAAGTTGCACAAAACAAAGATCGATCACAGAAGTCACACAAAATGTGAGTATGTGATGAAATGTTTGGAAAACAAGAACCTTATGCCTGTTTTCACTCACACTGTGTGACACATAAATGAACGCCTAAATAAAAGCGCATATTTGGATTTCCATAGCGCGGCTTAGCGCCGAGAATGCCCTAGAGTTGGAAAATCCAAAAGTGCAATAATATTTAGGCGTTTCCTAGTGTCAGTTAAAACGGGCATTAATAGGTACAGTTGATAAAGTGACACACTTCACTTCACAACTTTTTACAAGAGAAAGTAAAAGAGTTGAAAGAACAACAATACAACAAAAAAATCAGTAAGCTAAAGTTTGTAACTATCATTCAACTATCAGTAAATCAAAAGCCACACATTTCCAGTCTCGACGATCCTAACGCCAAACTGACTATGTCAAGGACTCATTCATGCTACTGGAGGACCTCATATTTAGAAAGTACTGGTTTCACTTATTCGGCTAGTTTTACAGGCAGTAACTACAAGTTGTAATGTGAACACGACAGAGGAAGAAGAAACGTACACTCAAGCTATAGAGCCAGAAGTAGAACTACAAATCCTTTTTTTTCTTTGTAATTTTTTAAATTTATTGTAACCCTTAAAAATATGTCTGCTATCGATTGATTGAAGGAAATATGTATCTAACATAACATAACATCACGGATTTTTCCACCGAAGGTTTGGGCAGAGGTATACCTATAGTAGGTCCAACCACGTTTCGCCATTTATTATAGTCCCATGTAATAGGGGGCGAGCCTACTGCCATAAACCGGGCATAAATCCAGACTCCGAGCTGAGGAAATCCAGGTGGTAAAACCCAATAACACTGCCTGATCCGGGAATCGAACCCAGGACCTTATGCTCAGCAGTAGCGCTTGCGACCACTTGACCAACGACGCCGTCTGGGTACTGAAATTCGTGAAGATAAACTGACTGTAGAATTGCATTTCAATCTTTCACAACTTATCTATAATAATAATATTGTAAATTCGGAAATAACTTACGTCTGTCTGTCATGCGGATAGACTATGACCTGGGTTAGGACACACGATGCTTTTATCCCGGTAGTCCAATCCCGTGGGATAATTTCCTCCATAACTATTACATATTGTTGTATTAAGGGTGAAAATGAAATGACAACATCTTACAATTCTTACACCAGACTTGCTTTACCAATATTACTAACAACAAAAGCAACATTCATGAAACCAGTATAATATCTGTATACAAGGTGCCCCAGTAACAGTACAGTGGTACAGTATATACAGGGTGTGTACCGTTGAGCAGCGGCGGCAGCGATTCGTCGATGGAGTAGGTAGCACTGGCGCACACGCACTGCCTAATGCACGACCCAACGCACAGGCCCTTCTCTGCAAGAGACCATCGCTGCCTGGTTAGCCCTTACATCCTTACCAATAGAGTTCGTTTTCCGATAACTCGTCTTTTTTACGTGTGATAGTTTTTTTTTGACCTTATATTGACTGAAATGTCTTCTAACTCAACATATAATTTGGTTTCATATCACAAGTAAACATAAATGTTCCATACTCCTTTCGAAAATAATGAATACAAAATATGATATTAATTACTTATATCCAATTTAATTGATTCTTTTGATGTAAGGGCTCTATTTCTGTTATCTTCACATTTTACACAAAATTTTACTGACACAATTATTGACGTTGAACAAAATGTTAGTCACTGCTCACTACAAGAGATCTAAACTAAAACAAGCATCTAAGTTCTACAGGTGACATGAATGCAAAAGCAAAAAGATACTAATCTACATGTTCTAATGCTCTGTCAAAGGAAAGTAGCCCATAAGACGATCATGATACGAACTAATGTGGACTAACTAAATGAGTTACGAAATACATGTCCATTTATCTAGTTTGTGTACGGAGCGATTTTTAAAACCAGCGATGCAAGTAAAAAAACGTCATAAATTGAATTTAAAAAAATTCGACGTTTAGTGATTGTAACGTAATGCCAAAATCTGCGCGTTTAAAATGCTTACAATCCTACTTACTGATAAGTACGTAGGTACGTTTTACGCGTTGCAAAATTCTAACCGCATCGCGTTTTTGAGTTTTCGCCTTTAGAACTCAAAATTGTTAACTTGGGTCTTGACATAATTATTCAACCGATAAAGTGCATCGCACATTTACGCGGGCCACGCCGCCTTGCAAAATCCTCCTGTATCCCTTTCGCACATTTTGTATGAACTATTGCACACTACAGGCGAGCCGCTTTATATTGAAATGAGTGGTGCTGCGGCTGCAATGTGCCAGCCATTTTTTGACAGTTTTTAAATATTGAGGGTATTTAAAAACTGTCAAAATATGGCTGCTTTCGCTCCGTACACAAACCCCCATCCCTCTACAACTGCCACCGACTTACCATTGGTCAGTCCGGCGCGACCGGCCCGTCCGTCCGAATACGACTGCCGTCGGGCCGGTAGCGCGTTGTCGCCGGACTTCGGGAGGACGATGTGGTCGCGCTCGTTCTCTGTCTCTTTCGCACAATCGCGCATCGCACTGGAAGGCGGGAAGATGAGTTGTGATATAAATGTTGGTAATGGGATTGACTATGCATGTGTCAATAAATTGTTGGTAAGAAAAGCCCTTTTTTTAATAGCTTGTTTTACTTTATTTATCGCCATCTTAATATTCAGCCAGTAAACAACATTTTGTTGGTGAACTATGGATGCCACAAGGGACACTCAAAAAGGATGTTGCCATAATGACCGGACTTTATCATATGCTTTTTCCCAACATGTCGGGGAGGGCTTCCAATCTAACCGGATGCATAATAACTGGACTTGGCTCACAACATTGACAATTTCACTTTGTTGTTATTAGCAGATAGGAGGACACTGCAGTGCATCTTGCTTGAATCCTTACCTTTTACAGCATCCACAACTGGGAAGGGCTGATGTCTTCGTCAGTTGCCAGTTCCATGTGGCTTATTTCATATTACATTACTAAAGCACTGTTTTGGTCATGTCTAACTCTACACAGAGCTCTCTCAAATACTGCTCTATATGGAATAGGGATGATGACTAAAAAACTGTTTTTTGTCCGTAATGTAGATTATGAAAAAAATAACGTACACGTATTTTTTCTTTTTTTACGTTATCAAAATATTATGGCGATACATTGAGTTATAATGTGCCATGACGTCACTTGTATGTAGATTTTATACATACTTGTGACGTATCAACCCCCACTCCCCAACTTTAATGCGTTGTATCTGAGTTATTTTTTATTTATATGATAAAGCAAAAAATACGTGTCTAATATTTTTTTAATATCTGACTGACGGACTAAATAGAATTTCTTTTTTTTGACTCCGGCATCATCCCTATTCTATAGAAGGGGCTCAAGTCCAGCGGTGGACAGAAAAAGGGCTGAAATGGTGATGTCATTGTTGATTATCAATCGGCATACTGGTAAATAGTAGAGTGCATGCTCTGCGCGATGTTGGAGTCATCGGTGTGCATCCACAGCTCTCCCGCACCGGTCGTGGTCTGCCGCCCCACCTCCATGTAGAAGAAACGCTCGGAATCGCCACATCTGGAACATATGGAGCGGGTTCAATATCGCTAAACAGTTTGACTTGATATCATAGTACTGGTAAATGGATTAAGCAATAATGAACTTTAACACCTTTATTTTAAGATGAAATATTTATAATCAATTTTCTTCACTCTAGGCTCTGCATTCTGCAATCTTAGTGTACTATCGAAGAAGTTCATATCTATACACCATAAGAACTATTTCTGCTTACAGCGCTCGGCCGCTATAGAACCGGGGCGGTAACAGATGTGGTCATCGTGTTCACGGGATGTTGTTTGTTTTCAAACTGCTTAGATATGAAGTTCTTCGATAGTACCTATTACAGTAAATCTGGCTGGTTGGTACCCTGAAGGAAGGCAGAGGATTGTTCTTGTACACCTAAAGATTATTAGGGGTGGTTAACTTTTTCTATTGTGATAGGTATTTACGTCTTTTCAGGTTTAGGCATTAGCCATTGATCAGAATTCAGAAAGAATTCCAACATGGGTTACAAACTAAATATCTCAGTTACCTAGAGCAGTGGGGGACAGCGGTAACGGCCCGAGTTACGAACCCAGGCATTCGCTTTAAATTGTATAAATAATTTCATCACCGCTGCTCTCAAAGCGGTGAAGGAAAACATCGTGAGGAAACTGGCATATCCTAGATTTAAAATTCAAAGATATCTGACGCCTACCACCCCGCACTGGGCCCGCGTGGTAGACTACAGCCCACTCGCTCTCGAAGTGAGGAGGCCTCTGTCCCAGTAGTGGGGACATGGCTGATTAATTAACACAAACTAAAAAAAAACTTAAGCAACAATACTTGGATTGCGAGTGACCCCTTCGTTTCTTCATAAATTCAGGAAACGAGAATTAAACACACGCAGTTATCATTCTATTTATGCAGGTTTTACCTTGTGAGAAAATGAATACATTCAAAACAGAACGCACGGTGGTGCAGTTCCGAGAAAACGAACGTCATCTGTTACACAAATAAAACAAGGATTTGAAAACAATTACTCATCATTCTGAGAAAAATGCATATTATTGAACTATTTAAGTGGTTTTTGTGAATCTGAGTTCTGTAAATAAATTGACTTTGATCTCGTTTAAGGCTTCGGCTTGGATCTAGCGGGGGCGGAAGCGGAGACATGATCGGTGTTGAATATTCGACCAAACGGACGTTTTGGGACGTCATGCTATAGCCCCAGTTGTCCAAGCTGCTAATTTTGTCACGCTGGTGCATGTCTCAAGTTTCAGCCTTAAGTTCCATTTCGTTGTTCATCAAAAATAATACGTAAGAATGCTTGTTAATTAAAAAAAAAAAATGCTGGGTAATATTCATGTTTTTATTGTATTTTGATATCTAACAGTCTTCATCGGAATGCCGTGACCGTACTTCGGGAGAAATGCTCAATTAAGAAAATCCACCTGCTTATATTTTAATTGTTATTTGAAGTGCATACAATGTGCAATAGGTATAATCAAAGCTTACATTGATGTTATCAATCAGCAACGGACGCAATCACCCGCGACTAACCACTGAACTATCGTCACCAATCGTCACTAACTATGAGTAAACAATTATCACTTTATTACCGTTATCATTTCAACGTTGGGGGTTTACACGGTAATCCTCAATAAACAAATAAGGACAAAATAGTAAAAAACATTTTTTTCCTTAATGAGATTTAGCTCGCACCTGTTTTGTACTTTTGCAGAAGTGTGCGATAATAATGCTCACGCTGGAAAATAAAAATAGGTAAAACTGGGCTTGTCCTCAAGATAGGGATATATTATATAGTTAGGGATCGCACCATGCCTGTAATACCAATTTCAATACCATAGCATCTTCGGAATAGGTTCTTCTTATATCGTGATAGGTGAAACCGCGGGGCGCAGCTATTATAGTACCACTATGATAGCATAAGTCACGTATGTAGTTAGTGTGTTAGCGTTAGTTAGTGTAAGTCGTGGTTTCACCAGCATAAGTCTCAATCCCGTGGGAATACGGAAATAAAAAGTGCCAAAATTAATCCAAATCCGTTCAGCCGTTTTAGCGTGAAAGAGTAACAAACAAACATACAAAAAAAAAACATTTCTCTATAAGGCGACGGCGGTAATTGTTCTAACGTAAAGTATTCTTAGAAATTGGTTTATTAGAGTCGCGTCGCGTCGCGCCCATCTGCGAAAGCCTTTATAATATTAGTTTAGAAAATAACTAGAGTATTAGCCCCTTATCATGCATGAGGCTGTGGGTTCAAATCCAGGCAAGGACCGATGACATTCAACTTATAATAACTTTTTTTAACTTGGTAATCACTGACATCGGCGAAGGGAAATATCGACCCTAAGACAAAATCGCCAACCCGTCTTGAGCAAGCGAGAAGATCAAAGCTCGTGCCTTCTCTGTATGAGAAGAGGGCTTTACCCTGAAGTGGCAATAATAGGCTGGTATTATTATAATATTAGTTCAGGCCGTAGTAAAAAAAAATGCCAGTCAGCAAGCGAGTGCAGCTGACAAGCACATAGTACCCTCACTTGTGGAGGCAATAATATTAGTGACCGGGCGACTGGAATGTGTTGTATTACTTTTACTTTTCGCAGAAAATGTTGAAGGACAATCTCCGAAATACCAACTTGGCATAAATTCTCAATACTTTTTAATATCGTGTATTATCCCGTTCCGATAGCTACTCGGGTATTTTCCCCTCGTTTAAGGATAAAACCGCAACGCTACTGAATATTAAAAATATGTAAAATTCCCAGAACAAGTGTTAAGCACTGAAAAGTAAGATTAGTAAAAAAAATAATTTCAAACTATAAGTAATACCTACATTATACCTTAGTTAGATAAAAGTTAGATTATCTACGTAATTGGGTAACTAATATTATTTAATGACGAGGAAATATGACGGAAAAACTTGTTTTGATGGTATGTTCTAGAAGATACTAGAAGGATCGAAACTAGAAACTTCAAGTTAATAAATACGCAACGCCCTGGTTGAACGCTCAAACATGTCCTTGAAGCGAGGATGCTAACTTGGTCAAGTTCAATGCTACTAGGAGCTACGCGTGTCTGTTTTCCGATAAACGGAGTCAAAAGCAACTGACTCCCAACTTTCCCGGAGACAAAGCTGGAATGTCTCACCTGCATGTAATTACAATACTCCAAAACTTTAAAATGTGAAAAGACGCTGTATGGCAGAAATAGCCATGCAGCAACCTCGTACGGTTGCCAAGCTTGAAGATTTTTTCGAATGCCTATTAACTATCCTTTTTACTTTCTCACTCTAACTTACGGAAATATTTGTTTGGTACCGGTACAGTACCGATGAGTAATATAATACCAATAATACCGGTACCGGTATCACAACAAGGCCAATGGTTAAATGGTACCAGCATAGACGTACTTATAAAAAAGGTACCAGTTTCCAAAAAAATGCCGGTATTTCAAGCCCTGCTTTTTTATTTTTTTCGTGTGGTTAGTGACTAACGTGGTATCGGAGTTTTAAAGCCGCGTCCATGGGCCGCTGACTTGGCTTCTCATGCCGTCGAGAAATATTTCTGGCATGCCGGTTTCCTCACGATGTTTTCCTTCACTGTTTTTGAAGCAAGTGATAATTATACAATACGCACATAAATCCGAAAACTCAGAGGTGCGTGCCTTGGTTTCGAACTCGAGACCTATACTATGACTTGGCGTCCGACGATCACACCACTAGGCTATCACTGCTAAGCCCTGCTTACAACTACTGAATAAGTATGTGTATGCAGGCATAATGAGTTTTAAATAAAATTCGTATTTGTAGAGCGTCGTCTATCACTCACACGCGTCTGACATTTAAAGCTCGGATGGGCCCTTCTAAGTTAGGTCTACCAACCTCCGAATGTTCTTCAAGGAGTACTCAACGCGCTCCAGCAGCCCCAGATCGCTGATGACGTTGTTGTGACTCTTGATCTTGACCAGAGTCAGCGTCTTGTCGGTGAGACACAGGTTGTACAGACCCTGGATGTTCTTCGTCGCACCCAGGCCTTTCTTCTGCACATTCACTTGCCACACGTGTTCTGAAAAAGTAGTAAGAGTCGTTTGTTTATCACTCGGCCGGAAATAGTAATCGATTGCCTGGGATGGGAATGGGGCACAAAGTGGGTCCATAAGAAAATCTGTGGGTGCGGGGGACTGTAAGAGGGGAGTTGTCTGTGGGCTGTAAGCTCACACACCATCAACGTCTGACAAGCGCAACTTTTCATCACGACATAGATTATACTGGAGTAGTTCAGCTTGTGCCAAAACGGAAGGAGATCAATCATGAAATAATCTTTTAGCAGACTTATTGGTGGAGGATGCCCGTGGTCGCAAACCGCGGCTCGCGAGCCGCATGCGGCTCTATGGCCTATAGAGTGTGGCTCTGTACAAATGTCAATGAGTGCGAGCGTAGATACGCGCGAGGGTCGGAGTTCCGGTTATTAAACAAGATATCAAGTTTTATTCAAAATTTAAACTATATTCCAAAGATTTATTTCTAAAGTATTTTCACGAAAAACTAACAGGACAAAATCGGTACAGTAAATGTATCGATTTCGAAAATTAATCATTTGAAAATTTTCCAAGGTTAACTAGTAAATGAGTAAGATGCCTTCATCATATTATTATCAGCCGATATGATGACGATGATGAAGGCCTCCTACTTCTTAGTAAGTTAATTTTAGGAAGCGTTGTAGAAGTGAAAGAGGATGGGAGTTTTAAGGATTAAGAAAAGTGTATTGAGACAGTTTGGACACACGGAAAGGATTGTCTCTCATAAGAAATCTTAGTCGTTCTAGTATTGATATTTGGCTCTAATGACTGCCGACCACTGCCCTAAGCCACCTTAGCGAGCCCTATTCGACAAAAGTCGATCCTCTGTCTTTCATTTTCAGATGAACCAAGTTTCGTAGGCACTAGGTCAGGGTACATTGGAAGCACTTGCCACTAAATAGGTAGGTATCTACTGTGAACCCACAAACACATTTATCTTATAAGTAGGCAGCATGAAGTGGCCACATGCAAACATTATTTATTATTTACCTATAAATAACACGGGAAAAATTACAAACTTGGAAAACACGGCGTTTCAAAATAAAATTAATGAAATTATTTTTTTCTCTATTTTGTTTACTTCACTCTGCCTACCTATTGTTTATTTGTAGGCATGTAAAAATATTGTTTTTGTTCCTAGCTTCTGCGATTTCGTTCGCCTGGAATTCTTACGTAAGACACCACATAATGACTAAAAATAACTGCCGCATGTTTTTTAAACTTCCCTTTAGAGGTACCTACTACGTTTTTAGTTTTGGTCTCAGCAATCAAAATATACAGTCAGGAATGGTGACAAGCGACCGCGACGTACAGTTGTCTGTGTGAGAAGCAGCTCGTCCTAAGGTCGACAACCGCAGCCTTCAGTAGCAATTTCTCATTGCTTGCGAAGTTTTTAATGAATTAATGAACGCCTGCGTTCTTGCATATCTACCCAATGGCACAACACTGATACATTCTTATAGATTATTCCTAGCGAACGGCTATCACTTTTTTTACTAACATAGGAATTCAGAGTTAACTCACAATCATCTATGGTCACAATAAAAATAAATATCTATATATATATATTATAACCATTATGGATACACATTCGCAACACATGTATTTTACCTGAATAGGTACCTTAAAAGGTAAGAAAGGCTTACGCGCGAATGACGCAATAATCTTTATTACAGAATTTATTATCTAAAATTAAAAGTAAAATATCATAACAAAAAAAAAACAACCGACTTCGACCGAAAAAAGTGTTTATTTTCAACCGACTTCAAAAAGGAGGAGGTTCTCAATTCGGTTGTATGTTTTTTTTTTTTTTTTACTCCGCCAATTATGAATTGATTTTGATGATTCTTTTTTTGTTTGGTAGGGCATACTTCAGAAATGGTCCCATATAAATTTGGTCAAGATCTGATGAGGGGTTTTTGAGTTAGCTTCAATAATACGTATTTTTCCCATCTAGTATACGAGTATGTGGACGATACTCTAATAGTTCCTGTCACTGTAATTTACATAGCCTGCTGCAGGTGATGGGTATTCAAATTTTTGTGGGGGTTTTGTGTAGGTACCACAACTAAAAAGTGAAAAATAAAAACTTTTTCACAAAAAATAAAACCGACTTCCAAAAAAAAAACACTACAAAGTGAAAAATAACTTTGATTTCGGAAGTCGGTGAAAAAAAAAATAACCCCAAAGACACCGACTTCCGAAATCAAAGTTATTTTTCACTTTGTAGTGTTTTTTTTTGGAAGTCGGTTTTATTTTTTGTGAAAAAGTTTTTTCACTTTTCAGTTGTGGTACTTATCCCATACAAATTCGAATATCATTAAATAACATACATTAAAAAAAAAAAAACATCCGAATTGATAACCTCCTCCTTTTTTAAGTCGGTTTATAATAGTTCACATAGTTGAGCTAACAACATCATACCAACATAGTTAAGTAATTGCTTATTAGCAAGAAACTTACGGAAACAAAGATCTAAACATCTGAAGTATTCGGACAAAAACAGCTCTGATACCTCGCAGAATATTCCCAAGCGCGCCAATCTAGATATAACTATACAATGCCTAGGTCATTAGCGTTCAGCTGTGACCTAATGACCTACAAAGTTGATTTAGAATTATTCATCATCGTGTTTTCATAGTTCTGGAGACCAATTATACCTTTGTTGCGAACGGAAATATTATCGGCATTATCAACGAATTTCAATAAATTTCGAATGTTCTCTAGGGCAATTTCTGCGAAGGCGAAAGGCTTATTGAAAGAGGAGCCAGCTCTGAAGAACTGACACCCTTATTAGTAATCCCTAGATTATAGGGCTTAGAATCTAGGGAATCAGAGGCCAGCTTTCATTAGGTTTTTAAGAGGCTTCTAGGTTTTTAGGAGACCTAGAAGCCTCTTAAAAACCTCGTTGGAGGAACTCGTGGCTAAGTAATAACTGCCGCACGGGTTGATCCATCAGGTTAAGCTACGCTTGCCGGGGTTGGTCTGTGGATGGGTGACCATCTTTACATACCGAGACTCCTCCGTGCCTCGGAAAGCACGTTAATAGTTAGTTAGGTAGTTAATGGATCTTTGACAGTCGTTACGGGTTGTCAGAAGACCGAAAGTAAGACAACCAGTCTTACCAAGGGGTAGTATTACCCAGTTACTGGGTTGTGGAGGTCAGATAGGCAGTCGCTTCATGTAAAATACCGGTATTCAACTGCATCCGGTTAGACTGGAAGCCGACCCCAATATAGTTGGGAAAAGGCTGGGCAGATTGAGGTTTTTAGGAGACCCTTCTGGGTTAATCTTAATCTCAACAAGCTACCCTACCGGATCCATTCCAGAAGTATTCATAAGTATGGAAAGTGCCCAACATGCGAAGATTCGAACAGGCAGCTTGAGTGCGTCAAGCCTATAAAAATCGTCGGCACCTACCCAATGCCGAGTGATTGAGTTATCTACGTTATAGCTTTGGTACTATGGTTTATATATTGTGATAAGTTTTACCATCAACGACAACTGACAGTTGTAGTCGCGACGTTATATAAACGTAATGTTAGAAAGAACGGTACACTTTAATTAGTTTAATTAGCTACTGAATAAGGTGATTCGCAGATAAACAGTTCTTATGACGCAACTGTTGTTGTTATTGCGCTTCTGTTTACGCGACCTAGAACGGTATGAATATATTGGGAGGTTTTCCTTCTAGAAAGGTGATAAACACATCAAACAAATATGAACTTAGGGTTGATACCTTTAGCCCCAGGTTTGAAAAAGCGGGCTTTTGGGACGGGTCTCGATCCGCTAAGCTATGGGCAGGTGCAGGAAGGAAACGGGAGCAAAAATGAATCCCGTCGTCATAGCTTGCGGAATCGGAGTTTAAGTTCGTATACTGTGATGGAATAACAACCTGAGGACTTCACCATTTAAAAAGTAAGTTCAAAAACTAAAACCATACTACTGAAAAATCAAGCTCTAAGAAGTATGGAAACAAGAAAATATTTCAGACAGAAATCAAGACATAGGTACAAAAATGGTCAAGGTAAAGCCGTGGTCGCACGCCTGTACACCTACAAAATTATAATGGCTAGCGACGACGGCTTTACCTTGACCAGTTTTGTAGGTACCTATCTACCTTTGTCTTGATTTCTGTCCTAAAATCATAATTTCTATTTATATTTTAAATATTCTATTATATAAATCTTCTCTCTTTTTATTATTTTTACCTGTATAGTATATATGTTTCAGTTTAGTTTTATTTTTTATATTTAACCATAGATACTCTCTATTCAATGTATGTAGGTAATTTATTAAATATCGCACGCCGTTCGTGTTTGTTTAACTTTTTATATTATGTGGAAAATGTTGTTGGTTATACATTTATACCTACTCCCATTTTAGTTTTAAGTTCTAACCATAATATCGTAATGTGTAACCGTTTATTTACCCGAATAAAAAAAATAAGAAAACTGTCAAAAATATTTTCATATGTCATACCTACCTACCTAGTGTGATTATTCAGTAGTCGAGTTTTAGTTTTTGAACTTACTTTTTATTTAAATTGTTTTGGGGTTATAATTTCGCAATAAAGTATTTACAGAGCCGCATTTTTTTTTTGTTTATGTTTTAATGTATAATAGGTTATAGGTTATTAATTTTACAGAGGCGCCGTACGTAGCACAGTCTCACTTTTGCTTGTTTTTAACAATTTCAACATATTTATTTACTTAGACACTATTATATTTATAAACGATTTGTTAATGACATTATGTTCTCTAGAGGACGCCATATTGAATTATTATTTAATGTAGCGTCACATAGCCTATAACCAGCGGACGATCAAGACGCTTCCAACGACAGCTCATTTGTCAAATTATGACCAGTAGTTTAGAAGTTATGAGATAACAGATGAACATACAAGCAAACTGGTCAAAATCATAACCCTCTTTTTTGCTTCGCTGAACTCGGGGTAAAAACAAAGGCTAAAGGACGGTTTTTTTTAAATCTAAGTAAAACCAGGTTAAGTTGACTGTACTGTTATGAAAACATTAACGACAGTAGATATCAGCCTACCCTCTCTAGAATCAAAAGCGTAACAGTAAGTTATGTTTGATAAGATAACAATGTAGGTATCAGCTGATTGTCCTTGTGCACGGACTGTTGAAGGAAATTATTTGTTATTGTAGTTCATTATCATCATATCAACGCATGAACGTTACAAACATTTATTATGGGCCTTCTCCATAACTGTTTGAAGTAAGTATCAATATATCTATACTTCATACAAGATAGCTTGATCTCTGCGACAACTGTCAGTAAAATTACGCCTATGAAGTCCTGAATTTCATAATAGTACAGACAGTAACTGTCAATGTCATACTTTATGGGTATGACGACATAATGAATGAATTCCTCCTTAGGAATGTCAGTTTGACATTATGTCGCAGAGATCAAGCTATCTTTTATATACAAAATTAGTGACATTAGTCACTAATTTAAAATAGAAAAATTTTGCATTTAAAAGTAATCTAAAACAATACACATCTAAATTAAATTAAATTTCAGTCTACGACTTATACTTTTTTTTAAAATTTGTATTTTAATGTAAAATTTGGGTCTTTTTTAAATAAAACTTTAAAAACGAATTTTAAAAAATCCACAAGTCATGAGAGGTGTTTAGGGGTCTGAAAGGATAGCAGATGATCCCTTCAGTCGACCATTTCAATTTGGCACACGATGCACCAAACACCCTGTATATCTATAACCTATTCATTGAGACCATTCCGATGACCCCAAACACGATACTAGTGCTGTTAGTTGGTAAGGAAGTTAGGAATCCTACAAATTCCAGGTGATGCTGCAGCCGCAGTTCAAGGTTACTATGTTCTTCTAATATCATTGAAGTAACAGAATACCAAATTTCAAATCGATCAGACCTGTGGAAGACGCTCACATCCATTCACCAAATAGAAAAGTGCTGATAATCTTCAAACGGCTGAACCAATTTTGATAAAAAAAAACATGTCTAAGAACCATCGCTAGAAAACCTGCTTACAAATAATAAAAAAAACAGCATTCAAATCGGTTCAACCGTTTAAGAGCTACGGTGCCTCAGACAGACACACATAGCGGTCAAACTTATAACATGCCTCTTTTTGCGTCGGGGGTGAAACATCAGGAAAGACGAAGTAAAGCGATATAGGTAGGAACTGTTCGCGCTTCTACGCATCAATTCGCAGCAAAGGTCATCGGATGCGTAATGCGTCAACGGAACTCCGTGCAGAAATACAAAGCAACAGTTTGTTTACATGAGTGAATGAACAACGTAAGACCAAGGCCTATGTTCTGCTGACATTGTGTTATTATAGAACTGAACAATATTGTACTGGCCTTGATCGACATCGTGTACATTTCAGCCGAAAGACTGCTGGACAGGCCTCCAACAGGGATTGCTACAGCGAACGGAACTGCTTAGCCGTGGATTTCCGTGACCTTCTCCAGGTCGTGGGTCCATCTTGTGGAGGCCTATATATCCACATTGCTCTTTTTGAACGAACTTTACTACTACTTTAGCTTGAGCTAAACTCGACTCAATTAAAGATAGTTTGGCAACCAAAACATTACAATAAGGCGAAAGGTCAACTCTATTCCTATTCCAATCCCATGATCCATTTATTAATATTCAAACGAAAAACATGACGTCTATGTCTTCAATTGAAACGGCAAACTTATCATATAGGTACATTAGGTACTACACGTTGCTATGTTTGCAGTTCACGTGCCACGACCAGTAAACACAATCGTTTACGGACATCACAATAAACAATACAATATTAATCATTGCAGTAGTAAACACACAAATTAGTTAGCAAACAAATATGAGATCACGCGCTGACCTATGAGTGGTCATCAGTTTGTGATTGCGTGTTCTTACAAATTAAAATTTGGTCTTTGAATTGGCGAACAGGCAATTTTGGATGAAGGTTTCCTAAAAACCCCTATTTCTACAATAGCAGGCCCTCTCCACGACTGTGTGTCCACCAAAGAGATTGCATGCAGTTAGATTGCATCCCAAGATATTATTTACAGCGCCCATGGAAAGAGTTCCCGTGATGGAGTATTATTTAAAGCGTAGGTAGGTACACAGAGTTGGGAATTTGGGACGTACTTGTTGTGAGATATGCTGCTTCCGATAATTACATTCCTAATTAAAAAGTCAAATCTAGTCGTCTTTTACATCCGAAGAATTGTTCGCATATTCCAATAAATTCCAAGAGTTAGTATCGGTTACTACTATCGGACTAGCTAGACTATGATCCCATGGTGCTTACTTATCGAAACCGTAACCGGCGCCACGCATCAGTGTCTTGAACAGCTGGGTTTTTCTTATGGTGTGGTCAGGGCGTAAACCCCGGTCAAAAACTCATACGTTTGATCTACTTTAGGCCAAGACTACACCAAGCGTAGATATAATGGCCCGGTCGATGTTCTAGAGTAGACGGAATCATGAATTCATGATACAGGTTTGTAAGTGTATTGATGATACAGGTGTGGAAGCCGAACTGTACTGGTTCTTGAGTAGTCCAACCGAAAAAACTTGACGTCAACGAAAGAAATGACTTCGCCTCCCCTACTAAGGTAGTGACGATTAAAAATCGAGTATTGGGGCGAGATTCGAGAGACCTGTGGACAGTGGTAGGCTGAGTTGATTGATCGCTTCATACGATCGAGTAACCGTGAGGCCCCGAGGCTAGACCGCCTGCTACGTCACAAGTGCAAAAACCGTAAAAATAACACAACACATCGGACGAACCGCGTCAATGTAGTCTGTTAAAATACTAATAAAAAAAAAAACCCGTAACGTAAACGTAGACCAACTAATGACTAATCATGACAGAATGATAATGATATCAGCATTTTTAAGTAACCTCGAACAGCGCAAAATGACACTAAGCCACTCACAATTCGATCTAAAAATCAAAACAACGGGTGACCCTAACAACCCTACAATCGTAAAGTGTGAAAAGGGCCGTCACTCACTTCCGACGAGCTCGTATTAAGATTAATTATTGTATCGTATGTTTACCCACAGCATCACAATATTGCCGGGGTCAACGACACCGGTTCTTACGTACGCGCCTAAATTTCCATAGTACATGATCGTGCTTTGGCCTTTTTATGGCATATTCGCAGTCATTATTGTCTGATGCGAAGGTATTAGGATTTTATTTGAATGTTTGTTTATTGTCTAGCTAGCGGCGCCCGCGGCTGCGCCCTTGTGCCCTGCTTTTCCGTTAAGACGCAATAGACTGCGTATTACGTTTCCTACGCAGTTCTGTCGTTCATATACGAGTTTATAGATTCTGTTTCGCTTTTAGGGCGCTAGAATCAATGTTTAATGATTATTACTTTACCGTTTAGTACCTACATGCTTCAGTATTTGGCCGAGGAAAACAACTATTACTTTTAAAAACTCATTCATGAACAGTCTAAAAAGAAAAGTCAAGGTTTCCTAGAACCGTTACGGTACAGATTAATTAGAAAAAGTATCTAGAACTCACAGTCTATCCTATGATGCTGCTTTACTTATTTTCAGTGCATAGAGTCCAGTTAGGTAGTAAGTAGTAATTGAAACTAGAAGACATAAACTGAGAACATCTGAATTACTTTAGTGTGATCATAATCATCAGTTCAACACTACAATAAACCTTGATAAAATGAAATGTTGTAATAACAACATAATTTTGATATAATTATACTACTTTCCAGCTGTTTTCAAATCCAATACAAAAGATTGCCAGGACAGGAGTAACTTCATAAGCAGGACATTAAATAATGAAAATTCTCCGTGTGAACACAAATATTCTGGTGTCCAATACACAAGAATATTTGTATTCACTTCGAGAATTTTAATTAAAATCTTGTGATTATATTAAAGCTCATAGCTGTTGAATTAAGTTAATCAGGAACATTCTATATAAAAAATGCTATATAGTATTTGATATTTCTATTAAAATATGTCCATACATAGTTTAGTTGTTCATTGAGCTAGGAATTTCATTCACAAGCTTGACAAATATTATTACTGTTGTATTTGTGAACCTCTTTCTTCACATGTTATGTGGATGCATTAACTTGTGAATGGGAAATGTGAAGTGCTAGGTATTATATTTGGTTACTTCTAGAACAAATAAAAATGGTGAATTTTAGTATTTAGCAAATCAGTTCCCATCATGAGGGAACGGGGTGATGTTATTTATTATGATTAGTGTTTATTTAAGTTTTTAGTTATAGTTACTAAGTGCTAACTAAAAAGGAAATATTTGTACATTCTCATTCAAACAGAATTACTAAAGTACTTTTTAATGATGGGAATGACTGAGCCAATAAATTATAATGTTTTTGTATATTTAACTATTCAATCTAGACATTACAACAAATACTGACTATGTGTTGAGTTAAATCTACATAACTGTGAGAATTTAAACTTATAAGAATTTGTGATTTTGAAAAAAGTTTAGTCAAATATTTCATTTATTGCAATAGATAAACATTATTTTATTAGAATGTATAGTAATTGGAAACTAATTTGATTTTGTAAAGTAAGCATTTCAAAACAATAAAAATTAGCATGGTTCACATTTGCCAAGGCAGCCCATAGTAAATAGTGAATGCTCAGAAAGTTTACACTTGAACATGACATTGTTACCTACATAACCTTAAACATTCCAGCATGTACCTACTCATGTTTTAGTAAACATTGTGGGAAAGTTCTATAGGAGTGTTCAGACTTACGTATTGGGTGAAGTAGTTCGTCACTGGCGTCCTCAGTGCGGTGCTGCTTCAGGATGGCGGTCAGCCAAGCGTGCAGGTCCTGCTCGTTCTCCGCCACCACGCAGAACTGCTCCTCCCTGGTGAACAGAGCGATGACGTGCTTCTGCTTGAGGTCCAGCCGCCGCATGATGTTGTAGCAGCTCTTCAGTGGCAGCACGCGGCGCGGCGCCACTCCCGCGCGGAACTTCTTCTCCGACTCATAGTACTCCAGCCGCGCCGAGCACTCCGGGGTCTCCGCGCGCAGCACGAAGTACTTCTTCTTCATCGTTTTCAGCTTCCGCAGCTGCCCTTGGCGCACCACGGCGCCCGTGCCCCCGCCTCCCGCCGCCGACATCACTCCTGCATCCCAGTCCCGCACCTAACGACTCTGGCACATGCCAACCGATAACCTTGAAGTTGTTTACACCAATGATGAAAGTCACCCTAATATACGACGAATAGTAAAACACCGTCGACGGACACGCGCCACGACTAAAAATACGTATAATAATCACCATATAGTGCGTAAATAGTACCTCGTTATGATAAATCGAATGGCGTAACGAATCCGACGTAAGAATTTATTCCGTGGGCAGAGCTGCGGTGATTCCTCACTAACACGATAACACTAATGTTAAAAATCTTATCTTTGCGAAATAATCATAACACATCAACAACAAACACTATTTCAATCCATAATTTGGTACGCTCGCTGTTACACTCGGTCATTCACAGACACTCGAGTTTAGAAAGAGATAAAATCATTCATAGTAAACGTAATTCGCACCGCACGCCCTTCCGTAGGCACGCAGGGCATGGAAGTCATGCCGTGGTCATGCCTCGCGACATCAAAACATTCGATTTTCACGTTATCACTCACTGCTAAGACACACCACTGTTTTGCAAACCGTTACTAATGATAAACGAGGAAATGTTTTTGTGTTTGTCCACTTATTTTATAAAAAAACACGTATTTGCGCCTCGTTTTTTATTGGTTCTTCACTATTGCGTGTCATTTATTTGTACGACGAAATAGTACTCCATCGAACTATGTATACGGCGTGTTATCTTTATATGTTTGTCGCGTAAGCACTAACCAATCATAGCGTAGTATTCCGCTACGGAATAAAAAAAGTTCTATATCGTCTAATAGATTGTCTGTGCTATTTAAATATTAGCCAATCATAGTCTACGATTTCCGAGCTGTAACATCGATTGTGTTGAGACCGTATACTGCCAAAGTATAGAGTATTGTAGTACATTGAACACTTCCTTTCAAACGATCTCCCGCGTTTTTTTAAAAACACGCAAACTATTACTTACAGCTAATAAAATAGATACCTACGTGAAATGATTCCAGAGCAAAAAAAAAAAAGAATTGTTTGAAAAAGCAAAATAACAATTTTACTAACAAGAATGTAACTCAAAAACTGAAGACAAACGTAATTTATGAAGACGAACGTATAACTGAAGACAAACGTATTAATGTACATACAATAATACATAATAATTTAACAGTGAATAGTCTGTTGTATTCACAAGTAGGTAGTTGTGCAGCAAAACTAGTTTAAAAAGAGAATAAAGAGTAAATTTACTCATTTCCTAATTTTTTGAAAGAGAGAGTTTAAATTTACTCATTTCCCCATTTTCTTCTTTTTACACTAGGTTTTTCTATGGTCCTTTTAGTCCTTGGTGTTGGTTATGAAAAAAATGTTATGCTATTGTTACCAATTAAGTCCAAAAATTATTTAGCTGGAACGTTCCTGATGACAGTTCTTGAAATGTTTGGATAAACAGTCACAGGCAAAATTATGTCTTCTTCAGTCTTCTTGACAGTGTAATAATAAAACTAAAACGAATAATTGTATGACTCAAACAATTTATCGTATTAAAAAGTAGCGTTTTCTGTTAATAAAATTTTACTCGTAATTAACGTATTTTTATTTCTCGGTCGTCGATTAGTTTTCTTAGAACCCCTAGGATAATTATCCGATTATTGCTGATGACACTGGTTCAATATGTCCGACGTCGTCCGTCATTCATTCATTCATTTGCCTTGCTAAAAAAGGTATAGAAACGAGAAATGTTGGCAAATTAGTGACGATAATACGTGTTATCTTTCTTGTTAAAGTTATTATTGCTTTTGTTTTACACAAATACTCATGAATCAGGACGCGCATTGTTGATTATGAGCCGCTTTGGTAATACTCAATATGTTTACATTGTGAAATAAGTTCGTAGACACTTCTGTAGCCGTGAAAACCATATTCATAGCGAAAGGAGAGTTTTTTGTTGCGCTTTCTGTGTTTGATAAGTGATTTTGGGTGTGCGGCGACGTTGATAGACCGTGTCTGTGTACTGTTATTCGATAATTGTGTGGTGTGAAGGCGTTCCATGTTTCGTTGTTCGTTTGTCGTGTGCAATCGCAACAGTCCCCGCTTTGCGGTGCAGTTTTGTAATAGTCATTAGAGCGTAGAAAATATGTCAAGTGGGTTGACCCTAGTAAATATTCTAATTTAACAGTAATCTCGTTTACTAGGTAATGCTGCTTATCGGTTTTTAATAATGCAATTGTGGTATATCTTCTAACTTGTTATATTTTACACAGGGGCCAAAGTATAACTGTGAAGTGGAACAATGGATGTAAAAATCTAATCAATAAGGTAATAATGATTTCTTTTTACTGGCTTTTTTATTGTGTTGAGTGCCCACTGTGCCCAGGGACTAACAATAACTATGAATATGTACTAAAAGTGATTGTCACAAAGTTAATGAGAAAAAATGCTTGACTTGTTATGCTCAGGTACACAACATAACAGGAAGTAAATGAAACAGTAATGATGAATTAAAATTATAAATTGAACCATTATGCTATTGTAAATACCTATTGACAATTGATTTCCTTTTATGTTTATTTTCATTCATTAAATGGACTTGTTAAAGTCCATTTAATGAATGAAAATAAACTATCAATAAATAATAAATTAGAACTACAGGATAGTTCTGATTATAATCTAGCTTGATTGCAGACAATATTTCTCATATTCATAATTAATACTGGAGAAAGTTAATATATTATGTTTAGTTTAAAAGTCATAATAACTGACCAAAAGTTCAATTGTGCAAGCTAATTGCTTATTGCACCTTTACACAATTTTTTCTTTAGAGTGAAATGGTGTCATTCAACAAGGCATCTCTAACAAGACATCATCCATGGCCAAACTTTTATATGCCTTAATATGGTAGAATGTACCTGGAACGAAATATTATTTTGTAACAAGTCACCTGTATTCTATGCATTCTATGCAAATAAACACTTTATTTTATTCAAATAAAAAAGGGACCATAACCTTGTCCTTGCCCAAGACCATTCCAAGTTTGAAACTACATAGGGTAATGGCATTGTTCATTCTATGGTCCAGTCTTGTTACCTCTAGCACTCACGGGAAGACAGTTCAACCAACTGTATGGTGTAACACACTGAAAATCACAATTATTGTTCTTATCTTTTATTTTGAGTTTTACAATAGCAGTTGCATGGGTCATTTGGTTCATATTTTTTTTGCTAGACGTCCCCCACATTGAGCTCCCCCACATCATTGACCTGTCAAAATGATATCTGTTGTAATTAGTATAAAAGATAAACAATAAGGCTGCTTAAATGTATTATAATATTTTTTTTTTCTTAGTAGCTTCACATAAGCATATTCAGCCTATAATTTTCCCACTGCTGGGATTCAGGCCCCCTCTTGGTGAGAGGGAGTGGGCTCTAATCGACCATGTGGGCCCAGTGCAGATTGGTAGATGTCACAGGTCATTGAATTTTTGGTTCTACGATATGCCGGTTTCCTCACAATGTTTTCTTTCACTGTTTTGAGAGCACTAGTGATGAAACAATTAAGCTTCTTTAAGTTTTAATTTGTAAGCTTCACACGGCTCGCCCTTAATATGAAATCTTAGTGTTTTGTTACTTTACATAATATTTTATGTTGGTGTTACTCTGAAGGGTGGACTCGGAGGTTTATATCTATAGTATCAGACACATGCTATGATGATGTTTGGACCTTTGCTCTTAAGACATTGTTATTTAAAGGCTTAAATTGTAATGATTAGCTTTGCATGTTGAAATATCAAACTTTCAATGGTACAGTACCATAACACCTTGCAAAACTATTTATAGATATTTATCTTTCTTTTCAGATATATTATGGCATCTGGGACATCATCTTTAGAGAGTAATGGCAGTAATGGTGGGTATTGCTTCAAATAATTTGCTGTCTACATTTCTTGGTACTAATAATTAATTCAATTTGTTTACTAATCTCATTAATTCCTGTCCCTTTTGTAGGAAAAAATAATATTCAAAACAAAGTACAACAAAACCCATATAAGTAATACATAATTTCAAATTTTAAAGTACAAACCCAGACCTAGAAGTTCGAACCCAGACCTAGAGGACGGACGGACAGCAAAGTCTTAGTAATAGGGTCCCCTATTACTAAGACTTTGCTGTCTGTCCGTCCGTCTGTCACCAGACATGTAATGAACCGTGATAGTTAGACAGTTCAAATTTTCACAGATGATGTATTTCTGTTGGCGCTATAACAAAACATACTAAAAATAGAATAAAATAAATATTTAATGGGGGCTCCCATACAACAGACTTGATTTTATTGCCATTTTTATAGATAATGGTACGGAACCGGAACCCTTCGGTTTTGAGAATTAACTTACATTGACTTCTTATTCAAACAATGTACTGGTAATTTAATTGTTAATGTATGTTTCATGGGATTTTAAACAGATTTATTATCTCTTCCACGATGCAGCAGATGAACGAAAAACACTGTTATAAATCTTAAGGTTTTTGATTAGAGCAGGCCCTCATAACCTAGATAAGTCAGAGATAACCTTGTATTACATTGAGTTGTCTAATCTGAAACTGTGTACTATAGTTTTGATATTTGATTACAAAACCAAATTTTGTTTTGATGTTTGTGTCTTTAATAGCATAATAACAAAACTAGACAATAGCATGTGTTTTTTTTGTGTCCACACTTGGGGTGTTATTCCTTATATGAAGAATTTGTTATTTTTGATTGAATCATGAGTTTATTGAATCATGGGTTCAGAATGTCCGCTAGTGTTTCTATCTAAATTATCATATCTATTTCAAAGTCAAAGTCAAATAATTTATTTCAATTAGGCACAAAAAAGGCACTTTTGAACGTCAAACTTTACAAAAAATAATATAAACTGATTCTAGTCGCCCATTCCAAAAGGTAGTTTTCGTTACATTTAAACCCCTCCTGATCAATCATTGCCACATACTTAAACACACACACACATATATATATACGCACCCACCCACTCACACACACTTCCTTAAACACTCACACACACACACACACACTCACAAACTCAATACAGGCTTCTTCTATCCGGTTTTTGTTGTTACCATATTCTTTTTTATTTTTGTTAATCTTTTTGCAATCTGCAAAAAGATTCTGTAATATCTCCTACTGGGAGAGGGCTCTGGCTCTTGTTACACAGCTCTACCACCTAGCACAGGAGTCAGGGACTTCACACTATTTTGTAACCACTCTCTTGTGTAATAAAGATTATATTATATCTAGTAGGTAGTACAAACAAAGTAAAAATCCGGGGCAACACTTCTGCTGCATTTTAAAGAAATTAACAACTACTTTTTATAACTGCAACAAACATGCCAACAAAGTTCCACTACAAAATCAAAGTGTTTTGGTTCTCCCAAATTTGGCCTGTAGTGTCCCACTCCTAAGCCCAGTCTCCCTCCACTCCTTTCATCTTTCACGATCCCATCCTTCTAACAGTATCTAAAGGAAACCATCTTACAACTGTTTGGTTGTCACCAAAACAATAATACTCACTGATGTATGCCTTTAAAAGGCTTGTGGATTTGCCTCTGCCCTTTACCTGCCTACTTGTCTTGTTTCAGAACACCTTCTAAACCCAAACCTTTTGTTCCAGAATCAATATCCCACAATTACGTGAGCACAGAGCGTCACACTACTGCTCAGCTGCCGACCATCCCGATCCCGATCGAGTACGACGTGCTGACCTCGAACCAATGCTACGAGAAACAGAACTACACGGTCAAGTCGCACGGCGCGCACGTCATGAGCGGCCCGTACGAGCCGCTGCAGTATGACGTCATCGGGTAGGTGCTGGCATTTGTGGTGGTTTCAATTTATTATATAAAATTTTGTACCAGTTTTGCTACCAGAAAGGATGAAAGCTTATATAAAAAAAAAACATAACTTAAGTAACAAAACTTATGTACTGTTGACAACTCTCAACTGTTGTCCAAATTAAAATTATTTGATTTGATTGAATCCCTACTTAAAACCAATAGTCCTTTCACGGTAATTTTACCTTTGACTGCTTCCCATACAGCAAGTCATCAGCACCTTTATAGCAACGACAATATAGATCATTGTATCCATAAAATTAACGATACTGTTTATGAGCTGTGTTAAAGAATATTCAATATATTTATCTGACAGTAAACAGACCAATGAGAGCTTGAAGCAGCAGTGCGAGAAGGCGCTGCATGATCTCAATCAGTTGCGGCGACAGCATACAGAGACGTCACGGAGGTGTGAGCATGTTATGAAAGTGAGTTTTTGAAGCTTTTATACCACTACCCTTAAATTTCAGAACCTCTTCCTAGCTTGGTTGATATAGATTCGCAGGTCTAGTAATGGCCGATTCCTATATTTTACGGACTCTTATTAGTTAAAAAAGGACTTGTATCTTTACCAACAATTCAAATTCAAAAGTCATTTATTCAAACTAGGCTGAGAATGAGCACTTTTCGAACGTCAAAATTACATAAGACAGTCCCCCAAAACGCCCACTCTTCACCACTTCCTAGTGCTTTTGCTGGGAAGAAGAAGTGGCGCAACAAACTCCCCAGCAGCACAGCTGTCTGTTCAGTTAGAAAAAAACAAAAATGCGTAGCGTACTAATGAAGTAAAGACCTCAGCTCTGCCTAGTAGTACCGTGACCGCCGCGATTCTCTCGGCCGTGGAGATGGCGCCTGAATGACAGAGACGACGTTCTTAAACCCGAACTTTTACTGAAACGATATGCCTTGTTTACGGCCGGGTATTGTAGCTTACTTTATAAAGGCCCATTCACACGAACCACAACCACACCACATCGCTGCAAGCAGTGGTTATGTGTGCATAGTGTCGCTGCAACTTTTTGCAAGTACGTTGTGGTTGCGTTGTAGCTAGTACTTTCGATGTGGTTACGTTGTGGCTAGTGTTTGCTGACAGATTGACTCAAACTGTGACAGCGTCGTTGCGTTGTGGCTGCGATGTTGACTTGATGTGGTCGGTGTCGCAAACTTGAGGTGGTTTTTGACGGATTCTGACTGCCAAATGTGGTCCGTGTGAAATAAGCGCCCGTCCACGTGGTGTCGTTGTGGTGTGGTGTGGTTGTGGTACGTGTGATTTGTAAATGGTCTCGGACTTGGAATGACAACAGTATTAAATGAATAGGCCTTTGTTTAATGTTGTATTTTAATTGCTATTATAAAAACAATTTTATTGCTATTGTATCAGGAGTTGGAGTACTTCCGCGGACAGCACAGAGCAGCTATGAACCAGTTAGAGGTATCAGCGCAAGAGGCCAGCAGTTTGCGCGGCAAGTATGGTGACCTACTCAACGACAACCAGCGGTAACTACTCTTAATTCACTCTTTTTTTTACGGCCGGCGCATACGACGGAGTACGGTTTTCTCGTCCTAAGAAATATCAACATTGTTTATAACATAACGTCGAAAATTAATTAAATTTCTCATAAAAAAGGCATCAAAGCTGATAGTAGGATTCTCATTTTACTCTTGTTAATCGTAGACTTTTTTAACGTGTGCAAAGTTGGTATTTTTTGGCACTGAAACCCGTGCTGCGCTTCAGCAAGTATGTTGGCCCTTGTTTATAATTTAACTAAGTCTAGTCCGGCTTTTGAAATTAATAGTAACGGACTTCGTTTTTGCTGAGGCAGACCTAATGATAAAATAGTGTACTATTTACATGTACACATGTCCTCTTCTTCCCCGCAGCTTGGAGCGCGAGGTGCAGCACTTGCAACAGACCAGCAACCCCGAGGGCAGCTCGGACGCGCTCGTGCACACGCTGAGGAAGTATGAAGCGCTCAAGGAAGAACTGGAATGTTTTCAGAAGAGGTGAGTGTTAGCTTCAATTTTTTTCAGCGAACATTTATTTGAATGGACAGGATGCACTTAATTTTTTCGGAGTTATGAATAGTTATGACTGTCCACAATTTGTTCAAAAGTGTCTTATTCGCGTGGTGCAACTGTTCTGTAAATGAAAAAGTGCTTAGTTGCGCGGACCGATACTTTTAGTAACAACATTTTGGTAACAAAATGAGAAGCTTTTTATGACACACTTAGGTATATTTTTTCCATTATGTGTTTAGGTCATGTTTTTCCGTGGGATGAGGACTTGATGATCTGTAATACAAATCTATACCTAAAATAGACACCAGTACTGGACATTCCCTTCTCTGTAATATTTATTTGTGCAATAAGAGAGCAAAATTGTTTTTTGCTGCGGGTGTTGATTTTGAATCCAGAGTAAGCGAAAGATTCTATAGTTTAATCACGGGCGTAGCGAGTGATTCTAAGTTAGAATTCTGAGCGCAGCGAGGGATTCAAAGACACGAGATGCAAATAACTTTGGTCTCGTGTAACACATACAACTATTCACCTCAGTAGCAAAAACATGTAAAAAAAAAACCCTGTCCGATCCCTAAAGGTAAAAAATACAACATGATCAACATGAACTTCGTATTGTTTCTTCAACATTCTCTTTATTTGAGAAATAAAAAAATATATAATTCGATTATTTCGAGAGAAAAAAAAAAACGTGTGCGGTCGGGGGAACCCCGTCAGGGACGAAGTTCCTTCACACGTATGATTTAAAACGGAAACAAAATTTTCGTAGCCACCATTTTGGATTTACATTTTGACCTCACTATCGACTTCAGCACCCTCAAACACTATGAAAACGATATCCACGATGATTTTTTTGTATCTTGTTTTTACATTTTAATGTCATTATCGACTTTAGCACCCTCGAAAACTATGAAAACGACACCCATGACGATAAATTAGAATATTTTCGCAGCCGCCATCTTTTATTTATATTTTGACCTCAATATCGGCTTGAGCACCCTTAAAAACTATGAAAACGACACCCATTACGAAAAATGAGAAAATTGATTTTCATTTTGACTTCACTATCGACTTTAGCAACTTCAAAAACCACAGAAACGACACCCATGAAGAAAATTTTAAAATTTTCCCAGCCAGCATCTTGGATTTTCATTTCGACCTAATTCACAATTTCTAGCTCTCTCTCTCTTTCTTTCTCTTTGAATTAGAAGAAGATAGTCGCAAGCGCCTTTTCGCGGGACAATTTTTGTCAGTGCAAGCCACGTTAAAGAACTTCGTTCCAAAAAATATAATAAAACAGCATTTAGATAAAACCTTAACAGATGATTCGTTAAGGTTTTACTACCGTCAATTAACGTGAGTCGTGATACGTTTGTACGATCGTTTTATAGTTTGTTTCTTTTTTGGGCCTAGTAGGTATCGAATTTTAAAATCAAACTTCGAATCAACTTGTTTCTTTAGCTTTATTCGTATCGAAGTAAAAGTGACAGAACAAAGTGAAGTACAAATCTTTCGAATTTTGTGAATAGACCCAGCACAGTTCTCGGCATGAAAAAAAAAAAATAATTAAAAAGTTACTTTGTCTCACGCTCGCAGCAAAATCGAATTTTGCTCGCTGTCTATATTTAGCCTGCTTGTTTGAGGTGCTGAGGTGAAAATTTCTATATGTTAGTTGAATTTATATTTTATCATCACATATTGGTTTGTGAGGAGCAATATAGACATAACCAATTATTTTGTTGTAGATATGACGACCTAATAGAAACACACAACACAACATTAGAGAAGTTACGAAACGTTCAAGAAGAGAACAGCAGACTGAAAACACAATGCCACGACTTAACGCAAGAGAGAAATGCTGTTGTAAGTAAACAGTCTTACTTCGATCTATTTCATCCAATTCAACGTAGGTTAGAAATATTACTCTATCGCGGTTGTTCTAATTGTTCAAAGCAATTCAATCGAACAACATTTTGCTGATCCTCAAACTGAGCATAGCTTTAATAATATCAGTTAGTAAACTGCCTAGTTTAATTTTAATGTCTAAAAGAGTTATAAAGCGGACGCGGGTCTTGCGTTTTGTTTCGTGAAATTTCACACATGCATGCAACATGGGTGAGGAATTCATCAGAATTTAATTAGTTTTTTGTTTACGTGTAGATCCGCGAGCGGAATGCCCTGAAGCAGCAGGTGGCGCACGTGGTGCGGCAGTGGGAGGGCGGCGCGCGCGAGCGGGCCGACGTCAAGCGGCTCACGGACGAGCGCAACGCCGCCATGGCCGAGTACACGCTCATCATGAGCGAGAGGTAGCTACAACTACCCACCTCTAGCCCTGAAGCAGCAGGTGGCGCACGTGGTGCGGCAGTGGGAGGGCGGCGCGCGCGAGCGGGCCGACGTCAAGCGGCTCACGGACGAGCGCAACGCCGCCATGGCCGAGTACACGCTCATCATGAGCGAGAGGTAGCTACAACTACCCACCTCTAGCCCTGAAGCAGCAGGTGGCGCACGTGGTGCGGCAGTGGGAGGGCGGCGCGCGCGAGCGGGCCGACGTCAAGCGGCTCACGGACGAGCGCAACGCCGCCATGGCCGAGTACACGCTTTTAGGGGCATGAGGAATAGGGTGTAAAGTTCACTCATCCACCATAGAAAAGGGAGGATCCTTCGACCAGACGGGTGTTGTGTCTGGCGGGTAGTCGGGATAGTCTTATATGTGTCGTTCGCGCGGTAAACTCTAATTGCGCGATGCAGGATTTGTGTGACGTCATGTCTTTGATGCGTAGTTCGTATGTGGCGGTGTAACCGCTACACACTCATCATGAGCGAGAGCTAGCTACAACCACCCACCTCTAGCCATGAACACACCATAACACTCCCAGATACACCCCACACACATCAAGATACACCCCACACACATCAAGATACACACCCCCAAATATTCAAATACACTGCTGAGCGTGTGTATAGCTGGGGAGAGGGTCACCCCATTCACCCCAGATACACCGCACACACCCCCGATACATCCCACACACCCCAGATACACCCAACACCAATATAAGTACACCCCACACTCCCCAGATACACCCAACACCAATATAAGTACACCCCACACTCCCCCATATACAGCTTCCACACCTCCAGATACATCGCACAGTCCACACCTTGTTGAAACCACTGTTTGTAAGAAACTCAAAATGTAGAAGGGTAATTTCTCACTCTGTGTGGCAGTCTCTTTCCAAAGCTCGATCATCTAATCACCTGCCTAGCCTTTTCCCAACTGTGTTGGCGTCGGCTTCCAGTCTAACTGAATACCAGTATTAGACATGTAGCGACTGCCTATGTGACCTCCCCAACCTATTTACTGGGTAGCACGATACCCCTTGGTGAGACTTCTCACTACGAGTTTCTGACGACCCGCCACCACTGTTAAAGATCTAAGAAAGACAACCGGGACCAACGGCTTAACGTGCTTTCCGAAGCACGGAGACGTCTAGGTATGTAAATATAGTCACCCATCCACGGACCGACCGACCGCGGCAAGGGTAGCTTAACTTGATCAATCGACCCGTGCCGCTGTTATTACTTAGCCACGGGCACCTCCTCTTTTCAAAGCTCGATATGTCATATTAATGCCCAGGCACTGTAACTTGCAAAAAAACTGCAAGTATTAATTATCTGAATGTTGTATCATCAGGGACACAGTTCATAAAGAGATGGAGAAGCTATCAGACGATCTCCAAGCGGCGCTGAAACGTGTCGCCGCGCTGGAGTCCGCGTTACAGGCGTCTCGTGAGGAACAGAGGGCCACCGCGCTACAGGTAAGCAATATTGTGCTTTAACACCACATCTTAAGGCACAAAATAGCCCACAGTTCCTTATGACTAGGGACCGACACCGGTATGATCAATCGGGTATTTTTTTTTTTTTTGTAGAGGTGTTTTTAATGTGACCTCAATTCTTAAATTGAATGCAACTCGTATTAATACTGGTTACCGAAATAAAAATGACTCTTGCATCTTACACGTGCCGTGGGCTGCGCAGGCGCGCCGGACGCGGGACCTGCGCGCGCGCCGGCGAGCGCCGACCAATCGCGGCCCTATTTTCTAATGCCAACAAATAGTCGGCATTGCGATATTCTGTTTCGTTCTCGTAATCAAGGTAACGGATATTAAAACGGTAACCTAAATAGAGGTTACATGTTTCTTCTTGGTTATCCAGATAGCGGTAACCTTAGTCGTAGAAGTAACCAAAACTCTTCGACTTTCCAACAGGTGAGATTAGAGTCAAGACAAGATCAAGGATTAAAAAGTAAAAATATACAAATAAAATTGTGGTCCTAAGTTGCTCTGATGATTTTTGATACAGTAGAATTTCAAAAAAAAAAAAAAAAGTTTTTTTTTGTCACATACGGTTAATGCTCGTCAGTGTTACTAACACTTGACTTACGAAAACTGTCCTTATTACTACATAAAAACGTTGTTAATGCCAAGTTGTTCCATTAAAATAGTACAATGTAATATTAAATAAAAAATGTATGGTAGGAATGTTTTCATCTTTGTAGTTGCCTAATAATACTTATACCAAAACTAGTTGACCTTGAATTAGAAACAATTCCATTATCAGAAACCTGGTAGAACAGGACGAAAACTTCTGTATTTACTCATATTATTGCGAATAAATGATCAATCGTTTAGGCGGAGAGTCTCCGTCGCGAGATCGAGTCTGCGCTGGTGGACCGTGACCGCGCCATCAAAGAGTGCACCGACCTCAAGACGCCACAGAACACCTCCACACTAGGGAAGTCCAGGTATGTACTGCTGCCATTTATTATATTCGCACATTACTTTAGCAGAAGTCAAAAGAACCCAATATGTAGTGCAACTCACTGTAATATAAATATGACCATTATAATTTGAGTGTGATTTAAGGTCGAAATTCAACATAATAATAATAAAATAATAAATAATTTATTTCATAAGCCTAATACAATAAGGAGAGAGAAAACGGGTTAACAATGCATAATGTCCTTACATAACTTATATCCTTAAATAGGCTGAGTATAAGCACGTTGTGTGAAACTCCTGACACCCAAACTAGGACATGTCCTGTATCTTAGGTGTCAGAAAATAAAAAATGAAATATACAAGAAGAAAAGAAAAAAAAAAAGAATTAAAATACGTTTATTTGCGGTAAACATGACGCACAAAAAGAACAAAACACGAGAGTAACAAATTGGGGGAAAATATGCGTCACAACCACACAATACGGCCATCGCTCAGCATAATGCTGCGAGACAGAGCCCCAGCGCTTCATTTCGTTTTCAGCGACAGCCGGCGTTGACGTGATGACGTCAACCCGAGAGAATCGAAGAGATATTGTTATTGCCTTTTTTAGGGTTCCGTACCCTAAGGGTGCCAAACGGAACCCTGTTACTAAGCCGTCGCTGTCCCACGTCTGTTTGTAAGTGGGCTGTATCTCTTGAAACGAAAAAAAAAAAAAAAACTTTTGTCAGGGTGTGTTAAGGGTTCTATAGTAGATGAAATTAAATGTTCATTAAATATTACAATTTAATGATGAAGCTACTATGTTACTATAATTAAATACGGTTAATAAACAATAATTAAGATTAGATAACATAACATAACTTCACGCCTTGTTTCCCCGAAGGGTTGGGCAGAGGTGTACCTGTAGTAGGTACACCCACATCTCGCCAGTTATGTTTAAGTCCCATGTAATAGGGGGCGAGCCTATTGCCATCAACCGGGCACAAATCCAGACTCCGGGCTGCTACTGAGAAATTCCAGATAGAAAAACCCAATAACGCTTTGCCCGACCCGGGAATCGAACCCAAGACCTCATGCTCAGCAGTAGCGCTTGCGACCACTAGACCAACGAGGCAGTCAAGATTAGATATTAATAAAATGACGCGAGATGCGGTCAGTAACCGACTGTGTGTGAAATGTGTTTCGTATTTGATTGCTGAATTCGAACTGTGTCTGAACTCACAGACGGGCGATGTCTTAAGTACTTGAGATCCAAGTTTGTGTGCATGTGTGAGTTACATACTATTACAAAAGGATATGTTTTGTTTGACAGACAAGACACCTCGGCGTACCACCACTTGGGGCTAGCAAGTGGTGTGGGCAATGACGGATTTCTCACCGGACAACATTCCAATGATCCATCATTGGATAAGTTGCAAGGTAAATAACTTAACAATAATCTTATAATGAACTTAGGAAGGGTATTTGAAAGTTCTAGATGGATTGCATAGGGGATGAAGGTTTGAAAGGAAGTATAGAGGTATGAGGAACAGGGTGTAAAGTTCACTCATCTTCCATAGAAAAGGAAGGATGCTCCGACCAGACGGGTGTCGTGTTTGGTGGGCAATTGCACGACGATATATGATGATCGTGCGGTAAACCCTACTTGCGCGATGCAGGATTTGTGTGACGTCAGGTCTTTGATGCGTGTGGCGTTGTAGATGCTACCACAGAAGTTTGTAATTTTTGCCGACGGTAAATCCTTATCGGTTTGTATCATCATAAAAAAACTAGTTGACGTTGTACGAGACTCTTTATTACCTGGAGTCCTCTCTCTCTCTTTAAGTAATAGGGTATTACACCCATTTTTGAAAACTGTCTCAGATTCTATAGTGCTAATGAACCACAAAAAAATTCACAAAATTTTTATTCAATCGTTAAGTGCCATAAAAATGCATTTTAATTTTGCATTTTCAAATTTCGCGCGTAATTTCACGAAAACGCTGGACGTAGTGGACGCCATTTTGCTCTGTGGTCATGACGTCAGTTAACTATGTAAACAAATTTATAGATTAAAGGTACGCTGATAGTTGACTGTTAACACTCCTGAGTTTACATAGCCATACGACGTAATAACATGGCGACTACTATCTAATAGTGTTATGAAACAGATTTAAAAAGCTGAAACCTTTGAATTTAATTTTAAAATTTAGTTTGCTATTTTATGAACAGCTAACGTTTTCCGACTGCTTTTTGCCTAAGCTATCTCAATAATATATTTTTAGATTTTTTCTCACATAGAGTAAAACACCCTATTGACAACGTCAATTACTTAATGGTGGACCATAAAAAACAATACTGATTATGCTTTACTTTATTAAGCTTTCTTTAATTATATGTATACGAGTAGATATAGATTTCACAAAACTATTGCACAAATGTTTACCAATAGCGCCATCCGAGAACGTCAGAAGATCCTTGTAGCAGTCAAACTGAAGTTGACATCTGCTCTTCACCGTCTTTGGTGTTAAAATAATGAGTTATTCTTCATCAGTATATGTTTGATATCAATTCTCCCTTAGGTCTAGTGGGCATGGTAGTAGATGCCGTGGACAAGGAGCGTGTGGACAACCTGGAGCAAGCCAACCAGGAGCTCGAGCGACTGCGCAAGCAGATCGACAGGCTGCAGAACGAGCTCAACGACGCGCAGAGAGAGGCCGAGGTATTTAACATAATAATATAAAAAAGAAAAGAAAAATAAAATTAATTTATTACAGACTAATCCATAGTTGTCGTCCATAATTGTTAGTTGAAAAGGTCCTATGGTAGTATTACATAAAAAAATCAAATTAAAATAATAAATAATTAAATTACTAAAAAATACTCACGTCAACAAAAAACATAGCGCCATTTCCTCACAATGAGCCATGAACATGCCTCGAAACAATGATATAAGGACATAAAAAGAATTAGATACGTTACTTGCGCAATATTCGATCTTTAAAAACGGCACATTAAATAACATAATATTTTGATGACACGTGGAAGCTGGACGTAACAGTATTTTTATCTCACGAAGCGATGCGCGCTTTACTTGTGGTAACCAAGTGTACGAACACACTTGTGATTGTGTGTGTATAAGGTAAAGTGCGAGACACGGGCGTTGGCGGAAGTGTGTGTATGAGTACGTTATGTGCTGAAGCTACTCGTCTTCACGCACACATTCACAGCGTGTTTGTACACTTGGTTACCACAGTAGTTCTTGCGCACGTCTCTTCTTGAGAACGACTATAAATATATATACATTTTTTTTTTGTTGTACTTGTTGTAATTCCATGTGAATGGTATAGACCGGAAATTCCTATACTATATTTTTACTGACAACAGATTGGAAAATCTATTAAGCTAGCAACGTAAAGTAGCCATATAAACTTTTTGTGTTTTTATTTCAGGTATCGAAACGGCGAAGAGACTGGGCTTTCTCAGAAAGAGACAAGTTGTTGCAAGAGCGAGAGAGTGTCAAGGCACTCTGCAATCGACTGAGAAAGGTAAGTCGACTGTTGTCATTTATATTATACATAAACTCGGGATTGAATTTTCATTTGGTATTATTTTTCTAATTCCAATTTTGACACTAATATTATTCTATAGTTGTCGCGTGTTAGAAATGTTTATTTAAAAAACTGAAATAAAGTCAGTTAACGTCCTGAATCTATCGTGATCTTCAACATGTTCCAATAACGAAAAACCATAGTTTATTGTTTGGGTTCTTACGGACAGGTATTAGGGAAAGGGCAATGACCGGTATAGCCATGTTATAACGCGACAGCTATAGACACCAACGGTAAAAAAATAGACCCTAACCAAGAGCTATAAAGTTGGGGAGTGGGGACTCGCTACGTCACAAGTCGGTATAAAATCTGCCGGGGAGTGACGTCATGCCACATTTTAACATATTATTGCCTAATCAATGTATCGCCGCTATCTTTTGATTAAGTAAAAAAAGAAAAAAAAAATGTTAGTCAACATCCCTAATAAGTTTTAATTTTAATTGATTAGTGATAAATGTATTTAGTTATTTGTGATGTAAGCGGGCCTTAATGTTATTAAAGGTACTTATTGCCCTTACCTTTTTATAGGAGCGCGACCAAATGGTAGGCGAGTTAGCAGACGCCCGTCGCCATGGCAACAAGAAGGAAGGCAAAGAGAAGCGCAACACTATGGCCGACGATGACGACCGGAAGGACTGCAGGAGACACGCGCATTCAAGGGATTCAGCCGTGGATGCTGATGTGCAGGTAAATATATTTAGCTTAGCTTTTTTTTTTCTCTACAAACACCTACAGGTTAATCTTATACAGGGTTATTTCTAAAACACCAACAACCTTGCAGGACTGTATTACTATCATCATAAACAACAACTTTTGTTCCATGACTTTTTACAAAACATAATACATTTACTAAAAACAAACCTTCAAGATTTCATTGTCCTATCTTACACATTTCAACTCTGTATTTTGCTACCTACGCGCCTGCCGCGCTCTGTCCTCGTAGCTCTCGCGCGCGCGCTGTAGCGCTCTGTCGTCGTAATACTTTTGAGTTAGTAACTAGCTATGCTACGATTCCCGCTTTTTTACGCAAAAGCCAAATGATACCTACAATCGGACTTCGACATGGAAATAACCTTGATATTTCACAGTACCTACGGCTAAACACCGTAATAAAAACAAACTACCAATGACTTCTCACATTTTCTGTAAAGCTACAACGGCAGATAAAAGTACCTATTTTTTTGTAGATAGACTGAATCCACTCTCCCTTCATACTTAACCAGGCTTAGGACTGGCTACATTAAGGAATAAAATAAAATTAAATCGCATGTAGGTAAATGTATGTAAATGTACTTAAATTACCTACCTACGTAATATGACGAAAGTTACGTTAACAGGTTTTTGGCGACAGGCTTCCGAAACATTGTCATCACACCTAGCTAACATTCGCACCATTTCCGTGTACTCGACATTGGAATATTGAAACGCCATCATGTAAAGATAATTACGTCCGCAATGCCGAATTTTACTACAAGGACACGTAATGACGCGACGACGCGAGCGCATCAAAGCGAACGACCGACTGAGGAGCGTCCGTAAATAGGTCAAGTTCAAAGCGCCCCCGCCGCCCTAACCCCGCTCCCCTCGCTATTGTACTGTCGCTTTCTTTTGCTTCGCATAGACTTCGTAACATTTTGAGCGTTCAATTTAAATATTTTTATTTTTGTATGAAAATCTGATGAAATAAAATATGATGAATTTTTAAAAGTCATAGAACAAAAGTTGTTTATTATGATGTTAGTAACATAGCCCTGAGAGGTTGCCGGTGTTTTACAAATAACCCTGTATATAAAATTATCGTGTCACAATGTTCGTTCCCGTACTCCTCCGAAAAGGCTTGACCGATTCTCATGAAATTTTGTGAGCATATTGAGTAGGTCTGAGAATCGGCTAACATCTATTTTTCATACCCCTTAGTGATAAGGGATATATGGCAAAACAACGTTTTCCGGGTCAGCTAGTAATATAAAAAAAAACCGGCCAAGTGCGTGTCGGATCACTCACAATACGTGCAAACACTCGAGGGAAGCCAGTATTCGTCAAGCTGGTCTAAATTGACAATCATTCAGATTTACCTAACCCGTCAGGGCGGTAAATTTAGCACATATACCTACAAATGAAAGGTGCCGTAGTTTGGATGAATTTATCTCAAAAACAAACTTAACATTGTAGTTGAAAAACATGTTCTCCCATAAATCGATGTACGCCACGGTCAATTCTCTAACTGCAAATGTAAGTTTGTAATCGCATAAAAAATGAGACCTTGCTTCCTGCCAAATTTCATGATTTTAGTCAACGGGGAGTCCCGTTGACTAAAATCACAGTTTTGATTTATTTGCGAGTATCAAAATATGTTGCATAAATGGCCATATATTTTTATTGCGTCGACTTAGAAGCTTGATTTTGTTAGAGCTCCAAGTGCTTGTAGGCCTACGTATTTGATATTAATTTCTATCTCCACGTGTCCCTGAGTTTTTTCCTTTTGAGGTACAGAACCCTAAAAACTAGATGAGGTCGATACAGGAAACGTCCGACTACTCTGAGAAGAAGCAGCGAAACAAACTTAGGTCCGTATTATAGTAGATGAGTAGACGTCCGCGCATACCGTCCTTTAGTGCTAGCTTATCGAAACAAAATGAGGATCTAGTCTAATAAGCGAGATATTACACTTCCTGGAATGTTACCAACAAGTGCGGACCGGACGGTCTTTATGTTTCGGAATCCAGATAGATGGTATCTGGAATCCACAAAGATAAAAAAAAAGTAGACGATGCATAAAATGATGATGATTTCATTTGCTAAGTGAAATTTTAAAGAAGCCAGTTGCGGATATCAAAAACAAGAAAGAAATAGTTATAGTCACATTCCGTAAACATCAAAGGTTATAGCCGATAAAAGCTCGACGTCCGTCATGCTTGCTTCCTTCCAACACACTAGCACACTCGCAAGCGTGTGGATATCACTGTTTGCATCACCTAATTTATCCAAGCGTTTGTACAGGTTTGTAATTTGTGGCAAGTGGAAAACGTGTGGAGCCAGCATAACATCATGAACATAGATGGACGTGGATTAAAACATTATAAAAGCTAATTCATAAACTACTAAGAAAAGAAAAAAAATATATGAGACCACCCCGCGGGATAATGTCGAGTTTTTTTTGCAGTCGGATTAAGAAAAAAAATGGCTTCTGTTATAGCTGGGATTTCTGCTAATTATGAATTTGACTTAAAGAAAATTTTTGCTTTATCAACAGCCGGTTGTAGGTTCGATACATGCACTGTAGAAATGTGTAAAGTGTTGGCGTTAATGTTTAGAGCTATTAATGTAGCAACTTAATTCCTGCCCCTGTCACAGTCGGGGCCCGCCCCTTTCATAACCAAGACCCCTAGACAAATAGCACGAATGTTCTGCAAAAACTTGCGCGTTGATCAACTGTAATTCAAGGCAAAACGTTTGTAATCATTTTAAGCTTCATCAATTATTATTTCATATTTGCCTAAACTTTTTCCAACTATGTTGGGGTCGGCTTCCAATCCAACCAAAAGCAGCTGAATACCAGTATTTTACACTGGGTAACACGATACCCCTTAGCAAGGCTGGTTGTTAGACTTATTTTAAGGAATAAAATGTGTATTTTTCTTCTGTAGGATTTCGAATGGGAGATAATCGACGTGGAGCTTTCAGGCCTGAACAAAGATGGCGAGTTAGGTTTCGAATTAGCGGGAGGGCGGGAAGAGCCCTACTATCCCAACGACTGCAGCATTTACGTGACTGCTGTGAAGAAAGGATCTATGGCTGATGGGAAGATCAAGTAAGTAGATTGTAATGTATTGCGAAAAGTGTTTGTTTAATTTTCGTATGGTCATAGTATTCTGAAGATTTTTTAAATTTTATCTTCACGGTCTGTAAGAGAATCTTACACGAGATTGCACTCGGCATGACGTGCGAATTGTACATGACTTTCGTCTTGTCCAAATTCTTGCCGAGGCCATTATGGCCATGTCATCGACAAAGCGAAGGTGTGAAACAGTTCATATTCTCTCCTTTTAATATTGACAGTGTTTGTGTAAAGAAAATGTTGTTTCTTATTGGCATTATCAAAATACAGTTCTAGAAATTCGATTATCCTTTGTCGATAATCGAGAAATTCACAAGAAACAAATATTAAAACGAAAATAAATATACACATAAAACACTTAATAAAGCAAAATACGTTAAGAGTAAAACACACAAAGAAAGGCACTGATTTACGATACTTTTGTCGGATTGACTCGGCGCTTCTATTAATGCATACCATCCCTCATCTCCTCCGCGCAGAGTGTGCGACCGCGTGACCGAGGCGTGCGGCGTGTGCGTGTGGGCCAGCGGGCCCGCCGCCGCAGCCGCCCTGCGCGGGGCCCTGGGCCGGGCCCCCGCCGCGCTCCGGGTGCAGCGGGCGCGCGCCCGGCGGGTGCGCCTGCATCTGTGCGACGCGAGGGGCGTGGCGCTGCAGCACGGTGAGGACTACACATACATTAGTACATTGTTATATCGCCGCGGGGCCCTGGGCCGGGCCCCCGCCGCGCTCCGGGTGCAGCGGGCGCGCGCCCGGCGGGTGCGCCTGCATCTGTGCGACGCGAGGGGCGTGGCGCTGCAGCACGGTGAGGACTACACATACATTAGTACATTGTTATATCGCCGCGGGGCCCTGGGCCGGGCCCCCGCTGCCACCACATCACAGAATACATTATTCACTTTGCAAATCATTTAAATTAATAGCGACTCTTGGTACGACAAAATAAAACTGCAATTCATATGCAGTATGCACCTAGAAGCTGCCATTCTTTCTATAGCGTAACTCTTATGTCTTCTGTCTACTCTACTCTGACTATGCGTCCACTGAATTGGCCCGACAAGTCGAACTCGCCGTGTACTTGTAGCTTCATACCTAAAACGCGGCATGCTTGGAAACATGCTGGTGCTGCTCCATAGGCCAATTTAGAGTCTAGACAAAATCTAACTGGTTGCCAATTTAATTGTATAATATTATTTTTATAACATTGATTGTACATCCTGTGATTACTTGAACTCACACACTGACTTATTAGTTAAAATGTTAGGAATATCGTATTAGTTTACAAAGCATTTACCATGCATCTTATAATCATCACATAATTAATTTATCTGATTTTCCTTCATTTTTCATTATTTATTACCTATTGTGGTATACTCGTAGTAATCTTATTCTAGGTGCATCGTCTTCGCATATAATTATATAATGAATGTATACAAGATATTGTGAAAACATTTTAAAAGAGGAACGGTGGAGTTCCTTGCCCATTCTTCTTTATACGAAAACGACATTTTGGAAAGGGCGACTAGAATCAATTATTATAATTTTTTTGTAAATTTTTACGTTCAATAGTGCCTTTTTTGTGCTTAATTTAAATAAATTATTTGACTTTTGACTGCATTCGGCTGGCCTGACCACATGTAATAAAGGCACGGTTTTCACCATAATAATATTTGTTCGCAGGTATTTTCATAAGCAAAATAGCGAACGGCAGTGCTGCTGCCAAAGAAGGCAACCTATACGTAGGCGACCGCGTTGTCAGTGTAAGTAAATTATACCAAAAACACTTATATAGCACCTCCACGAACATTCTAATTTAAAAATTAGGAATGAGAAAAATACGTATAATATAAGCATTTAGACTGTACTCTAAAAAAACCCACATATGAGAGCGAGATAGCTAACAATTCAAAACATACTAAATCTTGCAGATAAACAACGTATCACTGGAAGGCGTGAAGAGCGTATCGGAAGCGATGGCGTTACTCAACGAGTGCCAGTACGAGTCTGTGGCCCTCACGCTGCTGAGACCGCTGTATACCTGCTGCAATAACACTAGAGACCGGTAAATATAATGATGTTTTTTTTAGGTCTGTACATCTTGGCAGTTCATACAGTGACGCTGCTTTCAAAGCCGATTCTTTATTAAATCGTCTACTTAGGCATGGAGTAGTCGGACATTATTACAGCCACATCTGGTTGTCATAAATGTTTCTCGATACCCGACCTACTCAGGTAATAAATAAGAGAAGAACAAATCTAGGAATCTGTGAACCGCTCAACTGTCCATGTACCTTTAGAAGTCGATTACAATATTTTTTTTATTGTTTCTTGTTTTCGTTAGTGGCAGTTAAACTCATATTGGTACAGGTATATTGCAGGCACTAGTCTAACTGATATAATTACTGAATAGAAATCCCTAGCAAACATGTGTGCCTAACTTTTTGCAAATCGATTGAATTTATCATAGTCCAATGCTGGCTAAATATCTCAGAAAACTGGCACCAACAACACAACTTTCACCATTTTCTGTTTCGGGTTTTGCCAAATCCGCCATTATCACTTTCAGTTATTTCTTTTAATCAATATCCGTTTCGTCTTACCCTTGTTTACCAATACCTGAACTTTGTGATCATTTTTGCACGCGTACAATGCGAACGATATCCGTTACACAAATATTTGAGATAAAGGTCTAGAATCAAGATAACAGTTGCAGATAGATCTGTAGTGTCATTTGAGTAGTGTTCGTGAGTAGGGGAAGTACTGCACATCTTTTGTAGATTAAATTAAATTTTGTCCGGGCTTGTCCTTTTTTTTGTGACCTTGACCTCCTTGAAAGGCCTTATCTGATGTTTTTAATGATTGAAGACGTATTTGGCGTTGACGTGTTGCAACCTGCATTTATAATTAGGATATCATATTATCGTATATCCTAGTTGAATTTAAAGCTATATAGATATATTGCAAAATGTTTGGTCCACATTCATTTCTGTCAGGTAAGTTCTGTTACCCTAGTTGCCCCTTCCAGTTTTCAGTTCCAAGCGCAGGTGTGATTCTACCCGTCATACTGAACAACTTACAAACTTTGTTCTATCCATACATGCATACATGTTGCCTGTTTATTGTTGTATGGGAAGAATCACCCCTTAACGATTTCAGATGCACTAGCCTGTATTTTCTTTACTAAATTGCTCTTGTTATAGTAACGTTATATTTCTTATCAACAGGGTGTCAATGTACGATCATTCACGTTCGTACTCTGATAGCAAGATGGTGAACATCTGCTCACAGACTGACGAGTCCTGGTGCCAGTTTGTGCAGCCTCCCTCCGATACTAAGGTAAGCACTATTACTATTTAATCGGTTGTGCGTCTAGTATGTTATAAGACTGCAAGAAAATGAAAGGCGAAAGTGTCAGGGTACCCGCGAAAAACATTCGAAATTTTCATCAGGTTGTATGTTGATCAAAATATGTATACAACTTTCTGAGTTTGGTAAATAGTTGTTCAATAGGGTAATTTGAATTTGATTCTGAGGGCTAGCTTAGAGTATTCCTCTTAAGAATAAAACGTGCAAAACCTATTGCTCGGCCAATCACTTGCTGAGGCCTAGAAAAATGTAGTCTATCACCACACCTATCTTTCTAACCCATTTGATTAACAACCATACCCGTAAAAACCCTTAAAAATGAGACCACGATTTCTGGATTTCAAACGAGAAGCGGAAATTATGAAAGTGCTATATTACTAATATCACCGTGTGTGTTCTTTCAGTAGTAGTAATGTGTATTATTCTCTTCTAGGTCCACATAGACCACGGTATGCCAGACTTCGACAGAAGATACGTGTACCATGTCGCGGCGGGGAGTCACGGGAAAATACCACAGGAGAGAGGTAAGACTTCTTGTTGATGTCGTAATTTTCGCATAAGTCAGTTCAATTTATGTTTTTTCGTTGAAAATGTTATGTACTAGCTGTTGTCCGCGACTTCCTCTGCGATCCAGGATGAAAAGTAGCTTATGTCCATTCCATGTCATGGTTTACACATGTGCCAAATTTCATCAAAATCCGTGAAAGCGTAACGAACAAACAAACTCACTTTCGCATTTATAATATTAGTTAGGATTGTGTATTTTTTTGGTTGAACAGATATTTGTTTAGAACACCTAAAATTAATTAATTATCAATTTTAGACGGTAAAATCCATATAAGGGTTTATAACGACTGTCATGAGTAACTCCCATACTAGTTTTAGATTCACAGAGTGCTTTCACCCCTAAAGTATTTACTTCCAACTCCGCTATTCCTACAATGAAAACAAATATTAACATCACCAACAAAACGTACACATAATAAAATAATCCCAGATATAGTACCGCTACATGAAAACAAACTAGCCCCACTTGACGTGCGTATCGATACGATAAGATATCGATAAGAATCGATAAGATATCGATCCATTGATGTTCGCAGGGACGTGGGACATGATCCGCGGGAAAATCGAGGCGGTCACCGGACGCAGCAAGTCGAAAGATAAACAGAATAAGGTAAGATTGTATAGTTCTTTATAAACTTTTTTATTGTGCGCGAATTACTCGTCAACATAGCAGATTTTTTTTTGAGTGTGTGTTCTGTTGTGTGATTCAGATTGGTTTTATTCTTGTTACTTAGAATAATAGTATTTTTGTGGTGCGATGTGGATATAAAGTGAATGTATGTTTGGTACAATAAATAGTTTTTGACTCATCATTCTCTGGCTATACCAATTTATTTGGGATCGGCGCAGCATCACATAATTCACAATTTCTCCGTACCTACTATCGAATCAATCAAAAAAGTGTGGCAATTTGGTAGTTATAAAAGGGATTCAATTAGTTTCCGTTCCGGAAAATTTAAAAATAACTTAAACATATTACACGCGACCGGCGTGGCACCGCGATCATAGCTAGGTGAATATTCCATTATTGTTTCATACAATCAAGTATATTTTAAAATCATACACTTATCTAAAAAAGCTTGCAGTAACTTTAGACGGACATAGTTGGAAGTACGCTGTTGTCTTGTGCGGTATCTTAAAAAGTTATTGTCAAATTTGATACGAGACGACGTGAAAGTAAACCAAGTATGCGCGTGCGTCATTTCGCGATAACTTATAAAGTTGATCGATTATTATATTCCTTTTGAAGTTGAACTCATTGGTTAAATACTCATAACATAACCATGACCCCTGTTATCCCCGAAGGGTAAGGCAGAGGTGTTCCTATAGATGGTGGTGGTGGTATTGTCATTAGATAAATATGTAATATGTTATGGTATGTTAGTTCAAATTCAAATATATTTATTTTGGGACAACTAGAGAAAAAAAAAAGTTTGAAACTATTGTTACAATTTAAATATAATTACAAAGGATAGCACAGTTAATAATACCTTCTACTGACAAAACTATCTTTAGTGGCGTTCATTATAAGTGCACTTTGCTAGTAATAGACACGTGCATATTTACTTATTACTGGGAAGTCCGTGTTATTATTTGATCAGCCGTTTTATGACTCTTACCGATGTTCAACTTCACAACTTCTAGAAATACTTAACATTTTCACCACTAAGTATCCAACTCTAGAGCAAACCTCCTTCTCATTTAAGACGATTTTTACGAATGCAACTGAAAGGGATCAGTACGTCTGAACCGCGTTCAAGAATGTCAAAACTCCACAGCATAGATGACACTGACAGCTCTTGAATGCGGTTTAGAACTGGTGATTGCGTTCAGTTTCATTCGTGACATTCGCCCTTAGAATAGGATCGGACATTCATCACCACACTTGCTCACTACATACTAGCTGTCACACACTAGTTTTCTTTCCGTGCAAGTCATAATTAAATAGCATAATGTGACGTCATAATACTCATTATCATAATGTCACTCTAGAGAGCAGTGAGATATAAATGAACGTGTGTTATTTGTACAGGTGCCGGAATCTGATGCGATCGCGGAGCTGGACTCCGTTATCGACAGTTATCATGGAAAAACAAGTGAGTAATAGCGTATTAATTAGTTAATTACCTATTCATATGTATTTGTGGAGAAAGTTACAGAATTGTAGTATTTAGTTAAGGAAAACGCATCCACTAGTAAAATAATAAGAATTAAAAATGTCGTTCTCACATTACGTTTTTTATATCTGTTAGTTATAATTAATATAATTTGTTTCCAGTAAAAGAAACAAGCAGTGTACTAAAACGTTCGCGGCGAAAGAACAAAGAGTCTCAGAGCGACTCTAAAAATGGCGGCACGTGGCCCAAAGCGAGGGCCAACTTCATCCTAGACGAGAACTCCACGGGCACCATCGTACAACCACGGTCAAGGAAAGAGAGGCCACCTCTTTCCATCCTGCTCAGTCCGCCCACAAAATTACCCCCAGAACCTCAGAGATCGAACACCAACCGAAACTCGAACCCCATACCTCTGGGACACGCTCCTCTCACACAAGTCACCACCCCAGCTCGTCACTCAGTGTACAAGTCTATAGAATCCTCACCCGCCATCGAACACTTCCCCAAACCCGCCCCATTAGCCATACACAACCCTTTCGCCTCCCCCAACAGCATGAACTTCGAGAAGATTCGTACTTTAGAGAAGGACAAGATGTCCATCAGCGACTATTCCGAGCATGATGTCACTCCGAACAGACTGAGCTTAGTTCTAAACCCCTCCGATGATTCGTTGGATTATCATCCAGTGACGCGCAGCCGCACCAAAAGTCCGCACTCCTTAGACTACATGATCAACAACAAAGGCCCAAGCTCTCTGGATTTCGTCACAAGGAAATCACCCAGTTCGCTCGACCACTCGATGAAGAATCACCCAGGAAAAGACTTACTAGAGCAATATTATTCGAATAAGAAATCGTCGTCACCCAAAACCGTGAACAAGTACCCTTCGGACAGTGATAGTTTTGGACCTGACAGTTTGAACAGCAACGCAAATTTTCCCATGACGGGAGGAACATTGCCGTCACAGTCGCGGCTTCAAGCATCTCAGTATTACAGAGGCCCTTTTGTGAATTCAAATCCTCATACTTCAAATAGGTACCCGCACTTAGCGAGTCCGACTAACATCCCACAGAGTCAGTCAGGAGAAAGTATCGGGACAAGTTACGACATGCACTCGTTCACGTCTCACACACACAACATGTCGGATCTCCAACCAGTTCCACGAACTAACAGAGCAGGCGACTACCATCACACATACGAAGGTGGAACATTTCCTCGTAAGAAAGAAAACCAGCGATTTCGTATCCCCTCGAACCCGAGCGTCACGTCAAAAAACTCAGCGGGAAAACTAAGCACAGGCTCTATAGAGAGAAGTTCTGAACGAAATTCTCCGATGCCGACATTTCACGTTGAAGTATTGTCACCAGGGCGAGGGGCGAAGCAACTGACGCACAAAACTAGGAACTCCATGCCTGAATACTGTGGTTTGGGGTGGAATAAGCCTTTGCCGGGGGAGTTGAGAAGAGTGCACATAGATAAGAGTCAGCAGCCTCTTGGTATACAAATCTACTGTCCACCAAGCAGTGGAGGTGTTTTCGTATCTACTGTTAACGACAATTCTCTTGCCAGTCAAGTTGGTCTCCAAGTTGGCGATCAACTTCTAGAAGTGTGTGGGATCAACATGCGTTCCGCGACCTACACACTCGCCGCTAGAGTTCTCCGACAAATCGGAAACTCGATAACTATGCTTGTGCAATATAGTCCTGAGAAATATAAGGACGAGGTCGAAGTACCAGGAAGTTCGTCTTCAGGAGAAAGTTCGCATGATGAAGAAGTTTCATTGTCTGGTTCTCCAACGCCTAGAAATTCTCCTGGACCACAGCAATCTATAAGATTAGAACAGCCTTCAACTGAAGTGGCAACGTTACGGCAGTCTCAAACCAATAAAGACTTGCCTAGATTTCTTCTCATAGAGATGAGGAATTGTTCCGACCTCGGTATAAGCTTGGTCGGTGGTAATGCCGTGGGTATATATGTGCATAGCGTCCAGATCGAGTCGCCGGCGTATAATGCGGGCTTGAGGACTGGCGATCAGATACTTGAGTACAATAATGTGGATCTGCGGAGAGCTACTGCTGAACAAGCGGCGTTGGAGTTGGCGAAGCCGGCAGACAAAGTAAGATATTGATACCCTAACAATTTAATTTGCAAGTTAATTTAAGTTTCTCTCTTTTTGCAACTGAATCTCGAATGAAGCACTTTTCACATTCAAGTTCAAGATTCCAATGAAAGATGGACTTTATATACCTATACTATTTCAGTGTGAAATATACTAATATACTATTTTGTTTTTTACATCTTCACAAAAAAACGTAATTACAGTTTTCTTGCTTAATCAAATATTCTTGTCCACGATCTCGACATATTCTGCCTTCCTTGTTTTTTTTTTTAGCAACCTGTCATTGGGCAGCCTCTTTTCAAAGTTATTTGTATCCACTTTTGTTACACTTATTTTCCTCCCCAGGTAAGCGTCTTGGTCCGCCACGACCTCCAGCAGTACCACGACATCAAGGACAAGCCCGGCGACGCCTTCTACATCCGCGCGGGCTTCGACCGCTGCGCCAAGATCACGTCGATAGGAATGGACACCATAGACGAGTACTCTCTATGGTTTAGAAAGGACGAGGTCTTGTTTGTGGATAATACGCTGTTCAACGGATCGCCTGGCCTTTGGAGGGCTTGGCAACTCGACTGTAAGGGGTCGAAACGACATTGGGGGACGATTCCTAGTAAATTCAAGTGAGTTGATACCATATATAGTTTTTTTTTGTGTAATAAGAAGTCATGAACCTACATAATTTCCTGAATTCTCCAGTGATTCTGCACCTTTTATATTGTAAGACACAAGGACCACAACTTACGCATATGAATCAAGTTTGCTTTGGAAAGAATTCACGTCATTGTGGTGCACTACACAATTTAACAGCAACAAATCTTTTTTAATGTTCCTTCGGACACAAATTGTTCAGATTTCGACTTTGTAGGATGTTTAATGCGTTCCTAAAAACTATGCTCATTTGAACCAAGGCAAATTACGATTGCACATTTTTGTCTCAAAAACAGCCTATTCTATTATATATTGTAACAGCGAATCCTTATTGTAACCCCCCCCTAGACTTAGGCCGAATATTTTTTGATATTCGGATAGCTCATGAAAATCGCGGGTATTCTGGTAAATAACACCTGTAGTTTGAGTCCCAACAAGTAACAACATTGAGCCCCGCGCAGGGTGGAGGAGATCCTGCGGCGCTCGCTGGGCTCGCTGGAGGCCGAGGCGCAGCGCCGCGCCTCCAGCACGGCGCGGCGCTCCTTCTTCCGCCGCAAGAAGCACCGCGACAGCAAGGAGCTGGCCTCCTTCTCCAACACGGAGCTGGGCTGCTGGAGCGACAGCGGGACCTTGGCCGATGATGTGCCCGTGCTGTCTTATCAGAGAGTCGAAAGACTGCACTGTGAGTTGTATTTAAGTATGTCGTTTTTTTCTTTTATTTATTGTATTTTTATTTGTTTGTGTTTAAGTAACCGCGGAGGCTCTCTGACTTGTCTGACTATCAGACTATTGGAAGATTATCGAGTCGAATTGACTGGCTTTGTTTACTAGGGTTCTAAAAACAATGATTAGTTTTTTTTATATTGGCTATTCAAATTGACTGGTCGACGAAGATCGACCGCAGTCTAGTTGCACCCTTCTACTGAGGCGTACATTACAAATACTATACATACAGAAATGTTTGGTAGCGACACGATAATAGTGATAATACTTTATACATAAAAAAATGAAATGTGATGGTAGTACTAGACAACTCTTACGTTCTTGTTACATTATAACCAGTCACAAGATTTTTGTTAGTGCAAGTTCTATTTAAGGCTGAAAAGAGCATTTAACAAAGAGAGCACCCCTCCCCAGACGGCAGCCAGCGCCCCGTCGTGGTGCTGGGCCCGCTGGCGGGCGCGGTGGCGGCCCGCCTGGCGTCCGACTGGCCGCACGCCTTCGGCATGGCGCGGCCCGCGGCGCTGCCCGTGGCGGGGGCCGCGCCGGCCCTGCAGAGGGGGACCCATCTCGAGCCGCGCTTGAGGCCTGACTGTACGCATATAGACTGCATCCCGCTGCATGCCATCAGGGATTTGGCTGAGAAGGTAAGCTGGAACTGTACACTATCTTCATTAATAACATACTGTATTTATATTTCACATCGAGTTTGACAAAGAATTTGCCGACGCGCTACAAAACCGAACTTTTTAAAATTTGATGAGCGATTCAAACGCCAGCAAACTGTACAATTTTAGCTAACAAGACATCAAAATAATCATCTCATGGTGAGAACAAAAGGTTCTCGCTATCATAAAGCTTCTTAAAAGAAAATAAAAACGCTTTAAACCAAAGAATGAAGTTATAATACTGTTTTTAGGGTTCCGTACCTCAAAAGGAAAAAAGGATCACTTCGTTGTCCGTCTGTCCGTCCGTCTGTCCGTCTGTCCGTCCGTCCGCCTATCTGTCGGTCAGTTTGTCTAGACTCTTTTTCTCAGGAACGCGTGGAGGTATCAAATTGAAATTAATATCAAATACGTGACCTACGTATTTGATATTAATTACGGTCCCTTGGAACTCTAAAAAAATCAATCTTCTAAATCAACGGAATAAAAACATACAGCCATTTATTTGACATATTTTGATACTCGTAAATAAATCAGAATTCGTATGTCCCGTTGACCTAGAATCATGAAATTTGGCAGGTAATTAATTTTTATCACATAACATTTTTGTCGAGTGTTTCTTTGAATCCAGAGCGGAGCGAAAGATTCTAGAGTAGAATCCTGAGCGCAGCGAAGGTTTCAAAGTACGTTAAACGAGTAAATCGGTTAATCAAGATAAACAACTTGAGATTATGGTCGACAATAAATTAGTTACTAAAGCAGCTGGCGTAGCTGAGGCGTTTAATGAGTTGTTTGCCAACATACCTATAATTACGACTCGCTTCTTAAATTCGTCCCCGTCTAAAGCTGAAAACCTTTTGCTTAGTAGTGTGTCTAAACGTAGTCGCTTATTTAGCTCGGAACATGTAACGCCACGTGATGTAGTTAATGTTTTTAACACACACAAGTCTAAAAACACTGGTGATTACTGGGGCATCTCCATTAAACTTTTAAGTAATTTAATAGACATCGTAACCCCCTATCTAGCTGTTACTTTTAATAAATGTGTTGTCGTAGGAACTTTTTCTGACCTCATGAAGAGTAGTAAAGTCATACCATTATTTAAATCAGGTAATAAAAATGACCTTGGCAATTTCAGGTCTATTTCTATCTTACCAGCATTCAGCAAAATATTTGAAAAGTTAATACTCAAGCAGTTGCCAGACATTTTAATTTAAATAAGGCTATTTAAATTGAAGGAGGCCCTTCATAATGAACAATATGGCTTTACAAAGTGTCGTTCGACTACAGATGCGGGTGTTGTTCTGCTGAAACACATATTTAACGCATGGGAGAGCTCTCAAAATGCTATTGGAGTTTTTTGTGATCTCTCCAAAGCCTTTGATTGCGTGCACCACACGCTGACACGCTTTGGCGTAAACTGCGTCATTACGGTGTGCAAAACGGAAGCTCTCAACTTTTTAAATTCGTATTTACATAATAGGTCCCAATGTGTAGATGTCGATGGTGTGAAATCTTCCGGGCTACCAGTTCAGTTAGGTGTACCTCAAGGCTCAATACTGGGTCCATTCTTGTTCTTAGTGTATATCAATGACTTACCATTCTATATAAAGAGTATCTGTGAAGTTGTACTGTTTGCAGATGATACTTCTCTTATTTTTAAAGTAGACAGGAATATACAAGATTTTGACGATGTAAACAGTGCACTCTCAATGGTTACGGATTGGTTTACGACAAATAACCTAGTTCTCAATGCCAAGAAAACGAAATGTGTAAAGTTTGCCTTTTCAAATGTTAGAAATCTAGGACCCAACATCGTCTTAGATAAAGAGGTGCTTGAAACTGTAAACTCGGCAGTTTTTCTGGGCATAACAGTAGATGCCAAACTTCGGTGGGCCGTGGGGCCAACATATATCGAGCCTAGCGGGAAGGCTCAGTTCGGCCGCCTACGCCGTCAGGAAAGTAAGACAGTACACTGACGTTGATACAGCTTGGTTAGTCTATTTTAGTTATTTTCATAGCGTTACGTCTTACGGTATTCTGCTGTGGGGCAAAGCTGCTGATATTCAAAATATATTTGTCCTCCAAAAACGAGCGGTTCGAGCAATTTACCAGCAGGGGATAACATGACAAGCGCGTGAAAGCTCTTGTTCTCGTTTTGTCGAAATTTGTCTACGATTCTGACGTCATTCTAATCCCTAACATGACCGTAAACGACTAGATATCTCGAAAAAGGCACTTTGACACTTCTATATCTCGCGACGAGAAACCGATGTTACAAGTTTCATTTTTTAATCAAATAATTAGATTCTAAGTATTTAATCGCGATTCAAAAATGAAATGAATTCACACCAACACCTCGACGGTGCAAAAACAAAACTGTCTTTTTTTCTTTTCTCTTGCTTATATCTCGAAAATGGTGTGTCCTATCGCAAAAATAATGAAAATTTCGACCCCCTTTATGAAACCAATAAACCCCTAACACTCAACATGTAGGTAATATTTTTTCATATTTTCCATACAAAAAGCTAAAAATTCCATATAAAACACGTCGTTCCAATATAAATAGTAGTTTAAAACTAAGTATTTTCATTATGAATATATTGTAAAATAAAATGATGACTAAAATAAGTACAATTATGAAACTGCCATGTTATTTTAGAGTTTTTTTTTGTATCATATTTTTTTAAACTTCTCGTCGTCAAAATCGACGACGAGTAAATACGACTAAATGATAGAAAAATCGGAGATTATCTCGTGTTGAATTGTCAAAAATCGAGATAACTAAGGTGCCATGTTAGGGTTTGTCGAGAAAACATCCATTTTGACAGAAGGAGTCGACTATTTTGTATGGAAGCCCTGTCAGAAAACGAGAAAGTGACCGAAATAGACAAAAATTACTCACGCGAGAGCGAGTAATTGTCGCTGGGTGCCAGTTTCTCTAAAAGATTTTTTCAAAGATATCGGTATCCTCACAGTGGCATCACAATTCATCTTCGCCAACATCTTATATATTAGGCAAAATGCACACTTATACACAAAAAACAGTGATATTCAATGTTAACCTACGTGCTCCTTTTTTTTTTTTTTTTTTTTTTTTTTTTTTTTTTTTTTTTTTTTTTTTTTTTTTTTTTTTTTTTTTTTTTTTTTTTTGGGTGGGACATCAAATGACTCCTCAGCGTGTCAGACTCTTACGGACTAAAACCCACCCGTGTTCCTTCTCTTGCCTGTGCAATGCAATATGCGTTTAAAACTAAAGTAAAATCCAACCTTTGTTCAAAGGCCCAAAAGTACCCGTTTACATAATTATCTGACAATCTCCCAGCAAAAGCTCGAAAGTTGTTCTTCCTAGCAAGAGACTTCGCCTCCCAACATAAATATAAAAACTGTTGGTCGGCCTATGGTAAAATTTACTTACGCAGGGAGGACGGCGCTCAACGCATCACTGTGAACTCGGAAAAGGATTTCGCAAAAATAATTTAAAAATGACTAACTGGTCAATATTCCGTAACATTCAAACCTGCATGTATTTTTAGAACAATTTTAAAATATTTTTCAGTTAATCTTTTCTATCTATAATACACCTACGTTTACAAGCAAACAATTACACATAAACAATTTCACACACATTTTCACACATTTTTCACTTCATTTTCGGGAATTTTCCTGACCAACTGACTTACTATTATACAGGATAATTATAAACAAGAAAAGAAAAAGCATTTTATCCTTGTTGTCTTTCTTACCGATTGCTTGCCTACTGAATTTATCTTGTCAGTATAGGTCATGTCATCTCATGTCTCTCTGATTTATACAGCTATGACAATATACTTTGCCTCTATCATTTAAATTGTACTCTTCGATACTTCTAATTTGATAAACAATGACATTGACAACCTTACTACATGTGATTTGAATAGGTGACTCTACTACATGTGATTTGGCCGACTGCTTAGACATCCAATGAAAAACGAAAATTATGACTCAAAACAAGAAGTATAAATTGCAACATGCCAGGTTTAAGTGTCCTATTAGCACAATCGAGAATTTCGTGAGACCTAATAATTCTCACGGAATGCTGGTTACCACATACCTCAAATCTTCCGATATTAAATGGCTATAACTATAACTCAACTAACAAAAACAAAACTCAAAACGAGGGTGTAGTTGTTTACATAAGAAATGGTTTACGTGTTAATGTGGTCGAACTTGACTTTCATGAAGCAAATTTTTTAACAATACAAATTAATAATGACACCTTTGTTTTAGCTATTTATCGCCCGCTATCGTATAAGAATATATCAAACTTCTTACACTCTCTTAATGAAATATTAATAAACTATTCTTCTTGTAGAAACATTATTCTCACTGGTGACATAAATATAGATTCAGTACTTCTAATCATGATCGAAATGCTTCACCTTACCTTGACCTGACATCGTTTCACGGCTTGTTACCGGCTCACGTTATTCCAACACATGGAAAAACATGTCTAGATCACGTTATTACCAGAACGAAATTACCCGGATATGTTCTTATAGCTCAAACAACCCTCATCGATCATTATACTGTCGTCCTTTCGTTGAATCTATGTTTTCCTAGACACTTGAATCACATGATCTCACGGATAGATTCAGTTGGATTACATTCCGACTTGAATAAAGTAAACTTTCAACCAGTTCTCGAGACACATGATACAAACAGCAGCTGACAAACTTGTTCACATTCTTAAAACTTTAGTAGAGTCAAACACTAAAATAATTACCGTATCCAAGCGAAAAACAATCATTAAAACCTGGATAACCCTAAGTCTCTTGAGATGTATACAAAACAGAGACAATCTAAATAAAAAAAACATCCTGAAAATCTAATACTAAAGACAACATACACAAGGTATCGAAACGATTGCAACAGTTTTTTAAAAAAAGTTAAAAGGGAATTTGAAAAAGAAGAAGTAAAAAAGGCGGGAAAGGACAACCGCCGCCTCTGGAAAGTAATGAATAAAGTTTCGAATACATCAAGACCCAAGACATAACCTACTGAGTTAATAAGCCCGCAGGATCTACCAGTTCATTCCTTAAATAAAATAAACCACTTTTTTGCCAATATTGGCTCAACCTTAGCTAGTAAAATAACCACCAAACAGCAGGGTCATGATTACCCCCTTTCTAGTACCCACCTGCCTGCCTTTTTCCATTCCATGGTTATCCTGCCCACTGATGAAGACGAAGTAGCTGCTATTATTTCCTCTCTAAAGCACGATTGTACCGTGGGCTGCGACACTATTCTTTCAAAGCTTCTCATTGCACATAAAAATCTTTTAGTGCCATCCATTACTCTTGGCATTTAACTTGGCGATAGAAACTGGGACCTGTCCACTTGCGTTTTAAAAAGCACTTATCCATCCTGTTCACAAGAGTGGGGACCGTCATTGTGTTAATAATTATAGACCAATAGCAATTCTGCCTGCATTATCAAACATTCTGGAACGGCTATTGAACAATAGGTTGGTGAAATATCTAGAATCAAATAACCTGCTGTCCCAATTTCAGTTCGGTTTTCGTGTAAAAAAATCGACGTACACGAGCTTACAAACTTTATTGTTTCTAAGACGGATGATAAAATGAAGTCCTTAGCCATCTTTTTAGACCTAGCTTAAAGCCTTTGATACGGTGTCGGTTCCAATCTTGCTACGTAAGCTAAAAACCTTGGCATACGTGGAAATCAGTTGTCACTCTTCAAAGACTACCTAATTAACAGAACGCAATTTGTTAAAATTGATAACCACTGTAGTGACACTCTCCCCGTAGCTTTTGGAGTTCCTCAGGTAAACATCCTTGGGCCTACATTATTTCTGGTGTATATTAACGACCTCTGCAATCTCTCTTCAAAATGGACGTATTATTACCTTTGCGGATGACACTGTGATTCTTTTCATTGCAGACTCGTGGGACTTCCCATGAGTCAGTCAGTTAGTAATAAACCCAACCTGAGCTGTTGGCTGAGAACTAACATACTCACCTTAAATTTAGATAAAACCAAGTATATATTATAGCCTTTACTTTAAGGAACAGCCCGCTGCCATCTCTCCAACCACTCTCCATTCTCGCTCACACCTGTTCATACCCTCATATCCTGTTCCAAATTGCAGAAAGTCGACAATATTAATTACTTGGGGGTCACCTTAGATTGTAAATTAGACTGCCGCAACTATAAATTGTCTCACTAGCAGAATACGGAAATTTATCTTTGTGGTTTAAAATCTTCGGTCTATCCTTATCTCCAAGCAACTACTATCTGTATATTGTGCGTTGTGCCAATCGCTCCTAACATATTGTATCACTGCATGGGGTGGAACGTTTAAAACTAACCTTTTGGCACTTGAAAGGGCTCAAAGGGCAGTCCTTAAAGTCGCACTATTCCTTCCTTTCCGTCATCCCACTGTAGAAGTTTATAAGTTCTTCAAAGTCCTCTCAATTAGGCAGCTTTTTATTCTCCATGTTGCGTTGAAACAACGATCTCTTATACCTTTTATAAATACCCATCATAATTCTTACATGAGAAGCAGAAGGAATGTATGTCAACCCAAAACAGTAAAAACTAAATTTGCCCAAAATTTATTCTTTTCTTAGCCCGTTTCTATACAACAGACTGAATGATTTACTCTCAATTCATTCCCTAAACAAAACAACTTTTAAAAGAAAAATAACTGACTGGCTTATCACTTTAGATTATACCCAAATTGAAGACCTTTTCAAAACCATATCCTAACATAACGTTCCCTTGCAACGCACACACAATTACCCCGCACCACACACACTCACACTCACCCCACAAACTACACAAACTCACCCACACACCACACACACTCACCTGCATCCTCCCTTGCACGGGATTCTTAATAAATTACTTTATTCCACTATTTTTATTTTGTAAGTGAAGTTTTATGAGCAATATTGTAATATTATAATGTATGAGATTTTTATTGGAATATTATATGCGAATCAGATCGTCTCCAGTACAACATATTAATGTAAATCTTTGTTTCGAGGGCCTGGTGACCTGACATACAGGTTTTGTAAAAAACTTAGTTTAGGCACCAGTCTTCCACAAATTAATTATAAAATTGTGTCCTTACTATTGCTATTTAATTACTATCTCTGTAATTTGTGGTAAGAGAAAATAAGGCATACTATTCTATCAACGACTACTTAAATGATAAGAATAGTTGGTCGCTGTGATTAACTCAAGACAATGTTTAAATGTTCTTTCTCCAGAATTAGCTTACCTACTGACAGGTTATAATACACACATCAACACGGTCTAGGGATATTTCATACTCAATTAAATAACTCGAAAAGTACTGGCCGCATTGGAATCTTTTATACACCGATTTGTTTGTAATTTATCTCAGACTAATTCCAAATTAAAATTTTTGAAAATTCTTTTGTTTCGGTGGCATAAAAATGTCTTGATGTATAGGAGAGGGAATTTTCATTTGTGCGAAATTTAGAAAACAATACGAATTACGTTTAGTTACAGTTTTTTTTCATTTTTAAACGAAAGATAAAGTTAAAATTGAGGTATTGTAGCCATGCAACGCCGACATTTGACGAGGGCGGAGATGTTACGAGCTGTGGGAATGCTGGAAGCTGGATCTGTTCAGCGTAATGTTGCTGAGGCCATAGGGACCCATCAAAATGTAATTTCAAGATTGTGGACACGCTATCGTGCCACAGGTGAAGTAGCGGAGAGGCACCGGGGGCCAAGTCGCATCACTACCCCCAGACAAGACCGATTTTTGCAAATTACTGCGCGAGCTCAACCAAATGCAACGGCGACTCAATTGGTCCAAAGGCTGCGAGTGGAACACCAAGTGCTTGTGAGTGACCAAACTGTAAGAAGGCGACTGCATGAAAGCAATCTACGCTCTCGTAGACCACTCCGGGTCCCACCTTTACGGAGAGGCAATCGTGGACGACGATTAGAATGGGTTAGGAACCACGTGGACTGGGGCCGTGAGCAATGGTCCAATGTGCTGTTCACGGATGAATCCAGGTTCGGCTTCCATCCAGATTCACGAAGGACGCGTGTTTGGCGAGTTCCTGGACGATGGAGCCGTCTCCAGAACCCTCAGGAAGTTCACCCATACCAAGGAGGAACAATTATGGTTTGGGCAGGAATTCGTCTTGGAGGACGGACGGATCTCGTTTGGGTGCGGGGCAATATGACGGCAGAACGATACGTCCAACAGGTGCTGGGGCCCGTAATCTTGCCCCACAGAACACAAATGGGGCAAGATTTCCTGCTCATGCACGACAATGCCCGGGCACACACGGCGAGAACGGTAGCAGCTTGGTTACATACACATAATGTTAGGGCCTTAGACTGGCCTGCTCAATCGCCAGATCTAAATCCCATTGAGCATGCGTGGGATATGCTGCAAAGAAGAGCTCTGAAGGAAGTTCCTGAAAATCTGGCTACAGAAGATCAACTTTTTGCGCACCTCAGAAGGACATGGGACAATATTCCGCAGCAAGACATTGACAACCTTGTTCTGAGCATGCCGAATCGTTGCCGATGTGTTATGAACATCATGGGCGCTTTCTCAGACTACTAAATTCAAGTTTATAAACACAAATTAAATGATATTTCTATTTTTTTCAGTTTTTACTCACAAATTAAAAGTTAATTCATATACGGTTTCCGTCTATGCTTCATTTTTTTTCCATAAAATCCTGAAATTTTAATCTAAGTACCTTAACCATTATTAAAAAATGGTAGAATATTAAATAACGTATCTTTTAAATATATACATGTCATATAAATAATTAACACATTGATAGTAATTCGCTTTTTTAAAAATATCCCTAGACCGTGTTGATGTTTGTAATATGAGTATATAATTGTTTAAATTTATTTTAATTTTATTTTAATTTATTGTAGACATAATCTACTCATTACAATGTTTTTTTATGAGTTGTTTTGCATGTGGTTAGCTAGCGACCTCGACAATTATTTATTTTACCTCGATGGTCCTAGTTTATCAATTATAACTTCTAGTTACAGCTATATGTAAGCGGGCACGCCCTTTATGCCTGGAGGCTTTTTTCTTTTTTAGGTATTGTTTACGTTTAGTTATTTTTATTTCTGCCTGAGTATAGTTCTCGTTGTTTTTGATTGGTATATTGGCGTGTGCTAGCTGTCATTTGGCTATTAATTTATAATTTAAATTATGTTTTGTGTTGCGTAAAGTAAATTATCTTGCATACTAATATGTATAATATTTTTTTTCTAACTGAATTGACAGCTGTGCTGCTGGGGAGTTTGTTGCGCCACTTCTTCGTCCCAGCTAAAGCACTAGGAAGTGGTGAAGGGTGGGCGTTTTGGGGGACTGACTTATGTAATTTTGACGTTCGAAAAGTTCTGATCCTCAGCCTAATTTGAATAAATGACTTTTAATTTCGTTACTCGTGCTTAAAATAGTGTTGATCCCGATGTGAACACTAATTTTTATCACCCTTTATGAAAAATGAAAAAGTTTGCAGATTTTAGCATCTTCGAAAACTGAAAACTAGCTAGTACTTAGTCTGGCCATAAATACTGTTACAATTAAAAATAAGAAAGATTTGAATTTGGAATCTGTCATTTTTATACGATTGTTCATTGAGTTTTCTAATTTTGGCACCAATACATTGTACAATATTTTGCCATATTAAAATGGAGTGGGGTGATAAAGAGAACCGAATCGCTGTGATTGCATTACACAAAGTTGGTATGGAGCCAAATGCAATTTTTAAAACTCTCCATACGCTTGGTATTAGTCAAATGTTTGTGTACCGGGCTATTAATAGGTACAATGAGACCTAATCTGTTTGTGACAGAAAAAGATCTGGCCGTCCACGTAGTGTTCGTACGAAAAAATTGGTCAAAGCAGTAAGGGAAAGAATTCGAAGAAATCCTGTCCGAAAGCAAAAGATTTTATCTCGGGAGATGAAGATAGCACCCAGAACCATGTAGCGTATTTTAAAAGATGACTTAGGACTTGCAGCCTATAAGAGACGCACTGGTCATTTTTTAACTGATAATTTAAAAAAGAATAGGGTGGTAAAATCGAAACAACTACTGAAGCTTTACGCAAAGGGAGGTCACAGAAAAATTTCGTTTACGGATGAGACAATCTTTACAATTGAGCAACATTTTAACAAACAAAATAACCGTATTTATGCTCAAAGCTCTTAGGAAGCTTCCCAATTAGTTGACAGAATGCAACGTGGGCATTATCCGACTTCAGTGATGGTTTGGTGGGGTCTTAGCTATGAAGGAGTGACAGAGCCATATTGTTGTGAAAAAGGTATCAAAACATCGGCACAAGTATATCAAGATACCATTCTTGAGAAGGTAGTTAAGCCCCTTAACAACACCATATTCAATAACCAAGTATGGTCCTTCCAACAAGACTCGGCGCCGCCGGGTCATAAAGCTCGGTCAACGCAGGCTTGGTTGGAAGTGAACGTTTCGGACTTCATCAGAGCTGAAGACTGGCCGTCGTCTAGTCCCGATCTTAATCCGCTGGATTATGATTTATGGTCAGTTTTAGAGAGTACGGCTTGCTCTAATCGCCATGATAATTTGGAGTCCTTATAACAATCCATTCGATTGGCAGTGAAGAATTTTCCCATGGAAAGAGTGCGTGCTTCTATTGATAACTGGCCTCAACGTTTAAAGGACTGTAATGCAGCCAATGGAGACCACTTTGAATAAGCTTTTTATATTTTTAATTGTTTTTTATTTATGTATTAAACTAACACACTGTAAAAAGTAATAAATATTATTTGCAATAAAAATAAAAAATAAAATCTTCGAGGCAATATTTATGACAAGACTAGGTACATGATGAAAAATTTGAAAATATTCGTAGCCGCCATATTGGATTTACATTTTAACCAAATTCACACTTTCTCTCTCTCTCTCTTGCCAGTCTGTTACTTCTTAATACAATGTTCGTGATTGATCTCTTTGTTCATTGGAACTTTTACTAACAATAGTGGATATTGTAAAATTATTCCAAATTCAAATCACTTTTACTAGGGATTAATAGTAGATTGATTGCCTAGGAAGCAAACAACTATTTTTAAGGCGAGTGTTTTTTTTTAATTCAGCGTGGAGCGAAGGATTCTAAAGTAGAATCCTGAACGAGGGATTCAAAGTAGGTCACTCGAGCTTAAAATTGCTTCCGAGGTGTACTCTACTTTTCATCACCCTCTATGAAAAAAAAGTGTGCGGACCGACCCTCATCTCTCACGTATGATTTAAAACCATAACAAAATTTTTACAGCCGCCATCTTGGATTTACGTTTTGTCCTCTTTATCGACTTTAGTAGCTTTAAACACTATAAAAACGATACCCATGACATAAAAATTAGAAAATTTTCGCAGCTGCCAATTTGGATTTACATTTTGACCTCACTATCGGCTTTAGAACCCTCGGAAAACTATGAAAACGACACCAATGATGAAAAATTAGAAAAATTCACAGCCGCCATCTTGGTTTTTCATTATGACCTCACTATCGGCTTTCGCGCCCTCGAAAACTATGAAAACGACACCATTGACGATAATTTTGAAAATTTTCGTTATGTGTTGGTGCCGCCATCTTAGATTTTCATTTTGACCCAATAATTCACACTGTCTCGCTCTTTCTTGCCAGCCTGTTACTTGTTCGTACAATGTTCGTGATTGATCTCTTTGGTGATTGGAACTTTTACTAATAATATCCACATTCCAAATTCAAATCTATTTTGGTCCCTAGGGATCAAATAGCTATTTTGGCCCCTGTTTACGAAGAACAAACTAGCTCTTTTTGAATAGATGTGATGAAAAAGTTATTTTAGTCCCTGTTTACGAAGAATAAACTAGCTCTTTTTGAATCGATGAGATAAAAAAACGATTTCAAACTCACATTTGCACTTGGAGAATTTACCGTGACGTATGTATGGGAGAACATGCTTTTGGGATAAATTCATCCCAACTACGGAACCCTTCTTTGTGCGTGGACCGACACGCACTGGGCCGGTTTTTTTGTGGAAATCCCACAATTTATCGAAAAAGCCCCTAGTTGCGAAGTACGTGTAAATCATTGAACCAACAACATTACATCATAACGTATTTACACTAAACAATACGCAGCGTATAGGAAATAATCATTGCCTGTTATTTGCAACCTATGTATAACTTTTCTTTTTATTTCTCCCCAGGGCATTCACTGCATCCTAGACATAAGCGTAGCCACGATAGAAAAGTTGCACAAACAACAGATCTACCCGATAGTCCTGTTCATCAAGTTCAAGTCCTTCAAGCAGATCAAAGAGGTCAAAGACACGAGGCACGCAGACAAAGTATCTGCTAAGGCCGCTAAGGAGATGTATGAGCATGGACTGAAGGTTGAGAATGAGTATAGGAGTTATATATCAGGTATGGATCAACATTAAAAAGTATTTATTTAAATTAGGCTAAGAATAAGCACTTTTCGAATGGGAATAGAAAGATCCCAAAAAGTTCATCGTTTAGTAGCATCGCTTTCTAGTGTTTACTTATAATATATATCATCAACTCATTCCTGCTAACATTTAATTTCATTTAATTAATATCTATTGATGTCTTGCTTAATTTTGGGTTTGTATTTTCTATTAGGTATACTATATATTACGAAGTAATGAGGCACAATTAATTATCTATTGTTGCTAGAATCCCATTCGACTTATCTAATTACATTTATTTGAAAAAATACATCGTTCCGTATGATGTCCCATTAATTAATTAATTTGTTTAACAGCGGAGATCCCGGCGGGAGTGAACATCGCATACACGTGCACGCAGATCAAAGCGGCCGTCGAAGAGGAACAGAACAAGACGCTTTGGGTCCCGTCCGTGCAGGCCTGACCCCTGCCGCCCGCGCCGCGCCCGGCCCGGGCCGCCCGCGCCGCCCGCGCGCCGCCCGCAGGCGCCGCCCGCACGCCGCGCGCCGGGCGCCCGCGCCGCCGCGTCACGTTCTGCGCGCGCCGGCCGCGCACGCCCGCCTACTACTCCGACCCCGGCCGGGAAGACGAGCCGACCAGCAAGAAGGAACAGCCGCGCAGTGATTCCACAGACTCGGACATCAGATATTACTCCGAACCTGACGCTAAGTACTTCGAAATTGATTACGAGTTCCTTAAAGAGCTCCGGCGTATCGCACGTAACAACTGCCCCAAGTGTCGCAGGAAACGTTCGAGACGGAGCGACCGCGGGGACTATAAAGAGAAGTCCTCGAAAGACAAGTCTAAAACACCGAGAAGCTCTCGGCTCGAAGACGACTACGTGTACTGCAACGGTAGGTACCACAGCGAAAAGGAGCATTGCCAATTTTGCTGTAGAGTCTGTAACCGATCGACGGACACCCTCGACTCCATCGATGACGACCAATACTCGATGGTATCGAAAAGCTACAGCCGAACCAAAGTCACGTCGCGCTCGAAATCGACACCTAGAAACTCTCGCGAACGCAAGAACTCGATACAATCGAACAAATCGGTATCGTTCCTTGAATCGAGTAACGACGGTGACGAATCGATTAGGGAGGAACCCAACTACACGGCTAAGAGCTTCACGAATGATCTGAAGAAGTTTTTGTTGAAGCCGTCGGCGCCGCGACAAAGTTTACGCGATAAATTCATCACGAGTTTCAAACAGGAATTCGAGGCAACCAAAAAGTCGCCCAAACTCAAAGCTATAAAAGGTCTCTGGAAATCTTACTGAAATACGGTTTTTGTGCATTGACAGTAATCGATGCGACGTCATTTACATTTTTATACGTGTGCCAACTTTTTCTTAGATTGTTCCGATGATATAAAATATGATATTGTGTTTCACGGGGTTCTAAAATATATTTCGCTCTGATATCGATTAATAGTCGCTTCATGATCGATGACCTCAACAAATAGTTTTGAGGTAAATCGGAATGACAATTTATCGATACTATAGTATGTATTGACTCAAACTGTCGATCTTTGTACTAAGTTTATTTATTTTATTTTTGGTGCTTTTATGCCTAGAGCCTGTTTTAAAATTAGTGACATGTCTTAAATCCACACATTCTTCAATCACAATCAATCTTGAACGCATATATTTACTGTGAATCAGTAATCGATTATTCGAGATTTTAAAATTGAAATAAGTTGAGAAATCACTAATTCTGAAATAGGCTCTATGTTCATAATATTTCTTATAAAAACGTAAGTGTTCATAATTGGTCTAAAGGAAACTGAAATCCAAGGTTTCGGTGCTAGTGGAGAAAGCGTTATACAACTTTACAAATGTATTATACTTCACATTATACTCCGATAAATATATACATAGACAAATATACGTATGTGTGCAATAAGTATTATACGTTGGACCGGTTTGTATTGCATCAGGATTTGACGAATCGGGAACAAGTTAATTATTAGTGATTGTCGACGGACTGTCAACTTTTTCCGATTTATACGCAACTTCTGGCTTAAAAACAACAGTCATAGACAGAAATAATGATAAAATAGCAACGGTTATGAAAAATTAAGAAAAACACGCACTAAAAGCTTTTCAGTACATTTTTCCTTATTTTTCGTCGTGTTATCTTTGTCCTTTTTAGTTTTCTTTATCCCGATGCAATATGAATCGATCCTTTTATAACACAGTTTTTCTTATACTTATAAATAAATATATAAGATATTGAAATATCATCACTTTTTACAACTACTATGGAATTAATGCACATGATATGAATAATCTTGGCCTATAACCTACCGCACCAATGTCACAATAATTAGATATTTTGAGAAACAAGCCTTTGCCTATCAAGATGGAAGGATATTATTAAAAAAGTTTAGTAAAAATTTTAGGGATAAAAAAAACTAGTAAGTCTTTTAATTATATGGTGAACATTAGAGAAAACTGAACTGTTCCATTAGCTACTGTTTGGTATATCGTAGCGGATCTTGATAGATGATTATGACTTAGCGGGCCACTAGTAAGTGCATGCGTCCTTAATAAATCATTATTACGAGTCAGTTGAGAACGTCATATTGTAATTTGCCATTAAAGTTAAAAAGGAAAAAGAAGGGAAGAGTTAAAGAGACAAGACACATGGCATGTTTAATTCCTAGTGGCAAGTTTGACATTATCAGGAAAATCGCAAAATAAGTGTATTTAAACTCGACCGCCTGGTACTTCGCTGTATCTCTAGAAGGGGTACCAATTAATGAACCTGGCTAAATTTAACATGTCAGAGAAACTTTCACAGATATATTTCCTGTATCGTGTATGCAGGAAAAATAAATTATTACTATGAGAGATCGACTTATAAAAAGCTTACAAAAGACTACAATATGACGCGAAATGACTTGATTATCACTGATATAAAGTAGTGCCGTAGGGATCACCTAGTGACGAAATATGTAGTTACTTTTTGTTGTTTATAAATGTTTATACATACTAGTGTTTTAGCTAAATATATAGACTTTTATATAGTCACTATATGCATGAATTAGTACCTAAACGGTGAAGTGATTTCAAAGTCTTAATTATTTGTATAGGAATATTCTTATTTTCTGGGGTTGCCATCTTTAAATGGTAGAATGTGGTCGTAAGAAAAAATGATTTTTACAAACTAATATTAGTTTCAATCGATTGTCTCGACTAATATTAAAATGGTGAGATGTAAGCAACGCCTAAGAACGTGTTTTGATGACACGATAATAATATTATACACAAGAACTTTGCCAATTAATTGTGTTGTTACACTTATATCATTTTCCGCCCCAGTTCTAGTTCTAATATTTTCATATACTTACGTGAAAATAGTACACTGAAGTGAAATCAACTTTAGAAATTATTATACTTTCAAACACCGAGTTAGGAAATCGCAGAAGCTTTATCGAGTCTTCACACATAAATCTGTTAGTTAATCTAAGTTTCTGTTGTGATTGGTCGACTAAAATATCAATAAGTCAACAACAATCATAAAAATTGTCTCCGAGGTTTGAAAAGATTTAATTAATGTATTGAAAAAAAAACAAAACAAGAAAATTAGTTTATTCTGCACAAATAAAACGCACATTGCAATAACCGTAATTCAACAGCCAAGTCTTCGAAATAAAAATTAATAATTAAAAAGTTTAAAGTGACATAAATAAAATCAATTGAACTCAATTGGTTTCAGATCCGTGGGTAAAGTACACAACAACAATGTCTGAAGGAATATTAGGATATTAATCCATAAAGTTGATTTAATTTCAAGTAAAAAATATATATAAATATACGACTTCCTAAGACTGTAGTGCTACGTTTAAAGTAGTTTGTATTGTAATGACGCCGTCTTCTAAACACTCATGTTAATTCTTTATAGTTTTCACTTATGTACATATTTTTCTCTCGTAATGGGAATTTAATAAACGAGTTTTATGAAAAACTCCTTTTGTACTGTATATGCTAAAACCCGGTTTCAGTATTTTCTATTCTTTTCTACTTATTTATACTTTTACTTTTTGGTTTATACTTTTTTTCTACAATTTTTCTTACTTTATATACTGCATTTTTATTAGAGGACGAGTTTATTAAGTGTATTTCTATTACATGAGTTTATTTGATGAAGTTTGCAATAGTATAAGTTTTCAGCACATTTATAATGTTTTCTAGTATGATTTTTTATGATCATAGAGGGATATCTAATGTCACATTGAGTAGAAGAAATAATTCGCGTGAAAATAGTCGCGCGGTGGGTCGGTTGTAGTTATTTTAAAATAAATCTTGTTTACAAAGCGAGGTGAAATCTGGCGTTAGCATACTATAGTATTATTTAAATAAACTTTCTAAAATCAAAAACCTATTTCAGGTGCTAAATGATTTTTGAAAATTTTAGTCAATTGACAAGTTATCGGCCGTCAACTTTATTTTCTATCGACTGTGCGTCGATCGGTTCCTGTGTCCGGGTGCTAACCGCAAGTATCTAAAACGAATCAAGTCCTTTGCGGTTTTCAAAGACAATCTCTCCAATAAGACTTATTGTGCTATAGAAATACCGCAATGGAAGAAACGCAACTTTCGAGGCGAAAGTTCTCAAGTTGACTTTTGTTTTAAACATATTGCGATTTGTTATTAAAACTGAGCTGAGTACTCCAGTGTTTGTAACGCGATGTAAAGCGATCTCATTGATATTAACGTGTGATGAGGCTTATTGACACAGATTTTTTAATGATTTCAGCACATATTTTGTAGTTTAAGTTTTTTGTACAGACATTTTTGATATTACGTTGTTTCAGTGCTGTAAGATTACGAATGTACTATGGGTGGCGGGGGAGGCAAAAGTTCTAACCACGAAAAGCTACTTTATGGAGTTATCTACTCAAAGAAGTAGGGACTTTCGCATGATCAAGGATTGGGCTTGTCTTTGTCGAGTTCATATCCATTGAAGATCTTGGTTTGTTTATTAAGTAAGAGATTTTCCTTAGAAAAGCCTTTACCGTCAATCTTAGTACATTCGTGATAAGCTTTTTCGCAGTTTTTTTTTATTCCAGCTTCCAGCTTTTAGTTAAGCCTAACGGCATTTTTAGAAAATATGTTTTTATTAACACTGATCGAAATAAGGTCGCAGTTACTGGTTTTATGACTGGTGGGGTAATTTTACCGTTAGTTAAAGTTAACTCAGTTGCAGGCGTAAGGAGTTTGCTTACACTTAATTAACTTTTCGGTAGCGAAAACGTAGTTTCTATTTGATAGAAACATCTTGACAAAAAGTAGAAGTTCACAAATGGTACGGATGTGATTGTAAATGCAATAGTAAATAATATTGAAAGTATTCCGGATGACAAGCAGTTTAGTGTTTAATTTAAAATCATTACAGATGATATAGTTTGTATTGTCAGCTATATCTCTTACTGGTTTTTGTGTCGTGACTTGAATTTTTTACTACATTATTTAACATTTCTATTTTTTTTTTTCTTTAGGCAATATTAATTCTACAAGTGAGTGATTGTAAGTAAACTCCTTTCTTTTGATTTTGTTAACTTTTGAACGGATTTGAGTTGGATTTGGAGAAATAGTTACCATATTATAATTTGTTTACAAAAAAAGCCCATAGCACAAAAGTAACAGTTCAATTTATTAAGTTTTATAGTTTACTATAATTTTGATCTGATTAAGTTAAACATTAGTTGGTTGCTATGTTGCTAACATTATTATTTTTTAAACTATACATATAATTATATACACTATTTGTAAATTTAAATAAATTATATACTTAGTAGTGATGTTAATTGATGTATTTAAAAAATTGACAATAAAATAAAAGCAGTATTTAAATTATTGAACTTGAATGTAAATTTTAGTGGTGTGAGTTTTCGCAAAGATTTTATGATCAATCAAAGTGTAATTTCGTGTAATATAGAAGTTTTGCGAACACCTCACATCTGTAATTCAATTTTCTTGTTTTGGAGATATATTTATATTATCTGTTGATGTTTGACTATTCTGTATTTGCATTGGTATTATTTTTTTTGTTTAATTTTTAAGCCCATGTATATTTCTACGGCCAAGTAGGTGATTAAGAGATAATTCAACGAATTGTTTACAATATAAAACGAAGCAATAAATAATGAAACTAGATACTAGAGTTTTATTAACTTTTCTAATTGCCAACCATTTTTTACGATACCATCTGTCAGTGTGTTAGCTATACAATGAGCTTTTTCTGAAATGACGTTTACTAGGTGGCAGCACTGAGATGTCAGGTCCGGGCCCCTGTCAAATGTCAAAGTGCCTTTTCTTTAGCCGTGATGAGCGAATGATAAACGTAATCTTATTTACAAGTCGAAAACCTCTTGTCAAAGTGGCGCCAACTGGTGGCGTGAATTTTCATGAAATCCCTCGGTCCCCTGTCGTATATGTACAATATTTTAATAATAACAATTGATTGACTTCTGTTGGGCCTCCCTGAACCCTTGAGTAGAAGTACAAAGTTAGCTCTATTAGGTAGATAGATTGCCGCTTTATGTATCGTACCTATGTTAATATACTTAGTTAAAATTCAGGTCAAACGCACATGGCTCGAAAAGTAAAGCGTCTGACCGCACGCAACGCTCCTAATGAATGTATAATGATGATCTTGAATCACAAGCAGACATTATTATCTTAAGTGCAGATGCATTAGCAAGAAAAGAAGTTTCACTTTTTATAACAAACATTATTTTTCCTGACAATATATTTTTTTTTACAAGAATTCAAAAAACAAAAACGCTTACTATTTGTGAAAAATAACTTTGTTTGCGGAAGTCGGTGGCTAAAAACGAAAATTCAAAACCAAAGACCGACTTCCGATATTAAAGTAGGTACTTGATTTTTCACGATTTTGTGATTTTTTTTGTAAAAAGTTTTTGTTTTTCACTTTTTAGTTGTGGTACCTACCCCACACAAATTCGAATAGCACTACCAGCTATGTGAATAACAGTGACAGGAAGTTATTATAACATCATACACATAGACTAAGTGGGGAAAAATACGAACTATTGAAGCTTACTCAAAAACTGACGAAGCAAAGTTAATAAAATTTATATGGGAACACTACTGAAGTATGAACACCACTAACCTACCAAACCTCCTTTTTGAAGTCGGTTAAAAATGAGCTTCGACTGTTTCAGGTAAATGTCTATTTCAGAAAAAGTTCAAAGGCTTCAAAACGTCCAATTAACAGAACGGTCAGTTCCCACCGGCGCCTTTCCGGAATAACCAATTGCCAGAATGCCCATTTCCCAAACCCCAGAGAGCCATGAAATGTACCTATGGGACGGTACGCTCACAATGTCTAACTTAGGTTCTCAACATTGAAAAGGGCCGAAAACTGTCCAAACTATGTAAAATATTCAATTCCAAATAGGTACCACAGGAAGGCAGATATAGTTTTCCAATTATATTATCGGTTCAATCATGCAACTCGAAATCGGTAAAAATTCAAATATGGCACGAAATTATCTTTATTTACTTATTTTGTTGTTTAGACGGTACCTAAATGGCTAAAAAACATTTTTAGAGGTTGAAAAATAATTTAGCCAAAAGTAATTTTAGACCCCCCAGTGAGTAGGGTTGTGTGCAAGATCGCTAAGATTGCGCCTGTCGGGTAGGACTCGTGTCGAAGCCTTTACAAGTTGGAATGAATAAATTATCGAGTGGGGCGTGTAGCTATAATCCGGCTTACGAAGCGAACAAGCAAGAGCTCAGAGTTGTGACAAGTCTTGGGAGATGTGCTTATATTGAGGGTAGGAAGATATCTATAGATATAGAAATTGGAACATAGGAACTTAAATTGGTTCGCGTTATAAAAATATCCGTGTTTTTCTTGGAGGGAAGTAGAGGAATCCGAGTATGAAACTCCTGGAGAAAAGGGGTTCCTCCAGGTTTTCTAAGACACCCACGCGCGCAGTAACGGGATGTATAGGAAAAGGGCGTTCGATGGCATCAGAAAAGCGTGTGTGTCAGCTCCGACGCACGACTGGAGTTAACTCCAGTTAACTCTATTGTCATTCAATAGGCAAAAAGGGTAAATAAACGCATCTCTTAAAACTTCGTTTCTTTGTTTATTATGCTTTCACTCTAAATCGGCTGAACAGATTTGGATGAAATTTGGCACATGGGCAGACCATGACCTGGGTTAGCACATAGGATATTTTTTCCCGATATTCCTACGGGATCGAGACTAATGCGGGTGAAACCGCGGGGCGTAGCTAGTTTACGAATAAAACAAAGTTAACGCTTGTATAAATTTTACTCCTCATAAAATTTCAATAGGTAGCCAGAGGCCCAGGACCCTGGGGTCCTGGGCCTCAAGTCTGCTATTACAATAGTGTCAGAATGGTCTATCATTGATTTAATAATTGTTGATTTTGACAAGTTTGGTAATCTACTAACATATTGGCGTCATTATGACTTTCCAATGGTCAGCCACTGACACTCCATTGAAAGAAATGGCATCTATTGGTAATCTCAAACATAATGAAAAATTAATGACTGACTTAGGCGGTAATTTGCTAAAATTTTGACAGTTCCTTTGATTAGTGACCATGAGAACGTCATTGTGCAGTTATTTCTTTTAATTCGTTACGAGTATCGTGTTTATGGAATACAATGATCAATCAATGATCGATCATTATGAATTTAGCAGATTACGAACTTTTAGCAAAATGACAATGGGATCGTGTTGGAATGACGAATTTATAAAAATAGCAGACTTGGGCCCCAGATATGAAAATTGATTCTTAAAGGAGTAAACTCCAAAAAAAGTAAATCGTAGGTAGGTACCTACCTACTTTTTGGGTAAGTTATTTAGTATCTACCGTTACGTCCTTATCAACTGTATGCAAATGGACATAGTACCTATTACAAACAATAATCATAGGTACCTAGTGCTTCAAAGCTTTCCTACATTAGGAATTAGAATGATAGGCAGCTTGCCTACGTATTAAAGTTTTCAACTACTAACAACAGAACTAAGATGTATAGATTAAATTATCTCAAACATCAACGAAAGGTTAAGACTACCCTGTCGTCTACATTAGGTACTTACCTAAGCGCCACATTCACGCAAATAAATGCTCAAGTAACATAGGTACCTACCTATCTATGTAACGACGTACTTATCTGTCTAATAGTTTCGCTCCACAAATGTAAACGTCCGTATCCTGTGGACGCGAGTAGCCCAAGTAATTAGAGAAAGCGTGCGGCCGTACTGCACGCAATAGGAAAAATAAAACGGATATGCTCTCCGGACCTCAGAGCTCTGCGTCGATACAAAATGGCTGGCTTTTCACTTTTTTTTTTGTTTTTGCGGGAGCAAAGGTGAATCATGTTTCTGTGAATATGAAAGTGCGCTGTTTTGCTTTTCATAATATTATCTCCATCACGGGTCTTATACCGCTGCATGAGTGGTGTGTCCGTAGCCGTTAGATTGTGTTGTGTGGTATCAGAATTGGAAAAAAATATCGGTGTTTAGCAGTGGATGGATTGCTTTGGTTCAATAAGAAAACCTATAATCCTATATATTATATACTGTTAAGTATAGGTAACTGAATTAATCAAGGCACGATTAACGCTACTAGCTACGATATAATATGTAGATTACTTTCAATTTATTGCCTGTTGCTAATTTGTACCTTGTTTGACCCTTATTGTAGACAGCTGTTAAGATACTTGACAGCTAATTAGGCCAATTAACCTGGCTCACTATCCAACACGCAGGAAGTAAGGCTGTCGACTCGTGCCCCTCGTAACACCGGTTTTATGTATCATTAGGTAGGTACATAAGCTAGGAGAGCTCGTAGGTACACGTTTGTATCCTGTATCGACAGTTTGTTGAGAATATACTTGTATTCTTCCCAACTCGTTGTTATCGCTTGATAACAACGAGTTTGCCTATGTAGGTATCAAATGTTAGACACTCAACAATTATAGCTATGGTAGGAAGTAGTTCATCAGCGTGCCGTTAGGTAGGCTACACGTTGCTTATGGTCCGATGTGATTAGGTTGCTGTAGCCTGCAACCTAATTGCGTAGGTTTTGAGGGATATTACTAATTCATTGCTTCATAGGTTTGAAAAATTCTGCTCAACCATGTAAATATCGCAATGAACGTGGGTGAACTGTTAAAACGAAACAATAAAATAATTGATCGCAATGCGATCAATTATTTTCATTTTATAGATACTTAGAGCAATTCACGACGACTCCGCTCCGTGCTAAAGGGTTACAGTACAGTAATCGCAGAGTGGGGCGCGTCGTCGTGGATTGCACTATCTGTATGTGGGTTCCGCAATTACTCCTGGTTTGATCTGGAAGTCCGTTTCAATCATTCAAGTTAATTTAATCATTCTTGATTAAATTAACTTGAATGAAAAAAGGTTCCCAAGTAAAGTAGGTACCTAACTGATTCATCAACACCGTCATCGGTACCACTCTAATTTTTGGATAAAATAAAATGAAAAACGTGTATAGGTATTTTCAGTGTTCACACCTTAGACATCTGGGTAGGTACATAATTAATAAGATTTATTCGCCTGCTGGGACTTACAAATCGAGACAAGCAGGTTTTGCGCTGGCAATGTTGCGGGACATCCTCAATTTATATTAATCGTTGCCGGTATGAGACGATTGCGATAAGCGGGTTTAAAATGCGTAAAACACAATTGAGGGCCTCTTTCAATAACTTTTCAACTAAACTTTCGTTATGAAAGTAGGTACCTATGTAAGAAAAACGAACGGAAACATAAGCCCATAAGATAAGAAATTAAAACTTCCGTAATGTGATTCGAGCACAATCCTAATCATGTTTCGACCATAACCTTTCCTAAGCCGTAAAAAAAACAAATATGTAACTATCTCTTCGAGACGCTTCTGAAATTTTGAACGTGCCCGTATCCAATCGCAGTGCGACCGTCGACACAGCGCATGCGCCGCGCGTACCGTGAAAATGACCGGCACGAATTTTACCCGCGAAACAGAAAAAGTATTTAATAAGAGTAAAAGTGAAGATTATTTAAGGAAATAAGTATTAATTTATAATAATTATTATTTCTACCAAAGATTTGTTCGTTTACAATTATGAAACGATTAAAATGTGCTCGCAATCGGATTGTTACAAAGTGATATTTATAGTGATATTAGTTTTGGTACGGAATGCTGATTGTAGAAGTACTACTAATAAGTTTAGAAGAACCAGTGGATTGCAACATGCGTGGAACCATTTACAAAGTGCGGAAAAAAACTCTACTATCAAGGAACAGGGCCGAGGATTTTTCGGTAAGCTTGAATTGATATAATTTTAGATCAGAACAGTACTGAATAGTTTTATTTTATTTTAATCAGTACGTATTGGTTACTGGCAGCCTGTCTGTACCTATCATCCCACTGGTGAGCAAAGACCCATGACTTCCAGTTCTTGCGAGGCTTGAGGGCTAATGTGGGCGGCAATCGTATAATTTTCGGAGAAAATGCCGCAAGCGGCATTCTACCACGGCAGGGTATAAAGTGCCGGAAGCGGCATTCTATAACTATCGGATAAAGTGCCGCAAGCTGTATTCTCCGGAACCACTGCACTTTATAACCCGTCGCTTTTTTTATAATAGCTATTGGTCGGTGGGTCGTCTTAGGGTTTTTTTTTTTGGATAGAATATACCCTTTTTGGTGTAAATTTGTAAACCCCAAAGTTTCTTTCGAGATATGTGGGAAAGTGGGAGTATTAAGGTTGGGGAATATATCACGTAGCTGGTCTAAATTTGTTTCCAAGCAATTTACGGCGTAGTCGACGGGCTCCTATTTCAGAATGGTTACAAAATAAATAACCACGAAGGGAATGGCGGGGTCTTTGTTCACTCGCTTACTAGACCCCGCCGTTCCCTAACCTAACATGTCTGAGTCGGGGTGCCCCAAGTCCCGAGCTCGCTTCGCTCGCTTTTGTATCTTCAGTTACCCTAGTAACAGTAGTAGTAATATTGCCTTTTGTAAATACATAAATATGTTCAATATATGATACTAAATATTTTAACGACGTAAATTCAGTCATAATTGTAGTGACTTTTAATATTTAAATCACTTGTAAAACAAATGCAAAAATCAAAAACCGGGAATTAACCTCAACACTTAACCAAAATAACAAGTGACAGTGACAATGCAAATCCTTACGGCACTTTTACCGGTCCTGATTTGGCGCCACTATTATGCCACGAATTGCGGTTCTTTATCCGATAGTGTTTCAATGCCGCTAGAGGCACTATACACTTCCTAAAAATAATGAGAAGCTATTTTAGACTATAGGTACGATTAGGTCTGTAGTAAATGGTAGTAATTTTAACAATACGATTTGTGACACGAGAGCTTGCATTTCATCAGATAGATAATTGGTTCTAAGCTACCTACTCTTCAGGTTTCTGCTGGCTTTTCATTCATTGAGAAAAGTCTATTCATCTTCTTCATCCATTGACCTATGTCATATTATGTGGAAGTTCATGTACCATGGTGCATGGTGGTACCTGTACGCTATGTACCACTACAAGTCTCTAAGTAACATGGCCAAATATATACATGAGTATGAGACTGCAGAAGAACGACAGATTAGACAAGGCACATGTAGACAAGATATTAAACGTTACAAGGTACAGTCTAATTTGAATATTGTGAAGCACAGTCCCAGATATCAATCGGTTATATTATTTTATAAGTTGCCTCTAGATATAAAGAGCTATCTATCTGCTCAAGCTCTTTTAAAAATCAACTTAAAAGTTTCCTGTGGAATAAGTGTTTTTATGCTGTTGAAGATCTATATAACGAAATTCCTGTATATGTATATTGTATATAAGTTTTTTTGAACATTTAACGTGTTTTTTCTTGATGTAATTTATTTTTTTCTTTTTATTCTTTACTATACCATGTAATTTCAGATATAATTTATTGTTCATGAATAAACAAACTATTGTACATGCAGTTGAAATAAACTAAATAGGTAGGTACCTACTAAAAATAACACTTGGATATCTAATGCTTATTTAATCTAGATAAACCCGTAGGCTTAAAATGCTGCAGTTAAAAAAGCCCTAGTGTGTACTTACCACACATTAGTCCCCTCATTACCTACGAGCACCATAACGACCCATCCCATATACCTACCACATAACTTTCCAACTACAGACGACACCAGACGTTTTTTATTTTGTCCCGAATTCGCGAGGAACTTTAAAAGGCTATAATTTACCGGCAGTGTCCATGTCGTTGTTACTGTGCCAAAGGGTCAGTGTGATGGCCGCCCACTCGGTAGGACAAGGTTAATGGAAAAATATAAAGTGCTCATCTTCCTTTTGGTGGAGAAAGCGGATTGGGCAGATTGAAGCGTGTGTTTTGGGTGGTAGTTATTTATCTGCATGAATTTATGTGATGATTTTCATAATACCTTCCTAGTTAGAATTTTAGCTGTAGGCACCTATGTATATACCCACCTCAGGTGACAAAGTCAAAACTTTAATGTGAAAATAGGCTGAGAACCTACAGCTATAATAAATAGCCTTGAAATAACACCTTCATTTCATTCACATACATTAAAAAAATCGAATAATATAAATATTTTCTTCCAATCAGCTCTATTCCATCCAAAACATTTTACCTACTTTATGATCTAATTAAGTACCTAAAGAACTAGGAAATCTTTCATAATTTTCTGACACGAACAAAAAAAACCTATTGCGGAAAAATCCAGAAATTCAATACCTACCTCCTAAAGGTATTGAAGACGCGACGAAAACAAGTTACGTTTAAGTAGCCAGTCAGTCAATAATTTGTTGTGACGCCTTGCAACTCGTAAACTTGTTTACAGACTCCCTTTACGGATTTTACAGGTTAAGAATGTACTTAAACGATGCCTTGAATATGTATGCGATGTGCTAGGATAATATATGCTAATTTCGGTAAAACCTGCCAACTGCTAATGCAAAACCTATACATAGATTATTGCTTTGAAATTAAGTGGGAATCTCGTTTAGAATGTAACTTGGTCTGATATAGGTATTTAATACTTCAGGAAATGCGGTACAGTAGTAGTGTATAGAATAATGCAGTGGAAGACAATCATATTAGCCGCGTGCTACCTTTTCCCTATTATGAAACATCCACCTGCCTAGCCTAGAATTTTTCCAGCTTTATTGGGGTCGGGTCTAACCGGATTTAAATAGGTTTTTATTTTTATTATTTTATTTTTCTTTTATATAGATTCTTTTCTTTTAGAGTTTGTGAATGTGAGAACTTTGTAGGCTTAACAGACTGTAGATCTGTCGACCATTTTCTATCTTGCTAAGTATCTGGTACTTGTTGATAGGCCTACACTGTCCTCTCATACCTGTTAACACTGTAATTTGAAAACATTGTAAATACCATTTACTTTTAAAAGAGTAACCGTGGAGTTTCTTGTCTTCTCCATAGGAAACGACCAATTGGAACCGTGCACCTAGCTTCTGACGTTTCATAAGTGCCCTTGTAGGTTTATGTGAAATAAAATATTTTGATTGAATTGGATGCTGCTGAATTCCTACCGAATTAACTAAAACATCCAGAATTATCCAATTGTAAGACTCGATTTTTTTATAAATGTCAGTCTCAAAATTCTAAAAGGACTACACTTCATTCCAGTTCCCATAACAATGTTATGAGATAGTTTTCAAAAAATCTGATGGAGTCCACTTCTATTCGAAAAGCAGTGGATTTATTACATTCTAACAGTCAATCCAATTTGTATAGCCTGTTCACAAATATATTGGGGTTGGCTTCCAGTCTAACCGTATGCAGCTGAATACCAGTATTTTATATGGAGCGACTGCCTATCTGAACTCCACAGCCTAGTAACTGGGTAATACGATACCCCTTGGTAAGACTGGTTGTCAGACTTTCGGGCTTCTGACGACCACGATAGTCAAAGATCCACGAATGACAGCCGGGACCAACGGCATAACGTGCTTTCCGAGGCGCGGAGGAGTCTCGGTATGTAAAGATGGTCACCCATCCACAGACCAACCCCGGCAAGCGTAGCTTACATTCTAACATGTTCTTTTTTATTTATTGCTAGATCAATATGGCAATATTTAGCAGAATCTTGATGCTTTGAAATAAATTAGGCATAACACACTTGGCATAATCTTCTTGCTCCGAAATTAATGTTTAATTGGCCTATAATGTTTAAAAATTTAAGTTGGCCATACCACTGTTAAACCCGCGATGGTTTGTGTCGTATGTATAAAAAAAGTTACATTTAAACTGATTTGATGAATAAAAAAATAAAAAAAAGGTGCAGTTACGAGAAATTGAGTAATATTCCATATTCCATAACATTTCATTTTTTGAAAAGGCGTGATGTTATGTTTGTTATTTCATTATTTTTTTATTATTCTATATTTTTATTATTGGAATTCTTATGCATAAATACAGATATACCTATATGTTTTTTTTGTTATTTTTATGTATAGGTACTACTCGTATGTTCAGTTATATTCACACTCGTTTCCGTAAGAAATTTTGCTTATAAACACGATTTATTATTGTCACACGGGGGACGTCATTACGTCATTCGCGAGATTTTTTCTGAAAATCAGCGCTGTTGGCGATAGGTTCGTCAGAAGTCAGCATTTCGCTGAGCAATGACCTATTATTGCACAGATGCGACGCACAGCTTAATTGTTATGTTGTAGTTTGCTTGTTACAAAAACATTAATTTTCCAATCTGCAATCGCCATTTTGTTTATGTTTTGATTGTAAATTGTCTTTGGTCTCTGGCCCTGACATCAAGCAATGACAAAATTTGTCAAACTTTTATTCATTTTGAATATTGAATACGTGGCTTTTCGCTAATTTGTCAATGTGTGTATTTTATGTTTTTTTTGTAATGTGTGTTAGTTTGTGCAGAATAAACAAAGTTTCTTTCTTTTATTTTCTAGAGTTAGAAATCTGTCACTATAGAAAAAAATATATGAGTCTAGGTACATATTTTTGTGATACTTTTATTTTCAAACGTTGTACCTAGTAAAGTAGGTAATTGCCGACCTATTCTGTAATATCAATTTTATCTAGCAAGTTTTACGTCTACGTCGTCGCAGCAGGCACCTTTCATAGAATGTTATCTAGGCCGACGATCCTGTCCTGTACATACATAAACTTACGCCTTTTCTCATGGGGATAAGCAGCAACTAAAGGGAGCAGGGAGTGGCTACTTAAGTTCCTGTTTTAGTATCTATCCTTGTATAGCACTCTTTTCCCTTGTTAAGATAAAATAAGTATTTTTTTTTTCATTTTCTAATTACTAAAAGTGTATGTTATTTAAGTTTACGCAAGTTTTCCCGTACTAACCGTGACTGGTTAATAAAGTTAAGTGCTACTGCACCGCGCAAATCGACATGCAATCAAGCGGTAAATGGTTAGAGACCACAACTGGATGCTACAACTGGGATGTTGGCTAAATGCATACTAACATAAACTCACGAGATGTTAAATGTGTTAAATGTAACGAAAGAAAACTGTCTTCAGTGCTTAATTTTGTGACAATTTTGTTTTGATATTTTGTGTCATTTTTTCATTTATTTTTTGACATTATCAATATTTTGTATTTAACTTATAAAATAACTCTAAATTCAATTTCAATTTCTGTAATAATGTTGTATGTTTTAGTAATTGCATTGAACGCAAACGCACACTATGTAGACAAGCATACTATAAGTTGGATAATTATATCGTAGACAAAAATGCTTGGCTAAATGCTGGTCCTGCTCCACAGCCACTTGGGCTCACTAGTTAAAAAAGAAAAAAATGGTAGAGTTGCTTCCCCTTTTTTATTTTTTCTGACTACGAACATAATGTTTTTTATTTTTTTTTATTTAACCAAGTTTTAATTATTGAATACTCCAATAGATAATATTGATTTTCTTTCTTTTGGTGGTAAAATTCTTTAAAGGTTACAAATACATTGCAAACTATAGTTTTGTATAACTTAGACGCATATTTATTTAAAATTTTTGTAAATGTGAGTTCCTACCATGGAGTTGTTTACTTACTATGTTATTATGTTGATTTTGACTTGAAAGAGCAGGGTAGTTGAGAGTATACAAACTGTTTTCCTGGGGATCACGCTCGATTCAAGGCTGCAATGGGGTCCTCATTTAACATCTCTCGCAGGACGGCTAAGTTCAGCAGCATATGCTGTAAGAAAAATCCGTCAATTTACTGATATAGATACCGCAAGGCTAGTCTATTTCAGTTACTTTCATAGTATCATGTCCTACGGTATTTTACTATGGGGACGGGCTGCAGATATCGACTCTATTTTTATTCTGCAGAAAAGAGCCATTAGAGCAATATATTGCCTCCGTAGGCGCGATTCTCTAAGGGAACTGTTTAAAAATATTAACATCATGACGGTACCTTGTCAATATATTTATGAAAACATCATGTACGTCAGGAAAAATCTTAATCTTTTCAGTAAAAGAGGTGAAAGACACAATTATAGTACTAGAAATAGGGACCAATTAGTTCAACCGGGTTTCAGACTGGCTAAAGTAGACTCATCTTTCATGGGGTACTGTTTAAAATGTTACAATAAAATACCTTCCCATATACTACAACTAAATGAAACGAAATTTAAATCTTGTATAAAACGCACACTATGCTGCCAGGCATATTATAAGCTTGGGGATTATATCGCTGACAAAAATGCTTGGCTTAACGCTGGTCCAGCTCCACAAGGGCGCATAAACTAATTGATTAGCATTCAAAAATATTGTTGGAATTGCTGAAGATTGCAAAAACTATCTTTGAATTGTATAACTTCAATCTCTTTTTTTTTATTGTATAAATGCATAGCACATGTGTGAGCACTGTGACCATGTACCTTCTATAAAGCTACCATTTACTGGGTACGTCTTTCATTGACTTGATATGCCCTGGCGGCTAAGAGTATGTCATGCTCACTCAAATGTCTCGCTGGTGGTGGCGTGTGTGTTGGATCGTTGAGTTCCCTTCAAAATGGTTGAGCTAAACGGTGCTGATCCATGCGTCATGTTCGTGAACGGGCGCCATCAGTAGGGACTGGTCATCTCTTATCTGCCACGGCTTATTTTAATTTTTGAATTGTTTTATTTTTGTTTTTTTATTACGGACGCTTTTTACGTACACGTCTTTCTACATTGTTCTCACATGTATAATTTCAACATGAATGATGTAAACAATATTTTGTAAGATTATAATTTTTTTAAAAAGAGTGTCCGTGGAGTTTCTTGCCCGTTCTTCTCCATAGGAACCTACGCTTTGGAATGGGCAACTAGCTTCATATTTCTGACTGACTGACTCCTTGACAATTCAAAAGTGCCTGTAAATGGTTTAATTGAAATAAATGCTTTGAGTTTGAGTTTGAGTATGTCATGCTCACTTAATGTCTCGCTGATGGTGGCGAGTGTGTTGGATCATTCGGTTCCCTACTAAATGATTGAGCTGGATGGTGCTGATCCACGCGTCATGTTCGTGAACGGGCGCCGTCAGTTGAGACTGGTCATCTCTTACGAGTATCTGCCGGGGCTTATTTTTAATCGTTTTTGACTTTTATATTTTTTTTTACATTGTTCTCACATATAGAATAAACAAGAGTAATGTACCTACCCAGGATTTTGTAATTTCTGTATTTAAAAGAGTGTCCTTGGAGTTTCTTGCCCGTTCTTCTCCATAGAGATCTACGTTTTGGAATGGGCAACTAGCTTCAACTTTCTGACTAACTGACTGACTCTTTGACAGTTCAAAAGTGCCTGTAAATGGTTTAATTGAAATAAATGCTTTGAGTTTGAGTTAATCTGTAATAGTATGTAAAATTTATGATGCAAGCATGGCAATCGTAGGATTCTTTTTTAATTTTATATGGGTTAAAGACCTGAAATAAATAAATTTAATTTAAGTTAATCAGATTTTTGCCAAGTTCATGTGCTGATTTCTGAAAAAATCCGCTGTGTCATAAATTTGTAATGTTATTTACCTCCTAATAACTATCAGAAGGGCAGAGCGGTGTTACCAATAAATCACGAAGTTATAACAACAAATCCTATCGCCATAATTCACTGGCGCAACTGATACGGACCCGACCCGTTTCCCATCCAACATTAGTATTCCCAACTCGTCTTCAAAGTGACACCAGCAGAAATAAAAAACCGAAACTGGCACGTATCGAGGTTTCGGGGTTGTCCAACAAGGACATACCGGCCCATAAATACGCATTTTACCGAAAAAGTATAAAAAAAGTCAAATAAATAATGTTGTAAATGTTAAGGCGGGGTCGCATTATTGGAATCGCGAAGCGCGATGCGTTAAGCAATTAATCGCTTCTTCATACATCAATTTCAAAGAGATTAGTACTTTTAAAAGTTAATCTGTTGAAGAAATCGGTTATTAAATGCATTGCTCTCAAAATCCTTCTATTTCATCAACCACAAGATTTGGTTTTTAATGTTCATTATGTGAAATCAAAGGCTGACTTTTGTGGTTTTCCATAGTGAAGTTACCAGACCATACCTCAGATAATACCTTGGTAAACAACAACGAAAGAGAAATTCTTTATTTATTACTTTCGGTATAAAATATATCCTCCACAAAAATTACAAACTTAAGCGGCCAAAAATGTAAATCCTCAATATATTTAATGAATCGTCGCATGTTGGAGCAGTCAACTGCGCAGATTATAAAATGTTGCGTACGTTTTTATAATAAATGCGGCCCGGAAATAATGTCGCTGCACCTTAAATATCGAAGAAGGACTTTCATAAATTAATATTATTCGTGAATCGCTTTGGAATATATGGAGATTATTGGAGATGCCATTTTACGACATTGTAACACGACTGCTTAAAAAAGGAGTGTTATATCGGTTTTTAATATAACTTGGTTGGAGTTTTCCTTGAACCCATAAGAAGAACTTAAGTATGGCCTATCACTTTCTTTTGTGAAACATATTTTAATTTCTGTGTGAGATACTTTAAGGGCTTGAATTAGGTATATGTATTCCCAATCCCAAAGATCAGCTCTAAAACTCAGTTTAAATATTCCGAATATTTGTCCAAGAACGCATTACCACTTTGACTCGAGACGAAAATTGAATCAAATCTGCTGAAGTAGCTGCACTTCTAAACTTCGGCTATATTAGAGGCGAATGTAGTTATTGGCTAAGATCACAGAAATAAGATAGATATGCCAAATACTTAGAACGCACATAAGATAAGCCCAAACTTTTTCAAGTGGCTTGCAGGATGTCTTTAGAACAGGCTATAGAATTCAACACAAGAGTCCTCCTGTGACATGAATGTGAACGTGAGAGTAACAAGACTATGATTAAAATGCTACAGCTAAATAACCTAACTGCAATTTGTACGATCAGGCTCAATACGTTTCGAACTAAAATGTTACGAAATTCAGTCGGACCAAAGAATCACATGGTGATCAAAATATTTCATTTGCATGCACTTCTCTTGTTTAAAAGATACATATCATTACTCATTTTTTCCCGAATTAAGGGTTTGAGCAGTGGTGTACGTTTATGTACACCCACATTTCGGTCATTTCCACATTTCATTTTCCAGTTATGTGCTCTAGATTAAAAGTATCAGCAAAATGGTGTCAATTTATATTCCTTTCCTATATCCCTTCCTTCTATGATCCTAGCCAACCGACCACTACCTATTTACATGGGGCAGCACAACTTGCGGAAACTTTGTTACAACACCTCTGGGGACTACAGAGTACAGATCAACTGATTGAACTGATATCGTAGACCAAGTTGGTAAGCTGACTGTGTTGGTTGCTCTGAAATATAGACTTGTATCAGGGGAATTGATAGTTTTGCTCAGGCGATTTAATCACCGTGTGGAGTTTCTTGCCGGTTCTTCTCCATAGGAAACGACCAATTGGAACCGTGCACCGAGCTTCTGACTTTGTTTAAGTGCCCGTATAGGTTTATAAAATAAAAACAAAACCATTTACTTATTCCATATTTCTAGGTTCCATTTCAAATATTGTTAGTAGGGTGTTAGTAAAAATATTGTTCATATAAAAAAGGTTTATGTAAAATAATTTATTTTTAATTTGAATCAATACAATACAAAATCTACCGCCTCGTTGGTCTAGTATTCGTAAGCGCTACTGCTGAGCATGAGGTCCTGGGTTCTATTCCCGGGTCGGGCAAAGTGTTATTGGGTTTTTCGAATTTCTCAGTAGCAGCCCTGAGTCTGGATTTGTGCCCGGTTGATGGCAATAGGCTCGCCCCCTATTACATGGGACTTAAACATAACTGGCGAAATGTGGGTGTATTATAGATACACCTCTGCCTACCCCTTCCGGGAATACAGGCGTGGTGTTATGTTACAATACAAAATAAGGTGCTTAGATCTCCAGTACCTAATATGAATAGTCAACCCTACCCTTGATACTAGATACTCGTACCAACATAAATTCTACTGTCTGTCTGGTCTAGGAAGACTGAGTTAAAACCCTGCGTGTTGCACTACTGACGAAAACCCATCCCTATAATATGTATGTACCTACCTGTAAACCTGTTTAGCTGAATTAGGAAACATTAACAAAAATACTAGTAATGTGCAACTTATTTCCGTAGTTTGCGAAACAATGGAAACATTATTTACTGCTTCAAAATTAAAAGAAGTAAGTGAACTCATTTCAAAGCGATCAATAGTTCATTAACAATCTCCGTAGAGTTGTAAACTGTGCTGGCTTCATTTTTGCAATCAACTCGGAATTAGATTTACCTTTGCAGCTGAACTTGCTTGTCTGTCGCAGACTTAATCGCATTGCCGACGATCCACTGGCTGTCTCGTTGCCAATTACAACTTTATTTCTTTTATATTGTTGAGGAAACTGGTGCGGAGTTTGTTTTTAATCTGATTATAATACCATTTATAACAGGATAGCTACATAATAATCTTATCCTTAGCTATGGGAACACCCATGGAAAAAACTAGTTTTGGAAAAAAATATAGTTTATCATCACTGCTACCAGAATCCGGAGAGTTGAGCGTTAGTTGGCCAGATTTTATGAACGCTAACATCTTGGGTAGCTTTTGGATGCAAAGGGTTCCCCTCTGTGTTCCTGGTCCCATTTTACATGGAGTCACCTGACGCAATACTTACCATTAATTTTTGTTTCAAGTGGTGGAAATGTACCCTGTTAGGCTTTGTCTTGCGGCTGTGGCAGTAGTTCCATTTGATGATCACGTACTTACGTACCTAGTTAATAGTAGGGCGTTTATCTAATCATTTTATTTTGCGAGTTTAGCCATAGGTAGGTATAGGTCCATAAAGCATAGAAGAAGGCCTTAATGTCCCATGATGTAATTAAAAACGTTACACGTTCTAAGTTCAAAGAGCTTTGTTACCAAAATCGTAGTAGCTCACAATGACATGTATTCACATCATTTTGAATTCTTCATAGCTACAGTCTCTATGTTGAACGAATAGAGTAACGGTAAACCAAGGAATAACTATGTATAAGGCCTAATTCGTATCACAAAAAACACCTCTGAAATAAGTGTAGTAATCACATAATTATCTTTACTATAATTTCTATGTACCTAACGGTATTTTTTCTCCGTTTTTTCTCAGGTGCAAGAACATGAGTAGAACAATTATAATTATACAATGAGCTAATCTTTTATCTTGAGGTTCGTGCTATGCATCGCGGCTACAGTTTCACTGCCATAAAAATGTGTAACATTATAATTGAGTACTTTGTTTGAAGACGAAAGTTGTACCAATTATGTTTGAAGTATTATATTAGTTTGACGCGTTGTTTGGCGTGTTTGAGAATAGTATTACAGTGTTAGAACTAAATCTAGATTAGATTTTTCTTAAGGATCTTAGGATTCTTGCCAAGACACTGGTCAGTTTAACTTAGATATACTCCTTAATTTTTGAAGTTCTGTTTAAAACTTTGGGATGTTAACAGGACCATTACTATGGCTATTTCTGCCTGTTGTAGGAATTTGTGTCATTGTGTTATGCATAGGTATAATATATCGTATAATAGTAGTATAGGAAAATGCTGTATAGGTAATAAGGTCTTTATTACGAGTATAATAAGGGGCATTATTATACATTGAAAACTGTACTTTATAATCAAACTTTTTAAATTTATTAGAGACTAGCTGTTACCCGCGACTTCAACTGCGATTCAGGATGGGAAGTAGCTTATGTCCATTTCCAGGTCATGGTCTACCCATGAGCCAAATTACATCCAAATCCGTTCAGCCGTTTTAGCGTGAAAGAGTCACAAACATCCATCCACCCGTCCTCACATACTTACGCGTTTATAATATTAGTAGGAAGTAGGATTTTTCAATATAAAACTTTGTAGGTACATAGGTACGCATTTCTAGATACCACAACACATGTTATTGAAATATCGTAATCATTGACCTAACCTAGTCGGTAACTTATTAACATAATCGAATGTTACTTACGTTACATAAGCGAAATCTCACAGAAATACAATATCATTGCTGACCCTGACCCACGCTTAGAGAAAGAACAACCCAAATACCGAGCAGAGAGTGAAAACTTTTGTTAGAAAACTTTGCAAATTAGGCTATTCTACTGTTAGGGTAAGGATAATATACTAATTAACTTTATGTATTCTAAGTAGCCATGGAGGAGGTCGTGGCTAAATAATAACTACCGCACGGGTCGATCCATCAGGTTAAGCTACGCTTGCCGGGGTTAGTATGTGGATGGGTGACCATCTTTACATAGATACCGAGAGTACTCCGTGCCTCGGAAAGCACGTTAAGCTGTTGGTCCCGGCTGTCATTCGTGGATCTTTGACAGTCATTACGGGTCGTCAGAAGCCCGAAAGTCTGACAACCAGTCTTACCAAGGGGTAGGTATTGTATTACCCAGTTACTGGGCTGTGGAGTTCAGATAGGCAGTTGCTCATATAAAACACTGGTATTCAGCTGCATACGGTTAGACTGGAAGCAGACCCCAATATATTTGTGAAAAGGCTAGGCAGATTGGATTGATTCTAAATAGTCATGGGCCGCAAATTACTTAAAATTGGCCCCCAAATTACTCAAAATGAGATAAATAATTGCTAGCATATGGACAATGGAATTTAGGACTACAGGTTTCGCAAGTCATGTTGTCATTTTGTGTCACACAATCTCATGATTGTAATCAAGGTCGTTAATAAATTCTATAAATTAAATAGGCATATTATTATGGCAATTAAAAGAAAACAAAAAAGCAAGATTGATTGACTTTGTCCAAACAGAGAAATCGGTGGCTAGTCAAAGCGCTTACGGTCAGTAACTTACGCATAGTTGCAACTTTAATAAATGATAAATGATAAATAAATGATAAATGATTTATTTCTGCAAGTAGGTTTGTACAAACACTTTTACACGTCAATCATATTTTAAAAACTAGATGAGGTCGGCGTTTCCTAACTGACTACTCTGAGAAGAAAGGCCGAAACAAACTCAGAGGTCACAGTCTCTTTTAAAGTCCAGACATAATCTTGGTCAGATCATGTGAAGACGATGTAGATTGATGTCTGAAATGGTCTTTTGAGGAAATAACCATTCAGATTGAGAAGACCTGTCCAGTCAGTGCACGCATTTGTCAGTTATCGTGCAGCTCAACTCAGAATTTAAGGAGCTCAACGATTCGACGAACAATACCAAAGAAAGGACGTTTGGGTAGGCCACATAAATTACTCAAACTGCCAGACCATGATAAAAACTAATTGACAAAAAAAAAAAAAAAAAAACAAAACAAAAGGGAATATCTGCATAGTCTTCACATTCACAATAATTAAAATAATATAATACTTTAAAGTAAATATTCATGTCAATGAATATATAACATTCATTAATGTCAATGTGTATATAATAACCCGGAAATAATCTTGGTCAGAGCATTTCAATTTGAGGACCATGTAGATTTGTGTCTGAAATGGTCAATGGAAATAGCACAGTTACTTCTCTCAGAAACTTTTCTTTCTCTGAAAGCTAACAGACAGCTGCACAGCTTGGCACATCCATTTCTTTAAGTTGGATTGCTAATTCCAATACCTAAGCCGGTGTACCGGTTTCCAATCGGTCATGAACATGCTGGGACGTAGGTACCACTGCTCTATTGGCCGATACAAATCTGCTACGTGCATTGGCTCTAGACCTACATTGAGAGATGATGATTCAGGTCTATTGACTCTCTATAGTTTCATCGAAACCGCAATTTCATGCCTTGAGGCTACATCGTGTAGTAATAAACGGATTTATGCGATACATTACAATTTAATTGAAGATAACTGATTAAAAGTGCAATGCACTGATTCTTTTGTCCTCGTAGATAGTAAAAATAATAGAGCAGTTATCATTTCTTTATAAATCTTTTTGCGAACTTTTTCCGCATTCACGTATTTTGAATATTGTCTAAGTAGAAAATGTTTCATATTTTTGCATTGTCACGTTATTCTATGCTTTTGTTCCTGTCCCAGTTTCCACAGCACAATATTATGTAGTGAAAGTGGAAGGAGCGAGAGGTCACGAGGGACGCCCTAGTTTGTTCACTGCAATTACTCGATTTACTATGTACCTATTTGTTGCCAGACCGGACGAGAATCAGACAGGAACGTGCTGTTGCTGGCACCCTCTTGCCTGCTAATTACATCACAGATATCACTAATCGGATTGAAATATCTGTGTCTAGTTATAATAATTCGCTTAATATCATCGTTCATATGAGTTACAAAATTCATACAAACATGATGGGTATGTTTGTATGAATTTTGTAACGCATATGAAGTCAATCAATGTATAGCAATCAACTGTCGGTGAATAATGTGTATATTCTAATTGGACATATGTGACCAATACAGGATTGTAATTATAAAGGCACTGCCCTGGTCAAGTACGCCTGTACAGGGGACCTGGCAATGAGCTAAGCAATCATTTAATGGAGTTGGAAATATTGAACTAGGAACTCCGTTCGAATAAACGAACTTCTAAGATTTAATACACAACGTGTTGTAGAAACGAATAATGTTCATATATCTTCCAGAGACATAGGTAGCCCATTATCGCGCTACTCTTTCAACTTACCTGTTCTACGAGGAAGGCAATAACGACAGTGCAACTGGCTCAATTTTAGTTTTCCTTGTAACCGCGACTAAAGGATACTGTCACTTACACCAACAAAAACAGGTGTTAACTGCATTCAACTCAAGGGAAAACGTTAATAAAATCTTCAAGTGCCCATAAAAAATGATCAACAGACAAACCGGTAAAGCAAACGGCACACGGACTCATCTCATAAGTGTACCGGGTGAGATGGGAACCTGTCTGTGGTATAATAATGTAAGAATGCTGTCACGGCCTTAGTCACAAACAGGACAGGGTCCCGATAAGGTAGACCACATGTGGTGGGCACAGTAAGAGGAGATAGCGGAGAGATAAGAAATTGATTGTCAATTAAAATGTGACAGATATATGCAAGAGATAATGCTGCCGTAACAGTAACTACAGAACAGGCTCCTCATGAATTAGATTGGAATCTACTAGACTAGCTCATGATGTTGTGATGAGATTAGGCTAGCAGCTCAGCTAGTTTGGTAGAGGGACTTCTAAGTTTGAATATATATATATCGTCATTGGCGGAGAGTATTGAATTTATATGATGAAGATACTATGCAAGAACAGATCAGTAGGTAATTGAGTATTTATATCCCGAAAGAAGTTCGTAGGCCATTGTAATATAGTTATGAGTATGACATACAAGTTTCTTGAAAATGAGAATATTTAATAGTCTTCATCTAGCAAAAGATAAAACAGTCGGGTAGTAATGTAATGTTCCAAAAATCCTAGGCGAATCCGCTTTCGGTCAAGCTCAATACACTATGATGTTTACCTAAAGGCAAGATGTCTTACGGCTCATCATTTCCGTTTATAATGAGCAACGTAGGTAATAAGTTTCTACTAAGATAAATTAGCATAAAAATAAGATAAAAGTCCTAGATAAATTGCAGAAGATAGACATTTATTTCTTAAGATGGGATCAGGAGTCACTGGGTTCATTATATGCCGTGTACCTACTTTAATTAGCTATATATTTATATTTCTTATAGAAAAAGATAGATTTTATAATTAATGTTTTGATTTGTGTTTATGACTTGGCTAAGTTGGCCATACTCTTTAGAATGAAGAAACTTGAAATATAAAAGATTCGAACATGAACTATAATATTAGATTATAGTTCATGCTCGAATCTTTACATGATTATGATCTACTAGTTTCCGCCAGCGGCTTCGCCCGCGTGATATCTTATATAAATTATATTATATACAGTATGGAAACCACACAAATGCAATAAATGAAACCACATACTTGTTACCGCCTTTTCTGACGATACACAAAAAATGGACGAAATCGGTCCAGTAATTAGGTCAAAAAGTAGAGTTCTAATTTTGATCATATTTGAACAGTCTGTAGAATTGGATCACTAGGTCAATGATTCAATGAACTTGAATCCTTGAACATTGAAAAACGACTTCGAAATTTTGATTTCGTCGAAAATTTACAAACAAAGCTCCAGCACCGAAAAATATGCCGCGCACGTGCATAGTTGCCGCTCTTCCTGGGGTCAAGGTACTTATCTAAACAGAATGTTTACTTTTATAGAATTTATTTTGATATTTGTTTTGTTTGAAAATTTCATTTTTTTAATTTACGGTTTTTTATTTAATATTTAATTTTGCTTTATTTCTGTGGACTAGTATTACTTGTGGTTTCAATTATTGCATATATTATGTGGTTTCCATACTGTATATCCTCTTCTATGAATTATAGCCTATGTTATTCAGTGATAATACTGATAATATAGCATTCTACACGTGAAATATTTTTTTTAAATCTGTCCGTAATTTTTGAGTCTATTCCATTACAAACAAACTCACAAACATACAAAAATCGAATCTTTTCTCTTTATAATATTACTTTAGGAAATGCCCTACCAAGTGTATTGATACAGTTTGATAATGAGTTCTTACAGAATAGCACAATTAAATGGTTGACTGAGGCATCTATAACTACATAGTATAGTTAGCTTATAGACACGGTACCCACTGCTGGGATAGGCCTTTCCTCTGAGAGGGAGCGGGTCGTGTTATATGAACCAAAAATTCGAAGACATGTGTGTCACATGATTGAAATCTGTATCATATGACCGAGCTGAAAAAAATGTGGAAACATAAAACTTAACTAATCAAAGCACTCAACCTCGCTCACGCACACCCTCACTCATACACCACTCCACACTGCACCATACCTATTTTAGATTTTTGCATGTTTACGATTTTTATTGAAATACCAAAGTTAACTAAACTACACCCATTTCATAGTTACGTCAGAAACAATGTGTTTCTCCTGTTTAGACGTGCGTTGATAGCTGCAACACAGTTTTTAACTTTTGTAGCTTTTTTTTCGTCGTTTCCTTTGTAATTATGTCAATTTGTTGTCATCCAAAATAAAAAACTTTTTACTTTTACATGTCTTCGAATTTTTGGCTCTAGGACATGCTGGTTGCCTCAACTCCTATAGCTAGATCTTGTTTAGTAATCTATTAGCTAAGCTACAAATCATTATACCTACATACTTGAGTTTGAAGCTCAATACGTCTGATAATTACAACCATGTCTCCAGGCGATGTTCCAGCAAGTTGAACAATTAGACGCCATTAAATCTAACATGTCATTACTAGTACATTATACATGATTTCACGCGTCAATTGCTGGCTGTGTCTACTGTATGATATTAGTCCTAGGTGTTATTGAGTATAGCTCTATGGCGTATCGGTCTGTAGATATTAATCTAGTAGGTTTAACAAATAAGGATAGTTTAAAATAATCATAGTGTAAATACCAGGAATAAACACAACCTTGCTGTACATCGCACACGTTCTCCACAGAGTACCTACGCAACTCCTTCATGCGTCAATGTATACGATTTTACAACAAACTTCCCATTTACATTCGAAACTTACCCATTAAACCATTTAAAAGCTGTATTAAAACATATTACGTATTTTGCAAAAAAGGGTAGGTACTATAAAATTTAATATTATTTAGAAGATAAAAAAAGCTTGGGATTGAGCTGCTCGCTCTGCTAAGCCTTGTGATAAAACCATAAAACTTAACATTTTAATCATTATGTAAAATCATTAAAATATACCAGTTTTATATACACATTGACATTGTTGAAAATTATATACAAAATGACATGATTACTTTGTAAAGTATTATATTATTTTCATTATTGTGAATGTGAGGACTATGTGGTTTTTTTTTTTCTGTTTCATTATTTTTCTTTCTCGGATAAGTTACTCACAAATGCTTGCACTGACTGGACAGGTCCCCTCAAATCTGTGTGGTTCTTTCCTCAAAAGACCATTTCAGACACTAATCATGGTCCTCATATGGACTGACCAAGATTATGTCTGGACTTTAAAAGAGACTGCGACCTCTGCGTTTGTTTCGGCTTTTCTTCTCAGAGTAGTCAGATAGGAAACATCGAACAAAACGTTCATCTAGCAAGTTTTTTATATTACGAGTATTTAATATGACGTATAAAAGTGATTCCAAAATCCTATTTACAGAATAAACAATTTCATTTAATTTAATTTCAATGTTTGTGTCCTTAGTTAGTGTTATCATTACAAGGTAGAGTCGTTGAAAGGTATAAAGGTTAAATGGTTTCTTCAAGCACCTACTCTACCTGAATTGAAAACTAATTAGACTAGGTACATCGGAGGAATTAGAAACTTATCAGTTAAAGAATTCTTGTTCATCGACATTTTCGTGAATTGTTGATGGATTAAAAAAAATCATTTTTCATTTGGTAGAAGAAGCTTGCGCGGTGGTTAGCCTACATTATAAATTTTACTAACTTTGCTTGGGTAGATTTTGAGTTAGCTTCAATAATACCTACGTATTTTTACTAGTCTACGTGGATGATGTTATAATAAGTTGCTGTCACTGTTATTTACATAGCAGGTAGTGGTATTCGAATTTGTGTGAGGTAGGTACTACAACCAAAAAGTGAAAATAATAATAATAAAAAAAAACAAAATTCAAAAGTCATTTATTCAAACTAGGCTGAGAATCAGCACTTTTCGAACGTCAAAATTACATAAGACAGTCCCCCAAAACGCCCACCCTTCACCCTTTACAAAAAAAAAATCACCAACTTCCATTAAAAACACTACAAAGTGAAAAATAACTAATTTCGGAAGTCGTTGGCAAAAAACGAAAATTCAAAACCAACGACACCGACTTCCGAAATTAAAGTTATTTTTCACTTTGTAGTGTTTTTGGAAGTCGGTTGTTTTTTTATGGTTCACAAAGGTGTCAGCGTGTGATTATGCTACCACAGCCTTCTTCTCATGATACAGAGAATGAACATTAATTACCATGCTCACTGCATGATGGCTATTTCAAACCACTTTCACTTGGTTCTGGTTTCCTTGCGATATTTTCCTCATCATTTATCATCATTAGTCATCGTCCAAAATAAAAGCCTAATCTATAACAAATTAAACCGTTCATAAACTATGATTGACAGGGACATCCCTGCTTCAACTTTCTAACCACAAGATAGAAGCAAACTTATGTACATAGGTACACAACTTTTTCCTTAAAGGTAAGCCCACGTTCCCACGGACGTAATTAATTCGCGGCAATTTTTTTTCCTGCACTATCTTTCAACGCTTTGCTTAGCGTCGAGAGTTATGCACACAACAATGTGTTTTAATAATTTAATAAAAAAATTAAAATCATAAATTTAATTTAAAATCAAAAATTTAATTTTATGTTCACAACCAATGTTTGGCTTAAAGGTAAGCCCACGTTCCCACGGACGTAATAAATTCGCGGCAATTTTCGAGAGTTGAAAATCCAGTGTACGAAAAAAATCGCCGCGATAAAAAAACGTCCGTGCGAACCTGAACTAAATGTCGAGTGAAAAACAATGAGATGAGTAACGCGACCGGTGGGTGGACTTTCTTTGTAGTTAAGAGCCGACAATTTGCTAAACTTTTGGGATACCAGGCGTGATATTAGATTTCTGTTTTTTTGTGCAATAGGTGAATCACGAGTTGTAGGTCGTCGTTTCGAACCCAAGCAAGCGTTTTAGTTTGTGTAAATAATTTCATCACCATGACTGCTCTCAAAACGGCGAAGAAAATTTCGAAGACATTTGACATCTACCAACCCGCACTGGGCCTGCGTGGTGGATTACTGCCCACTCCCTCTCACCGAGAAGAGGAGAAGGCCTGTGTCCCAGTAGTGGGAATATTATAGGCTAATTATGCTATTATTTTTCCAACCTCTAGTAGTCTCAGGCGAATAAACCATTTTACTTTTCCATCTACATTCCGTAGCTATTTCGACACTCCTTAAAGAAAATCTCAGGAAAATGTACTTTCGGTAATAATACGTTCGTTGTCATTATTGTGTGGCTACTTCCCAACAAACTATTTCGAAGGACACCTCGTAAGTCACGTCCAACTCGGACGTGTCCTACATGTCATAGCATTGAGCCCTTCACCCAACGATAAAGTGAAGAAGTATGTACTATAGTCCTACCTATTTGTATCCTTCAAGCTGGAACACAACAACGCTTCTTGGCGACGAAAATAGTTTACATTTGGTAGTATTCCCTCGGGCGAACTCTTTTACTCTTCTCTTTTTTTAGATCTAGTAGGTAAGAGAGATACTTACAGCTATGTAAGACATATTTTGATTATAATAGATATTTGCACACCTACACACATTTTTGTATATAGAGTTTTTGTTATATGTATGACCCTTAATTCAGCAATTAAATGATTAAATTCGATTTTTTTTCTTGTGGCTGCACAAGCTGTATAAATATTCACCTATAAGAAGTACAGCCGTGGAGAAAAGTTTAACCAATCAGGCAAGGTTGGTAGCGACACTGAGCCCAGGTTCGCAAGGGCGTATTTTTATAGCGGCGATTTTTTTTCGCGTATTGGATTTTCGACGCTCTGCTTAGCGCCGAGAGTTGAATATCCAACAGTGTGTTTTCTTGACGCGCTGGGATACGCGCTGGGTGTGCTCTGTTGGATTTTCAACGCTCGGCTCAATACCAAGAGTTGAAAAACCAGTGTACTAAAAAAATCGCCACGATAAAAACACGTCCGTGCAAACCTGGACTTACCCAGAGTGCGTCAAAGTAATTATTCGTTAGCAGTTAGCCAATAAATGTTCTCGTACCTACTTAAAATCGTTCAAATTCAAGTCGTCATCTCATCTCGGCTACAATCAATGGCAAGTCCATGAATTAAAAAATCAATCTGCCTAGCCTTTTCCCAACTATATTGGGGTCGGCTTCCAGTCTAACCGGATGCAGCTGAATACCAGTATTTTACATGGAGCGACTGCCTATCTGACCTCCACAACCCAGTAACTGGGTAATACGATACCCCTTGGTAAGACTGGTTGTCAGACTTTCGGGCTTCTGACGACCCGTAACGACTGTCGACAACCGGGACCAACGGCTTAACGTGCTTTCCGAGGCACGGAGGAGTCTTGGTATGTAAAGATGGTCACCCATCCACAGACCAACCCCGGCAAGCATAGCTTAACCTGACGGATCGACCCGTGCGGCAGTTACTACTTAGCCACGAGCTCCTCAACATGCAAGTCCATGAAATAGCTTTAACTAAATTGATTTAGTTTCCAGATTGCTATAGCCAGTACTTCCTCCAAAGGTTTACGATACAACGTCTATTAGTTATTAACGATGTTCCATCGATTCGATTCCTGCGAGACATTCTTGTGGCTCTACTCAGATATTCTATAACCTCGTAATATTGTGGCTTTTATATCTGGTGATCCGATTTGTCGGAAGCTTATATTAAACACGACTTTTAGACTTTTTTTTTAGTGACTAATAAGTTTTTGTAAATAAGGTGATAGGACCTATACCTACACCTAGTACTAATTTTAGTAACCATAGGGAATTTCAGCAAGTAGGTAAATGTTGGATAGATTATGTAAAATATGATAATTACGCCAAGAAAGAGGGAATATACTGAGATGAGGGCAGATAGAGATGAATGAAAGAAGTAGAATACTGCGCTGCCTTCAAATTAATTGGAATGAAGGTAGGAAGATGAATAAGCAACTTTTAGGTCCCAATGCCAATTATAGCCAATAATTACCGCATAACATTAACAGATAATATGTCTCTAAAGACCAAATCTCTCAATCTAATTAATGGATCTTGTGGAAATCACTGTGTTCTAAGGTATTACTTTGGACTCTTAGGTCCCAATGCCAATTATAGCCAATAATTACAACATAACATTAACAGAAAATATGTCTCTAAAGACCAAATCTCTCAATCCAATTAATGGATCTTGTGGACATCACTGTGTTCTTTGGTATTACTTTGGACTCGAAGCTTCAGTGGGGCCCTCATAATATAATCAAATTGTCGAAGCGGCTAAGCTCTGCAGCCTACGCGGTCCATAAAATCCGTCATTTGATTGATTTAATAGAAACAGTTCGATCAGTATGTTTTAGTTACTTCCATAGTGTTAAGTCGTACGGCATTTTGTTGTGGGGAAATGCAGCCGACATTCAGGCTATATTTGTGCTGCAGAAACGAGCCATTCGAGCAATTTATAACTTAAATTGTAGGCATTCACTGAGGGATAAATTCAAGGAAATAAACATAATGACAGTCGCGTCTCAATATGTATATGGGAACCTGATTTATTTAAAAATAATATAAATTTATATTCTAATCACAGAGATTTATTCAATGTGCCCATGACTAGGCTACAAAAAATTGTAATTCATTTAAGTGTCAAAGTATACGTTTTAAAAACAAACTTCCGAGCCATGTTAAAGACTGAGCCTCAATAAATTTAAATCATTTATTAAACAGAAACTATGTCAAAAACATAGATCCCAAGCAACAAACAAGTGTTTTAGAATCAACGACTATGACACTATATGAGCTCATATAATTGTTTAGTTTATTTTATTTGAGTGTAAAAGTAAATTTATTTTAATTTTATTTTCATTTATTATTGACGTAATCTATTAATTACAATGTTTTTTTAAATAAATTGTATTGTAATAAGTGGTACTTAATGTAAATTATTGTTGCATAAGTACTATTATAGAATCAAGTTTTTCCAACTGAACAGACAGCCTTGCTGCTGGGGAGTTTGTTGCGCCACTTCTTCTTTCCAGCTAAAGAACTAGGAAGTGGTGAAGGGCGGGCGTTTTGGGAGACTGTCTTATGTAATTTTGACGTTCGAAAAGTACTGATTCTCAGCCTAGTTTGAATAAATGACTTTAGAATTTTGAAAGAAACGATAGATGGACTGTGTGAAAGATGATATGGCTAGAAAGGGAATGACCAGGAATTCTTCTCTGGGGAACCTGTTCGGACATTAATACTATCTTTGTTTTGTCATTTCATTTCATTTCACTACCGAGATGACAACTAACAGAGAAGTATTTGCAACATGTTCTCGGATTTTTTTGAGTCTGTATTTGAACCCCGTTCTCCCTCTCTGTCAACCTGGACCCCCCCTACGCTCTGTGATGCCAATATTAGTTTATTTGACAATCTGCATATCGAGGAATCTAAAATACTTAAAGAGCTGAAATTGTTTGATCCATCCAAGGGAGCGGGCCCAGATGGGTTTCGGCTCTGTTTTTTTAAAGCTACTGCTGGCAGTATCTGTAAGCTACTCTACACAATTTATAATAAGTGCTTAAGGCGTTTTCCCTGATGTATGGAAACAGGCTAATATTACGCCCGTACACAAGGATGGTTCAAAACACGATGTGGAGTAACATCGGCCTATCTCGATTCTGTCGACTTTGCCAAAACTTTTTGAAAGACTTGTGCATAATTAAATTTATCCAATCTTGCATAGCGCTATCATACCAGAACAACATGGGTTCGTTCAGCAGCGTTCTACTATTTCCAACCTACTTATCTTTTCTAATTATCTTTTTGAGAACACTGATAAGCGCTTGCAAGTTGACGCTGTTTATACAGATTTCAAAAAGGCTTTTGACAAGGTTGACCATGAAATTTTGTTGAATAAGATTGCTTTGAATGGTATACGGGGAAATCTGCTTCGCTGGTTCTCAACCTATGTACATTAAAAACAGAACTCAAAAGATTATTGTGAATGGCCACCAGTCTGGTTCCGTGCCTATTACCTCAGGCGTTCCGCAAGGCTCAATCCTGGGACCTTTATTATTTATTATATATGTAAATGATATAAATAAGTGTTTTTTAAATACCAAGTTCCTTTTATATGCTGATGACCTCAAAGCTTATACAACTGTACAAACTGTAGAAGATTGCCTCAAACTCCAGGAAGACCTGGATAGGCTCGCGAGATACTGTCATGACAATAAGCTACATCTTAGCCTCTCTAAATGTAATTATATTAATTTTACAAGAAACAGATTCCCCATAAATTTCAAATATAAATTGTGTAATACCGCCCTTAATAATGTTCCTACTGTGAGAGATCTGGGTGTATTACTGGACAATAAGCTATCATTAAATCTACATGTGGAAACGATTGTAAATAAGGCATTCAAGATGTATGGGTTTGTCATGAGGTCATCTACCGAGTTCAAGCGAGCTTCTACTTATCTTTACCTATACAAGACTCTTGTACGATCACAGCTTGAATATGCCGTAGCAATCTGGAACCCGTTCTATCAGAAATACAAAGATGACATTGAGAAGGTCCAGCGTAAGTTTCTACGAGCCTTGCATTATAGGTGTCACGGGATATACTTGTCGACATTCTCAGTTATTGCATAAATACAAGCAGATTACCCTGGAATCCAGACGTAAACTCTTGGAAGTCACTGTACTACATGCTATTGTCCATAGTGGCTTTGACTCAATTGACCTCACGAGCAAATTATGTTATGCAGTTCCTCGCGCCGTTAATAAGGGTAGTGTTCGTGCAGGTACTTTATTTGCTGTCAACATTATGTCGGCAGCCTAATTCGGGTATGCGCTGCCCTATTCGTCGTATGGTAGATTCCTATAATCAAGATTTCATTGATATTGATATTTTTATATGCTCAAAATCTAAATTCAAATGGAATGTAATGAAACTTCTCTGTTATAAATAATGATAAAATTAATGAATGTCAGTCCTATATTTTTATTGTTTCAATTTTTGCTTATTGTTATTCTCTTATATTGTTCTTCGTCTTATTATTTTTTAATGTATTTTAATTTAATTTAATGTATTTGTTATTATGTAATAATTATTAACTCATCTTATTGCTCATTTAGTGGTACTCATTATCATTTTTGTTTGTAATGTGCGGATAATGTAGTGGGCCACAATATTGTTAACCAACCATATATTATTTTTACAACTTGTCAAATTTTATATTGTAGCTGTTTATTATCCCTCAATAAATAAAATAAAATAAGAATGGAAGAAAGGGACATGTTGCGCCGACCACAAATAAATTGGCATAAGGGGAGGAGAATGATGAATGGTGAATGAAAGCTAAAACGAAATAGTAGGTACTACAACACAATCGTAACGCAATATTTAAAAACAACCATTAATAAAATCTAAAGTGATTTGGAGCAACGATACTTCCCTAAGACATAATAACAGTGATCCGTTCTTACGTTCTTGTTAATTCTACTCCCGAGTATTTATAATCGGATTAATGGTATCTTTGACTAACTTTGTGCTATCCACTTGGTATTACCACAAGCTCTTAACTCAGTAATTGCCTGGGGGATCAATGTAAATGTACCTATAAAAAGCGGCCAAGTGCGAGCCGGACTCGCACAAGAATGATTCTGTACCACCGTACAGTATGTAAAACAACTTTTTTTTATATTATAAATAAAATAAAACAAAATGCGTCGAATAATACACGTTCCTTTAATTTTAAACTTTTATTATTTGTTGTTATAGCGGCCAAAGTAGTACACCGTGTTAAAATTTCAGTTTAACTATTACGGTTCAAAAGAGACAGCCCTGTGACAGACGGACGGACGGACGGACAGCGCGAGCAGCGGAGCGTTGGTAATAGGGTCCCTCTGGTACCCATTGGGTACGGAACCCTAAAAAGTGGCCAAGAACGATTCGGTGTTGATAGTGATTAATGTTTTAAGGAGCTACAGAAGATGAATGATCTTGAAAGATAATCCTGTAATCACCTTTCTTGGGAACGTATTTTTTTGGGGGGCTCGACATCCTTGGGTGGGCGGAGAGAAACATTATGTTTAGTTAACAAAATCGTTTGCAGATGTAAATGTAAAACCTATTCAGGCATGCTATCCTAACTATAAATTATATTGTACGAGTAAATATCTTGCATATTATATCGTTTTTTTTTTCTAACTGAATAGACAGCTGTGCTGCTGGGGAGTTTGTTGCGCCACTTCTTTTTCCCAGCAAAAGCACTAGGAAGTGGTGAAGGGTGGGCGTTTTGGGGGACTGTCTTATGTAATTTTACGTTTGAAAAGTGCTGATTCTCAGCCTAGTTTGAATAAATGACTTTTGAATTATAGATCATAATATTATGAATGCAATTAAAAGTGAGTTTGTCTGTTTGTTACGCTTTTACGCTGAAACAGCTATTCTATTTCCAGGATTTAGATGGAATGTGGCACATGGGTAGACCATGACCGTGGTTAGGACATAGGATACTTTTTTATCTCGGAAGTACGTTACCGTGGGATGATTTCCGACCTCCACGCGGACGAAGCCACGGGCAAAAGCTAGTTTTTAATAATATAATACTTCCATCCATTTTAACAACGAGCCATTTTTTTAAATTTCGAATATTTATGCCAACAAACTTAAAGCTCAAATTACAAAAATTGACTTTAAAACCGAGTCTACTTGTATTAGGAATTTTACCACAGTTGGAATAAATTCCGATATTCAAAAATGGTTCGATGATAAACCTGGGTGTAAAGTTAGAATTCGTTTTGTATTGAGACGGTATGTGTTTCATTTAGTTGCAGTAGATATTTAATGAATGAATTATGGATAAAGGTAGCCAGAATCATGCTCACGATTACAATAACAATTTATATGGTTTCAAACATACCTATAAGGTAAAAGCGAAATAAAACAATATTGCTCTATAATATGCCGCAATGGCACTGCAGACGCAACATAGTGGCATTGGCGAAATTGAATCGTCTTTCTATGTTCCTTCAAAACTGTTTTGTTTATAGAAATAAGAGAATTAATTTTATTGACCGACAACGCACAACCTAATCTAACCTAACCTCTGGGTTTAGAGCATGAAATGTCGCACGAAACTTCCTTACATAATGAAGGTAAGCAATATAAAAGGATTTTTTTTAAATTTATCGCTTAAAGGGTTTAAATAGAGGGTTTAAAAACGAAGGGTTTAAAAACGAAATGTGTAAAGTTTGCCCTCCCAAATGTTAGAAATCTAGGACCCAACATCGTCTTAGATAAAGAGGTGCTTGAAACTGTAAACTCGGCAGTTTTTCTGGGCATAACAGTAGATGCAAAACTTCAGTGGGGCCAACATATATCGAGCCTAGCGGGAAGGCTCAGTTCGGCCGCCTACGCTGTCAGAAAAGTAAGACAATACACTGACGTTGATACAGCTCGGTTAGTCTATTTTAGTTATTTTCATAGCGTTATGTCCTACGGTATTCTGCTTTGGGGCAAAGCAGCAGATATTCAAAATATATTTGTCCTCCAAAAACGAGCTATTCGAGCAATTTACCAGCTAGGTGCCAGAGTTTCTCTGAGAGATTTTTTCAAAGATATCGGTATCCTCACAGTGGCATCACAATACATCTTCGCCAACATCTTATATATTAGGCAGAATATACACTTATACACTAAAAACAGTGATATTCACAATGTTAACACTAGAAGTAAGGATAAACTACGTGCTCCCTTTCACCGGCTTCATAAGGTTCATAACTCATTTGTTGGGCTTGGTATAACCTTTTATAACAAGCTACCCTCTTGTTTGCTAGATTTGCCTTTTAATGCGTTTAAAACTAAAGTAAAGTCCAACCTTTGTTCAAAGGCATACTATTCTATCAACGACTACTTAAATGATAAGAATAGTTGGTCGCTGTGATTAACTCAAGACAATGTTTAAATTATGTTCTTTCTCCAGAATTTTTACCTACTGACAGGTTTTATGAGTTTATATAAAAGTCTATAATTTTACTTTTTATGTACATTTATTTTATTTTTATTTATTGTTGACATAATCTACTCATTACAATGTTTTTTTTTAATGAGTTGTATTACAATATGTGGTTAGCTAGCGACCTCGACAATTATTTCTTTTCATATTATTTTTCTCGATGGTCCTAGTTTATCAATATTAATATAACTTCTAGTTACAGCTCTATGTAAGCGGGCACGCCCTTTATGCCTGGAGGCTTTATTTTCTTTTTTTTTAGATATTGTTTACGTTTAGTTATTTTTATTTCTGCTTGAGTATAGTTCTCGATGTTTTTGGCTGGTATATTGGCGTGTGCTAGCTGTCATATGGCTATTAATTTATAATTTAAATTTTATTTTGCGTAATGTAAATTATCTTATAAATTATTGTATAGAATCATTTTTTTTTTCCTAACTGAACCGACAGCTGTGCTGCTGGGGAGTTTGTTGCGCCACTTCTTCTTCCCAGCAAAAGCACTAGGAAGTGGTGAAGGGTGGGCGTTTTGGGGGACTGTCTTATGTAATTTTGACGTTCGAAAAGTGCTGATTCTCAGCCTAATTTGAATAAATGACTTTTGATTTTGATTTTGATTAAAGTTTGTATGGAGGTTCGTCATTTTTGCAGATTGGAAATCCCATCGGGCACACAGCTTGTTATTTTATGCAGGCCATACACGATCAAGTTTATTGTCAAGTTTGCAGCGGACTTGAAGCGGCGTCCAGTAAACTTGACCGTGTAGGTATGGCTATCAGCATGACAAGTCCACTTGTAGCAAATATCGAATTTAGATTTGGCCGACTTGATCAAGGTTGTTGCTTCATGACAACTTGAACGTGTGTATGAGCGGTTATAATTGCTTATCTTAGTGCCTGTCAGTCATGCTGGACAGCTCACTTTAAGGTAGTTATTATCACCTATCAATGGAATCATATTTATTTAAACATGGAAGACTTACAGCTTAAATGTAATGTAATTTAATTTGACTATGTTTTGTGATTGTGATACTGATTTTTAATTTGACTTTAATTCTGATTTTAATTTTGTTTTTATTTTAATATTGAGTGATGAATTAAATTAAATTAATTTAAATTTAAATTATAATTTCTAATTTTGATTTTTAATAATATAATATATCTAATGTGATTTTATTTTAATTATTTTAATGTTATTAATGTAATAAGTTATAACTATGGGTTATGAATACCTGAAATAAATGATTTATTATTATTAAAAACTAATATAAAGGAAAACATAGTCAACAGGAAGCCAATTACAAGTCTTCGCTTGTAGAATTAGACTGGTTTATATGTGAGCATACAATAACAATACGTAATACATTGTTTTTTTTAAGTGGTTACATAATTTGTCTAAAGATATTTGGTTTACATATGGAGAACATATAAAATTAAGAAGATATTACTGATGGGATTCCAAATAAAATCTCTTCGAACCCTTACATTGACATACACACTGATTAACATTTTGAAAATACTGATGGAGCTGCTGAAGATTGTAAGACCATTTTTGTATTGTATAAACTCAATTTCCTTTGTATTATATAATTGCATAGCACAGGTGTGAGTACTATGTACTAAAGAGCTACCATTTACCGGGTAATATGTAGTATTTCATTGACTTGAATGTGCCCTGGCGGCTGTGAGTATGTCATGCTCACTCAAATGTCTCGCTGATGGTGGCGTGTGTGTTGGATCATTTGGCTCCCTTCAAAATGGTTGAGCTGAATGGTGCTAATCCATGCGTCATGTTCGTGAACGGGCGCCGTCAGTTGGGACTGGTCATCTCTTAGCTGCCATGGCTTATTTTAATTTATTTTAAGTTTTTGAATGATTCTTTTTTTCTTTTTATTACGGACGCTTTTACGAACGTGCACGTCTTATTACATTGTTCTCACATGCATAATTTCAAAATGAATGATGTAACGATGTAACCAATATTTTGTATCAATTTTATATTTTATTTAAAAGAGTGTCCGTGGAGTTTCTTGCCCGTTCTTCTCCATAGGTACCTACTACGCTTTGGAATGGGCAACTAGCTTCATATTTTTGACTGACCGACCCCTTGACAATTCAAAAGTGCCTGTAAATGGTTTAATTGAAATAAATGCTTTGAGTTTGAGTACAATCCCCACAACTGCTTTATAACATAGCACCCATCACACCACGCATCTTTTCCCAAAGCCTTAAGCAGAGGTGTACCTATACTACACCCACACTTCGCCAATTATGTTGAAGTCTCATGTAATAGGTTGCGAACCAGACTCCGGGCTGCTTCACCTGTTTATCTTTATTACATTATTCTGCTTCCTTAGTGATTGTCTGCCATCTCGTCCCAGATAATAAGCAACCATTACACTTTGTATTTAATTATTGAATCAAGTTGAATGTGCACCTACGGCGATGTCCCGACCGGTCGTCAGCACAAGCTGCAGTTTTCAACTAATAATACATTGCTACTCGTACATCTGGTAGATATTACTTTCGTATTAATGTCGCTTGGGGCTCACCTCTCCTATACACAGAGGAGGCGAATTATGCAGAAGCTGAGCGCATACCTACTGCACGTGGAATTACGAATGATAATATGAAAATTTGCACTTTAGAGATATTAGAACAGAAAAGACTTTCAGGTAAAATCCACAGTGCTACTAACATAATCTACATTATGACATAACATTATGTCTACTTTATAAAAAAATGATTTTCTAAGTTTATATTTCAAGTAACTGTGTTTTAACGTGTTTAAATAAGAGTTTATAAAATCTTTTTTTTTTTGTTTCGTATTTAGGTATCGATAGATAACCATCTCGTCTAGTTTGATCCTAAGTTTCTCCAACTAATTTGTGCGTCATTTCCATCAGAATCAACAGGATTATTCAACATATTGTCAAGAAGATTTCTTTCAAAGGTCGTTATAACAAACGTCCATCCAAATTCTACCAGTGAAATTCCAATGCCCTTATACCAAACATGACACATATTCGTTTTCAGGTCATTACACACGCCACATTTTATTGGGAACGTGTGCATTTACTCCAACAAGTATATTTCATTTTCATGTTATTATTTTGAGCTGAAACTGTATTTTAGTAGCTCTCAGTAATAATGGTGGATAGAGTTTTAATGCTATCAAAACATTAAAGTATAATGTTTTGTGTTTTAAGTTCTTACATGAAAAGGATGACTATATTATTGTCTAGAATCTGGGTGCTGCTCTTCGAGTCCTATCAGTTGACAGGACTCACATTATTCCTGTATCTGTGCTAGAATCTTCCGTCGCGGTGGAGTCCGTGGAAGTAGGGTTGCCAGATACCTACAGGTTGATCATTTCCGGGACAATTCTAGGATAACGCTGTCCAGCCGTTGTAAGTAAGCTTATGTCTCAATAATGTTTTTAATTGTTGTTTTTTTTAAGGGTAAATTAAAAATGGAAGTTATTTTCATATGAGTATAATAATGCTTAATTAGGTAAAAGTTGTAGGTAGGCTTTTACCTGAATTATCTCAAAACACATAGTGTATTTTTATTATGCTCGCCCGAATTTCGGGCTTACTTTCTCTAACGGGTGAATCGACACTTTTAAATAATATTATTTTTTCTAGTCATTCGCACGAAGTTAATTTATTTGTAGGCGAATCACAAACTTAAGAAATCTAATCGCCCACTAATAAATTAAATTCGTCTGAATCACCTCAAAAAAAAAAAAAAAAAAATTTATGTGTCTAACAAAAATTAAAAAATACTCTCTTTGGCGTAAACAGCTTTTAACAAACAACTTTTTTTTTTTGTCACTAATTTTTAGCATTTTACGGATCGCGGCGTGCATACTTGGCAGACGTGCCGTGCCCGTGCGTGCCGTTGTGAAAAAAACTAGCTGGTGTTTGTAATCCGGGACAGTAAAGTCTAATTACTGGACACGGGACAAGACGCAAAACTCCGGGACATTCCCGGATTTCTTCTAGCAACCCTACGTGGAAGCGAGTCATCGTTGGGCCGAACCGTGCCGCGCGCCCCCCCCGTGCTGGACCTCAGCAAAACGATGACGCGTTGATCACACTTACAGAGAAACATTAATGTAATTACTTAAATGTTTAATTAAGTCCAGTCGGTGACCGACATCAAGAACCCTGAGGCCGAGCACAGCCTCCAGATTATTAAGCATTAATCTTTCTTTGATAGGTAGGTAGGTAGGTTTGATTTGTTACCTTGTTTGGCCTTCTATCTTAGTGATGCCAATTTTTGTTAGTAACATTGATGTTACACATAGGTACCTAATTGAAATTCGGAATTACCTACTTAGATCACCCACCGACTCTTCATCCTTCCCCTAATAACTATAAGTGTTTCGTACCTACCCACAGACCGCGGAACATTAAATCGTTGGGCCACATTAGGTACCACGATTACATAAAGCTTAATGTCTCGTGCCCGAAGTTAAAATAACAGAATACGTCCAGAGCGAGAGATTTTAGCTTGATTGTTTTTTGTTTAAAAGTACCTATGGTAATTTTGGGTCAAGACTTTTTTGGTAGACGCTATAGGGTATAGTTTGACCGCTGTGACGCGCGTAAGTATTGCGCGGCGAGGCGGGGGGGGCAGCGTTGACGAAAGAGCGGCGGGACGCCGCCGCGCCGTGAGCGATGACGAATAAGGGACCTGCACTGCCTCCCCGTCTCAGCACGTATTTACCTAAGGCGTGGAACAGCGTTCTCGGTCAAACTATACTAGCTTATGTGGGATCGCTTCTTATGAGTGACTGTCTAAGGAAGAAGTTTTACTTATTCTGTGCAACTCTGTCAGTGGTGACAAAATCAGTATAATTATCAGTGGCTTGCCAGTGTGTATCAGTACATGTGTTGGAACGTGGAACTCTGGCATCGTTCAAAACAGGTTTTGTTCTTTTCGAAAGATGTCTTCTACTGTCATTGTCAGTTCGTTTTTGTTTTGTTGTCTTGCAATTTTATTTAATACTTACCTATATTTAACTATTGAAATATTAATTATTATTATTATCTTACATAAATTTATTTTATTTAAGTATACATACACACATTGCAGAATAAAACTGATTTACGTCCGTCACCTCGCACTTAAGGTCCAGTTGAAAACCAGCGCGTGCACTAGTTGTCCAGCATTTTTGCTGAACTGGGCCTATTTGACGCAGCCGCGATGCACACATTCCTGCTAATACGAGTATCTTAAAACGAACTTTACACTTTTTATTTTTCTTCCTTTTTTACTTGTAGTACAATAAGTTGGGTTGTGTGCCTTTTAGTAACATAACATCACGCCTTGTTTCCCCGGAGGGTTGGGCAGAGGTGTGAGGTTTTTTTTTTGGTGGCCTTTTAGTCTGTGCTAAATAAATGTATTTTCTTTTTCTTTCTATACAAGTTGACCTCGCATTCTATTGAACCTAATACTGTGCTAGGCCAGCTCAAGTTCAAAGTGTAACCACAGACGTGCGGTCGACTGTACATGTTAAATAAATAAATGTTTTGGTGTTAAAAGTACTTATAGGCATGCACTATATACAATACCACCAATTCCAATATACCAATTCTGGAGGCTCGACTGGCTGTTCACAATGGTATGCTGGTGCCCACGCTTATGTATGGAAGTGAATGCTGGGTGTGGCAAAAGAAGTATGAAAGAAGGATAAATACTGTGGAAATGCGTTCGTGTATAAATGATAGGCTGAGGATGTCGGATGTTGTAAGACAACGGTGTGAGTTAAAAGAAGATGTAATGACAAAAATTGAAAAGGGTATGCTGAGATGGTTTGGTCATGTTGAGAGGGTGAATGAAAGGTGACTAACAAAATGTATTTACGAGGCAGATGTGACTGGAAACACCGGGAGGGGACGCCCTAGGAGGACATATATACACCTTATTGGTGATGTTCTTCAGAAAGAACGTAGTAGGTACTCGCAACCGGCGTGCGTGTATGACCAGATGTATGAACGTAAACGAGGCAAAAGGTGTAATATGTAAGGATCGTAGCAGGTGGCATTCTGTAGTTTCTGCCTACCCCCATGGGAAGAAGGCGTGAGTTTATGTATGTATAAGTCGAATAACTTAAACATAATATTTCCCAAAAATATCAACAACCGAATCCCCTCTTTTCTCAGAAGTTAAAGGATCCATCACATCTACAGCATTCAATATGCAATACATTTACGATGAGCTGGGTAATGGAATCCCTCACTTTGAAGAGAAGGGACTCGGTTTAAATTCAAATTTATTTTTATGTTATGCCATGGTCATCGGACCGTGGCCTATCGTCTACGGCCTGTGGGTTTTGAAGCAGATCTGTGTTTATTATGGAAATAGGTTTTAGTTAGGGTTTTATGTCTACGATTGTATAGGTGTGGTTTGGTGGGGAATACACTGTCACTAACTTATCATGAAATATTTCCGAAACCACACAAGATAGCTTTCTTGAAGTAAAAAGCAACATTCAAGTGTAATTCATAACGTTGTTTGTTGTTTGTTTGTTGTATTGTTTTCAAGATTTTTTTACTTCATGTAGCTAATTTGTGTAGTTTAGAAGATAATTAGATTTTTTTGGCACTTTGCAAGTGGCTTTTTAGGGTTTCGTACCCGAACTTGTCAAACAGAACCCTATTACTAAGCCTCCGCTGTCCGTCTGTCTGTCTGTCTGTCAGTGAGCTGTATCTCATGAACCGTAATAGGTAGGCAGTTGAAAATTTCACAGATTATGCATTGCTATTGCCGCTGTAACAACAAATAATAATTTAATTAACAGACAATAAACAGTTTAGATTTTGAAAAAAAAAAACTGGCCGTTGCATGGGGTGTCATTATCTAGAGCTCATCGAGTAGAGAACAAAATATATTATTTTTTATCTTCAAAAATGATGAAATAGAATATAATGAAATCCATTTTTGAAAAAAAATCGATACGTAAATTTTTCATAATAAATCATTTTCTCGAAAGAATTATTCGCTCTGCGTGGTAACTTTGTGATGTGATATCTCAATATTTTTTGTATTGAGTGATACTAAAAGTTGAAACACGTATTCAATGATTTTCGCCAAAGATTATTGATATATCAAAATTTGGACGGTGACTAAAAATTCAGGCCGTAAAATATATATGATACAAAAAATACTAAAAACGATTCATAAGGTATTTATTTAAATATAGGTGATTTTCTGCAACTGCAAAAAGAACTTTGGAATTCATAGTATCATTATGAAATACAAATTTATCTTAGCGATTTTCATTTGATGAAAATAATAATATTCTTCGTTTACTATTTTCATTTATTTGCTAAGTAATGTACGGTGGTACGGAACCCTTCGTCTGCGAGTCCGACTCGCACTTGGCCGGTTTTATTTATATTGCTCGTTTGTGTATTTGTAATAAGCCTCTCTGTCAAAATCTCTTTTAGCATTCAGCAGTTCATTCGGCAGCAATGTCTTTATAAGCTACTTCAAACAAAGGAGGAGGTTCCCAGATCGTTTGTTTTTTTTTAAACAACACTGCTTACTTCATATTAACGAAAAAATTACTTCATGCTGAAAGAATTTTGTTCACCAAAAAGAACCAAAAAAACGTATCGACTCATTATGAAGTCTATACTAATATTATAAAGAGGTAAAATTTGTTTGTAAGTTTGTAAAAATCTTTTGGCATTGGATAGCCCCCCAATTCGATATAACCTATCGCGGACGAAGTTGTGATCTTGTAAAACATATACCTAATAGTGACCACATTCTCTGTGACCAGCAAAATGACAGAGAAACTACTTTCCGAAAAATAAACATTCAATCAAATGCTTTCTACATTCCAGTCATCATTCACTCAAATTTAAATTATATCTTCCACTTCAATACATCGTAATAGATGAAGGTTTAAATGAAGGTAAAAGTAACCAGCGTAATACCTATGTAAAAGCAAACGTGTTGCAGTGAAAGTAATTCAAAGCAGATGATGCCCCATTGAGGTCGGAAAAAAAAAAAACTAATGATAAAATGGTACATGGTTCCGTAGTTTTTTGAATAGGCGAATTACTATTTACTTACTAGGCTAGGTTATTTAAGACCCTTTTAAATGAAAAGAATTCTTCTTCATCTCCATCACAGAATAGCTCATGCTGTGGTTTTAGTCTGGGACATTCAGGAAAAGTCCGGGGAATTAATTGTTCAGCAATTTCAAATCACAACACAAACCACAATCACTGCCTCGTTGATCTAGCGGTCGCATGCAACATGAGGTCCTGGATTCGATTCCAGGGTCGGGCAAAATGTTATTGGACTTTTCCATATGGAATTTCTCAGTAGCATCCCGGGGACAGTAGCATGAAATCGCTTCATCACGGCTAAGTGACGTAGGGCGTCAGTTTCTTTAACAATTCATTTTTCTGACTGTATATTTTAAAGTATCTTAGTTCCATGGAATTGCATAATTAAATGTATCATAAAAAATGTATGTATATACAAGTATATTATATTGTATCATAAAAAATGTATGTATATACAAGTATATTATATTTTCCGTTAGTAGTTAAAGAAACGCATTACTCATTAACACACACTCAAACCATTTGCCTAAGCTTTCAAGTTACCGCAACCAGATTGACATTGTAATTACGAGTATCTAATCCACAGTGAGTTTGACCGAGATAAGACGTCAAAATAAGCCGTTCTTAATTACCCGTCGTAGGTTCTATGATAAAGTTATAACCTTTCAGGCATGAAAGTGTAAGGGCAGTTAATTAAAAAAGTTGAGAATAAAGCTTCGGAAAAAATGGTTGTTCGTAATAATAAGTAAGCTTGTATGCTTAGAGGTCAGAGGTTCAATTAAATCCGTTACGCAATTTATAACTTTTCTAATCTTTTCAGGAGGATTTAGGGTTGTTGAGAGTACCTAGAACTATAGACTGTTCTAGATGTTGACACGTGTGTGCCTATCCTGTTTAAGGATGTAAAGTATTATACAGGTATAGCTATTGTGATGTTTATGTAGTTTATGGAGAAGATTGTTGAAGAATCTTATAAATTGTAATCTGTAGATTCGATTTTTTGACCTTTGTCTATTTTGCACTGTCTTCTCATACCTGTAATTTTGAAATATCGTAAAAGCTCATTGCTCAGCATTGTAAAAGAGTAATTCTGTGTAGTTTTGTATACGTTTGTGTTTTTTTTTTTTCGATGTTTTATTTTAGTCTTGCACGACGACTAAATAAATTGTCAATATTAATTTATGTTTTTATGTTAATTAATGTAATAAGTGTTGTTTCGTTTTACTTAGCCGCAGTTTATATACCTCCCAACAATAATTCCCCAATAATGCTGAAGGACTTTAAGAACTCTTTTCTGCATTGTTACAATTTGAGCCCCGATGATAGATACCTAGTGGTAGGCGATTTTAACTTACCATTCATAACATGGTCTTCTGAAGGATACGGGTGGAAGACTAAAACTAACTCTGATTTAGTTGAAGTCGCAACTGAATTTGTTAATTCTTTAGATTTTATGAATATGTCTCAATACAATCTGAAATCAAATTGCTGTGACAATGTTCTCGATCTTGTCTTCTCTAATGTATCTTTGGAGTGTACCTCAAGCGAGGTATCGCTTGTGGATATAGACAAGTACCACGTCCCACTGGAACTTTGCATTGAGGATTGCTGTTATAAGCCTATTCGCTCTCAACCTAGAGTTATAAAAAAGTTTTTTAAGGCTAATTTTGATAAAATTAATTCGGAGCTCATTAGCATAGACTGGAATGACCGTTTCGAACAGCGTAATGTGGAGGAATGTGTCGACATTTTTTACGTAACATTACGCTCTTTAATAGACGCACACGTTCCAACAGTAAAAGTATCAGGACGTTTCCGATACCCGAAATGGTACCCTCCACCACTGATAAACGCTATCAAGGAAAAATTTAAAGCACACAAAAGGTGGAAAAAATTCAATTCCCAAATGGACTACGCCGAATTCGCCTTGTTGAGATCTCGGGTAAAGTTTCTTCAAGAGGAGTCCTACGCTAAATACACTGCCCGATGCGAGAAGCAATTAATAAAGTCGCCTAAAGAATTTTGGAAGTACGTTAAAAATAAAAGGAAAGCTTCTGGATAGCCTCGAAATATGGTTTATCAGGGGGTAACATACTCGAACGGCGAGGATATTTGTAATGCGTTTAATATATTTTTTCAAAGCGTTTTTTGTCCTACTAGCAGTAACAGTATTAAGTATTGCGATGACACTCCTATGTCAAACGTTACCCATTCTATTGTCATCACTCCCGAATCACTACAAAAAGTATTTAGAACATTGGACAGTAAGAAAGGAGCCGGTACGGATGGGATACCAGCAATTTTTATAGTAAAGTGCGAATTAGGTTTGGCTTCTCCCCTTAAGATCATTTTCCAGCTATCTCTCGATGAAGGCACATTCCCACGACAGTGGCGCGAGGCTCAAATTGTTCCGATCCATAAAAGGGGTTCTAAGCTGGATGTATCTAATTATCGAGGCATATCACTACTGAATAACTTTGGGAAGATGCTTGAGAAAATTGTATATGGTCATATTTACGTGGCAACTAAACTTTGTATACCTGCTTCCCAACACGGCTTCGTTAAATCACGTTCAGTCAATACCAACCTTCTCGAGCTTACCAACTATGTTGTTACTGGTATGAGCGAAGGTGCCCAAGTGGACGTAATCTACACAGATTTCGAAAAAGCGTTTGACCGGGTAGATTTCTGCACTTTGATCGAAAAACTGAAAGCCGTAGGTATTAAGGGGAACTTGCTAAGGTGGATTGACTCTTACCTCAGAAATCGGCGGCAAGCGGTAGTTATCGGTAGTTGCCGATCTGATTATGTAGACGTTACTTCTGGGGTGCCTCAGGGCTCACTGGTATCCCCCCTACTTTATAATATTTATTTATTTGACATAACACAGTGTTTCCTTTACTCTGAACATCTTCTGTATGCCGACGACAAAAAAATATTTATGAAAATAAATAACCCCAGTGACTGTCAATTGATTCAATCAGACTTAGATAGACTAAGTGGCTATTATAACCTAAACAATATAAAGGTAAACATTAAGAAATGCCAAATTATAACTTTCTCTAAGAAACGCAAGAATATTCATTACAATTACCGTATCAGTAATGATATTATATCGCGAGCGTCACAGGTTAGGGACTTGGGTGTCATTCTGGACGAAAAATTCACATTTGAGGCACACATTGATCAAATTACTAGTAAAGCTTACAAATCCCTCGGATTCGTAATACGTAATAGCCAACTGTTCAATAACACACTCTGCTTAAAAACTTTGTATTACTGTTATGTAAGGAGCATACTGGAATCCGCAAGTGTTATATGGCGCCCTTATTATAAGAAATACATCGATAAAATTGAATCTATCCAGCGCAAATTTATTAAGTACCTAAATTATAAAAGTAAAGCTGATATCCCAAATTACCCGGACTCCTGTCGATACCACAAATGTAATACTCTGGAAGAGCGACGACAGTTAAATGATATGATGTTATTGTACGACATACTTAGCAATAAATTTGACTGTCCGCAGCTACTCAGCAGAATACACTTTAACGTGCCACTCAGACGTACCAGACATACCACTTTGCTATCAGTACCATCGGCCTCCACTAATTATCTAAAGATGTCACCTTTCTTGCGTCTACCTGCTTTATATAATAATAAATTCCAATCTTTGGACCCCTTTAATATCACACGAAACAGACTAAAAAAGGAGATTATCCAAATCCTTCAGCAAACGCCAGACACTCAGCTTAATAAGTAATGCCAGTTCAGTCATACGTACATAGACATACACACAACATCACACACATTTACAGCACCTACACCGCGCAGATACACCCCGCACACACTATAAATATTATTAACCATGTCACTCTCTGTATTTTTTTTTTCTTTACTTTTCTGTGTACTTCGTAATTGGCGTAATGTTTAGAATAATAAGTGAAGCTACCTTATAAATAAATAAATAAATAAATTAATTATAAGTAAATGAAGGTACCTACTTGACTCACGGTCTTATATTACACTTTGATGGAGACATATAAATAACAAATTATTAGGAATTTATACATGAGGAAAGTTTATTACTGAGAAATATTGCTAAATCCTACAACCACTCTCCTTTGACTTGCAAATGGCGAACATTTGAGATTATTCCGTCGCCATTCAAAGGATATCCACTGTTTACTTACCTCAAACAACGTGTACACACGTCACGGTGAATGCACAATGTTCTCTTTGTTGGACATGACTTTGAGTAGAACATGCTCTTAGATTAGCTGAGATGACAATCTCATGCACGTTGCACAGTTCACTTACGTTTGTTACACTTCGCTAACACCGTGTCACATTGTTGCATGAGATGCGGTTAGATCAACGTGTGACGTAGGAATAGCATTGATTAAAAGGTAGTGCTGACTACTTAGTACCACAGGTTTATTTGATCAAAATAGTCTGGAAAATGACAACACCTTACGTCTTCAAGTCTAGGATATTTTTGCAGACATTGACGCCGGTAGCACACCTCCCGCCGCCAAACCATAGCAGCGAAGCAGCAGTAGGTCCGTTCAAAAGACTCGCGTCATTTTCCGAATCGGATGCGAGTAGCGGAACATGACGCGTGTTCGTTCAATTGAACTCTATTTACCTCATATACCTATACCAGATCAATAAATCCTTAAAATCCCGTTACAAACCTGATACATATCAAAAATTAATACATGTGTAGATAAATTCTGTTTCTTTATTTCCCTAACATAATGTTCTTATACTGTCTATATATAGGGTTTTTCATTAAGAGCGCTCGAACTTTGAAATGAAATAAAACAACCTGTTTAAGTGATATTACTACAATTTATATAACATTTTAAAGAATATTCAATGACATTATGTGTGGAAAATAATATCAGCCAAATGGCCACTGCGACTCCGCTGTAGATGGCGTATTCTGGTGGACTAATCTTGGAGGACGTCTTCGCATAAATGGTCAATTTCACGAAGAACGCGAGTTATGTTGGCCTTTAGGGCAACAATTGACTGTGGTTTATCTGCGTACACTAAAGATTTCATGTAACCCCACAGAAAGTAATCGAGCGGTGTTAACTCACACGATGAACGCCATAAATTGAACACAACGCACAGAACGTAGGCGAATAGACAACTGGTTTTGATAATAAATTTTACACAATTTCTACGCGTTGTTGAAGCGTGTAGCGTTCCATGGTGAAATGTCACGACAAAATATATATTCATGCCAAATTTGGTAGCAATCGCATTACCGAAACGGCCGCTATGCGCTGCTAAAGTTCGAGCGTCCTTATTGAAAAACTATTTATATGATATTTTTAATAATGAATTACCAAGTATCAAAGTAAGTTTCCAATTTTCATAGTATTGTTTAATTTTAGTGTTGTCATGCATGTATTTTTTAAATTTGCCGCCATTATTCTGGGGCCAACTTTCGTTAGCCAGACTCTACCTACTGCGGTTGGGCTGCTATGGTTGCGCGGCGGAGGTGTGTTATCGGCGCTGCGGCGTCAGTGAGAAGAGTAGAGAAACTTTTCGAGGAAACCACATGGAATTGATTTGTATTAGTTTGTGATACCTACTTACATGCTTTGTCGGAGGAGTAGAAAAAGACACAAAATCATCAAATCGGTTTCGTAATATATGTAGTGTGGGTTAATCTCAAAAGGTTGTCTGTAAAAGATCGCTTTAAGCGATAAGACCGCCCATTGTGTCACCCTATGTAAAATTTCTAAATTATGTCTGTGATTTTTATGGTGTACAATAAAGAGTATTCTATCTATCTATCTCTTTCTTCTTTTAATGCTCTGCGGTGCGAGTGACCTGCTACAGAGTGTGGCGGCATTCGAATATATATTTTGCCGCCCGGATCGCCTCGCCTCGCCCACACACAACAATCAGTCACTTTCAGCGCGTGACACGCATCAAACACGGCCTATCAACGCGATAACGTTAATCAGACTAACAAGGTTAATAATAAAGCCTCAACCTTAACTCATCAACCCGCGTTCAGCGGAGCGTCGTCGCCAGTTCGCCACGCATCAAATGTGAGAACTTAGCGTTAATTCCGAGAGGTTTACCAGCGCTAGTTAAGGCCAAGTTCAAATAAAGTCTCGCTCGCTCCATGTTCTAAAAATAGGGAGAAACTTTATCTGTATTAAGGCATCTTATTATTTTACTAGTACATTTTAATTATTATGTAGACACGGAACTCTAAAGGCGTCTAGTGAGCAGTTCGGAAAGTCCAATGCCAGTTGCTTTTTTTCCTGTTTTTTGTGTGATCTAATTTTGGACGGTGATAGGGGTGTGCCGAGTGATTTTTTCTTGATATTATTTTAAATGGAGATTGGATGCAATAGAGGAATAAAATGGCGAATAATGAAAATTTTCTTTATTTTCCATTTTCAAAGGATGAAAAGTGTAGCAAACTGTGATTAAATCCATCCCGAAATGTTACAAGGCTCAGATTAATAGCGCTCACTTTTCCTAAATTATCTTAATTAATCAAAAAGTTTATGTAACTGATGTAATATTATCATTTTTCTGTGTTGTTTAGACAATATGTTTCATTTTATTTGAGCTAGGTACTTATCTATTTTATTGATTTATCAGCTAAAATATAATATTTAGTTGTATTTTACGGGCTCTTATTATCCTTATATTGTAAGTTTAGTTTTCTAAGACAATTTTCCTTATAAAAATCCTTTACAAAAGTAAAGATCAGAATCAATTGCTCATATTCGCAGTGAGATGTTCTTAATACCTACAGAATTAAATGTTTCATTTGAAAGTACCTTCAGGGCATGTATATCAATCACGCTCTGCATATATTATAGAGCTTTTAATGACAATTACAAACAAGAAATTAAATTCTATTACTTTACTTTTAAACTACTGGCCGACTGTACTTAATAGGATTAAACATTATTTTACTCCGTGGAACTACCCTGCTCTCAGATTAACTAGTTTCCTTGGAATATAAATAAAAAGAGTGAACTAATACAATTCGTTTTTGCTGGAGTTCTTTTCTTTCGTTTTACTAAAGCAATTAGCAAATTGTGTTAAGAAAATCTTTAAATCCCTGTAATAATTGCCTATCTCTCTTGTAGATTAAGTAAGACGAATTCTTGGTTTTCTTATAAGTTCTTTATCGAATAATTTGTTCATCGATTTATTTCGGTAGGTACCTAGACATGTTAAAAACTGCGCTGAAATTATGTCATGTAGGTAGATGCTCTTTTTATTTCAGTTTTTAACACAGCTATAAGCACTGCATAATTAATAAACAACACCATAAAAAAACACGACGAAAAAGTTGCGTCCTAAACCATAAATAAAATAAACAGTTTTCGATAACTTTGACAAAATGACAAGTGAAGTGGCAGCCCTATCCCACAATATGTGATATCGACGTCCACTGGCGCGCAATTGGCCAGAAGTTAACAAAACAAAGAAAAACAACAGTTAACTGTTCTATCTAACTGTCCATTTTGATCGGGAATTTCACTTTAGAGCAAATTTTTATAAATAAATTGTTTCACTGAGTTTGGCAGTTTATTTAGAGATTTGGTTGAATTTGAATAGGTTTTTTTTTGCGTTTTTGGAGCCGAGCCACTTTTATTTATTTTTGTCTAGACCAGCTTTACCTGTGTAGGTACTAGTGCTATCAAAAAAACCATAGGCAAGAAAAAGGTACTGACAGCTACACAACACAGGTGATGACGTCATCTAAACTAGACGAACTGCTGAAGACGGCCATTGTTGAAAATGTCAGAAAGTTTCAATATACGATAATTAAATACTAAAAAAGAAAATAAATAATCTACACTGCTTTTATAGGCCGTTGTAGATTAAATAAACTAATAAAAATTTTGGTTGATGATTTTTTACCTCGACTGCCTCGTTGGTCTAGTGGTCGCAAGCGCTACTGCTGTCGAGGGTTCGATTCCTAGGTCGGGCGGTGTCATTGAGTTTTTTTTTCTGGAATTTCTCAGTAGCAGCCCGTAGTCCGGATTTGTGCCCGGTTGATGGCAATAGGCTCCCTATTACATGGGACTTAAACATAACTGGCGAAATGTGGGTGTACTATAGGTACACCTCTGCCCAACCCTTCGGGGAAACAAGGTGTGATGTTATGTTATGATTTTTTACCTAATTTAACTAATATTATTTTCTAAAATTATGTTAACTAATTTATACTAAACTCTTAAATTTGGTAAATAACAGAAAAGTATAGCAATAATTTAACTCTTTTCATTGCAAACTTTGCTTCTCCCTACGCATTTAAAAAAATCTCAAAACTATTAATAACATTCTTTTTCTATTCACATGGTTTCAAATTGAGTAAAAGCTTTTGAACCTTACCTGAAAGAGAAGGTTTCTCAGCGTCATAAAATTATGCCAGCATTATTGATCAATAAATTATTAATAATCTCTATTTGCGATACAATTTAGAAAGTACTTAGCACATAATTAATCTGTCAATAACATTTTAGCGACTATTTGGCCAAAAACCGCAACCATTAAACTGATAGGTACTGATGGTTTATTGTATAGTAATATTTAACCTAAATTGATGTATTTTCATGGTGCATTAAAACTTTACCGCAAGCCGTTGGTTTTGTGTTAAAACTGTGAGTTTAAAATACCTATAGCCTATAGTCAATGAAACTATAAAAAGTTAATTCATACGCCCCGTCGTTGATACAAGATGATATAGAATAATAGACGGAAACTATAATTTCTTCAATTGACACAGCTATGTCAGAACGTAAATCGAAAGTTCGTCGAATAAACTTGATAAAAAAAATCGTTACAAAAGGCTCTATTAATGTACCTACTCGTACATCTACTGCAAAAACCGAATTAGAATAATCATCAATCATCACTGTTTTTAGGCTCACATCATCGGAGTACCAAACATAATATATATTTTCTGAATAAAATATAAGTTGAATAAAATTCTGCTTGTCACTGCTAAGAATTAAGATGTTAAAATAGACAAGATTATTCTAAGAGTATACTAGGTATGCGTAAATTTATGATTATTTATGTAACACACATACATTAATTAACTTTGTTAAGATTACTTGAAAAAAATTAACGCTTGGCGGTGCGTAATGCGACGGCCTTGATTTTTTTTCGTGCTATGATTAAATCTAACATGTTTATAGCACTTTATCTTGGCAACCGGTGAAATGGGAAAGTAAAATTGAAATCAAGTAGTGCCTTCGACCTTCGACTAAGTATATTAACGGGGACAGTGTACGGGGGACATTATATACCGGTCTACAATTTAACTTCAACTCTTTATTAGTGGCTTTTGTGAACATGATAATTATTCAGAATTGTCACAGCTGTAATAGCAATCACGTCATTTCGTTTATAATACGTTTTTATTTTTAATAATTTATTAATCTTTATATAGATTATTTTCTATTTTGTGAATGTGAGAACGCTGTAGGCTTAGTGGACTGTATATTTTGTTGACCATAATTATTTTGTTAAGTACCTGGTACTTGTTGAAAGACCTACACTGTCCTCCCATACCTAATAACACTGTTATTTGAAAATATTGTAAAAACCAAATATTTTTAAAAGAGTAACCGTGGAGTTTCTTGCCGGCTCTTCTCCATAGGAAACGACCAATTGGAACCGTGCACTTAGCTTCTGACGTTTCATAAGTACCCATGTAGGTTTATGTGAAATAAAATATTTTGAATTTGAATTAGAAATTTTGAATTTAGGACAAGGGAAGTATTTTTAAATATTTCATTGAAGTACCGCTGTCCCTGTAGGACGGGGACACGGCGTACGGGGATACCGGGAATAAAGGAGATTATCATATGACATTTAAGGTTCGGTAAGCTTCGGCATCTCTGGCTTGGAAAATAAATACAGAAACTTCTTTTATTTGGCCTAAACCTCAACATTATGAACTGATTTTCCTATGGGACCATACCAGAAAACGAGAAGGAAAAAAGTCAGCTGTCATATACATTTTGTCGATTATTGTGAACAGGAGTGTACTGACTTTTTTGCGATTTCAAGGTTCATTCTATATTAAAAGTGGTTCGTAATGATGCGTATAATGACCCCTTAAAGGTTTAGGGTGAAAAAAAACTAAAATACCCTTCTAACTTAGCTTAAAACACATCCAATGCGGTATCGCCTAAGCTATAGTAGTCAGTAGTATATTTATATTTCTTGGATGGATATGCAAACCCAAACGCCACGAATTGCATCTTCACCAATGTACGTAGATTGTCGACAAGCAAGGCTCTCAAGTAACTTTGCTGCACAATATTTACCTCGCCACAAAATCCATGCACTCCACAAAACCTTGTAACATTATTACTTCACATACTTATTTCGGAGGAGAAATCCGCGCGAATTTCCCAGCAGTAAGGCAGGCATTTAGACTACATTTCCTATGTGGCAAACCTGAAGAACAGTCACGGAAATTAATTGTTAAGCGAATTGACACCCTACGTCAATCTGCCGTGTCATAGAACTGTCAAAGAATGACAGTTGTGATTTGAATATACAGATAATTTAAATGTGTAATCAATTGCTTAACAATTAATTTCCCTGACTTTACCTACGTCGCGCTGGTAATGTAAGAAGCTAAAAAAGTAAAAACTTTATATTACTATATACAGGGCGAACATTTTCCAGCGACTCGCTCGACATGCATTGGCGATGTGTACCTCGAGGCACAGGAGGATATAGGATTGATATGAAAAGTCATTCTATGGAAGCATAGAACAGAAACTGTAGAGGTCGTTGAATTAAGTCTGTGCTTATCACAGATGTGAAAGGAAGTTTATTAGGGAGAATATATTTATCATTCACATTCTACGCTCGCTTAATGTTTTGTTGAGTGCAATTTGGGCTGTTATTGCGTTGTACTGACAATTTGAGTTGTATCTTTTAAATAAAATACGTGACAGACATCATTTCAATAGTAGAAATAAAGATGAAATAGATTAACTATTTTTCAGATTATCTAAAGCACATAGATCTTTTATGGGGTATTGTATTAAACGTTACAACAAAATACCTTGTGATATATTACAATTTAATTAAAGAAAATTTAAAACTCATATTAAAATACACTTTGTAAACAAGCATATTAAAAATAAGAGGATTAAATCCAAGATAAGAATGCTTGGAATTCATGCTGGTTCTGCTCCATAGGACAATTTAGAGTCTAGACAAAATAAAACTGGTTGCTAATTTAATTGTATAATTTATTATAACATTGATTTCACATTCTGTGATAACTTGAACTCACTCACTGACTTATTAGTATTATTTGTTAAAATTTTAGGAATATCGAATAATTAATTTATCTGTCATTGCTTAATTTTTCATTCTTTTCACCTATCGTGGTATAGTAATCTTATTCCAGGTGCGTCGTCTTTACATATACCGGTCAACTGCCCTAACTTCGCCTGGCGCCCAATCTTTGCCTAGATTAAAAAAATATGTAATATATTTTTCATTCTACTTGTATGGCAATCGAAACTTTGAGTTTTCATAGAGAGCTTTAAGTTTCGATTGCCATACAGTAAAATGAAAAAGATATTACTTATTTTTTTATCAGTCATTCGTTTTATTAATCGAAACTTTGAGTTTTCATAGAGAGCTTTAAGTTTCGATTGCCATACAAGTAAAATGAAAAAGATATCACATATTTTTTCATCTAGGCAAAAATTCGGCGCCAGGCGAAGTTAGGGCAGTTGACGGTAATTATATAATTAATGTATACAAAATATTGTAAAAACAAAAGTGCCTTTTATGTGCCTAATTGAAATAAATTGTTTGACTTTGATTGGGTTTCTGATTAATGGTGACTTTGTACAGAGTCTCAGTGTTTTCAGCGGTTCATTTATATTCCAGTAAATCAAATGATAAATCAGTCAATGAATCAATCTATAGTCTTTATTCGTAAACATAGGTTCCATCAGTGTGCAAGATGTTACAATTGTTATAATTATAGTTTCTCTGTGTTTTGCCATTTGGCATACAACTATACATTTATGGGAGGCTTTTGCCAATTATGTATCTTAATCTATACTAATAAAGAGGAAATATTTTATTGTTTGTTTGTTTGTTTGTATTATTATCCCGGGAAAAATAACGGGTCCCGCGGGAAATACCACGGGAGCGAAGCCGCGGGAAAAGTGCTAGTGATAAATAAATATAATGTCAATAAGTTACTGATAAGTAAAATGTTTAAAATTGACATTGTCCACAGAATAACTATTAGTGTCGAAACGCATAAACAGTCATGTTACGAAACAAATATTATTATATTGTCAAAGAGCTGTCATTAAAATATTCACTGAGAGAATAGTAACATTTATGTATTAATATAGTACGTAATTTACGCTTGAAATTTAGACTTTTTACTGAGCAAGGTAATATCAATCATTTGTTAAGCCAAGTGTCTGTTGGATACAATAAAATCATTTACGCTTATCAGCACTTAGGCCCGTATTACAGTACCTCACTCAAAACTCAAGCATTACTTAAAACTCGTTTACAGCCTTTTGATTGGTTGAAACTAGTTTTAAGTAATGCTTGTCTTGAGTGAGGTTCTGTAATAAGGGCCTTAGTTTTAGAATAAGACCCAAAATGCTAAATCCTAATCACTTTAAATCACAAGCTCTTTTTTTAATTAACTGTATTGTTGCTTTCGCCTATTCAGATAAAAAACGAAACTCATTTATATAAATTTCGATGTAGAGCCAACTGTAATTAGATAATTAGTACCCATGCAAAAGTAATCCTAAGGCTATTGGATATTAAGGTTATATTCGTATCACGTATTCTTTGTATTAAATGTATAGTCTGCGTACAAGAAAAAAAGTTCTCGCAAACAATTTGCCCTAATTACTTTGATTTCATTTTTCGTGAAATATTTGTAATATGTTATACCTACACCTACTTAATCAGCATTCTATTATTTCGCATTCCTATCTAACGGTTAGTTTTATTATATATAGCCACGATATAAGCAACAAAATAGAAAAAACACCGTATTAGCCACAATTTCGGTTAGGTAATACGAATTTCGTTTCAATTTATTTTTTTGCCTAAATATTCACATTTGCATACGAGAGATATAAAAGGAAAAGAATGCTACAAAGATTTTATATTTCTTAGCTAACCAAGCTACAGGTGCTAAGAATAAAAAATATTTTACGACAACACGGCGTGTTTATTTTGCGTTGACGCGTACCACCGGCGTCGGCTTCCCTTAATCCGGCCCTGTTAAGACCCATATTTTTCGCGAATATTCCGCAGCTTAGAACGCGCTCCAGTATCTCCCAAGGGCCTTAAATGTTGTTTTTTATTTATAAACAAGGTCTTATTTTGCCTCCAAACGAAATGTTTTCCTTATGCAAATTTGTAAGAGGCGTGAATTTAATACTTCTATGAAGATGCTCCTTTTATCTATTTAAGTTTACCTTTGAAACTTTGAGTGTTAAAGATACCGAATTTTGAGGTTCTAAAATTATTTAGAAGTTCTTAAATCCTGCAAATACTTTAGCTTTGGAGCTCTTTGGAGTCTAATGTTGACGGCATCAAAGATATCTATAACGAAGTTCTGAGTTAGTTTGATGCCTTTGAAGAGAGCAGTAATCTTTCTTCTTACGTATTGATTGCAGGAACTCTATCGTGTTCGCCATCGTCTCGGGTTCAGAGTCAAATTACTAATCAACCCCGCCAAAATTTGGAACAGAAATGTTATCATTATCGAAGTGTGATGTTGAGGTTTTCCACTTACGGCACTGATTTTAACCCCACCTGAGCGAACGGGCACCTAATGCTGGCTTCCCGTGGTGCGCTATATAGCGGACGCACGCGCACCAGCCCGCACAACGCACCGTGGGAGGGGTAACGTGTGTTTTAGCACAGACGCGTGCATCGCGGTGCGTCCGAATTTGTATACATTCTCTTTGAAGTTATCGACTCGCCGCGGATCAGCCCACATGGACACGCACCATGGGAAGGGTAACGCGCGCAGACGCGTCCGTGGCGGTGCACCCGATCCGCGGCTAGACGGTAGACTTCAAAGGTGCGCTAGGTATGATCGGTTCCTATAAGCTAAAACTACTTGGTTTGCTTACCAATAGTAAAAAAAATACAGCCCAACAAAGTAGATTCATAAGAATTTTTTTTTGACATGAGCGTTTTTAAGGATTTTAACGTACGCAGTTTCGATTGTCTCTATTATAATTCGGTTGTAAGTGCATCGATCAAAAGTATCCAAACATAAGCAAATACTTGCTTACGCAAATCTACCCTTGCCGTGGTTTTGTGAAATCGGTTTGTCTAGGTCAGATTATCGACACGATACGATTTATGACTGAAATCGGATTTTAGATAAGTTTCGATATATCTGACGCATGTCTACTAATTTTACCTACCTTTGATATCTACTTCCATATGGGAGCGTCTACTATGCAAAACTATGAAGTCTTGTTGGTAAAGATAGTCTTAATTTTAACCAAATAACGGCTCGTAAATTACCTATACCATCAGTCGAAATCAGCGCGAATCAGTCAGACACCAACTGTTAGTGCACTTGACTCACGCTGTACGTGCGTAGAAGTCGAAGGAGACGGCTTGGCTTCCTTAATAGCTCTTATAAAAATATACAGATTCTGGTACGGGCGTCGCTCCGTGCATTTTTTTTAGTAAATACACTATAGATACCTTATCTATAGAGTATTTACTAAAAAAAAATGCACGGAGCGACGCCCGTACCAGAATCTGTCCTAAACCATTTCGTCAAAACAACCGAGAAAGTACTAAGTTGCCTTTCCGTTGCCAGGGGCCACGGTATCCCTTTCGGAATTTTCCGCAACCCCGGCAGGCATCGGTCCCATCAGACCCCTTCACTTGCTGATATCTCATTGAGGCGCGCGTGGAACGCAACGCGCTGCTGACCCGGGCCTGGTCCTTATCAGACGGCGAGCTATGCGAGCTATGCCCAGGGCTTCTCTTCCTGTGGTGGCTAGGGGCGTGAGGGCGCGAAATTTGCCTCTCTCTCACGCGTTCCGCCTCCTTTTTTGCGAGCGAAGAGCTAACAATGCGATTCAAAGTATTCCGAAGCGAGCCGAAAGAACTGTTCGGTCGATGACTTTGGTGTTTCGCTCGGTGAGACGTCTGCCCAGACCTGAATCCACGTGCGTCCGCAATATCGCACACCGTCGTCGGAAGGGCCTTGGTGCACGGTGCGTGGGTATCCGTGGTCATTCACCGTGCAGGCTGGTGCACGTGCGTCCGCAATATCGCGCACGCGTGGGAAGCCGCCTTAAGACACGGGCAAGACGCCACTCGTGGCATAGGGTCAATATCACTTTAGATATTGTGTTCGTCCGTACACACAAATATTGATCTCAATTCTTTTTTCCAGGAGGCCTACTCTCTCTCGGCAAAGTCCTCAACTTCTTCCCTGTGGGAGGGGAGCGGGAGTGCCAGCCCGAAGGTCACAGCATCGCGAAGGCTGGCATCTGCATCAACCAGTACGACTGCCGGCAGAGAGACGGCAGGGCTTCGGGCGACTGTGCTGACGGTCTTGGCGTGTGCTGTGTGTGTAAGTATGATGTTTTATGATGAATATAGACATAGATGATGATTTATTGGAAAATACTGGTATTCCCCTCATCAGATGTATCTGGTTGGACTGGAAACTGACACCGAAATGATGGTGAATTGTAACGATGTATTGTTGGAAAGAAGAATGGCAAATGTAGAACGTTAAGGGATTAGAGATTGAAAATTAAGTTTTCCTAAAATCTCCTGTGGCTGAAGTGTCGTCGTGTGAGTATCGTTTAGCCATGAGCCATGACACAGAATTAATTAATTGCTAACAAAAACACATTAAAAGCTCGTATTTGAATCAAATTAACAGTTTACATTTAACAAAACACAAATAATACCATTACCTAATGAGATACGGTCAATATATTGCTATAATACCAAGAAACAATAATGTAAGACCAAGATGGCCTACTTGGAAGTTGTAGAATAAGTAACTACAAACTTATAGCGATACTTGTTCACAATCGGAAAAGTTTCGCGAATTTAATCAAGAAAGACGTAAAACTATTCAAGTATAGGAAACAAAGATGGTGATTAAACAAAATAATATAAGTTAGATGGAGAGAGATGGTAGCTACGTTTTGGAATGGGCAACTAGCTTCAAATTTCTGACTAACTGACTCTTTGACAATTCAAAAGTGCCTGTAAAGGGTTTAATTGAAATAAATGCTTTGAGTTTGAGTTTTGAGTTTTTAACGTGATATGCATTGTAACAATAGGAATTTAAGTTTGAAAGTTCCAATGTATATTAATAGGTTGTTTTAATGTAAGATTGTACCACAACGAATGTAAATAATTATGTTGTAATTAGAACTACTTAAAAGATTTTGAGAAATAAAACAGAGACTTGCGAGAGATCACAACAAATTCAAATTCAAAATATTTTATCTCACATAAACCTAGGTGCACGGTTCCAATTGGTCGTTTCCTATGGAGAAGAGCCGGCAAGAAACTTCACGGTTACTCTTTTAATAATAATTGGCTTTTACAATACTTTCAAATAACAGTGTTATTAGGTATGGGAGGACAGTTTAGGTCCTTCAACAAGTACCTGGTACTTGTTGGACAGTGTAGGCACTGTCCTCCCATACACACAACTTAAAAATCATGATGGTAAACTAATCTACAGTTCACTAAGCCTGCAGCGTTCTCATATTCACAAAATAGAAAATAATCTTTTAAAAGATAAATAAATTAATAAAAATAAAAAACTATTTTAAACGAAATGACATGAATGCTATTACAAATCTGAATAATTATAATGTCCACAAAAGCGATAAATAAAGGTAAATTAAATTGTAGGTAGGTATATAATGAAAAAAAGGTAAATTATGTCAAGGAAGAATGTAAAAAATGTAAACATAATAATTTGGGTGCAGTTAATAGACTCTTACATAATTTGCCGTTAATTAGGTACCAGGGAAGCCACATGTGCAGAAGGAATTATTGCCAAACTTCCTTGTCTTCAATGTAGTCTTTAATTTTATAATATTCTTTCTTGATAAGGTCACGTTTGATGTAGATTTTGAACTTCCCATCGCTAAGTTCTGTAACCGGCTTAGGCAACTTGTTATAAAAGCGGATACTGTTTATAAGAAATTACTTACTTGTTTTAGTTAATCTAAATACAAAGAGAAAGCAACCATAGATTCATGGAGGAAAATTAGAACCGATAAAAGAAGAAAGTTCGTATTTTTTTAACTACAACAAAGAAACTATAGAAAAGAAGGTAAAATAGCGGCTAACGTGTGGTTTTGATAAAAGGAGCTTTTACTAAATGAATAAGGTATAAAAAAGTATCGCGTTAACAGAAATTCTACAGATCAATCTAAACTAAACTATTCCTAAAATAATCAGAATTCCCAAGCTAAGAAAAAATCCATGTTCCAAAAGAGATTACGATGAAGGGATTACTAGATCCATAGTAATCTTGTTAGAGCTAAAACTTGCCCTGAGCTTACTAATGAGGATAAGCTGACAGTCAGAAATTGGAAAAATTGCAACAAGAATAAAAAAAGTCCTATGAAAAACTAGGAAAAAATGAAACAGCTGAAGGTTGCAAATTATGTTATGAGTCTCCTCCCAATGGTTTTGATTTTTGATATTTTTCAATGGAACTAATGATCTGTTTCATGATCAATAGAAATATGGCTAGCGTATTGAGTGCGCGATTGGATCGATGGAATTTCGTTCGATGCAAAAAGGGAATTATAGCTTCCAGATAGTTATTGGAGGTCAGTTTATTAGTGTACTCGTAGGTATTTGAGATTTGTATTTATAACCCACAATACGAGACATAAGAGAAGGGCAAAGAAAAATAAAAGTAAGGTGGTCGTGGGACACCCGGTTGGAGCGCGGTTCCTTTCCCAGTATATTATGTATTAATATATGCAAAGACATACGGACTCAAATTTCAAGTGTCAAAAGTTGTTGTTTTTGTTTTTTAATACAGAGCCATTACTTCTCTGTAGTGTGCGATGGTTCATACAAAATTTAAGAAAGTAATCCAGAAAGATTTTTGCGTTGCTGTGCATAAATAGATCACCCTAAACCTAGAACTAAGAAACAGGGTTTAGTATCGTCCAAGTCTTTAAGTTAACTGCCACTTACCATAAAAGACGTGGAATAGGAGACAACGATTGAGCTTCCTGCTACTATGTACGGTTTTATTGAACGGGGACGACTGTAGTTACGAGTAGTCTGAAATGGTTATGAAGGTAGGACGGAAGCAGTATGGAGTGTGTCTCTTATGATATTTGTGTGTCCAGAATGGTTTGATTTTCTGAAGCCATTTTGAATTTGAGTGCTTTAGGTTGTGTAGGGTCACGCTCGTTGTGTATTACCTGATCGTGCAGAGAATTTTGTGGAAGAACAGCCAACCGTATGTAGGCAGTCCAAAACGAAAAGTAGAATGGATACTTACTTACTAAAAAGATGCAGTTTTTTTTTAAATTTTCATCTCTTACATATAGAAAATATGGCTAATTAGCAGTCATCTGGTTGAATCTGCTATTTGATTGAATGACTAGCGCGTTCAATTAAATAGCTGAAAGACAACTAGCCATGTCATTGAGCACAACGTTTAACCAGATGGCTGGATGTCGTGTAGTCATTTAGTTAAACTGGGTGAAATAGGTTAGGTTAGAACTATGACCAACCGCGCTATTTCCAAGTTGCTCGCAGATTTTTTTTCACCATTTGAATCACTTGGCTGAGTCTTGGTCAGTCATCAACAAAGGGCTGACTTTCAATACGCCAAGTTGTTAAACGTTGAATGATACTAATTCAATTAACTATCGGTCTGGGTATCCAATTGGATGCCGGCTTTAAATGGACGGCCTAGGCGCCCAATTAGCTAATTTAACCAGATGACTGCGACATATACACCTTACAGCTTGTTGTCAAATTTTACTGCCGAGTCCCGCTTTCACACCGTTCTAAACCTTTTGCACTTTACGACGCATTGTTATCAAATGTTTCTTAGAATTTCTATACTAAAACTATCTTTAACCGCCACTTCACCTAGTTGCAGAATCAACCTGCTTGCTTTTAGCATCATCTAAAGGTTGTAAATATGTTGTGATAAATGAAATGGGTTGGATAAGGGTGAGGTTGCACACCGAAAAGTTACCGAAAAGTCTTTCCAAACTAATGATACAATGAACCATTTTAGTTGGATCATGTTGTTATAAGGAGATAGTGGCCTCAGAAATACTACCACACTAAATCCATAGTCATTCGCGTAGCATGCCTACCATAGAAACGTGTTTTGTCGACGGAAGAATAGACAAAATGACAGATTGTGATTGTTTATCTGTCATTTTGTCTATTCTTCCGTCGACTAAAGCCGTTTCTACAGCGGTCATTCTGCACGTGCAGAGTAAGATCTTTTCCTAGAAGAATAGTCTTTCGTTACAAATTCCCCGAACTGTCTTAAACCTAGATTCAGAAGACTTTCACGACGATCGCATAAATAACTTTCAGATAGATACAGTAATTTTATTTTACCACTTACCTCAGTAACCGTTTTACAATAACGACGACCTATAAAACATTCCTATAGAAATACAAAGTAATTTGCATGATAGTTTCCATCTATGCTCAGATGAGCTTAGAGGATCAATTAAAGGAGAATATTAAAAGGAATCTACATATGAGACGAATGTTATTTGAAACATCCTAGAAGGACATACTGACATTCTCGGCGAAGTCTTTGAACATTTTCATAGACTTCGCCGAAAATGTCAGTATATATATGTCCTGACAGGACGAACATGAACTATGGACGAAGTAAGAAGATATAGTATGTAAGAATACTAGCAGGTGGTGTTGTGCAGTTCCTGCCTACACTATGGGAAAAAGATGTGACTTGATATAGGTAGTGTCTGGTATGACACAACATAAAATTAGCATCGGTAAAATTCTCCAAACAAAACGAAACGCAGGGATTGAGAGAGAAAAATTGCTAATACCTCATACTTTCTCGTTCGATTCAGCACTTCATGGGAGCCTTTAAGTTGTATCGTACTATATACCTCTATCTTACTACCCGTTATCGACGCAGCCAGTACGTCTGTTGTGGTTTGAAACGATTTCAGCAATGTTCTGAGTGTACGGACATTGGCGTCTAGAGCCGAATGTGCCGTGCCGTCATTATGTGTGGCTGGAACTAAGTGCTGTCCGGTATTGTCGGTTGGGTGATAGCTGTTCGGTGTGTGGTTAGATTTACGGTTATACAGCGGAAAGTTGTGGGTATGTCTGAATGAGTGTGGTTGAAATATTTTCAGAAATGGGATCTGCCTGCTTCGGTTAAATATCTGGCACGAATTTTCTTTCAAATTCGGTTTCATTTGTAAAATTTGGTCTAAGGTATTGACTATTAGATAGATAGATAGATAGAATACTCTTTATTGTACACCATAAAAATCACAGACATAAATTTAGAAATTTTACATAGGGTGACACAATGGGCGGTCTTATCGCTCTATTAGGCCCTAGTGAAAACAAGCGCCCGATGCGCTCGTCTTGGCTACATATCAAGCTATACATTTTCAGTATAAACTGACCTCTCATTGTACGGAAAACCTATTCAATGCAAGATCAGCTTATACTGGAAATGTATAGCTTGATGTGTAGCCGTGTGTACGCTGTGTTTTGGGCGCTCAATAAAATTGTATGAATTTCTATGTAACGAATTATAACAAGCGCTGCCGTCAAATGGAGCGCGTCATACGCGCGTTCAACACGCGTATGATGCGCTCGCGCTCCTCCCGGTCACTCTTAGCGCGCCGTCGGCGCGTGGACGCAAGTTCCTTATTTACAATTTCTACTTGTCGTTTTCTCTGCATCAGTAATAAACTTAAAAGAAACACAGCTATACTGAGCATGTTGAGGGGTCAAAGTTACAACAAAATATGGAAATCTTGTTGTGTTCGACGAGCGTCCAACGCGCGCCAGGAGCGCGCTCGTGCGAGCGCCCGAAAAAAAACCGTTCTGCGCGCGCGCCTCGGGTGCTTGTTATAACTAGTCCCTTAGGGTTTTATTTTTACATAAGCCGTATTTCCATCAACAAAATGACGAACCATCATACGAAGTCGTCATACCTTATTTAAGTTTATTTTTTATTTATTTCCTTTAGGGGCTGAATTTTCAAAAATCCGCATTAGTGCTCGCCTTTGTTGTATAAGGAAATCTTTGTGCTACGTTTCATACTTCTGGATCCAGTTGCTTATGCTGTACCTGTCTGTGAATTAATGAATTTGAGATTTTTATTATGTAGAAAGAGTATGACTAGAGACTATGCGAAGATTTATTTATCTTTGAATCACTATGAAAGTTAAGTTAAAATGAGTGGGCCATTGGCGCTATATGCAGTGAACACTAACTAGACAAACACTATTACCAGTACGTCTATGTTATTGTTTCCTGTTTGGACGTACTTTCTAGCTAGCATATTTAGGAAAAAGGTCAGGTTTCATGCCATATTTTCAATAGATAGGTAGACAAGCTTTATTGTACACAACAATGACTGAAGAAAGAAAAATAAATAGTCTACCAACCAGTGAATCTTTGAACGTGTGGCGGCATCTACATCGCCACATGGGAACTACGTATTACACTGATGTTACGCAAAATCAACGTTACGTACGTTTACCGCGCGACTAGCATATATACGACGTCTCGACATCAATCGTCGGGCAGTAGTCCACAAGACCCGTCTGGTCGGAAGATCCTCCCTTTTCTATGGAGGATGTGATGAGTTAACTTTACACCCTGTTCCTCATTCCTGTATGAGGAACAGGGTGTAAAGTAAACAGATAAGAAATAAAACATATTTATAATCAGCTCCTTAGCTCTAAATCCTTTGTTTTATTTCATGATTCTTTCGAATATCTCAAGTAAATATTTATGAACCTTCATTGGAGGGGTCAACGTTAATACAAAGTCTCTATCGTTCTATACCTAACTAATTATTGTAGTCTCTAAAATAAAATAGATTAAAATGTGTATTTTTATTGTATTTTATTGTATAAACTAGCAACCCGACTTCGCACGGATAGCAGAGCATATATGCCTACATGTTTTTTTCTGTCGTAGTGTCTTATCTGCCTGTTGCGTCGAGCTTGTGGGTTAGATTAAAATGTAACTGATGTTCATCCTACTTGGAGTATTTTTAATGTATTTTATTTCCAATCCTGCAAATATTTGAAAAGTAAAGAATAGAAAAACAAAAACTTAATGAATTATAATTATACCTATTATAAACCTTCATCATGAATCACTCGTCATCAATCGTGCATTGGTGAAAACCGTATGAAAATCCATTCTGTAGTTTTCCAGTTTATCGCGTTCAGATAGACAGACAGGCGCTGCGGGGGAGGGGACTTTATTTATAATAATATGTACTCGTATATATAATAATATGTAGTGATATCTCATATATTTTGAATTTCCACTCTAAAGCAAACTGAAATAACTCTATTGCAAACTGCTCTAATAGTGCTGGAGAACTTAACGTCAGACTTCGGACAGTAATAGCTTAAGTCAGCCACAATTTATGTCAGTTATTCGAGACCGTAATAGCATGAAATGAAAGGATTCAGAAGTTTTATTCTAAATCAAGCGAAAACACTTTGTTTTAAGGCTCCTTGAATGATGAATAAACTGCTAATTTTAGTAGAATCTAAACATAACATCATGCGTATATTTCCCAAAGAAGGAAGAGGCAGAGGTACATAGCAGGTACGTCTAGATTTCACCAGTTAAGTTTGAATCTTATTTATGTAGAGAAAAAGAATCTTCAAAGAATAATAGTCTTGCCATCAACCGGGCACAAATCCAGATAACGGGCTGCTACTGAGAAATTCCTATGATGAAAACACAATGGCTCTGCCCGAACCCAACGGGCCTACTCTCAGCCCGTCTGAAAGTAGTTCGAAACTTCGGAGTGAATACTACACCCGGTTAATTAACTTTTTCGGATGGACACAAACACATTGGGAGCAGGGACAACGGAGTAAGAATAGCCCGTAAATTTGGCCGGACTTCGTGCTTAGGGAGTAGATCTCCATGAAATAAGTGAGATCCGCTTTCATACAAACGCAAATCACAAATGGGTTTAGCGCTAAACGTATTTAAAACATCGTTCTGTCAATTAGAGACAGAATGATGGTTTAAAAATATTTGGCGGATTAAGTGATTTGCGGTGCAAGTGGGTTAGTATAGAAATTTAACATTCATGACATGGCAGCTCTATTCCTAACCGTGTGGAGGATGGGCAGTGACCGACTCCTCCAGCGGCAGCGTTTACTTTCACCAATATGTTCATGACACTCTTTTATTTTCCTTTCGTTGAGGCTGTCATAGAGAACCCCAAGTTCAGGTGAACGTTAGATGATGAAGATTGATGATTAACGAAACCAATCGACCTACATTTACGGTTGTTAAAGTTATACATTACAGCTACCGCTAACATATGTTGAATCATTAGTAAATTTTAAGGTATTCTACTTTTACGTTTTATTGATGCGAATAAGGAAAATCTTCTACCTATGGGAAGGTCTCAGTGCGCATTCTTCGTTAACAAGTGTTTAGCCGAAAGAGTCTTGATGTCTTGAGATATGTCTTTCGGCTAAACACTTTTTACTATAATATACTGTGACACAGACCTGCGCCAAGCATTGTCACAATGACAGATCCTAAATCCCTCGCACTAAGCGGATTCACGCAACCTTCACCACTGGTTTTTTTAAATAAACCTTTGGAAGCACTGTTGTCAACACATACAATACAATACATTGACGGCACGGTTAGCGCAGTGGTTAAGCGCTTGACTTCTGCGCTGCATGTCGCGGGTTCGAATCCCGCACGGAAAAAGTATTTGTATGACCTACAAGTAGTTGTTTCGGGTCTGGCTGTTTGTGTATGTGATTATAAATGTTCGTAAACGCACCCACGATACAGGAGAAATCCTAGTGTGGGGCAACATTTAAAAAAAAAAAAAAAAAAAAAAAGTAACTGAAGCCCGAAGGATTGCCAGGTTTAGGTAGCAATGGGCCAGGGCACATTGCTCGCAGTACGGGACTGCAGACGGGGCCGAAAGGCCTGGCTTGGAAAAACTGTGATGAAGGCCACGGAATTCGATGGATACGAAAGCACAGGACCGGTCGATGTGACAATTCTTGGGAACGGACGTATTTCGGCTGAAATGATGATGATGATAAGTAGAACAAGCGCGGTGATGAAGCTCATTCCCAATCTATTGCTGTAGGAAGGCTGAGGATGAGTCTTTAGTCTTTAAGCTTGTGATTTCCGCTTCTGGTGTCCTAAACAATGTTGTACCCATATGGAAAAAAAGAGCCAATACTTAGTAATAGTCGTGTCTCAGTCAATGATTTTTAAAGTAGTTTTTTTTTGGTATCATATTATAATGTGGAGGCAGACGCACAGACCACGGTCAAGTAACGGATTAATTTATGTGTAACACGTACTTACAGACGGTAATTGTCAAAAACTAGTTTCAATTCTGTACGAGTTCACTTGTTCTAAGTAATCTACTTTCACTACAACTGGTTCAATGTACTGCAGTTGTTTAAAACAGGTGACAATGAGCATAGATGGTTAGGTAGCAAGATTTTTAAGATTTTTTTTCCCTTCGAGAAAGGTTCAAAGAAATAAATATTCTGACTGTAGCCTCACATTGTATTTTTGAAAACCTATTGTATTTACACAAAAATATATCAAATGTTAAGAAGATTTCCGATATTCACAACCTTGCTGTATGTACATCGCACTCGTCTCCACAGAGTAGGCAACTCGTTCATGGGTCAATGTATACGCTTTTACAACAAACTTCCCATCGAATTAAAACCAAACTTTGTAAAAAAGGGTACTGTAAAATTTCAGATTATTTAGAAGATAAAAAAGCATGGGATTGAGGTGCTCGCTCTGCTAAGCCTTGTGATAAAACCATAATTTATTTTTATTTTTTATTATTATGTAAAATCAATCAAATATACCAGTTTTATATACATAATGACATTATTGAAAATTATAATACAAAATGACATGATTACTTTGTAAAGTATTATATTGTTTTAATTATTGTGAATGTGAGGACTATGTGGTCTTTTTTCTCTCATTATTTTTTTCTTTCTCGGTTAATTTTAATGATGGTCTGGCAGTTTGAGTAGTTTATGCGGCCTACCCAAATGTCCTTTATTTGGTATTGTTCGTCGAGTTGAGCTCCTTAAGTTCTGAGTTGAAGTCCACGATTAATGACAAATGCTTGCATTAACAGGACAGGTCCACTCAAATCTGTGTGGTTCCTTTCTCAAAAGACCATTTCAGACTAATCTACATGGTCCTCATATTGCCTGACCAAGATTATGTCTGGACTTTAAAAGAGACTGTGACCTCTGAGTTTGTTTCGGCCTTTCATCTCAAAGTAGTCAGATAGGAAACGCCGAACTCATCTAGTAATATTTTTTTTTATAGATGACGTGTAAAAGCGATTCCAATATCCTATTTACAGAATAAACCATTTCATTTCATTTAGTTCTTTTTGGGATTAAGATGGACGATTGGCACTTGTTTATTTATATATTTGGAGCCACCCTGGTATACTTCTTTTTCTCTGGGTCTTAAGGCCCACTTGCACCACAAAACACAAAAGTTGGCAACGTCGCAAATAGCTTTCAAATATTTACCTGTTTTGATTAATTTGGCAATATTACTGTATGGAAATATGAAATGAGGCTAACTTATGAAATGCAATAATTAATATCGTAACACCGAGTTTTTAGTTTTAGATGTAAAAAAAGTATTTGGAAACTTTCCAAATGCCTTTTTTACACTAAAACGGTTACAACATCAAATTCAGTGTTATAATTGCAATTTATTATTAATATTCTAGTTCTAGCGCACTAGAATATTATTAAGCCACATTTCAGATTTTCATACATTAATATTGCCAAATTAATCAAAACAGCGAAATATTTGACATCTATTTGCGACGTTGCCCAGTTTCAGAATAAATGCTCATAATGCGTTTAGTGCAAAACAAAACATCATTCTGTCTCTGTCATTTTCAACCGATTGACTGAGTCAGAACGATGCGCTAAACGCATTTAATGATTAGTCGTGCAAGTGGGCTTTGATCATCACAAACTTAATATGCTGTTCCTTTTCGTCAATTGAGGATTTTATCGACACACTTCTTCAGTTTATGATAAATACCTATACTTTTGCGAGTATGAGAAAGCAATTTACAATAGACTGATATCTCTCATAATGGCAAGAAAAGGATCGTGAAGGCAAAATAATCTCGTAATGACCAAAAAAATAATCCCATGATAAATACAAGCAATTATAATAAATCCGCTTTCGTTATGTTTAGAAGTAACAAGCGTGTCGCCTCATAAATTATGCTAATAATCACAGTGTAAAAAAAAACGCCATCGTACCCGTTGGCCTACTGCGAAATAGGTTTGCGTTGCGATCGTTACGATGAAATTATTCATAAATAATTTTTATGTTTTTTGTCTGTTGTATTTGTTCAGATATTGTTAGTCTGTGACAAATGGCAGTTTAATAAGGATCTGTTGACGAGTTTTTATTTTGCGAATCTTGTAATATTTTGTCTTAACATACTTCACGGGGATTATGTCAAGCTATGAAGATGTTAATTCGTTGATTTATTAATCAATAAATTAACATTTTGTGAGCAGAATATTAAAAACGAATTTCAATGTAATTTTCGCACAAAATAATAGAACCAACATTAATCATTACTCATCAATAAACTAATATTTTTCAGACTTGTAAAAATAAATAAAATCTCTCAAAAAATCGTCGTGTTGCCGTTAAAATCGTTTTAAATCTAGGTAGGAACATTAATATTACTTCATAGCGATTTCAGTCAGATTCAAAATGTCGTAAACGAACGTCTCTGCTATTACTGTTAACATCCTATCCTTAATTTACCTTAATTAATTATGAGTTCCTCGCTAATTACCTACCTTCTTAATATAGAAGTTTCCGGTGCGCGGTGTGCAGAAAGTTTACTCTATGTCATTAGGTATTTGTGGGAACCCGAAACAAATAGGAATGGGAATTATCGTTTGCTTAGTTGTGTATTTTCGTATTTATTAGTTTTCTATTTTTATTGAATGCAGTCGGCGGTACTCCTATATTAGGAACTTCTTCTGTGTTTGTAGACATTGTTATCAGTTTATCGCATGCACAATTACAATGAAATAAAATTACAAACAATCATTTAAATATGAAACGAATTTTACTTTTTTTGTGTATCTCATAGTCAGCAGTCGCGTTTGTGACCACATACCAACGACACAATCAAACTGTGATAAAATAATAATCATGTTTATCCTACAATTCAAATGACTTAACTCAATATTAACACAGCTTCAATCTGGACAACTCCACGATTTGCCTTCAAAAGCGAAAGTACTCTGAACCCATATTATAGGTAACTGAATGAAAATAAATGAGAGCTTCAAAGCTCACGTCATAACAGCGCGCAGCGGCATAATGACATGAAACCCATCCTATTATTATTTAAAAAAAAGCGGTTGGATTCGATTATGTGTGCGGCCTTTTCTTACCGTGAATGGAATTTCAATTTCAGTTTCGTGTGGCCAGTAGCAGCTTGCATGGTTAGTATTTTGTATCATATTTTACACAAAGTAAACGTTTTTCTTAAAGGACTGGATCACGATCTCTCTATCAAGTTTATTACTAGGTTTTTCTATGTCTGGTGTAGCAAGAGTTTTAAACATTTTTATGAGCAGTTTCATCAGATTACCGCCGAAGGCTGTAGGTATATAATCTACATTCAATCTCAGATGTAAAAACAGTCAACATTACATTCGTCTTGATTAATTTGTGTAGTCTGTATGTAATAATCTTGTTATTCCTGTAGTAATCAGTGGAAGTGTCACAAGAGATAGTATTATTCCGATTGTATGTGTTATTGCGTCACATAACTTATATCACATTTGTTCAGCATATCCTGAATTTGTTCTGTTGAATGCTGGGCAAAGAGTCGCCCGTGTGGTGGATGATGGTGATGTGGTGGAATACCAGATATGATAAGTGCATTCGACATTATAGAACAAGAACATTGGATAGTTTGCCAAAACATTTACCTAGTCTCTTTGGTTCATCAATTCTGAAACGAAGTCTCCATGATTATATATATATATTTTTTTTTTTTTTCTAACTGAACAGACAGCTGTGCTGCTGGGGAGTTTGTTGCGCCACTTCTTCTTCCCAGCAAAAGCACTAGGAAGTGGTGAAGGGTGGGCGTTTTGTTGGACTGTCTTATGTAATTTTGACGTTCGAAAAGTGCTGATTCTCAGCCTAGTTTGAATAAATGACTTTTGAATTTTGAATTATATTTGCAGTCGAGGTATCCTGCGGCGGCTCGGTGCAGAATAACCTGACGTACTTCATGTCACCCGGCTTCCCCGAGCTTTGGGGCGGCGAGCAGGACTGCAACATTACCATAGAGAAGACCCACGCCGGCATCATGCAGCTTAGGATCGACTTCCTGCACTTAACCATTGTGAGAATGTGCTTCATTTAAATAAAATATTTAGAATTTGGAAGAAAAAATAGTTTACCTAGGTACTGCTGACTGCAGTTACGATAATACACAAGGTATTTTCAATAGGTTATCAGTACCTAAAAGCAATTTAAAACAAAATATCACAGCAAAGGTAAAGCTAAAAAGTTTATGAGGGAAACTTTTTGAAGATCTCATTGAAAAGACGGGCCATAAAATGAAAGAAGAAAGAAAATGGTTCGTATTTCCATTGAGTCAAACAGTAATTATTTCGTTTTGTCTATTCCAGGGTCAACCAAATAGAACCACAGGAGACTGCGATGAGGATGCCATGATCTTGGGGGACGGAGACAGCAAGTTCACGTTGTGTGGACAGAACCATGGACAACACGGTAAAACTTATTTTTCTTTATCTTTTTGATTAATATCTTTATATTTATGTTTTGTCATGCGAATTTATGATGGCTCTTGGTGTACACAGTTTTTATTGTAGATATAGGTGCTGTAATTAGCTTGTAGAAGTTGATGTATAGCATACGCTTTACTTGAAGGTAGAGTAGGCCAGAATTGATTTGATAATGTGACGTTAAGTTACGAAATATCCGAAATTTTTCTTCCCAAACCTCCGAGCCAGTTTCTGTAGCTTATTGAATTCGAAAGTGGTTTTAATCAGATTCAGCAGGTTTTTTACTTACTTAAGTATCTCATTATTTCCAGTATACTACACTCTATCAACGGGCAGTGAGAAGCGCGAGGCCGGTGACCTGCCCGGCACTAAGACCATCCGCCTGTCCATGCGCATGCGCGGCGGGGACATGCCGCGTATCTGGCTCATGCGACTGGCGCAGATGCCGCTCGCCTACACTGCGCCGCATAATTGTCTGCAGTACTATACAAATGATAATGGTAACTATTCACGAAAAGGTTCATGAAAGGGCCTTTAGCTAGGAGGATGGACTCAGGGTGATTGTGTTAGCGAGATCCTAAACATAGGGGGAATGAAGTGAGCTGCAGAACTTCACGACCTGCCATATCGTGTCGACTAATCACTGCCTGAAACAAAGGCGCGCTGTCTTTTTCTAAGGCATGTATTTAACGCGGCGACAAATTAATCTGATTTAGGGTTTAAAAAATAATTAAAATGGGTAGCAAAAATAATAGGTTGGCAGCTACAAGCAAGTAGCATTTTAAGTATAAAGTAGCAGCTTTATATTGAGTTGTAAGCTTTGTTTAAATTTAGTGAATTTATTGCTAAGCGAACACTAGACACTGGCACTCACCGGCTGCTGCCACGGCACCGCTCGCTTCGCTCGCTCGGCTCGTGCGTTGTGTGGTCACAGTTCTAACCTAACCTACCTTTCAGTCATTTTCATTTTTAGCCAAGGTTTTATATGGAGGCCTAGTTGCCTATAATACAATGTTTGCTATCCCACTGTTAATATTAGTCACCATGTCATTATTTATAGTACCTAATTGTTAGTCGCCCTTTAAGTTGTTAGTCGCCTGGAAAATAATTTGCCTTTTTCTAACAGTCGAGTTGTCCAATCCCCTTGAATTTCTTGCTCCATCTACGTTGGGATGCACAACAGAAGTCATGGCAACTCTTCATAACTCTGTTGAATACGACTAAAGAGTTATGTAATAAAAGATGACAGGGCACACAGTGCCGACTGGAGACTTGTCTTTATTCTCGCTTTCTGTAGTCTAATGCATTTTATTTCCACTCAACAGGAACAATAAGGACCTTCAACTACGCATCGAACGGGCGACACCTGGCCAGCCAGGACTATAAGGCATGCATCAGAAGGAACACAGGCTTCTGTTCCGTTAGATACAGTCCGTGTGACAGCCGCTCCTTCAGGATAGGACCGGGCAGTGGGACCCCACTGGTTATGGACCCTGTTGGTAAGTGAAACTTAACTTTTATGAATGGTTTTCTACTAAGAATAATTAGTGCATGATATTCATTCATAGTGCGTTTACACACTCAAATCATCGCAAAAAGAAATGGCTTTCTAGCCAAATGACTGTCTAAATGAATTCTGATAGTACACTGAATACATTACAAACACATCGTCCATATCTGTACCATACTCACTCTTTGTTACCCGACTGGGAGACTGCAAATAAAGGGTTAAGTTTATTATTTATTTATAATCATTTTTTTTGTTTATAATCTTTATGTGCCCTTGTTTATAATACACAATATATAAAACACAACCTTAAATACGACCTGTATCTAAATTACTGCCTCGTTAGTCTATTGGTCACAAGCGCCATTGCTGAGTATAAGGTCTTGTGTTCGATTCCCAGGTCGGGCAAGTTGTATTGGGATGTTCTATCTGGAATTTCTCAGTAGTAGCCCGGAATCTGGATTTCTACCTGGTTGTTGGCAATAGGCTCGCTCCCTATTACATGGGACTCAAAACATAGCTGACGAAATGTGGGTGTACTATAGATACATCTCTACCTAACTCTTCGGGGAATGCAGGCGTTATGATATATATCTAACTAAATAAAAGAACCAAAACCATTCGCAAAAAAAATATAGTTTTATTTAATTGTATTGCTGTGACCGCCCATCTGTCCTCTATAGCCTTTAGGCAAAATAGACAAACCCTTTGACATGCAAATCGTAAAAACACAAGGTATTCTGTAGAACATTATTATTCATGTTTATTATACTACCATTCATATTCCAGTTAACTTTTCCAACAAAGCCCATTTGTTACTAACTTTATGCTGGTCGGATTTGAACTTGCGACCTTGGCTGAGTTATCGCCTATTACTACACGCTTGTTCTTGCTTTTAGTGCACGGTGTTTAAAATATTCTTGTTTTGACGTAGGGGCCAAAGACGTACTTTCCTATGGTACGTGTGGAAGACAGATTTACAGTCCACATAACTATACAACGTGTTCCATTTGATATCCCAAAGTCCAAGGCATTAATGAGACCATGTCAATGAATCAACTGGCGTAAGAATAATTTTTCAATTAAATATATTTTTTCGTTTTCATTTTTCTTACAAAATAATTCGACAAAGTTACGATTATTTATGTAAATATATATTATTTATTTATTTTACTTAGTAATACAGAATATAAAAATATAAAACACAATAATGTAGGTACAAATAATCAATAAAAAATAAAATTACATTTACATAAACACATTAGAATTACATAATCATAATCAAACAATTGAATTGAATTAAATTAAATATAAATTTAAAAAATAGACATTTAAAACAATCAACACAATTTACACCCAATATAATCATACACGCATCGTAGGTCTAGTACACGCGCAAACCTGCGAGCCAACATAATTATTACACCGGACAGACAGCGCCCTGCGCTCCCTCTCAATGTCCAGATTGTCACACAAGTCGTAAAACATCCTTACGTGAAATAAAAAACAACTCAGCCAATTGTTATATAAAAAAAAAAATTACAACGTTGCATTTTCTTAGCTTTAAATATGAATGATTGGTTTGAATAAACATGATTTACTCGTACTTATCAATAAAACTTAGATACACACATCGTAGTGATAACACTATCTATCTTCGAAACTATGTATTTTTGGAAACACTTGTTCTAGGACTTTTTTATATTATTTTTACTTAAAGCATATTATAACCTTACAGATATGGGAAATCAAAAGGAACACGTTGTATAGGGTACTGAAGTGTGTGGTTTTTAAAGATAGACTAAAACATCTCTTCAGAAACTCACAGCGGCAGGAAGACTTTTGGATTAAAGCATACAAAATTCACAATTTTAGTCATGTTTTAATTTAGAAATCGTTATATAAGGAAATATGCAGAAGATCATTAACTTAATAACTCAGATTTAATTAATTAATTTAGTGAAAACTGTTTTCCCATAGATGCACAACAAGAAGAAATGATGCCAGCAGACGACACGCAGACACAAGAAGATGAAATGGAAGGCTCTGGCAGTGACCCTCAGATGGAAGCTGCAGAGCCATCACAACCTGGCCTCATCTCCAGGGTAAGAGAGAGTAAGATGTAGCCTTGATCGAAAGAGAACATGAATGTAAATGGCATATTTCACCACCTAAGGATAAGACCAATAAATACGGTTAAAAATACATTTAAAATTCATCACAATCTCCAATTGGGAACTAACCCGATTTGGAGTACAGTATAGCCACATTTATGTTCTATACTTGATCAGTTTTTATAAATTCTAATATGTTCATACAAACTTGAAAGATGGTGCGATTATTCTAAGCAGCTATACTTTTATTTATTTTGTCCTCCAAACCATAGAACCAAAAAACATCTCGTAAATTGATTATGATACTGAGTTTTCAGAGACCAAACCGTTTGAAATACTTCTTAACTCGCAGAATCAATTTATCGCTTCAAATCCAAAAGAACTCCTTACAACTTTTGTAAGTGTAAACAAGCTCCACACTTTTACGAACGGTCTCAACAGTGCCATAAATTGTTGGCAAACTCTGCAACATGTAACTCTGCAGCTGACTTATTTTGTGATTTGCTGACTTCTTAAAAACTGTGCATACAGGAAATATCTGGAGCAAAGTTTTCAACTTTAAACAAAGCTCGTTTTGCTTCAACAAGGATTTATTTTGGGTTCCGTCAAAGGATAAGACTGAAGACGGAGTCGCTTTTAAGTTTAGTGATGCGTTTTGAGAAGCGCAGATTATTATATTTTGTAATTTGTGGGAAAGTGAAGAATTACCTGAAAGTAAAAAAGTATTAGAAGTATTATAGTTATTAAGTAGTAGAAAAGTATTACCTGCTTAGATATTTATTGTACCTTTAAGATTTGATAGTGACTACTTTTTACGGTCGTAACATAAGGCACGTAAATATTGAATTGTTTGTAAATGGGTAAATTTACATACAAGAAGTCCTGTAAAGAGAGTACTATATTTTAAATGAATAGGAGCTCAAACCATGGGTAGGTACCCAAAGCTTTGGAATCACATTATTAATTACTATCAATGTACTAAAATGTTTTCCCAGTCCCTTTACATTGCCAGAATATAACATGGGGATGCAAAATAGATACCTAACTAAGAATTAACGATATTGTATGTACGATCCCTATATTTTATTTGTACCCAGAAAACGCTTATTAAACAAAATATGGATAAGGTTCATTCCCCTTCAATATAATTATAACACACTATATGGAAACCTACCTACGTTTATCCAACGTTTAGTTATAAATTATTTACAACAATTACTTTTATCTAATATTATTGCCCTACTGGAGAAGTTCGATGTTATTTTCCAAACCATCACATTAACATCATCAACTTGAAATATTCTCGACAACTTTCTCGATTCTTTACATTTTAAATTATTTTTTTATTTTTGTTGTCATTGTTTTATGTCTCTTAAATTTCTGCTATATTTCATTTAATTCAAAATGGGCCAATTCAAAGGACTCTTTAGTAAAAAAAAAATCTAATAGTGTGCTTCGAACCATAATAGGATTCAACTTGCATAAGACTAGTTTCTAATATCTTTAAAACGAAGTCCTATATTTATGTTTTATGAAATGACATTTCACTTTATGTACTCAGTGAAGCAAATGAGTGTGTTATGTCATTGCTCTTCAGCCAATTGATATTCATAGATGAAACTTTTGTTCGGTACTGAGATATTTTCTTTCCGTATTTAGTTAAAATTTTAGTAATTCCATTATGATCTAATATGATTAATGACATTTCAATTTTATCAGTATTCTTATCTATAAGTAAAATACTTTTCGTTCATACAGATCTCCAAACTTTTATCAAATTCATTGGAAAAATAATAACTTAATCAAATACCTTCTTAAAATCGAGCTCCTCCATTATATCTATATACATTTATATACAACCCTACCCCGTAGCTAGTTTAACCCTCACTAACCACATCTAGATCTGGACGTATATCTCGTCTTGGATGTGGGGTCAGGCCAGGGCTTCCAGCTGGTCGCGGTGGTCGCCGTACACGCAGCACTATCCAGAAGAAGATGACAGGTTCCGGTACTTCGGGTATGGGAACTACGGGATAGGCCTCACGGGCTTTGGGAGACAGCGCTGTGATGATAGGATCACTATACCCTGTGAGAACGAATATTTTATATCGGTGAGTTATATAGATGATAAAATGATTATTTTTGGATTTATGCAATTTAGTCATACATGATTTATATTGTTTTTTGTTACTCGATGCAAGCAACTCTTTAATTAGCAAGATCGTATTGGTCCAGTTTTCATGAAATCGTGAGCAAGTTTTTAATATTTCAATATCAATTTCAATTTCTTCTAAAGTTAAGAACTTCGGGTCTGAAGAGTCTAATTATAATAGTATTAAAGCTTAGGATTTCCATTAAAGGCTGGAATATAAAAGAGTAACTTCAAAGTACTTGTGAAGTTAATAATCAGGAACGGAAGTAATATTGTTAAAGTTCTCTTAAGAATGACCCGTTTTATACAGTGTTGGTCTTGAGTTGGATAATACTGAGTGGAAAGTACTGTGCAATATTCTTTGGTAACTTCTTGAATAGTAAAATAATAAGGGTTTCTTTAGATTAAAATTAATTAAGACATAGACGAGAACAATGTTAGAATAATAAAAAGGGTCCTTACCATTGAGGTCGAATGAAAGCATAGATAAATAATAATAATAAATGGATTTTGATATTTTATTATAAAATAAAACCACTTAAAACTGCTTCATGTAACATTCCAGCCAGAAATAATTGATTGATAATTCGAGGGAAAACTTTCTAAAGCTTTCCCAGCTTACATAGATTGAACCAATAATGTTACATCAACGTTACGAAAGACTTTAAGAACGGGATGTAAAATAAACATCCATCATGTTTGTTATTTTGAAGGAGGAAGGTAAACACGGTCTTATACTAATTAGCGTGGCTATAAAATGCTTAGGTACTCTTTTCAAATACCGTGTTTATATTTCATGATGGAAAATTAATTGTATATAATTTACAAAGCTTTTAGAGTGATTCCCAGTTTTCAATGTAAACGCGCGCTTTGAAGTCTAATACGCTCTTCTAATTGACTGTAGATTTAGATCAAGGCATGTATTCTATCTCGAACCTAAATTTTGATTTAAACCTAGATTTGAGAATAGATTAGTTTGAAACATAGTTTAGATTAAGGCATATCTAACTGAAGGCTTTAGGCTTAGGTTCTCATAATCTTCGGCATCATCATTGCAAAATAGTAGTCAGTAATCCTGCAACTAGTATTATAACAGGTGTAAAAAGACGCATAACAAAGCAAATAGAACGAAGATGCAATAGTGATTTTTTACACCAAAAAATCAATATTTTTGCTCAATGTTACTTGGTTTGATTTACAAAATGCATAACGTCTATGTGATGGATCTATTTACATCATCATTGTTTTATTTTTGTCAGGCCTATATTCACAAGTTCAAACGTTATACTAGAATACTACAAGTTTTATTTCTACATCTATTTGCCAGAGCTCCTACTTCGGTGCAGGAGTTTGCGACCCTCATCATTGCGGCAACACCTTCTGTCCTGGACAACAACGACGAGACTGCCACGTCGAGACTTCGATCACACCATTCGCTGTGTCAGTGCACTTCGGACCACCAACTATCAAGAGGAGTCCAGAGGAGAATATAGGAATGTGTTTGAGATATACGCAGTTGCCTTGTGATTCGTGAAGGATAAAATTATTTAAATTGAATGATGAAAAATGTGATTCCCATTTGAATAAGCGTGTATAATATTATGAAAGATGATTGAAAGATCTTTGTAGAAAGTGTTTTTTTGATGAAAGACAACTTCTCTCAGAAAAGAAAATTTGAACTATTGATCTTTTATCGAGTCTTCAAACTAGATTAATAAAAGTATGTATCTAAAAAGAATGCTGATACAGTAACAAAGCTGTTTACAAAAAATAAGAAAATAATTTTAACGCTCGTATCTCCGTTAAGAACGTTACACGAAAACGATGAAATCGAATTAGATAAACGATACGAAGATGGAACGATCAAAATGTTTTGATATTAAATGACTATGGGCGTGAAATTAGGGAGTGAGTCTCGGGACCATCTCCCTAGGGTATCATAAGTGTGAAACGGTATGACAAGAATACGAAATATGTTTAAGAAAATGACGTGTTTATTTCCAAGATATTGGGAAATAATTTGTATCATTTGTTAAGCATTTTAATGTATACTATACAGCATATCATAGCTAAGATAGGTTGACAGTTTCATTAAGAAGAAGGAAATACGCTTTTTTTTGTTGTAAAACGTTTTATTTAGCTTCCATTATATCTGTTTCTACGGGACCGAATTCGTGTAAGAAACCGTCACAATATCTGTTTCTTTATCCAATAAATCCAATTCAGAGAATCGTCTTTTACGCAAGAACTTAATCTCACTTGATGAATTACATTATTTGTAAACCTGTCTTGAAGCTTTACACAGAATAGATAAATGCAGAAGGTCAGCTCAATAGAACGAGCGAAAACACACGCGTCTACGAACAGCGAGTGCGAGCGTACTCGCGACAGGCATTCGACTGAGATGGACCGAGATCGCCGCACATATAGTTTGTTCTAAAAGTATCTGATGAAAGTATAAACAAACCCTGTTTAGGTTAATTTCTTACGCAATCACTCACTAAAGGGAATTAGTAACGTAAGGTTTCAACTTAATGTCTCACCACTTTTTCTGTTTGAATAACATTACTACATGGTAATTTGCTGGCTTTGTTGACTGTTTGTTTAAGTGAGTTTAAATGTTTGTAAGCGTACCCACAATACAGGAGAAATTCCTAATGCGGGGAAACGTTTAATTATTTTTAATTAGAAATCATTGACGAAAATTGAGGTTAAATTAATCTCAATGGTCAAAATAAAAAAACATTTTAAAGGTGATTTTAAATTATAATTTCAGGTTAAAGAGCGGTTATTCAGAAAGTGGGCAACGTCGCAAATAGCTGTCAAATATTTCGCTGTTTTGATTAATTTGACGATGTTACTGTATGGAAATAAGAAATATGGCTAACTAGTGAACTAAAATATTAATTATGAAATGCAATAATTAATACCGTAACACCGAATATTTAATTTTACAATATCAAATTTAGTGTTATAATTGCAATTCATTTTAAGTGGAGGAGGAGTGGAGTGGAGGTTTTTTTTTCAGTGGAGGAGCTCGTGGGTATGTAATAACTGCCGCACGGATCGATCCATTAGGTTAAGCTACGCTTGCCGGGGTTGGTCTGTGGATGGGTGACCATCTTTCCATACCGAGACTCCTCCGTGCCTCGGAAAGCACGTTAAGTCGTTGGTCCCGGCTATCATTCGTGTATCTTTGACAGTCGTTACGGGTCGTCAGCAGCCCGAAAGTCTGACAACCAGTCTTACCAAGGGGTATCGTATTACCCAGTTACTGGGTTGTGGAGGTCAGATAGGCAGTCGCTCCATGCAAAATACTGGTATTCAGCTGCATCTGGTTAGGCTGGAAGCCGACCCCAATATAGTTGGGAAAAGGCTAGGCAGATTGAATTGCAATTCATTTTTAAAATTCTAGTTCAGTAATTAGTCATATTTCTTATTTCCATACAGTAATATTGCCAAATTAATCAAAACAGCGAAGTATTTGATAGCTATTTGCGACGTTGCCCACTTTTTGTATAAACGCTCTTAAGTCTTCAAGTAATCAAATCAAAGCACTCTATTTGTAAGTGGCACTACAAATTGGCATACACAAGTACGTTTTCTGATCCGTTTGTTAACATTTTCATCAGATAGTTTTGGAATAATATACCATACGTGTCTATGTGTGCGTGCGTGCGTCTGTTTTCACTTGTTACACAGGGTGGAAAATCACGGTTTCAGTAAAAAAAAAAATGAGAGCCATACATTTTTACCGCATAAGCAGAAATGAATTGGTTTTTTATTTTGTCAGCTCTTGTTGGCGTGGGCTTCTGCATTGTCGGTTCTTTGGGCTTCTTTTTGAAGAACCGCTCCACTGCTGTTTCCTGCTTGTGGGATGGTGATGCGCGGCTGGTGCTTGGGAGCCGTGCGCTGAGTAAAGTGCCAAAGGCTTTCAGGCGACTCCTCGACCGGGCCCGGTGCTCCAGGCTAGTGGTCTTGCTCAACTCCCTTGCAGCTTTTTCGGCGGCTGCCTTCTGCTGGGCCCTCTCTGAATCACTTTGAGTGGTCGGGCTTGTTGCGGGGCTCGTCGTGCTGGCTGTTGGTTGTCACAACTCTCAGTTTCCCCTCTGTCCGCATAGACAACTACTTCGTGATGTTCTGAGGCTTTTAAACAGCCGAAGCGGTCTGCGACGTCTCCTCTCTCCCCTCCGACCTCTATCGTGTCAACACTTATGGTGCGTTAACATTTCTATGAAACAGCAGTTTTTTTTTTGATAACCTTCGATACATTTTTACGCTAGGGGGGGGGGGGGTCTAGAATATAAGCTGAATTCATGGTTACAGTTTGCTCGTTGAAGTCCTTACCACCCTGGATATGAAGCTGACATTCTGTATAATTATCTGTTTTGTGCTCGATCCACGGCCGCTGAATACGAATGAATCAATATAAACTCTATTGCTTACTATGTAGTTGAGAATTCAACGACTTTGTTTTAGCTCAGTAAAACTAATTGATATTTAGTACCGACGAGGACTATAAAACTAACTGTTTTGTAAATTATATATTATTTAGTTTTTGTTTTAAAGCTTTTGTATCTCTAGGTATCTGATATCCATTGTTCAATTAATTTGACGTTATATCACTTTAGTGTCAAAACGCTAATTCGTGTTAAGAATATAGAAGTTTTGAGAGGTCATTGTTTTTCAGCCATTTTGTTTGATTGTACTAAAACAATTTTGTATAAAAGTGCTGTTTTCGGATTCATTTGTGTTCTTTAAATCGAAGCTTACCTATTTATGTAAAATGTGTATAAAAGGCTTAATGATGCTGAGCGTTGCTCAAATTAGTTTTATTATTTATGAAAGTTTGACGACAATATGAAGTTATGGAATAAAATTATGACGTTATTGCTCAAATTACTAAAAGTTAGTTCTAATAAATAATTGTTTTAGTTCCTATGACTCAGATACTTTATCTTGGTTGTACATAAGTAATTTTTAATGTTTCTAACGGAAGTCTGTATTCATATACGTACCTAATCTAACTTAATATCAAAACGTAGCGGTGTTTTTTATTGATATATTTTTTTCTATTAATTATTGTATTGTACTAGGTAGCTGTGCCATCGTAGAAGAATTATTTACTTAATAACCAAAAAATAACCGTTTTTTAAAAAACATGTTATTCTTAGTAATCTGTGACTGTAAATAGTAATGTTATACTAATTTTTCTTTGTTTCATAGGTTTTCTTTTAAGGAATTTTGCATTTATAAAAAAAGTGATTTATTTATTAAATAATTTATTTTTCGACATGATAACACGAACGTGTTTTATTTATTTTAACTCACACACGTTAGCAATGTCAACCTACTGTTATTTACCCCTAAATATGTTTCTCTCTTATTATTTGTACGCTTAATAATTATAATAAATGATGTACAAGCTATTCATTATCCTACTACTCTTATTCCAATATTTGGGATTGACGCAGCAATTTTCACACATATCTATTTGTCGTTCTCTAAGTAATCAATGTAATCATCCCCATCCATTTATCTTTTGCACTATCAACCTGCGCCCTAATCGCGCAACACACTTTCAATCACAATCCGAGAGTTTTGAAAGATATAAAGAAAGAAAGAAAGAATTTTTTCTTTCTTTCTTTCTTTATAACCTTTATATATATATATAAGAAAGAAAGAGAAAGAAAAATATTTTATTTGGGACGCGCACAGGAAATACACAGTAATAAAACTAAACTAACAAATAGTTTCGAATAAAGGTCAAAAAGGCTCCTATCTCAGCATAAGCAGCGATATTTAAAAAATAAATACCGCAGTGCTGGTATTCTAATAGGGCCCGCTGTGATGCCACGGAAACACCTACGGACACATAAATCCCTCTAGGGGATTACAAAATAAATAAACAAGAATTTTTATTTATGATATAGCAATTTATCAAACCTATGAAGCAATGGATAACCATTGCTTCATAGGTTTGATAAATTCGTCTGTTCAACGTAAACAACGCAATGAACGCGGATGAACTGTCAAAATAATTTCATGTGTGTTACGCAATTACCCCACTGAATAGTGACGGTTAAACTTTTACTAAGAAATGAGCAAATATTTTCGAATACATTGCATCAACTCGATGGAGGTAGAAGAAAGAAAAACTACCTCATTCTTTACCAGGTACCAAGTCATTCAACGTTCATTTCTGTTTCCCACTCAACACACATTAGGCAGGCTATTGCGCCATCGATACGAGTAACTGGTAACGTTACTAACGGCTTTGATTGCTGTTACGGCCACCAGTAACACGTAATCGTCATGTTAACACATGCGATAATGTAGCCTGTATGTAGCAGCATTATGCTGGTAATGGAAGTACTAATGGGGTACTTGAATATGTACATATTGTAGGTACACGTGTTTCTTAGTTGCTACGTACAGTGACAGAAACGGGTGGATAATCTGTAGTTACGACGGGAACAGCGAAATGTTCAATTCTTTATTATCAAAAGGCGGTTTTTATCCATACGGATATGCCAAACGTATCGTATTTTATCAACAATTAAACTTTAAATGAGATAACTAGGTATACCTCATATGTAGGTATCTAACGGAAATATAATCGTGAATAAGCACCTTCTTTAGTGAAAACGGGCACTAGTCAGTCAGTCAGTCATTGCACTGATTTATACCATAAACAATATACATCAAGATTGTTAGGTTTCAATTTATTATTGGCAACACTGAAATATTCGATACGTTGAAATGGCGGAACAGCGGCCTTCTGGGTCGGGCGCTCACGAGAGTAAGACGTGCTTAGTGGCTGTGTGTGTTGGAGATCTACTGTAAATTAAGGTAACCTATTGGTCCTATGGTAAATATTAGAATACTGATAAAATGGTGATACCTATGTGGAAAATACGAGATGTGATGGTATGGTGTAAAATATCGAATTTGATGTTGGCAAAGAAACATGAATCAATGACAAAATATCCTTTTCCCTGAAATATTGTAAATATGTAATTTTATTAAACAGTTTTGGATTATGATATTGGAGTAACGACTTTAAGATTCATTAGGGGATTAGTATCTATTTTCAGGCTAAATAATTATATTCGGAATTAAAGTAGATATTTTAGAGCTAGGATAGTAAATATTTCAAGATATAATATAATTCCACCCCTGCTAATTCAACATAGCATAGCATCGCATTCTGTTCACGTAATCAAGGCAATAATCGAATACTATTGGAACAGTAACAATGGCCGCCGTATCGAGATGTTACTGATCAGCTCATTGTTTAGATGTGGGACAAACCGATATTAGGTTAGCTATCTATGTGGGACGGTTTACTGCGCGGAGTTTAATTAGATCAAGGAATTTCTATGAATCTATAGAGGTGTGTAGACTGTCTTTGTCTCCATGATTATACTTAGACAAAATATTTTTTTGATTTCTGTTGCAGTTGGAAGTTATCATTTACTGACTGAAACGTACTTCTTATTCAATATTTTCTTATTTCTGAATTCTTTCATCTTCTATTTCTGTGCCTGTTTTGTCATCTACATTACTCTTGTTTGGTGTAAGATTTTTTGTTTACTCAGCCATTTTCCAACTACATAATGCTCAGCCAATTAAATATGACACAATTTTATACAGGGTGGCATATTTAGATCGATCAGTATGGGAAAGTCTGAAACTATAAGACATACGAAGATCTCTTCTTAGGAACAAGAAAAACTGCATTCATACATTAAAAAAAACTTGTACTCAGCTCGGGAATCGAACCCGGACGTTTTGAAAAATAAAACTAATACTATTTCTATTTAGATATCAATTGTGTAGGTCTTAAGCAGTAAATGTTACCATTGCCATTCCAGAAGTTTTGTTATCTGCGATAATATTATCTATCTATGATTGTAATTGCTTACTTCTACTATTAATCATACAGTAACAATAAATAAAAGCCCACTTAGAATAAGTATGTAGATACAGAGACGTGATATACCTCATTTGAAAATGGAACGTATTTTTTTGACTGGCCGAATAGCAATAAAAAAAGAAAAAAAAAACATTGAAATGTCAAAGTTTTTTTTTCATAAAAAATGAAACTTGTTGGTGTCTTTAAATACCTACATCATTTTTAAACCATTTCCCTTCACATTTCACCCTACACCATTGGCACCAAGGGCATTCAATTACTCCAGAATCAGAGGAACACAGCCAAGACATGACCCGAATATGACTGTAATACCCGGCGCATCACCTGATCCTCTCGTAGCCAATCAGCTGCACTAATCTAATGGATATTGGCTCGTCACAATAGGGCGATAGCGTTACTGCGATAACATTGTTTGATTGCATGCAGAACTAACTATTACGACGACAGATAGTATGAGGATGGGTAGGAGGATGAATTATGTTCTTATGGTTTTAAAGAAAGGTAGTAAAAAGGGTTGTAAATCTACGGAACTGCTAGGAACCTTATTAATTCCGGTCTTTTTTAGGCCTGATGAATACTGATGTAGTACCTACCTACACCCAAGAGTTGAAGGACGCCTCTGTTCCGTAGAATCACAATGTAGCGTTATTATAAAATGGTCTTTAAAGAGATCAGCGATCACGTCGTGATCACTGACCGCATCCAATATGCATCTAGCATATATGTATGATAAGTATTAAATAAAAATAATTAAAGCAAACAGTCAAAAAAAAAATTAAAAGAAAAAAAAATACATTGCTTAAGTAACACATTCCTGATAGAATACAAAAAAAATTCAAGACAATAATTCAAGATAATTTTGATATATGATTTTTTTACTAAACATGTACGGTGCAAATGACTAGTAATAGGGGTTAAAGTATGAAATTGCCGTTTTATTGTAATAGGTACTTCGAATTGACATAGAACCTTTATGGTTTGAGATTTTTGAGTGAAACTTTTTTCACATGGTACCTATGAAGTTCTTCTTATAATAAATGTGCAACATTCGATTATCTTCTTTCAGTTGTTTTTTTTTATTCAGCTTAGACAAGAAAGATGGATACTTTGAAAATTCGAGTTATTCTTGAATACGAGTTCCGACGCGGAACTAACGCGGCAGAAACAGCTCGCAATATCAATGTTGCGTTTGGAGAGGGGACTGCTAATGAACGCACCGTGCAATTTTGGTTTAAACGCTTTCGTGATGGAAACTATCTTCGATTTCGATCTTCTCCGTTATTGACCCATGATAACGCAAGACCTCATACAGCACGAGAAACCGTTTTAACTCTACAGGAACTGCAATTAGAAACCATTCGACATTCGCCAGACCTTGCTCCAACGGACTACCATTTTTTTCGTGATTTGGACAATTTTCTACGTGATAAAAAGATCTCAGGAGGCAGTACAAAATGCTTTCACACAATTTGTCGAATTCAGATCACGAGAGTTCTATCGCAAAGGCATAAATGACCTTCCTATTAAATGGCAGCAATGTATAAATAATAATGGTAATTATTTTGATTAAATAAATAATTTAAAAAACAAATCGGCAATTTCATACTTTAACCCCTAATAAATCACACAAATAAACGAAAAAACCGGCTAGTGCGTGTCAGACCCACGCACAAAGAAGTTCTATAGTAGGAATGAATTTATCCCAAAAACAAACTTAACTTTAAGTAATTGTAAAATATGGTCTCCCATACATCGATATACGTCACGGTCAATTCTCTAACTGCAAATATAAGTTTGTAATCGCAAAAAAATTTTTTTTTGTGTGATAAGTAAAACTACAAATTAACGATTTCCGGAACTTTTTCCTTTACTTGTGCTGTGAGATCTCGTTTCCTGCCAAATTTCATGATTCTAGATCAACGGGAAGTACCCTGGAGGTTTTGATTTATTTGCGAGTAGTAAAATATGTCGCATTAATGGTCGTATTTTTTTATTGCGTTGACTTAGATAATTGATTTTTTCAGAGCTCCAAGGGAACATAAATCTACGTATTTGATATTAATTTCAACTTAATACCTTCACGCGTTCCTGAGAAAATGGGCCCTGATAGAATGACACATTTATTTTAAATGTGGAATATGGAAAAGTCCGACAGTTTATAATTAGCCTTACGCTACAAATGATCAATTTTCGAACTTTTTTCTAACCTAATCCGCTGCGGATTATGTTACAAAACTATTATGGATTTCGCAAAGTCACGCCTGAGTCAATTAACAATTATTATAGCAAAGGCTGAATATTATTAGAGTATTATTAGGTCTAATATCAAGATGTAACTGTGGCCCAGACAATAATTAATACCATGATGAATTGATCCATAACTGATTCGAAACTACGAACTGAATGTAATTAAATTAGTCTCGTCAATAATTACTAGTTTCAGCCGCCGCAGTCGGTTTCAGCCGGTGTAGGCTTTAGTTAGGAACAACAATTAGCTAGAGGGTTCATTTAGGTAATTAGTGCTGTTACTTAGGTACACTTGAAAATGGCGCATAGCTACCGTTGTTTTACTGAAGTGCTGTAGACATTGGTGCCGATTCTCTTGTACACCGAACTAAACTAACTAAACTATCACTAAAATTCCTTACTTTTGGCTATGAGAGTTTTAAAGCTATTCTGCAATAAAAATTCTCTAATTTAAAAAAATATTTTGACACATCTAAATCGAATTTGACAATTGCGACTCCTCGTGGTACATACTTGTTTTCCCCTACCCCGTAAATTTTTATAGAGCCGGAGGCGCGCAGGGGCAGCTTTGACGTGTGTTATATGGAATTTTTCACTTTTTGTATGGAAAAAAAAATTACCTACGTGTTGAGTATTAGGGGTATTAAGGGTTTCATAAGGGGGGTCGAAATTTTCATTATTTTTTCGATATATAAGCAAAAGAAAAGAAACAAATCCAGTACAGTAGGTACTGTTTTTGCACCTGAAGTCGAGGTGTTCGTGTAAATTTTAGTTCATGACAACTAATAATATTCAACACCATTTTTGATCGCGATTAAAAATGGTCAGATTTAGTTATAAAATTAAAATTTTTGGTGAAAAACGTCAAATTCAGAATAGCAAAATTGACATTTTCACTAAATTAAATCTCAGTACAATCTTAGTGCTGTCAAACTAAAATATAGTTAAGTTGTGCCACTTTAGTCTATTTCAGAATGGGAAATCATCGTTTGACAGGAGTAAACTAAATTTTAGTGATTTTTAGTCTAGTTTAGAGGCATTTGTGACAAGAGAATCGGCACCATTATCAGCTTTCTTCAGCAATCTATAGTTACACTTTCTGTACCAAAAACTATACTTTAATCGTAGTACACGTACTTGAATCATTGTGAAATTGAAACAATCGAACTCGTGAAAAAAAATAAACAAATAACTTTTCATCTGTGCGTACAATATTGTTCCTTGTCTACTGTTTAATGGGAAGATGTAAATTAAAATAGAGAAAATACAATAATAACTGGCAATAATAACAGAAGGCCAATTCTCGTTAAACGTTCAAATTCAAGTCGCAATGTCAAAAACTTGTCAAATATTTTGGCAAATCAGAGGTTTTTGTGACAAATTGACAGATTATATAGACAGATAGAATGCAAACGTTCTAAGAACGGGCTATTCCCGTTTTTTTTAAATACGGTTATTGCCCCGCAGATCTCTTCATCCGAATGCCTGTATCCTAACTATTCATTTAACTCTTTCCTTTTGTTCACGTCTAGCTATGGCCACACGATGCTTTCTATCCAGGGCACGTAGTATCTGACCCTGGTGTATATCCCGGGGCTGGGAGCGATGCCGCATTGGCTGCCGGATGACGTCACGCCGATGATAGTATAGATGCAGGATAATTTGTCAGAGTAATCGTTGTCGTTGTACTGAAGTGGTCCACCGCTGTCACCCTGGATGACAAAACAATTGAAGTCTGTAATATTAATTAACTTACACGTCATACACGTTATGATACACTTGCGCAAGTTTATCTGGCACCAGTTTGAAAATCACACAAGTCTAGAAATTTGCGCAAAAATCTTTCAACACACGTTACTGTGTATACTTGTGCAAGTCTAAACTTGCGCAAGTATATTCTAACATGTATGGCTACCATTATGTTAGAGGTGAAATATTTTTGTTTACAATAATATTATACTTATATATATTATTATACTAATATTAAAAAGAGGTAAAATTTGTTTATTTGTAAGTTTTTATGAGGATTTGAAAAATTATTTTTGCATTGGATAGCCCAATTCTTGAGGAAGGCTATAGGGTCGGACGAAGTCACAGGCAGAAGCTAGTAATGACTAAACTAATTTATAAAAATAATCATCAGAGGAATGCTATATTATCACTGAGTAACAAAGGCTATAATTTATAAATATATCATGTGGGCGAAGCCGCTGACAGAAGCTAGTGTTGAAAATTAATATTATGTCATTGTCAAGCAGAAGCCCGGCTTTATCCTATTTAACACTGCTTGTTTATGTTACTACCTTGGGCTTGTCGTTATAGTACATACAGTTAATTCAACCTTGATTTTTGGGCCTGCTTCCTTGAAAAAGTAGACAAAACCGATTATCTGTGTGCTTGTTGGTGCGTTGTGTATCAAGTTCGCCAGAGATGTGATTTGCTCCATTTGAGCTAAGCAACTATAGTTTTCTGTTTTCTTGCTATTCTAGTTTAGAAATAAACTAATTTCATTAGTGCATTGATTTTTTACAACGATCGTACCGCACACGTGTCTCTTAGCACTTCTTTATCTCCATAGCACATTTGCGTGGTGTGGTTATATCCGTTCTTCAGAAGTCTATGAGGGGGATAGTACTTAAAACATTCGTCTTTTTCATATCTGGAAACCGGGACCTGTAACAAATTGTCAATGTCTCATCTAGTACTCGTATTTTATACCTGCCTGAAGAAAGCCCATCTTAAGGGGCAATGGGTAAGGTAGGTACATTACTCGCAGAAAGGATTATCAATGGGGCCGAAAGGTTCTGGAGTGGCGACCTCGTACTGATAAACGCAGCGTGGGGGTGCAGTGGGGGCCCCATGCATGAAGTGGACCGACGATGGCTTGGTGGAGGTCGCGGGAATTTGCTGATTGCAAGTAGCAGAAGATTGGTCAATGTGGCTTCGCTTGAGGGAGGCCTATGTCCACCAGTGGACGTCTTTCGGTTGAAATGATGATGATGATAAGTTTGAGACAGACTGCAGTAGAAAATAGATAGATAAAGAATAAAGAAGGGCCATGAATTCTGGCAATCTTCCACATTTTTTATGGATAAATCCTCACAGTCTGTAAAATGTCAGCCAGCTCTCTTTTGTATCCTAGCGCTCCCCAGCCAAGGGCAGTAGAATGATATTCTCCTGCTTCCCCAGCTGCGTGAAGACAAGCAGGTAGCACTTGCCTACTGAAGATGATCCTGAAATGTTGAAAAAGACTTTATTAATAGGACTCTGGTTTAAATAATGAACAGGCAAAACCGACGAAGAGTGAGACGAACTCTCGCACTTAGGGTTCTGTACCACCAAAACTTTTACGGTCGTATCACAATAATGGGCTTTTCTTTAGACATGGTTTAAACCATCAAGCTAGTTTTGAAAGAAGAACCTAACAGTGGTCGAAAGGAGATGGGAAATGGTGGGCACAAATGAAATAAGTTGAGATATGATCTAAAGAAATAGTCATAAAAATCAGCTCAATTCTCAATCTGGAAGTTGAGAATTAAGAGAAAGATAGTTTTCGTGAGATTATCGATTAATTAAGTAATCGATTATACAATTACAAAAATTAAACTTTCGCATTTAATTACAGTCATATTAATAAATACAATAATAATTAACTGCTGAAAAACAAATATAATAATTTAAGTGTATAGAGTGCCGCTAGCGGTACTTTATGCCTGTCAGATAAAGTGCGGCTATTTGCGGCATAATATTGGTGCTGCCTCGGTCCGACTAAAGTGCCGTAAGTAAGCATTGCATTGTCGTTTTCACTGTCACTTAGTATTGATTGATCACATTTGTTTTAGATAATTAAATCAAAAGTCACTACAGTGACTGAATTTACGAAAAATTAAGTAGCAAATGAAAACGGCTGAAAGGTAGGTTAGATTAGGTTAGAACTGTGACCACACAACGCACGAGCTGAGCGAGCGTAGCGAGTGGTGCCGTGGCAGCGGCCGGTGATTGCCAGGGTCCGTTTAGGCACAAGATAATGTAATGTTTTGGGAATGTGGTGTTTTACAGCGAACAAACCTCAACAATCAAACAAAATAACAAGTGACAGTGACTTAGTGACAGTGAAAATGACAATGCAATGCTTGCGGTACATTAGCTGGGCCGAGGAAGCGCACTATTATGCCACTAGCAGCACTTTATCTGATATATATATATATATATATATATATATCAGAAGTCACTTTATTGACTGAATTTACGAAAAATGAAGTACCAAATTAAAATGGCTGAAAGTTTAGATAGATTAGGTTAGGTTAGAACTGTGACCACACCACGCACGAGCCGAGCGGTGCCGGCGAGTGCCAGGATCAGTTTAGACACAAGATAATGTAATGTTTTGGAAATGTGGTGTTTTACAGCGAACTAACCTTAACAATCAAACAAAATAACAAGTGACAGTGACTCAGTGACAGTGACAATGGAAATCTGACGGGACTTTAGCCGGGCCGAGGCAGTGCAACTAGTATGCCGTTAACGGCACTTTATCCGATAGGGATAGAGTGCCACTGACGGCACTCTATACACTGCCTGATAAATATCAATTTCATAACAATTAAAATCAGTCTTATATTTTTAGTCTATGTCACTGACATGAAAACTGACCGACATTGACACTAGACAGTTGTCGGCTGCTTCTTAGTTGCTCACTTTTTTCATGTTTTACGTTGCATTTTGAGTGCTTTCCCGATTATTTTTAATTTTCAACGACCACTGCTTTGTCTTTTACGAAATCTGACTGAAAATAACGCTTTTGGGAACCAGCACTACATTACTGCCAGCAGTCCAGAGCTGCCAGCGCCGTCGGCTCCCATAATGTACACCGACGACGGCGCAGCGTTTATGGAAACCCTTGCAGTATTCAGAACCCCAAGTAACTAACCCAAACTAAAGTACTTTTTTATATTCTAGTCGTCTGTGTGTTGTCCAACCACATGTTTCCAAGCATTCTTATCTTGAATATAATCCTCTAATTTGGAATAATTATGCTTATTTACAAAGTGTACTTTTAATAGGTACAAGTTTTTAGTTTTATTAGGTCACAATTTATTTTGTTGTAACATTAACACAGCACCCGATAAAAGACCGAGAAGTTCAGATGAACTTAATAAGTACTTATTAAGATGAACTTATGTAAAATAATAGACTTGGTCATATATACTTTGTTTTATTTATTACAAAAATTCATAGAATAGCAATTATTACGTTATAATAACATAATATTCAACATTTATCAGCATAGACTTATATTTATACAATGAAATAATATCAAACATAAATACAAGATTCAACTTACTCGGTGATGATAACTCCACGAATGTCGCACACAAACTGAGCTTGCAATGTTTTTTTTTTTTTTTTTTTTTTTTTTGATATGGCATCTCGCAGTTGACTCTCAGATTGAGGTCGCAGCTGCTTAACCGGACTATCCTGTGGATGCCTTAAGCTACTAACTTAAAGCCTCCAGCCAGGGGCATAAACTATTCTATGTTAAATTAAGCGAACGCTCGCTAAGGGCACCCCCTGTGGGGTACGAACCTCGGTTTAGGGCGTCGCTGGCGGGGGGACAGCAAGGTGGGACAGGCTGGATCAAATTTTCATTATTATTGATCGGGGAATTTAAATCTACGTTTCTCAGCGTAACGCGGGCTGGCGCTTCTGCGAGCAAGGGTCGGGTGGGAGTATTATTTATTCGGGAGTGTCGCGGGCGCAATGGACCTCGTCGGCGAGGTCGGAATGCGGGTCTTTTTTTATTGTTTTGTACCGTGCTGGTGTCCCTATTGCTTTCCTGAAGGAGGGTTATAGGGTCATCTGGGTCGGAGAGAACATGCCTCGGACGGCGAATCTTACTGATTTTAGAGGGGACATAACTGGCCGCTTTAACAATCAGAGGGTTGCGGTGAAGGGCGGCTTTATCAAAAAAAACGCTTTGAATTGCGTTTTAGAAATTGGGCTATAGTGGGGATTTTTAGGTCGAGATGGAGGATCTCGTTCCTAACGTACCAGGGGGCTCCCGTTGCCATTCGTAGGAAACGGTTTTGAAGGGTTTGCACTCTATGCACGTGTCGGGGTTTGGCTTGTGCCCAGGCGGCGCACGCATAGGTCATGATATAGCTTGCAATGATGGCGGCACGCTCTTTTATACAATAAAGGTGGGGGATGGCGCCATGATTGCAAGCTTGACAGTTGAAATTATTTTAATATTGTTTTGCAGCTAAATTACGATTTTAGGTAGTTAATAATCTGTAATTATTTAACAACAAATAATAGGGATATAAAATAACATTATGAGGCATTAAATGACGCGTGTTTGAGCACGTGTCTGAGCACTTATATGCAAACGTGCTTACACTTATTAAGGTTGATAAATTTTATCTTTATTTCTAGTATTAAAATTGTGTCTATCGCTTACTTATTTTATAAAAAGGCGTAGATTTTTTCTGACGTGCATAATATTTTTATAAATAAATGGGCAGGGCACTGTCATGATACTCATAATATTAAATTATTATCAATGAACCAATTAAGTCTAACTGGAACCTGCACCGTTATTTAGGTCGTCATGTTTTGATGCACGTCTATTTATCTGATAAATTAAGGTATTGGTCATCAAATAACACACTTAGTGGTTGTTTTTTTAATAAATGGGTAGATTATATATACAAAAAAATGGAAAAGACCCAATATCGAGCCTTGTAGAACACCCATTTTTACTTCTAAACCGACTAAGTTGATACCATTTATTTGAACTTGCTGTTGTCAATCATTTAAATAAGATTTCACTTAACTGTAAGCGCAAGTTTATCCAGTCCATAAGTTTCAAGAGTAAGGTTTCGTAATTTACGTAGTCAAATGCCTTAGAGAGGTCACAAAAGATTCCTATGGCATATCGTGCCTCTTCCCACCCTGTAAATATTTGTTTTATTGAAGTGAAACCGGTGTCAGTTGTACAATGTCCTTTGGTGAAACCATACTGAAGATCATGTAAGTTTTTATTGGTGTGAAGAACTATACCAGTGTCGGTATAAAATTTAGAATACAAAATCTTTCTCGAATGTTTGAACTCTGGCTAAGGTTAGATCTCATTTTCTAATCAGATGGTAAAATTATTTAAATTTATAATATGGAATACGAATGAGATTTACAAGGATCTATATTTGTCTGAAAACCCTTCATCACACTTAAATTATTTAACTCACTCGATATCAGTCTCGAGCAGGGCGATGTCGTGGTACTTGGAGGGTGGTTTGTACTCCGGGTGACGGATCCGCCTCTTCACTTTGTATATCTGCCACAGCTCAGGAGGGTCCGAGCGTTTCAGTATACCTAGAGTTACGAACTTCACAAGTCCTCTGAAAATATAAAAGTATTTCACTTTTATAATTTATGCACAGAAATATGGGATAAAACCTGGCGGAGGGTAGCACAGGAGCGCGGGGGTTCTTACAAGAGAGAGGTTCATTATCCACCAGTGGGTGAAGTCGGACTCTGGATGAATAATGGGTTCTTTTGGGTCGAAATGCTGTACAGGTTCTCAAACCAGTTTTTTTTTATTATCTCGTATCTAAGCAGTTCGACTACGGCACAGATGAATAAAGATGGTTCACTTCTCATTTTAAGTCTGTATGATGCTATAAGTACGCGGCGTTCCCGCGTGAATAATAAATCGTTTATTTATAAAAAGGAGCTGATTACAATAAAATACTGATTTACAATAAGTAACTTAATAATTAAAATAGAGCACAGTTGCTCAATTGCCTGAACTAGGTTGAACTTGGCTTCAGGCTAGGAAGTGCATAAATACTTAATGTAATAAATTAACAATAAGTTTATAGTATAAACTAAATTAAAATTAGGTTTATCAAAGTAAAATAGCATGTTAGCGATTCTACATGTTTGCAGACAACAAGTACATCTTCTGTCTAAGAATAATTTATGGTTAGTAAATAATCAAGTATATTTTTTTTACAGCTAAAGTAATTTAATTTATAAATACTAAGTTTTCTATTTAATCTATTGTACAGAAATGGGACTAAGAATGTAAAAAATCTTTCTACAAAGACATGTTTTGAGGTTGCATTAGATGTGCATACTATAGCATTCCGTCTCTTGTTAGTATTGTCAGCAGTGTAGGTAAGCATGTTGTGCTGTTTTAATACTACGTGCATGATGAAAAGTTGGCGAACAGTCAGCACATTGCAGGATTTATATAGCAGATCGGTGGGAAAGAAAAAGGGATGGAAGTTTGCTACCTTTAAAATTGATCTCTGAGCTCTTTTGGAAGTAGATTGATTTTTGGTGCTCCAGCCCATGAAGTGATGCAGTATTGACTTATAGATTGACATAGGGCCAAATAAACTTGTGTGATTAATTTTGAATCGTAAATGTTCGCAATTTTTTTTTAAACATAAATATTTATTTGCGCACTTAAAAGAGTGCGCAAATAAAGTAAATTATTTGCGCACTTAAAAGTTAGTAAATTGCTTTGAAGCCAATTAGTCACAGTATTAAAACCTAGTTGAGCAATTTCGAACAGTTCACTACTAGTTTTAGCGGTAAATATTAACGCCGTGTAGTCGGTCTTTAATATTCAGATTACACAAGTCATTAATATAAATCAGGAATAGGGTGGGGCCCAGAATACTTCCTTGGGGAACACCAAAACCTGTACTTTTCTGCTCATCGCTCGTTATATTATCTATTCTAACAAACTGGTATCGGTCATCTAAGTAGTCAGCAAATAGTTTCAGCGACGTTTCCCTTTTTCCTATATTAAATTTGATTAAAAGGACGGAAACAGACACCGTGTCGAAGGCCTTTGCTCGCTAAATCAAGGAAGACTCCCAGGGTCACACCACATGGGGTGCTTGTACAGGAAACCTCCCCGTGTGCCTGTGGGCTGGAAGTCCCTTCGGATGCGTCCGGGGGGAAGGCCAGTCTTCAGGACGGTGCACCCTGGGATGCGGGCAATGTCTCCCCATTGGGTACTCTGTGCCTAAGGGGTCCCATTGTCTGCATGCCAATATCCTGTTGGAGGAACGCTCTAACGTGTACTCGGAGAGAGCACACGTTGAGCAGCGTTGGAGCACGGGCTCGGCGTGCACTAACACTGCCGTCGGGCAGGCAGGAGGAAGCCTTCTGCCACCGTTGGTCTCGTAGCCCCGAAGAGTGTTAAGGTCATGTCTCTGGCACTTGACGGGGGTCGAGGGTCTTGGCTTAACCGCCCGGACCGCGAAGAAGAAATCCTCTATAAAAAATTACCCCAAACCTCCAAGCGGCGGCGCACCGTGAGGGAGGTTGTAAGCTTGATTAATGGGTAGCTATTTGATAATTAGTCGGAGGAGCTCGTGGCTAAGTAGTAACTGCCGCACGGGTCGATCCGTCAGGTTAAGCTACGCTTGCCGGGGTTGGTCTGTGGATGGGTGACCATCTTTACATACCGAGACTCCTCCGTGCCTCGGAAAGCACGTTAAGCCATTGGTCCCGGTTGTCATTCGTGGATCTTTGACAGTCGTTACGGGTCTTCAGAAGCCCGAAAGTCTGACAACCAGTCTTACCATGGGGTATCGTATTACCCAGTTACTGGGTTGTGGAGGTCAGATAGGCAGTCGCTCCATGTAAAATACTGGTATTCAGCTGCATCCGGTTAGACTGGAAGCCGACCCCAATATAGTTGGGAAAAGGCTAGGCAGATTGATTTGATAATTAGTCGCTAGTGCGAACCAGAATATTTTGAATCAATACACAAAGTTTAATACTCGTGGGAACAATTATGGAAATTTCAAAAACAACAAAAAACCAAGGAGAGGGGAGTGATGCGGGGTCGGAGTCCGACGCTGCGTCTGGCGCGATGAGCTCGGGTCAGAGCTCAGAGCACGAAGTGGTGGTGGGAGCGACCGTGAGGAACCGAAAGTTCCTCCGGAAGCGCCCTAAACCGGGGGATGGCCAGGGGTCGTCCGCCGAAGAGGGGGTCTCGGGCCAAGGCCACAGGAGGAAGATCCACTCCAGTCGGCGGGGTGCGGCCCGGGGAAAAGGTGTGGGAAGAGGGCTCACCACAAAGGAGGCTGGCAAGCCGAGCCGGGCCAGCCCAGCCACGCTGGAGAAGCCCTCTACCGAAGAGGAAAGCAACCCTGTAGGGACGAGCACCGTGGCGGCCCCTACAGATTCGGCAGGCGGTGAGCCGGATGCCACTGGTGGCTCCAAATCGGAGCAAACGGCCAGGTTTGCGGAGGCTGTGGCTGCCGCTATCAAGGGTTTGGCCTTAAAGAGGACTCAGTCCTCTAAAGACAAGGCCATACCCGCGGTCATGGCCTCTATTTTGGCGGCAGCGGAGGCCTATCACCTCAGACCTCCGTCGGACGGCATGTCCGAGAAGCGGGTGGAGGTCGCCCGCTTGACAGCCGCCACGGAGCTTCTCCGAAAGGAGAACGAGGAGCTCCGAGCAGACCTGGCCGGGCTCCGAGGTGCCGCAGGGGAAGGAGAAGCATGGGCAGGGACAGCCCGTGCCTGCGGAGGACCGGGTTCTGACCCTGGTGAGGCAGGAGATGGCTTCTTTGCGGTCTCGTTTCTCCGCGTTAGAAGCCATCGTCCTGCGCCCTCCTCTAGCGGCAAGCGGGCCGGCCTCTGTCCAACAGAAGACGGCTTCGTATGCCACCACCGCAGCTAAACCAGGCCAAACCAGGCTCGTCGGGGCAGAAAAAGGGCGGGGCGGCTACACAGGCGACGAAGGCCCCGGCCGCGGCGGCGAAGGCCCCGGCTGCGTCGGCAAAGGCCCCGGCCCAAGCGGCGAAACGGCCGCCCCCGCCTCCTCTTAATTCTACTCCGGCTGACGCTGAATGGCAAGTAGCCGGAGAGAAGAGGAAGGTGGCTAAGGCAAAAAGGGCGGCCAAAAACAAAGGGAGGAGGCAGCGGCGCAAGGAACGAAGCGTCGCGGCTAGGCTCGGCGCCCCGAAGTCCGCAGCTGTAGTTATAACGCTACAGCCAGAGGCGGAGAAGAAGGGCGTGTCCTACCGCGACGTGCTCGCCAAGGTGGCGGCGGCGGTGGATCTAAAGGAGATCGGCGCCGCTGATGGCATCCGGGTGAGGGTCACTGCGACTGGGGCCCATGCTGGAGGTCCCCGGTGCGGCTAGCGGCCCGGCCGCTGACGCTCTGGCCGAAAAGCTTAGGGCGTCCTTAAATGCGGACGAGGCCCGAGTGTCCAGGCCCACCAAATGCGCTGACATGCGTATTCAGGGCTTGGACGACTCTGTGACGGAGGGACAGGTGGTGGCCGCTGTCGTTAGGACTGGGGGGTGCTCTGCCGAGCAGGTTAGGGCAGGCGCCATGACTTCACGGGGATGCGAGCCGTTACGGTGAGCTGCCCCGTGTCGGCGGCCAAGAAAATTGCCGGGGAGGGCCAAAGGTTATTGGCGGGCTGGGTGTCCGCGCAGGTCAAACTGCTGGAACCCAGACCTCTGAGGTGCTACCGCTGCCATGTGGGATGTGGGAGGGATGACTGGGTGGAGGACCTTAGCGGCGGCTTCGTCGGCCGCCGCCGGTACCCCGTCCCTTGAGGCTGTTAAGAGAGGACGGGGTTGCGTTGCAGCACGGTTTGGGGAGATTGTCGTAGTAGGGACATACTTCTCCCCGAACCGAACTCTTGCCGAGTTCCACAACTCCCTTGCGGAGTTGAGAGTCGTCGTCGTCGGGTTCTGTTCGCTGCCCGTGTTCGTCCTCGGGGACTTCAATGCCAAGAATGTGGCTTGGGGTTCCCGGTATACGGATACACGGGGCAGGATGGTGGAGGACTGGGCGCTGGAGACAGGCCTGGTCGTCCTTAACCGGGGTTCTGTCCCCAGGTGTGTGCGGATGCGGGGTGAATCAGTGGTGGACATCTCGTTCGTCAGCCCCGCTCTGTCACCGCGTGTCATTAACTGGCGCGTCATGGAGGGGGTGGAGACGTATTCCGATCACCGGTACATCCGGTTTGACGTCTCCGCCCAGACCTCGAGCGCGCCGGTCCGACAGGCCCCGAGTGGTCCGCGGTGGGCGCTGAAGCAGCTGGACCGGGAGCTCCTCCTGGAAGCCTCGATCGTGCCTGAAGCCTGCCTAAGGTTTGGGTGTCATCACCGGACAGGCCTGCCGACATCAACGACGAGGCGGAGTGGTTCCGGGAGGCCATGTCCGAGATATGCGACGTTGGCAATGCCCCGGGTCCAGCCCGGACGTGCTTCGCGCCAGGTGTACTGGTGGTCGCGACAGCTGACGACACTGCGCAATGCGTGCGTTGCTGCGTGACGCCGGTACACTAGGCACCGCAGGCTCCGTATTTGACCTCCGGATACGGAAGCCATTCAGGTGGAGCTGTACGAGGGGTACAGAGCGGCGAAGACCGCCCTCCAAGCGGAAATCCTGCGGGCCAGGGCACTGGCCCGCGAGGAGTCGCTGGAGACTCTGAACAGAGACCCGTGGGGACGCCCATATAAAATGGTGCGGGAGAAACTCCGCCCATGGGCTCCCCCGCTGACGCAGAGTCTCCGGCCGCAGCTTGTGGGGGACGTGGTGAGCGCTCTGTTCCCTTCGAGAGGGGAACACGCCTCCCCGCCCATGGCTCCGCCTGCTGCGGTGCCTGATGCGGACCACACCGCCGACGACGACGACGATGCTCTGGAGGTGACCGAGGTAGAGATGAGGGTGGCGGTACGTAGGCTGAATGCCAGAAATACCGCCCCAGGACCCGACGGCTTACCTGGGAAAGCCTGGGTCTTGGCCTCAGAGGCTCTCGGGCCTCGACTAAAGGGGCTCCTAAGCGCATGCTTGGAGAGGGGCCAGTTCCCGCTTCGTTGGAAGACGGGGAAACTGGTCCTCATCAAAAAGCCGGGGCGCCCTGCGGACTCTCCGTCCGCTTACCGGCCCATAGTGCTGATCGACGAGGTGGGCAAGCTTTTTGAAAGAGTCATTGCAGACCGCCTCGTCGGGCGGCTGGTGCGGGTGGGGCCGGATTTGGCGGAGAGCCAGTTTGGTTTCCGCAGGGGGCGCTCCACGGTGGACGCCATCATGCGCGTGCGAGCCCTCACGACGGGGGATGCGGTGGCTCGGGGTGGGGTCGTCTTGGCGGTGTTTCTAGACATCGCCAACGCCTTCAATACCCTGCCCTGGAGTTGCATTAGGGAGGCACTCCGGTATCACCGGATGCCGACCTACCTCTGTCGTGTGGTCGAGGCCTATCTGGCAGACAGAGCCATCATCTACCCCGGTCACCAGGGAGAGTGGAACCGGCGAGAGATGTCGTGCGGTGTCCCACAGGGATCGGTCCTGGGGCCGCATCTGTGGGACATCGGATACGACTGGGTGCTGCGCGCCGACCTCCCCAATGGCGTCAGCATCGTTTGTTACGCTGACGACACGTTGGTCCTGGCGCAGGGGAGGTCGCACCAGGCGGCGGCCGAACTAGCGACACACGGGGTTGCGACAATCGTGGCCAGAATCCTGCAGTTGGGACTCGAGGTGGCCTTGCACAAGTCTGAGGCCATGTGTTTTCATGGTCCTCGGAACGCGCCACCGTCGGGTTTCCAAATAACGGTAGGAGGGGTTCACATCGGCGTCGAGTCGACGATGAAGTACCTGGGACTCGTCCTCGACAGTCGGTGGAACTTCATGGAGCATTTCCGACGTTTGGCTCCCAGACTGGACCGGGCCGGGGTTGCCTTGAAGCGGCTCCTGCCCAATCTAGGGGGTCCAAACGCCTCCTGCCGGAGGCAATACGCGGGGATCGTGCGGTCCATGGCCCTGTACGGGGCACCGGTGTGGGCGCGTTCGTTGAGGCGGCGGCCTGCCCGCCGGTTGAACGCGTCCCAGAGGGTCATGGCCACCCGGCTGGTCCGGGGATACCACACGGTCTCCGGTGAGGCGGCGAGCCTCCTTGCCGGATTGCCGCCATGGGATCTGGAGGCAAAAGTCCTCGCGCATATTTGGGAGTGGCGCGGGGAGGCGAAACGCCGGGGCTTGACTCCGATGCCGCGAGAAATCGCGGCACAGCGGACAGAGCTCCGACGGGATCTCATGGCGTCATGGAGAGTGCGATTGTCGCACCCCAGTGCTGGGCACGCCACTATTGCGGCGATAAGTCCCCTCTTTGAGGAGTGGCTGGAGAGGCGCCAGGGCGACCTCACCTTCCGCCTGACGCAGGTCCTCACCGGACACGGCTGTTTCGGGAGGTACCTGTTTCGGATAAGGCGGGAGGAAGTGACCGGGTGTCATCACTGCGCGGATCGCCCGGAGGACACGGTGGAGCATACGGTGGAGGTATGCCCGGCTTGGGCAGAGCACCGCCGTGTCCTCGTGGAGGCGATCGGTGGCGGAGATCTCTCGCGTCCGGCCCTGGTCCAAGCCATGGTACGGAGCGAGAGGGCATGGGAGGCCGTCACCTCCTTCTGCGAAGCAGTAATGCTCGCGAAGGAGGAGGCGGAGCGCGTGAGGGAGAGGCAAATTTCCCTCACGCCCCTAGCCGCCGCAGGAGGAGACGCCCCGGGCGTCGGGAATTGATCGCGGATTCCCGGCCACCGTAGGCGCGGGCTTGCGGACGGTGAGCAATGGGTAGCTAGCCGTCCGGTAAGGACCAGGCCTGGGTCGACGGCGCGTTGTGTTCCACGCGCGCCTCAAAGAGATGTCAGCGAATGAAGGGGTCCGATGAGACCATTGCCTGCCGGGGTTGTGGGAAAGTCCGAAAGGGATACCGTGGCCCCCTGGCATTGCACAGGCAAGAGAAGGAACACGGGTGGGTTTTAGTCAGTAAGAGTCTGACACGCCCTCCCGCTCCACCCAGAGCGGGAGGAGTCATTTGATGATTTCCCACCCAAAAAAAAAAAAAAAAAAAGGGTCACACCACATCGGCTGTGGATGATTTGGCTCTAAAACCAAATTGCGCAGGGGATAAGATTTTTTTTTGAGATTATTAATCTACTGTTTATAATGTTCTCTAATATTTTTGATATTGAGGGTAGTAACGATATTGGCCAATAATTATTTACTAAGTCTTTACTACCGGATTTAAAGACAGGGATTACAACTGCCTTTTTAAGAAAGCTAGCGAAAATTCCTTTGGATAGACAGATTCGAAATATATGCGTTAAGGGAGGTACCAAAAATAATGCTTATAGAGTTTAAGGATCTTATTGCTTATATTATCCCATCCAATTGCACAGTCATCTTTTAGTCCAGAAATGGTTATGTATTTTTGTGGTGTACAATAAAATATATAATAATAATATGTAGACCCCTCTACATATTATTATTACTTATTTATATAATATATTATAGGAGGGGACAGTTATAGGGCATCAAAAAATTCGTCCGCATCGCTGTCAACAGGAAAAGTGCCCAAAACTGGCAGCATTGCCATTTAATGGCCATGCTGAAATGGCTATGCTGGCCTTTTGGGCACTTTTATTGGTTCTTTGGCCAAAGAATAGGCCGGGCTGGCCTATTCTCTGGTAACGTGAAGAGTCGAAGTGAACCATCTGTTATTCATCTGTGACTATGGGCACATTTTTAAAGAGCCTGCATCAACCCTAATTTGACTAACGATCTAACGATATTTTAAAACGATTGTTAACTTGCCGCAGAATAACTCAAAATGTAGTTATAGGGTATTGCAAACGTGAAGGAGCTTTCAGTCTCAAATAGTTTCCGCAGCCTTCTGTATTTGACTATTCAGGCTTATCAATATCTTCACTATTATCATACACTGGGAGATCTCGTATTGTCAGAGGGGCAAAACGGGAAATCCCCCCTCAAATTACGTTGATCTTATTAGGTAGGTACTTACGAAGTGGCACTTGACAAGCAGTGACCGGCAGTCAGAATGAATTTTTCACTGATGACAGAGCCTCCGCAGAGCCAGTCAGCCGTTCTGACATCGTCACCATACCCCAGCAAAGCCTGGTATAAGAAATCTTTTTTTGGCAACACTTTAACAGTAACTAAGTAGACAGGTAGACTATGACCTGACCCCATAGAAATATTAAAAAAAAAACAGTTCTTATAGCTATACCTGATTCTAGATTTTGAAGGAAATTACTAATCCAGTGCTTCATATGTTTGAAAAATTCGTCTGCCCAGCAACGTAAATAACGCAATGAAAGATATTGAAATGTCAAAACAAAAAGCATTGCCATTGTAAGTGTGTTACGCAATTATTCCACTGGGTTTTATTCTGGCACTACGTTCCCCTGGGATAATGTAAGCCAAAGGCTAAAGCTTGTTATCTATTAATAATTTTAGAGTTCGATGTGTTTTACAATATATAATCACTTACCATGTGTGGAAATTCACCTCTACGAGCGTTAGTGCCTCCGACCGCTGTCCCGCCCCCTCCGAGTGCCTCAATATATATTTTAACTTCATTGCAGTTTGCGTCGGGTTTATAAACTAGATTCATTGTAGCGTTATATATTTGTTTACAAATGTAATCTAGTCTTTGTATGTTTTCAATACATTCTGTAATAAAGCAAATTTGACTTTGTTTAGGTACAAGTAGCGGGCAAAATACAGAACTTTAAATATAATAGCTATTCTGTAGCAGCCTGTATATCACTGATCAAAATATTATTGCGGGGCCGCCTTCGCTACTACCCATCAAAAAGTTAGCAATTTTGTTTAAACGCTATATGATTGAATCAGCCCTTGCTCTCAAACGAACAATTATTTTCACGCAATAACATTGAAGTCCCTATTGCACAATACTGAGCCTATACGGTGCAATGAAAATATAGTGCATAAAAAAAAAAAAAAACGCACCGACTTTTGTTCAATCATTGCACGCTCTTCACGGACCCTAATCATTGCAGGTGTGGGCCGGCCAATATTTGCAAAGATTAAATTTGTATTTCAGACAATAAAAAACGAACGCGGACGCAAATTGCATAAAATAAGGAAGTGTATAGAGTGCCGCTGGCGGCACTCTATCCGTATCGGATAAAGTGCATACTAGTAGCCCGCCTTGGCCCGGCTAAAGTGCCGTAAGCATTGCATTGTCACTGTCACTTGTTATTTTGTTTGATTGTTGAGGTTAGCTCGCCGCCTTTTGTATTGACTGATCGTATTTGTTTTAGATAATTTATAATTTTGATGATAAAAAATTAAAAAATAATATAAATTATATATCAGAAGTCACTACATTGACTGAATTTACGAAAAATGAAGTAGCAAATTAAAATGGCTGAAAGTTTAGATAGGTTAGGTTAGGTTAGAACTGTGACCACACAACGCACGAGCCGAGCGAGCGTAACGAGCGGTGCCGCGGCAGCGGCCGGCGTATGCCAGGGTCAGTTTAGGCACAAGAGAATGTAATGTTTTGGAAATGTGGTGTTTTACAGCGACCTAACCTCAACAATCAAACAAAATAACAAGTGACAGTGACTCAGTGACAGTGGCAATGACAATGGAAATTTGACGGCACTTTAGCCGGGCCGAGGCAGTGTCACTAGTATGCCATTAACGGCACTTTATCCGATAGGGATAGAGTCCCACTAACGGCACTCTATACACTGCCATAAAATAATCTACTTACTGTCTTGAACTTTATTCCCAGTCTTGTGAATGATACCCACATGTGGATCTATTACCATGTTCCTGTAAACAAAGAAACAATTTTTTGTAGCGGATCCGTAGAGGAACGACCTGCATGCATACGTTTAATGAATGAAAAGTATTTTTATATCTAATTTAGTACCTATGTTAAAAAAAAAAAAACATGAGTGGGTTGGTTAAAAAATTCCTGGCCAGACTATATAATTAATTAAAAATTCAAAAATGACTTTTTTGAAATTGCACTCATTCGTATAACGAATAAATTGAAAACCAATCAAAAGTATTATAATAATTTAATGTAAATAATAATAGGGGTTAAAGTATGAAATTGCAGTTTTATTGTAATAGGTACTTCGAATTGACATAGAACCTTCATGGTTTGAGATTTTTGAGTAAAACTTTTTTCACATGGTACTTGTAAAGTTCTTCTTTTAAAAAATGTGCAACATTTGATTATCGAATTTCAGTTGTTTTTTTTTCAGCTTAGATACGAAAGATGGATACTTCGAATTCCAACGCGGTACTAATGCGGCAGAAACAGCTCGCAATATCAATATTGCGTTTGAAGAGGGGACTGCTAATGAACGCACCGTGCGATTTTGGTTTAAACGCTGTCGCGATAGAAACTTTGATTTGAAGAACGAACCACGTGGAAGACCGCCCACACAGGTGAATAACAATGAATGGAAGCCGATCCGAGCCAAACTACCTAGGAATTGGCGGCATGGTTTGTCGTTACCTTACCAACAATATTGAAAAATTGCGTAAAATCAATAAAAAAAAATGACAAATGGGTGCTTTATGATTTGACTGATCTGCAGATAGAAACGCGTGTTGAAACTTGTGTTGCCTTGTTGAATTGATACAGAAATAATATTGGATCGAATTGTGACATGTGTTCAAAAGTGGATTCTTGATGATAACCGAAGGTAAGCGATAATGCAATGGCTGACCCCAGGTCAAACGCCACAACAGTGTCCTAAAGCAAAGCTTACCAATAAAAAGGTAATGGTAACTGGTTGGTGGTCTCAGCATGGTGTTATTCACTATAGCTTTCTCCGATCTGATCAAGCAATAACGGCAGATGACTACTGTGCCGAACTCTGAACAATGATAGCAAAACTAGCAGTGAAACAGCCTCGACTCATGAATCGATCTTCACCATTATTGCTCTATGATAACGCGAGACCTCATACAGCACGAGAAACCGTTTTAACACTACAGGAACTGCAATTAGAAACCATTCGTCACCCTCCGTATTCGCCAGACCTTGCTCCAACGGACTACCATTTTTTTCGTGATTTGGACAATTTTCTACGTGATAAAAAGTTTTCTTCTCAGGAGGCAGTACAAAATGCTTTCACACAGTTTGTCGAATCTAGATCACGAGAGTTCTATCGCAAAAACATAAATGACCTCCCTATTATATGGCTGCAATGTATAGATAATAATGGTAATTATTTTGATTAAATGAATATGAAAATTAAAAAAAAAAAAAACTAATTTAAAAGTTTTCGGTACTAATCGGCAATTTCATACTTTAACCCCTAATACTCGTATATGATAATAATTTGATGTAAATATTTATAACATTATATAAATATTTGCATGCCGAATGACAAAATATGGCTGATCTTTGTACTGTACTAGACTAACACCTATTGTTGTATCATCTACCCATATTTGCAAAAATAAATTATTCTTATTCTTCTATTATATTCTTCTTATTGTATAAATATTCACAGTTGAGAGGAAAGGTAATGCTCTTTTACTCGATATTTGAATTGTGAAACAGTTTCTAAATCACGAATGCTAGGTGGGAGTGAGTTCCACGACCTTACTGCATGGACAGAGAAGGAATAGGAATAGTAGCTTGTTTTATGAGGATGAGATTTAAGGTGTGATCGACACGGTGCGTCGCTAGGGCGAGCATAAGAAAAACGCTCACGCAGGTAGGAAGGATAAGACGGGTTGTGTAAGACGTTGAAGAAGAGACATAAGATTCGAGTGGTCCTGCGAAGGCGGATTGGGAGCCACTTGAGTTCCTTGCGAAGAAGGGAAACATGGTCATACTTTATATTGGAAGTTTCGGCAGGTTTAACATTATGGCCTAAAAACATTGCTCCTAAAACGTTTTTTAAAACATAGTTTTCTATATAGGAAGCTATGTTTTAAAGTGGACGGTGATAGGCTTAAAAGAAGATGTTTGCAAGACACAAAAATAATGAAACTTAAATTGACGAAATACCTGAATTTCGATCATGCCTAATTATTCACATTTAAAGCTCTGTAGCTGCTTAAGTACTAACACCCAAGAGAAGTCTTCTTTCCATTGGTATATAATATCTTAACGCTTTGGGCTTCGGGGCAAAATCGCTCAATCTTCAATCAATCTCCTTTTCAAAGTTCACCAACCGTCATTCAATCCAGATTTTGCGCAGACAACCCATCATCGTGTTCGCCACGAAATAGCGCTTATGTTGATATAAGATTTATTTACCAAGCAGATGGGTGTAAATTACTATTAGGTATCAACTTACCTGTTTATACCTGCCAACCCAATAGTTATGCCAGGAAAAAAAATAGACATTCCAACGTTTTTATATTCTATAGGCTTCATACTTTTGATTGGTATTAAATTTATTCGTTAAATGAATGAGTGTCTACATCGCATCATAGACCTGACGTAACACAAAATCCTGACGTCACACAAATCATGCATTCCGCAATTAGAGTTTACCGTGCGAACAACATCAACCGTTGAGCAGTTGCCCACCTGACACGACACCCGTCTGGTCGGAGAATCTTCCCTTTTCTGTAGAGGATGAGTGAACTTTACACCCTGTTCCTCATACCTCTAAAAGGGCAAAAAAATAAATAAATAAGGAATTACTCTTGTATTGTGGGTGCGTTTACAGACATTTAAACTCACATACGCAAGCAGCCAGACCCGGAACAACTAATTGTGGGTCATAAAAATATTTGTTCCGTGCGGGAATCGAACCCGCGACACGCAGCGCAGCAGTCAATCGCTTATCCACTGCGCCAACCATGTCGTCAAAAGTTGAGAACTAAACATGTTCAACATACATCGATATACGTCACGGTCACCCTGTAAGTTTCGATTTATTTGCGACTGTCAAAATATGTCGCATTAAATGGCTATATTTTTTATTGCGTCGACTTAGAAGCTTGATGTTCTTAGAGCTCCAAGGGACTTAGACCTACGTATTTCATATTAATTTCAACTTGATACCTTTGCGGGTTCCTGTGAAAAAGGGTCTTGACAGACTGACAGACAGATGGACGGACAACGACGTGATCCTGTAAGGGTTCCGTTTTTTCCTTTTAGGTACGGAACCCTAAAAATACCAAAACCCCAAAAACGCTTCTGTTAACAAAGCAAGGTTTGGACCTTGCTTTGTTAACAGAAGCGTTTCGAAGAAACAGATCCACATCGCTAGCAGCTTACAAATTTATACAGGAAGCCTTAAATATAATAAATACTAAACCCACGATAAAGTGCAATATGGAATATTATTAAATAAGCTCTACGGAGTGGGAATCCGCGGCAAATCATATGAATGTTTCAAAACTTACATAAAAAACAGAGCGCAATTACTATTAATTGCGCTCTGTTTTATTGTGTTGTTGTTTTTTGCCTACAGATCGAATCCACCAACAACAAAACGAACGAACTTCAAAACATTCGATCCGACAATAAGGTAATAAACGCCTCAATGCCCCCCAAGGGAGCGTTGTCGGATGTCTTCTTTTTCTCATTTATATCAACGATCTGCCAAAACCATAAATGAATCCGGACCATGCGTTTTGTTTGCGGACGATATTTCTATTCTTACTCCCTGTCATGATAGCGTATATTTAAATAGGGGAAAGGTGTACGAGATGGTCCGTTGAGGTGAGATGATCCTTTTGAATTGCAACGAAACTACCAGTGACATCTAGTTGTTTTCATTGGTAAAACGTAGTTCCCGATATACCCATGCTTCAGTCAATCGCAGTGGCTTTATGAGTGACCAAGAATTTTTTTGTGGAAAAAAATAAAAATTACGTGTCGTTATTCTAAGGTAAGGCTGACTTTAAGTTTATGTCAGATGTGTTCTAGGTAGTCTATTGTAAAGGCTGTTGTATTTTAAGGCTTTGTTTATTGTTCTATTTTGTTTCTTTAATGGCATGGTAACAGTTAGGAACTTATAGGTTATGTTATCGAACATTGAATAGAAAAGTTGATGTTGGGGTGAGATGATTATGCTACTGGTGTACAAGATGATCAGTGCGGATCGTCTTGTACACCATCTTTATGTTAATAGATTACGTTATAGCCTATATATTTAAAAACAATATCAAACACCCTTTCCACAGAGAAAAAGCTGGATAATGATTGGCTGAGAGGATTCCGTCAGCGGCATCCAGATATAGCTCTTCGTGCTCCTGAATCTTGCCCCTTCCCCCCCTCCCCCCCCAACGCATCCTAAATGTATAAAATGTTGTTTATGCCAAAGATGGGGTCATGGAGTTTGTGCAGGGATAGATAGCGATGATCCTGATGAATTCACATACGTGATTTGTGTACAACAACTCCAGGAAAGCGACGTTTAGATGTATAAAGATTTATTTTTTGCGTTTAATTTTGATTGTTATTTATTTTAAATTTTACTAATTTTTTGAGTTTAATTTAAATAAATTAAGATGTTGTTTCTTTTTAAATAAATAAATTACTCTGTGTTAAGTTATTTTTTATTGAATTATACTAAAATCTAGAATATTCACAAAATTGGGGGTACATGATCCCCAGGATCATCTTGCCCCTACCATAGGAATCATCTTGGACACCGGGGTGTACAAGATGATTCTTTGGTAGAGTTTAAAAAAATGTGAATTAGAATAATAGTAGATCTAAAAAAAATACATTTTGAGTGTGACAACAGATAGACAAATAAATTTACTATAAATAAACGCTTTTACATCTGCATTAAGTTGAATATCGTTTAAACTACAAGCATTCTCCCTTAAGTGAATCATCTCGTACACCCCTCCCCTAATACCCTTAATAATATATTCACTCATGTGCTCGGAGGAAGGAAGTATTCCAATAAGATGCTGGTAGGGATCTTGACCGTACTTCCGGGATTGTCCTGATAGCCGTGGAATACCACTCCACTCCTTATAAGCACCTCAGGATATGTTGTCCCTTGTCGCTACGACACTTTGTGCTAGCGACCGTTCTCGCGGGCCCATTATTCAGTGTGCAAGTCACCCTGTGCCATTTCACCTGTGTATTTTATATAAGATATTGAACAGGCAGGGGCCGTAGTCTTTCCATAGTTCTAGATAACCAGGTCACTTAGCCACCCAAACCCATAATCTAATATCTTTGTTTCCATATCTTGCAATAGTCCTGCACCAACTGGGGGTTGTCCTTGGGTGCATTGTGCGTACAGGATTAATCGTAGGTTGGTGCCTCGTTTCATTAAACACGTCTAACGGGCCTCTGCGAGTTGGCTTCGGCCCCTCGTACGCCTTCCAAAGGTCCGGGACCCTAGGGTCCCGAGAAATGTCAAAGACGTAAATATTCACTAAAACAATCACCTGGATGAACGAATATATTCTGGAAAACAATTTTGCTAAAACTAAATTAATAAATTTACACCCCCTCCAAAAAATCATCTTTATGTAATTTTTTCTTATAATAATCATAAAATCGACTCGAATCGACACTAATTTCTACTATTAGGCTTAAGTATAGATTCAAACATCAATTGGAAACCACACCGTGTACAGAAAATAATATCCAAGCTTTCCAAATACCTATTTGTACGCTTTTCGAGAAATAAAAAAGACCACAAACTTGCAAACAGTTATCGTCACCTACTATGCCTATGCTCATGCATGGCTTAGCTATGGCGTGATAATATGGGTAAATGCAAAGACCCACCGGGGCGCTGTTCAGAACTCAAAAAAAGTTACTTCGGATGTTAGTTAATTTAGAACAAAAAGATAGCTGCCAACCCCATTTAAAAAAACTAAACATTCTAACTCTTCCTTGTATTTACATACTAGAAATCTGTAAGTTCGCACACGCACACCAACAATTTTACACAAAACGAGAAGACATACAAGCAAGATACACACTCCGACACAAAACACTATTAAACCTATCGATATCCCGTTTATGTACTTGCACTCATATGTAGGTACTCAGAAATTAGAAAAAGACTGGTTTTTACAATGTTATTATAGCATAAATGAACATTTAATTGACAAATCTATAGGACTGACATGATAAAGTAAATAAATAACACAAAAAATTAGATTAAATTAATAATGAATAAAAATGTTACCTTAGATTATACTTAGAATAAGTTGCATGTGTCCTCTTCCTTCAAATTTTTATTTTGCTGTGCCCGACAGGGTCCACGATTGTTACAACAAATGTTTACTTACCACCTAAGCATATACATTGTGGAATGCAATAAATGATTGAGTATTGAGCCTGGGAGCTTCTGTTAGCCAGAAAAGGGCTTGAGGGTAACGAAAGATAGTCATCATGGACATGCTCATGGGTTAGGTAGGTAAAGTCAGGGAAATTATTTTTTAAGCAAAATGACTAGGTGCCCATTTCAATTGTTCAAATATAATTAAATCATAAATGTCATTCTTTGGCGGTTGAATGAAATGGCTACAATATGTGGTGTCAATTTGGTTAATAAACAAACCCTCACTGTACTCGTACATTATACTGGTTTAAAATTTGTGTTCATACCTCGTGTCATTGAAGGTACAGTCTGTACAGCAGAGGATTGGCTCTTTGCCTCGCAAGGAACATATCTGTAATTAAATAGAAGATAATAAAAAAAAACTTTGTTTAAAAAAAAAAATAAACAATATAGCTAAATAAAAAGCACACAAGCTTCAACGTTTATGACCGATGATTTGTTTATTTATGTGTATCTTTGTGGCCTCACCGGTGCATTGTTCCTGTTCACATGGTCAACATAACTGCTCAAGCAATTATATATGCTGACGCACTTTCCGGAGACATTATTCCTCATGCACGTAGACCCTGCAAATTACATTTTTAAAAAATGACCGTGACCGCACCCACTGCACATGCTCACACTTTTAAACGCTGCCACTCGCACAAGGATTCGTGATGACTGATGGGAGTGTGAGCAGATGCTGCGGGCCGCAGACTTGTGGTGTCCCTGTGTGCTGAGAGAATGTCATGCTCACTCAAATATCTCCCTGATGGTGGGATCACTTAGCTCCCTTCAAAATGGTTGAGCTGAATAGTGCTGATCCACACGTCATGTTCGGGAATGGGCGCCGTCAGTAGGGACTGCTCAACTCTTAGCTGCCACGGCTTATTTTTAATATATTTTAACTGTTTTTTTTATTACGGCCACATTTGACGTCTTTCTACGTCGTTCTCACATGTATAATTTCATCATGAATGATGTAATAATCAATATTTCATAACAATATTTTAATTCAAATCAAAATATTGTTATAAAGAATGTCCGTTCTTGCCAGTTCTTCTTAGGAACCTTAGTAGGTTCCTATGGAGAAGGCTGGCAAGAACGCTATGCTGGTAGTCGCTATAGAATGGGCAACTAGCTTCCAAAAGTGCCTGTACCTAATTGGTTTATTTCAAATAAAACCTTTGAGTTTAGTTTAGTGGTAAAACGTAATCAATCGTTAAGATGGCGTTTATGGATGAGTGAATTCCTCTCTTTACCGCACACTCTTACTAAACCTTAAAGTAAAAAAGTAAGGATATTTGACGATCCAAATGGGCGGTTTTCCTCTGACTGCCACCGGGACGTCAGTCACTCCGGCCAGAGACGCCGTGGGAATGAATGAGGCACAACGCTCAATGTAAAAATTGTCGGAAAATATTAGCTGCGTTTGTATAATATTATTATTAAATTGTAATTGACAAATCAACGAAAAAATTATGGTTATATAGTTATATCACTAAAATGACACACCTTCACGCAAATTCAACAGCTCAATCGTCACACAAGAACTGATTAAGAACAACAGCACAATTAAATGACGTAACATCGTGCCAGAACAAGAAGGAACACAACCACACCGCGCGCAGCGCGTTCCGCACTACCTTTGAGAATCAATGTAATATGTACAGTAAGAACTTGTTTTTATTATATTATTATGCATAATTATGTAAATTAAACCCACCATCAAGGTGGTTTTAATGATCTTGTACAATAAAGCATATTCTATTTATCTATATATCCAATAATAATCCTAACTATACTTGTAATAATACATATTATAAATGCGAAAGAGAGTTTATTTGTTTGTTTGTTCCGCTTTCACGCTAAGACGGCTTAACTGATTTAGATGAAATTTCGCACATGGGTAGACCATAACCCGGGTTAGGACATAGGATACTTTTTATCCCGATATTCTCACGGAATCGAGACTTATGCGGGTGAAACCGTGGGGTGCAGCTAGTATAATTTAAATAATAAAAAGCTCAAGAGTTTGTATATTTGAACACGCTCTGGAACTACCAGTTGGATTTGGAAAATTCTTTTTGCATTTGATAGCTCAATTCTTGAGGAAGGCTATAAAATATTACACTACCCTTAGGGGTCATCCATAAATCACGTGATCTTTTTAGCAACTTTTAAACAACCCCCTCCCCACCCTCCGCCTGGTGATACGTGGTGAGGTTTTACGCTAATCCCTCCCAAAGTCACGTGTATCTTTTTAGTGCAAATTATCTTATAAAAAACAGAATATTTTATCTTTAAATAGAAAGAAAGAAAAATATTTTATTTGGGGGGGGGGCGCTTTTCGGTTTAGAAATGCGAGTTAAACGAAAAAATAAATACACGTCTTCTTCTTTTCGTGTGGTTAGTGACTAACCTGGTGTCAGAGTTTTAAAGCCCCGCTCCCCCGTGTAATATTTTGTGATTTTTTCCGAACCCTCTCCCAGGGAGGGAGGGGGTTCGGAACCCCCGGGAACCCCCTCCCTCCCTTTTGAGCCTCACGTGATATTCGGATGGCCCCTAAGGGGCCGAGCAAGAAGAAAAAAAGTCAGAAAGAACGCTAAGTTTTACATCGCAGGCGAAGGATGCAATATGCTATAGTGTTAAAACAAGAAATATCACGTGGACAATGTCGCGAGCAGAAGCTAGTCTCTTTATACATATATGTCGTGGCCAGATCTTAAAATTGATAATTTCCTGAAATGAAGATCGACCACTGGTCACATCATGAAGTGGCCTGGCCAGATTATTGAATACTCAACGTTTAACGATATGAACAGTTAAACGCACGACTACTTCATGATGTGGCCAAACATTAGTGATCATATCGTAAACTAGTTAGATTATCCACCGGTAGAGGCGTTGATGACGCTCTGTTTTAGTTGTGCATCATGGCGGTGCATTCGCCCGGTGAAGCGCGCGCGAAGCGCACGCGTATTGTTGTTTCTGCCGAGTGATTAAATATTTTACGTGTACCTACGTTATTCGTTTTTAATGGAGGAAAATATTGGTGATGAAGATGTCAGTGATTCGGAGGTTTTAGCTAGTTTTCAACGAGAAAGTGAAGAAACACAAATGGATAATGTGGTTGATGAAAATACTTGTGAAGACGGGAGAAGAAATGTGATTAAGAGGAAAGAGAGAGAAGATGATAATAGTGCTGAAGATGATTTTATTACTGTTGTAAGAAGGAAGCCTAAGAGATTTATTCGAAGTGATTCCTTAGAAATACAAAATAACAAGAGGGTAGATCGAAATAAAAATCAAAATGACCAGTTGGAAGATATTAATATGTATGAAGTTTGTGTTACGACAATGGAAAGTTTGCCTAAACAAATGGCTTTGGCTAAACTTCTTAGAGCTGAGAATATTAAGGGGATCATCAGAATTAAATATAAAAGTTTCAACAAAGTACTTCTTCAGTTTAATGAAGAGGAGGAGGCCAATAATTTACTGGATTGTCAAAAATTTAAAGAGATGGGTTTCAGATGTCAGAAAGTAAATGAACTGTCACTATCCTATGGAATTGTAAAAGGCGTAGACATGGAGTTAAGTGAAAAAGAGCTACAAAATGTATTTGATAGTGAGACCGAAATTATTTCGGTGAACCGACTCAAAAGATTGGACGCAGAGAGTAAATGGACCGACAGTGAGACCGTAAGGGTGTGTTTTAAGGGAAACGTCTTACCACCACACATATACGCATACGAGTGTCGCTTTAAAGTTGAGGCGTACGTATTCCCTGTGACTCAATGTTCAGGGTGTTGGCAGTTCGGGCATATTCTTAAGTTTTGCCCAACAAAAAAGAAGGTGTGTCCAAAATGTGGCGGTAACCATGAAAACTGCGACATAAAAGAATTTAAGTGTCTAAATTGCAAGGGTCCACATTTTGTTTTAGATAAAACATGCCCTTTATATTTCAAAGAAAAGCAAATTAGAATAATTATGAGTAAGGAACAGTTACCTTACCGAAGAGCTCTTCAATCATTTATGGAAAATCGCGAAAAGACTGTGAGTTTATCTCAAAATTCTCATAGACCTGCTTTTACTACAAGTGCAGCAAGAGGAGTGGATACGGATAGTGACATAGTCGCTAAAGCGACAGTTCATCAAGAACCAACGCCATTGAATATATACTCAATAGAAGGCACTAACGAGGCACTTGTAGAACCAAGATATAGTAAGGCCGCATCATCACAGTCTAATAAACCCCGGAAGGCGAAGCAGAGAACAGAAGTAGCTCAATCGGTGTCGGAAGATGTAGTGGAAGAAGAAGTTGAAATTACGCAAAAAGAAGAGGGAGAAAAGGGTACCCAACAAAATGAACATTTACGGTATAGATTTGAATTTACTAAACTAATTTTAAAAATGAAGGGTATTGTTATGTCGGAAGATAAATTCGAAGTTAAAGTGGTCTCGGTTTTAAAAATGATTTGGGAGGAATTTTTGAAGATATTAGTGATTTCTAAAGGTGAGGTTATTGAAAAGTTTTTTAGTTTTATAAATGGGTAATAATGCTCAAGATAATATACCTATAAACATATTTCAATGGAACGCACAAAGTTTACGTCCCAAATTAATATCATTTAGGGAGCTCTTAAATCAAGAAAGAATACATATTGCCATTTTAAGTGAAACATGGCTGGATAATGAAGTTCACCTTAGTGTTAATGGTTATAATGTGTATAGATCAGATAGAGTAGACTCATATGGGGGCGTTTCAATATTGGTACATAAGTCCATTCAATCTTGTTTGTACCCAATTTATGTTTCTAATTCGGGAATAGAAATTGTGTGTGTAAAATTAGTAAATTGTAAAGACGTGGAATTTGTTGTAAGTGTTTATTGTCCTTCCTCTGTGCACACCCAACAATCCCATTGGGATGAAATATTTACAGCGTTCACCAAATCAACTATAATAGCGGGAGATTTTAACGGACATCACACCAACTGGTCTGTAAAAACCGATACAAGAGGTGTACAAATTATGGATTCAGCCCTAGATAATTCATTCGTTTACCTTAATAATGGAATGGCTACGCGGGTAAAATTGGTTAGTGGGAATCTACAACAAACTTCGCCAGATGTTACATTTGTATCGTCTGATATCGCGATAAAATTCGATTGGAAAGTGCTCAACGAAAATATCGGTAGTGATCACTTAATCATTAAAATGTCAATTAATATTTCAAATAGTTTCAGTCCTACTAAAAAAAGAAATTATAAAAAGTCTAACTGGGTAGAATATCGTAAAACATTAGCAAACAATTTTCATTCTTATAACGATAATAATAATCTCCAGGAGATGTATAACTTTTTTGTAAACCTAATTAATTATGCGGGAGATAAACATATTCCATATATTAAATGTTGTTTTAAACCTACAAATAAGTTTAAGCCGAAAAACTACTGGAACACGGAATTGTCTGGAGTAGTTGCACAGAGGAGATTGGCGTTGTCTCAGTTTCGTCGTAACCCTACTCCAGATAATTTAAGTAAGCTAGAAGAAAAAACAATAGAAGCACAAAAATTAATAAGCAAAGCTAGGTCATTAGGTTGGCAAAAAATGTGCGACTCCCTTGATCAAGTAGTTTCGGCTTCTGAGATGTGGCGCCGCATGAGATGGATGAAAGGTTACAGACAAACAAAAAGTTATCCCCCTCCTGATAAACAAAAGAAGTTGTTGTCTTCGCTTACTCCCGATTATGTTTTAAATTCTATGCCCAACTTTGCTTCAGTTAATGAAACTTTAGAATGCACTTTTAGTATTCAGGAGCTAGAATGCTGCCTTAAAAAAAAAGATTCAGCTCCGGGCGAGGACGCGATTTCACATTCCATGCTTTATCATTTACCTGATGTGGCCAAATTATTCTTACTTAATATATATAATGAAATTTTCAGCTCTGGTATTGTACCCCATCAATGGCGAAATGTCCAAGTAATTCCTATACCTAAACATAATAATAATAGTTCTGAAATTAAGCTTCGACCTATTTCTTTAATCTCTTGTCTTTGTAAGGTGTTTCACTTAATGTTGTTTAAACGTTTAGAGTGGTACACAGAAAAGAAAAGTATTCTTGCATGTCATACTGTTGGTTTCAGGAAATCTCATTCCTGTTTGGACGCAATTACCCGTTTGGTTACATATGTACAGATAGGATTCTCTAACAATCTTCCAACTTTAGCGTGTTTCCTGGACATTGAAAATGCGTACAATAATGTGTCTGTTGATGTAGCCATGAACATGTTGGACCAACTAAAAGTAGGATCAAAGTTTTGTAAGTACTTATGGTCATTTTTAAGTGAAAGACGGTTGAAAATTAAGTTGAACGATAATGATGACTCAATTCTTACCAGATGGACCAATAGAGGCTTAGCTCAGGGAGATCCTCTATCCCCTTTAATTTTTAATTTAATAACTTATCGAATAGGCCATTTGCCACTTAGTGTAGTATTGTCGCAATATGCAGACGATTATGTACTGTATATAAGAGACAAGGATATCTATAAATGTGAAAGGTATATGCAAAGTGCTCTCGATTCCATAGTTACGTTGTTAGGTGAACTGGGCTTAGTATTATCTCCGGGTAAGTCAAATTACTGTGTTTTTAGTAGGGGTCGTAGAAGAATATTACCCACTTTAAAGATATATGGATGTAATTTGGGGTTCTCTGAATGCATCAAATACCTGGGTATGTGGTTAGATCGAAGTCTACGCTGGGGCAAACACATAAATGAAGTAATTGAAAAATGCTCAAAACTTTTAAATATATTAAAAGTGCTTGCTGGTAGCTCGTTTGGAATTCATACAATGCACATGCGTAGACTGTATATCGCGTTAATTAGAAGCCGAATGGATTATGGTTGTTTTATTTATGATTGCAGTGCGAAAACACATACTCTGAAGCTAGATAAAGTGCAAAATCAGGCCTTGAGGGTAATAGGGGGTTTTATTAAAAGTTCACCGATTCACGTAATGGAAAGCGAATTAAATATAATACCGTTATACCTGAGAAGGCAATACTTGGCATATAAATATAGTTTGAAATTAATTTCGTGGGACAATAATGTAACTGCTAATAATATTTCGGATCTAAGTGCTCTTTGTAATGTTAAGTATTGGGAAAACAAGAAGAAGCCTTTGCTTGTGAAAACTTACAGGGATGTTTGTCAATTTAATGTTAATTCTGTTCGTATTCTTAGTATGTTTGATTTAGACGTTTGGGTTACAGCAATTGATATTGGAAAAATTATTAGTGTAAATCTTGAGAGTATTAAATGTTCTAAAATTTTTTATGACCCTAATATAGTAGTGAACGATGTCATCGCCGAAGTAAACGAAAGATATAATGGGTGGCATAAGATATTTACCGATGGGTCTAAAAGTAATCTGGGTCTAGGAGCTGGATTCTATGACCTAACCTTACAACATAAAGTAGGATGTAAAATCGATTGTGAAGTATCAATAATGACGCTGGAACTTATTGCAATATATCAGGCTTTATCTTACGGAATGGATCATAACTTGAAGAAAATTGTTATTTTTTCAGATAGTAAGAGTGCCTTGCAACATGTGGCTCGATGCGCCTCTGGTCGCAGAGGTGCAACGATAGCCTATCATATCCTGAAAGCTATTATTATTTTTAATGAAAGGGGTACAGACTCAAAGTTGCAATGGGTTCCAGCACATATTGGCCTGAAAGGGAACGAGGAAGCTGACCGTATAGCTAAGTTGGCTGCAGTAGACGGCAGGGTAATTGAGTACTTACCGGATCATTGGGAATTAGTACCTAGATTTAAATCAGTATGTTTTGATGATTGGAAACAACTATTTGATAGTAAATCTATAGATAAAGGAATATGGTATAAAGCCATACAGGGTGAGCTTCCTCGTGTCCCTTGGTTTGATGGCATTCATTTGAGTAGAAATTATGTCAAACTAGCTTTTAGACTTAGATCCGGACACTATCCATCAGCAAAGTTTACTTTCTTAATGAAAAAGTCTGATTCTCCCAATTGCTTAACTTGTAATCTAATTGAAGATGTTCAGCATTTGCTGATGGAATGTGTCCGGAATAAAGATGAACGCGACTTGATGCTGAGCGAATTAAAGTTAAATAGGCTGGATGTAGGTCTGATTCAAAGCATTTTGGCAATCCCAAAATCGGAAGCAGCCAAAAAATTATGTAATTTGGTATTAGTCGTTCAGCAGTGAGCAGCAGCCTTTTAGTATTACTATAATGTAATCTTTGATTTGATTCTCCTTGTGTTTTATCTAAGTGTAATTATATTGTAATAAGGTATGATGGGGTTGACATATCCTTATTGGACAAAAACCCCTTTTAATAAAAAAAAAAAAATAAAGATAAAAAAAAAAAAAAAAAAATCATGGCGGTGGCATACAAAAAATCAAACAAAGTAGGGTGACCACGCAAAAAAAGTCAATGGACTTTTATTGGCTTTCCAAATATTTTATTTGGGGGGTGGCCGCTTTTCGGTTTAGAAATGCGAGTTAAACGAAAAAATAAATACACGTCTTCTTCTTTTCGTGTGGTTAGTGACTAACCTGGTGTCAGAGTTTTAAAGCCCCGCTCCCCCGTGTGATATTTTGTGATTTTTTCCGAACCCTCTCCCAGGGAGGGAGGGGGTTCGGAACCCCCGGGAACCCCCTCCCTCCCTTTCGAGCCTCACGTGATATTCGGATGGCCCCTAAGGGGCCGAGCAAGAAGAAAAAAAAAAAGTCAATGGACTTTTATTGGGTTTCCAAATATGATAAGTATTATGGAAAGCGATCAACTTGGAAGTAGCGCTCGCCAGCCGCTGCCGCGGCGTGAAAAGTACCTGAAAATCAGATTTTCAAAATAAAAAAAAAATACGCCGCTTAAGTGGCACCCCGACCAAATGGGTTAGTTTAGGTTAGAACTGTGACCAAACGCGCGTGAGCCGCGAAAGTAGCGTTCGCCGGCCGCTTTTGCGGGTGCCGCGAAAGCGGCCGGCGAACGCTACTTCCAAGTTGGTTGCAGTTACTTTTACTACACCTTACACCATGGATACCCTTTTTTTTTTTTTTTTTTTTTTTTTGGGTGGGAAATCATCAAATGACGTCTCCCGCTCTGGGTGGAGCGGGAGGGCGTGTCAGACTCTTACTGACTAAAACCCACCCGTGTTCCTTCTGTTGCCTGTGCAATGCCAGGGGGCCACGGTATCCCTTTCGGACTAATCCCGCAACCCCGGCAACCATGGATACCCTACATTAATGATATGGCCAAACGTCGACTGACATACGAGGGGAGATCCAAAAGTTCGTGGAATGGAAGGGTTTTAAATAAAATGAAACTAAATAAAGAAAATAAATCTATTTTTCCTTTTCTATAAAATCACCCATAAGCTGAATACATTTATTATATCTATGAATTAATTTTTCTAAACCATCGTAAAAATATTTTTTAACTTTTCCTCCTCAAAATGAGCCAAAATTGCCGTCCTCATTGTCGTCGGAAAATTTCTTTCCCCGTAAGTCTTTTTTTTAAATTGGGGAACAAATAAAAATCATTTGGGGCCAGATCTGGACTGTAGGGTGGGTGGACTAGTGATTCGAAGCCATGCGTGTGCAGAGCAGCCATTGCAACTCTGCTCTTGTGAACCGGCGCGTTGTCTTGCAAGAGCAACACACCCTTGGTCAATTATCCTCGACGTTTTTCCTTGATGGCCTCCTTTAATTTTTCTAATATTGTTGCGTAGTATTCTCCGGTTATGGTCCTTCCCTTTTCTTTGTAATCAATCAGTATTTTCCCCTCACAATCCCAAAAAACAGTAGCCATCAAGTTTCCAGCCGACTCCGACACTTTGAATTTCTTTGGCGGTGGTGTCCCCTTTTTATGCCATTGCATGGACTCTTGTTTGGACTCAGGCTCAAAGTGATGAACCCATGTTTCATCGATCAGATTATATAGATTATTTTCTATTTTGTGAATGTGAGAACGCTGTAGGCTTAGTGGACTGTATATTTGCTGACCATAATTATTTTGTTAAGTACCTGGTACTTGTTGAAAGACCTACACTGTCCTCCCATACCTAATAACACTGTTATTTGAAAATATTGTAAAAACCAATTATTTTTAAAAGAGTAAACGTGGAGTTTCTTGCCGGCTCTTCTCCATAGGAAACGACCAATTGGAACCGTGCACCTAGCTTCTGACGTTTCATAAGTGCCCATGTAGGTTTATGTGAAATAAAATATTTTGAATTTTGAATCTCCGGTAACAATCCGCTCCAAAATCTGTGCAGGTTCGTTTCCACACGACTCCAAAAATTGTTTTGACGCATCGACGCGCTGTTGTTTTTGAGGCGGCGTGAGCATTCTCGGTATCCATCTTGCACTGACTTGTCATACCCAGGTGATCATGTAGGATTCGCAAAATTGTAGTATCTGATACTCCAACTAATGCAGATAACTGTTTTTTCTTCAAACGGGTGTCCTCCAGTATAATTGTTTCTACTTTTTCGACGATGTCTGATGTGGTGGCCTCAACTGGCCTTCCTGAGCGGGGGTCGTCTTCAATCGACTCCCGACCATGTTTAAAAATACCATACCACTTGTAAATCATTGATTTACTAGGGCACTGCTCCCCATAAACGGTTTCCATTTAATTAAAAATGGTCTGAGCGTTCTTTTTTTGCTTGGTAAGGAATTTTATCACAGCACGGTGTTCAATTTTCTCCATAGTTTCAGTTTTCTTCCGGATTGACTTATTTTGCAGACGAGTGTTCGTAAACGAATGACGCAACAGGGCTGAAACTTAATTTATATACTAATGATGAGTATCTAATTAGTATGACACTAAGCGAGCGCCCCTATCCCCACTCCATCCCCTCCATTCTACGAACTTTTGGACCTACCCGTGTATCATTAAACGTTGACATTTTAACGATATGGGCAATGTTAGCTGGCCATTTCATGAAATGATCAATTCTAAGATCTGGCCACGACATATACAAGTCAATCATCTTTTTATGTTAGGTACTGGTTTTATATAAATTTTTCCTTAATCTGTTGACGTATCCATGTTTTATTATTTTAATTATTTATTTATTTTAGCTTACACAAAGTTCTTAAATATACAATCTAGCATGTTATGAAATTCTCACTAACAGAAGACGTAGAATATTAGACAGCTGGTCCCAAACTAGGCACAGCCTGTATCTTGGTGACCCAAACACTACTCATAGTTAACAATTTAAGGTGTTCTGCTAGCGCAATATTATTATTCAAAGTTAATTACAAAATTTACAATAATGTAAGTACAAAGAAAATAAATAACATAGATTATACAAAAACAGTGAGTAAGTGTGTGGTGTAAGTGAGGGTATGTATTCTTTCAGAGAGTGTGCATTAATATGTGCTGCAAAGTTAACTTTCTGTTTCCTCATAAGTCCGGCCCAGCAACCATTCTTTTAGCTTAGTTTTGGCCTCAGAGTAGTTGTTCGGTACACTGAACGTTTTGCTTATAGCATTAATCACCCGTATGGGTAAATACGACGTAAACCAGGTCGCAAAGAGGGTTTTAGATTTTGGAAGGGGGATTCTTTCAGCTAAGATGAAATGAGATGATGATGAATGATGATGGATGATGGGGGATGCTTTCCCCTTTTACTGCAGCTAGAGCGTTTTGTGTTGACTTTTATGAGGTTTAGAAGTGACCCTAGGATGAACAGCTGACGTACGCGTAAAACCCCAGATTCCGTATATAGTTCGTCCGATCGCCGTGGCTTACCCAGATGTAACTTGAGGACAGCCCGCTGGGCCCGTTCCAGTTCCAGCATGCTTGTCTTGGCGGCACTGCCACAGACACTTACACAATATTGTAGGACAGATTGGCATAGAGAAATGTAAACCTGTAAACATATGTTCTTAGGAGCACTGACTCGTAAGAGTTTTGCGAGTGATCGAATCTGTGCTTTGAAAGACAGGTTGTGATCTATTATGACGCCTAAATATTTTGTAGTTTCTACTCTGACAATTTCGTTGCAGGTGCAATCGCTAGCGGAGATGGCTGCTGTTGTTAAGTCATTGCATTTGCTGTTGTGTACTTTTAGTGTGTCAATATTTGGTCTACTAAATCGAGTGACGTGAAAGGTCAAGAAATTAGTTTTTTTCAAGTTCAATGTTAAGAGATTTTGCTCGACCCATGTTGCTATGATACTCATCCCTTTTTCAGATGCATCCAAAGACTCATCCCAAGTAGCTGCATGAAAAATAATAACAGTATCATCAGCGTAGCAGATGACTTCCGCTTGTGCAATGTCAAGCCTCAGAATGTCGTCCATGTACATGATGAAGAGGGTAGGTCCCAAATACTTCCCTGAGGCAGCGCGTAGGCCTGTAGTTATCTGGGTCATCCTTGGCACCACTTTTGTGAATGGGCACATTATATTAGTTAAACTTGTTTCAGCATGAGCTAATCGGTTTTGATTCTGCTTTATGGATCGGATGCCTAGTTACCGCTATCAAAGACACCCCTAACTCTGGTTTATAGCTAAATCGAACGATGCGTGACAATGGTGCCGATTCTCTTGTACACCGAACTAAACTAACTAATCTATCACTGTAATTCCTTAGTTTTTTGGCTATGAGAATCTTAAAGCTATTCTGCAATAAAAAAACTCTTTTAAAAATGATTTTGACACAACTAAAGTCGAGTGTTGACAGTCGCGACTCCACGTGAGTCGTTGACAGTCGCGACTCCACGTGGTACATACTTGTTTGCCCTACGTGATTTTTTTTAGAGCCGGAGGCGCGCAGTCGGGCAGCCTCATAAATTTTTCACTTGTTGTGTTGAGTATTAGGGGTATAAGCATTTTATAAAGGGGGTCAAAATTTTCATTATTTTTGCGATAGGACACACCATTTTAGAGATATAAGAAAAGTAAAGAAAAAATATACAGTACTGTTTTTGCACCTGAAGTCATGGTGTTCGTGTGAATTTTAGTTCATGACAACTAATACATAGTATTCCAAACAAATACACCATTTTTAATCGCGATTAAAAATGGTGTATTGATCAAAGTATCAGATTTAGTTAGAGAATTAAAAATTTTGGTGAAAAACGTCAAAGTGCGTTTTGTTTGTGCAGAATAAACATATTTTCTTTCTTTTCTTTTCAAATTCAGAATAGCAAAAATGTTATTTTCACTAAATTATAATCTCAGTACCATCTTAATGCTGTTAAACTAAAATATAGTTAAGTTGTACCACTTTAGTCTATTTCAGAGTGGCGGAAATCATCGTTTGATAGGAGTAAACTAAATGTTGGTGATTTTTTGTCTAGTTTAGAGGCATTTGTGACAAGAGAATCGGCACCAATGAACTTCTAAACTAAACACTGTCTTAAAAGTTAAAATATACTAAAAATCACGTGTCCGTGAGTTATGATATTAAAGGTCAAAGGTTGAATAAGCGTTTTTTGTCTTTCAAATAACTGGTTTCTTTTGGAGCGTCAAATCATGTTCATAGCAATATAATAAAACTTGTAAAGTATTCAATTCGACTGAGTACTGATATAATGTATTTTTTTACTTATGAAAATTCACTTATATCACAGAAGTTGCTTTCCAATGGTTATAAGGATATATAATAAATTACCAAAATCATTTAAAGGGTCAATCAATCGTTTTAAAACAGCGTTATTCAAATGGCTTATAGAAAAATAATTCTATTCTGTGAATGAGTACCTAAACTTTAAACATTCACACTGACATTTTAATTTTAAAATTTGACAAATGATTGACATTCTTATTCATAATATCTATGATGTATGTTCCAATTTTATTAGCATAATTTAATTTATTTAATTGATGTAATGTTTGCATTCTAGTTTTTAGTGAGTTATTTTAGAAACTGTTAAATAACCCGACCAACTGTAATGTAAGTACTACAATTCTTGCGAATAAATTTCATTTAATTTAATTTCATTATATCGACAAGTAACGATACAGAACAACGTTAAGATGAAGTTAGTAGCTGTCTAGACAGCTCGCAGGTTTTAAGATCGATTGAAGCGACCGATTATATATTTTTTAAATGTATTGTACTAGTTGGGTGGAGGGACCCCAACGATACTAATTATAGAGACACGACCTCCTAAAAACACTACATTAGAACCTTTTAAAGTGTGTTATATAGGCTCCCGCAGACAGGCGCGACGCGACTCTAGTACCTAGAACAATTTCTATGAAAACTTTATGGAAATTGATTAACCAGAATCGCACCGTCACGTCGCGCCTCTCTAAAAACGCTCCTCGAGAGTTCACTTTAACGCAACAGTTATGCCGGTGACCCTCCTGGTCCACTAGCAATATGTATGTATATGTATATGTATACGAGCTCTATGAAACTACTATTATATAGAATCAAGTTTTTCCAACTGAACAGACAGCTGTGCTGCTTTGGTGTTTGTTGCGCCACTTGTTCTTCTCAGCTAAAGCACTAGGAAGTGGGTTTTTGAGGAACTGTGTTATGAAATTTTAACGTTCGAAAAGTGTTGATTCTCAGCCTAGTTTAAATAAATGACTTTTGAATTTTATGAAAAGTGGGACGAGTCTGAATGTGTTGTTAGGTTTTGTACCTTGAGTTTGGCAGATGATTCCTCACTTACCAAAATTGACGTTTATGTCAATTTATAACAAGTTTTAACTGTCTTTATTTTCTTTCTTTCATTTTTACTGATGGCGGCGGAGTTGACGTGAAGTGGAGTGTAGGAATGACTTAAAATATAGGTGTACAAGTAGGTATTAATTGAATACTTTTCCTCGTCTCACATTGTTCACGATTCACAGGATTATTAAATGAAACGTGTTTCACTTATTTGTAAAGATATTTTGCTATCCAAAGAAATAATGCGGCTTACAATTTTTGCCGTCCTTTGTATTCAGTCAATAATTTATTAATTTAGGAGAATGCTTTCGCTACAGGCAGTATGAGAATTTCTAGGTAAATGTAAATAAGAGGACCTTTGATGTTATATTATTTATGTACAGACCAATAAATAACAAAATATTCTCAGTAAAGTAATTAGGTACTGGTTGTAGTTTTTCTACCTACATGTTGTTTTTTGGAATAAAAGCTTTATGAAAATCAGAGCGAGTTTTACTTACAAAGCGAGTTAATAACCATATAGTTATTATTCATTCAAGTTTACTGTATTTTACACCAAAATGTAGATTAACTATGGTTAAACTACATTTTAACATTACTATAAAAATGTGACATAGTTGATCATAATCAACTGTGTGTCACATTTTTATAGTAATGATCACCTTTTTAGATTTAATAAAGTACATCGTATTGTAGCATCATCATAATAAATTATTACATAACCCTTTCGTTTTGTTTACGTAAATCTATCACACCCGACACTATCAACTCATATTTCCACTTGAGAGTAAGATTGTAGATAACGCTCTTGATACTGAGTATAAAACAGTACGTTTATCTTGACTAGTCGACAGTACTGTTGCCACTTGTTGCTAAACAAGAGATCTTGAAGAGCTACCATTTATCTCAGTGTTCAAAACATTTTATTTAATCCCAGTGACATTTTTATTTGGACTAAAACAATTCTTGAACGTTTCTAGTGCTGTGTATCATAATAATATAAAACAATGAAGCTGGTACAATTTGTTTACAAAGATAACCCAAAAGAAATTCGCGTTGGGTATCTATCTGGTGATGATGTTGTTGACATCAACAAAGTTGATCCTACAATACCCAGCACTCTGATAGAAATCTTGAAGAATGGAGTCTTCGAAAAAGTCAAGAAACTACAAGCAACAAATCAACAAACTGTTCCTATATCAACAGTGATTATAAAAGCACCGATACATGGAGGAGACAAAGTCCTTTGTGTCGGATTAAACTACAAAGACCATTGCGAAGAGCAGAAGTTCCCGCCTCCAGAAATCCCTTTCATCTTCAACAAATTCCTAAGCACGATCATTGGACCAAATGAACCAATCAAACTGAAGCCTGATATCTCCGAAAAAGTGGTCTGTGAAGTAGAATTGACCATAGTTATTGGAAAAACAGCTTCCAGAGTGAAGGCAGAAGATGCTTACGATTACATTTTAGGGTATACTATTTCTCAAGACATAGGAGCTACAGATTGGGGCACGAACCAAAGTATGGGACAGCTGTTGCTTGGTAAAGCTATGGATACATTCTGTCCTATTGGGCCTTGCATCACAACTAGTGACGAGGTCGGTGACCCACAAACCTTAGGCATAAGATGTATCGTCAACGGAGTGCAGAAACAGAAGAGTAACACCGATCAGTTTATTCATAGGATTCCTGATGTCATTGAGAGATTATCGAAGCTGTTTACTTTGTTGCCTGGTGATATAATTCTGACGGGTACTCCTGGAGGAGTGGGGGTGTACAGGGACCCCCCAGAGTTCCTAGAGTCTGGAGATGCGATTGTCAGTGAGATTGAGAATATTGGAGTTATGATTAACAGAGTTGAGAATTTCTAATGATTTTGGTGATTGATCAGTTTACGTAAAGTTATTTGTTAGCAAAAGTTTTATTGAAGTGTATTCTTATGAAAATGTGTAGATTAATAAACGTCTTTAATATACCAAAGGTTTTATATAGAAGTACATTTTGTACAAATTAATATCTCTTTATCCATTTGAAATGAAAACTCAATTTGATTCGGTTTTGATGTTTTATTTCCCAGTTTACCTCAAACATTAATTCTAATCCTAAATAATGAATGCGAAATTGAGTTTGTTTATTTGTTATGCTTTCACGCTAAAATGGCTAAATAGATTTGGATTTAATTTGGCACATGGGTAGACCATGACCTGGATTTAGACATAAGATACTATTCATCCCGATATCCCCACGGGATCGAAACTTATGCGGGTGAAACCGTGGGGCGCAGCTAGTAGGTAATATCTATTTAATTACAATTTAAGATTCGATCTATTAATTAGTAAATAGGCTATCTAGATCCTCAATCGCATGCTGTATTTACGTCTGTAGTATTGCGAGAAGTCATAATTGAACGTCCAAAGTATTCTTAATGAATAGGTACTTTATTTTTCACCACTCCCGCACGAAAGAAGTGTCTTTCCTCTACGAAAATAGTGAGGAAAGTTGGTTTTTCCTCACTGCTCGAACAGTGAGGAAAGTTGGTTTTTCCTCACTGTTTGAACAGTGAGGAAAGTAATGATCCCGTTCAGAAACTAACCTTGCCTGATTTTTTTATGTTAAGTTTTAAAGATATTTTAAAATATAAAGAATTATTTTGATTTGCTTTGTGTCTTTAATTTATTTACCTATGATGACTGAATACTTTCTTGCTGGGAGTGGTGAAAAGTTTTGTATGCAACTTGTGAGCAAGTTCATTTGCTATTCGTTTTGTTGAGTCTTTCGCTTACTCAGGATTGAAATTTATAATCACTCGCTGCGCTCGTGATTCTATTTTTCAATCCTTCGTTCGCTCAAGACTCAAAATCAAAACTCATAGGAAAAACGAACTTTCCTCACATGTTGGATAAATAACTATTGTAAGTCTGCCTCGTTGGTCTAGTAGTTGCAAGCGCTACTACAAGCATGAGCTCCTGGGCTCGTTTCCCAGGTAATAGTTATTGGGTTTTTTCATCTTGAATTTCTCAGTAGCAGCCCGAAGTCTGGATTTGTGCCCGGTTGATGGCAATCCCCATTACATGACACTTAAATAACTTGCGAAATGTGGGTGTTACTATAGGTATACCTCTGCCTAACCCTTCAAGGATTACAGGCGATGTTAGTGTTTGTTTTAAGCATTACGGTGTCTAGTCTAACACTATTGTTTTATCAATCCAACCAACCGTAATAGTTATACGAGTAACTATTGTTACTTGTTGTCGCTTCGTGTATCTTTATAATTATATAAATACTAGGTAACTATAAACTTAGTCAAATACTCAGATTGGTTGAATTAACGACTAGTTGCACCTCTGGATTTTCTGAGGATTTCCAACTTTAGTACTGAATTTTGACCTCTTATTTCGACGACTCATGCACTGTCCCGAACTGTGGTTCCGAACTACATTTGGCTTCTGCTTATTAATTGTTTCAAACTATAAATCGCACATCGATCAGAGCTTTAGCATGGAGCGTGAACAGAACTAATAATGCCTTCGCAGCTTAGCACCGAGTGGAAGTAGTATTATTGCACGATTAGTTAAGAATGTATATGTATAAAAATGTATATGTATATGTGTATGTGTGTGTATGTGTATGTATAAACGATGTGTTAATTTAGGACTTGCTCTTGATCTGTGCCCAGTCAATTCAATCTACATCGCCACACTTGAACTACGCATCCAAGAGCCTGTAGCGGTTACACCGCCACATACTAACTACGCATCAAAGACATGACGTCACACAAATCCTGCATCGCGCAATTAGAGTTTACCACGCGAACGACATAGATAAGACTATCCGAAATCAACAGTCGGGCAGTCGGCCCGCCAGACACAACACCCGTCTGGTTGGAGGATCCTCCCTTTTCTATGGTGGATGAGTGAACTTTACACCCTGTTCCTCATGCCCCTAAATTGGTGACCCCGAGTATGAACGTCAACGCAGCCTTCGTGCAACTACTTCAGCGTGACGTCATCATTATCACTCCCGCAAGCTTTCGTGAGGCGAGTCACACAGACAGCCAGCACCCTCGGCTTCAACGGGTATCCTGACCAACAGCATGCAGCGAACGCGCATTCCTGGTCATCACCCTCAGCCTCATCACCCCGACTCACTGGGGAATCAACGCAATCATCTCAATCAGCGCAATCACCGCTATCACCTCAATCACCTCAATCACCGCAATCACCGCAATCACCTCAATCACCACAACCGCCGCAATCATCGCAGACAGTTCCGACTCACCGCGAACTGTGCGGCACCCGGTTCCGACTCACTGGAACCTTAGCTGGCACTGTGAAGCATCGCAAGATACAAGACTCAGCCCACTATCGACCTCCGGTCTCCGGAGGGGAGTGATGTGGCGGTTACACCGCCACATACTAACTACGCATCAAAGACATGACGTCACACAAATCCTGCATCGCGCAATTAGAGTTTACCGCGCGAACGACATAGATAAGACTATCCGAAATCAACAGTCGGGCAGTCGGCCCGCCAGACACAACACCCGTCTGGTTGGAGGATCCTCCCTTTTCTATGGTGGATGAGTGAACTTTACACCCTGTTCCTCATGCCCCTAAAAGCCTGACGTCACAAAAATCCTGCATCGCTCAATAAGACTTGACAGTGTGAACAGAATATATTTATAACAGTCCAGTTGCCCGCTAGACACGACACCCGTCTGGTCGGAGAATTCTGCCTTTTCTCTAGAGGATTACCGTTTTTACCGTTCCTCATACCTCTAAACAGCCATTGATGCGTCATTGAGTAACAAAATATTTAAAAAAAAACACCACAAACATTGACATTTTAATATTATTAGGAGTTCTATAAGATGAAGTCAGACTGATGTCGCTCCGTGTGGTAAGAAGTCTATTCAATCGTATCTAGGTAGCCTGGATGCGGATCCAAACATAGCTGGAAGAACGCTATGGCTTTTGTTGATTCCTCAATATGACTATGCTAGTCACAAATCTGTTAATCTTGCAATAATGGAGGCATACCTTATCTTATATTTTCTTTTTTAGGATTCCGTACCCAAATGTTGAAACAGTCCGTCTGTCTGTTTGTCCATCTGTCACCAGGCTGTATCACATGAACCGTGATAGTAAGACAGTTGAAAGGAGACTGGCGGTTTTCTTAGGAGCGTTCGGCCTGGTCACCTACACGGATAAGTTCAATGCTTCCTGATAGCATTATTAATTAGAAAACCATGTATTATTGCCACTTTTTCTAAAAACTTGTCTGAAAGTAGATATAAGACTTTAACTTTTGACATTGACATAAGGTTATGTTAAGGACGAAAATCAATATTGCAGAGTTTAATGTTAATTCACTATTAAAACATGAATAATAAGTATTATACTGTATTTTATTATTGTATAGGTTCGAAGTTCAACATGGTTCAAGCAGGAATTGTGTTTGTAACCTGTTTATAGTTTAGATTAGGGAGAAATTAAATAAAAACGAGTTTATGTTTTAGTATTTTATTTATTCACTGTCATAACATAATAATATTCGATCTAGGAATTGTGCCGGAGATTGGACATTATTTTGGTACCTAGCCCATCCTAAGTACCAAATAATCGACATTATGTGAGCACAACAACCTACTGCTCGTCTCCCGACTATACAATTGCAACAGTATTGAGAAATTGCTTCTCTTCCAGCCAAATTATTATTAATTAAAATATAAACAAAATATATTTTCCGGCTTACGTGCCTACTTTGAATCCTCCCTCTCAATAACCACATATTGTTGTCATTGATAAAGCCCAACAGCAGGTTGTCGTCAACCTCACGACACACATCAATAGTATAGCAACCATTAGCCCTGACATGCTCACCATGATAAGATTTGGCTTGTTTTATTTGATAACTGCCTAAACATATTAGTGACATTTCTGATACAGAGAGACGTGGAAAATCTTGTAAGTTATTGTTATTAGCATCAATGCTCTGAAATTGTGCTCTCCTTCTATTTAAATTATTCTCCGAAACAATATCGGCCAATGAATTATTTTAATGCATATTCCGCTGAATAATATTTAATATTTCACCGGCATCATAATCAGATTACAACAACAACGAATGTCAGATATTGACATAAAATATTGATCTACAGGACAGTTTGTTGCCAACCTAAAAACTATTTTCTATTTTTTAGTAAGTATTGCAATGTAAATAATCGATTATAGATATTAAGTGAATAATTAATTACAAAACCTGTGAATTACATTATAAATCCCTAAAAGAATACCTCATTACCCAGGCCAAGACCTACTTTGGGATATATGTGATAAAGGAACCAATCTCATTTTCAATCGCAATCATAATTTGAAAAATCGCAACAATCGATTTTTCAAATTGTACTCGCTATATTACAACTTATTTTTCTCCTCTTAGACAAGTTATCTGAAAATAGTATTGAAGAAAATAGTTAAACGTAAACATCTACTTTTTTTCGTATAAGTTTCATTTCTGTAGGAGTTCAGGCCTATAACCGCCAGTCTCCTTTTCACAGATGATGTATTTCTGTTGCCGCTATAACAACAAAAACTAAAAAAAACCGGCCAAGCGCGTGTCGGACCACGCACAATGAAGGGTTCCGTAGTTGGAATTAATTTATCGTAAGAACAAACTTAACTTTGTATTTGAAAGACATGTTCTCCCATACGGAATATATGGGAGAACATGTTTTTGCAACCGCAAATTTGAGTTGGTCGATTATTACTCGTAAACTTGTAAAGCCCACTTAAGTGTGATAGTTATCCTTTAAACTTCGTTATATATAAGTACTAATGCCGTGACATTTTAATTTCTAACTATAACCGTTTAGTTGGTAGAGGGGGGGGGGGACACTCGACTCTAACGAAAATTGGTACTTTAAAGCTTGATAAGTCACGAACGGTTTACTTAATCAAAAATCGGTCGAGGTAAACCCCTAATATTTTTGTAAGACCTATCCAACAATATCCCACACTATGGGAAGGACGAAAAAAAAAATTATCATCCCCACTTTACATGTAAGGGAGGTACCCTAAATAAGTGTATTTTTCAAAAAATAAATTTACCACTTTTTTGGCGTCATTAACTTGTATACTCATGCCAAATAACAACTTTCTAGTACCAATAGTTTTTGAGCTAAGCCGCGGACAGACAGACAGACGGATTCCTTGTTGACTACGGAACCCTAAAAACAGAATAAATATTCCCCCCTTAAATATTCATTATATTTAAGGGGGGCTCCCATACAACAGACATTATTTTTTTGCTGTTTTTATAGATAATGGTACGGAACCCTTCGTGCGCGAGTCCGACTCGCACTTGACCGGTTTTTTTTAAATTTTACTTTCATCGAATTGTTTGTGCAGCGTCATTTCTCCACAAAAATTATACAAGTTTTATATATATTATCCCAGCTATGTTGGGGTCGGCTTGAACTTTAACCGGATGCATCTGAATACAAGTCGTATTTTACATGGAGCGATTACCTATCTAACCTCCACAACCCAGTTACTGGACCTTACCAACCAGTTCAGTCTTGCCTCTTAGCAAGACTGGTTATCAGACGTTCGGGCTTTTGACTACCCGTAACGACTTTCAAAGATCCACGAATGTCAGCCAGGACTAACGGCTTAACGTCCTTTCCGAGGCACGGAGGGGTCTTGGTATGTACTTAATGGTCACCCATCCTCAGACCGACCTCGGCCAGCGTTGCTCTACCTTGAAGATCAACCCGAGTGGCTGTTATTATTCAACCATGAGCCCGACCCACTTATAATAAATTACCATATCGCATTCCGAAAGTATACATTTCCAAAATTCATTGCTTATCCAAGTTCAGAAGTAATTCAGCTAAAATGTAAGGTCATTATTATTTCAAGTGCTACAGCTAATGTTTCGGGAAATTTTGGTGTGCCCTCGGGAAATCAAAACTGCGGTTAGAGCTATGTGTAGATTTTTCATTCCGTTATATTAAATTGGTAGATGGAAGTTGTATCAAAACATTTAATGGTTTGTTTATTTGTATGTGTAAGCCAGGGGTGCGCCAAAGTTCACCTAAATTTTCAACTCCGATAATTGGAAATCCGAAAATGTTCTTCCTAACATTTTTCATCCTAACAATCACAATTCCTAACTACTCTGTCTCTAATGTTCATAATTCTGAAGCATTCAACTTCATAATGTCAGTAGCAATAAACATCTATTATACTTTTATTTGTTTTCCTATATTTTCTCAACATAACCATCTTTTACACTATTATTCAAAGTAATATCTTTTTGTTTAGATTTCTTTTTATTCATAATAATCAGTATTATATACATTAATTTTGCATAACTTTATTGTCACATAACATACAATAAGAATATTAGTACCATGGTACAAGTAGTTAAATACATGATTTCATATACACTTTTCAATTAAATTAGTTTAATATTAGCGGCTATAGCTTTCAAATAATCACTTTTATTGGTGTATTTTTGGAAGCCAGAGTCACGCTCCAGTCATTCAGTCAAGTTCCAGAAACGAATCGGTCTTATTCATAATTATTGGTTTAGGTTAGGTTAGAACTGTGACCACAACGCACGAGCCGAGCGAGCGAAGCGAGCGTGCCGCGGCAGCGGCCGGCGAAGTGCCAGAACCGAATCAGTCCTATAGTTATTGGTTTAGGTACGGTTAAAACTGCGGTATAAACTCCCAGGCCATAAACATAACCGTAAATGATATGGTAATTATGTTTAGGGATAAAAGCGTTATGATAAAAAACAGTAGGAGTTTAAATATATTTATATTAATGATATTATTAATTAAAATTTTCGGAAACATGAGTGTTATGAACATCGCCGGTAGCACTACAAATAGTATGAATGAAAACTTTAGGATGAAAAATTTTAGGAAGAGTGATCATTCGGATTACAAATCGTTAGGAAGAACAATTTCGGGTAAAGAACTTTAGTTGAGCCAATATGGACCCGTAAGCCAGCCTACATCTGCAGGATAATAATAAAAAAAGTTAAAAAAACGCATGCCTGGTTTCGAATCCACGACCGAACTCGTAACTTGGGGCCGTTACCACTAGTCGACAGGCCCTTTGTATACATTATCACACCACAGCTCATAAAAAAAAAAAAACCTGAAGGTAAACATCGTGAGGAAACCGGCATGTCCTAGAATCAAACATCCGAAGACATGTGACATCTACCAACCCACACTGGGCACGTGTGGTGGATTACAGCCAGGACATCATAGACAGGAGGTCAATGGCCCAGCAGTGGGAACATTATGGGCTAATTATGCTTATGCTAATGCTAATTATGCTTATACGAATTATGGTTATGCCAATGATGCTTATGTTAATTATGCTTATGCTAATTATGCTTATGCTAAATTATGCTTATGCTAATTGTTCGAGCAGGCGAACAGGGCAAGATTTATTCTTATAGACAGAAAGATGTTGTCTCATTTATTGATTCTCTTGCTCGCTACGTTAAGTAAAGGGTTCCTCACGAATCTTTGCCTTTCACTGTAAGCACTAAATTATCATCAGATTGAATATCTCCTTCTGTACATAGAGCCTTCTAGTTAGACACTGCTACCATATACCTACTTAAACATGGACATCTTACTAGATTCACTACATTTGACAAAATGTAGTAAGTATACCAATATTCTAAAACCTCGAACCTATTTAGTTCATAATTACGTAGGATTGAATACAAAACACAAGCATCTCCATTCTGTTTGCAGTTAATTAACTAATTCGAATAGTTCATTATATTTGATTACGAGTTCAACTACAGTTGAGCGATCTTCAGATGTTTTCAATTTGTACGGGAAAACCGTTTTGATGGAAATTGCTTTTCGAACTTATGTGAGTGTTTTGGTTGAAAGTAGATGTACATACCTAATTTTCCGAATTTAGAAAACGGTTTGGCATCTCAGAATTATCATGATTATCATTATCTATTACATTAAAATATCTTTCCTGTATTCATCATTATCATTTCAGTACCTTATCACACATCGCTGGGTGTAGGGCTTCATAATCATCATCATCATTTCAGCAGAAAGATGTCCACTGGTGGAAATAGGCCTTCCCCAAGCACCGCCACTTTGACCAGTTCTGTGCGTTTGACGTTCAAAAGTGCCTTTTTTGTGCCTAATTGAAATAAATTATTTGACTTTGACTGTGCATCCAGCGGATTACTGCCGTCTTCGGTCATGGGTCCAACTTCCAACACTACGTCTTCTGGTATGCGGTCGCCACGCCAGATCCATTCGGCCCCATCGGCCATGTGTTTTGCAAGCAATATGGCACTTAAGTCTCACAATTCTTCGGGCTATGTCGGTTTGGCTGCGTAGGGTTTATGCACAGCCAAGCCAACGAGATAACAAAGGACTTTTCTGATATTAATCACGATACCAGGCGTCCTTCGTCACTCCTGCATTAATTATTTCCTAACCATAGGCAAATACATTGGTGATTACAGTTCTGTGAAATTGACACCAAATTACGGGCGTGTGTGACAACGTTGTGAGAATATCGCAAGAATACCTTTCCTTTGTCTAGTATACACCACCTCTTTTAGCTTCGTCAATACCGAGCGCATAAATCTTGTAGTGAACCTAATAAATTCACTGTCGTTCGTGATAGAGCATGCAAGCAAAACTGTTTGGCAGTTTAACACTGACCATATTAATCAAGATTGTTACGGCAAGGGTGAGGGAGGTGCATGTATAGTCAAGGAATTTGTTAAGCATTATAAGAATTATATTTAATTGGATCATATTATTATTCCGACTTCATTGCCGACGTCATTGCCAATATTTTGAATGAAAATTACAGTTCAAAAAGGTGACATAAGCCCGCTGTGTGGTATTGGAATTTGTTTGAAAATTTCTTAACATAATCACTCTTTGACCATACACTTATGTTACCTATCTACCTACCTACTTTAACTGAGACTATGAGAAAGAGCCTGTAATTATCTCAATGCTTTGTACTTCAATACTTCTTTAGGAATAAGGAAGGATTTTCGTGCTTTCTGGCTGAAGATGTTTTCCTATGCTTTGTGTGTGGTGGCGACATCCATGGAACAGACATATTCCAGATTGCCGTGCCTGCTCAGCTTTAGGTCATTTCAACTTAGCTGTAAAACCTGCTGGCTGGATAATGGACACGAATTAAAACTGGCGTGATATGTACACGTTTTTTATTTGCTATTTTTCTTTAACGTTTTATGAGGCACTTGGTTTATAATCGCGTGACACTTCATTGAAATGGCCGATATTTCGCTGAAGTAATTCACTAGAGTACATAGCAACCCTCTTAACCTTTTAACTTTCCATTTCTCACATGCATGAATTAAAGTTCCAATCAATAGAATCAGACGAAACCCACGCTTTATAAATGTCAGAAACTGTTACGAGTGTCTCGCAACGAATATTGGAGAAGTTTCCAACAGGGACGCAACTCGGGCACTCGAGCTCGGGAACTCGAGCACGTGAATAAAGTCGAGCTATTTACGTTATCTTCACGTATATAGAAGTTTGAGTGGTGCTGAAAGGGAGTGAATTAGCATGTTGTTTTTTTTTAGCTATTTATTGTTTTAATTGGTTTCCTGCTAGTTGGTGTTATAAATTAATACGTCTCATGAGTATGGTATATTTGGTTGAGTAGTGATTTTGGAGCTCGTGGCTAAGTAATAACTGCCGCACGGGTCGATCCATCAGGTAAAGCTACGCTTGCCGGGGTTGGTCTGTGGATGGCCATCTTTACATACCGAGACTACTCCGTGCCTCGAAAAGCACGTTAAGCCGTTGGTCCCGGCTGTCATTCGTGGATCTTTGATAGTCGGTACGGGTCGTCAGAAGCCCGAAAATCTGACAACCAGTCTTACCAAGGGGTATCGTATTACCCAGTTACTGGATTGTGGAGGTCAGATAGGCAGTCGCTCCATGTAAAATACTGGTATTCAGCTGCATCCGGTTAGACTGGAAGCCGACCCCAATATAGTTGGGAAAAGGCTAGGCAGATGATGAGTGATTTTGGAAAATATCAGTGCAAAAAAATCATATTTTCCGGCAAACAAAAATTTTGTGGAGGGTTCAGGACCCTCTAGAACCCCCAAATAACCTCACATTATTTTTAGCGAGACAGCACGTTTCTAAACTGTAACCGTTAGTTGGTACCATCGAAGAAGTTCATATCTATACACCGTACGGACTATTTCTGCTTGCAGCGCTTGGCCGATATAGTACGGGGGCGGTAACAGATGTGGTCCTTGTGTTCACGGGATTTTGTTTTCAAACTGCTTAGATATGAAGTTCTTCGATAGTACGTTTACAGCAATTCCTGTAGTTACACCAGTTCTGCAGTTGTAAATGTTGAGAATGTAAGTGCCCGTACTTTACTAGATTACTTGAAGCTTTTACTCCGTTAGGGGTAATCTGCTATTTGAAACTGACATACGTAAACTCACGCCTTCTTCCCATGGGGGTAGGCAGAAACTACAGAACGCCACCTGCTACGATTCTTATATGCAAATTTTGCTTTGTTTACGTTCATACATCTGGTCATATACGCACGCCGGTTGCCAGTACTACGCACCTGACATTAATTTCTTATGAACATCACCAATAAGGTTACTATTGTAACTTGTTGAAATAGGTAATCTTGTTCAAAGCATTGTCTCAAAGAAGTAGGTAAGTAAATGCCTGTAGGTAGCTTATTCCTAGGTTAAAAAACTTTCACAAACCTCCTATAAATCAACACAGCTCGCAGAATGCATATTTTAAGACCTAATATAATTATATAGTTCGGACATGGTTGGATTATGATATAGTTTTACAATGGCGTATGAGTGAAGAATCGATACATTTAAGCTTCTAGTTTCATAAACTATTGTGAAGCGTAATACAGCAACAACCCTTAGGTTCATGTTCGACATGGTTCTTTATTGTCATAAATAAAGCCCACTATAACCAACTACTTATATAAAGTTGGCTTATTTCTATTTATTTTTATGCCATTAGATAGTGCGCACCTAATTATTACGTTACTTGGGACTTGTTAGCGACTGCTAGCAACACCAAGTAGGCATCCGCTGGGTACGACGTATCATGCAGTGATTGTTATGCATCACATTAGAATTCGGCAGTGATACGGCAAATACACGGCAGACCATGCTGCACTAGTGGCGAAAACGTGGTGGAAGCGACAGACTTCCATAGACTGCACTGCAATATTTATGTAAAACACGCCGTTAAGCACGGTACTTGCCGCTTTGAAGTTTGCTGGCGTTTGTTGGCCCGTGGTCACGAGCTACACGCGTCTTGCCACAGCAACTGCAGAGAAAACAAATAAAAGAAATTGTCACCGCGACGCGCGACTTGGGAGCGACGGACGGAAACAAGAGACGCGCGCGCGTGTCGCTTGTCATCGCTCAAGCCCGTGAACGGCGTCTTACTCCAGGGGCCCAAGTTTGCTATTTTTATAAATTCGTCATTCCAACACGATCCCATTGTCATTTTGCTAAAAGTTCGTAATCTGCTAAATTCATAATGTTCGATCATTGGTTGATCATTGTATTCCACAAACACGATACTCGTAACGAATTAAAAGAAATGACTGCACAATGACGTTCTCATGGTAGATCACTGATCAAAGGAACTGTCAAAATTTTAGCAGATTACCGCCTAAGTCAGTCATTCATTTTTCATTCTCTACGAGATTACCAATAGATGCCATTTCTTTCAATGGAATGTCAGTGGCTGACCATTGGAAAGTCATAATGACGCCAATATGTTAGTAGATTACCAAACTTGTCAAAAATAAACAATTATGAAATCAATGATAGACCATTCTGACACTATTGTAATAGCAGACTTGAGGCCCTGATAAAATGTATCCATTTGGTGCATTTCTAGGGTGACGCAACGAAACGTTTTTGACTGAAATAAGATATTCTGTTCAGAAATTCTTTTGATTTATGTTTTCTAGTGTTCCTAAACATTTGGCGATGTAGTAAGATCGTGATATATTTTATTCAGTGAGTCTATTGTTTCTGCATACGAAATCAGTTTAGCGCCTGTACATTTTAGTTTTACGAATGAACAACGCGTTGCTGTGTATGATTATTTAAATGCTCTATTGTTTATTACTAGTGTGGTAGAAAGTGATACTGATAGACGAAAGCGTACGTATTAATGAAGCCGGACACTACATCTGAGGCTGTTCTTCCGCATGGTTTATGTAAATTGAATGCGACTAGACATCAGTTTGTCGCAGTCGCATGAAAGGACCATTTACCTACAGAGTAAATCATCATCTACCTTTACCCAATTAGGTCGGTTTCCAGTCTAACCAGCAGATGCAACTGAATACCAGTATTTTACATGGACCGACTTCCTATCTGACCTCCACAACTCAGATACTGGGTAACACTATACCCCCTGGTAAGCCCCCCCCCCCCTCTTGGTTGTCAGACTTCTGACGACCCGTAACAACTGGCAAAGATCTACACATGACAGCGGTACCAACGGCTTAACATGCTTTCCGAGCCATGGAGGGGTCTTGGTATGTAAAGATGGTCACCCATCTATAAACCGAGGCAAGCGCAGCTGAACCTGATCGATCGACACGTGTGGCTGTTATCACTTAGCCCCAAGCCTCTCCAATTTATAGAGTAAATGTTTAAATAAAATATCTGTTAAATATCTCTGTACTTACTAAAATTATTCATTCATCGACCATCAACACTGTAAAACTTGGCATGACCAACGTTTAAGTTTAGACAACTAGGTACATATTTCATGCTACAGCTAGCTCTTAATAATTATCGAATAAAACAAGCCTTACAATCAATACATTCTTATCAGCCGCAACACGCCACTCTATCTAACTACCCTGCTACAAGGCAAATGGACGTGTACGATACGTATTCGTATCGGATCGCATTATGTAGGTAAGCAGGGCGCAGCGAATGTACGCGTCTCGCGTACACCAAGACATTACTTTACATGTAGTGCGACCACGCGATGTGGGAGACGTCTTCGTCGTCTTCTTACAAAACAAGGTTTTTCCTAAGAACCTAATTGTGAAAATAGTTCTTCATACGAAACTGATTACTAAGTCCGGTACTAAGTTGCCAGTTTTTTATTGAGAATTCATAAAAAAACTGGCACGACGGGGTTAAGCTCTGGCTTAAGTAAGAACTCGGTTTGTAATGAGCTTGGGTTTAGTTTGTCCAAACGGAACCCTATTACTAAGCTTCCGCTGTCCGTACGTAATAGATAGACAGTTGCAATTTTCACAGATTGTGTATTTACCGCTATATCAACAAATAATAAAAAACTTTTTCACAAAAAATAAAACCGACTTCCAAAAATAACACTACAAAGTGAAAAATAACTTTGATTTCGTAAGTCGGTGTCTTTGGGGTTTTATTTTCGTTTTTTTGCCACCGACTTCCGAAATCAAAGTTATTTTTCACTTAAAAAAAAAAAAAAAAACATACAACCGAATTGAAAAACTTCTTCTTTTTGAAGTCGGTTGAAAAGTAAAATAAAGTTATAAATTAAAGGGTCTTTCGTTCAATATTGTACGGTAGTACGGAACCTTTCTTGTGCGAGTCCAACTCGCACTTGGCCGGTTTTTCCACCTTTTTCTGTTCACGAGTAATAGTACCATCTAGTAAGCGTTCGTGCGTGCGTGCTTGGGAGTCCTTAAACTGCTGACTTCTCTGTACCATATCGTGAGCTAATAAAGTTCGTGTCAATATTAGAGAATAAAGAGTTTTACTTGTTTCTCTTCTAATGTGACGATATTATCGTCGACGTCCACGGCATCGCGATAGCAAAGGGAAGTAAAATGAACGGAAATTTATATGAAGACGTTTTTAAATTTCCGTCCATGACGACGATATAATAACGTTCACGGAAGTATTTCCATACGTTTTATGGATATGGACGTGGGTATCCACGTTTTATAATTACATTTTATAATGTTTAACGTAAATTATAAAAAAAGCCACGATGGCAAATCCGAAATAACCTTTGCTCGAACACAAAACAAAATAATTAGTACTTAAATAATAATTTAAAACCACAGTACAATAAAGTAACAGTATTATATATCGGCCGCGACCAATACCCCGTGCCCGCCGCCGTGGCCGTGAATAATTTAATTACCTAAGGCTGCTCGGTAGATAAACCTTCCGCGTCCATCCGTAACTGCCATGCACTCGAGACTGTTGCGTACTGATATACACTGAATTTCAAAGCGCGTCGTTTCGGCTGTTTTTAGGGTTCCGTACCTAAAGGGCAAAAACAGGACCCTATTACTAAGACTTCGCTGTCCGTCCGTCCGTCTGTCACCAGAGTGTATCTCATGAATCGATAGTTAGACAGTTGCAATTTTCACAGATGATGTATTTCTGTTGCCACTTTAACAAAAAAATCTAAAAACAGAATAAAATAAATATTTAAGGGGGGCTGCCATACAACAGACATGATTTTTTTGTCGTTTTTATAGATAATGGTACGGAACCCTTCCTGCGCGAGTCTGACTCGCACTTGTTTATTAAGACTTAACTACTGTTACTTATTTATACTGTGCTCCAGCTTATTAAAACAAATGAAGCACACAATTGTGAATTAATTAATACACAAAATAATTAGTTGAAGCAGTGTTCATGACATTACCATTCCATAGCTTTGTGTTTTACTAAATGCACACACATCGTTGATCAGTATTTAATTAGTTAATAACGAGATAATTAACGACCACAAACGTTATTTTCTCATTAACTGCGAATTACCTATTGTTTGCATTTGAAACTAGTGAAGAGTATTTAGTTAGTTTGTAACTGTAATATGTAGTGATGTTTTAGTGTGTAACAATGCAAATTGTTGTGACTTCCACACCATAATACCTAAAATTTGCTCGTTTTCGCTAAAATCATTAATGCTATTGCATAATTCCAATGCAAATACTGTAGAAGATGAAATACTTGTTGAATCTAGCCATGTAGATAAGATATCTAGGTTGTGTAAAAATTATTACACGGGTGATACTTAATGTGGTTCTAAAAACGGAAAGAGAGGAACAAAACAACCATTGTTCAGACGAAGCTTTAAATACAAATCTCTATGTTTTGCCAGCATCTCCCTTTGCATCCCGCGTTGGAGTTAATGTATACTCCGTGCTAACGCCTCCTCAACGCTGCACTAAAGAAGCGTCAACGTGATGCTAGCGTAGCGTCTGCAACACGATGTCAATCAAACCAACGCGACGAGCCAGATGCGTTGGCACCAAAATGTACGGTTCTCTCAGTTCGCAAATTATTTATCCTTAACCTTGTTTTAACCACACGCTCTCAAACCCCCTACGCTCCAAGCAAATTTAGCTCCCAACGACGTAAACATACTGTTTGTCCCTCCTTCCGCACAAATTGTCGTTCAGCCCAACGTAGTTTCCCTTTCCTCAGTAGCTACGTCTATAACAAGGCTAATAATATTTTAAATATATACTCTATGTGCAGATCAAAATGCAAAAGGACTGTTACGAAATGGCTACTTGAATTAGATTACCTATGCGGAGACTGAAAATATACTAAATATTCTTAAATAAATTCGTCCATCGAAAATATTCATCAACTCAAGTAATCTTAGATCGCGTTTCACCTTGTTTACCACACACAGACACACACACACACACTTTCGGAAAAGTAGGCGCTCACGCCCTAGTGCCAGTCGCGGGCGCTTGGTCTGAGGACTTATATTGAACTCACGAACACACAACACTCTCCAAAGACACACATAGCCTTCCTCTCAGTACTTGGAGTTTTTATAATGTTGTAGTACGTAAGTGCAATTAAATATTGTAATTTTAAGGTTGTGAGCCTGGAGATCTGTCATCCAGGTCCCGCACCCAGTATAGACTCCAGCTCTCACAAAGGATTAGCTTTAAAATGTAACTTGATGCTATGAATCAGTGTACCTTTTTGAGAGAAATAAATTACTATTACTAGTATTAATACTTTTAAACTCATTTACTTTTAAATGAGTAACCGTGGAGTTTCTTGCCCGCTCTTCTCCATAGGAAACGACCAATTGGAACCGTGCACCTAGCTTCTGACGTTTCATAAGTGCCCTTGTAGGTTTATGTGAAATAAAATATTTTGAATTTGAATATACTAAATCCCTACTAATATTAGATCGATTGCTCTTGATGGTTACCCTACTGCTCCAGTAATACATGAAGAGATACCATGGGCTTCGATAAATTACCTGGATTCATGGCGCCCGCGCCGCCAGCTGGCTAGATTTACGTGCAGTTTCCCGTAATAACGTTATGTGTTCAAATACATTTGTATGGTAATTGGCGATCTATGAGCGTGATCATATCTAAGGACACAACGGTGGATGCTGGATAGATTGCAATGATGATGAATTGTATCCAGTTTCGGGAAAAGCGTAATAAAAATAGTTTTATTAGTATTTTTTGGGACTCGCAATGTAAATGCTTTCTCTCGAATCTGAATATTATTTTAATAAAGTTCAATTATTAAAATAGTAGTATTCTCGTATATAATATAGAATTCTATCTTTTGTAATTTTACCCTACAAAAATTAAGCGTAAAAGAAAACAAGAAAAAAAATCACTCGTAGTAGAATACGTTGGATTTCTTGTCACTCAGTTTAGCAATAATTATTTATTATTTATGAAGAAACACCTGTATCTACGTCATATATAATCAACGATCATATTTTTTGTACAAAGAAAGTGTGTAGTGTCCTTTACCTTTCCTTATACATATTATAAAACAACGACGCGTCTGTCTGTCTGAACGCGATAAACTCAAAAACTACCGAAAAGATTTTCAAAGGGTTTTCACTAATGGACGGAGTGGTTCATGAGGAAGCTTTTAGTGTGTAATTCATTAAAGGTTTTGTGTAAATGGGCTGAAATATGACGATTATTGTTGAAGAAGTCGGAAAAAATCATGCCGACTTCGAGGTTTGCGCCGATACATTAAAATTATTTATGTTAGGATTGTTCATCTTAAAAAGTTAAACAAAAAAAGTCTGCGATGGCATAATAATATATGTCTATCTTCTAAGGATGACCCACAGTGGTGCAGATTCTCTTGTACACCGGACTAAACTAACTAAACTATCACTAAAATTCCTTACTTTTGGCTATGAGAATCTTAAACGCTATTCTGTAGTAAAATGTCTCTAAATTAAAAAATATATTTTTCACCTCAGCACCTCAAACAAGCAGGTTTTGCTGTCAAAAAACAGTGAGCAAAATTCGATTTTGCTGCGAGCGTGAGACAAAGTAACTTTTTAATTATTTTTTTTAAATGCTGAAAACAGTGTTGGGTCTACTCACAAAATTCTAAAGATTTGAACTTCAATTAGTTTTGTCACTTTCACTTCGATACGAAAAAAGCGAGAGATAGAAACAAGTCGATTCGAAGTTCGATTTCAAAATTCCATACCTACCTACTAAAAAGAAACAAATAATAAAACGATTGGATACACATAAAACCTTAAAATTGCAAATCATCTAGGTTTTATTTAAATTCTGTTTTTTTTAATTTTTGGAACGAAGTTCATAAGCGGCTTGCGGTAAGAGTGCAATGGCAGAAAGAAAGACGGAGTGAGATAGTAAGTGTGAATTTGAAAAATGAAAATCTAAGATGGCGGTTCCGAAAATTTTCACATTTTTCTTATTGGGTGTCGTTTTCATAGTTTTCAAGGGTGCTAAAGCCGTTCGTGAGGTCAAAATGTAAATCCAAGATGGCGGCTGCGAAAATTTTCAAATTTTTCTTCATGGGTATCGTTTCTATGGTTTTCAAGGTTGCTTAAGCCGATAGTGAAGTCAAAATAAAAATCCAAGATGGCGGCTGCGAAAATTTTCACATTTTTCGTCATGGGTGTCGTTTTCATAGTTTTCGAGGATGCTAAAGCCGATAGTGAGGTCAAAATGTAAATCCAAGATGGCGGCTGCAAACATTTTCAAATTTTTCTTCATGGGTATCTTTTCTATGGTTTTCAAGGTTGCTAAAGCCGACAGTGAAGTCAAAATGTAAATCCAAGATGGCGGCTGCGAAATTTTCACATGTTTCGTCATGGGTGTCGTTTTCATAGTTTTGAGGGTGCTTAAGTCGATAGTGTGGTAAAAATGCAGCCACCATCTTGGGTTTAAGATGGTGGCTGCAAAATACGAGGTGATGAAGATTATGTAAAAAAAACCTTGTCCTATCCGAAAAAGGCATAATGGTACTGCAGTAACATTACAAAAGAGTATGTTTTTTACTATTATTGATAGTAGAAAAGTTATTGGTATTTAAAATTGACATTTTTCGTTCCAAAATTACCCCAAATCCATAAAAAATTTGCAAAACTCATAACTTATGACTTTTAGACACCCGCTAAACGACGGCCGCCGCGCCACACCAAACGTAAAATTCGGTAAAATTGACGATTGATAAACATGTGGGGATTATTTTTTCTTTTTTTTGTGAAAATTTCCACATAAATATGCTCACAGTACGATACCTAACAACACCCTCGCGGATCGGACAGGGTTTTTTTACATGTTGTATGTTCTCGCTGCTGAGGTGAAAAGTTGTATGTGTTACACGAGAGCAAAGTTATTTGCATCTCGTGTCTTTGAATCCCTCGCAGCGCTCAGGATTCTAACCTAGAATCACTCGCTACGCTCGTGATTCAATTATAGAATCCTTCGCTTACTCGGGATTCAAAATCAACACTCGCAGCAAAAAACAACTTTGCTCTCTTGTTGCACAAATAACTATTGACACAACTAAATCGAATTTGACAATTGCGACTCCACGTGGTACATACTTTTTAGAGCCGGAGGCGCGCAGTGGGGGCAGCCTCGACGTGTTTTATATGGAATTTTTCAATTTTTGTATGGAAAATAAATAAAAATATTACCTACGTGTTGAGTATTAGGGGTATAAGGGTTTTATAAAGGGGGTCGAAATTTTCATTATTTTTGCGATAGGACACACCATTTTCGAGATAATAAGCAAAAGAAAAGAAAAAAATCCAGTACAGTACTGTTTTTGCACCCGAAGTCGAGATGTTCGTGTGAATTTTAGTTCATGACAACTAATAATATTCCACACCATTTTCGGTGGCGATTAAAAATGGTCAGAATTAGTTAGAAAATTAAAATTTTAGGTGAAAAACGTCAAATTCAGAATAGCAAAATTGTCATTTTCACTAAATTAAAATCTCAGTACAATCTTAGTGCTGTCAAACTAAAATATAGTTAAGTTGTGCCACTTTAGTCTATTTCAGAATGGGAAATCATCGTTTGACAGGAGTAAACTAAATTTTGGAGATTTTTAGTCTAGTTTAGACGCATTTGTGACAAGAGAATCGGCACCAATAACCATTATTATATTTTACAAAATTTGTCAAACTTTAATTAGTTTTGAATATTTATTATGAGGCTAATTTGTAAATGTGTATTTTATGTTTTTTTTTGTAACGTGCGTTTAGTTTGTGCAGAATAATAAAAATATCACAGATTCAAAATTACGCGCAGCAAAATAATTATGGTTGACTACAACGCGGGCGCAGCGGTAGTGGTCAATGCCCTTTTCCTCGGCTATTAGCTATGTAGGTAGGTAAGGTAATATGGGCTGGTATCCGAAACTTGACGTATGTATATATTAGGTATGTAATCCGGGTAGTATGTTCCCGTGGGAACGTGTTTTCCGACATCCACGCGGGCAAAGCCCCAGGCAAAAGCTAGTTATTACTACCTATGTATCACTACCTGTCTTTGCGAAACGAAACGTTAATAGATTTAAACAGGGTAGCGTAGCTACAGGTCATGAATGACATAAAGGCTTATAAAAGATTTATCTCTTCAATATTTACTTACGACTCAGTCTTTTCGTTTTCTAAGTAGGTATATACTGAAAACATTTCAAGTTGACTAAACGTTCAAAAAGCTTATAAATATTTCAAATTCCGACTAGCAACAAGCCACAATCAAGTAAAATAAAAAACCAAAAAGTCTTCTAATTTTTATGGTAAATTTTTTTACTGTTTTTTTTTGGTAAAAATGTCGCAGAGCAATATGTATTTTTGATGGCGGCTACTGGTCACGCTCGTGCGTGCCAAATAAAAAGGCGGCGCGCGACAATGTGACGTCATATTGGCTGACACTGGCTTGAACAAGAGGTTTTTTTTCCCAGTAATAGTACAGTTTTGATAAGAGCTCTTTTCATAAAGTAAAAACATTTTCTGGTTTTGTTTCAATGGCTGCACAAATGGCTGCGGCTCTGAAACTGCAAAATGGAATTTAGTAGATATATTTAAAAAAAAATTAGAAGGAGCTAGCTCTCTCTGTTAGCACTGTTAGGTTAGAGGTTTAATTAGGTTAGGTACACATAAATCCAAAATCAAAGGTTTATTTTCCATCCATTCATAATTCTTCATGCAGACATAATAATAAAGCTAAAAATACTTCCACAATCTGCTTTGCAAACATTAAAAGTCCATTTCTCTCTATTTGTAGAACAATGAGTAGAACATTTTCCGAGGACGCCTGCAGCGGATATTGAATTTCATGCTCACGTCTTCTCTGTGTGGTTGTGTGTCTAGTAATGTGAATTTCCTTAGAACTATGTTGACTCGATGAGGGACAGAAGATAGGTATGTAAACGAATTAAATTAGAAATTACTTACTAGCTGTGTTTGGTGCTTCTCTCACGTACTTTTTTTAATATGATTTTTTTTTGTTAGTTTTAGCTGTAGACCTACTGGATAGATTTCAAAGTTTTGATGCATTATGAACTATGCTTCTCTGATAGTATTCACTTAAACCTTTGAATATAGTATTACATGAAGCCTATTTTCAATTCCTTTATTGAATTCTACCTTTCTAACACCTTATCTATTTGAAAATAATTTAGAATACCTACGGTATTATTTGTATACATCTGTGAGTATTCATTCTCTAAAAATCCTATTCCAAATCCTGAAAATATCGAATGAAGCATTAAAAATTAAATACACTTTTCTAATTGATACGCGTAGTATTTATCTTCATTAAACGTCTGAGATAAGATCGATAGTATAAAAAAGAAAAACAAAGGGGTTCAGGTGCAAAAAACGACAATTTTAAAGGAATAGGTACTTTTAGAGTGGTGCCAATATTGTCAGTTTAAAAGAGGGCCTAGAAAAAGCCTTAATGCAGCTTGTGGTCGCACAAATCAAGTACTCATGAAGGTTTTATAGACTTCAATGGTCGAGGAATGTAGTAATCAATTTGATTTACAGTTGCACTTATTTCACTGTAGCCTTTTAAAAACTTTTAGTGTCAATTCGATATCAGCTCTTTTTTGCGGTCTCACCACGGTCATTTTTTACCATCTGCCCTCTGCATTGAGGAAACATTTGATTAAGTAACTTTTTTTCTTTGATGGATTTACAAATGGGAAAAGGTTTTACTACCTTAACCGTAAGTCTTTAAAATGGCCTATCAGCTGGTAGAAGATGGCGGAAAAAGCTGGAAGTCATGGGGAGAGGCCTTTGCCCAGCAGTGGGATGATAAAGACTTACAGAAACAGTATCATCTGATCGCAAGAGCTTTGAAGGATGTGGCGTTCAATCTGGGCATCCGTTGACCTAGAAATATTTGCGTTATATTCTGACAACTCGTCTAGCCTACACTAAGTAGCCAACAAAGTATTTGCATTTAAAACACATCGGAGTAATGTTATCGTAGCACAAACCATGCATATATAAATTTGAATTTTGTCACAGTGGTGAATAATTCCCGCGAAGCATCCGAGCTAGTCGGACGCGTGAAATTAAAGGGAATAGGGAACTGGCTGTTATAACTACGTTTTATTTCGAATTAGTTTTAGTATGATAATTATGATTTATACTTCTTCCTTGAGTCAATATGAGATTTCCAAGAAATAGCTAACATGGTAGAGAAAAAGATGGTTATTGGTTAAGAGTTAAGATCGTATATTTAACGTTAAGAATACGCCACAGTACACCGTACCTTATGGTCGTGTTAATAAAGTTATTGTATAAATACATTCCAATTCAGAATCAAAGTAGGCTTTTGAAAATAAGCCTATCTGAAGTCTTCTGTCCTTTACTACCTACCAAGTTGCAGCTTACGAAAATTATCAGAAGGCAAGAAAGATGACTTTCCTGTTGTCATAAGACTGACTGGCAAAAGCTACATTCAGTTTAGTTCTACTCAGTCAAACTAAAAGTATTGGATTAACTTATCCAACTTTCGATTTCAACAGATTATCGATCTACCTAGAACCGAGTGTGACAAAGAGCTCATATTTCTTCCTTCTATTCGGAACGCCTATCCGTGGGGGATAAAAGTCCCCAATTTATTCCTCGTCGACATACCACGGGCTATATGCACCGTCGTTTTTTTCATTTCGACACCGATTCCCACTTTCATGCTAGTAGTCTATAGGTGTTGCAATAACTTAGAGAGACACTTATGGAAGGCGTTTTTTACCAGCTTTTCATGCAAATTGCTGAAATAATTTTGGATGTAGTTCTAAAATCGGTGTTTGTTTTGATCCCAGTAGCGTTATGTGTCGTATAATTCAACCCATATTTTCTTTTTACATGGAAAAATATTATTTTAAAGCTTGCGGATATTATCCGTAAGCTTTTTTGGTTAGTAAGTAAGCGCAATAAGTGCAAAAGCTCTATTTTTAACATATAGAGCCCACAGACAGACGGTATCTTACATTCTTCAAACTGCGTTCAACATGTTGATTGCCTCATGATTCTGCGCTTCAAAATACAGAACATTGGATTTCAAATATTGGACCTTGATTACAATTCTCTGAAACCATTTCTCTTACAACGTTAACCTCAAAGTCAAAGTCAAATTAATTGAATTGACTCTAGTCGCCCCTTCCAAAAGGTAGTTTTCGCATGGAGAAGACTGGGCAAGAAACTCTACCGTTACTCTATTAAAATGTTTTACAATATTTTGTATAGCTACATTAGTTATATAATTATATGTGAAGACGATGCACCTAGAATAAAATTACTATACCACAATAGGTAAAAATAATAAAAAATGAAGAAACATCAGATAAATTAATTATGTGATAGATACTCATGGTGCTCACATATTTACAAACTTTGTAAAAGTAGACGATTCTCCTAAAATTTTACAATTAACAAGTCAGTGTGTCAGGAAGTATCACAGAACGTAAAATCAATGTAATATATATATTTTTTAAATATATCATTGAATTAGCAACCAGTTTGATTTTGTCTAGATTCTAGATTATCCTAGGGAGCAGGACCAGTATGTTTCTAAGCATTCATATCTTGGATAAAATCCTCTAATATGCTTGTTTAAATAGTGTACCATGAGTTTTATATTTTCTTTAATTTAATTACAATAATTAATATTAATAATTAATTTTATAAATGACTAGCATTTTGCCCGCAGCTTCACTCCCGTGGTGTTTCCCGCGGGACCCGTTATTTTTCTCGGGATAAAAAGTAGCCTATGTTACTCCCTGAAAACTAAGCTTTCTAATGGTAAAATAATTTTTCAAATCGGTCTAGTAGTTTCGGAGCCTATTCAATACAAACAAACAAACAATCAAATCTTTCCTCTTTATATAATATATTATTAGTATAAAATGATGTATGTACTAAAAATAATCTGAAAAATGGTTGATCTATTTTATGTTTATTTCTAGTATTAAAATTATGTATATCCCTTATTTTATTAAAAATATGTAGATTTTTTCTCACATTTTCATAAATTCATTAATAGTATGACGGTGCTTTGTCAATAATAGTATTCCCTGAGAGTAGATATACTCGTAAATCCCGTAGATTATAAATGGCTCTGACATCTCTCTTTTGAAAAATAATGATGGATTCAATGTCAGCCGCCCGACCCCACAATAAAATGCCATACGACATAATACTGTGGAAGTAGCTAAAATAGACCAAACGCGCGGTTTCTACATCTGTTAACTGTCTTATCTTTCTAACAGCATAAGCGGCCGAGCTTAGCCGCCCCACAAGAGATGCAATGTGAGGTCCCCATTGTAATTTCACGTCTAATGTGATTCCTCCTTCTAAGACTGAGCTACATGAAGTTCGTCTTTGACTCAATATAAGCTTTGAAGAAAATTCAATCGACTGCTAATAATCCCCATTCAAGAGGTGCGCTTTATTGCAAGTCGAGGGGACTCATACCCCCCCGATCGTCTTGCCGGTCGACAAACTAAGCCGATTATTTACCACGTGAGCTGGACGTAAGCAGCTTATATTACTAGATACGTGAAATTACTTTTCAATGGATTTAGAGAAATTGGATTTTAAAATCAACTAAGGGTTGCTACACACATGTTCGGGTAGGGACATTCGATTCGGCATGTACCTTCGTAAATCATATTCGGGACGGCTCGGCACAATTCAATCTAAGCCGAGCGAGTTTTTCCGGAACATGTGGATCTACACATATTCGATTTTGTCACCCGGCTGTGCCGAATCATGCCGAGCCGAACATGTATGTAACACCCCTTATATTAGAAGTGGTATGGGTATGTAATTTTATTAACATTAGCTCCTTTTAACTGTTAATATTAATTCTTAAAAGTTATGACTTAAATCTTTAACTTAATACATGTCGATATGTTTTTTTTACAAGAACTCAAAGTCCCCAAACATATTACTCAAAAGTGTTATGAAAAAAAAAGATGTTTTATCGAGTTGTAAAAACCGTATAGAGCGTTGGCACTAGTAACTATTTAAATCTTTGCAAGTGGACGAAAGCTTGAAAGAAATAGAATGTATTGATTCCGGGAAGGTACGTGGTACGAATCGATATAGCGATAATAATTTAGCCTTTGAATATTATTCTTTGCTACCTTGCTTTAATAAACGAATTAAGTTTCCTTGCTGTTAATCTAACTGCTAGCACTGCCCGTCTGAAATTGAACCTAAAACCACGTCAGAACTTAATTTCGGATCGATGCAGTTATAAGTATTGAAGTTTCCGAATTCTGTCCCATAAAAAGTCAATTGCAGTACTGTTTATAGAAAATCGGAATAAGTACACTGGTAATAAGGCCTACCTCTCCACAATTTTGTGCAATATCAATCAAAGTCAAATAATTTATTTCATTTAGGCACAAAAAAGGCACTTATGAACGTCAACATTTACAAAAAAAAGATATAATAATTGATTCTAGTCGCCCATTCCAAAAGGTCGTTTTCGTATGGAGAAGAATGGGCAAGAAACTCCACCGTTACTCTTTTAAAATATTTTCACAATATTCTGTATACATTAATTATATAATTATATGTGAAGACGATGCACCTAGAATAAGATTACTATACCACGATAGGTAAAAAGAATGAAAAATGAAGGAATGACATAAATTAATTATGTGATAGATGCATGGTGCTCACATATTTACAAACATTGTAAAATTATACGATATTCTTAACATTTTAACAAGTACTACCTCTAATAATAAGTCAGTGTGTGAGTTCAAGTAATCACAGAATATAAAAATTAATGTTTAAAAAAATAATATTATACAATTAAATTAGCAACCAGTTTGATTTTGTCTAGATTCTAAATTGTCCTATGGAGCAGGACCAGCATGTTTCCAAGCATTTTTATCTTGGATATAATCCTCTAATTTGTAATATGCTTGTTTACAAAGTGTACTTTTTATATGAGTTTTAAATTTTCTTTCATTTAATTCTAATATATCACAAGGTATTTTGTTGTAACATTTAACACAGTACCCCATAAAAGATGTATTTACTTTAGATAGTCTGAAAAATGGTTGATCTATTTTATCTTTATTTCTAGTATTAAAATTATGTCTAACACTTATTTTATTAAAAAGATGTAGATTTTTTCTCACATACATAATAAAGATCGTAACCTTTTACCAATCTCTGGCACACGCACTTTCTTCCGCTTATTTTCCATAAAAAATTGATTCTACAAGCGATCATGTTTTGTTTTTCCTCGTGAAGACATAAGAGGCATCACATTATGCAAAGCTGTAGCCACATCTACATGGAAGCCTGTTACCACGTCAATATGGAAGTCGTTTAAAAGCCAGCGACTTTATTTCGCACGTAATGCATCACTTCGTGTGTTGCCATTAGCTCCTAATGCGTCGCGTTCTTTTTTACAGACGTTTTGCACTTTGCTGTTGCGAGTCGTTAATGATATATGGTCTAAGTATGTGTTGCTTTTATAATTTCAGTTTAAAATGTTGCTAGTGCTTCAATATGGCTGGTTTGGGCTGGTAAGTTTGGTAGTGGAAATGAATGTAACAATTATTTTAGGGTTTGTCGTACATTTAAGTTTGGTTGTTTGGTATGCCACCTTAAGAAGCTGTAACTCGCCAACGACGTTACTGGAATAATTTCAGTTTGAAATGTTCCTAGTACTTCAATATAGGCTGGTTTGGGCTGGTAAGTTTGGTAGTGGAAATGAATGTAACAATGGTTTTAGGGTTTGTCGTACATTTAAGTTGGGTTGTTTGGTAGGACACCTTAAGAAGCTGTAACTCGCCAACGACGTTACTGGAATACTTTTTAATGCGGCAATCAATAAGACCACTCTCACTACCAAAAGACGTAGGTACGATCAGCAACAAATTATATGGACAATGATGATTTTACACATCATCTAAATTGACACAAAATTATTCTATAATAGCTAATAGCTAGAATATGATAATAGCTAATTCTTTAAAGTTGACTTCAGTTCCGATTTTAATTAAATATAAGGTCCCCACCTATGAAATCAGCGTTTTGTATGGAGAATTTTAATGAAGTTCCATTTTTCATACTAACATTTTCTTAATTTATTTAATAACCATGAATTAAACATAAGTGCAATACAATTTAAAACTTTTATGCACTAATGTTTAAAAACTAAGATAACTTAAGCCACTTAGATTAAGCAACAAAAATATGTTTTGGCTAAGTTTTAAAACAAATAGTGGACATTTCTGTGAACAAAAAGTGGAGTCATTTTTAAGGTATTTTTTATGTTTAGAAAACTATAAGTAATAAGGTTTTTTTACTATTGGTAGTTGTCTATGATGGTCATTATTCGATATAATATCAAGCAATTGATGAATATTTTAAATCATAGAAGTGACGAGGTTCTCTATTTGTGAGAAAAAAACGCCAATTTCATAGATGGGGACCCAATATTTAGCTCAATATTTTATTTAATAATATTAATCTGTCGCTGACAGCACAGTAGCGTGTACAATTGTACCTACATGTGTTTTAATAGTAATAATGGCTAGGGCGGTAGTACCTGTTAATTTACCGGAACGTAATTGTAATAGTAATGTGGAGAAATTCTTGCGACAGAATTTCAAAATATTACTGTTTAAATTCTTGGTTTTATAGAACAAAACCGAAACACATAGTACGTGAAAAAAATATGGCTTCACACAAAGCGTAACATAGCCGGACAATTGGACATGGGCGGACATAAAACATTGTTATCTATCGCTATTTTCCCCGCCATTGCACATATTCTATTTTCTGTATTGTTTGATAGTCGTCCACATCTCGCCAGTTTTCAATCGCGTGCTTTGAAATCCTATTGGTGCATGCGTTCTATTTCGTTAGCTTTATAGCGTGGGCCCTTTGTTAAGGGAATATTTCTTGAACTTTACATGGATGTTACATTAATAATTACACTCAAAGGAGATGGCTAAATGACTGCCCCAAGCATGTATAGGAATCTCACATTAACTCGCGATATTTAAAAAATCATTCAAGAATTATTTAGTGTTTAATAATTTCCTAGAACTTTCGTGAACGTTAACCATAAAAAAAGTATATTAATTTATTTTTGATTTACATGACAAGGTCAAGGGGAAATAACACTACTGGTAAGAATCACAGAATAACGAATAAATAAATAAATCGTATTTTTGTTGTTTTCTGTATTTCATGAACCGTAATAGGTAGACATTTGCTAATTTCACAGATAATGCATTTCTGTTGCCGCAAAAACAACAAAATAATAAAAAAAAAATAAAAAAAAATAATTAAAGGTCTCATGCATTTGAAAAAATTATTAACCCTATAATGTGGGGCTGTCATTGTCTAGAGCTTATCGAGTAGAGAAGAAATATATTTATTATATTTTTTTATCTTCAAAAATGATGAAAGCAGATGATGAAGTTGTCTAAAACTGACAACGGCCCGTTGCGTTGTCAGTTTTAGAATTTTTTTGTACGAGCTCTATCTGAACAACTTAACAAGTTAGGAATTTGAAACTTCTGTATATCATGAATCATATTATATATATTCATAAATACAAACGTAGATTTATAAGGTATTTTATTTAAATATGGGTAATTTTGTGAAATTGAAAAAATTACTTTAAAATTCATAGTATCATTATGAAAACAAATTTAACTTTGCATAAAAAAAAAATTAAGATTAATTCAAAAATTCAAATTCAAAATATTTTATTTCACATAAACCTACAAGGGCACTTATGAAACGTCAGAAGCTAGGTGCACGGTTCCAATTGGTCGTTTCCTATGGAGAAGAGCCGGCAAGAAACTCCACGGTTACTCTTTTATTGATGATTATTAATATTTTTCGTTTAGTATTCTCATTTAATGTACGGTGGTACGGAACCTTTCGTGTGCGAGTCTCGGCCTGTTTTTAGGAACTATACTTATAGGTACTACCCATTGTTATTGGTGCAGTAATTCTTTCTTATATTTGTACCCGGAGCTACTGGTATCTCTCAGAAATCTTCGGTTCCGATCTATTCATATCAATCTGCTGTAAAAATAAAATCCAAGACGCGTCAAAAAATATCTTGAAAATGCTTCAGAAACTTAGGGTTATTCCAATGCAGTATTGAACCAAACTAGAAAATCGGGCTTCAGTCAACCCTCACCCCTTACACTGTCATCCGTCAACACACAAGACTTCCATCCGAATCGTCCGTTCACGCACTCTCTCCAAATACGTGCGACTTTCTGAGAACAGCGTCTTCGCGGTCGTTCCATTTCGTACCCATTCGTGACGGTTTTGCGTCGTTCCGGTGAAATTACGCGTATTACGTGGAGTTGCGCGAAGTTGCGCGGAATTACGCGAAGTTAGAGGGCCGCGCAATCGACGGGAGACGTGACCTGGCAGCGCCGAATATTTGTCTGTTAAATCGGGGGTAGGTTAATGGGTGATAGAAGATAGATTTATCTTGTGTTTTTTTCGTGAGAGAGTTAAGTTGTAATTAGGTGTACATTATTTCAGGGGGTTTCCCGTCTTCATCAGCATGTTAAAATGCAGTACACTTGCATGAAGATTCCACATTTAGCAGCTTTTCACAAAACCTGCGGAAAAACTTGAACGATTTTACTAATTGCATCATAAATCATCGTTAAATCTTTAATCATATGTTTTGTTGCCAGTTCCTTTGTTTTAATTTTAACCATAGAATTGTATCCGAAGTTTTGACCTGAATGATGGCCAGTATGATATAGGAATTGGACATAATAATTACTTCCATAACCGTATGTACCTATACAGGGTGCTTGGCGCATGGACCGACACAATTTTTTGGGGAGTTGAGAGGGTCATTTGCGAAGTTTCACCCAAAGATCCCATGTCCTAAGTGTCACGGTTAATAAGATATGATTTTTTTAGATTTTTTCCAAAAATTATGAACATAGTTTTATTTAAAAAAGTTCTTTATTTATTTAGAATAAGAATACATTGCAGAATACAATAAAAGTTATTTCGTGCAATTAGAACAATAAACAAAAAAGTAATGACTATTTAAAGGCGAGATTTCGGGTAATTTTGTGAAAAAAACAAAAAAAAACATCTCAATAACCGTGACACTTAGGACATGGGGTCTTTGGGTGAAACCTCCCAAATGACGCTCCCAATCCCCCAAATAATTGTGTCGGTCCATGCGCCAAACACCCTGTATACAGGGTGTTTGCGCAATCTTTGTTTTATACAACTGGTTTCAAGAAAATTCCTTACAGGCTTCCAAAGTTAATTTTTTTATTTAATGAATGAAATTTTACAACTTCTAAATTAATTATAAAAAAAACTAAAAGCCATTTTGAACTTAGCTTTATTTTAAAAAGTTCTTTAGTTGATACCCTTTCTAACGGTATGCTACATGTCGTAGAAATTATTCATTATGTAGTCAAAATACTAGTTAGGAGAGTCAGGGCTAAGAAAAAGACTTTTTAAGGTTATTTGGTTTTTATTAAACTAAAGTTATAAAAAAGGAGGCAAAACACCGGGAAAGGTGGAAAGTAATGGGGGAGGCCTTTGCCCAGCAGTGGGACAGAATAGGCTAGTTAAAAAAAAGTTATAAATCTTGTTCAAATTGACCTCCTCCATTTCGTATGCATGCACGACATCTGTTTCTTATTTCAACTGTCGTTGTACGTAGTCGCATTTCTTCTTTCATAGTTTGGAACGCGCCGGTTATTCGTTCAATCAGAACTTCCCTAGTGGGCACTTCTGTCTGGTAAACCAATTCTTTTGCACGTCCCCAGACGTAAAAATCCAAAGGTGTCAGGTCTGGGGACCGTGCGGGCCACGGAATAGGGCCGCCTCTACCAATTCATGCGTTTGGAAAGGCATTATCTAAATGCTCTCGCACGTTCAGTTGGTAGTGTGCTGGACAGCCGTCATTTTGGAAAACTATCGGCACACCTTCTTCCAAAACTGGCACAACAAGTTCGGGTAGATCATTGATTAAAAAATTTAAATAAATGTCTCCATTCAACCTTTCTGGCAAAAAATATGGGCCGATGAGATTGCGTCCAATAACACCAGCCCAAACGTTGACACTGAACTTTCTTTGAAAAGAACTCTGCCTTTTAACGCGAGGATTTTGGTCTTTGTGACTCCAGTGGTGAAGATTGTGGAGATTCACTATTCCCTCACGGCTAAAATTTGATTCATCGGTCCACAAAATTCTTTTCAAGAAGTTGCCATCTTCGACGTCTGTATGCAGTATAAATCTGCAGAAATCCAGCCGTCTAGCATTATCACCATCTTCGAGCCCTAAAACAAAAAAAAAATCCTTGAGGTACTGCCAATACCACAAAAGATTTTCGTTTTTCTGGAAATAACTTAAAAAAAATTCAAACATGAATAAATAACTTGTGAAACAAAGAAAATCAAACGTCTAAAAATTTATTAAGTATCTTTACTTGGTCGCGGGACTTATTACCGTGACCCCGGAACGTAAAGAGCTATTGAAGGAACACTGTGGATTTTAGTCAATACAAGTCTGACAGTCCCTCCCGCCCTGCCCGGGGTGGGAGGACTCATTTGATGATTTTACCACGAAAAAAAAAAGTATCTTTACTTGACGAAATAACTAGTCATTGAAAATTGAAATAGGTTAAAACGGGTTTTTTGTTACAATTAAAAAGGGCTGGTGTGTTATTTACCTTGAACAGGGGTGTAATGAAATGCATGCCTCCCATCTGCCCGAAGAACCGCCCAGACTTTCCATACTGTTAAGTTAAGTCTTGCAGCAACAGTTCGTATGCTTGTTGTAGGTTCCTCATCAAAAGCTTGAAGAATCATTTCATCTACGGCTACATTATGTTGCACGGCACTCACTCGAGGTTCTTGATGATTTAGGTTTCCTGTCTCTCTCAAACGTCGATAGGTTGTAGAGAAGGTTTCGTGGTGTGGTATACGTCGATCAGGATATCGCTCCTGATAAATTCTTCGCGCTTCGCGCGCATTGCAGTTAGCCCTGCCATACGCAAGTAGCATGTCGGCATACTCTTCGTTACTGAAGGTAGGCATTTTACTATCAACACCGAAGATAAACACAACAATAAAACAGTTTAAATGCGGAAAAAACAATAACAATAACAAGATTTAACAAACAAAACTCAATGAAAAAAAAGAGAAGAATGTGAAACACACGGGCACTTCCAACAGCAGAGATAGTCAGACCTCAACTGACTGCACCGTACCTGTCACATCCCGAACGTCCAAATCAATGTTAGACAAAGACAAAAATCATTTTACATGTGCAAGAAAGAGACGAACTTTTTACCTGCGCTTACATTGACGCGACGGTATCGTTCAAACTGGTTCCATTGTTTTGTGCGGTTCGGCCGTGGCATAGTAGTATCCCTTATTTTTACAACATAAATGAATAATTTCTATGACATGTAGCATACCGTTAGAAAGGGTATCAACTAAAGAACTTTTTAAAATAAAGCTAAGTTCAAAATAGCTTTTAGTTTTTTTTATAATTAATTTAGAAGTTGTAAAATTTCATTAATTACATACAAAAATTAACTTTGGAAGCTTGTAAGGAATTTTCTTGAAACCAGTTGTATAAAAAAAAGATGTTTTTAGATTAAAGGACTTTGGAGAATGCAACAAAATTTGTTTTGTGCCACTACACCCACAAACAAAAAAGTTATTTCAAATTAAAGGACACATTTTGGGAATTTTTTTCATTTTAAAAAAATAATCATATGTAACCAACCGTGACATTTGGGACAAAGGGTGTATGGGTAGAACCTAGCTAATGACCTCCCAAATTCCTGAAAAAATTGTGTCGGTCCATGCGCCAAACACCCTGTATATCTTTCAGTACAACCAAACAAACACATCAAATTAAACAAATTTTACGCTCATCGAATCATTTAAGTACCCACGTACCATCTGCAAAGGGCCACAGGTCAACAAATGGCCAGGCCTTACTCATGGTGTTTTAATTATGCTTCTCTTGTTCATATAAAAACTTATTAGAGGCGCCATTTTGTGAAGGACGTCCAGTCAACTCGTCGGGATTAGCACGGCTTTATTTGACTTTTAGGAGTTATGTGCTGTTTCTATGAATAAGGCAAGTGTTAAAAATATTTAATGTAGAGAAGGAAGGGTTGAAGGGATATATCAAGAAGGAGTTGTTCAGAAAATGAATGTACGCTAAATAAACAAACCCAAAAAAGTTTATTTTTATACTAAAACTTGGACTAGAGTTTTCGTGAGATAAGTCTGCTTTGTGCAAATTGAATAGTTTCCATAAGTTAAGCAAAGATTAGGAATGTTCGTGCCTACATAAATAAATTTGAGATTGTAGTTTTTGGAATACAATTAATTTGTATATACCTGTATTCAAGTCCCATGATGGAAACTCCGGCGTATCAGTTACTTTCTGACTGCATGCATCTCACACTATTCACTTTTACTACTCATACAGTTCAATCCGCTTCAGAAGAAATATATTGCAGAACTCAATTAGATGCCTCTTAATTTGTATCGAAACCGATTGAACCCTATTTGCCTGAAGTCTTTACAATGCTGAAATTAACTTATCACTGGCTATTTTTCTGAAAATTGAACCTTCACAAACTAAAGGTATATTTATTAGTATATAACGAGGTATCGCGCGGTGTTGAAGACAAATCACGTGGCATCTCGTCATCAGTCATGGTGTTTATCAAAATAAAAGTCTAATTGAGCACTTCACTAATATAATCACAATGTTTAATCACAATACTTCAAGAATAATTTAAGATAACAGAGATTAGCACCGATTCAGTTGGTAACGCAGCGAGTTCGTCACATAGAATGTGTCAGCGCCCCTTGTTGACACCCCATCCTGCCAGTGCGACAGATTAGACAGCCGTCAACTGTCAGCTGTCAACTCTGATGTCATTTGTCGGCTGTCAACGTCAAACTGACACTGTGGCGACCTCACTCAAGCTAACTGCTTGACGTTGCCATACTGAATAAATTAAATTATGCCTAAACTAAATGGTATTTAATTGTGACGCTTCGACACGGCCATCGTGACGTCTCACACGTCCTCGTGTGAGGTGCCTGGAAATAACAAAAAGTTCTGCAGTAAATTAAGTTTTCCACTCGGCCACCCTGGCCTAGGAATGAAAGTACTGAAAATAGGTTCCTTTTATTTTTTTTATTTTTTTATTACCATAAATTTCATTTATGTACACAATTGAATGAGATACGAGTACACTATGAATAATGGGATAGTAAACATGAAGTACAGTAGTAAACCAACAATCAAACCCTTTAGTTTGCATTCAGAGCTCGTTTACTCTTAACAAAATACTTCTGGACAACCTTTACTTAGCGTCCGATATTACATGCATACTGATCTACACTGGCGTCCGAACACGACATGGACAACCTCACAACATCTGTGCTGAACCGGTGTCCGAACAAGACATGGACAACCTCACAACATCTGTTAACATCTGGATAGCTGAACCGGTGTCCGAACAAGACATGGACAACCTCACAACATCTGTTAACATCTGGATAGCTGAACCGGTGTCCGAACAAGACATGGACAACCTCGCAACATCCGACAACACAAGGATAACCGAGCCGGTGTCCGAACAAGACATGGACAACCACCCAGCATCCGATATCACAACTTGTTAGTAATCTAATCTATCTGAAGGTAAGGCACAGTCAATATCAGAGTCATGATCGTCATAGTCAATAGGTCCAGGCATCCTACGAAGCCTGTCATGGGCGTACTTGTACGTCCTATTAGAATTCAAACCCTGCAAAACGTAACGGTCACCTTCCAGGACTTCTATTATCTTAAAGTGGCCCTTATACTTAAGTTCTAATTTAGTTTGGTTCCTCTCCTCATTTTGGAGCAAAACGTAGTCACCAATAGAGAACCGATTCAATTTGGCCTTTGTGCTATCAAACAGCGCCTTATCGTACTCAGCATTTTTATTTATGTTCTCTATTGCTTGATTCCTTACCAAGTTAAGATCAACTTCAGACTCAACCTCACTAGCTAACAAAACACTTAGTTGCCTAGCTACCTTTCCAATAAGTAACTCTAGGGAGCTCGACTTAGTAACTCGGTGTTGGGAGCAGTTCAAAGCAAGTTGTATGTCTGGTAGAGCTACTTGCCACGATCGTTTACCTGTTCAAAGCTTTGATTGTTAGAGGGTTCCGCGAAAAGAAGTCCGCATGTGCCATACGTATGCCATCGACACGAACTACGTCAAAGTCAGCACTCTGAAGGAATGCCCACCATCTGTGGACTCGAGGTGTTAAATCAAGCTTCTTTCGTGTTGACTGAAGAGAGTTGCAATCAGTGACCACGAACTTGCGACCATGCAGGTAATGGCGAAAGTGTTTAACCATATTTACAACTGATAGAGTCTCCAATTCCTATGAATGGTATTTTTACTCTGCGGCAGTAGTGCGCTCACTAAAGTAAGCAACAGCATGCAACTTACCTGCCTTTCTCTGCATGAGCACTGCACCGTATCCAATCGCGCTTGCATCTGTATGCAGCTCAGTTGGTAAATCCGGATTGTAGATCATGAGAACTGGCTCCTGAGTTAGAGTGGAAATGACTTGCTGTCTGACTGCCTCATGTTCAGACTTCCAATCGAACTTACCATTGCTACATGTAAACGCGTACAACGGTGCCATAGTCTGTGAGAACCCCGCTATAAATTGGCGAAATTAAGATGCTAACCCAATAAATTGACGAAGCTGCGTTACTGTTTCTGGTGGTGATAATGCAGTGAGAGCATTAATTTTACGCAGGTTGGGACGAATTTCACCTTGGCATACTTCAAAACCAAGGTATTACACTTTTTTTTTCTTTAAGAAAGCGCACTTCTTAATGTTCAGCGAAAACCCCTGGTCAGTGAGTATTTTGAGTATAATCTTTAAACAATTAAAGGCTTCCTGCACAGTACTCGCCACTAAATTTACTAGCTACTGATTCTTTTATCAATGAGCATGGAGGCTCCTGAATCAAAATATAAATGGAAAACGCTCACGATTATGACCAAGATATCCAGTAGGTACTTCCATGCTGCACACGTCGACCCTCTTCTCTGCAGTCGAACCAGCTCCACCGCTGCCGTTCCCTCCTTTGTTCCTACGCGCCGGGCAGCTGGACGCGTAATGACCTTGTCCATGACACGAATAACAGGTAATGGAAAGCTGTTCTGCTGCCGACTTCTTCTGATTTTTGAACAGAGCTTGGCTTTTGGTCCTATCATCGCTCGGATTCATATTCCTCCTTGAGAAACACTGGGTAGACTTATGACCCGATTTACCACAGTGGAAGCACTTGATGCTCGTGTGGTTTGTGGAAGCTGGGCGATTCCTTTTAAAGTCTGGTACATCAATATTCGGTGGAGCCTTTCTTTTCAAAAATGAAACCGCAGTGAGCTCTTGTTGCAAGCGATTACGATTATCAATATCGGTTGTAATCGACAGTCGCTGAACGCGAGGCTCGAACTGCGAAACATGTGCCAGGACCGTAGCTACAGCGATTTGCTCTGTCGTCAGGCTTCTCCACCTTGACATAAGTGACGTCATCAAAGTAGCCCCATAGGCAGCAAGGCACTCATTTTCCTTAGGTCTACTTCCGGCCATATTAATAAGGAAAGAAGCCACAGTTTCAGGGCATGCGTACCTTGCAGTGAAAAGCTCCTTGAAGTTGTTCCAAGTCATGCCTGGATACGATACAGTTGACAACCAGGTGGAAGCATCCCCTTTCATTGCACGACTCAACGCAATCATCAGCGGTGCGCCATGTTGGCATTCATCGGTAATACACGCGTCCGCTGTCGTGATCCAAGCACATGCATCCACATTGCGTCGATCTGGATCGAAATCAGGAAGACGAAGCTCACTTGTTGTTTTAGACGCCTTCACAGCCTCCAACATAGCCAAAAAGTTTTTATTTTGTTGTTCCAACAAAAGAAATAATTTTTCATCACTGCCACAGTTATTTGTTTCACACGGGGCGTTGCGGCTACATCCCACTTCTGATAACGAGGTATCGCGCGGTGTTGAAGACAAATCACGTGGCATCTCGTCATCAGTCATGGTGTTTATCAAAATAAAAGTCTAATTGAGCACTTCACTAATATAATCACAATGTTTAATCACAATACTTCAAGAATAATTTAAGATAACAGAGATTAGCACCGATTCAGTTGGTAACGCAGCGAGTTCGTCACATAGAATGTGTCAGCGCCCCTTGTTGACACCCCATCCTGCCAGTGCGACAGATTAGACAGCCGTCAACTGTCAGCTGTCAACTCTGATGTCATTTGTCGGCTGTCAACGTCAAACTGACACTGTGGCGACCTCACTCAAGCTAACTGCTTGACGTTGCCATACTGAATAAATTAAATTATGCCTAAACTAAATGGTATTTAATTGTGACGCTTCGACATATATATACTTTTAGGTACACTTATATGTATTCTAGATTATATAAAAAAACATCAGTATATCTATAAAAACATGGAAGTTATGGATTTATGACCCGAAACCGACTCAATCTCCACATAGCGCGTCGTCTAGTTTTGTTACGAAGTTACTGGGATCACTGAAGAGGTTCGTAAGAGTGACGGACTACTTTCACTGGCTGTTAATGTCATTCTAGCAGAGCGAACATCGATGGTTGCGTGGCGACCATCTTCTTATGACAGATGATGTCAGGTGAGCCGCTGACCTGCGCCCTAAGTTATCTACTATAAATTGTAACAACGAATCAATTATCACGCCTCCCCCTTAAGACCTAGGCCAAATACTTTTTGATATTCGGATAGCTCGTGACCTGAAGAGGTGCCATAAAGTATATAAAAAAAAGAAACCTGGTAATTTCGCGGGTATTCTGGTTTAAGACATTGTCGCACACCAGTTGGTCGAAGTAATGACATACACTCGGTTCATCATATTATGGATCAATGTTCCACCAAAATACTAATACTACCTATTGCTTTAGAGATTGGCTCTAGTTTTCCCTATTATGTCTATTTGGTTGCGATTTTATGCTTATGATTATAATATTATTAAAGTGCATACGTCCGTTATCAAATATTTGCAGCGTTCAAATGGATATTTATTGATAGCTACACTGAAACCATGAATGCTTTTGAAATCAGATTAAGCACGATTCAGCTAGATAACTGTTTGCAAAACGGCGAAGCAGTTAATATTAAAACAGTACCGGATAGCAGAATAAAATTAAACTTATTTAATTGCAGAGTTCATTACATTATTTTCCCAAATTTGACTTTTAATTCTGACAGAAAATCTAAGGATCTGTACTGATAAAGATTATGAGTTATGCATCTTGATTTAAAATGAGTTACATAAGACTCCATTATAAAGGACTAGCTGATGCCCGCGACTTCGGCGGCGATCCAGGAAGAAAAGTAGCCTATGTCTTTGTCCAGGTCCCACCCAGGCTACTTATTTGTCTTTGGTCAGTGGTTTAGGCGTGAAAAGGTACAAATAGACAGACAAAGTCAAATAATTTATTTCATAAAAGCACTTTTGAACGTCAACATTTACAAAAAAAAAAAAAAAAAAGATTCTTGTCGCCCCTTCCAAAAGGTAGTTTTTGTATGGAGAAGAATGGGCAAGAAACTCCACCCTTACTCTTATAAAAAAAATCAAAATATCTTGTATACACTAATTATATAATTATATGTAAAGACGATGCACCTAGAATAAGATTACTATACCACGCTAAGTAAAAAGAATGAAAAATTAAGGAATGACAGATAAATTAATTAGGTGATAGATGCGTGGTGGTGAGCACCAATATATTTACAAACATTGTAAAATTATACGATATTCCTAAGATTTTAACAAGTAATACTAATAATAACTCAGTGTGGGAGTTCAAGTAATCACAGATTATAAAATCAATGTCATAAAAAATAATATTATGCAATTAAATTGGCAAGATTTTGTCTAGATTCTAAATTGTCCTATCGGAGCAGGAACAGCATGTTTCCAAGCATTTTTATCTTGGATATAATCCTCTAATTTGTAATATGCTTGTTTACAAAGTGTACTTTTTATATGAGTTTTAAATTTTCTTTCATTTAATTCACCAACAGACAGAGTTACTTTCGCGTTTGTACTTTATGGGCGAATTTCACCAATGAAACTGAACGCGATCAGCACATAAACCACGGGCAAGGTCATTATTTTATGTGAAATATTGACACTGACAGATCTTGTGTGCTGATCGCGTTCAGTGTCAGTGGTGAAATTCGCACTTAGTATGGATTCCTACGAAATAGAAAAGGCAAGAAAATAAATGGTAACATTCACATTCTAGTCGCAAGCCTCAAACTTGTCAAATATGTTGGTAAATTGATTGTATTTTTGACAGACCGGAATTGCCCCTCAGGTCACTGTTGTTACCTCACCTTACTATTCATCTGCCTCCATACCAGTAGAATGTAGATTTAATAGAATTCCCGATACAACCAGAGTGACCCCATTCCTTTAAAATTGACCCCATGTAATGTACTTTGAAAATCGAACCGTACGGCTCAGGTATTTCATTAATAAAGTTCCATGTCAGTGTCCGTGCTTTGAATTAAATGAGGTACATTCTCCAACAAAATACCGGTGTACTGGGATACGGGGATCACCTGATTGAAATATTGGCGTGATGAGGGAAACATTTGGGCAGATTGGGGAAATAATGTGGTAATATATGATGGAAATACATAGATAAGGCTAATAACTTACTATTTTAGAACAGAATGTCGTCCTTATAAATAAAAGGGCACAACGCCGAAATATATAGGTGAATGCTAATAAACCCGTGAAACATTTCAATTTTGCCAAGGTTTATTTGTTTATTTATATAAACCCATGTGTATGTCGGCTACGGTGACCATTTCTATTTTTGACGGGTATGGGTTACGAGTGTACGATCTTAAGGGTACGCTAGTCGGCCATTTTTCTATACAAACGTAGTATAGTGATTACTCATCGGTTTGACGGTGTACGTTCAAAAATAAAAATTATGGCTATTTGTCTTCTTATTATCTAGCCCTGTATGGAAGCGGAATTGGAAAAAAAAAATGGTTTTGAAGTTATGAGCATTGAAACTTCCATATTTCAACGCAAATTTTAACTCTTTCGTCTTTGGGCGTAAATATAACTTATGTTGTAAAAAAAATGGCAAAAGAGAAACCGTATAAGGAGAGATAATATATTCAAAAGATCAATTAATTTTATTTTGAATAAATTACATTTAAATTGTGAACCCATCTTCCCAGAGGCAGTGGGATGAGCAGCTCTGCATGTTGGTACGGAATAATCTTATTAATACGTCCACCAATACTGTTGAGCGCGCCCGCCTGCTGGCTGTGGGTGAGTGGGAGTCGGGCCTCTGGCTTCAGGCGCTACCGTCACCCAACATGTGTAGCTGTGGGTGATACCACCTTCCGGCTCGCTACCTGTCTGCGTCAGGGCGCTTCTTGTGTGGCTCCGCATCGCTGCCAATGCGGTGAAGATGTCGACTGTCTCGGACACCATGGCCTATCCTGCAGTAAGAGCCAACGACAGCCCCATTTTATGTCCAGGCAAATCACTGTCCATTCCAAGGTTGCCTGGAAGAGATCGCGGAAAGCGGCCGCCCATTGTATATTTTGTAGTGTTAATTTTGTTTTTTTTTTGTTATGTGTTTTTGTGGTGTACAATAAAGTTTATATAAATAAATATAAATAAATGAATAAGAGCTCAGGCCGGATAGCACGGCACGCCAGCATCAATGTGAGCGGAATACCTTTTTCCGGAGTCTACCAAATACTGCTAAAGTAGCGCCAATTTAACGAGTAAAGGTGACCGGGTCCAGGTCACCTTTACTCGTTAAGTTAGTATCCAGGTGTTGCTTGAGGACAGCACCGTCGAGTCGTATATCAAGTGGGCCATAGCTAAATGTATCTGTGGCCATGACTTCAGTCTACGAGATGATGATTTATTTTTTAATATTAAAGTACCTACACCAACAGAGTTTTCATAAAAAGGTTATGTATCTTTTGGTAAGGTGTGCATCGAAAACTTTTGGTATTCCAGGTTCCTAAGCTTGGCAACAACTGTTAATTAGGTGGTACGAAATAAATAGTACCTACATAATTGGTACGGTATTTCGTTATATTCTAGTTGGAAGAGATGATTCACCACTAAATCAATCTAGTCTAGTAATTCTCTCTAATCTTTCACCAAACAAATATAAACAGAAAATTTATTTATTTATATATACTTTATTGTACACCACAAAAACACATAAGCAAAAGAAAAAAAAAAAATTAACACTACAATATGAACCCGAACCAGTCCAGTGAAAAGCAGTGTGTTTATTTAGTTGCGTCTGTGAAATAGCCACGTCGACACTGGTGTGTAAACATTGATCTAAAATACATTACACTGTTGATGACTTGTATCACTGCCTGTTTATGTTAAATAGGGCATGGTTAATATCCGGATTGGCTGGGAAACACGCAAATACACTGTGGTTATTCAGAGAATCAATGAATTAAACAGATTCAATTAGTACCTAAACCGGAACCGAATTTGGTATGAATTGGACGATAAAGGTTGATAAAAATAGAGAAGAGTGTCGAAATTAGATTCTTATCCATTTAAAATGGGTTGACAATCAAAACTTTCCCATTGATAAAATTATAACTGCCACCACCAAAAAATAAGCTATTAAATGACATAACGAACTCTTCAGTTGAGTCTGTGAATAAACCCAGTCTATCAGTCCACTGGCGGATACAGGCCTCTCCCAGCTAGACACACCGAAATACTGCGACAGCCTGTATGCATAATGTGAAGAACCTGGTAACGTGACGCTACATAGGAGAAGCCTATGTAATAGGATGCTATAAAATAAAACCCTTTATTGTTTTATGTCATTTATTTTTCGATTAATTGAGCGATGCTGCGAGTGTTGGTGAATTAAGTAAACAATAAATAGTTTATAGTCCTCGAACTTTATCATAGTAATTTTCCGTAGCCATCGGAACTAGTCTTATAATCTCATGAGAATCTGAATAAATAATATGATTTCTTTTATCGAAAGTAATACCTAACACTCCTTGCACGTTGATGACTTTCTTCACTTTTTGGACCATTTTGGTGACCACAAATATGCCGTCATCGCTGCATACATGGACGTACCCATTGTTATCCGTTGCGATCCCCAGAAATCTCGGATGATCTCTCAACAAGATAGCCATGTCGTCACCATGTTTTATACCAAACAGACCTGTTCCGTTAATAAAAAAAATATTATTATCCTGATCCAAAACAAATTGATGGACTATAGCACCTTGTAATTCTGGTACAGCTCTCACAGTTCTGTTTGCATAAAGGTAGGCGCTAAGACTCGGAAACTTGATAAAATAAACGTACTTCTTGATGTACAGCCACCAGACGTCCAGGTTCTGTATATTTAGTCTCTGCAACGTCTTGTTGTTTGAGCTGTATCTGTAGATTCCGTGGCTGCCTCCGAAATACATTTCTCCTGTAATCGGATCATTGGAGATGGCAAAAGCGTCTTTTACTCCTTTTAGTACACTGAGTTTTCTGCTGTCAATGTGGAGTATGGCCGGCACGTACTCCCCTTGGCCGAAGTCAAAACTGAAGTACAGTGTGTTGGTAGTTTTGTGTACTGATAGTTGGTTGGGGCTGTGAGCGACGCTCGTCAAAGTTTCCTTTACGTAACAATGACTCGTTGGGTCCGTGGATAAAACGTCACAGTACTTGGAGGTTTGGTCTCTAGCTTCGATTCTCATTATTATAAAAACTAACAAGTAAAGTCTCATGTTTTGTTTAAAATTTTCAACGACCAATTTTTACCGATTTTTACCCGATCTGGAATTATTGGGATAAATTGAGATTGCACTTTTCTGGAGCTGCGAATAGTTGGAATCTTAGCCGATGCTTGAAGTTAGACTGGCTTTAAACAGAAACGTTGCCAGAATTTTAAATTGATTCCTAAGTCCACACTCCATCAAGTCTTTTTAATTTTATTTATGTTAATATTTTAGTAATGTCTAAAGAATACATTTTTGGACTTTTTAAACACTTAGTAATGACACTCTTCACGGTTAGAGCAACAAGCCAACAATGCGAGGCCGAGTGTTTGTAAAAATTATAACAGTTCAATAACAAACAATGAAAGAATTTGAAAATATTGAGGTTAAAAAGATATGTTTTTGTAATATTAATTGTTTGAACGACGACAATATCGGTTGACGTCGCGATGAATGGAATTGACTCAGACAACTTATTGTTAGTGTTATTGTTAGTGTTATCGTCGGCGGATATGATTGGGCTTGTTCTTTTATATTTTATCTTTTGAAAACTGCTGGGAATTATAATGACGACAGTAGCTATGCTTAATATGGCCAAGTTTTTGGGTTCAATTCCTAGGGACAGTTAAAGGGATTAATAAAGGTAGGTATCCTTATATCTTCTTTGGTAAAATGTGGGTGTGCAACAGTATCCTCTGCTGGACCCGACGAATGTAGTAGTGTCAGATAAAATACTGCAGACTACTTCATAAGTGTTAAAATATTAATTACTTTAACTAAGTACTCCACTTACACCATTCATCCATTACTTTCCATAGAAAAGGTATGGATGGTGGGTTTACACATGAACACACTCAAAAGCTGCTTTATATGTGCCTAATTGAAAGAAATGATTTGACTCTGACTTTGACTTTGAACAACATATCATACTATCTGTCAAATCTATCTTTTGTTTCTTTCCTCAATAGCTCATATTGTTTTCTTTTTTGACCTAAACACCTCATACATATTCCAACGCAACAAAACAACTAAACATCTCCAATGATGACATATTCATAAATATTACGAATAAAAAAGACGTAACACGTAATCTAAGTGATAAAAATCAACATAAACAATAAATTATGTAAGAGATGCTGTCAAAAGTCGCGCCGTAAAAACGGGATCGTGAAATTTAATAGGCTCAGGATTTTGGGGACGGACGGGTCGTTACTCTTTGGTGATACATTCGGTTGGGAAAAATGGAAACTTTTGTTGAATAATATTCAAGACTAAAAATGTTTTCTTCCATTTTTATCAAAGGACTACTATTACAGACTGTCTTCGGAATGAGATCATGCCTTAAAACAGGTACAGAATTGCTATAAATTAGAAACATACGTTGTTTTTTTATGCCTAGGACATACAAAAACAAAGGTGGCCGAGAAGCCGAGAACCTACTCTCAATTTTTATCAGAAAAAATATATCACCTCGCGACATTTTTTTTTAATGAAACGATCATAATACAACAGTTATAGCTGATTTTGGAGAACCCTTATTACTTGTACCCCAAAAGATCCACAACTCACGCCCAAATTTAATTTGCGAATTTAATGAAAGTTAACCGGTGGCAGAAACCGGTATACTTGAGAAAACATAACAAGATTGGGAAGGTTTGTGTGTGAAACATGAACACCCCGTTTCTATGCGGATGTGGTAAATTTACTGTTGGTGAATTTATTGGGAATCCCTTGGTTTGAGGTTCTTAGGTTGTTGGTGGTTGGTTGGTGGTGTTGTTTGGTGCTTAGGTGGTTGTTATTGAGGGAGCTGGTATCGTTGTTTTGATGAACGAAAATGTAGTTTTGTTGTTTTGTTTTATTTTCACAGATTTAGAAACAGGAAGGGTTATTATCATGCTTTTTTATTTGCAGGTAGCATATTCGTGTTATTTTACTGTATCAGCTGGTACAGTTAACGTGCTTCGAAATACCTTACTACCATTAACGGTTAAACAAAACCTCGGAAACACCTTAAATACGTGTCATCCATAAAATATAGACTGAAGTTCCACTTCTCGAATTTCGTGTAGCGGGACATAACGCGAGCCAGTTGAATTGAATTACTGCGGTTTCGCGGCGGAGGTGTGCTACCAGCATTAAAAATTACAAGACGAACCATTTCGTAATTCTATTCTTTTCCTAATATAAATTAGAACGAAACAAGAACAACCTGGTAACGTGGCAAATTGGTGATATAAAAGGTCTTTAAGGTGAAGAAAACATTGTGAGGAAACCGGCTTGTCCTAGAAACAAACATTTGAAGACATGTGACATCTACCAACCCGCACAGGGCCCGCGTGGTGGATTACGGCCTACTGTTCTGTGAGAGGAATCCTCTCACAGAGGCCTGTGTCCTAACAGTGGAAACATTAATCTCCTTCTTTTCGTGTGGTTAGTGACTAACCTGGTGTCAGAGCCTTAAAGCCGCCCATGGGCCTCTGACTTGGCTTCACATGCCATCGAGAAATATCTCTCAGGCATGCCGCTTTCCACACGATGTTTTCTTTCATAGTTTTTGAAGCAAGTGATCATTATACAATACGCACATAATCCGAAAGTCAGAGGCCTTGGGTTCGAACTCAATAGGTAATTGCTGAAAACCAGCGCTGTTGACGTTAGGTTGGCCCGAAGTCACAGCATTTTGCTGAGCAATGACCTGTTCTTGCACAGCTTAATTTCTCTTATTTTTATTACAAATGTAGTTAACTCTGCAATCGGCATTTTGTTTTTGTTGTCATTTGCCAATGTCGCAACCACAGATTGCGTAATGTCACAACAATAATTATGCAATATCTTCTTTGGTCCGAGGCCTTGACATCAACCAATGAACAACATTACCAATCATTTTTTTGTTGGTTGAATACGAGGATTTTGGCTACTTTTGTATTTTTTGTTTTAATGTGCGTTTTGTTTGTGCAGAATAAACATATTTTCTTTCTTTTCTTTTTCTTTCTAACTTGAGACCTATGACTTGGCAGTCCGACGGTCACACCACTAAGCTATCACTGCAGATCTGCAGGCTGATTATAATTGAAGAAGTTTTGCTATAGAGTTAATTTTAGTATCAGTTAAATCGGGGGAAATCTCAGTGGTATTCTTGAAATTTCAAAACTCATGTGTTCTATTTCACATACCTACAAAGTAAAGTACAAAGCTACATGGTTTCTGACAGAATAACAGTCATAACGGTCTACGATTACACCGCGTTGTGGCAATGGTAGATAGACAGTAGACGCATTATATGTTCTGTCGCTTGGTGCAGTTACATTTCTCACGAAACCATGAGAAGTTTTTGTTATTTTCAAACAAGATAATACATAGTTATGTCTGTGGAGAGAATACAACCAAAATCAATACTTACTTATATAATATAATAAAGAGGATTTTTTTTATATGTAGGGTAATCTACGGAACTACCAGTCGGATTTAAAAATATTTTTTGTGTTTGATAGACCAATTGTTGAGGTAAGGTAAGGTAAGGTTAAGGCTGTGTAACATCACGCTACGACCCTTTGGAGTCGAGCAACAAGAAAAAAAGTCAGAAAGAACGCTAAGTGAAATCGAAGTAATAGGGCGGGCGGGCGATGGGATGCAACGCGGTGGGTCGGGGCTGAAATTTTACGCAGAAGAAGTTGTGAGCAGATGCTAGTACGACAATAAAATGAAAACACTGCCATAGGAGTATTTAGGAATTATCAAATAAATCACAGCATTGACACTGGTAGCATATCTCCGCGGTAGTTCAATTCAACTGACTCGCGTCATGTTTCGCTACTCGAATCGGATGCGAGCAGCGGAAAATGACGCGAGTCTATTGAATTTAACTACAGCGGTTTCGTTGCTATCGTTTCGCAGCGGAGGTGTGCTACCGGGGTCAACACTGCAATCATTTTAAAGCAGCGAAAATTCACTAACATTTTATAATTCACTCAACTAGACTGCAGTTTGCTAAGCTCATGTTACGCGTCGGTGTGACAGACGCCATTGCAGTCGCTCCGAGCAAGTTAGATTGGTTTGTTTGAAGTACCTATGTAGGTAGGTACAGCCGTCGCCAATGCTTTGAAAACTAGGATTAGTTATAATCTGGGAGTTATATTACAGCATAAACAGGCACATATAAAAAAAAACCTGTAGAAAAAGTTCTTTGTATACATGAGAACTTTTTCCCCTTGAAAGATTGTCAATGAATTTAAAAGTCACCCTGTATGTGGCAATATTATTGGGGAATATGTTCCGGAGTTTTTATTAGATAACTTTTGAGGACACGGTATGAAACGGAACGTAGAAAACTTTTCTGCTCTTCGGTATCCTTGATAGAACGATGTTGTCCGATTCGAATGAAAGTAACGTTCGAGTAATTTTATCATATTCGGTGGGTAGTTTGTCTACACTAGAGATCTAAGCTATAACTTGTACTGATTGACTGTCCAGTTAGTTGTTTCCAAACGAGATAACTGAGCTTGGGATTCTGAGTTCAATCTGCTAGTTTGGCAAAAATGTTATTGGGGTATCGAAAATTATTTCAAATTCAAAATATTTTATTTCCCATAATCCTACATGGGCACTTATGAAACGTCATAAGCTAGGTGCACGGTTCTAATTGGTCGTTTCTTATGGAGATGAGCCGGCAAGAAACTGCACGTAGGTAACTCTTTTTAAAATAATCAATTGAGGTTCGGCGTTTCGATCTGTGCCTGGTTAAAGGCAAAATAGCCTCCATATTCTTGGGACATATTAACGCTGCCAAAATGTAGATGTACAATTTACACTTTCAGAAAACCGGCGTGAAGTTATCCTATCCTACTAATATTATAAACGTGAAAGCTTGTGTGGGTGAATGGATGGATGGATGTTTATTATTCTTTCACGCCATGACCACTGAACGGATTTAAATGAAATTTGACACACATATAGTTTATAACCTGACTTAACACAAATAATACTTTTTATTCCGATATTCCTACGGGATCAAGACTATGCGGGTGAAACCGCGGGGCGCTGCTATTTATCTAATAAATGAGTAAACTGGAAAATTTTAAGGTTTTTTGGATAATTACCCAGCTTGACAGCAGGAATAGTGGTTGCGTCTAGTTATTACAGTCTTACGCCAAAGAAAAAGCATGCTTACAGTGTGATGAATTGTTCCTAAAGCTAAAATAAAACTAATGTATATCTGCACTGTCATGAACGTACAATATTATGCATTTCTCTTTGAGAGTAATTCTGCTATAGAGGACTTAATTAAATTATAATAAAATTTAAAATACCTTTTGTACACGTGCGTTCATTAAAACGTCGACACAGTAAAGGACAAAAGGAAATTTTATTACAAAATGTATAAAGATTCGTCTGTTTTTCTGTATTTGTGTGTTTTTATGCCATAGTTTTTAATAATATCAAAATAATTCTACCGATTAATAATGCTACATTGCCTGTTGATTTTCATTTGCACAAAATTAAGAACTAATAAATATTACTTTCTTAAAACACGAATTCTATGTTGTATATAACTAACAGGTGTCACGTATTACTTCTACTCGCTGAGAGCAGGCGTTATCCGTTCTTTCGGTGGCCAGAATATAAGTAGTAAGACACAAGTTTTTAATGTTGCTGTGCGAATGAGTTACCAAACAGTATTTACATAATTTTCTATTTTCCTATATTGTAAAATTTTAATCGCCCTTCAGTACATGGCCAAAATTAAATATAGGTACGACAGTATTCGCTTCAGAATCAGGCCAAGTCGTTTAAAAAACTGGCAAAAAAAATTCGATGATACAAAGTACGCCTAGTCATAGCCTGAAAACGGAATGTAAATATAATTGGGTACTTAAGAATTCAGGCGTGGGATGTCCATTACAGCAGAAACATTGTTTGAATAATTTTACCTTAAGATGTTTTAAATATCATAAGGTATTTAAGTATTAAGTGGTTTTTCAACTATAATAGCTTTAAGACGTCGGATCAGTCACTAAAATACTAATATTTTGCTGTAGTAGGTACCTGTTAGTAACAACGGTTGCTGAACGGCAAATAACAAAAAAAAAAAAAACTAAATCCTATTTTAAGAGCCGCCATTTATTTCAAAGTAGCCTATAGGTATCTACAGGATGTATCAGAAAGGTGTGATCAAATTTAAGAGTGTAATGGAGACCATAAAAAAAATACAATTTTCGCCGTTGAATCAACATCGCAATTAAGAGAAAATAATCCGCCGGCCCATTTTTGGGTCGAGTACCTAAGTATTAAAGTTTTGTATGGGACAGTTGATATTTTTTTTGCGATAACGATGTTGGTCTCACGGAGAAAGTATTTCAGTTTGTTGGTCTGTCTGTCACACCCTTAAAATTGACCGCATCTTTTTTATACATGCTGTATATCGCTACAAACCCATTTCTACAGATTTCCATAAAATACAGTCGTTGAAGTAAGCAAAAGCTTCAATTTTAAACTCAGCTCACGTATGGAGTTGTAAATGGTGATTTTCGCGAATCAAGTAAACAGTTTTGTGGGCTCCCAGACGCCTAACTCAGTCGTGGCTATCCACCGAAATAGCTTGTCGTGAAATTTTGTTGCATTTTCTGAAAAGACGTAGATTTTCTTCGCCAATTTCGTGGTTTTGTTAACGAAAAAATTATGCATAAAGATGGCTTTTTGCATTACAAATGCAAGAACGAAGTAGAGTTGACTGAGACTATTTAGTTTTTTAACGTAAAATTGGTTGCAAATCAGAAAGAAACGGCAAGTGCTTAATGTTACGCAATTCCAGCATTGAAAAAAAACAGTACCTCAATATACATAAAAATCCAAAGGTTGCCACATAAAATGTCCGCCACTGTACCTACTCATATATAAAATACATTTTGTTTGTACATTTTTGAGTAGCTGCATTCTGACGTCATTAATCTGCATGTATTTATATAACGTAGCTCTACACTGTTGATTTTACAGGGTATCCACTTTAAAACATTATGGACTTCGCAACTACACTACACCACACGAAAATCTGCCTTATAACTTAAAGCATAGAGTAGGTTTCAGCTTGCACTGTTTCCAGCGCTAAGCGATGTAAGTCAGTAAAAAATTTCATGATTAAAAGGTTTTGTAAAAACCTGAAAGTTTCTCAAACAGTTCTGTTGTGAATTGTTGTCCGACAAGTGTTTTTGTTATTTTTGATTCGGAACCTAGTTGAAGTTTTCAGGTTGTTTTCCGAATGAATTACGAGTGTTGTGCAAGTTCTTTTCTAAAACTATAGTTGTTGTATTTACTTGAAGGGCCATGAAAACGAAAATTACCTAATATATAAGGGTGTCATTTTTTTTTTTGTGTTTGTAAAAAATCCATCCGCTTACTTGTAAGGAATAAGAGCTCGACCTCAAGTCTGCTATTACAATAGTGTCAGAATGGTCTATCAATGATTTCATAATTGTTGATTTTGACAAGTTTGGTAATCTACTAACATAATAATATTGGCGTCATTATGACTTTCCAATGGTCAGCCACTGACACTTCATTGAAAGAAATGGCATTTATCGGTAATCTCGTACATATTGAAAAATTAATGACTGACTCAGGCGGTAATCTGCAAAAATTTTGACAGTTCCTTTGATCAGTGACCTACCATGAAAACGTCATTGTGCAGTCATTTCTTTTAATTTGTTACGAGTATCGTATTTGTGGAATACAACGATCAACCAATGATCGACCATTATGAATTTAGCAGATTACGAACTTGTAGCAAAAATTACAATGGGATCGTGTTGGAATGACAAATTTATAAAAATAGCAGACTTGGGCCCCAGGATGGATGATGTGGGATTAGCAATTATGTCTACATCCAAATCCGAATCACCTTAGCCGTCAAGTTTCATAAAGTAATCTACCAGAAATGTTTGATCCCCCAACAAGTATGGATGATAATTTCACTCTAAAGCCAGCTTCAGTACCTCAACTAATCTACGAGCACCTCAGACGTCACACAACTTAATAAAAGTCATAAATTACCCACACGCGCTTCAAATTAGAACATTTTAATTCAAAATGGCGGCTGGGATGGCTCCTCTGTGCCCCAATTACATCCTATTTTAGATTAATTAATTTTACGGGGCCTAAAATCCCCGATTGTTTGTCACAGGGTTAAGGGATCACGTGGGACGGTGAAATTGAGTTTCGAAGTTTTTCTATATTATTTTTTAAGAGTAGGCCAGTGTGTCTTTGCGTCAATTATCAAAATTATGATGAGAATATAATGGTTCTGGTTTCTGATGCGTGCTGCATGCAAATAAAATTTATTTGGATACGCTTAGCATAACTTGAGTTCTTGAAATTTTGCACTGCTTTAAGTGGACTGATTCCTGTCACAAGCATTATATTACCTAATTGTAAGGTCAACAGGAAGGTTAGCTTCGAAAGCCGCAACAACTATTAACATGTCGTTAACCCTTACTCATTAACCCTTCCGAATGTTACCCGCACTCTAAATCCGCATACACAGCAGAAAGTCAGCTAAAAACCTTTAGTAAAAGATTCTAAACAAAGGTAGTAGGTACATTAATATGGCCGCAAACTGTAGGAACCCTTGCGTATAAAGATGTGGAGCGTTGAGACATAAAACGATGAAGAGCAGAAGATCCACTTTATGCAATATATGAAAGTCAAGCTTACGATGACGTCATAAGAAATTATACTTCCGAAAAGGGTTGCTTTTTATTTTTGCAGAGACTGCCCACGTAATCCAAGGCCACATTCGTCTGCGACTTGTGTCAATCGAGACGCGCGCGCGTGACACCTGTTTCCGTCCGTTGCTCCGTAAGTCGTGTCGCGGTGATTTGTGGCATGCTCTAAAAAACATATTTCATTTGTTTCCTCGTATCGCAGCGTGTAGCTCTTGGCCACGGGGTTTAGTGGTCACTGACGCCTATGGACACCTGCAATACCAGAGACATTACTTTCTAGAGACAACGCTGTTCAGTTTCATATGCCTGTAATTACAACAGCACCCTGCAAATCTGATTCAGATACAAAAGGTTGCGCTCATGAAATTGCTAGGTATAAGAAATAACTGTCTCGGAAACTAGTTTGTCGCTACTGTTTTGGAAACTCAAACTCAAAGCATTTATTTCAATTAAACCATTTACAGGCACTTTTGAATTGTCAAAGAGTCAGTCAGTTAGTCATAAAGTTGAAGCTAGTTGCCCATTCCAAAACGTAGATCTCTATGGAGAAGTGAAGTGTTATCACCACACCTATTTCTGTGAAGCATTATTATTATGTAAAGATACTATAATGTCATTTAATAGTTGCGTTACGGTATTTTTTCAAGTATATCTTCTGAATCTATCTATACCATGTCCTTACCCAAAATTAATGAAAACGCACCGTCTTCTTGAATTAATTCATCTTTTCAACAGCTGCCTTCTTCTGCGAATGCCTCAAGCTCTCGTGATTGATTAATTGTTGTTATTTCACTTTAACTTAGAAAAACAGTAATTACTGTATCGTTGAAGATTTAGAATTACCTTTTACTTTGATTGACTTAGGATCTTGTTAATATAATAGTTTATAAATAAGTTTGATGAATTGAATACGTAATTAAAACTATAGGTGTTTTCCCGTGTTCCTTCAGTTGTCTGTACGTTGCCAGGGGCCACGGTATCCCTTTCAGACGTTCCCGCAACCCTAGGCAGGCATCGGTCCTATCGGACCCCTTCCGTTGTGCTGACATCTCTTTGAGGCGCGCGTGGATCACAACGCGCCTTCGACCTGGGCCTGGTCCTTATCGGACGGCGAGCTACCCATTGCTCACCGTCCGCAAGCCCGCGCCTACGGTGGCCGGGAATCGGCTATAGATTCCCGACGAATAATTTAACCCCCTGACCTTTTCCTAATCATATATTTTTTGACGTATAAGCTTTTCTTTTAGCATCGTTTACAAGTATGAAGCTTAATTTTTTGTGAGTCAATTAGTCCAGAGAACTACTACCATATACTAACACAGGCTAAATTATAGCCTATCTAGGAGAACATTACTTCACCCGTCTTTGTTATATAGTTGTACCTAAAAAATCACAAGTTACAAATAAAGCTTGAACGCCTCAAATATTAATAAAACATATCTCAAATATTAACAAATATATTAACATATAAAAGCTATATCCTGGGCCAAAGGTATGGAAAACAATAAAAAGGGGCAACGGGTAATTTTCAAGTTTTGCTCTTAAATTAAGGGGAATATTCATTAATAAACGGGTTGTTGCCATTTTCAAGGCTCCATACCCGAAGGGTGCCAAACAGAACCCTATCATTAAGCCTCCGCTGTCCGTCTGTCTGTCAGCAAGCTATATCTCATGAACAGTTGAAAATTATACAGATTTCTAATGCCGCTATAACAACAAATAATAAAAATTAAATAAGGTTAAAAATTAAAGGGATAGTTTTGACAAAAATAATTCTAAACCTGGCAAGTGGGGTGTCATTGTCTAGAGCTCATCGAGTAGAGAACACATATTATTTATGTATTTTTTTATCTTTAGAAATAAAGAAATAGGGGGCTGTAAAAGTGGTCAGTTTTAGACAATTTTTGTACGAGCTCTATCTCACAACTAAACTAACTTTTTTTTATAAAAAAATATTAAAAACGCCGGATACATAAGGTATTTAAGTATGGGTGATTTTCGGCAACTGCAAAAAAAAACTTTGTAATTAATAGTATCATTAAGAAATACTTTATTTATGCGTTTTAAAAAATTAAGACAAAAAATAATAATATTCTTCGTTCATTAAGTACTTATATAAAAATAAACTTTATATCAGACCTTTCCATCCATATGATGTAAGTAATACACACTACCTAAAAGCTATGTTAGTAACAGATGTACCTAAAACAAAATTATCTGTCGCACTCACCAGACGCATCGGGTACATGCACCCAATGCGACATAATGGCGCAACACGGCTTATCACTAATGACCTTCAGAATGCCGTTGACAATCCCACACACTGCGCATCATGGACATCATTTATTTGCTAAATATTGTACGGTGGTACGGAACCCTTTGTGTGCGAGTCCGACTCGCACTTGGCTGGTTTTTTGATAAACTGCAAAGAAAAAAAAAAGTCAAATTCCTTTAAAAAAATTTGTTAAATCGAGATGCTATATTCCGTCAAATTTCCCCTTTTGTATGCCTTCCTTCCAAGCTGTTATACTTTTACTTTAACTTTTCACTTAGCCAACATTGTGGTTGTCCATTTGCTGTAGCTTGAAACTCGTCCAATGTTTGTTAGCGAAACATTTTGACATGCAAGCAGCGTGAGTCTGTGAACAAGCTAATCTCGAGGCACTTATTCGCTCAGTGTCCTCCTCGCATCCAGTATCGGGTAACTTAAGTTAAATAAGCTGGATTGTGGTCAGGGTTAAATAGTCGAGGGTTTTATTAAAATGTCTTATTATGACCTCATTATTATTGACCTATAAACATCTTAAGTAATGCTTTTTTAGTGTCATCACAAGCTTCTAAAACTTTGGTCAAAGTTAAGAAAATCCGCGCGGGATTCACCATGTCATCATTCATATAGTTTTAAGCTTAGCCCATATCGCCTGAAGCACAGGATTACGTAGTTCAGGCACATGGATTTTATTGACCTAGTTTAAGATTTTGTATTAGTAGTATAGTTATTATCATAAAATTGTAAAACTTTGAATAAATTGATAGGAGCGACGCGACAACGCAACGGTAGTACAAATTCCGTTAAGTTTTCATACTAATTATTGTTCCATTGAGCCTTCAAATATTTCATTTGCTAATCCATTGCATCATAATATGTTAGAAAAAATGGTCTGCTCAACAACGTAAATAACGCAATGAATGTTTTTGAACTATCAAAACGAAAGCCATTGCTACTGTAAGTGTGTTACGTAATTACCCAGCAGGACGAAATTCTTTCGCGACGATTGTGGCAGCTAACTTGTTTGGAGGTGTTCAAACTCGCACGAATAATTATTTGACTTTCTAATTATTAAAATAATCGCGACCCCCATCCTGCGCGTGATTTGCCACAGTTTAGACATCCAGAGCTTTCATCTCCGGTATCGGCAGAAATATGTTTTCATAAGAATTTTATTGTTCATGCTTTGGTAAGAAATATATTATTAGCCCCACGAAATGATGAAAGTGGGTATTGTAGTTAAATGATAAATGTTTTTGTTTCTGTAAGTAGGTTTGTACAAACACTTTAGCACGTCAATCATATTTAAAAAATAAAAACTAGATGAGGTCGGCGTTTCCTATCTGACTACTCTGAGAAGAAAGGCCGAAACAAACTTAGAGGTCACAGTCTCTTTTAAAGTCCAGACATAACCTTGGTCAGATCATGTGAAGACTATGTAGATTGGTTTCTGAAATGGTCTTTTGAGGAAAGAGCCACCTGTCCAGTTCAACTAGGAAGAGATATTAGTCCTTTTTTATTTTTTTTGGGTGGGAAATCATCAAATGACTCCTCCCGCTCTGGGTGGAGCGGAAGGGCGTGTCAGACTCTTACTGACTAAAACCCACCCGTGTTCCTTCTGTTGCCTGTGCAATGCCAGGGGGCCACGGTATCCCTTTCGGACTTTCTCGCATCCCCGGCAGACAGTGGTCTCATCGGACCCCTTCACTCGCTGACACTCTTTGAGGCGCGCGTGGAACACAACGCGCCGTCGACCCGTGCTTGGTCCTTACCGAACGGCGAGCTACCCATTGCTCACCGTCCGCAAGCCCTCGCCTACGGTGGCCGGGAATCGGCAATCGATTCCCGACGCCCGTCTCCTCCTGCGGCGGCTAGGGGCGTGAGGGCGCGAAATTTGCCTCTCCCTCACGCACTCCGCCTCCTCCTTCGTGAGCATTACTGCTTCGCAAAAGGAGGTGACGGCCTCCCATGCCCTCTCGCTCCGTACCATTTCCTGGACCAGGGCCGGACGCGAGAGATCTCCGCCACCGGTCGCCTCCACGAGGACACGGCGGTGCTCTGCCCAAGCCGGGCATACCTCCACCGTGTCCTCCGGGAGAGATATTAGTCCTGCAGAGTGGACTGTGACAGATTGAGTTCATTGATTGATACAAAATAAAAAATACACGAGCACATTCGCAAGAAGCTGGCAGTATCATCACAATGTTTTCCCATTGTTTGTCTTATTTGTCAATCACGAACATTGTATGAAGAAGTAACAGACTGGCAAGAGAGAGAGAGAAAGTGTGAATTTGGTTAAAATGAAAATCAGAGATGGCGGCTGCTAAAATTTACAAATTTTTCGTTATTGTTGTCGTTTTCGTAGTTTTCGAGGGTTCTAAAGCCGATAATGAGGTCAAAATGTAAATCCAATATGGCGGCTAGGAATATTTTCAAATTTTTCATCATGTACCTAGTCTGGTCATAAATATTGCCACAAAGATTTTTTCATTTTTTTATTGCATATAATATTTATTACTTTTACAGTGTGTTAGTTTAATACATAAATATATAACAATTTAAAATATAAAAAGCTTATTCGAAATGGTCTCCATTGGCTGCAATACAGTCCTTTAAACGTTGAGGCCAGTTATCAATAGAAGCACGCACTCTTTCCATGGAAAAATTCTTCACTGCCAATCGTATGGATTGTTTTAGGGACTCAAAATTATCATGGCGTTTAGAGCAAGCCGTACTCTCTAAAACTGACCATAAATCATAATACAGCGGATTAAGATCGGGACTAGACGACGGCCAGTCTTCAGCTCTGATGAAGTCCGAAACGTTCACTTCCAACCAAGACTGCGTGGACCGAGCTTTACGACCCAGCGCCGAGTCTTGTTGGAAGGACCATACTTGGTTATTGAATATGGTGTTGTTAAGGGGCTTAACTACCTTCTCAAGAATGGTATCTTGATACACTTGTGCCGATGTTTTTCACAAAATTATGGCTCAGTCACTCCTTCATAGCTAACACCCCACCAAACCATCACTGAAGTCGGATAATGCCCACGTTGCACTCTGTCGACTAATTGGGAAGCTTCCTTAGAGCTTTGAGCATAAATACGGTCATTTTGTTTGTTAAAATGTTGCTCAATTGTAAAGATTTTCGTATCCATAAACAAAAAAAATCTGTGTGTTTCCCTTTGCGTACCGCTTCAGTAGTTGTTTCGATTTTACCACCCAATTCTTTTTTAAATTATCAGTTAAAAAATGACCAGTGCGTCTCTTATAGGCTGCAAGTCCTAAGTCATCTTTTAAAATACGCGACATGGTTCAGCAGGCCTAACATGACACACGCGACAATTACTCGCTCTCACGTGAGTAATTTTTGTCTATTTCGGTCACTTTCTCGTTTTCTGACAGCACTTCCATACAAAATAGTCGACTCCTCCTGTCAAAATTGATGTTTTCTCGACAAACCCTAACATGGCACCTTAGTTATCTCGATTTTGGACAATTCAACACGAGATAACCTCCGATTTTTCTATCATTTAGTCGTATTTACTCGTCGTCTATTTTGACGACGAGAAGAGTAGACAAAATTATGATACAAAAAAAAAAACTCCAAAATAATATGGCAGTTTCTTAATTGTACTTATTTTAGTCATCATTTTATTTTAAAATATATTAATAATGAAAATACTTAGTTTTAAACTACTATTTATACTGGAACGACGTGTTTTATATGGAATTTTTCGTTTTTTGTATGGAAAATATGAAAAAATATTACCTACATGTTGAGTGTTAGGGGTTTCATAAATGGGGTCGAAATTTTCATTTTTTTGCGATAGGACACACCGTTTTTGAGATATAAGCAAGAGAATGAATGAATGAATGAATGAAAGGCACCGATCCCAGCGTGGTTTAACCAGACTCGATAAATCGAATGAACCCCAAGATTTGCACTAGCCCATGAAGTCTCATGTTTCATGGGACTACAAAGGCCATTGCATATCAAGGAGTAGACCGGGGGGCGCGGTAATGGTAAGGCCCTTAGGATAGGAAAGGATTTACGAGCCGTACCGGATATGCATCCTTGAGTAAGCAATGGAATAGTGGAGTTTTTATCTATGGACGGGCATCTTTTTAAGACGGTTCTGTTGGTTCAGTTTCAGGTCCAGCTTCAGCGATGCATCTACTCTTTGTTGTTTCCAAATTCTTCACCTGAAGATTTCGCTGCTATCCGTTTCAGGTTTCTTGTGAATCTCCCTAGCAGTCTTCTTAAAATATTGCCAAGGTCGCGTTCTTTCCATTCTTTGGCAGCTGCGTCAAACCTCAAAAGTTTAGCGCGATGTTCAAACAGTATAGCTTCATCTTCTTCGCCAGTCTTCTGATCCCGCTTATCTCGGTCTTCAGCCATGTCCACCCAAAAAATATTTCCTTGTCGAAGTAAGTCCTGTCCTGTTTGAGGTTGCCATTACATGCGTAAATAGTTCAGCCAGCTTTCTTGGATTTAGTCTTGTATTGCTTGTTACAGGTGTGGTTTTCGGCGCCTGTGCGTATGTGCTAGCACGTTCTTGATGCGTTTGGTTGCGGTTTTTCTGTCTAACGTTATTTTCATGTTTCGTTTTCTGGCTTGGTTTATTCCTAGCGTGGTTAAACAAGTCCTGCTCGTTGTTTATGTCCAGCTCTGACGTGGTACAACTTCGACCTGTAACTCGCCGCTGTCCACCTCAGGTTGACGCGATTGTATTATAGTTCTAAATTATGTACATTATGCTCCTGCCTGCAGCGCTCATCCGCTATAATAACGCTATAGTAACGCTTACCTACGCTCATTATCCAATAGTAATGCAGCATCAGATTATTGGTGAGGCTCTTGTTTTTGTAAATAAAAATAAAAGGACCGTAAATAACCATCAGAGGTGGTGCGTTTTTTCATTGAAAATGTTTAACAATAGGTACCTTCGTCCGGTCGTAGTTCGAGTACGGACGGGGCCAGGGTATGGATTTTTTTTATTTTTTATGAAAAGGTTTTCTATGCATTCAGAAAAGTATATAATTTGCGTACAGAATTGAGTAGATTTCTTACATTAGCAATTTTTTGGGTAAGACCCGGAAAATTTCCATAAAACTTTAAAAGCGTAAAAAGACGATAACCACCATACTTGTTTTAAATTAACTCGAGTATAACCCCTTTTCAAGGAATGCACCTAACTATCACCCTGTAGACTCAAACTGATGTTTGATTATATACTAAATAAAAATAGTAAATGAAAAAACAAATTAAGTGGTATTTAACACCATCTACAGTTACGCTTTCTATGTCAGATTATACAGCGCATTTACTGAGATACCCCGATAAGCATTCCCTAATAGACACAAATAGCGAGTATCATAAAAGTTAAATTACAAATTGCTATGCGCCCGCGCCGACCTTGGGGGCTGGCGCGGCGGCGCGGATGAACTCGGGGCGCATAAAAACGGGGGCTGCAATCTGCAGATGCGGTCAGCCAGTGCACGGGATTCCGTTTTCAAGTGGTTAGGTATGCGCGCCCGAAATCGTAAAACACAATACTCACACAAAAAACGTTATTGAAACACTATACACAGCACAGCATATTATTAAAATTGTCACACACGCATTATTCTAACGTTGGGTACGTTATTTAGCCCATCAAACAATTAAATCTGTGGGGACAAAATGAACAATCGACTTAAAATGACGAAACTACGGCGGTCTTGCAGAAGTTTTATGAGAAAATAGCTTTGTACGAGATCTAAAGCGATAATTCCACTATGCAGGTATTTAATATGCGCATAATAAATTATAATAATATGATTTATAACATTAACTTAGAAAATAAGAGTTTAATGTGCGCTTAACACTTCCCCACTGGAAATGCACGCTCGCAATGTTAAAATAAAATACTGATTTTGCCCTGAAAGATAAAGAAAGATTTCACCAGATGCTCTGAAACGCTCGCCTGAGGTCCGGAACGCACTTAGGTAGACACATCATTTCAGCACTATTTTAATGTATTTGGTTCGCGATTAGTAAGGTCACAGCATTATCAAACACCAGTACCAACGCACTGTACGAATTCGCCGGCAAGAGACGCGATATTGCCATAAGTGCACAAAGTTTTTTTGTTTCCGCAAAAAAAAAAAATTGGGTCGGAGCTCGCTCCCGAAACGACCGTACTGTTCGGCGACCAGCGATCGAAATCCTTTTCGAGATATAAGCAAGAGAAAAGAAAAAAAGACAGTAGGTATTGTTTTTGCACATTCGAGGTGTTGGTGTGAATTTTAGTTCATTTTTTAATCGGAAATAAATACTTAGACAATCAACATTTTAGTTCAAGAACGTAAAATTCTGAATAGCAAAATTGCCATTTTCACTAAATTAATAGCTCAGTGCCGTTAAACTAAAATATAGTTAAGTTGTGTCACTTTAGTCTATTTCAGAATGGAAAATCGTCGGTTAAGAAAGGAATAATCTAAATTTTGGTGATTTTTAGTCTAGTTTAGAGGCATTTGTGAAAAGAAAATCGGCACCATTGAATGAATGAAACGGAATCTCAAGCCGATGTTGCTATCATAAAAATAATTTGTTTTTAATAACTTGCAACATCGGTTTCTCGTCGCGAGATATAGGAGTGTCAAAGTGCCTTTTTCGAGATATCTCGTCGTTTACGGTCATGTTAGGGATTAGAATGACGTCAGAATTGTAGACAAATTTCGACAAAACGAGATAAAGAGCTTTCTCGTGCTTGTCATGTTAGCCCTGCTGGGTGCTATCTTCATCTCCCGAGATAAAATCTTTTGCTTTCGGACAGGATTTCTTCGAATTCTTTCCCTTACTGCTTTGACCACCTTTTTCATACGAAAACTACGTGGACGGCCAGATCTTTTTCTGTCACAAACAGAGGAGGTCTCATTGTAGATACCTATTAATAGCCCGGTACACAAACATTTGACTAATACCAAGCGTATGGAGAGTTAAAAATTGCATTTGGCTCCATACCAACTTTGTGTAATGCAATCACAGCGATTCGGTTCTCTTTATCACCCCACTCCATTTTAATATCGCAAAATATTGTACAATGTATTGGCGCCAAAATTAGAAATTCTAATGAACAATCGTATAAAAATGACAGATTCCAAATTCAAATGTCTTTCTTATTTTTAATTGTAACAGTATTTATTTGCACCTACCACTGTTTGCATCTGCATCACCAAAAGGTTGACTGGTAGAAAATGCCTATGGCAGTAAGTCCGCCTCTGTACATTTATGTGCTTGAAGTATTAAATAAATAAATAAAAATAAAAAAAGAAAGAAAGGTATCCGAAACTATTCCAAAAATAACATAAAGGTGCTTGTCGGCTTTTTTTTCTTCAGGGAATTACAAAGCTTCATAAAGTCTGTCATACCAAAATTGAGTGAAAAGTCTAGGAAAAAAACTACAAACTTCCAATTTATCGGTTTTTCCGGATTTCGGTAATGGAGTTTTCCCATGGAGCTATTTCCCTACCACCGGGCGATGAACGATGGTCCAACGCACACAGCAAAATGAAATGAAAAAAAAAACTTGGATTGCAAGCTTCCCAACCACTTCCAAAAAATGCTAGTTTTTGCGCAGGGAATTTATTTATGGGAACGATTTTTACTATCATCATTTATGCTATGGGAACGATTTTTACCATCATCATTTATGCTTGTGTTCCACAGACACAGAGAAGCAGAAATTAAACAACCAGCTATGTCATAAGTCAGCATTATGCTGAGCTTTTGCCGTTTTGCGTGGATGTAACGCATATTTTCCCCCAACTAGTTTTTTTTGTTTTGTGTTCTTTTTACCGCAAATAAAAGTCCCTATTTTCTTTCTTTCTTTTTTTTTGTCAGCAATTCCACGTCCAAACGCGTAATTTGCCTAATACATACATACATAAACTCACACCTTCTTCCCATGGGGGTAGGCAGAACTACAGAACGCCACCTGCATCCTTACATACTTCTTTGGCTTCGCTCACGTTCATACATCTAGTAAAAACAGGTTTGACGTCATCACGTCAACGCCGGCTGTCACTGAAAACCAGCGCTGGGGCTCTGTCTCGCATAGGGTCCCAGCATTATGCTGAGCGATGGCCGTTTTGCGTGGATGTAACGCATATTTTCCCCAAAATTGTTTTTTAGTGTTACTTCCTTTGCTTGCGTGTACCGCAAATAAACGTATTTTCTTTCTTTCTTTCTATATATGTACATAACAGGGTAAAAATCCAGACTTCGTGCTGATGCTGAGAGTTTGTAATAGGTAAGTAAACCAATTACACTATCAAACCGGTATTCTGGATGAGGACCCGCTCGCAATCCCGATCACTTCGCCAAAGAGACAGTAATCATATCAGTCTAAACATCCACTTTCCTGCAGAGAAAGGTCCAAAAGAAAATTGCCTCAATACGCTCGGCCTTCGCAGCTCGTAATCATTCTCTTGTCGTAATATCACGCACGCATGCGGATCGAACCCTATTTTTGCCTTGTGCTGTTAATTTACGCAACAGTATATTTAGGTTTCCTAAAACAACAACCACTAACCCTAAATATATCTAGTCCCAAAACGAAACTAAACAATCAGGCAAATATAAACAACGGTTGTAAGTACACTCATTGAGCAAAGTTTTTGCGATACCCTAACCAAAGTCAGCCATAGTCGTGCAACTTCGGAAAACTTCGTGAAACTACGCCAAAGTTCGGACGTTTCGGGAACAATAAAAGTTGTTAGAAGTTAGAAGACTAATCTAGACGCTTTAGTTCGATGTTAGTATTTATTGTTAATGCTGTTCTCAGAAACTTTGACGTTTCTTTGTTTGATGCGTTCGACCTTCACGCTGAGTTAGGTCTAGGATGGACAGAAACTTAGTTTTGGATTAGGATGAATGTATCACTAGTACCCATCTATAAACTGTTTCGTACTGTCTTTGTCGGAAACCATTTCATTGTCGACTTTATATCTGTTCTCTCGGTCGTATTTTGTTGAACTTAGGAGCTATAACCACCGTACAATGTAACTTTTATAGGTAAAACACAGTTTATAGCCCAGGTGTATCTTTTAGTTATATAAATGTTACAAAGATCTGTACAAATCTTGGTGGGGGTAATAAAGACTTTTGTGGTAGCCACAAAATTATAAAATATCTATCACTTTTTGTAAAAGAACTGAGATTTTATTTATTGCTTCGTAAAAGTAGCTGTCTATGTAGAGTTTATACCAATTAGCCTGATTTTCTCTGTGACTTAGAATATTTAATTTTCAATACACAAAAACCACATCACCCCGCTACCTTGTCCACAGTGACTACGACTTGACTAGAGTGAGATGTTAATATAAGTACCTGTTATTGCATTAAGCAGTATGATAATGCTATCATACAGTTTTTTTTTATTGCAGAGTGGGCCTCTTGACTTGGGTTTTGCCTGATGAAAAGCGATGGATGAGGTCTATGATAGAACGACCGTGCCCAGAAGATGCCGTTCACTCTTGTTTTGAAGGCACATAAATACGCAAATATACATTAACGTGGTACTTAAACATAACTTTCGAAATGTGGGTGTAGGTACAATAGCTACACCTCTGCTTAAGAGGGAACAGGGCCTGCGATTCTCCATACAAATGTATTCCCCCTTTTTCTTCTTGAATAATGCCTCTAGAGCAATATTTTTTTTTTTCATTAAATTAATTTTTGCTGTAGACTACGCGTTACCCTGTTATTTACTTTTTTTTCAGCAACGTATTGGTAAAGAAAATATGACCCTCCGAAAATTACAAAAATTGCCCATTTCTACCGCCGTGTATAGAGGACTACCAGACAAATTCGAAAAGTTTTTAACATAAAAGAAAATGATGCACTTTCATAAAAGTTTAATGTAAAAACATATTGAATCGGCTCAGTTTTCAAGGAGAAAAAAGGGGAATACGAAAAAAAAAAAATGAAGAATGTTTATTTGTCCCAAAACAGTTTCATAGATTATAACGAGAGAAACGTCAATCTTGTCAATTTTTTTAATGATATAATCGGTCTGAGCTGCAGTTGTCCCTATCGCACTCTACGGAGGCAGATTTGAGGTAAGACGACGGCAATGGTTTCTTAAAATACCTATTTTTCAAATTCCTCGCAGGCCCTGTTCCCTCTTAACCCTTCGATTCGATTATGCGCACGGTAGCATAATTGTCAAATCCCAATCATTTATTTCTTTGCAAACATGGGTATAGTACATAGGTGTTTTTATAATAAAGTTCTCCATATTTTACCGTCAACTGGGCATGCAAAGGTTTACAATTCAAAATCTACAAGAAGCGGCAGATCATTGGAAATTACAAAAAAAAAAATGTCAGCGTGGTCACACAAATAAAAAATATAATAAGATTACCTTTATAATGTCAAACGGAAAAAAAAGTAAGTGAACTACGATCATAATAATTATGTCCTTAATTGTGTATCCTTGTGTGTATAGTGTATCCTTAATTGATTAATTACAGTTGTTACTAATGACTATCAAGCGAGACCTCTGTACATTCAAACCCAGTGAAAGTCATGAACCGAACTGCAATCAAGTTGGGTCCAGTGACTATGAGTGTTATTAGCGAGTAGTTTCTAGTCTCACCACAGAGATCTAGGTACCGTATCAAAGATACGGTACCTACCACCACGGTAAGGTACGGTACCACTGAGATCCTTGATTGTTGACGTTTTAGGCTTCCTTACCAGAAGGGTGCCATACGGAACCCTATTACTAAGCCTCAGCTGTCCGTCTGTCTGTCAGCGGGCTGTATCCCCTGAACCGTAATAGGTAAACAATTGAAATGTTCACAGATTGTGTATATTTTCTATTGCCGCTACAACAACAAATACCTAATAAAAATAAATTTAAAGTATTTGTGTTTGACAAAAAAATAAAAACTAATCCTGGCATAACAAATATAGTAAAAATAAATACTTATAGAACAAATATAATTTATATTTTTTTTTAACTTTAAGAATGTTACGAAGTTAATTATTAAAGTGCCCATACAAGAAATATTTTTTTTTAAACCTTGCCCCGCTTTAGGAATTTCTCCTGTATCGTGGGTGCGTTTACAAACATTTAAACTCACATATACAAACAGCCAGACACGGAACAACTACTTGTAGGTCATACAAGACAAGACACGCAGTGCAGTAGTCAATTGCTTAACCACTGCGCCACACCACCGTACGCAAAATACGCGCTTTGACGTGGAGTTGCGGAAACCAGCCCGTATTACGTACCAATTACCTACCCACTGCGCCAACCGTGCCCAATCGTTTATCGTTTTCCTCAATCTTAATGCGGTACGAAACCTTTCGTGCACGAGTTCGACTCGCATTACCACTTTTAATTTAGGTGGTATGAAGTTCATGAATAAATCTAACAATGATTTATCGCGGCGATTTTTCTTTGAGCACTTAATTTTCAAAGCTCTGCTTAGCGCTGACAGTTGAAAATCAAACAGTGTTTTCTTGACGCGCTGGAATGCGCTCTTGTATTCTCCATGCTCGATTCAATACCGAGAGTTTAAACTCGTACAAGAAAAAAAAAATTACGGCCATGCGAACCTATGTTGAGACTAGATGTTTTCGAGGAACACTCGTGACAGCTAGCGGGTGACTATAGCTGTCAAATATCATGCTAGATGTTATTATTCAATAAATCAATCAACTCTGCCTAAGACAGACTAGGCCTTTCCTTACTTCCGTCAGAACACCCGGCTCTACTCCTTTTGTATTCAGTCTGTCTCAGCCATCTGATATAAGGTCAGTCCACCCAGCCGATATACTGTTTCCATTCAAGTATCATCTGTTCCAACGCGCATCGACGGCTGATACCTAGTGGTAGACTTTTAACACTACAGCCCATAATATACAAGCTAATACAGGTTCTGACATTTAATTAGATTCCAGTATTCTAAAGTGGCTTGTTTTGTGAGCTTTGCACTTTATGCATTAAGATACATTGTATATTATTGTCTCAGTATTATGTTGTTATTACAGCGTGGCAATATTGCGATATAACCAGTTTACTGCCTCGTTAACCCAGGGACATTGCTTATCTGCTGTTTTAACTTGTATGTTCTAGTGAGCGAGAAAAAAGGATTGGGGGATGCAGTTCATAACTGTCTTAGAAAATAGGGGCGCAGGATATAAACACTTTAAAAAAAAATGCAATACCAAACAAACATAAAGATAACATTGTACTACAGTTCCGGAATTAGTTGCCTCGTCTGATAAATAAGCTAGGACTCACAATATTCTGGCTCTTGGTGTTACATAAAACTGAATTTGAGATATTCTTCATATTCCCACGATGTTTAAATTTTTGAGGTTTCTCAGTTTCTTAAGTTACATGGTTTGGTCACGTCAATATCGTGGATATATTAATTAAAATTCCTATTAAAACCACACCAATTTTTAACTCAATGCACTCTCGTTAGAGGTTTATTAGTACTACCCGCGAAAATGATCATGTCAAAAGTCCACTTTCCTCCTACAAATCAAAGTTTAATATCCCTTAACATCTGTGTCATCAAGTCTATTGTGCAGTTTATGACATAAGAGCCACCAGATGGCGCTGAGGATGCAAGCTGACATAAAAGCGCTTGTCCAGTTTACTTTTGTAGGTAGGTACTATGTATTTATTTTATTTTGTTTAGAAATGTTTAAGACTGAGAAGTTAGTGTAAACACATAACATTGCGATATTTCCTGAAGGGGTAGCAGAGGTGTTGGTACAGTGGGCTCTAGAGAAACCTCACCCCCCCCCCTCACACCCCCTTTTTATATTGCTAGGGCGTGAGGTTTCTCTGGGGCCCACTGTACAGATACATTTCGGCAGTTGTTTCCACGTAATAGGGTCACCCCCGCCTATCATCACTATCCTATGCTCACTCAAATGTCTCGCTGGTGGTGGCGTGTGTGTTGGATCGTTGAGTTCCCTTCAAAATGGTTGAGCTAAACGGTGCTGATCCATGCGTCATGTTCGTGAACGGGCGCCATCAGTAGGGTCTGGTCTCTTATCTGCCACGGCTTATTTTAATTTTTGAATTGTTTTTTTATTTTTTTTATTACGGACGATTTTTACGTACACTTCTTTCTACATTGTTCTCACATGTATAATTTCAACATGAATGATGTAAACAATATTTTGTAAGAATATATTTTTTTTTAAAAGAGTGTCCGTGGAGTTTCTTGCCCGTTCTTCTCCATAGGAACCTACGCTTTGGAATGGACAACTAGCTTCATATTTCTGACTGACTGACTCCTTGACAATTCAAAAGTGCCTGTAAATGGTTTAATTGAAATAAATGCTTTGAGTTTGAGTTTATCAATTAGAAATTGGGCACTAATATGGACTCCTAGCTGGCGAAATTAGTGATGCAGAAACACAATAACCCTGACTTGCCTGGTTAGATTTCGATCTGACCCAAGAACAGCAGTCGCGCCTGTGACGAAAAGTGTCACAGAAGATTTGTATTTATATGTTTTGCCTATATATTAGTCTTCTAGCAAATGGAGAATTGGTGTGTGTATATAGATATTAATCTATCAGGTGAATGTGTCTGTAGATAAAAAAATCAATCAATCGTCCATACACCACCATATTCGTAAACGGGCTCCCTCAGTTGAGACTGGTCATCTCTTATCTAGGGGCGGCAGTCTCGACATAGATAGCGATTGCTTTACGACCGAATTCGGTCGCAAAGACCTACAGATGTCCCTAGACGGTCAACATTGCTTTTCAACCAATGGTTGAATAGATAGCCATCACTTTACGACCGAATTCGTTCGCAAAGTCCTAACGATCCGGATGTAACGTTATTTGGTAGTTTCGATACTTCAGAGTATTTCGATTGTCATCGGTATGTTATCGAACGTTGTCGCAAATTATCGCTGTTTACGAATATATTTTGCGATCATTTTTGACAGCCCGCAAAGTGATTCGGTAGGATTGCTATTGATGTTGTTAGAAGTTTTAAGAGGAAGAAATCACAGCATAGAGGAAAGTAATATATCGAGTAAATCACAGTTTAATTATGGCGGAAGCATATTTGGCGCGGGATTTAGTCGTGCTTCAACACAGACGCGACATTATTGAATGAAGACAAATCGGAAAAAATCGGCGCGACTGTGAAAATGTAATGGATTTGGAGGATCCTGAATTTCTGTCTTTATACAGAATTAATAAAGAAATGTTCAATGAGCTCGTAATTGAACTTCAGCCATCTCTGCAGAGACTGATGGATGATGGAGGAGACCACCGTACATGGTTGCTTGGTAGGTAACAGGCCAAAGTTGTCAGCAAGAGGGGGTGCGAATAAGGCCGCCAAATATAATATCAATGTTTAATCTTTTAGGTGATGATGGATATCCGTTGGAGCCATGGCTGATGACTCCAGTGAAACATAGGCGCATTGGCACACCGGAGCGTCGCTATACAGATGCTCATTGCTCTGCAAGGAACATCGTAGAGCGATGCTTTGGTGTGCAGTGTTTCGGTGTCTCTCACATCAACGCCAATTGATGTACGAGCCCTATAGTGCCGGCCGAATTATAAACGCATGTGCAATTCTCCACAACATTAGAATAAAATACAGGTTGATGGAAGAACCAGACTCCACCACATCAACCAATGATGATGATTAAATGATGTCAGCTAGCTAGTTTAAATAAATTTAGTATTTAGGTTATAACATTCAGTGACCTCATTTCTGTTGTAGAAATATTATGTATTAACATATGATATAGACTACACTTTTACAAGTACTAAGTTTGCACCACGAAAGGATCATTCATGGCCTTCACTGATTCCAATTTTATTTTCTATTATTGCTGTTTATTAATATTTTGCATCTAGAAAGGCAGATTCTGTCTGATTTCTTATCTCTTTGAATTTTATTTACTTTGAATGATATTTTTTATGCATTATCAATAATACTTTACCTACATACCTACTATTTATTGTAAGTGTGCCAAGCATATTAAATGCTGTTGGTATTCTTAATAAAGAAATAAATAGGTAACACAAACATAACATAACACTACTTAGTACAAACTATACGTAGTTGTTTAGGTAATATCAGAATAATCATAAAATCCAATGTTTTCTTATCTTGTCTTTTTTTTTGTAACTAGCCTATGGATTTATATGCCTTTGGATTGTTTCTGCAACTGCTCTCCCAGTGAGCAGTTGCAGAAACAATCCAAAGGCATCTCATCAATACTTGTTTTACTTAATTAATTTAATTTTACAAACAAAATTCTATTTTAAAAATCAATGATTGTTTAATTAAATAAAATTGTAAACTGTAATAATTAATAAATCACACACACAATCACATCACAACAACAATCACATTTTTTCTCCTATTTTAATTAGGACTCCGGCAATTTTATCTGCAGTATTTGCAAAAACGAGCGATGCCTCCGCTTGTGTTTTCATAGCATCGCTAATTTTGTCCGCAGCATTCGCAAACATGACGGACGCCATCGCTTGCGTTTTTGCAGCTTCTGCAAGCATCTGCAATTAAAAACACGGATGGATTGAGAAATGTTTGCAAATTATCTGTAGCATGACAACATGACCTTATACCTGACCTTATATCGACGCTCCACCTCAGTCAGAGGAGCAGTGGTGACGGCTTGGTTGCCCGTCTGCACCCTCTCTTTTTGCAGTCGGGCTGCTTTACTGTAGGCCCGGCTTTTAAAGTCTCTCCAAACCTACAGGAAAGATAAACATTTGAATTAAATAATATTATTAGTAACATTGGCACTGTATGTAGGTACCTAACTAATGGGTGTAAACTTTACCGTCATCCACTGCTCTGGTGTTCTTTTTGAAGAATTTGGCAGCTGGTTTAACTCCGCAGCAACCTCCTTCCAGCCCTCGTCAAAATTTTCACGGCCCTGAAGGCCGGTAAACTTGCGGGTGTGCAGATAAGGCCGGGCTTCTAAAATGGACAAGAGGGCATCCACTTGGCCACTCGTAGCACGCGGTGTACGTTTACGCCTGAAATATTTAAGTACACTAGAAAATATTCAAAATCTTAACATTAGTTGATTACAATAGTCAATAGAAAAAGCGTTCAATATTGAACCGACAAATTAGATTCGAAAATAGGTATTGTAGGTTGAGATTCTTACTTGACGCCGCTCGGAGTCGGGCCTGCAGCAGCTGCACCTGATTCACTTCGTCCTCCAAACATTTTATTTTAGAGAAAAGAGAGATACGAGACATCAAACAACACATACATTCAAAATTCGCCGTATTCACAGACTACATAGGGATACTACGTATGCCGTATTTGTTTTCATGTCAAAAAGTTGTTTTGGCTGGCACCGACGTAGTGTTGCAAGGCGGCAAATTTTAATGCCCCTAGATATTTAACAAGTTATTTTAATTCTTTATAATGGTTTTTGCTACGTATTAGTTTCCATGAAAAATAATGTTTTCAAAAAAAGGTTTACTTATTCACTATACAATTTTTAAGAAAAACAATTATTTTTATTAATCATGTTCTACAATTTTCCCGCAATCTATGTCGAGACTGCAGGTAGGTGCTTGTCAAGAAATGTTAACCGTCTAGGGTCCCCTTTAAGACTTTGCGACCGAATTCGGTCGTAAAGCAATCGCTATCTATGTCGAGACTGCCGCCCCAGGGCTTATTTTTAATTTTATATTTTTAATCGTTTTTTTTTTACGTTGTTCTCACTTAAATAGAAGCAACAAGAGTAATTTACCCAGGATTATAGTAATGTCTATATTTGAAAGAGTATCCTTGGAGTTTCTTGCCCGTTCTTCTCCATAGAGCTTCAACTTTCTGACTAACTAACTGACTCTTTGACAATTCAAAAGAGCCTGTAAATGGTTTAACTGAAATAAATGCTTTGAGTTTGAGTTCATCATCAGACATACAAAACACAATTATATGATAATTAGCCTATATGAATTTAAAAGTAATTGGTGTCAAAAAAATAAACACCAAACACACTTCTGGCAACCCAGACACAACAAGATATTTATCAATTTGTCGAATATTTTCACTGAATTGACAAACTTCAGCGCAATAGTACCAAGTCTTAATAGTAAAACAAAACAAATCGGTACCAAGTACCAACGTTAACCCCTTCTATAGCAATTAGCAGATAAATCTTGGATAAATTAGTGCCAGCTCGTTGCAGAGTAGATTTATTACTTCAGGTGCACTTTGCACTTCAAGTAGTTGGTACTAATCGGTGCTAATGATTACAGAAGTTTGGGTGCATTTGAGGATCTTAGCTTTGAGTGCTCGTTCATTAACTTAGCAGTGTTCAAATTTATTGTTTTGTGATTGAATGCATATTAAATACAAATGCAAAATATTTATTTCTGTACCAACTAGTTCACTTTAGTATAAGATTAAAGCCTCCTTTTAAGCATGATGACGCCTGTGTTAGGAGACTCATCGCTTTGGCTGTATGTACAACTTACCTAATTTACAAAAAAAATTTTTTTTGTTTTTTGAGTTAATTACATTTTTTTTAATAACTAATGTAGGTGTATTGGGTGTGTGGAGTGTGTGATGTGTGAGGGGTGTGTGAGGTTTTTCGAGTGTGTGAGGCGTGAGAGGTGTGTGGTTGGTGTGGATATGTGTATGTAAGAGGATGTGCGTGTGGGTGTGGCGGTGCCAGTATAAGTTATTTTCACTTATTGTAACAAAAAAAAAAAAATATAGATAGATAGATAGAATACTCTTTATTGTACACCATAAAAATCACAGACATAATTTAGAAATGTTACATAGGGTGACACAATGGGCGGTCTTATCGCTTAAAGCGATCTTTTACAGACAACCTTTCAAAATATCCATTATTATTGTATATATATTTTTTTTTATCATTATTTTTATTTGTTATTTCTTTTTTTTAAATATCTGCATAAGTGCGTGATTTTAACCATTCTATTAGCATTTTCTTACCTTTATGAAGATGTTTAGTATAAATGTATATGTTTTTGTTTATTTTATTATTTAAAAGTGCTGATGGTTTTTGATTGAGGAACTTGCGCAATAATATCCTTTCTTCTTTTTAATATTACATTCTCTCCTATTATTCTTTTTTATTTTTTATATAGGAGACCGTCTAAGTATAAATTATTTTATACGAGTAACTGTGATTATTTTAGATAATATTTATACCACTTTATTTTTAGCTGTTTAAAAGGGGCACCTGTTTCATCTGTTTGTGAGAAATTGGCGATTTATTACTGCAATATTTAATTATTTCTCGGGTATATACGCAATCATAGTTTAGTGAATGAAAACGATCAGATAATAAATTGATCAATTTACAGATCAGCAATATTACTTTTCTAATTTTACTTCTTCTTTTATTGTAATAATTTTATTTAACTATCAGAAAAAGAACCTTCTTATCTTATATCTTACAAGCTGAAGAATATAAATGACATCGTGAAAGATCACGAGCGAGCCGATATTCAGCGCTATCTAGGTACATCTCTACCGCCGCCGGCTCTCCGGAAAATGAACAAAAAATCACCCACAGTCAAGTTTACTTTTTACTAACTTGAAGTATCGATGAAGAGCGGGGCGGAGAGGCTTTAACTGGGTAAAATATTGCCCAGTTAAAGCCTCTTGAGCCAAAAGTATTCAATGTAATTCGTTTTTGTACAATTATTTACTTTTCCAATTCAAGAGAAATAAAGCTAAGATAAATGCTTCTCAAGACACTCATAAACCACTGGAAAATCCACTTCTAGTGGGACACTTATGTCTTATGCGAAATAAAGTGTTTGCCTCCTCTTGTATTAAAATGGACAGCCGAAGTAGAGCAAAGCACCCAGTTTGTAAGCTTATGTGTTTGTATAAGATAAGGAAATTAGAAAAGAAATATCATTTTATATATAGAAAAGTCAAAAGTTCGCAGAGAAAGTCTCCATAGATTTCTCTATCCGAAACATAAAGTTTAAACTCCATTGAATACAATTGTGATGCTTTTTAAAACGCGTTTGACTTCTCGTTTCCGTAAAAATTATATTCGAAAAGTAATTTTTAAAAGGGAAAACTTGCTTCAAGAGTTTTACGGGACGCTTTTTCTTTGTTCATTGGGTACTTTGAAGATTTTATGAGTTTCAATCGAGTGAGTTGATGTATTTATACTGTCTTTCTTATTTCTCGATTGGTAATACTTTTCGCTTGGTAGTTTTTATGAGTTATTTGGCCCGTTTTTCGTAATTTTTAAACGCGAAATTAGAAAAATACACCAAAGTCAAAGTCAAATAATTTATTTCAATTAGGCACAAATGGCACTTTTGAACGTAAAAATTTCCAAACAAAAAAAAAATGGTTCTAGTCACCCCTTCCAAAAGGTAGTTTTCGTATGGAGAAGAATGGGCAAGAAACTCCACCGTTACTCTTTTAATATGTTTTCACAATATCTTGTATACACTAATTATATTATGTGAAGACGATGCACCTATAATAAGATTACTATACCACGATAGGTAAAAAGAATGAAACATGAAGGAATGACATAAATTAATTATGTTTCTACACCTACATTTGAACAGATTTGCCATTCAGATGCGCTTAAAGTACTTAAAATAGGATATACTATCTCGTTAAGTTTTTTGTGTTGCTCAGGATCACTGAAAATGTGACTTTAACGACCGAGACGTATCGATATAACTACTTAGTGTTACAAAGAATATGATAATGATGACGCTTTTCATAATTTCAAACTGCTAGATATATAGTGTGCGATTTCTTCAAACAACTTGCAATAATTGAAACAAAATAAAGACAACCCTGTACTTCTTTCAGACTATATTAAAGCTACAGTTCTCGTCTCTCTTGCACGTGTCGAGTAGTACCACATTCGACAGTACCGCGTTATACGGTATCTACTGTCGAAAAAAATTTGGTTCCGCGTTATACGGTACTGTCTGAAAAAAAGTCGATTTGAAGTTGGAGTAACGACTTTTTTTTACCCTTCTGTTTCTGTTTTCTTTAGCTGAAAATTGCTGATGATGGGTTTTGCATTATAGGTTTTTGATTTCTTGAGGATTTATCTTGTTTACATTTAGTTACCTGCCTAGCCTACTTATATTCTGCAAATAAATAAAGGTAATGAAACGTTTTTTTCTACCCAATGATTTTATTAAAACTGTTTCTTTTTTCTAAGCCTGAAATAATTATCTTCTTTTGAATATCATTGGATTTCTATTAAAAATTAACTTAACATTGCTATCATGATTTTTTTTTAAATAAATTGTTCTGCCCATACCAGAGGGTAGCTTTACACGTGTTACTGGCACGTGCCGTTCTCTGCACAGCCTGCGGCGGTAAACTTTTTTCTGTTTGTGGAGTGTTTTTTTTTAAATAAATATCCTGGCAATATGTCACGAACATTTATTTTTTATTAAAATATGATAACGAGTTTGAATGCCTGAAGCTAAATATGTTTATTTGCTAGAAATTGTAATATATACTTTGTTTGTATACTCGTACTTTTATTTTTATTTTACTGTTTTGAGCCGTTTGGGGTCGTAACGCTCGGGTCATGGGGCCCGAGTGCGAGTCTCTTTTTAAAGAAAATTTCTGTCCGAATGGTCGACATTTCACGTGGTCAGAGGGCTGGCTTGTTTTTTGGCATTGCCACTCAACATGGCCATGCTGCCAGTATTTTAGGCACGTTTTCGTATACATTTTTATTGATCAAATCTCAGAATCCGTTCTAATTTATCGTAGCCTTACAGCCGTTTATTGAAAACCTAATCAAGAAAAATAATTTAACTGACAGGTTTTCAAATTCATGTCAAGTGATTTGATTGACTGACTGACATAACAACAGCCAATCAAGTCTCTTGACAGGAATTTGAAAACCTGTCAGTGTTGATTTTAATTAGGCTTTCAGAAGCTTTTTGTTAGATAAGTATTGTTATTAACGGCAAACAAAAGATACGTTAAAGACCAATAGATATGCCAATTATATAATTGAGATCTCATAAATAAATTACGTGAGAAAATACTACTTGAAGTCGCATGAAATATGAGGCTTTTCCTAACATTTAATAGAAAAATCTTACTCCAGGATTAAAAAAGAAAAAATGTGATCACAAACAGCTGGTCATTTCTTTTCATTTTTCACCTGAAGTAATAACTTCGCCGTGCTTGCGGCGCTTATTCTAAGATTTTTATCGTGTGCTGAAGGATTTATTTGCTTGATTAATATCTTAAGTACCTACAAATAATCTAGCAGAGTCTTAAAATAGGGTCTTAAAGGGCGGATTTTTTAGTTTTCAGAGCTCCTCAGAAAACTTTTCAGGTACCCAGTTTTTACGCACCAAATGACTGGTAAGTCAGAGGGTTAGGGTATGGCGCGACGCGACTCTGGTGGTTTAGATATTTTTATTTCTGCCTGAGTATAGTTCTCGATGTTTTTGGTTGGTATATTGGTGTGTGCTGGCTGTCATATGGCTATTAATTTATAATTTAAATTATTTAATTTTGACGTTCGAAATGTGCTGATTCTCAGCCTAGTTTTTAATAAATGACTTTTGAATTTTGAACAATTTCTATGAGAATTTAAAGGAAATTATTCCTTTGGTGTCGCATCGCGCCTGTCGTCAGGAGCCTTATCTCATAGTAATGTTACGATACATTTCCATAGATTTTCTCTAAATTAATACATCTAATGATTCTTCATTAGCACGGTGCTAAGGAAGGTACTTATAATATCAGTATTCTATTAATACGATGTATTTACCTGCTTTAATCCGTTTAATGCTCTTACAATGAACCCCAAGGAGATAAGTAATCGGGTTACAGCCCGAGACTACCCCATGATAAAAATTAAAGATGAGAAAAATGTTTACCCTTTTCTTTCATCCATACTCCAGTCGAACCAACGTTTTGATCAAAATGAATACAGAAAATATAAATGGCCCTGTAGGCTTCCACAGAAAGGCGCGACGCGACGATGCGACGTGATTCTGGTAGAACAATTTCCATGAAGTTTTTATAGAAATTGTACAGTTGCGTTGCGCTGTCGCGTCGGGCTGTTGCGTCGCGCTGTTGCGTCGCACTGTCACGTCGCGCCTGTCTGTGGGAACAAAATATTTAAAAAAATGCAAAAATCACATCATGCCTGTGATGTGATTTTTGCAATTCTTTTTATATTTCGTTCTATAGAGTTGTAGAAATGTAGGTTATTTAAATATCTGTCTATTGTAGTGGAAACGAAATAAACATTACAGTTTCTTGGGCATTTATTACTTGATGTTTAAATATCAGAAAAAGCTGCTGTTTGTTTCAACAAAAAATATGCCTCGAAGAAAACCTAATGATAAATTAAATGTATATAATGTTTATCCAGTATCTATCCTAAAACCACACAATTCAAAGCTCAAGAACATATACACTTGTAAGCATCGTCTTACAAACCTTATAACATAAAAATATCTTCAAAAAAGACAAAATTCCGTCAGAATCAGCTATCGAAAGTCTACCCGAAGTCTGGTCAAAGCCGATCACGTAAGATTACATAGCCGTTATCCGATTACCTAACTTACAATCCGGGTAAGATGGCCGATTTGACGTCCACACTGATATCCGGTCAAACGGACACCTTGCTTGATTTATTCATCCGGTTATATTTATTGCTGTGTGTATGAATGTAGGTAAGTGGGGCTCGTGGCTAAATAATAACAGCCACATGGGTCGATCAAAGCCTAAGCTAACCGCGGTCGGTTCGTGGATTGGTTACCATCCATTACATATTGAGACCCCTCCGTGGCTCGGAAAGCACGTTAAGCCGTTGGTCCCGGCTGTCATTCGTAGATATTTGACAGTCGTTACAGGTAATCAGAAAAGCCTGAAAATCCGACAACCAGTTTTACCAAGGTATATTGTGTTACCCAGTAACTGGTTTGTGGAGGTCATATAGGCAGTCGCTCCGTGTAAAATACTGGTATTTAGCTGCACCGGATTAGGCTGGAAGCAGACCCAAAAATAGTTGGGAACAGACTATATGCAGATTCCTTAAAGTAGCATTAAATGTTCAATGATAATTTTTAATGATAAATCTTTGTCAAATTTCAGTACAAGTATTTTTATTTACGTCTTACTAACTGTTGTCCTCCACTTCATCTGTGTCTATTTTTTATACAAATACAAAATTAAAAGCAGTCTATATTCCAGACTATTTTAGTCAGCGAAGTATACAACCTATTGGTTTCACAGCCACGGTTTGTAGGTACAATCCCAAATATATTTTATTTTTGTGATTATTTTAATATTTTTTTAATGTTCAGCTTAACACCGTTCGCATTCCTATTTTCTAAATTTTCTGTGGTGTCTTACGACTTCCACGTCCCACTAAAATAAGTCTCCTCGTCTGAAATAGAGCTTCTTCAATACATACTTACTTATTAGACTGCAACAAAAAAGAAACAAGAAAAACGTATATTTATACAAAGCTTGCTACTCCATCCGCAAATACAGACGTCACCATTGATAAGTTATGTCTACCAAGTCTAAACCCACAACCACCCTCTCCACACGTAACCCTCTCCACAAATCCATGATCAAACTCGATCCATTCAATTCGATCACTAGCCCCATAACTGATGTCAATAACAGACTCAAAACCCTTCAAGCCAATGGGCTGAGGCGCCACCTGTTACGTGGAGAGTCAACTGACCATGAAGCCGGATTAATGTCTGCGCCAAAACATAGTAGGCTGGCAATCTATTCAAATACCGCAAAGGTTGTTGAGATTCAAAGTAAATGGCATGGAGAGCTGCTATCGGAAATAAAAACCCGGCCAAGTGCGAGTCAAGGTTCCGTACCAGCTCGCACTTGGCAGGTTTTTTTTAGTTTAGATGATGATAAATGAAAATACTAAACGAAGAATATTTTTCATCAATCGCAAAGATGTAAGTGAAGTATTTTATGATAGTATGAATTTCATAATATACAGCCCGCTGAAAGACAGACGGACGGACAGCGGAGGCTTAGTTTCCATTTAACACCCTTCGGGTACTTAATTTGTTGTTTCGATACAACATCGCGGTACCAATAGTTTAGCACACCTCCGCCGCGGAACAAAATATTTTATTTTATATAAACCTACAAGGGAACTTATGAAACGTCAGAAGCTAGGTGCATGGTTCCAATTGGTCGTTTCCTGTGGAGATGAGCCGGCAAGAAACTCCACATGATATTTACAATGTTTTCAAATTACACTGATAATAGGTATGAGAGGACAGTGTAGGCCTATCAACAAGTACCAGGTACTTAGCAAGATTGAAAATGGTTGACTGATCTACAGTCTGTTAAGCTTATAACGTTCTCACATTCATAAAATCTAAAAGAAAAGAAAATGCAATATCTGAAAAAAAAAAAAAAAAAAAAAGACAAGAATCTGTATAAAATAAAATAATTAAAATAAAGACCTATTAAAACCAAATGACATGATTGCCACTACAGCTGTAATAAATCTAATTTAATAAAATATAGAATATTGAAGAAAGAAAGAAAGAAAAAGTATTTACTGAGACAAGCACAAGAGATATTGTCGGTATAAAATTTCAATTAATGAAAAGATTATGTCAAGGAAGTATGTAAAAGAAAAAAAAAAACTTATATTCCATGTCTTCATCAAAAGCGAAAACTTAACTTTGGCGTTTAATTAGATTTAATTTTAATTCTTTTAGAGGTCTTTCTACTTGTTCTCAATTTCAACATGAATGATGTAACCAATATTTTGTAACAATATTCTGATTTAAAAGAGTGTCCGTGGAGTTTCTTGCCCGATCTTCTCCATAGGCTACTACGCTTTGGAATCGGCAACTAGCATCATCTTTCTGACTGACCGACCCTTTGACAATTCAAAAGTACCAGTAATTGGTTTATTTGAGATAAATGCTTTGAGTTTGAGACTAATAGAAAATATTTGAATTTTTGTTTGTAATTAATAAACTCAAAAACTACTGGACCGATTTTTAAAATTCATTCCTGAATGCTATATTATCACTGAGTAACATAGGCTATACTTTATAAAGATATCATGCGGGCGAAGTTGCTGGGGGAAGCTAGTATGTTATGTTGCGGTTTTGATACGTTCAAAATATCTAAAACCTTTAAAAGCGACATTTGCTTCAAAAAACTTTTAGACGTTCACACAAAGATGATTCAACAAAGTACCATTTCATCCAGTAAAAGAATCTAACACTTCCAAACGATATATTTTACACGTATTATGGAGACACGTGCCAAGTTTAGAGTTACTTACACACGTCTGACTTATGAATCAAACGACGGAGAAATGCCATGAAAATTTTTTCGTTACGTTTTAGCTCGTACATGAGCCATTCCGAGAAAAATTTACCTTGAGGAAAAAGTACTGTCACAAACATTTACAAACAATTTACAAGACATTCTTATTCTCTATTGAATGCAGTTTAGTTCGGCTTTAAAAATGTATAACGGAGTCAATTGTTGCTAATATATCTGATTAAAAATTAAAAATAAGAAGCAAAACAGTGTCAGTGTCACACCTCCTGTCGCTAACTTTAACTTAGCGATGTTCATGTTTTTTTAAGACACACCTCAGCATTTTATGTGAGGTTTTAAAGAATACGGTTTTTATTTAAATTACAACATTTTATGAACAAATCTTATTGTATTACACTAAAATTCTTAAAATAATGAATCAAATTACCACCAAGGTGGACATTCCACTTACTTATTGTTTTATTTGCTTTCAATAGTACAAAAGTACCAAAACAAGTTATTTAATTTTCATGCTAACGTTATTGTGGTAGATCAGCCATTTCTTTTACCCATCGGGCTACCGTGACGCGGTAATCGGTTACAAAAGGCGCACGAGCTATACAGGTAGTCAAATAAGAAGCCCACTATAGTCACAGTTATAACGTGTTACTGTGAAGTTCTTAAAACATACTTTCATTTGCGAATTATACTTTATATATCTGCGGAAGTAGTGAAATAATGATTCCCTCTAAGAACAAAGAATATTGGTTTTGTCGTCATCGTTGTTAGTAAAGCGGGAGTTCGTTACGTTCGTTTAGTGTCGTGAAAAATTAGTGGCATTTTAAAATTGGCCATTTTGTCCAGCTTACCCCCGAATACTGAAACGTCACTCAAAATTTAAGTAGCACTTATATTTAACAGATACTCAAAAGTGACGTTTGACAATACGAAATCTAAAGTTTAGGAGCTGCTCAAATGTTAAGCAGCACTTAAATTTTGAGTGACGTTTCAGTATTCGGGGGTTAGTAACGGGTAAATTTTTCTCGGAATGGCTCACATACTAGATGCATCAGTTATGTTATGTATGAAAGTGTAAATGGCCACTATCCTACCTAATAATTTATACCGATGTTCCCACGGGATCGAGATTTATGCGGGTGAAACTGGGGTGCAGATATCACTCTCTATATGTGCACTAAACTAGTTTAAAATCGGGTGCGTAGTACTCGCAACCGGCGCGTGCGTGTCAACGATGCAAAAGGTTAAGATTATGCAAGGAGCAGGTGGCGTTCTGTATATCCTGCCAAGGGATAAAGGCGTGAGTTTATGTTTACAGTATGTGTAGTTTATGTTCGTATGTGTAGTTTAGATTATTTTGGCAAACTAGCAGCTAGCAGGCCTCCTGAGGGCAAAGGGTCACCTGCAATACCCGAGACACCGCTGAAGAACGGTTGTCATCGGACACAGTTAAAATGCCTAAAATATAAAGATTTGTTTTTATTACTATACCTATACACCTATGTGGAGTGTTAGTTCCAAATAGAAATGTATCGTACGTTATTTTAATTTTTTTGGCTAGCCATGTGAACTGTGTCCGCAACAAATCTCCATCTTTATAGGTTTATGTATCTGATAAAAATGCCAATGAAGATTCATTAGAGCAAAAACTGCTAGAACATAATTACAAAATTAATTAAAATCTGGATAACGTTTTAATGAGCAAACAAGAAGCTGTACGGCTGCAGATTCCAACGCATCTACCTTTTACTTTTATTGCAAAAACCATTATTTTCTCTCTCCTGTTTCCGGTAGAACAAATACTCTTTTTTACTTTTTTAAGCTTGCAACCATTGCATACTCGTTAGAAAAATGGATAGTTAATAGTAATTTAATCGAAATCTAACGATCGTTTATCCATCTATTTGTTTTCCAACTATAGAGCAATATAATAATTATGGTAATCTTTCGGAAACAGTCAAAATACGAAGTGATATAATTATTAAGTATAGGGTGACTTTGCAAACGATAAACATTTAAGGGGGTGTTCTACCCATCAACTATAAGCAACTTTTACAATGGGACCAATCGCAAAAACAATTTCGACCTTCCCATAAAAAGGTACAATTGAAGAACTTAATATCTACCTGTGTGGGGGGTGTACCTGTAGTACACCTACATTTTGCCAGTTATGTTAAAGTCCCATGTAATAGGGGGCGAGCCTATTGCCATCAACCGGGCACAAATCCAGACTTCGGGCTACTACTGAGAAATTCGTGCTGGAAAAACCCAATAATGTTTTGCCTGACTTGGGAATCGAACCCGATATCGAATCTTATAGTAATCACAAAATATAATCAACAAATGAATAGATTAAAAAATCAATTAGTACAGATAATAAAATCCAAACTTTCCAAACTGTTTAACGCTTTTTGAATAATAAAAAGACCACAAACTTGCAAACAGTTCTGGTCACATAAAGAGATTTAGATTAATTAATTTAGAACAAACAGATAGCTGCAAACCCCATTTAAAAAAACGAAACATTCTAACTCTTCCTTGTATATATACATACTGGAAATCTGTAAGTTCGCACACACACACACCAAGGCTTTTACACAAAACGAGAAGAAATACAAGCAAGATACACACTCCGACACAAAACACGATTAAACCTACCGATATCCCGTTTAAAAATGCAATCTAGTCCACTGGTTATGTCGATAAAAATTTATAACAAACTACCCAAATAAATTTAAAAAGTTATGACTAAATAAATGTTATTACCTATAGCATAAATGAATATTTAATTGACAAATCTAGAGAACTGAAATAATAATATAAATTAATAATAAAATTTTAGATTAAATAAATAATTAATAAAATGTTACCTTAGATTATACTTAGAATAAGTTGCATGTATACCTAATAAGTCCTCTTCCTTCAAATTTTTCTTTTGCTGTGCCCGACAGGGTCCGCGATTGTTACAACAAATGTTTATTTACCACCTAAGCATATACATTGTGGAATGCAATAAATGATTGAGTATTACAAATATGTAGTTGAGCTAAATGGTGCTGATCGATGCGTCATGTTCGTGAACGGGCGCCGCCACCGTCAGTAGGGTAGGCTTATTTTAATTTTTGAATTGTTTTTATATTTTTCTTACAGACGCTTTTAACGTACACGTCTTTTAACGTACATGTCAATATGAATGATGTAACCAATATTTTTATTTAAAACAGTATCCGTGGAGTTCCTTACCCGTTCTTCTACATAGGTACATACCTACTACGCTTTGGAATGGGCAACTAGCTTTATCTTTCTGACTGACCGACCCCTTGACAATTCCAAAGTGCCTGTAATTGGTTTATTTGAAATAAATGCTTTGAGTTTGAGTTTGAGCTAATCCGTACTTCCGGAGATGGTCTATGACCATACTTTAAATGGAATGAAGGATGAGTACAACTGGTGTAATGAGAGGAGGGTTTTCATCTCAGGTCCTTTGCTTGGCTTAAGACACCACCAAAACAGTTAAATCTAAATCCATACTAATATTTTAATGCGAAAGTAACTCTGTCTATTTGTTATCTTAAACCTTAATCACTGTCAACCCACCTACAAATATTGTTGTTGTGTTTTATTTATATTTTATATTTTAATAGACCCTAAATGTATCTTTGTGTCTATAATCTAAGTGTTTTGTATTATTATAAGAGTCTAAGTAGTATATACGTTAGATTTTATGACCATGTAAATGTAAATATTCGTATGCCGCTCATAGCGGCGAATGTGTCCTGAACATAATTATAACTAACCAACTTGTACGTACCATATCCGAGAACAAATATCTTTGTCTTTGTCTGAATCCATGGTTATGAAATTTGACAGATAAGTAGAAAGTAGTGTAAGTAGTGCCGTTCTTATGTACATGTCATGATTGATTGTTTAGCTCTATAAAGGTATAACGTGATGATATTAATTTCAGAGGTTAAATGCAAATTTATCTGCAGTATTATAACAATTTTTTCTCGTCTTATCACAATCTCGCGGTAAACTGTTGAAGAATTCGAACATAACGCAATATTGTTCCCCCACAGCAAATCGCGTAATAATATATATTAAAGCCTTATATTATGACGCGTTGACCAGACTTATAAGGAATCATTTGAGCAAAATTTTAACAGAATCTGTTCAGTCGTTTTTGCTTTAATCCGGAACTCAGACAAACCGAAAAAAATCTAAAAACTATATTTTCGGCATTAGAATCGTTCCCACATCTTGTAGCAATAACTTAATATAACAAAATGGTAATTAAAGTTTTGCCTTCGCTAAGTGTTGACGATTTTATTATTATATGTATTTATAGATTAGCTAAGTAAGTACCACACATTTTAGCCTCCCAAAAAATTTCAGTCTCTAAAGAGCTTCAACGCATTGTATTATTATACACAAACGCATTGACAAAACCAGATTTTACCTATGTAGAAATAATAAAAATGTAGGAAAATGTTTTACTTAACCTTATTCCCTAAATATCTGGATTTATTCGGGACCCTAAAATTGAGTCACTTCCCCTTTGTAGTAACACTTGTATGAATTGAATAAACGTATGTGTCTGTAACCGAAGAAAAGGGTCGATATAAAATATGCAGTATTATTGTTTTTTTTTCCGTCAAAAAATGCCTTCCTTCTGCACAGTTCGTTTTACGGATGCCAACTAAGGAATGACATCAAAAGAGGATATTCACATTATTTCAAACAAGTAGAATCATCTACAGAGAGCAGAGCAAAGAACCTATCTAATGACAAAAAGATGTACCAAGAAGAGGTACCTATCTAAAAGAATTGTAGGTACACCGCATTTCAGTGTAAACACGTATGTTCGCGACGTTACGCCGCGTAGGTACACGTGTTCTCGCTGTACGTCACGACGACGGCGACGCGACGTAACTAATCTCATCGGATGTTTTGTACGCGACTGTACGAGCCTGGTATGGTAGGTCATGTTTGTTTTAAAGAAAGTTGTAACCGCTCTTAAAAAGTGGGAGTGCAAGCAGATAATGAAGATTAAAACAGGACCTTTGGCATGGGACTGTAAGTACTTACCGATTATCAGCGAACGAGTTGCCATAACCCGATACAGCATTTATGAAGCCGCAAAATCACCAAGCGCCAATATTATTAGCATGTCTGCTCTTTTATATACTATGGTATTTTTATAGGTTTTTGCATAAGTTTGTCTGGAACTACGCAACTTTATTATGGCTTCTGAAAGAAAGTAAGAAAATACATTTATGTAGCACAGACTAAAAGGCACACAACATTTTCTGCAAAATAATACAAAAAAGTTTATTTCGTAGTGGCCTCACGGCAGACTCATAGATATCATAGGCTTGTAAAACCCCGCTTTCCATTTACAATGCGACCTACGAGTATCTCAATCCTTCCACAGTCTAAGTCCCCCGCCGCGGACATAATCTTTTATGAATATGACATTGTTTCACGATGACGTCACCGTATGTACTTGTAGTACATAGATATGTCGGCAATGTATTTCTGGTTCTTCGTTTTATTTTACTTTCCCAGGAAATGGAGATGACAGCTTTGTTGTATGTGGGAAATTGCATCGTTTTAAACTACCAGCCTATCACTGTTTTTCCACCGAACCGTGAACAGGACGTCAAAGAGAAACGAGATTGCGCAGTTATAGTAAATGTACTGTCGCTACTTTGGCGTCGTCACCTCGTTCTCGTTGACGTCCCGTTCACGGTGCGGTGGACAAACGGCCTGTCACCGTGTCACAGTAGCGTAAGCTTTTTCTCATACACAGAAGGCACGTAGACAGTGATATTATGTGCCGGTATAGTTGTTACATTCAATACTCAATATTACGTAGTTGTTTACATTTCACAAAATCAATTTTGGTGGGAGATTAACAGGATCATTGTGGACGATTCACTTTCGGGGACAGCAAAGTAGGAAAGAAAAAACGAGCATTTTTTGTGGTGTAGCTTTTAGTCTGTGCTAAATAAATATGACTTCTTTCTGTCTTTATTCACACTTTACACACCTGCTTTCCTCGAACGGTTGGGCAGAGGTGTCCCATGTGTCTCATGGAGGCAAGCCTATTGCTATCAATCGGACTCAAATCCAGACTCTGACGGACTACTGAGAAATTCCACATAGAAAAACCCAATAAAAGTATGCCCTACCTGGGAATCGAACCCAGGACCTCATGCTCAGCAGTAGCGCTTGCGACCACTACACCAACAAGGTAGTTCGTAAGTACAGTTTATAGATTAGTTCACGTCTAGGACTCTATCTACCCTATTTGTGCCTTCAGGGCCGATCACTGTTGGTACGATACCTATCTAATACTCTTCGTCAGCTCAAAATGTTAATGACATCTCTAACACGACGCCTCAGAAACCTCAGCAAACGTGTTCCAATGGAAGTGGAACCAATGGATGCCGTATACATAATTAAACAGCTATTTTCATCTACGAACGTTCCGCTGATCCCGAATTATTCCGTGAGTAAAATTATACGTTATTTTATCTCGTGAGTACGAAAATGTTTGAGGTTCACTCGTTATTGTGAGGGGCATTTTTAATACTTTGTTTTGTAAAGTTCCGGATACTTTTGCTTGTTTTAATAGGGTTCACGATTAGGTCTGTCAAAATAATTAAATCCGTATATGACAGTGCAGCGCTAGACATAAACCTCGCCCAAGTTCAACCTCAACACCTGGATTTCCACCTTACGCATCCAGTCTGTCCCAGCCGCCTTTTTGAGATCGTTGGTCTATCTAACTGAGGGGCTGTCCACTCCAACGGTCATCGGTCCTTTGATAGACTTTGGCCAGTTCGCTGCCACTTCAGTTTGCTAACTTTGCAAGCTTTGCCGGCAAATTTGTAAACGTTTTATTCAATAAAAAAAAAAAAACAATAATTCGGATACTTCTAAGGTCGAAACAGGGAAATACATATTTAACAAAATGGCAGTCCACACGTTTTTAAATTATTGTAGAGTTAAATTAGTTTTATAGAAGTTATTAATTTATTTATTGGTCAACGACTTACTCACTAAAACATATACCTACAAAGAAAAATCACATACAGTTTTAGGTATCGTGAATTCGGCACTTACACGCCTTTTTGTGCCTAATTGAAATACATTATTTGACTTTGACTTTGGTTGTGGGAAAGGCCGGGTTTGCGGGAAAGTCCCAAAGGGATACCGTGGCCCCTGGCAACGTACAGGCAACTGAAGGAACACGGGTGGGTTTTAGTCAGCAAGAGTCTGACACGCCCTCCCGCTCCGTCTAGAGAGGGAGAAGTTATTTGATAATTTCCTAAAAAAATTAAAAATCGTCATTTACCCAGCGAACCCAGCCCGCAAATAGCTGTCAAATATTTCCCTGTTTTGATTTATTAGGCGATATTACTGTATGGAAATAAGAAATGTGGCTAACTAGTGAACAAGAAATGCAATAATTAATATCGTAACATCGAATATTTAGTTTTAGATGTAAAAAAAAGTATTTGGACACTTTACAAATCCCTTTTATACACCTAAAGTGGTTACAATATCCAATTCAGTGTCATAATTGAAATTCATTATCAATATTCTAGTTCACTAGTTGGCCATAATATTTCTTATTTCCATACAGTAAATATTGCCAAATTAATGAAAACAGGTAAATATTTGACCGCTATTTGCGAAGTTGCCAACATTTTGGACGAACGCTCTTAATGATTACAGGACGTTTTAGATATAGTTTAGATAAAAAAATAATGAGATAAGTTCACAAATACGGTGGAAAATACAGAAATATTTAACTCAATCAATCTGCCTAGCCTTTTCCCAACTATATTGGGGTCGGCTTCCAGTCTAATCGGAAGCAGCTGACCAGTATTTTACATGGAGCGACTGCCTATCTGACCTCCACAACCCAGTAACTGGGTAATACGCTACCCATTGGTAAGACTGGTTGTCAGACTTTCGGGCTTCTGACGACCCGTAACGACTGTCAAAGATCCACGAATGACAACCGGGACCAACGGCTTAACGTCCTTTCCGAGGCACGGAGGAGTCTCGGTATGTAAAGATGGTCACCCATCCACAGACCAACCCCGGCAAGCGTAGCTTAACCTGACGGATCGACCCGTGCGGCAGTTACTACTTAGCCACGAGCTCCTCCGAAATATTTAACTAAACAACACAATTAAAAAAAAAAATAGAAAATTATATTTACCCCAGTAGTTGAAATAAACCCCAGATTACCAATAGGTACATAACCAAATCTATTATATACAAAAAACTACGATGACACCAACTTTCTGTTAGAATAAGTTCATTGCGCGCAGTTGTCGAGTCATCAAGCTCAATCTAAGTTGGGGGGCATGTGGTCACTTGTGTGACACTAAACTAGTTTATTTGGGACTATTACCGTCATATTACAAAACAAGTTTTATACCTTTAGGGTTTTAAACCATCGAGCTAGTTTTTATATTACAAACCTTATTCCAATCAAATATTAAAAATAAATAAAATGTTAATTTATATACTTTGAAAAACATACATAAATACACAAGGATTATAGAAACTTTGTACAATAGAGTCACATTAAAGGGTGAACTGCTGCGTCCTGAATTAGGCCAGAAGCCTGTGTTTTGGGAGCCAAGATCCTCCAGTTATGATGGAATACAAATGGTACTAAGTGTCACGCAAGTACTTATAGAAAACCACATAAAAAAAAACAATGCCTTCATTTAAATACACTATTAATTAGTTCTATTATGAGACTATTGTAATAATATTCGGTTTCGCCAATTTTTAAGTTTGATTTTAACTTCGTGTTTAGTCAGGGAGTATATAAGTTTATGTATTATATTATACAAGCGAGAGTTAGTTGCCGCATATTGTCGGCTAGCAAACTTGGAACTGCATTAGACTGTATCACACACGGGAGTGCCTTTGCATCTTTTCTGCTTATCTTGATCCAGATATAACGTAGAGTGTTTCCCCAGCACATCGCGGAGCGCTAAAAGCTGTCTCACAGTCAATACTTCGGCTTCTGAATAAAGTTGATTGATCGAAAAGTCACTGCGCTTAAAGTGCATGTCTTCTACGATTGTTTTTAAACCAGATTTTAGCTGTACATTTTTTTTTGTATCTGTCAGTGGCATCGTAGCTCCTAAACGGCTGAAACGATTAAGTTTTTTTAATATTTTGTTTTAAAGGTGAATTAATAGAGTGTTCTTAGCTATAATTTAAGAAAAGCTGTTTAGTCCTGTAGATAGATAGAGATTATCAGCTCTACTCTAGTTGAAAAAAAAAGACTCCAATTCAAGCATTGGCTTTTTGTATTCTGGTATAACTTCAATGATACTCGTATTAGAACCGTAACCTTGAACAGCATCGGGAATTTTCAGGATACCCAACCCCCGCTGTGCGTTGACAGCCCAGGTATAGTGTTGAGCTCATTGGAATGGTCCTAATGAATAGGTTATAATAGATAGATGGTGATCAGGGTCTAATGATGGAGTAGGAAAGAGAAATAAGGTTATATTAGTAAATAGCTTCACTGAGGAAATATACGCACAGCTCTGCAGATTTCGAAGAAGCACGTGTCGATCTTAGTTTGAAAAGCAGGAAAAAAAAAAAAAAAAAAACTCCCGACACAAACAAAACCTCTAAAAAGTAAAAATATACAATGTGGAGCAGGACGATTGACATTCCTTAAAACAACATAAAGAGTGTCATGTTCTTTACCCGTATACAAAAAATCAATCAAATCCAATGAATACTTTAGCCACAGGAAATTATTTTTCATTTTCTTATTTTTCAACATGATGTAGACCTGAGTCCGTAATAATAGGTAAACATTGTAAGGTCAAGAACCTGTGCAAAACGTACGATTCTATCCTCTACGTCTCAATATGCTTGAGAGACAGAGAAAGGTGTCATACGATTCCACTCTGACGCGCCCCGCCCAGTTCCACAAAATAATACTACAATTAGAAAGAAAAAGAAATATTACTTTCAACAATTGCGAGTGTGTGTGTGAGCGGAATTTTTTCGGCAAAAGTCTCGGGACTCGATCAGTGTCAGTGCAGCGGCGCCCTTTGAGGAGCGCACACGGCTACCATTTTTATTACGAGACGAGCCGCGCGCGCATTATCGTGATTTTGTAAAAACAAATAGTTGTTATTTGTGATTAAAGACGATTTAGTGTGACTTATTGTTCAGTGTTAGTTTAATATTAGTTAGTTAATTAGGTATCGATGTCGCTTGTGCATAATGAACAACGGTGGAGACCCTGAAAATTTAAAAATTTGACTATTGATGTAAATTCTTATTGTGATGTGATATTATGTGATTAATTATTCAATCAGTGATCTTTTAATTAACAACGCGCAACTTAGTGAGTTTATGCCGCTAATTTGTTGTTCTCCGACTAAACTACCTACCCACGTCCACCTACGCCCCGCACCGCAGCGCAGGCGTCGCCCCCCACCGCGACCCGCATCGGGCCGCGCAACAGGTTAGTGACTTTTCGTAGATAAAGCGTGTTTACTTTTTATGCAGTTGATTCTGCTATTTATTTTGTTTGAAAATTGCAATTTTTCAATTTTCCTTTAACTACTAATCTTCGTCTTTTAAAATGTTTCTATGGACTAGTACTGTGCTTGTTTTAATTTAATGTCGTAAGTCCAGATCCACATTGTATAATATGTATTGGCTCTATATAAGTTGTAGGTTTTGATCCAAGCCGTCGTTTCGGGGGACGCACAGTGGATCGAAAATCGGCTGTAGAAGACATAGGATCTCGATTTCTTAAATGTTATTTTTTTTTGCTGGAAATGACTTCTGCTGATCATTACTGTTCTATAAAATGTCATATGAAGTAATTGTGTGCACAAATGGAAGAGTTATAATTTTTATAAGAAAAAAATGTATGGAGCTGACATGAAAAATGAGGATATCTCTGGAATCACAAGGTTCGCCGTTATATCCTTGCACACTGTTATAGTACTATTTATTTGTGAATTTTTGACATACTTAATAGCGCGGCGTCACTTGCGATTTTTGTTTTAAAAATCTTCAAAATTAAAAAACAAAAAAAAGTATATGATACATTTTAATGCTTAAATATGGCTATACCAAGTGTAACTTACAATATTTTTTATGCTTAGACCAAAACATTCTAAGAAATCACAAAGTCGTATTACCTACTTTGTGATTTTCATTTGAAATGACATGGTAATTATGAATTACGTAATACGTAATCTTGTCTAATGCCTCAAGTCCACATTAGCTAATGATTAATAAATCTTAATACCTATATACCTGTTAAAAGGATACGTACCATAATGAGGGTAATTAGATAAACGTGATCATTAGTCAATAACAATTAATGGTAAACTATTGTATGATTAAAAATAAAACCAAATTATAAAAAAAAAAAATAACTTAACCTAACCTAACATAAACAATAAAAGTTAACTTATTTTATACTTCGTCACCATCAGAATCCACTTCAGAATCAGGCTCTACAATAGATATAACTTCTAAGAACTCTGTCGGAGCTTCCTGATCCTGAAGTTTCAGTAGTTCTACTGTTTCCTTAAAGTATGTCTGCCTCTTGTGGGCATTTAATTTTGGTCTTGTGGAAGAAATTAGAGGATCAGAAGAGACGACAAGCATATTGAGGATATCCTCGTTTGATGCTTGTCTACTCTTTTTCCTCGAATGGTGTTCTCTGAACCTCCTAAAGTCTTTGTTTCGGGCCTCTGAAGCTTCTTCCGAAAGACTTCCAATTGGTACAATAGCATTTTCTGCAATTATGTCCCCTCCGTGAATCATCAATTTGTGGACGGTTGATGACATGTAGTACCAATCGTACAGTTCCACGTATTTTTCAGCGGTCGTTCTAGCGTATTCTTTAAATTTCGGCACGTCTACAATCTCTCCAGATGTGATAGCTTGCAGAATCACAGCAAATCTGCGTATTAGGTCTTCATCTAATCCAGTGATCCTGATTCCTGTGGGATCGTAACCATCTCTTTTGAACTGCCCGTGTAAATCTTCGACAAAATTCTTTCACGGTAACACTGTCTTCATCTGAAAGGCTAGAGCCCAGTCGAATAACAAGTGTGTTGAACAATATTTCATGATCGAAAGACGAAGCATCCTGATTGCTCAGAATAACAAACAAATCCAAATTTGTAATAATGCTTTCCATTATTCACGATCACTGAGTAAAAATACACGGTAGGATAGATGTTAGTATTAAAAATGCTCTAAATGAACTGAAGTTGTGAATCCAATGTTTGACTATTTATTGTTAAAGTTAATCCTGCACTAATTGCTAAATTAGCGAGTACCCCAAATTATTTTGGTACGTATCCTTTTAACTAGGTATATAGGTATTAAGTTTTATTAATCATTAGCTAATGTGGACTTGAGGCATTAGACAAGATTACGTATTACGTAATTCATAATTACCATGTCATTTCAAATGAAAATCACAAAGTAGGTAATACGACTTTGTGATTTCTTAGAATGTTTTGGTCTAAGCATAAAAAATATTGTAAATTACACTTGGTATAGCCATATTTAAGCATTAAAATGTATCATATACTAATTTTTTTTTTTTTTTTTGAAGATTTTTAAAACAAAAATCGCAAGTGATACCGTGTTATTAAGTATGACAAAAATTCACAAATAAATAGTACTATAACAGTGTGCAAGGATATAACGGCCAACTTTGTGATTCCAGAGATATCCTCATTTTTCATGTCAGCTCCATACATTTTTTTCTTATAAAAATTATAACTCTTTCATTTGTACACACAATTACTTCATATGACATTTTATAGAACAGTAATGATCAGCAGAAGTCATTTCCAGCAAATAAAATAACATTTAAGAAATCGAGATCCTATGTCTTCTACAGCCCATTTTCGATCCACCGTGGGACGGCTTGGATCAAAATATTGTCAATATTGAACTATCTCAATGAGTCACCCGTTGTATTTAAAACTCAATCATGGATTGCATTCCACAATGTGTAATTAGGTGATAACTTAAAATCTAATAAGATCACAACAGGCAGAGCTTTAAAACTTAACTTATCAATCTTCTGATCACTTACACTGCTTATACTTATCAAGTGAATATAAACAATACACGATAAGCATAGTAAACAAAAGGTACATGAAGACGTGATGTTACGTCCAAGATCTAACTAAAATCAGAGCTCAACATTCTTCCCGCAGAAAACTAATGAACTTACACAAGCCGCATTGATTGTCTGCATTTAGTTATGAAAGTATTCCCCAGATTCGCCAAGAGTGAGCTGTGAAGCTATGGCCATAGAATAATAATATATAGAAAGGAAACTTCCACTCCAAACGCTTTCTAAAATAACTACAGTTTTGTGCATGTCAAACGTGTCAATATTGGCAGTGGCCGGCTAAATTAACCGTAGAACCGATGACCGTTGTGGTAGACGTCTTGCTCTGAAATGAAGACTGCGAATCGACAAAAGTAAGGCAGGGCGTCAGGCTAGGTGGGGGACAATCTTCGCAGGGTGGGTGGCAACTGAATGAGTATAGCCGAGGATAGAGTGTAATTGGAGAGGCGCATGTCCAGCAGTGTACTGCTGCAGGCAGAGATGATGATAGATGTTCCAGCGCTGTCATGGTTTTAACGTCGTCTGCGGCGCACGCCACCAACTTTATGTGATCCACGCTCGATCATCGAAAATGTTGACGACCCTGTGTCGGACTTAGGAAGTTATAACAAGCAGATGTAGAGTGATCTGTAATTATTTTGGCGGCATCAGTGTACGTAAAATCTCGATGTCCATTGTCAACAATGACCTAAAGGAAGCACATGTATCTCGATGGCCCAATACAGATACGTCTGGCGAAGAATAAGGAGGAGAACTGATTCCAAATGAGATGGGATAAGGCTAGGCAGAAAGAGGTGTACCTACGTAAAAAGGAAACATGAGCCTCACGTCTGTACAGTTTTATTAGTCTACGCTGCGGGTTATTTCATTAGCGCGCTTTATTGGAAATTCCTTCAATTGTGAAAGATTGTCGCTTCGCCATCTTCATTACGCCTTAGAGATTTAAAATGGCGCGGTCTCTTTGTACGGCTTTGTAAGTATAAAGCTTTTAGTTTGTTCGGAGATTTAATTAATGTTTGTTGAGTTATTGCTATAATAATTAATTTGATATTTAATATAAAGCAATATTCGGTTGTGGCTGTGCGTACCTTTAGATAAGCACGCCACAGACTTTATTGGAAATATTTAGGGAGGGTGGAGGTATTCAATAACAAAAACAATTTATACTTGAAAATCTCCGAACAATCAAAAAATATCTGCCCTTTTAATATAAAAATGCAGTAATTAACCTTTGTTACTTTTTGCAATTTTACAGTAAAAGTTGCTTACTGTCACGAGTCCATATCAACCCGCTGATAGAAATCAATCTACCTAGCCTTTTCAGTTTAACCAGATACAGCTGAATACCAGGATTTTACATGGAGCGGCTGCCTATCTGACCTCCACAACCCAGTTACTGGGTAACACAATACACCTTGGTAAGACTGGTTGTCAGACTTTTGGGCTTCTGACTACCCTTAACGACAGCCGGGACCAACGGCTTAACGTACATGCACGGAGGGGTCTTAATATGTAAGGGATGGTTACCTGTCCACGAACCGACCGTGGAAAACGTAGCTTAACCCGTGCGACTGTTATCTTGTAGCCACAAGGCCCGCTGAAAGAAATATTTACAATGAATTCAAAGTTACTCTGTATTTCTAATTTGTCCAGTTATTATTTAGAAATAATTATGTAGATACCATACATATTATGTTTGTATCTACACTTTAAGATTCAGTTGCCAGTCATAACACACCTATATTCATAAAATGTTGTGGAGAAAACTGGATGCTAACTAGTTTGACTCCTGCGACGTTTCTTGCATTTTTTATAAGTTCAGACAAAGTTGGGGACTTTCAATCAGATTTTGAACAAACTAGTGAATATTTAACGTATATATTTACGGAAAGACCGACGAACTGACGCAGCGGTGGAATATGAAAGAAGGCGAGGTAGGAGACACGTGCCATGGATTATGGATTTTATAATCAAGTTTTATTACCTAACTTATGGACAGATAAAGTTTCTTTGAAATACTTTGTCGGGTCATTCTGATATGTATTATTGCGGGCTCTCTACCTACATCTACATAGGGGCCAGAATATACACCGGTGGCATAAAAAAAAGAGATAGCATACATACAACACGATACAACGATACACAAACCGACCCTACATGGACAAGCGTATCCTTAATCACCAAGCTTAGCTATTGAGGACGTAATTGATGGATTATTGTAGGTACAAGGGTGCTTTGACATTTCGTCGTGTCGATTTGATATAAGGGTCAATTTCAACATGTCGTGATTTTTCTCATTTCTGTTTTTTTATTTTTTATGTCAATGTTTTATATTATTTGTTTTTGACTTTAAATGGTCCTTCAGTCTATTTCATACAATAATGCCCTCAGGGCTCTGTTGAGCCTCTGTCGTGTGGTCGAGGCCTATTTGACGGACAGGGCCATCATCTACTCCGGTCACCAGGGAGAGTGGAACCGGCGAGAGATGTCGTGCGGTGTCCCACAGGGATCGGTCCTGGGGCCGCATCTGTGGGACATCGGATACGACTGGGTGCTGCGCGCAGACCTCCCCAATGGCGTCAGCGTGGTTTGTTACGCTGACGACACGTTGGTCCTGGCGCAGAGGAGGTCGCACCAGGCGGCGGCCGAACTAGCGACACACGGGGTTGCGACAATCGTGGCCAGAATCCGGCAGTTGGGACTCGAGGTGGCCTTGCACAAGTCCGAGGCCATGTGTTTTCATAGTCCTCGGAACGCGCCACCGTCGGGTTTCCAAATAACGGTAGGTCACGCCGATGTGAACCCCTGTTCACATCGGCGTCGAGTCGACGATGAAGTACCTGGGACTCGTTCTCGACAGTCGGTGGAACTTCGTGGAGCATTTCCGACGTTTCGCTCCCAGACTGGAGCGGGCCGGGGCTGCGTTGAAGCGGCTCCTGCCCAATCTAGGGGGTCCAAACGCCTCCTGCCGGAGGCTATACGCGGGGATCGTGCGGTCCATGGCCTTGTACGGGGCACCGGTGTGCCCGCAGGTTGAACGCGTCCCAGAGGGTCATGGCCACCCGGCTGGTCCGGGGATACCGCACGGTCTCCGGTGAGGCGGCGAGCCTCCTTGCCGGATTGCCGCCATAGGATCTGGAGGCAAAAGTCCTCGCGCATATTTGGGAGTGGCGCGAGGAGGCGAGACGCCGGGGCTTGACTCCGATGCCGCGAGAAATCGCGGCACAGCGGACAGAGCTCCGACGGGATCTCATGGCGTCATGGAGAGTGTGATTGTCGCAACCCAGTGCTGGGCACGCCACTATTGCGGCGATAAGTCCCCTCTTTGAGGAGTGGCTGGAGAGGCGCCACGGCGTCCTCACCTTCCGCCTGACGCAGGTCCTCACCGGACACGGCTGTTTCGGGAGGTACCTGTTTCGGATAAGGCGGGAGGAAACGCCCGGGTGTCATCACTGCGTGGATTGCCCGGAAGACACGGTGGAGCATACGGTGGAGGTATGCCCGGCTTGGGCAGAGCACCGCCGTGTCCTCGTGGAGGCGATTGGTAGCGGGGATCTCTCGCGTCCGGCCCTGGTCCAGGCCATGGTACGGAGCGAGAGGGCATGGGAGGCCGTCACCTCCTTCTGCGAAGCAGTAATGCTCGCGAAGGAGGAGACGGAGCGCGTGAGGGAGAGGCAAATTTCGCGCCCTCACGCCCCTAGCCGCCGCAGGAGGAGACGCCCCGGGCGTCGGGAATCGATTGCGGATTCCCGGCCACCGTAGGCGCGGGCTTGCGGACGGTGAGCAATGGGTAGCTCGCCGTCCGGCAAGGACCAAGCCTGGGTCGACGGCGCGTTGTGTTCCACGCGCGCCTCAAAGAGTGTCAGCGTGTGAAGGGGTCCGATGAGACCATTGCCTGCCGGGGTTGCGGGAAAGTCCGAAAGGGATACCGTGGCCCCCTGGCATTGCACAGGCAAGAGAAGGAAACCGGGTTTCTCACGAGAAAGAACGATGAGACTGAGAATAGAATACAAGTGTTCACTTATATGAAACTTGGCATTACAAGAGTACTAATTTAATGTATATATAAATTAGGTAACACAGTAAAACCAAAAATGAGATTAGGGTTCTGAACAGGACATTGCGAGGAATTGTGTACTAAATTACTTAGACCATTGTTGTCAATCTTTGATCCTGCTCTAAGAACAGAGTTATATACTGATGCTACTGCTATAGGATATGGTGCTTTTTTTAACCCAGAAATACGATAGTGATTCTTAAGTCGTCACTGGGTGGGTTTTAGTCAGTAAGAGTCTGACACGCCCTCCCGCTCCACCCAGAGCGGGGGGAGTCATTTGATGATTTAGCACGGAAATTACAAAACCATCCACCAAAGTGAGCTAAATGACCACCGAATTCACATTTAGGAAACCGAAATGAGGTTTGTTGTCATTTCGGTGAATTTCCTCATATCGGTGGTGATTTAATAATTCATAATTAATAATTCATAATATATTTTTTTGCTTAAACATAAGTGTGTACATACATAGAAAGTGCATGTAAGATAATATAAGATTAGGATTAAGATTTAAGCCCACCGAATCCACCGTTATGAGAACACACATGGGTAGTAACATTTTTTTCTATCTAGACAAAAATATTTCGACTGTATTTTAACTTTCTGCTGTGACATTTTCATCCACGCCACGAAAATTTTCTGTTTGGAAAATTCACCCATATCCGGTGACAATTTACAGCAATACGTAGTACAAGTACCTAATAAATTCAATACCAAATACCTGTTTATTAAAATCCCGTTGTTCTATAATTATATGACCTATTTCTACTGTTTCAACATCCCTCCATTAAATTAAATTAAATTATTCATTTCTGCATCTTCGAAAAACCCACACACAATAGCACAAAACAGCGCAGTGTCCACATTTCACAAAATTCGCTATGCTCCCTAAATGCCCACCCTAGGGACGTCACAATTATCCGCTGGAGTGTGAATGTTCCGTGTGGTTCAGTGGACAGCTCTGCGGAACCCTCTGCATTATGTATCATTGACGCATCGGGTACACCTTTGTGGGTGTATGTGATAGTGCGAGTAATGAGTTTCTTGGGGTTTCTAAATATATTTTTAGAGAAATTTAACACTTGCAACATTTACCAAGGCAGATGTCTTTTATTTTTGTGTTTCCAACAATTTGTAGTATAAATAACAAAGAATGCTGCTGTTTTGTGTAATACCTACGATATAAGATTGAGGTAGATTAAAAAGTAAGTTTACACAAGAATACATCGTTTATTTGAATAATAATAGTTTATTCACATTGGTCGCTCCTTATCAATAAACAATCATCGCCCTTAACAGTAACTCATCAATTCTTCAATAGAACACGCCTTATCACAGCACTCGTCAACCGGTCCGCGTTTGCCGCGCACGCCAGCAAGCGCGCGGGCCCCATGCTGCGGCATCCACCAGCCAGCATCCCGCTTGGACTCAGCTCCCCAGCAGAGCACCGCTAGAGCCCTGGATAATGTCCTTCCACAGTAGAAGCGTGTGCCTTCTTGAGCATAATAGCAGGAGAAACAGGCGAAAATCAGAACGGCGACCATGTAAAACTTCATGATGATTTGGAAGTAGCTTCAGTGGTTACGGTTCCAAACGATGGTGGTTGAATGTGATGTTTCCATGGCTTGCACCGGCTTTTATACTGGGAATCTGATTAATATTCAGATACTAATGAGGTCAGCTTCAACCTAATTGTGTAGGATGTGGGATATTAATCGTGTCACCTGAGAATAAGCTTTAGATATTGATTTTTGGTATGAGATATTGTTGAGAGTTATGTTAAGACCTTCGTACTATTATTGATCGAAGCTTAAGACCGTAGACTTTTTATAACTTTTCTGGAATCTGAATCTGAAAGAACAATCTTCTGTATTTAAATTTTATGCTCTAGTTTCGAAGATAAAGCGAGTATCGTCAATTTTCAACTATTTTCTTAAATAACTTTAATACTTTTATTTAATGAATGTAATTGATATATCACAAGGTGGGTACAGTTTGCGAAACTTTTTCTTTATAACTTACTAATTTGCCCCCAAAAGTGACCACTAAATTCAAAATTCATTAATTTGCGTTACACGTGTTTGGGTCTCATAAATTCATATATATGTATGAACCAAAGTTCAACTTAATCGGTCCAGTAGATTCGGAGCAAATTAGCTGTGACACACGAGTGATCATTTAAGGACCCGTTTTTTCATTCGGTCGTACGAAACCTTAAAAATGGGTAAAGTTATTTTCTAGGAATCTAGACAAACAGGATATAATTATGACAAAAATATAACACATGCGATTTAAAAAAAAAGTTCCTGTTGCAAAGAGCAAGCTCTTTTCTTCGGATATCTTTTACAAGTTTTCAAGGGCTGGCTCATTAGAAAGTTTGTCGAACTGTGAGAGAACGGCAATCATAACTTAAACCAAATTATTATGTTTTCTAGAAACGACATTTACTTCTCTTTTATGTGTCAAGTCGCTTGTTGCCTCAGACGTTAGTTCATTTCACTGGGTTATAATAACTTTTTGCTTCGATTTTGTAGAGATGATATAGAGTTCCTATATCATCTCTACAAAATCGAAAGACTAAAGACATAATTCAAAGAGACAAAATCTTCAAATATAATAACGTTGCGCAGTAGACTATAGCGACGTGCCAAAAATACTCCAAAAGATCTTTGCTCTAATTTTACGTATATACTAGGTAGCCCATCTCCGGTCACCCACTTCTAATAAGGCCCATCCAAACGTAAAATCAAGGTGACATACAAGGTAAAATATTCGACAATCTTCATACATTTAAGACGAAAATCTCCTCATTAGTCTTTGAATATTAATGAATATTCCCTGTATATAAGCTTTGGAGGACAGGAACACAGCACATTCGAATTCCAACGTTTGGAACAGTAGTAACTGAATACTTAATAGTACCATAGTACGTTACCCTCAACTACAACTAAATAGTACCTCAACTGTACCCTCAAAATCACTATGAAATTCTTCACCGTATTCGCCCTGATGATGGCATGCGCTGCATGCTATGCTTCTCAAGATGGCACCAATTTCTACTGCGGAAGGCATCTGGCCAGGACCTTGGCAGTACTATGCTGGGGTGCAGAATCCAAGCGGGATGCTGGCTGGTGGATGCCCCCCCAAAATGCGAGGGCTCTGGGTGGCGTGCGTGGCAAGCGCGGCCCTGTCGATGAGTGCTGTTTGAAACCATGCTCCATTGATGAATTGTTGAATTACTGCTAGCAACATGGACCTGAAAACTAAGGCGATGTTACTGCCAATATTGTTAAATGTTTTTGTTCTTATGAATAAATCAGGTTAATCTCATGAATGTGTTTTATATTTTCTTTCTGGTATCCAAAGATAGAAGAAGACGTTGGTTTTGTTATGATTATGGAAATGTTTTTTTTTAATGTATTTAGTAAGTCATTGTATGCTATTGTTTTTTAAAGTTTCAAATGACTTTGTGGTTGCACGACTTCAAAGGTGTAAAATTCAACATTACAAAGTCATTTATTCAAACTAGGCTGAGAAAAGAGTCCCCCAAATACGCCCACCCTTCTCCACTTCCTAGTGCTTTAGCTGGGAAGAAGAAGTGGCGCAACAAACTCCCAAGCAGCACATCTGTCTGTTCGGTTAGAAAAACTTGATTCTTTATAATAGCACTTATGCAAAATAATTTACATAACGCAACAGAAAACAATATAGGTACCTAATTAAAATATAATTATCTTTTCCCCGTTATTTATTTGGAAATCTTACCAACTTATGCTACAGAAGAAACAAACCAATCACTATGCAACTAGATTTCGTTTGAAAATAATAATTTGCCCTGACCAAAGTCAAGTTCCTAATTATGTGTTCAACACACAACGAGGTTGCAAATCTAACCATGTTTTACACTAGACTGAAATAGGACCAGAACATTTAACAATTTTGACTTAATCTTTACTGCAAGCTCTTCTCGTAATATCTCGGGCACACGGTTATTATCTTACCCTGCAATATGATTTTAACATTGTACTCCTACAATCAACATTGCAGGCGCCGTCTTCCTAATTAAATATTGCTGTTAATTACGTTCTAGATTGGCACAGAGCTGATTGATTACTATTTGCACGTTTCGACCTTACTTCCTTTTATGCCGCAATAAAACAAAATGGTCAACCAAAAACTTTTGGTAAGAAATGTTCCGATAATATTGTGTGAATACAAAAAGCAACATCTTTTCGTCCCACGTACAGCAGTGTCTTTGAACAGTGCGTGTTGCCAGTAATTACCAATGACACTGAATCGTGGTCGCTCACAATGGGCCTCATTAGAAGGCTGAAAGTCACGAAAAGTGTAAGGGAGATGAAAAAAAAAAAAAAATTGCTTGCAGAACAGATGGCCGATGGGGCCGAAAGGTTTTGGAGTGGCGACCGCGTACCGAAAGACGTAGTGTTGGATGGCCTCCCACAAGGTGGACTGATGACCTTGTGAAGGCCGCAGGAATCTGCTAAATGTGAGAAGCACAGAACCGGTTGACGAGGCCGTGCTTGAGAGAGGCCTATTTCCAGCAGTGGTCGTCTCTCGGCTGATATGATGATGAATCGAAATAAAGTAATTTTAAGTGTTCAAAGGATTAATTGTAATCTTTCTATATTTTTTCGGCCATGGTTCACATAACTGACCCCAAATAAATTTGGGTAAGGGTTCAATAATGGTGATGTTAGGTGGACTGCAACGTCTGACTGACTGACTCGTTAGCTGATACATATCGTATGGCTTTATGAAGCAACAACAAGTCAATGATTTACGTAAAAAAGGTTCGAGCTTATGTAACATTAACAGAACAACAACTGTTGCCTCCCCATTGGGGAGCTGCCTCTAAGTATAAGTACTACCTTACTGACCTACAAACCGATGCCCGCACACAAGGGTTGGCCACATATTACATTAATTTTATTGCTCAACCGTCTTGGTGCAAAGCCTCCATGTGTCGATAAAAAGTCTGCATTAATCATTTAGGTAACATAAAATCCAATGGCCTTCGGATCTGCACTTGAATAAATCAGATATATGAGGAATATTTGAGTGGTTAGTTCCTTTTGGAGGGCAAGGAAAAAGTGTGTCTGGATTGGACTAAATAATTTGTATTATTGGTTTGAAGCTGTAACATTGGTCTGAAACCTCTTTAAGAGATCGGTCAATCTGTGATGGTATACATATTATACAACTTTCAGTTCTGAAACACCTGTATTCATATCACTTAATGAATCAACCCACAAACAACCAGCCGGGGTACCAAACTGCCATGGAATCCATAAGTTGCCAATCAAACGGGTATTGAATCCAAATAAAGAGATGAAATTATTTTTGAAAACTTTCGATCAGATTGGAAGCATACCTAACATACTTAAGAAATAAGTAGTTAAATTACAACTTGATTAGTCTGTTTTTGAAGAGCTTTTTCTAATTCTTCGTGAAAATTATCGTATCAATATTCTCTGAGCCCAAAACAATCCAAAAATCGCACAAAACTAATTTTATGACATTTCCCGTGACCCAAGGGCTGGTTTTTACCTTGGCCAGAGGCTAAGCATTGCCATACAACGTGGCAATGCAGCCAGTCTCTTGGGCACACTACCAGTCGACAGCGATGCGGATGAATTTTTCGACGCTATATTTTAGTTTGCATAATAATATATTAGTTTTAATTTTCTATATATATTAAACATTTGTAAAGTTATGTCTAATTTCCACTATATTATATCTATTAAATTGTGTTAAATTTTCAAAAAAAAAAAAATTATGACTACTTTTATGATAAACATAACATCACGCCTTGTTTCCCCGAAGGGCTGTGCAGAGGTGTACCTGTAGTAGGTACACCCACATTTCGCCAGTTATGTTTTAAGTCCCATGTAATAGGGGGCCAGCCTATTGCCATCAACCGGGCACAAATCCAGACTCCGGGTTGCTACTGAGAAATTCCAGATAGAAATACCCAATAACACTTTGCCCGACCCGGGAATCGAACCCAGGACCTCATGCTCAGCAGTAGCGCTTGCAACCACTAGACCAACGAGGCAGTTTATGTATGTATGTGTATGTTTTTTAACACTTCCATTGAAATGTCATTAATTTTTAAATGCGTCAAAATGTTGGCTTGAATAATTATGTGCTTTCATTTGTAACTGAATAAATATTGATTTTAAATTTATATCATATTTTGATACTCGCATATAAATTAAAACCTATAATGTACTTCCTGATGACCTAGTATCATGAAATTTGGCAAGAAGCAAGGTCTGCAAGGTCAAGCAGCACAAGTAAAGGATAATGTCCGAAAATCGTTACACAAAATAACGATTTTCGGACATTTCATTTTCATGGAATGAATGTATGGAAGAACATTTTTCCAATTACAAAGTAAAGTTTATTCTTGGAATAAATTATTCATCCCAACTATGGAACCCTTTTGTGCGTGGTCCGACACGCTCTTGGCCGGTTTCTTTTTGTTTCCTTTACTGACTTTAAATTAGCCAGAGTCGAAAACAGTAAGTCGTTACGTTTATAACATTTTTGTGGAAAATTAGAGGATTTGAGACTGTGATGAACTGTTTTACATCGAGAGAAACAGCAAAATGAGCTGAGCACCCCAACGTTTTTCTAGTTTTAAAGGCATCAAGAAGAAGATATGTAATCTTTTTAACCGACTTCCAAAAAGGGGGAGGTGCTATGTTCGAAGCGTATATTTATGTTTTTTATTTTTTATGTATTTCCTCCGATATCTTCGTAAATTTTGGACCTATTTTGAAAATTCTTGTTTTTTTCTTCTCGAGGTGGTCCAGTATAAATTTTATTAGCTTTGCTTGGATAGTTTTTGAGTTACCTTCAATAATACGTATTTTTCCCACTTAGTCTATATGGATGATACGATAAGTTCCTGTTGCTATTATTTACATTGCAGGTAGTGGTATTCGAATTTGTGTACGGTAGGTACCACAACTAAATAGAAAAAATAAAAATTTAATACAATTAAACCGACTTTAAAAAAAAAGAACTACTAACTGAAATAAATTACTTTAATTTTGGAAGTCGGTGGAAAAAAAACAAAAATTCAAAACCACCAACCTCAGAAATTAAACTAATATTGTAGTGGTTTTTTTTTGAAGTCGGTTGCTTTTTTTAAAATAAAAGACTGGCTTGAATTTGACCAGTGCAGATGAAAGAGATATTAATTTCAAGATAAGTTTATACTTGATCAATATTGTTATCAAACCTGAACTTTTTTTCGGATGAAGCCTCTGCAGTTTTACGTAAAAGGTTTAATCTTGGTCAACCTCATGCCAATAAAATATACCTCCACCAATCTTTCAATCAGTGTGTCAAGCGCGTTTATTTTGGAAATATTTCACTCAGCTGTCGTGTCGTTCGACAGGCCTCCAGGGTTAACCGGTCTATAGCGATGTCCATTTTATGTAGTCTGTTAACCCCTACAAGCTGATGTAGGTAAGCCACAGCTGGTATGAGGTGAGCTAATGACCGTTTTCACATTGGCCGATAACGATAACGACACGATATCTTCGGACTGGTAGTTTCATTCAATTACTACTAAACGCTTTCACTCTGTATCGTTGTAGTCTACGGTATCGTCGCCGACATTGATTATCGTGCCAATATCGGTGGACGACAGAGTGAACTTGTTCACTGTTGCCATTATTAAGACTATTATATTAAACTTTTGAAATCAGCGCGGCGATGTAAGCTTTTGCTGGCGAAACGCGATAATTCGAGACTGCTGTGGCATACCGCATGACAATAAGCTGCTGTTTACATTGTGTCACATACTAATATTGTCCCGATATCGTCAGACGATATCGTTGTCGTCCGGGCTGACGATTTATGTCGGTTGTCGGTGTCGTTATCGTCGCAGTGTGAAAACGGCCAGTTCTTGTAGCAGTGTATTTTTGCAGTAGTTGAACCCTATTATAACTTTTCACCAGTATAGTTGTTTAGGGGTGTGTAGTAGGCAGAGAAATGAAAGTCAATCTGCCTGGGTACTCACGATTGTATTGAGCAGGTCACACACACCATAGAAAACAGTCAGAAGGAGAACGGACACAGAAAGTTAGGCACACAGTCACAATAGTCACGGCACAACGATAACAATTCTATCAACGATATCGTAATAATAGCGGGTCGTCAAAGTATCACCAAATCATGCGCAGCCGAGCGTCGCGCTAACAAGTTTTTGACTGAAGGTCGCGGCAAGGTGATGGGTCAATCGCTACGTTGCACTCCCACCTGGTGCTTGCCGGCTACGTCACGATGACGTAGCTCGCCGTGCGCGGCTCCAGTAGCATACGTTACCGGTGGCACGTCATAAACCGACGTAGCATCAATAAAGATGTTAATAATATTAATTGATGCCGGTGAATGTGAATGTTTGTTTGTACATATATTTAATAATTAATATAGATAAATGTAAATAAATATTATGATTGTGTTTGTATATAATTATGTTGTGTTGTGTATGTTTATAATATATATACTTAAATGAATAAGTTGTATGGTAGGTATGTACCCTACACACTAACTTAAGACTAAGGTAGGTAGCACTTTAACAATATATTCAAACTAAAAATATTTTAAATTTATTTTTAAAGCCCGTTAAACCTAAGACAGGTAGGTAGCACTTCAATATATTCAAACTAAAAATATTTTTAATTTATTTTTAAATCCCGTTAGACTCAAGACTTAGGCAGGTAGCACTTTAACATAATTCAAAGTAATATTTTTTTAATTTATTTTTAAATCCCGATTTTAATTTAGTTTGCAGGTACATAGGCACGTCATGTGATTTTTACAGCTATCATATGCCACTGCCATCTTTTATGCACGCACTTCAATTTAGGTACAACTTTACCGCTATTCGTAACTTCGTCAAAAACGTTCAGCAATTTATTATTTCCTGTTTCTTTATTGCGTATACGGTTAACATTTTCTTCCATCCAATAAAGTAAAAAGTACCATAAAAAGGTACCAATAAGCACCTGTCCCACTGACTGCCACAATCATTATTGTTTATGAATGTCATCGCCCGGTCTAATATGAAAGCCGTGAATTATGGCCGCGAACAAATTGCTTTGACATTAAAAATATGGAGTCTTTATTGAAATAATATACGTGAATTATTTAGAGAAGTTGATTGTTGAGTGGCAATTAAAGGAATTGTTAGGAATTTTTATGTAATATTCGTTATTTGGCTTAATACATGCGTACAGAGTAGAAAAAGGCTTTTTGTTTTTCGCCTGTCCCTTTTCTTTAAAGCCTTAACTTGACCAGCTTGTAAATGTTCTACGGCAAGACAGACCCTTCTGCTCTTAAGAGAAAGGAGTATTGATCAATTTGATCACCACACCTGTTCACTGCGTTTAGATCTCTGTATTTTAAATTCTGAAAGCCTGTTTTCGAACTCAATTCAAGTCAGTCTAATCTCCGCAAAAATTCATATCAAAAACTTGTCAAAAATTGGTGATATTATTGACAGATTGACACAGAGAATGCGAACGTTCTTAGAACGCCGCCACGCAATCAACGGTGTGACGCTCTGCTAGAGTGACTGTCATCAAGCAGTGTCATTCTTATCCAACCTTTTCGGTGGTTCCGTAACTTCGTAACAAAACGAGGCGGCGCCACTTGCTGTGCCGTCAAGTATATTATATTATCGAAAGTATTATATTTATGATATTTTCCCAGAAAAATACAGCAACACAATATTACTAGCAAGTCACAAGTTATTGCAGTTTGCATGGTAGCTGGTTCTCAGGAGTTGCCAACTCATTATGACTCCGAGTGCTGAGAAAGAAAAACTTTTTAACAACTTATACTCCTAAATTAGTTTAGTAGTTCTTGCTTCTCCGTAGTTAAGAAGTTCCTTGCAAAAGTGTCCTGGTAATATACAAAGAAATTATGGTAGGAAGAAAATATGTAAGGGAACTTAGCGTTTTGTTTTGGAGGGTTACAGTACGTAAGTGACTAGTTGCATAATAAAAACCTGAAACATATGTGTTTCATGGGACAGGGAAAGGGTTAACCATCTAGTAGCTTTTACAAATAATAGGGGTTAAAGTATGAAATTGCCCTTTTATTGTAATTGACTGCCTCGTTGGTCTAATGGTCGTATGCGCTACTACTGAGCAAGAGGTCCTGGGTTCGATTCCCAGGTCGGGCAAAGTATTATTGGGTTTTTCCAACAGGAATTTCTCATTAGTAGCCAGGAGTCTGGAATTGTGCCCGGTTGATGGCAATAGGCTCGCCACCTATTACATGGGACTAAAACATAACTGGTGAAATGTGGGTATACTACAGGTACACTTCTGCCCAACCCTTCGGGGAAACAAGGCGAAATGTTATGTTATTTATTTATTAAAACTTTATGCATAGGTAAAAAAATATTGTACAAAGGCGGACTTAATGCCCGAGGCATTTGTTATGTACTTCGAATTGACATAGAACTTTCATGCTTTGAGATTTTTGAGTGAAACTTTTTTCACTTAGTACCTATGAAGTTCTTCTTTTAAAAAATGTGCAACATTCAATTATCGACTTTCAGTTTTTTTTTTTATTCAACTTAGACAAGAAAGTCCTACGGTATTCTGCTGTGGGGCAAAGCTGCCGATATTCAAAATATATTTGTCCTTCAAAAACGAGCTGTTCGAGCAATTTACCAGCTGGGTGCCAGAATTTCTCTGAGAGATTTTTTTAAAGATATTGGTATCCTCACTGTTGCATCACAATTCATTTTCGCCAACATTCTATATATTAGGCAAAATATACACTTGTACACTAAAAACAGTGATATTCACAATGTTAACACAAGAAACAAGGACAAACTACGAGCTCCCTTTCACCGGCTTCATAAGGTTCATAACTCATTTGTTGGGCTTGGTATAACCTTTTACAACAAGCTACCCTCTTCTTTGCTAGATTTGCCTTTTAATGCGTTTAAAACTAAAGTAAAATCCAACCTTTGTTCAAAGGCATACTATTCTATCAACGACTACTTAAATGATAAGAATAGTTGGTCGCTGTGATTGGCTCAAGACAATGTTTATGTTCTTTCTCCAGAATTAGCCTACCTACTGACAGGTTATATAAGCTTAGGTAAATTGTTCATTTTATTTGACTTTATATGTCAATTTATTTTAATTTTATTAATTTTTTGTTGACATTAACTACTCATTAGAATGATTTTCATGAGTTGTATTGCAATATGTGGTTAGCTAGCGACCTCGACAAACTGATCATATTTTATTTTTTTCCTGAAAAACTGGCAGCAAGTTCGTCATGCTCCCTTAGATGTCACTGCTTGCGGTAGCGTCGGGGGTCGGGTTGCCTCCTTCCCTCAAATATGGCGAGGGGGGTAATGGCTGATCTTTGCGTTAAGCTCGTGAACGGGTGCTGCTTGTGGTGACTGGTCGTCTTGCTGATCATGGTTTTGTTATTGTTATTAGTAATTAACTGTTTATTTATTTTACCTCGATGGTCCTAGTTTATCAATTATAACTCTAGTTACAGCTATATGTAAGCGGGCACGCCCTTTATGCCTGGAGGCTTTATTTTCTTTTTTAGATATTCTTTACGTTTAGTTATTTTTATTTCTGCTTGAGTATAGATCTCGATGATTTTGGTTGGTTGGTATTTAGGGGCATGAGGAACAGGGTGTAAAGTTCACTCATCCACCATAGAAAAGGGAGGATCCTCCGACCAGACGGGTGTTGTGTCTGGCGGGCCGACTGCCCAACTGTTGATTTTGGATAGTCTTATCTATGTCGTTCGCGTGGTAAACTCTAATTGCGCGATGCAGGATTTGTGTGACGTCATGTCTTTGATGCGTAGTTCGTATGTGGCGGTGTAACCGCTACATCACTCCCCTCCGGAGACCGGAGGTCGATAGTGGGCTGAGTCTTGTATCTTGCGATGCTTCACAGTGCCAGCTAAGGTTCCAGTGAGTCGGAACCGGGTGCCGCACAGTTCGCGGTGAGTCGGAACTGTCTGCGATGATTGCGGCGGTTGTGGTGATTGAGGTGATTGCGGTGATTGAGGTGATAGCGGTGATTGCGCTGATTGAGATGATTGCGGTGATTGAGGTGATAGCGGTGATTGCGCTGATTGAGATGATTGCGTTGATTCCCCAGTGAGTCGGGGTGATGAGGCTGAGGGTGATGACCAGGAATGCGCGTTCGCTGCATGCTGGTGGTCAGGATACCCGTTGAAGCCGAGGGTGCTGACTGTCTGTGTGACTCGCCTCACGAAAGCTTGCGGGAGTGATGATGATGACGTCACGCTGAAGTAGTTGCACGAAGGCTGCGTTGACGTTCATACTCGGGGTCACCAATTTAGGGATGTGAGGAACAGGGTGTAAAGTTCACTCATCCACCATAGAAAAGGGAGGATCCTCCGACCAGACGGGTGTTGTGTCTGGCGGGCCGACTGCCCAACTGTTGATTTCGGATAGTCTTATCTATGTCGTTCGCGTGGTAAACTCTAATTGCGCGATGCAGGATTTGTGTGACGTCATGTCTTTGATGCGTAGTTCGTATGTGGCGGTGTAACCGCTACAGGTATATTGGCGTGTGCTAGCTGTCATATGGCTGATAATTTATAAATTAATGTTTTGTGTTGTGTTATGTAAATTATTTTGCATAAGTACTTATTGTATAGAATCATTTTATTTTTCCTAATTGAACAGACAGCTGTGCTGCTGGGGAGTTTGTTGCGCCACTTCTTCTTCCCAGCGAAAGCACTAGGAAGTGGTGAAGGGTGGGCGTTTTGTGGGACTGTCTTATGTAACTTTGACGTTCGAAAAGTGCTGATTCTCAGCCTAATTTGAATAAATGACTTTTGAATTTTGAAAAGATGAATACTTCGAAAATTCGAGTTATTTTTGAATACGAGATCCGACGCGGAACTAACGTGGCAGAAACAGCTCGAAATATCAATGTTGCGTTTGGAGAGGGGACTGCTAATGAACGCACAGTGTGATTTTGGTTTAAACGCTTTCGTGATGGAAACTTTGATTTGAAGAAAGAACCACGTGGAAGACTGACACAGACAGACACAGGTGAATAACAATGAATTGAAAGAGATGGTGGAAGCTGATCCGAGCCAAACTACCCAGGAATTACCTTACCAACAATATTGACTTATTTGCGTCAAATTAATAATAAAAAAAATGAGAAATGGGTGCCTCATGATTTGACTGATCTGCAGAAAGAAACGCGTGTTGAAACTTGTGTTGCCCAGTTGAATCGATACAGAAATGAAGGAATATTGGATCGAATTGTGACATAAGATGAAAAGTGGATTCTTTACGATAACCGTAAGCGAAAAATGCAATGGCTGAACCCAGGTCAAACGTCGTCCTAGAGCAAAGCTTATCAATAAAAAGGTAATGGTAACTGTTTGGTAGTCTCAGCATGGTGTTATTCACTATAGCTTTCTCCGATCTGGTCAAGCAATAACGGCAGATGTCTACTGTGCCGAACTCCGAACAATGATAGCTGCAGCTAAAACTAGCAGTGAAACAGCCCCGATTCATGAATCTTCACCATTATTGCTCCATGATAACGCGAGACCTCATACAGCACGAGAAACCGTTTTAACTCTACAGGAACTGCAATTAGAAACAATTCGTCACCCTCCGTATTCGTCAGACCTTGCTCCAACGGACTACCATTTTTTTTCGAGATTTGGTCAATTTTCTACATGTTATAAAGTTTTCTTCTCAGGAGGCAGTAGAAAATGCTTTTAAACAGTTTGTCGAATCTAGATCACGAGAGTTCTATCGCAAAGGCATAAATAAACTTCCTATTAGATGACAGCAATGTATAGATAATAATGGTAATTATTTTGATTATATAAATATGTTAAATTAAAAAAAAAAAACGAATTTCAATTTTTTTGTCGAAATCGGCAATTTTATCTCTACGTTGACCACCGCCGTATGAGTATATACCGCTTGCGCACTACGAACTCCAGGTCTATGCCGGTAGAGTTTTTTTGCCGGAACAGGTCTGGGATGAGGAGCCAGACCAAGAGAGATACAGAAACCCGCAGGGCAGCATGTGGCGAGCTGTTGGGCAGTAGCGATCCCACTAACCCTATCTCCCGGGAGAAATCTTGTTCCTGATCTCTGGCTTGCCTTTATTGGCCGGCTAGAGTGAACACTGACGAGGAATAGAGCTCCCACCTCTTTCTTGCCTTTATTGGCCGGCTTGAGTGGAGATTCGCAAGAGGAGATGCTCGGAGGAAGGAAATATTCCAGTAAGATGCTGGTAGGGATCTTGACCGTACTTCCGGGATTGTCCTGATAGCCGTGGAATATCGCTCCACTCTTATAAGCACCTCAGGACATGTTGCCCCCTTGTCGCTTCGACACTTTGTGCTAGCGACCGTTTTTGGGGGGCCCATTATTGAGTGTGCAAGTCACCCCCTGCCATTTTACCTGTGTATTTTATATAAGATATTGGTCAGACAGGGGCCATAGTCTTTCCATAGTTCTAGATAACCAGTTCACTTAGCCACCCAAACCCATTATGCAATATCATTGTTTCCATATCTTGCAATAGTCCTGCATTAACCGAGGGTTGTCATTGGGTGCACTAGATTAGTACGTACAGGGATAATCGTCAGTTAGTGCCTTCGTTTCATTAGACACGTCTAACGGGCCTCTGCGAGTTGGCTTCGGTCCCTCGTACGCCTTCCAAAGGTCCGGGACCCTAGGGGGGTTCTGAGAAATGCCAAATATAATATAATATCTTTTTCACCACTCCCGCACGAAAGAAGTGTCTTTCCTCTACGAAAACAGTGAGGAAAGTTGGTTTTTCCTCACTGCTTGAACAGTGAGGAAAGTCGGTTTTTCCTCACTGTTTGAACAGTGAGGAAAGTAATGATCCCGTTCAGAAACTAACCTTGCCTGATTTTTTTATGTTAAGTTTTAAAGATATTTTAAAAAATAAAGAATTATTTTGATTTGCTTTGTGTCTATTTAATTTATTTATTTACCTATGATGACTGAATACTTTCTTGCTGGGAGCGGTGAAAAGTTTTGTTTGCAACATGTGAGCAAGTTCATTTGCTATTCGTTTTGTTGAGTCTTTCACTTACGACCGAAATTTCGCTTACGATTTTCACTTACGATTGAAATTTATAATCACTCGCTGCGCTCGTGATTCTATTTTTCAATCCTTCGTTCGCTCAAGACTCAAAATCAAAACTCATAGGAAAAACAAACTTTCCTCACATGTTGGATAAATAACTATTGTTTTGTGTTTGCTATAAAATTTTCGACTACGGTAGACAAGAAATACAAAAGCCGTGTACGCACGAACGAACAATAACATGGTGAACACGAACATCGAACACTTAATTTGTTCTCATGTGCGAACCACTAACGAACATCAAATACTGTGTTCGTCAAAACTGTTCGTGACGAATCCATGGCTACTAAAGAGAGTAGTTGAGCACTAGCTTACACAAATCGAACTGTTTTCGTGTTCAATTTGCTAATTTACGTTCACACGTTTGTTCCGTGTTCTATGTTCGTGTTCATTTGTGTGTACAGGCCTGAAGGGTAATAGGAAATGATAATTATCCAGGGACTGGTATTGCAGCTACTGTTTAACTATTGTATTTAGGTATTGATTACAATATCCTGGTTTGTGGAATATATAAATTTTTCACAATATTATAGATATAAAATTAATATCGGAATAAAAAAATCATAAGTCCTAGATTCTTTCCTAACTTAAGTCCTGGTCTACCTGTGTGCCAAACATTGATATCGATTCAGCTGTTTGGATGTTAAAAGGTATCAGACAGAGTTATTTTCAAATTTATAATATTATTAGTGTAGATATTGTCACTCACGAATCAAGCATGCAAGATAGTTGCAAATGTGGTTATTAATATACCTACAAAATTTCTCGACATCGCTCAAATAAGCAAGCTGAAGTGGCAATGGGCCGGCCATATTAGCCGTAGAAACGATGACCATTGGGGGTTACGTGTTGTCGAATGGAGACCGCGAATCGGCAAACGTAAAGTAGGACGTCCTCAAGCTAGGTGGAGCGACGATCTTCGCAGGGTGGCTCGTAGCAGCTGGATGCGAGTTGCCGAGAATCGAGCTGAATGGCGTGCAATAGGAGAGACGTATGTCCAGCAGTGGACTGCTGTAGGCTGATGATGAAAGTGCCGTCTAATTACAGAAAGTACTAAGATTCCCTTTTGTAAATGAATTATTTCTTTTACCTTTACGGATCCCTAAAAATGATAAAAGTTAATAAAGCCAACGCGTCAGCTTCCGTCCCTTATAAAGACGAAATCGTCCAAATATAAGTTAATAGTGTTTGTCTGTTTGTACAGCTCCTTTTATTAGATGGCATGAAGAGATTGTGGGCTTTGTTAAATATCATACAACCTATATATAGGTAGGTATGCGTAGGTAGAAGAGATAAATGAAAGACGACTCATGTCTTTGTCGTGAGACTGATGAAAGAAATTATAGACGATATCAACTTATATTAAGTACGTGATTTTTACTTTTGAAATGTTTTGAGACTAGCTTTTGTCCGCAACTTTGCCTGCGTGGAGCTCGGAAAATATCTCACGGAAACTTAATACCGGGATAAAAGTATCCTTTAAGTTCCTATGTTCTAATCATGGTGTACCTGTGTGAAAAAAATAATCGATATCCGTTCAGCCATTATAGCGTGATAACAGACAGACAGTATAATTAGTATATATTTATAATAATAAGTATGGATAGCATGGATTTTTTCGTTAGATTTTAGTGACCTACTACTTAAATACTAGACTAGTACATAATTATTTGTTTTGAGTCCAGTGCGCCGAGAAGTAATTCAAACAGGTTTTAATTAAAAACGAAACACTGTAACTTGGACTTTTACAACAAAAGACGGATTTTGGAGAAGCTTGAAATTAAACTCAACTTAAATCTTAATGCTTTGTAAATGAGAAGTTACAAAATAGTAGCAAAGATTTAATTATTATATTTACATTTAACATTGTAAAATTGCTAAATGATAAAGGTTTTATTTCTGTAAGTAGGCTTGTACAAACACTGTTACTCGTCAATCATATTTTTCAATACTAGATGAGGTCGGTTTCTTATCTGATTACTCTGAGAAGAAACTGAGGGTTGATTTCAGTTGCTGGGCGCTTAAATTGTAATATATTCTTACTATTAAACTTACTTAGCACTTACCACATGAATGCAATAAATATATATTTGAATTAGAATTTATATTTAAATTGTAAACTACGTCATATTTGTTAGATCATAAATTGGAATAAACGTTGAAATAAAGTTGTATTTTATTTAACTAAATGGTGCAGAATAAGTCTAGAAAAAAGGTTTTTTAAATAATTGGCATGATTTATGTTCATAATCTACCTAGGTACCTACTTTTGTGCTTATAAGGGTATCAGGCTACTTCGTACGTTTGTTGAAAAGTTGAATAAAAACTCTTAATTAACACGCGACGGGAAGCGGCTCATGCCCTCCGCATTCATTTTATTCTCTGGTCATAAAAAATAGAGATTAAAAATGTTTGTCGAATTTGAAAATTGAATTTTCACGTAACACACACTAACCTAGACGCTTCTAAACGGGCCATATGCTATTGCAATAGGTTGCCAGCAATATTTTTAAGCATCCGGAAAAGAGAGAATATTTATTTTTCACAATCAAAACTACAACACACAACAACTGCACCTACTGCAACCATTTAAACTCAAATATGTTTGAAGCAATATTTTTATGAGTCGCCGAACAATCGCTGTAACAATCCACACAACCCTGCGGTTTCACCCGCATAAGTCTCGATCCTGTGAGAATATCGGCATAAAAAGTATTCTATATCCTAACCTAGGTCATGGTCTACACATGTGCCAAATTTCATCCAAATCCGTTCAGCTGTTTTAGCGTGAAAGCGTAACAGACAAACACGCTTTCGCATTATTTTATAATATTATTAGTTAGGATTGGTGCCCTAAATGTATCGCGGAAGTCTCATTAGATCCCGTGATCCCCGGTGCAAGTGTGAGACGGAACATCGGGGTGGTTTTAGTCAGTAAGAGTCTGACAGACCCCTCCTCGCTCTCCAGGGCGGAGGACATCCATGAGGATTTACCCCGACATAATTAAAAATAAAATAAAAATGGTGCCCTAAATGCAGTTCAATTCAAAGACTAGTGGTCATACTGTTCCCGATATTATAATGGTTGCTTATCATTATCACCATCATCACCATCATTTCAGCCGAAAGACGTCCACTGCTAAATATAGGCTGTACCCAAGCACCGCCTATACGCGGTTATACTAAGAGCGATGTCACACTGACGATTGGCCAGCATGTTTGCAGCGAAGCGATTTGTGAACGAGCTCTTCGCGGGTGCGAAGCGAGCTAGCCGTGACCACGCGTCGTGTTCGCCGCGTTTTCACAATATTGTATACTTGTAGTGACCACATACATATAGCATCAACACGTCTGACCGCGACCAGGCACTGACTGCACTGAGGGCCGCAGAAATGGTGTATGACCATTAGCAGAATCATCTGATAGACACAACCGCTTGTCTCAGTCTCTCTTGTGTACTCAGGTCAATCGCTCTTGTTCCGTAAACGCGGTGAACTCGTTGCACACACGTGGCGTGCTCGCTACGCACACGCAGCGAGCTCGTTAAACAATCGCCACGCAAGAACAACGCTCGCAAATCACCAGTGTGATATGGCCCTAAGTTCGAAATATTGCAGCCACACATCGCAATAAAAATATGTCCCGTCTGGATGCCCCTTCACACACATACATTAAAAACATAGCACACGAAATGTAAATACGGTAACGCACCATTGGATAATTGAAAACTGACTGAAAATTAGGTCATAATATAGTGCGATGTAGTCGTTCTTACAAAGGATTATATTTCAATTTAATAATTGGTTTTGCAATTCATGTAATGTAATTCATGTGAAATACAATTTCGGTTTCCTTTTTTATCTTCTCAGTGATAAAATCAATCAATATTTAGAAGGATAGAAAAACCAGTTTTCAACTTACCACTTCTATTAATAAAACATATTTTCAACTATTCAAACTAGCATGTGGTTTCACCAAAATATAAAATCCCTTTAGCAAATTGTGTCCGTAGTGATCAAACAAGCGTCGTGTAGGTACAAAGACTGAACACAAGCAATTCCCTGTGTATTGGCGTGTACCGCTAGTTCGACGTGCATACTATATGACCAGGATCATGTACCTATGTAGTGTGGAGGTGGTATTCAGGGCCCATTTCTTTGACTAGCAAGACTAGAACGAGCATGAATTTAAACCAGGATGTAGATGAGGATTATAGGCAGGCTTTCTGAGATGAGTACCTCTTTTTTGGTGTGGCTGATAAAAGAAAATAAGTTAAAAAAGTCTTGCACAGGAAGAACACAGACTAAATATTAAAACATTCATACTTAGGAAGTTCGAACAACACGACGACTCTTTAAAATAAAATGAGTTCGAGATGACCCAATAATTTATATTATGCTGATGCCAATGCACGACTAATGTATTGTGAAACAGAAGCTCATTAGAAGCCTTCTTAGTAACAATTTAAGCCGTTCGTTGGCTAAGACTAACAGGACAATTTAATTGGGAAGTTCAATGGAAAAAAAAAAAAACTATTTAGTCCGTCAGTCACACAATAAAAAATAAAAATATTATACGTTTTCCCATATGATTTTATCTTTCGCTAGGCAAAGGGATTGTGTTTTCCCACATATTTTTCTTTACTTTTCCATGCATTTTTCCAATTTGCAGCGACTACACGTCGTACAAGACGCAAATAGTAAATTAAATCCATAGTAACCACTTGCCCAGCTTTAACGGTTTTCTTGGGCCTGCTTAAGGGTTAATCGGTCCACTTGATTCTGTGTATGTATGTAAATTGGCTGTGGCAGACGGACAGATTGACACACGAGTGATCCTATAAGGGTTCCGTTTTTTGCTTTTGAGTTACGGAACCCTAAAAATGGTAGGAAAATTGGAATTTCGCGGCCCACCTTGGCGCTTTCGCCTTATCCACCAGCGTTCACACGCGAACATTAAGTCGTGCACGCATAGTGCGTGGGTAGTCGGCCCACGCAAGGAAAAGTGTTGTATCTACGTCACTCGAACGAAATTAGGTAATTATTCATTAACTCGCTGAGCATTGGTAGGTTAGGGGCAGAGCTCACGTGCTTAGGATTGTAAGAATTCTTTTCTCTACTGTAATGGAATCCCCATAGAGTTTTACTTAATTACTTGGTAACTGCAATACGACGTAATTCATGACCTAAACGGTTTTGTCATCTCTGATTTTATTACTTATATTATATTATTTACTCAATAATTACACACTGTATTTATTAATAATTATACACTGGATTTATTCATACCTATTTATTTACTGGCTTGATTTGGGTACGTATTTTTCAGGTGACCACTGAAGATCAGCGTTGTAAGTCCCCCATAGCACAGAATTATGCTGAGCCATATTATATTATATATATAATATTTTATATTTGATTATATTGTGCCTTCTTGTCACAGTCATGCCGTGCAGCTGTCGAATATTTGTTTTGTTTATATGTTTCTATTGTTCTTTTTTTGTATGTACGTGTTTCCGTGACAAATAAACCTATTTTTCTATCTTTCTTGAAGTGCTTACGTAATATATTACGGACTGCGTAATGCTATTTAGCAGAATTCTGTATGGTGGTGGTGAAATAGATTAGGGACTCTACACACTTGGTACTACAAGAGGAGACAAAACATTTATATCTAGTTTATACCAACTTCTTTAAAACTTCTAACAAAACAACAAGTCGAACATGACAGGTAGCAAGTTCTACCAAAGTAACAAGTAAACAACATGGGCTTTATTAGACACTGGCAATATTCCAAGTGAACGGCAGGATGAATTAGCGTCTACAAGTTATGAGAAAAAGGTTTTCAAAACTAGAAGCGGTCTTATTGATTAACCCAGGGATCACCAATTAGTTATTTAATAAAATAATATGACGTTCGCGGTCCGTTTGGTAGTTACGAGGTACGATTACTAGCAACCAAGATTAACTAACTAACTAACAATTTAACTATTAAATAAGAAATAAAACGTTGTTTTTATTTTTATTGAGTAGGTAATAAAGAAATGATTACATTAAAAGAACAAAAATTTTATTTATTTATATCCAACTTACATCTATCATTACAGGGTAACCTAATGCGATAGCGTACTTATCTAACTCCATAACTTATTATCTAACTAACTTACAATTATAGGTAAAATAACAAAGTAAGTAATTAATATTAATGTGAATAATTATATTTTTATTTTCAACTATGTCTGAAGACTGGAGTAAAGTTGGTGCAAACTAAAAGACAATAGTTATTTATCCAACACGTGAGGAAAGTTCGTTTTTCCTATGAGTTTTGATTTTGAGTCTTGAGCGAACGAAGGATTGAAAAATAGAATCACGAGCGCAGCGAGTGATTATAAATTTCAATCCTGAGTAAGCGAAAGACTCAACAAAACGAATAGCAAATGAACTTGCTCACATGTTGCATACAAAACTTTTCACCACGACCAGCAAGAAAGTATTCAGTCATCATAGGTAAATAAATTAAATAGACACAAAGCAAATCAAAATAATTCTTAATTTTTTTAAATATATTTAAAACTTAACATAAAAAAATCAGGCGAGGTTAGTTTCTGAACGGGATCATTACTTTCCTCACTGTTCAAACAGTGAGGAAAAGCCAACTTTCCTCACTGTTCAAGCAGTGAGGAAAAACCAACTTTCCTCACTGTTTTCGTAGAGGAAAGACACTTCTTTCGTGCGGGAGTGGTGAAAAATAATTATTGTATCAGGATTAAGATTAAGTTTATTTATAAATTTTATTGTTTACACAAATAAGTTCGGCGGTCCAGATCTGGACCGCGGTCCAGATCCGGACCGCGGTCCGCCGTTTAGTGACTCCTGCGTTAAACTATCAGACTCGTATATGGAAACTAGCATTTGGCTTGTTGCTGTTTATTTTACCATTTTAAAGACATCATTTAGTACCTACAATGGAATCGCACCCTCTCACAGAGAAGTGGCCTAGGTTCCAGTTGTGAGAACGTTAAGGCTCGTGCAGACTTACAGGTAGTGTTTGTGATTTATACGTCGGCTGACCACGAAAGTAAGTAAATAACCTCAAAGCTTCTTAAACCACATCCAATTTTTAACACATTCCCGTTTCCAAACTAAAGCTTATTTATTGAAAGTGCTCCCTAGCCAAAAGCGTGACGTAGGTGTCGAGCAGCGCCGTGTCGCAACGCAATCACGCTTTGTGTCATCAGCGTGATCAGATACTACGTGACCGAGTGTTATGCCTAGATACTCGTATATATTGCAGCCAGTAGCGTGACACCCCTGACGGACCGCGTCGAAACGCAATCAGCCTTTGTGTGATGAAAGTCTAAGTGAACAAGTATTGTGACTAGATGTACTGTAGTCAGTAGCGTGACATCAGTGACGAGTTGTATCGTATCGCAACGCAATCACGCTATGGGGAGATGCTACGCAACCGTTTGTTGTGACTAGATATGCCTACTGGGCAATGTGTTTAGTTAAACTTGTAGCTAAATTCTCGGCTGACTCAATCAAGGTGGCCATCGATACGCTGAGAAGAAGAATGTAGTCAATCGCGTGATTGAACATTTTGTAGCCACTGGCGTGACAAAGAGGGTGAGCAGCATCATATTACCACACAATCCCGCTGTATGTTTTCAGCGTTATTAAAGTGTGTATACGAAAATTTATAGTGTCACTTCGCGATCACGCTGAGCCTTAGTATCTATGGAAAAACAAAATACAGTAAACATTGTACTCTGCTAAAACTTATTTCTCTGCTTTTGTTTGATAAGTAAATTAACACTGCACGATAACTTCCTAAAAAAAATAAACTCAACCGCTTGAAGATTTTTCCCAAAACATATTCTTGTCAAAATAAAACTTAATATGAAAGGTAAAGTTACGCAACAATTAAGAGGAACATGGAAAATAAATTAGTGTTGTGCGTTACGTCGATGTTTGCTCAGTCGGTACAAATGATCCGAGTTGAGTGCGAACATCTGGGTCCGTGGCGAGTCGTTATCAAAGCAATCGTGAGCCAGGGATAGGATCGTGTCGATTAAGTTTTATTTAACAGAGAAATGTGGGATAGGAAATTAACGAAATAGGTGGTTTTATCAGAAATCGATACAGAGAATTGGAAATGAATGAAATAAGATTTAATTTTATCAGCATAGTTCGAGTATTTTGTTTCTTTAAGGGTGACTTGTTACATTATCATTATTCTATTTATAGTGGATAACTTTAAAAAAATATAAAATCTGCAAATTGTGTTTTATATAGTTAAGAAGGTGTAAACTGTAAAAAAAAAACTCAATTTTGATAGAGTTTTAGTTTTTTTTTGTACCAACTCTGGATTACAAGTAAAACAGATTCGGTAATCATAAAAGCTGATGTCAGTACAAATATCAACAGTCATTTCCCCACCCTGTTTCCATTCCACACGCATCGTTCCGCAAACAACTCGACGACAACGAGTCCTTATCGATGTTGATACGATTTATCGAATATCGATAGCGTAACATTAAGGCCGTCCCTACATCTGATCACTGAACGCCCGCCGTGCTGTCATATTGTGTAAGTTGTATTAAAATAAATAAATGTTGAGAAGGTTCGCTTCTTGTAGATAAAAGGACGATAAACGTACTTAATATTGCTACACGTAACAATAAAACCTACTCCAGGAAAATGGCTACCCCAAGTTCCTAGAAGGTATATATCTAAAGCTAACTTCGCTTGTTTTGAGTAGGAAATTCTTATCTGTAAAGAAACTGGCAAATTAATTCAAATTCAAATAATTTATTAGGTACATGAGGTGATACATAGAACAGAAGATCTTTAAACCATATTCTTCCTTAATAGGTGTGTAAATATCTATTACAACAAAAAACAAAAAAAAAAATCTTACATTAATCATAATTATACATTTATCTATAGCAAATATTATTATTGGATTTTTTATGATATTCATTTATTTGATAATTTTATTATTATTACTCATTCAAATAAATAGGCTTCAAATAAGTCTCTAACCCGTCGCGCGCGCAATTAGCGACACAATAGAATTTTATTGTTATTTGCACACATGGGGTGCAATCGACATTTTAAGAGTTAATCTATTCTTAAATTATAAACATTATTTTCTTCCTTTTTATTAATAGGTAATTTATTATTTATTACTTAATTAATGAGCTCAACAGAGCCACTTGTCAAAAGTTTTCCTCTACACATAAAAATGCTTAATTTGTCGACAAGTTTCCAGAAGATAAAGTTCGAATTGCATCTAACTGTTAATAAGAATAAAATGCCTAAGTTCGTTCTGAGCCTTCTGCATTTTGTTATTCAATGATCACACAGTGAAGTGAGCGGTCATTCTACGCTTTAAGTGTGATTTTCAAAGCTTCATTGTACTCTTATGGCTTTTGTATGGAGATATGGGTTGTAGCTATCAGATCTTAGTGGTACTGAGATTTTATAGTCTTCGTTTTACCATATTATGGGGTGCTAGCGTCATTTCATTTTCAGCGTACGTGTTTAGTATTTGGTTCAAATCTTTTATGTAGTCAACCGGGGTAAATGACAAAAGAAAATTTCAGTGTGCAATTGGAGAATAGTGGTCGCAATACTCAATCAATCTGCCTAGCCTTTTCCCAACTATGTAGGGGTCAGCTTCCAGTCTAACCGGGTGCAACTGAATAACCAGTATTTTACATGGAGCGAATTCCTATCTGACCTCCACAACCCCGAGTTAGTAACACGATACCCCCTTGGTAAGGCAGGATGTCAGGCTTTTGGACTTCTAACTACACGTAACGACTGTCAATGATGTATGAATGACGGTTGGGACGAATGGCTTGACGTGCTTTCCAAGGCACGGAGGGGTCTCGATATGTAATGGATCACCCATCCACGAACCAACCGCGGCAAGCGTAGCTTAATCTGCGGCTGTTATTATTTTGCCACTACAATATACTATAATTAATTAAATGTCGAAATGTGGGTGTACACAGGTACACCTCTGCCCATCCCTTCCGGGAAACAAGGCGTGATGTTATGCGTTTATGTGTATGTTAATTAAATGTAAAATATTTTAACTCACCTACCTACCTAAACCTACATGGGCACTTATGAAACGTCAGAAGATAGGTACATGATTCCTTCCTAGGGTGAAGAGCCGGCAGGAAACTCCACTATTATCAGTAACTGGCCACTGATTACTGTATTATTTAGTTATAACATTGATAAATAGTACTGGCCGCATTCCCAATTTACCGTTGCAATTAGTTAAATAATCATAAATAATATCACACTCATAAACGATCCCATCCACCGTATAATTAATTAGTATCTCTAATCAATTTCTGAAACGAAATATTGTAGAGCATTAGACAAGAATTTCTAACAACGTTTTACTTACAGTAGAAATTGAGGTGGAATATTTAAATAAGTATTGAAAATGGTTTACAGTTTCTCGAGGCCCTAAAAATAGTGAAAGAATTTTCATACAATTTATCATAATTTGACTTGTCATAATATTTAAATAACTTTTTCATATTGTGGATAAATTCCTTTCAAATAACAGTGGCGAGGATGAAAAAATATTGTAAAAAAAAAACTGAGATGGCTTTTAAATTCACCGTTACTTTTTACGGAGTTCAAGTTGTCATTGTCGTTTTAGAAAAAGACTTTATTGCTTTTCATAGATTTTAAAAAGAGGGTTTGTTGGTTTCTGACCAGATCCTTGTTCATGAGTAAGCATGGTTAGACTCGTCCTCGTCATTGCCATTGATAACAATTTCGTGAAAATTTAAACTTCATTAAGGTTGAAATACAGCAGTGGTGGTCCAGTGAAAACGACCGCAACTTAAGAGTTGTAGGTCGTAGGTTCGAAGACAAGCTCTTTACTTTGTGTAAATTATTTCATCACCACTGTAGAATACGGTGTAGGAAAACATCCTGAGGAAACCGGCTATATAGAACCACAAATTCGAAAACAACCCACACTGGGCCCGCGTGGTGGATTACGGTCCACTACCTTTATAACAGAGGAAGCCTGTCCTGTGTGCAGTGGGGACATTACAGACTGATTATATTATGTGAGGTTCAAACTATCTAACTGTCATATATTATAATTTATTTGTTTCAGATAGTTATAATCCATACAATACATAATAGTTATAACGGGTGTTTTTTTTAAAAATCGCCAATCATCACACGGTAGCGCTCGCCATTCACAGTAACGTTTCGGCCATTGTCGTCTTTGAAAAAGTACGGCCCGATGATGCCACCGGCCCATAATCCACACCAAACAGTACCTTTTTCGGGATGCAGTGGTAGCTCTTGCAATGCTTCTGGCTGGTCTTCACTCCAGATGCGGCAATTATGCTTATTGACATATCCATTCAACCAGAAATGAGCTTCGTCGCTGAACACAATTTTTCGATAAAAAAGTGGATCTTCCTCCAACTTGGCCAATGCCGGAGCCGCGGCCAGAATTTGCATGAAATCATCTTCAAACATTAAATTATATTGATCGTTCTATCGATTCCAATAAAGATTTCATCAAATTTTTCAATTTTTTTGTTGTTTTTTTGAAAATCAAATCCTATACCTCTTAAAAAATCACCCGTTATAATATGCAACTGTTGTACTAGTATAATAAGGGGTATTAAAACACGAATGTGGGTTTATTATCTATTATCACATGAGTGTTTTAATACCTAATTATGTACAGTTGTATACAAGACTTTATCTACGCCCATGTTATGAATCCTCTATAAAACGTTCTGAAACCATAGGTACGTAGATGTACCACACGAGCGACGCACACAACTCATGTCGCCCGATGCACCCCGCAGCGTCACTGGCTAGACCTGGTTCACGCTGTGGGGGGCGGGGAAGACTCCCACTGTGGGGAGCGCCAAACAAAACTGACGCCCTCGTTGCTAGACCGGCCTTTGCTGGGCCTTCCCTAGGGAACTAGGGATCTCACCCGGCAGGGGCTAGGTCGCACGGGCGCCGAGAAACACTTCGGGCGCTCCCACAGATACACCCCAGAAACACACCCCAACGCGCTGAGAGGAGGTAAACCTCTCAGCGAACAGGTGTGCATGAAAGCACTCCACCCTCTCCTAGGAAGGGGAGGGGGTAAGTCCAACGATCGGCCTACGATTTCGTGGGTCGAGAGAAAAATGCCTCGGGGAAGGGGCCATAAAAGCCCCAAAACCGATTCCTCGCACCCCCTTCAGGGGCGCAGACACAACCAAGACAGAAAATCATCGGGCAGTTGCCCACCAGACACAACACCCGTCTGGTCGGAGGATCCTCCCTTTTATATGGAGGATGATTGAACATTACACCCTGTTCCTCATACCTCTATACATCCATAACAGGACACTTTGATGAGCCTTTCTCCTGTGGTCTACAATCTATCCTCTTTTACAATGTTACTACGAGTATTAGAGGAATACGTTTCACCTACGAGCAACAACTGCTCAGCCAGAACACGACGTGTGTATATCCTACATTTTGTAGCCAGATAGCAATCCTTTTAGCCGATTGCACATTGTCTTTCGATCCGGTTTCCAGTACTGAACACTTGTGTGATGAAACATATTTATGAGTTTGGCTGTACGAATCTTCAACAAGGTTCTGAGGGATCTGGTTGGAAGTGTTGAACGTAAACTAAAAGAGGTCTTGAAGTTATTTGTTAATAGTTATATGTTATTTATTATAGTCCTAAAATTCCTTTGACCAATATCTTTTTCACAATGACATAATGTCAACAAGTCACCTCGATTGCCGTAGGACTGCTTTCGAATAAAAATCTCATTTAATTAAAATTTGGATACTGTTCGATTGCCACGCAGACAAAACATGTGTTTATGACACAGGTAAACAATAGCATTACATTATATGCTTGTATATCTGTCTTCCTTTTCCAACACAATCTTCTTATTTCACCACAAGCAAATGCAAAATTAGGTTAAAAATTACGATCACGATTCAGGTCACTGATGTACTCTATTATTATTGACGAACGCCAGAAAAATTCCCCTTCAGGTTAAGGGCACAAAATAAAAGTTTTACATCTCCATGAAAATAAAGTTGCTTTTTACCTCATCGAGAAGCGATCTGACCGCTGGGACTGTAAGAGATCGAGTGGATTGAAAAAGTCTTAGCTGTGAAACCAATCCTAATTTTTCTTTAAATTCCTTTTGTTTACATTATGCTTGTGGTTTCCAAGCGATTGTGAGTGGTAGGAAAATAATAATGTGGTATTTAAGCGATTATAGGTAGCTGGTAGGAATAGTTATTTATGCTACAAGTGCGAAAAGTAGGTGATTTTCGACGAGTGTACCTATGTATAAGTCGACACGAGTCGAAAATCATCTTACGCACGTGCATCATACAACGTTTTACTGGGCATTGTGCGAGGAAATAAAAAAATGAGCGAGTCGCATATGATGTGTAACATCTGACATATTATCTGACTTATATAAATGATATAAACCATATTCATTATCATCATCGCGATCGCCATCATCATCGCCATTGCCGTGATTTTGACTTTGAATCACTTTGAATTTGACTATGACTGACTTTGACCTTTTGACTTTGACTTATTTTGACTATCGCCATCGCCATCGTCATTTTCATTGCCATCACCATCGTTATCATCGTCATCATCATCATCTAATTCGTAAAACTTTTCTCAAATAATAAAAGCTCTGTGCAACGGGCTGACGATGGAATTAAAACTTAAAAAAAAAAACAGAAAAGTAAAAAGCGGTAGTGCAAAAAAGTGACACTTTCCGCACAATTTGGCTGCTTGGAAAACGCTCTTTTCGAGCACATGCATTGTAACATTTTTTTAAAGCTTTAAATATATACCACAGTATTAAAACTACCTACTAATGTTTGTCTTTTGGCCGCCGTTTCGGGGAAGTATAGAACCGGTCAAAGTGGCGGTGCTTGGGCGAGGCCTATATCCAGCAGTGGACCTCTTTGTTCTGAAATGATGGTGATGATGATTTGTCTTTTGAAAGAACACTACTATAAAAAAATGCCAAACTACTGAGACTTATGTGATGGAGGGCTTCGGTTCGAACCCCGTACGTTGTAGTCACCACTGAAAATCAGGGCTGTGCTGTGGGTCTCACATAGCACAGCATTATGCTGAGTGGAAGCCTTCTTGTCACCGTCATGACGTGCAGCTGCTGAATATTTGTTATTTTTATGTTGTTTTTTTTTTGTATGCACGTGTTTCTGTGACTAATAAACCTATTTTTCTTTCTTCTTTTAGTATTCTGTATAATTCCTATACATATTTAGATAAGACAAATAAATTTAAAAAGTAACTAGTGATATAAAACCTAAATTACAAGCGTAAAAGTAGTTTATTCCAAAACAACACCATATTTTTCCTTTCATTTATAAAGACAGGTTCACACACGCTATATTCAATTACTGTCACAACAAACAGCCTAGGTAGCCTGGCAACCAGGATATAACGAGGATGATAACTTCATCCGCACACACCCGGAATGTAATTATTACCCGTATTTGCGGTAAATCCGTCCTATTAGCTGCTGGTAAACCACTTACTTTTTCTATTCTCCGTGATAATGATCTCGCACTATGCTATGTGTTGCATGGTGTGAGTGATGAGCGAAAGTCGTTGAAAAAGGAAGGAAAGTAAAAAAAAGATTACAAACTTTTCAACGAGAGCAAACTTTTTATTGAAATGGTCATTGACGATGTAGAACCTTCCGGTTGACCAAAAATACACAATATGTTGCGACACGTTAGGTCGTTTGTCGCTACGGTCTGAGTTATTTGTGAATGCCAATTTGTAGTGCCAGTTACAAATTAATTATTTGAATAAATCCGAAATCCTAATTTTAAATCACTTTTATGATGTTTTTCATTTGACAGTTGAGGTTAATTTTATAGCCACAATATTTTTCGATACCAATTTTATTAATGTTATTCAACAATAATTGTTGGGAATTATGGTGAGACATAAGGTAGAAACCTTCAAAATACAGATGCATGTATTACTAATTCCCTTTGGTGAGTGATTGTGCAAGAATTTAACCTGAATATGGTTTGTTTACATTTTCATTAGAAAGTTTTGTAACAGAATATAGTTTACGCAATCTAGATTATGAGTACCTACTAACTATGTTAATGCACTATTCAGTTAACGAAAGTCAAAGATATTATTTTTTCTACAAGCAAAGATATCTTATTTGGAAATGCTTCTATTTCTTACTAATTTACTTAATTATTGGACTAAAAACCTACAGTATATTTAATCAGTTAATGATTAATGATGAAGGTAATACACAGGCTGAATGTAAAAGTAGTACAGCGATAGAATGAACCACTCCAAAAATGAAAAACCTACATAATCGCTATCACCAAAAGCTTGCACCACCAATTTGCTCAGTTAACTACTACTAATTTACCGCAAATTCCCATCAGAATGGAACACTGTGTCTCTCCCCAGACGATGTATGAGACACAAGCTGCCTTTCATTATTACTGTCATGGCTGCCACAGCTTGCTCTAGCTTGCTCTTTGAGATTAGAGTATCAACAATTCAAAATCTAGAACCATGTCTATTTAAAAGGTAAATAGATGCAATGGTTGCTTAGAAATAAAATACTCACACATAAGTAATTGCTTGAGCGAACAGGTGGTGGCCTAGTGGTATCTGCTGCGATTTACGAGTTTGTAGGTCGTAGGTTCAAACCTAGACAGCTGCTTTACTTTATGTAAATTATTTCATCACCACTGCTCTCAAAATGGTGAAGGAAAATATCATGTACTAGAGCCAAATATACTCAATACGTTTATTGCATTCCACAATGTGAACTTAGGTGGTAGGTACATAAAGACATACATTAGTTTTGGAGCATTGTGGGCCCTGTCGGGCATAACAACATAAAAATTAGGAGGAGGGCTATTATAGCTATTTGTTAACAATTTTAATATTAATCTACTCTTTCGTTTTGTGTAGGTAGGTAGGCTGATAACTAATTGTGTACATATAATTTTTACCACTCATATATTGGATTTAAACATTAATATTTATTTAAATTATACATATTATATTATTATTATCATTGGTAAATTATAAAAAAAATATTATTGTTAAATAAATAAATAAATTATTATTGTTTATTTATTAAATTTATCATTTAAATATTCATGTACATTATAATAACATTTACAGATTAGGAATTGTTTTAATTTATTTATAAAGATATTAAATTTTTGTTCATTTTTAATTTCATCAGGTAGTTTATTATATATTTTAACTGACATTACTAAAGTGCTTGTGGAGTGAATTTTTAGCTTTGAACCTTTGACATTTTGAAGACAGTGACATCTACCAAGCCGCACTGGGTCGGCGTGGTGGATTAGGGCCCATTCCCTGTCACCGTGAGGAGGCCTGTGTCCCAGGAATAGGACACAGGCAGTAATTGGTGGAATAATTGCTAGAACAGCCATAATAACTACTAAGAGCTTCAATTAATGCTGACATTTTTGCACAGGTAGAAAGAAAAGAGAAACTTAATTACTTCCACAATCTTACCGAACAACCGAAACAGCTAGAAATCCAATAATCCCCGCTATCCAAACACCAGTTGCTTCCACACACAGTAAGGCGATATGTTCACAGATGTTAACGTGTAAACAAAGTGACTGATTGTAAGCTCATACGAGGACCGCGGTGATCCGTCCCCCTTAGTTTACACTCACTATTTGAGGATAAGGGGATTAAGTTCTGTTTTTGTTTCTGTTTGCTACGTGTTGAATGGTTTGGCAGGTTTATTTGATTTAGAGACATCCTTTTATACATGATCAGTAACGGTAGTGATCAAGGCATATTCGGTAAAGTAAATATTAAGCGTCAGTAAAGTAAAGAGTAAGGAATATATTACAAGTAATAATAAAATAAAAAAACATTATAAAATATTCATCGTTCCAAGAAACAAGTTGATATTTTATATTTAAAAAAATGCATAACTTATTTTACGTATAGTGCCGTCAGCTTGCGGCATACTAGTACGTTTCGAATTCGCTTCGCTCGCTCTTGCATCCGCACAATCTGCCGCAGAAATATTTTCACGATTGTCTAATTATCTAGTCGCAGGCAGATTGTATGATTCGTCATATTAAACTGGGTCAAATAGGTTAGGTTAGGTTAGAACTGTGACACACCGCGCGCGAACCGAGCGAGCGAAGCAAGCGGTGCCGCGGCAGCAGCCGGCGAGCGCTACTTCCAAGTTGCTCACAGAAATGTTTTCACCATTGCCTAATCCGTGTTTTCGCAATGTCTCTAGGGTTTTCGCGAAAATTCAAATTATCAAATCATCCTACGACATAAACATTTTTAAAGACCATTTAACCTATCCGAGACAAGGTGCAAAAATGTTCGAGCTTGCTTCTCTGGCTCTTGCATCCTGCACTCTCGCTTATCTGCATAGTTGACAAAGAATCTTCTATTTCTGTATGAATGGTCAAAATAAAATCTAACCATGCCAAGGAGAGTTACAAAATTGTCGAGCTCGCTTCGCTCTCTCTTGCATTCTACATGTGAAACAAATAGATTTATATTTCTTATTTAATTGACCAAGTCCTTAACATCGCGTATTTATAAAAAAAATCCGGACAAGTGTGAGTCGGACTGGCACACGAAAGGTTCCGTACACTATTTAGCAAATAAATGAAAAAAAAAATGTTTTCTACTCGATGAGCTCTAGACAATGACACCACTCACATTCAAAAAAAAAAAGTTTATTATTTCTTATTATAGCGGCGTAATCTGTGCAATTTTCAATTATATACCTATTATGGTTCGTGAGATACAGCTCGCTGACCGACAGATAGACAGACGGACAGCGGAGGCTTAGTAATAGGGTTCCGTTTGGCACCATTCGGGTACGAACCCCAATAATAATACTATTAGCTAGGCACTACAAAAACAGCACACTTAATAGGTAATAGGTAATAGGTAATACGGGTTGGTTTCCGCAACTCCACGTCAAAGCGCGTATTTTGCGTACAGGTGGGAAAAAATCGGTTATTCGATCCACCCCAGCTCCTCAAAGAATGCCAGCAACGCCTTGGTATTATTGGCAATCTCGCGTAGGGTACCTGGGTTACCGAAGTACTTTGCCCTGTAAGTGGCGACCACCGGGCAGTTTAACAGCACATGAGCTGCTGTCTCGTCGTCCTCCATGCAGGCTCTGCAGAGCGGACTGTTTGTGACCCCTATGACAAAGAGGTGTTTATTAAATGACCCATGGCCAGTAATAGCTGCTGTAACCACACGCAGCTGTTGTTTGGTTAGTCGAAGAACCTTTTTCGTGAGGCGGCCATCGATTGAAGGTAGTGCCTCCTTAGCCTGTCTGCACTCGCCTTGGTCCGACCATAGTTTCTGATGCTGATCCCTAGTTCGTTTCCTTACCAGAGTGCGTAGGTAACCGAAGGGGAGTGGCACGATGGGTTCGGGCCCCACTGGTGCCAGGCTCGATCCCCTTCTGGCAAGTTCATCTGCAGCATCGTTCCCCAGCGAACCGCTGTGTCCTTTGATCCATTGAATGGTTATTTTGTTGAGGTCACCCACCTGGTTAAGGCGCTGGTGGCACTCGTATATAAGTCCAGAGTCCACAGTGTGACTGTTCAGCGCTTGCAGAACAGCCATGCTGTCTGAGAGTATGCGTATCGAGTGGTCCTTAACTTCCCTCGCCAGAATAGCCGAAGCGGCAAGAGAAATACCCATGCATTCGGCCTGGAATACTGTGTTAAGGACACCCAATGATGTAGCTATGTGGATGTTGAGGTCCTCCGAGAAGACTCCAGCACCTGTACCACTACCTGTTTTGGATCCATCCGTGAAGATGCGCAGCTCTGTTGGGCGCAAGCCCTCACATCGGCGATCCTCGTGAAGTTGGATTCTGTATTTTTTATCAAAGATAAATTGTTTGGGTACCCGGTCATTTATGGCTTTCGTAATGGGGAACTCCTTGCAGAGTCCCTCAAGCAGCGCGGTGTGTTGTGTATCTCTCTTACCCCAGAGATTTGCTGCGTTTAGGCGTACTGCCGCCATCAACGCTTCTTGCTGTATAAACAGGTGCAGCGGTGGTAGTCCCAACAAGGCTTCCATTGCAGCAGTCGGAGTAGTCCTCATGCAGCCTGTGGTCGCCATGCAGGCCAGTCTTTGCATGCGTTGTAGTTTGTTGGAGGCTGTAACCAGCTGGGTGCGGGGCCACCAGACCACGGCAGCGTAGGCTATCATGGGGCGTATCACAGCAGTATACAGCCATAGTATTATTTTGGGGGATAGGCCCCACTTCTTACCTATCATTCTCCTGCACTGCCAGAAGGTGATGCAGGCCCTGTTTAGCTTATTGTCTAAATGACTGCTCCAGTTCAGCTTACTGTCTAATATGACCCCGAGATACTTGACTTGGCTGGCTAACTGAAGCTCAGTTTCGAACAGTTTGGGCAGGCGGAAAGGGCCCATAGCTCGTTTGTGGGTAAACATGACTAGTTCGGTTTTAGTGGGGTTCACCGATAGATCGAATTCCCTGCACCAATTTTCTACAATACGTAGTGCTTGCTGAGTGAGGTTGCAGATTGTTCCCTTCACCTTCCCCGAGACCAGGATTGCGAGGTCGTCTGCATATCCTACTGTGTAATACCGAGCGGCGTTGAGTTTGGTGATGAGGTCATTAATCACCAGATTCCATAGAAGAGGGGACAACACCCCTCCCTGGGGGCAGCCTCTGGCTATCATGGCCAGCTGCTGCTCTTCCTCAAGGCGAACCACTCGCTTGCTTAGCATATTCGTAATCCAGTCCGTTAGTACCTGTTCCACTCCATGTCTGGAGAGGGCACTGTTGATACTGGAGAAGTTGGTTTTGTCGAAGGCACCTTCGATGTCTATAAAAGTGCCCAGGCAGGTGCCTTTTTGATGGATCGCTTCCTCTATCTGGCTGACCACCAGATGAAGAGCAGATTCGGTCGACTTACCTGAGCTGTATGCGTGCTGATTACTATGTAGCGGTATTGTTATCAGAGCGCCGTCCCTCAGTTCCCTATCACAAAGCCTTTCCAGAGTCTTTAGTAAAAAGGAGGTCAGGCTTATTGGTCGGTGGGATTTGGCGTCTGTATAATCACCCTTACCTGGCTTTGGGATGAATATGACTTTCACTTTATGACTTTCAACAGCACACTTGAAACTGAATAGGTCCATTTACTTGGTGGTATCTCGGAGAATATGAACACCACACTCACTCATTTATACCACATAAATGAGTGAGTGAGTGAGGGAGTGAGTGTGTAGTAGTAATGATGGTACTGTAGTATGGTGTGTTCTGTGGTATTAAAGTGTACATAACATTATTGTGGTTATATTTCCATTTCTATTTTCATATGCGTTTGTATAATAATAAAACTAAAAATACAAAGTTAATCAAACATTGTGAAATACTTTCTATCGGTGTGTAACCGATATGTTGGCGCAACAATTTCATTATAGAACTATTGCAATGAACAAAATAGTTACGCTCTCATTGAATGCACAAACACCCCAAGTTGGGCGATATGAAAGCAATAAAGTAGATATATTCGTTGGTGAAACAATTGCAGATGTTCTGAGCACAGCTGTTGGACTGAACACATAGTCAAATCTTATTAACAAGTTTTTAAAGTTCAGAAATTGATGAGGGCAAGTTTTTATTGAGCTTGTTAAGGGGGCACCGAACTTTTGCCGTTAATTAATGGATGGTATTTAAAAGTACTTCAATTTATTCCCGTTTCATTTACCTAATTTTGCCTGTGTTCCACCAAATATACTGAATGTGCACCAAAATATGTTCATTAAAATATGTCATAGCGAGCATCTATTTAACAACTGTTGCAAATTTGTAAAAATAGTAATAAACCTAATTTTTTTAATTTTACTTGAAAGAAAGAAAGAAAGAAAGAAAATACGTTTATTTGCGGTAAACATGACGCAAAAAAGAGGTTACACAAAATAAAAATAGAAAAGGTTGCGGGAAACATGCGTCACATCCACGCAAAACGGCTATCGCTCAGCATTATGCTGCGACCCTATGCACGACAGAGCCCCAGCGCTGGTTTTCAGCGACAACCGGCGCCGACGTATTGACGTCGTTCGGTGCAGCAAAAAACAATAACTAGGACGCTGTACCGGCACTGTACAGCAGTACTGTACACAGTACAGCGTACTTACAGAAAAATAATATAATTCAATTTATATGTGATTAAAATAAAAGAAAAACGAAACATACATGCTACGAGAATATCATCCTCAAAACGTTTTGCGTATTATGTAGTGGCAACTTTTCGAAGCGTCACTACCAATAAAAAACTCTGTATAATCTATGGTTACACTCAACAGGAAGTTATGCAAAATTATGTAAGGAATTACAAAATGGCCAATGATGTATTATTATGCAACAGCAAAAGTTATGTCAATGTTCAACTTAGCAACTATGCGTTTGTGAGTGAATGTGAAAGGTGAGATGGACCCAATAAATTAAAAAGACAAAGCCTTGGAATCTGGAAGCTGAAGGGTGACCCGATGTCCCAACTACTATATAATAGTAGCTTTGGAGCTCCAACAACAGGAAGGTATAAATAAATATATATGAAACAGTTTAGAAGTCAGTCACGATTAAAAATACAAAATAGAACAACACAAATAACGAATACGGTAATTGAAATATAATTTGAAATTAGAAATAATAAAAATAATAATGAATATTTAGCAAAAAACATGGGACTAGTAATATGATAAATCAAAAAGTATTCGAATAAATAGGTTGTCAACATTGGAAGAATGCGGACAGGGGTAACGCTGACACTGCCAGCAGTCCCGTCAGACAGGGGACCGAATGCCATGCCGCGGCGCTGCCGGAGATCCAAAACCAAGTACCGCAGGCCATGACCCATGAGGTGAGCAAAGAGAAAAATAAGTATGAGATTTAAAAACTTATTGTTCAGAGAGTTGTACATGTAACAATAACTTCTTTAGCTGAAATTTAAATGACTGTATTGTTTTTAGGCCTCGCATTGGTGGTGGAAGGTCATTCCAGCAGCGCGTGGCCGCAAACTTGAAGCTACCTCTGAAAGCTGCGGTTTTATGCTGCTGCATGATTAGCGGGCCAACTACAGAACGAAGACCATATTTGTAATGAGCTTGTCTCCAGGTGAGCTTTCCATATAAATAGTGCGGCTTATGGGTTGTTACAATGCCAAACATTAAACTGGCTAAGTGAAGTTTCCGCCTGGCAGCCATTTTTAGTGTCTTCAGTTGGTTTATGTATGGCGTCACATGATGCCTACGAGGGACATGAACACAGAAACGAACACAGGCATTCTGAATTCGCTGAACTAACCTGTCTGTCCTACCGAGCAGGCAGGGCCCATAGACAGTGTCACAGTAGTTGAGCTTAGATAGGATCAGACTGTCAACCAGTTGTTTTCTCAGTGGTACGCTAAGAAAGTTACGTATACTATACAACACCTTAAGCCTATAAAAACAATTTCTGAGTACATTTTTCAAATGAGCCTCGAAACGTAGCTCTGGATCTAGGATTAGACCCAGACTACATGCCCGTTCTACTCGCTCAATAATCTCCCCCTTAATCTGAATCTCTGGTTTGGCAGACAGTATTGCAGCAACTTGTTTTTTTGTACCCAGCACCATGAACTTGGACTTCAATGGGTTCAGAACCAGAGAGTTCTCTTCAGACCAGGTCACCACTCTATGCAGGTCCTCATTCACCCTCCGCACCGCCAACGCTGTATCATCCCCTTTAAAGGATATGTACAATTGTATATCATCAGCATACATATGATATTTGCAGTTTAAAAAGGATTCCACAACATCAGCGCTGTAGAGGATGTACAGCAAAGGCCCCAGAATCGATCCCTGCGGGACTCCCCTGGACACCTGGAGTGGAGGGGACGACAGAGTCGTTCCGTCTGCCTTGTGGATCTGCACATACTGTGACCTACCAGTTAAATAGCTATTAAACCAATCTACAGCGTCACAGTCAAAACCATAGTATGTTAGCTTGGACAGCAGTAGGTTGGTATTAATAGCGTCAAAGGCCCGCGAGAAATCCAGTAGGACCAGGATCGACCCCTCCCCCCCATCACGTGCCTCCAGGATATTGCCAACTACATCTATCAGAGCCGTTGCAGTGCCTCTTCCCTTACGGAAACCTGACTGAAATTCAGGGAGAATGTTGCTAGCCTCCAAGTATTCAATTACCTGTAGATACACCACACGCTCCAGAATCTTTGACAGGCAGGGCAGTATACTAATTGGCCTGAGTTCTTTAAAATTGACCGGGTCACTAACTTTAGGGATAGGGCGAACAATGGCGCGTCGCCAGAGGCTAGGGAAAGTGCGCGATTCTATGGACCTGTTGATGATATCAGTGATGGCTTGCAGAGTAGTTGGCAATGTGAGTGTTAACATTTCCAAACTGATACCATCAACACCCCGAGCGTTTGATCGCAGATTCTTGACTATCCTCTGAATTGTCTCCTGGTTGGTTATAGTGAGCGAGAACTCGGCTGGACTGTGCCTGCGAGAAGAAAAGCAGGACATTAGTGAGACGTTATCGTTACAGTTTCCTGGAACATCCAAAAAAGCCGCATTGATACCATCTGGATTGTCAAAATGACTTGGCAGTAGCCTTTCTTTGTGGTCTGGAAGTACATCTGACTTCAAATTACGCCACAGAAGTTTGGGGTCCTTACTTTGATTGTTGATGTTTTTTGTGAAGTATGCTGTCTTTTCCCTCACTAATGCGGCGGCGGCTTCATGCTTAAGATCCAGATAGTACTGCTTATGATGCGGTTCTTTGGTTTCACGACATCTGCCCCTAGCTTCATCCCGCAGCCCGAACATCAGACGAATATCGCCCGTGATCCAAGGCGTAGGCCGCTTATAGAAGGTCTTTTTCTTGATAGGAGCGTGAAGATCAAAAAGCTGGAGAATCCATGAATTAAAAGTATGTACCATGGTATCGACATCACACATATCTCCTATAGTAGACCAGGGTATCATGTTCAAATCATTATGGAAATGATCCAGCATGATGTCTGAAAGGGAGCGAAACTCAACCACCCTAGGTTTAACCTTTGGCTTCTTAAAAACAGATTCGCATGTAATGAAGGAGTGGTGGCCTAGCTCACTGATATGGTTCACCTCAACATTTCGCGTTGTAGCATCAGTGCATACGATGTCGATGAGCGAACTACTGTTACCTACGAAGTGTGTCGCTGATTGAACTAATTGAGCAAGGCTCAAGTAATCAAAAAAGTCCGCAAGCTGCCTTGATTTTGAGCTGTTTGCATCCAACAGATTAACATTTAGGTCACCCAACAGTACCAGATTATCATATGGGGCTAATGCACTAATACTGGCAGTTATTGCGTCAAGGAAAAGCTCCAAATCCTGCCAAGGCGGGCGATACGCAGTCCCTATGAGAATCTTTTTTTTATTAATGGTCAGGCCCAGCCAAAGCTGCTCCACATCAGGGTGTTCAGGATGAGCTCTTACACGCGCGTTAATACCGTTCTTTATATAAAAAGCAACTCCCCCGCCACGCCCACCCCGGGTAGTCACAGGTCGCGGGACGTGCCTAAATTTGTACCCAGGTACACTAGGAGCGCGGTCCTCTTCCCCCTTGCGTAACCATGTCTCATTGATAGCCATGATATCCACAGAGTGGTTACCCATGGCAATCAAGAACTCATCCTGATTTGTCCCTAAAGAGCCTGCATTTAGTAGACCAAACTTAATATATTTACTGGGAGCCATCAGTGCTAATAGGTAAAGGTATTAAATATAAAAGTGTGATGATATTATGGTACGATAGAATGTGTGAGGGTGTTTTGTGAAGGTTTAGTTGGGCACTATGGGAAGAGTGTATAGTTATGACTAACAAAAATATTATGATTAATAATACTTCTTGTACATAATTTTGATTAAATAGATAAGGTGAAAATAGACATTGCACATAATATAATATAAGTAAATATAATATGAGAGTAAAATAGTATAACGTGGGTACATATGCTCCATACACCTCCGATCTATGGCTGAGCACACTATGAAAACGGTTGCGACGCAAATTTCCCACAGCATAAAAAAATAAAGTAAAAGTAATTACACATAAATAGACACAAAAATAATTATGGCGTGTTATTTCCAGTTCCGAAGACACGAGATAAGTCCTCATCAGTGCGGATCCTCTGCGCCTTGTCTCCAGGCAACTTCCTGGCGAGGATGCGGCCCTGCTTGATCCACACAAACCTCCAGTCGAGGAGACTGGCTGCATCCCGTGCCTTACGAAACAACAGACGGTTGGCTTTCGTCAGCCGCTCGTTGAGGAAGAACCGCTGCGCTGGAGCAGGCATGTCGAGGTCGGCAGTGGTCGCTCCACGTCGCACTCGCGCGCTTGCTAGAAGCTGGTCGCGCAGGTCCCGACGAGCAAGACGCACGACAATCGGCCGCGGACGAGATTCAGTCGGTCCCGCTGAGCTTGTCGCGTTGAGCTGCCTTCCCCCAACACGTTCCGCACTAACAATGTCACGATCGTCAAGGCTGACCCCTAGCTTGTGGCCAATGTCCTTAATTATATGAGCTGGGTTTTCCGCCTTTCCCTCCGGTAAATTTGACACCTCTATGTCGTTAGCAAGAAGCTCCTGGTCCCTGTCATTAAGCTCTCGCCTCAAATCCTCCACAATCTTGTCCACGTTGGCTGAGTTCGTGGAACCCGAAACAGCACGCCGCTCCAGCGCGTCCACCCTGGCCTCCAGACTGTCGATGCGCGTGCTGCAGGTGTTTAAGGTGGTTTTGAGCTCCGCCATTTCCACCTCCATCTCCTTTCTAAAAACCTGAATCTCTGCACGCACCATCCTCAGCTCCTCAATGATCACCTGCAAGTCGGTTCCAGGTGCAGGCAAGGCGGGTGGGGGGATCGAGGTTACATTAACGGGACTGACAGTCTGCGTGAGTTCATGTCCAGAACTTGCCTCAGGACTATTAGGCGTACTAGAGCCCGTAATACCTGGAGTCCCGGTGTTGTCAGTGGGGGGGCTTTGTGTGGGACCTCTAACAGGAGTTTCGGTCCTATTGTCTCGAACAATATTTTTTTTGCATTCTGGACAACGCCAGTTATTTGTTATATTGGCTTTCGTAGGGACGCCCACACACACTCTGTGATACAGTACCTGGCACTTGCCACACCTAGCGCCCTCTAGCGTCGATATAAACCGCCCACAACCTCCGCATTTGATGCCCGGCATGGTTAGCGACGTCCTGTGAACTAGCTCAGCAGGTGGTATCAAGGATGTTCGCTAGATGGCGGCAGTAATGATTGTCCTCACGGGTCGATAGGTCGTTTGCCGCTACGAAAACAGATGGCTCTGTTATCAAGGCGACGTGACCGATTGTGTTAATTATAGTGGGTAACGATTTATTTTCGTCAATTTCCTTAGGATGTTTTTGTGATTTTACGGCCCATATACGCACTATTTATTGCTCACTACAATGTATGTTTTGCTGATTGCCACTATGATCACTATTAAACGGATTCTAATGCACTTTGACTTTTATTTCTATTTTTTTGATAAAAAATTTGGACAGCGAGCCACACCGATTGAGACGTCAAACGTCACTTCAGATAATGCACTGCAAAATGTATTTGAATCAAACACCAATTAATGTCCAATGTAGCTTTATTAATAAAAAATGAACACATTATAAAATGTACTTACTAAAAATGTTTTTTTAATACTAATCAGTACGAACCATAATAATTCAAAATGTTAAACAAAGTCTTTACTCCTACAATGTTCACATTATCAGTCCACTCAATCTCTGCAGTACTTCTTTAAATTATTGCACCAATAAAGCGCACTTTGCCTTTGTAGGACGCCCACGTTTTAACCGTACCTAAACCAATAACTATAGGACTGATTCGGTTCTGGCACTTCGCCGGCCGCTGCCGCGGCACGCTCGCTTCGCTCGCTCGGCTCGTGCGTTGTGGTCACAGTTCTAACCTAACCTAAACCAATAATTATGAATAAGACCGATTCGTTTATGGAACTTGACTGAATGACTGGAGCGTGACTCTGGCTTCCAAAAATACACCAATAAAAGTGATTATTTGAAAGCTATAGCCGCTAATATTAAACTAATTTAATTGAAAAGTGTATTATGAAAACATGTATTTAACTACTTGTACCATGGTACTATTATTCTTATTGTATGTTATGTGACAACAAAGTTACGCAAAATTAGTGTATATAATACTGATTATTATGAATAAAAAGAAATCTAAACAAAAAGATATGACTTTGAATAATAGTGTAAAAGATGGTTATGTTGAGAAAATATAGGAAAACAAATAAAAGTATAATAGATGTTTATTGCTACTGACATTATGAAGTTGATTGCTTCGGAATTATGAACATTAGAGACAGAGTAGTTAGGAATTGTGATTGTTAGGAAGAACCTTTTCGGATTTCAAATTATCGGAGTTGAAAATTTAGGTGAACTTTGGCGCACCCCGCCCCGCGCGCCCGCGCCGTCTCCGTCGCACAACAGAGAGCATTATAGGCAGGCATACGCGTCGCAAGCGCGCCAAAACGATTTTCAGTAAAATAAATATAAGTCTTAGAAGTAATGTTTTACGAAATGCATTATTTGTTCTTCAATTATAATTATTTCAATAACATAAAAGTTGTACAAAACCGTTTTAAATGGGTATACGGTACTAGGATGCATACTAAATATTTTGTATAACATTCAGGAATATTTGGTGCACGATCAGTATTTTTCGGGGAAGAATAAAATAGTTATTGTTACAATAGAATATTTGCAGCGCACTACAATAAAAAAGTGTTATATCTTGGTGTTAATTTGGAATTTGTTTGATGTAACATATTTTGCTGGCCGAGTAGTTTAATTATAGTAAAACAATTAAACGGGTTTAAGATCAATATTTTAGAAATGCATACATAGATGTACCTTTAGATTTTTGGTGAACACAAAAATATTATCCGTTAATTAATGGGATAGAGCTGATAAAGAATGGGCGGTTTGCGCGCTAATTCCTGCTGGGGAGTTTGTTGCGCCACTTCTTCTTCCCAGCTAAAGCACTAGGAAGTGGTGAACGGTGGGCGTTTTGGGGTACTGTCTTATGTAACTTTGACGTTCGAAAAGTGCTAATTCTCAGCCTAGTTTGAATAAATTACTTTTGAATTTAGAATTTAGGTATTTCCTTCGTGTTATTAAAACATATACACATTTTGTAAATGTAAAATGTTTACACTATCGAAAACATGTAGTTTTGTTATTATAAAAAAACTGATAACCTTCCATTAAGTATTTACGCCTTATAAAGGGTTTTTGTTGTTTTTATAGATTACTTAGGATTTTTTCCATCGAGGAAACTATAAGTAATCGTGTTTCTAAAGTGTACGATTTATACAGTGAATCCTTAAATATCATATCAATTGCATAACTAAAGGTTAAGTAGTAACGATGCAGCAAGGGATCAAACGAACGCAATTATTTTTTCAATTTTCTTGGTGCGCTTTCGCTCTCGTAATTATTAATGCAGTCAAAAAGTATGGGCACTCTTTTGTTACTTGAAAGTCAATGGATTAGATATAATCATGACGTGAAAAACCAATACAGGATTTCTTTTTTTCACGTAACATCATAAGTATTATTGTATTTTATTACATCACAGGGAATACGCAAGGGATAATATTCAGACGTGTTTTCAATCTGAATCATTATACATATAATATAATAACCAAGCATTTCGAGCTATGGATATGGAACCACAGACAGAAGTTTAAAGTATCAGAAATCAGGATAAGAACGCTTCTTCCCACCGATCATTTATGTTAATTCTTTGAGAACACCTACCGGTAGATGATTATTACATAGTCGTTTTCTTTGATAAAATCTCGATTTTTTGTAGCCTATTCAACTTAATATGATTGTTAACAGGGCTCATCTCATGATAGGTGATTTCCAGTTTTAATTTTGTTCAGCCAATCACGGTCAGTAACTTAAGCCACTTCCGCTAGCGAGCGACCTTGAGCGATCGGTCCTTTTCTGTCCCGCTTCCCGAATTATTTTAATAATAAAAAAATATCTTTTGAAATAAAATATAACATGAATTATTTAGATTTTTAAGTTTTCTATCCATTACTGTAACCCTCATACCTATAGCTTATTGCTTTAGAAAAAGATGCAAGCAATCAATAATTTTAGTATTGTTTTTACAAGTGGTAGACTTTAAATGTATTTATAACACATAAAAATACGTTAAATGTTATGATAGGATATCGACCATACATGATATGCTTTTAGATTTAGTTTATTTCTCTTAATTAATGAGTTAATAGGCACTGAACAACAAAGAAAAACGCACTATTGCAAGGTTTAGCTCGGGGTAGAGCCTTAAGATTTGCAAACTGATCAGAGTTTTGACCAGGCTTTCAGAAGCTGAAAATAAACGTTGATAATAATACTCCGTTTTGGGCCACAGAGGAATATTTAGCGTTTTGTATTACGTCCCGGGATTCAATTTATGCTCAAATTAGATAAAGATGACGCATGATGCTGTTAAGATTATTTAGTACTGGACCTTGTAAGTTACTTAACTAGGGTTTATGATTACGTTTTCTTGTTTTAGGATTTTTTAAAAAATAAAACATGATGTGTTTGTCATCGGTTTTCTTGAAGAAAACCGATGACAAACACATCATGTTTTATTTTATCAATGTACTGATAGCTTAATAACCAATGATCGGATAATCGGGCGCTTATATACCTAAAATTCTTCCCACGAATGAATAATATGGACATTCCTTTCTGAATAAACCGGGACCGGGACCTTGGACCGGGACCTTTCCGGGATTGATCAATTTTGTAAAAACAACTATAAAAACTTTATGAAATTATAGCAGTGGTTATTTTTATTTAGTGTCTTTATTTTATTCAAAAACAAATGGAATATCATTAAAAATTATAATGTGCACAATGTGGTCAAGTAGTGGAAATCGATTTATCTATCTAACAGATTAGTGATCGCATCGACAAATTTATTGTATTTTATACGAACAGAAGACTGCGAAACGGATTCTGAAAGGCATGTCCGTATTATTCTTTCGTGGGAATAAAAGTGAAGTTTAGGTACATTAGCGCCCGATTATCCGATCACTGTTAATAACCCACCACTGATAAGAACACGTAGTTCTTCTGAGTTTAGCAAGAAACATAGTTATGTACTAATCTTTTTCCTTCTTCCCTTGTGTTAGCTATATAATATATGAAAAGTTAATGCAGTTCAAATATATAATGAGTATTGATCAATTGTTTTTATTCCTATAGCAATATGTTATTTTTAAACCTAATGTTGGCCCGGTTAATAAAAGTAGACAATAAATATTCACGGTTATGTTTCAGTTTCGTAACTTTGGAATAGCCTAGCTTTGAGGTTTATTAAAAACGATGTATAAATTTAAGAAACGTTTAAACGTCTTATGTTAAATCAACGTTTATAATAAGTTAAAATGCAGTATTATTGCACTACGTATTATTTAACTAGACTGCTTCGTTGGTCTAGTGGCCGCAAGCAATACTGCTGAGCTGAGGTCCATTTTTTTTTTTTTTTGGATGGGAAATCATCAAATGACGTCTCCCGCTCTGGGTGGAGCGGGAGGGCGTGTCAGACTCTTACAGACTAAAACCCACCCGTGTTCCTTCTGTTGCCTGTGCAATGCCAGGAGGCCACGGTATCCCTTTCGGACTTTCCCGCAACCCCGGCAGGCAATGGTCTCATCGGACCCCTTCACTCGCTCACACTCTTTGAGGCGCGCGTGGAACAAAACGCGCCGTCGACCCGGGCTTGGTCCTTACCGGACGGCGAGCTACGCATTGCTCACCGTCCGCAAGCCCGCGCCTACGGTGGCCGGGAATCCGCGATCGATTCCCGACGCCCGGGGCGTCTCCTGCTGCGGCGGCTAGGGGCGTGAGAGCGCGAAATTTGCCTCTCCCTCACGCGCTCCGCCTCCTCCTTCGCGAGCATTACTGCTTCGCAGAAGGAGGTGACGGCCTCCCATGCCCTCTCGCTCCGTACCATGGCCTGGACCAGGGCCGGACGCGAGAGATCCCCGCCACCGATCGCCTCCACTAGGACACGGCGGTGCTCTGCCCAAGCCGGGCATACCTCCACCGTATGCTCCACCGTGTCCTCCGGGCGATCCACGCAGTGATGACACCCGGGCGTTTCCTCCCGCCTTATACGAAACAGGTACCTCCCGAAACAGCCGTGTCCGGTGAGGACCTGCGTCAGGCGGAAGGTGAGGACGCCGTGGCGCCTCTCCAGCCACTCCTCAAAGAGGGGACTTATCGCCGCAATAGTGACGTGCCCAGCACTGGGTTGCGACAATCGCACTCTCCATGATGCCATGAGATCCCGTCGGAGCTCTGTCCGCTGTGCCCCGAGAAATCGCGGCATTGGAGTCAAGCCCCGGGGTTTCGCCTCCCCGCGCCACTCCCAAATATGCGCGAGGACTTTTGCCTCCAGATCCCATGGCGGCAATCCGGCAAGGAGGCTCGCCGCCTCACCGGAGACCGTGCGGTATCCCCGGACCAGCCGGGTGGCCATGACCCTCTGGGACGCGTTCAACCGGCGGGCAGGCCGCCGCCTCAACGAACGCGCCCACACCGGTGCCCCGTACAGGGCCATGGGCCGCACGATCTCCACGTATAGCCTCCGGCAGGAGGCGTTTGGACCCCCTAGATTGGGCAGGAGCCGCTTCAAGGCAGCCCCGGCCCGGTCCAGTCTGGGAGCCAAACGTCGGAAATGCTCCACGAAGTTCCACCGACTGAGCTGAGGTCCTACGGGGTAATTGCGTGACACATAAAATGGCAACTGGTCGGAATGCCTTTTATTTTGACAGTTCTCCTCGTTCATTGCGTTATTTACGTCGTTGGACAGATGAACTTTTCAAACCAATGAAGCAATGAATAACAAATTTCTTATGATTGAAAGCGTGTTACGCAATTAGGGTGCTGGGTTCAATTCCCAGGTCGGGCAAAGTGTTATTGGGTTTTTCCATCTGTAAATTCTCAGTTGCAGCTCGGAGTCTAGATTTGTGCCCGGTTGATGGCCATAGGCTCGCCCCCATAACATGGGACTTAATCATAACTGGCGAAATGAGGCCCGTACTATAGGTACTCCTCTGACTACCCCTTCCGGGATTACCAAGTGTAATGTTATGTTATTTAGCTACGTTCAGTCACAGGACACACTGAGAACATAGTATTTTGGACCCCATACTATGTAATTAGGTATTACCTCAAAGTCGAAATTTTTATTCTACGGAAAATCGCTTTTGAATTTTCCTAAGTGTACATTGTGTATTGTGTAGTGTATGCACCTACATAGCAAAAGTCAGTAATTTGCATTCATAATCACAAATCAAATGATAAGTCGTGTATCTGTTGATGTGTGCTCTCGTGGTTTCATATTCACTGGTCCGACTGATGCGGTCACAAAGCGGTGAGTGCATTCACATTATTGTGATCAGCACAACGGCATTAATGGTGGAAATAGAGTTATGGTTATTTTCTAGGATTTCACAAATCATCAAAAGAGAAAAAGATATTAGACACACAAGTCTATAATAGACGGAGTTTATACTGTTTGACCTGTTTTAACACCTTCGCAAGTTCGGTTTACTTATAAAAAAAATACCAGCATAATGTCTGTGTTAGGCTGGAAACAATATTAATAGCTACAGAATAGGGATGATGACAAAAAAAATGTTTTTAGTCCGTCATGTAGATTATGAAAAAAAATTATTATCTGACAATAGTTTTTTTTTTGACCCAGGCTTCATCCCTATTATTGCAAGTAAAAATCAAAGCCTTCATTTAGCCTTCACAGTATATTGCTGTCTTGAAAGACTAATTTTACTATCTAACATTCAATAAACCCACGATACAGGAGAAATTCCTAGTGTAGGGCAACGTTTTTAAAAAAAAGGAAAAATAAGAAAAAATAATTAATATAGTCAAAGTCAAAGTCAAATAATTTATTTCAATTAGGCACAAAAAAGGCACTTTTGAACGTCAAACTACAAAAAATAATAAAACTGATTCTAGTCGCCCATTCCAAAAGGTAGTTTTCGTATGGAGAAGAATTGGCAAGAAACGTAACGTATACGTAACAAAATAGACTTAGAGAGTAATTAAAAGTTTAGTTACGCTGGTCTATTTTGGTAACCCAGTTGGGTTAAAAATAAATTTAGAATTAAAACAACTTAGCAAGGATATATTGATTGTATTCCTAAATCTTCATTTGTCATTGAATGTTTGAACATTGAACTTTAATTTACATAACATAACATCACGCCTGTAATCCGCGAAGGGTTAGGCAGAGGTGTACCTATAGTACATCCTCATTTTGCCAGTTATAATGAAGTCCCATGTAATTGGGGGCGAGCCTATTGCCATCAACCGGGCATAAATCCAGACTCCAAGCTGCTACAGAAAAACTCCTGATGGAAAACTCAACAACACTTTGGAATCGAATCCAGGAGAACGATGCAGTCACTTTAATTTATCAGGTATCTAGCTAACGCCAAAAGTATTTGTGACACTAATATCACAAAAACATTGGACGTAATATCTACAAAAAAAACTCGTGTTGATGTGAAAAAAGTATCGTACCAAAACTCTTATCATGAAGGACCCGAGTCTTTCTTTTTATGTAATGTGTACGAAACGTGGAAGCTTATTTTTTGTAGCAATTTAAAAAAACCTACTTTTGGTAGATCATGTAGGTAAAGAAGACTTCTCTGGATGCAGGCAACGCAGAAGCTGGAGATAAAATTTTGGAAAAGTAAAAGAAAAACCATTTACATTTTTATATGGAACTGACATAAATTTCCGAAAACCTTATGTCTATTATGTTGAAAGTCGTTCTAGAAAAACGAAACCCTTTGAAAGCGATTGTCACTTGTCTGCCCTCAGAACTGGTTTTTTGCCAACTTTTGGCAACTCTTGGAGGAGCCCAAAGTCCAGCAGTAGATTGAATTTGTTTTGGTCTATATAGGTATGACTTCCTAGGTCCTAGGTTATCTCATATGCTCTACTTTACATATTACTTCACTGTCTACCCTAAAATCTTACGAAACAATAGCCCACCAAAAGTGTCCATATCTTTCATACCTACACTGTCATTGACAGATCAATACAGCTAATAAGATAAGCAGATTGGACTATGTTCTGACTGCTAATGTATGGAGACAGGGAACATAGGAACACAATACAAACCAGAAAAAATAGGAGAAGGTGAAATTACAGCTACGCGACCACTACAGTTCCACTTTGAGGAACACTAAACGCCCATAGGCGTTATTACAATCAAACTTGACTCGGTGTCCTTGAATGCTATGTCCTAGAATAGATATTTGTAGAGCCACAAACATATGCTGATAAGTAACCTAGATTGTATTTAAATTCAGGAGAGGATGAAAAATTCAAAAATTCAAAGGCATTCAAAGATTCAAAGCTCTTTACAAAATGCTGTGCATTTGACAGCTCTAAATAATATGATGAACGCGAACAACGATCTGCTTCTAGCGAGGACGTCTTATGTTCCCTCCGCTAATTCCACAGTTTTATCACCAGGATTTGTAAATAGCCTGCATTTGTTAAGACGGACAAATTGGCTGGTACTAAAGCTTTTGAGGATAAAAAGCTGCTATTATTTGTTCCTATTCTTTCAGTTAAAAGAACTTACGACTAAAGACGGGAGTTAGAAATAAACATATTTTCTTTTTTATTTTATTTTTTCTTTCTTTTATACGGCGTCACTGACTCACTGGAGCCGAGTATACCCGATACAGCGTCACCGACCCGAGCGTGACGGTTCAGTTTCGTTCAGTTCAGAGAGTGCAAAGTGCGCTTAAAAAAGTTTTCACTAAAAAAAAATCAGATTTCCTGCACTAACTTGCCTGCAATGAGCAGTTACGAAAACGGTACTTAGCAAATATATTTGGCATTCTTTTCTTTGTAATAAAATCACTGTTTTTATTCAATAAGGAAAAAAAAAACTGATAAAAAGCCAGCTAACAGTCTTAGGTATTTTGGCATATTACCATGGCTTACCACGCGCAATCAATTCCGACACTCTTTCCATACAAAAGTCAAACAATCACCAAAACATTTGGCGCCACCAGCCGTGACGTGATATTTTCGCTCGTCAATCAGACAGCCGATATGACACGATAACAAACAAGCGTATATTTGTGTAGTATCAGCACATAATCGAGATTCTCCCAATAAGGGGACATGGCGGAACAAGAGGGGAACATATGGCGATAATATGCGTGTTAACAACACTTGTGTATGAGGCAATAACAGGGAATGGGAGGTGATTGCTAGGCAGTCTTTTGCTTTTCGATGTGTGGGAGTTTTCGTTGTTGACTCTTATCATAAAGAAAAGTGAACAATAGCAGTTTTAAGGATTCAGCTTGATCTTATATTATTTCGCCTGACTCGTTGGTCTAGTGGTCGCAAGTCCTACTGCAGAGCATGAGGTCCTGTGTTCGATTCCTGGGTTAGGCAAAGTGTTATTGGGTTTATACATCTTGAATTCCTCAATAGCAGCCCGGAATTTTGATTACTGCTCCGGTCGTAAACATAACTGGCATACTATAAATGTGGGCATACTATATGTAGATACACCTTTGCAGGCGTGATGTTATGTTATTAATTGTTATTGTTCGTATTTCTCGGGTGACCACTGAAAATCAGAGCTGTGCTGTGGGTCCCCCATAGCACAGCATTATGCTGAGTGGAAGCCTTCTTGTCACAGTCATGACGTGCAGCTGCCGAATATTTATGTTATGTTTATTATGTTTGTCGGATCCGGTCAATAGTACGGACACGAAACGAATCTCAAGTGCGCCACTGGCGACATCACGCGATTTATCCACCCTACAGCGCGCTTCTACAGAGTCGTGATGTTTTAAGACCACGGCGATGAAGACATTCAGTGTCTGATCGCATCAGGATTAAGACGTCGTGGAACTGTACTCGATTCGTTGTGTTAATTGTAATATTTAGTAATAGTGTTAGTTTGTAATTTTTAAAAACGCCGTGTATCGCACGCAGTATGTTTTCATTGCACAAAACCCATCTTCTGCCCAAATGATGTCCGAATCTAACGGAATAAATCCTGACGATCCATCATGTTTATATTATTGTTTTTTTGTATGCACGTGTTTCTGTGACAAATAAACCTCTTTTTCTTTCTTTTATGTAGGTAGAGGCTGTAACCTGACAATGCTAAAGTTGATGGCAAGAATACGAGACAAAAATTTACATAATTTATATTTGATAGTTACTCCCCCGGGCTGACAAGCGCAAATCACGATAATATAAAATATAATAATGTAAAAACTTAGTCTGAGGTAAAAACTAAAAGATTCTGAATAGGTATGCCTGTTATATCACAAACAAGAATTTACGATCTGGTACTATAATAACGGGCAGTTGTTATAGAACATAGGCCGAGGAGAGACTTAGACTTGGATGGTGTGCTATTGAAGAGTTGCCATACACAGGCTTGTCTGGGCTTCTCCAATAGCTCACCATCTACAATAGCAGTCCAGCAGTTGACAGCTACAAGCATATGAAATTGAAGATGCGAAAAGTAAAAACATTTAACAACCTCATGTATAAATAATTACAATAAAATTCACAATTCGAAACAAAAAAATAAATACTAAAAGAAACAGAAATTAACTTTTAATTAATTGGCAACGAGACTGCCAGTACAACATCGGTAACTGCGACCGACAAGTAAGTTCAGCTACAAAGGTAAATCTAATTCCGAGTTGATTGCATAATGAAGCCAGCACAGTTTACAGCTCTACGGAGATTGTTAATGAACTTTTTATGTAGTTGTTTCATATTTAAAGGATGTTTTGCTTTGTTTAAGATAAGCTTAGTGATACTCTAAAGGTGTGTCCAAACATTGAGTGTCAAGAGCGTGGCAGCAACACGCGTTTGCAGGACACGTTAGTAGTTAGGACTAAACTGACGAAAGTTGGCGCGGCAGTCGTCCAATGACAGCGTGGCAGGCCGGCAGCCACGCACGATTGCTGCTCAATGTTTCAACACACCTTAATAGTTACCTTATTTTGGGATGATTATCGATGCTTCATTAGCAGGGTAGTAACAATAAAGTAACTTTCCACTAGGCTCTGCATGGTTTAAATAGTTTTTTTTAGGAGTAAATGAAGTACTCCTAAAACAAACAAGACGATTATAATAATTTAGTTTTTAGAATTTTAAGTTTTTATTCCCCTGTCGGGAAACATATACCTTACTTCCACAAACCGTTTTAAGTTCATTTTATCCTTTACCTCTTAAGTTTCCATGAAAATATCCCTTCCTTCCAATTCCCGAAAATAAAGATAACAAAGCGTCGAATATAAATGACCGACAGTCGATGTAAGAACTCACTACAAACCAACACCATTACATTACCGACGACGTTACCTCGTCGAGAGCCACTCTACAAAAGAGTTAGGCACAATATTTTTTCCGGACAGCCGTGTCCGGCCGTCTTCCGGATTCAATTTGTCAACGTTCTTCGCCTCAATTGATGAGATAAATGATCACCGGTTTTCGGAATCGAGATAAAGTTTGCATTGATACAGTTTGAGTTACATACCAGTTGGTGGCTCGTAGGTTGAACGACATTATTTAAGTGCATTAGAACGCAAGTTCAAAACTGTGCAAGGACCAAATTAACTGAATCAAATACCACTAATTTACTGTAAAGGTATTTATGAGAAACGATCCTAGAGTGTCTTTATAGAGGTTCTTTTTGACCGGCTGAAAGTACAGTGTGCTGTGCCAAAGGTTACCCGTTGAAGCCGAGGGTGCTGGCTCGCTGTGTAACTAGCCGCTCAAAAGCTTGAAGTGATGATGATGACGTCACGCTGAAGTAAGTCGTTAAGCCTCTTTAAATCATTTAATCTGTCAAATGTGTTTTTAGAACCAACGCGAATAACGTCGACTACTGCCACATGTATTGATAATGTCTTTTGTTGCTGCGACTATTTAGATAAAGCCATTGTAAATTATCTCCCTTCCGATCACAGCGGTCAAACCGTTATTTTTGAGTCCAACACACCAATACAAAAAGTGCAGATTCAAATTAGACCAATAACATCGGGTAATTAAGTAAGTAAGTTTAATAGCTTCTTAATTAGCAAGTTATGTGGTCTGGGCCTAAATATGTCCAATGTCAATTTTTTGTATGAACAATTTTTTTCACTAGTGCAAACAGAGTTCAATAACTCTTTTAAGAAAAAAACTAAAACTATTTGCCCTAAGTTTTTATTCAGTGACTGGGCAACTAAAGGCATCAGGAAAAGTAGGGATAGATTATTTGAACTGTATGGCCTTAAGCCGTATATTAACACGGAAACTTTTAATAAGTATGTTGCTACTTACTCTAAAACTTTTAAAACTATCTGCAAAGCAGCTAAAGCATCTTAAGCAACAAGGTTAAATCAGCAGAAAATAAAATAAAGACAGTTTGGAAAATTATTAACAATGAAATGAACAAGAACAAAAGTCATAATACTGATTACACATTGGACACATCTCGCGGTCTCATTAGCGATAAGATCGAAGTTGCTCAGGAATTTGCAACTTTCTTTACCAATATTCCTATTAAAACTACAGAAACTTTAAATTCCTCCCCCTTACTTGCTATTGATTTATTAAGAGCGAATGTTTCAGCCTGTCCTTTAGAATTTAAATTTAATCATATAAACCCTGTGGTCGTTGTTAAGGCTTTTAAGCAACTTAAGATCAAAATTACCGAAGATCTGTGGGGCATGTCTACTAAAGTTTGTCAATCTATTATTGAGACAATTGCACCCTATTTAGCTTTAATATTTAATTTGTGTGTAGATCAAGGGGTCTTCCCGGATTTAATGAAGTACAGTAAAGTTATTCCACTTTTCAAATCCGGGGACAGCAAGGATACTAATAATTTTAGACCCGTATCGGTTTTGCCGGTTTTCAGCAAGGTGTTTGAAAAAGTAATGTTAAATCAAATGCTCAATCATTTTAATCGTAATAACATCTTACACGATCAACAGTATGGTTTTACCAAGGGACGTTGCACAACTGACGCCGGTGTCACTTTATTAAAACACATATTTAACGCGTGGGAAGAGGCACAGGATGCAATAGGTATCTTCTGCGACCTATCCAAAGCATTTGATTGCGTTAATCACGAAACACTGCTCTTGAAACTTCAGCATTACGGACTGGCAAAACTTGCGCTTAACTTAGTAAAATCATATTTGAATGATAGACTGCAGCAAGTTCAAATAAACGGTGTAAATTCATTGGGTTTAAAAGTCAAAATGGGTGTCCCACAGGGCTCGATATTGGGCCCATTCCTCTTTTTAGTATACATAAATGATTTACCTCATTTACTGAAAAACCGACCACAAATGGTGTTATTTGCTGATGACACATCACTTATTTTTAAGGTAAACAGACGCGCACAGGAGCTTGACGACGTAAATAACGCTATGCTAAAGGTCCATAATTGGTTTACTGTAAATAATTTAGTATTAAATGAGAAGAAAACTAAATGCATAAGATTCGCGTTACCGAATGTTAGAAGTAGTGAATGTCACGTTGTACTGAATAAGGAGACACTAGAATTCGTCGAAAAAACGGTTTTCCTGGGAATCACGCTTGACTCAAAACTACAGTGGGGTCCTCACTTAACATCACTTGCAGGGCGGCTAAGTTCAGCCGCTTACGCTGTTTGGAAAATCCGCCAACTAACAGACGTGGATACCGCGAGACTGGTCTATTTTAGTTACTTTCATAGCATCATGTCTTACGGTATTTTGCTGTGGGGTCGGGCCGCAGATATTGACTCTATATTTATTCTGCAAAAGAGGGCTGTTAGAGCCATCTACAACCTCCGCAGACGCGAATCTCTTAGGGAACTGTTTAAGAAAATTAATATCATGACGGTACCTTGTCAGTATATATATGAAAACATTATGTATGTTCGAAAAAATCTACATCTCTATAGTAAGATAAGTGACAGGCATAATTTTAACACAAGAAATAGGAACAAATTAGATCAACCACGTTTCAGATTGTCTAAAGTACACACTTCTTCTATGGGGTACTGTGTAAAATGTTATAATAAAATACCACTCGATATTCTTCAACTAAATGAGAAGAAATTTAAAACTTGCATTAAACGCACACTATGTAGACAAGCATACTATAAGCTGGATGATTATATCGTAGATAAAAATGCTTGGCTAAATGCTGGTCCTGCTCCACAGCCACTTGGGCTCACTAGTTAAAAATGAAAAAAATTGGTAGAGTTGCTTCCCCTTTTTTATTTTTTCTGACTACGAACTTTTTGTTTATTTTGTTTTTTTTTTTAACTAAGTTTTAATTATTGAATACTCCAATAGATAATATTGATTTTCTTTCTTTTGGTGGTAAAATTCTTGCAAACTATAGTTTTGTATAACTTAGACGCATTTTTATTTTCAATTTTTGTAAATGTGAGTACCATGGAGTCGTTTTACTATGTTATTATGTTGATTTTGACTTGAAAGAGCAGGGTAGTTGAGAGTATGTCATGCTCACTTAAATGTCTCGCTGATGGTGGCGAGTGTGTTGGATCATTCGGTTCCCTACAAAATGGTTGAGCTGGATGGTGCTGATCCACGCGTCATGTTCGTGAACGGGCGCAGTCAGTTGAGACTGGTCATCTCTTATCTGCCAGGGCTTGTTTTTAATCGTTTTTGATTTATATATATATATATTTTTTTTTACATTGTTCTCACATATAGAATCAACAAGAGTAATGTACCCAGGATTTTGTAATTTCTATATTTAAAAGAGTGTCCTTGGAGTTTCTTGCCCGTTCTTCTCCATAGAGATCTACGTTTTGGAATGGGCAACTAGCTTCAACTTTCTGACTAACTGACTCTTTGACAATTCAAAAGTGCCTGTAAAGGGTTTAATTGAAATAAATGGTTTGAGTTGAGTTGAGTTTGAGTAGTTGCACGAAGGCTGCGCTGACGTTCATGTTCGGGGTCACCCTGTGTAGAGGTATGAGGAACAGAGTGTAAAGTTCACTCATCCTCCATAGAAAAAGGAGGATCCTCCGACTAGACGGGTGTCGGGTCTGGCTACTGCTCGAATGATGTCGGGAAGTTGTATATATGCTGGTCGCGCGGTAAACTTTACGAGCGCGATGCCAGCTTTGCGTGACGTCAGTGCGATGCATATTTGGCATGTGGCGATGTAAATGCCGCCACATGTCCATGGATATTCTTGCTTGTTCTTTTCCATAGGTACCTTCTACGCTTCGGAATGGGCAACTAGCTTCATATTTCTTACTGACCGACTCCTTGAAAATTCAAAAATGGCTGTGTATGGTTTAATTTAAATAAATGCAACCCGGCAAATAAAAGGGGGAAGGGACTCCGACCAATATGATCTTAAATTATTAAGGCATTAGCAAGCGCCCAACGAAGTAAGTAAAACTCAGAAAAGCTCAAGAACAAAAGAAGTATCAAATTATTCACAACTCTAACACATTACGAGAAAGAATAATAAAACAGAAACAAAGTCAGATAAGTTTGTCAGGTAATGTTAAGTTATTCTTTAGAACAATAATATTTTAACTCCCGAATATTTTCCTCTTCGACCCAGCGGGAGTAAACTTATGATTATCTAAAAAGTTTGAGACATCGGATATTTTATTGGAACGATACCATTTTTTATTCATGATGGTGTGAATAATATTCTACTTAATCATGTAGAACAAAGTCACTTTATTTTTACTAAAAGAATATCGGTGAAAGCAGGTTTCTATGCTGATATACGAGTACTTTGAGTGACATACAACGCACTGAGCTGAAAGAAAGAAAAAATGGTTATTCTGCTCAAACAAAACGCACATTATTACCTATCTGATACACGATGACTGATGCAGCCAACGGGGCAGTTTTTAAACTGCATGATTTTTTGCCTAAAATGCCATTTCAGACTAATGGCTGGTCAAAGTCAAAATAATCCAAAAACAATAGGGATGCTGACAAAAAAAAAATGTCCGTCAGATACATTATTAAAAAATATTGGACACGATTTTTTTATTTTTTTACGTAATCAAAAGATGATAAATTAAAAGACGGCAATAAATTGAGTGAAGTTAAAATGTGGCATGACATCACTCTCCAGTAGACTTAATACTGAATTGTGACGAAGCGAGCCCCCACTCCCCAACTTGAATGCGTCTTATCTAAATATTTTTTTTAATTTGATATAGCAAAAATACTTATCATTTTTGTTTTCTTATCCAGTCAGCATCCCTATTATAGCAATTTTCAGATAGATTAGTATTATAAAAAATAAGTTCAGCCTCAGTTTTTCCCCACTGCAGGGCAAAGGCTTCGCTTCTGTCTTTCCATGTTTCTCCCTCTTTTGCAATTATAACCAATCCTTTAGGAAGGAGTCCAATTCGTTAGATGACCTCCTTCTGAACCTACCGCGTCGGCCGTTCGTGTTGTTGGGAACCCTTAATAAGCTAATTAATATTCAGTGGTCACAGTAGCCATACGCCCGTGAATATCACAGTATACCTTGTCAAAATCTACTATCTATGTAGCAGTTAGCTTGACGGACCATATCTAGCAGTGATTGCATTAATTTAAAACGACGACAATGTATCTGAAAAACCACGCCAAAACATCCTCATCACCTGGCCAAACCCCTTAACATTAACACCTAATTAGTCCCAGATTCCGACCTTCAACGAAAATAGTCTAGAAATGAAAGAAAAACACCCTTTTATTCCCATTCACACCCACATTTATACAGTGTCCCAAGTTTTTCAGAGCCAAGACAAATTAACGTCTGTTAATTATGTTCCCTCTCAAATCAGTTGCTACATTGTACAGTCCTATTTATTCAAGACCCAACCCTTTTGTTTGGAGAAAAGGAACCGTTTCTTTCTTTTTATTAATGTTGCCACTGTCACTAGGTTTTGTTAATGTTTTGGTTTGAGTTTCAGGATCTTTTTTGTGAGTGAGTATAGGTTCAGAAGTATCTTCAGGTAGTTTTAAATTCTTTAACAAATCTGGATTGATTTTATTTTAAACGAAATATTTAAGACGAACGATGATGGACCGATTTCTTCAACAAAAGGGCCTTCAATGTCACAATTTTATTTTCAATCGAAAGGTTTCAACCGTCATAATTATGATACATCATTATCAGCCCGTAGCAGCCCACTGCTGGATATAGGCCTCTCTTAACGCGATCCTTGGTCAAGAATATCCAGCTGCTTCCAGCTACCTTCAAAAGATCATCGTTCCATCTAGGATTGCGATCCAAGGGTTTATACAAACCTAATTACAAAAATAAATAATCTACCACAAAATGAAAAGACGTTCAACATCTTTATCTCCTAGTTACTCGTAAAAGATTGTGTAAAGTGGATCTATTTTATCCTTTCATTCTTATATTTATCTCGTATTGTATAACTTAAAGTTTTATTTTATTGTTTTGCTCTCCAGTGAGTTTCAATAATGGCTGGCTTATAGCCAGTTGTTTTGTCAGATGTATTCCATCTAGGGTTGGTTTTAATGAATCTCTGTTGTTAATGTGATATTGTGGTACACTGTGCCAAATGTCTTGCTTCTCATAGGTAATTTATCTTCCTCTCATCTATGCTATTACCAGATTCTACAACTTTAGGAACTGTGCTACATTTATCTTTGAAACCTCATTCTCAAATTCGCCCTTTTTCCGTAAAAACGATTTGATAGTGAAATGATCATAGTACGCTATTCTGAAGAATATCCCATATTCGATATTGCATCTTGTCTTTACGGAAAATACTAACGTTACTGTGATAGGAATTAAACATCATGATATATGTTCCTGCTATTACAGAAATATCTTTCATAGAGACTTTGTAGAATGACCTCGCGTATGAGTTTCAAGATAATTAATTATATCTACCACTTACCCCTAAGTTATGCTACCAATATACCTTACAATGCAACCCTTTAACAGAATACTGTTTTTATTTCCCCCTCTTTAAACGAGTTCTAATATAAAACGCCAGGTAATTTCAACCGGGAGCCATCTTTAAACAAACGATCGAAATTAACCGGCCCCAGTGTCCTTCTGAAAGTACAACGACTTTGTTTTGATGGTAAATTGCTTCTTTTATTAGATTTTAAAACGGCTGTCGTTCTGTTTATGGGCTTCTGATTGTTAGCTGACCGTTAGAAGGAAGATAATGGAGTTGTAATGGTAGTCTTAATCTTCCTGAAGAACTAATTTCAGTTTTGGGGCATATTGGGAACAGTTATTATTTCATAATGCGAGGGACTTACTACCCTAAGTGCTCCTAACACGTCAAAATGGTCGCGTTTCGGTTTCGTTTTGATACCTCTGACTCACAATGACGACACCTATGACAATATGTTCATGAAAACACCATGATTATTATGTGAGCTCACTCTTCTCAGTATGGACACACTTAGTACCAACGGTGACGGCAAATCTAATAATTTAAATCTCTACCCAGTTCAATCATTTCATATTACTTTTGTTTATCAAGCGTTACATATGTATACTACCTGAAGCGTACGTCATAAAACGCATGGATATTTTCCAAAGAAAACTCGCTCTATATTGATAGCAACTACACACGTCAGATAACAGCAGCTTTGGCATACTCTCACCGTGTTTCCATGAAAAAGTTCCAAATCCTTCCGCCTACCCAGCTTCTGAAGCATAATTTATATGCAACTATTTTACCGTCCTTCTTACAACGACATAAAGTCTAAATTTCTCAAGCAACCTACCTTTACTGATGAAAATGTTTCTCATAATTTACAGCAGAGAATTTTCAATCTTGAGTCAGTGTGGTAGAGTTAGAAATGGGTTGTGCTATTTAAAAGTACATCAGAAACCATTCGAGAGGCTTATCTTTGAACTCTTAACAAAATGGGCGTTCATTGTGAAGTATATACTGAAGCCGAACTAGTAAAACGAGTCGGTAAAGGAAGATCTATTTTTATGGCAGCTCGCTTCGAAATACAGTAAGGCTATTTTGTGGTCAACTGTAGAAGATAAATGCGATCTCCTGGTTTTGTGCTTATCCACTTTGTTAAAAGTAATCTCTGTTGATACTACGTTTATATTAAGAGATTTCTTTTTCCTATCCTGTCTATTCCCAACAGTATCAGCCCAAGTCTGGATTTGTGGCCGGTTAGTGAGCTTTATAGACTCACTCACCCCTATTAATTGATATTTAGACATAACTTGCGAAATGAGGTTGTAAATGGGGTAAAATCTCTATTATAATATAATACTGTTTTTGCCCATACTCAAGGGCTTCCCCTTGAGTATGGGCAAAAACAGTATTAATGGAAGACTGCATCGAATATTACCCATTTCTTAGGTTAAAACGGTTGCTTATTTAAACAAACCTAGCTTTAAAATTCAACTAAGTAATTATCAAGATCCGTAATTCTACACAATAATAAACGGTTATTATTATCTTCTGACGTCCGTTGTATCTCACATCTTATATCGGACATCAATTAAATAATATTTTTGTTTTATTGCATTTTTAACCAAGTTTAAAAAAAGGAGGAGGTACTCAGTTCGTCGGAATCTTTTTATTTGTATATGTTCCCCGATTCCTCGAAGGTGGCTGGATAATTTTTTTGTTTGAAAGAGTCCCATTGTCATCAGTTCAGAATCAGATGATGGGATTCTAAAGAAATCGAGGAAACCCTTCAAATAGGGCACACCTATGCGATTTGTGTATTTTTTATAGTAACTCGTGCATTTGCTCTCTGAAAGCACCATTTGGTGAAGTAGAACTGATGATGACCACAGATGGCCACCGGAACTACTAATATAAGTATTTCACGGGTTGGATTTGATTACTTTAATATGGTTGCCAAGCAATTTATGCTCATATATGGAGAAGTGGAGATGATGGTGAAGTACCAGGAGAACTCCCTAACGATTAATGTCCCTGCATCGGGAAAAGCAATATTTTGTAAGAGGTGATGAGCAGTTGACATTAGGCTATTGTAACTTGGATAAATTACAAACAGACTCTCAAAAAAGCGAGAAAAAAATAAAAATAAAAATTGACTTCGGGAGTCGGTGTTTTTAGTTTTATATTTTCGTTATTTGCCACCGACTCCTGAAATTTAAGTGTTTTTCTCTCCGTACACTGTACCTACGTAGTGTTTTATTAGAAGTCGGTTGTTTTTTGTACTAGAAGAGGGTTTTTCTAAGGTACAGTTCGAGCTATTTGATAGGCAGGAAAAATCATTCATATTATTATTTCCAGTACATTTTATTTTTTTTATTTTTAAGGTTAAGTATAGAGCAATGTAAAAGAATTGACTACTCAGTACACTCATAACTTTGTTTAAGCAAGCAAGCAAGTAAGCTGACTAGGACTGTACCCTAAATAGCTCGTTCGACTGGCCGTACATTAACTTTTTTTACATTGATTTTATTGGTACTGTGTAACGTTGTAACTTTTTTAAGTCAATCAATCTGCCTAGCCTTACCCAACTATGTTGCGGTCGGTTTTCAGTCTAACCAGATGCAGCTGAATACCAGTATTTTACATGGAGGAATTGCTTATCTGACCTCCACAACACAGTTACTGCGTAATACGGTACCTTTTGGTAAAACTGGTTGTCAGACTTTCGGGCTTCTGACGACCTGTAAGGACTATCAAAGATCCACGAATGGCAGCCTGGACCAAAGGCGTGCTTTCATATACCATCCACGAAATTTCCTTCCCCAACCCTCAAAATACGATCAGAAATAAACACCTCTAAAGAATTCCAAAATATTTTAATGATCCTCAAGACGTGTTTAAAGAAAGTGATTACCGCTGAAGCACAATTTATTAGTTAAAACGCCCTTTCACGGCTTTCTCGGCAATCAAGACAATGGCCTCTTTATGCGCACCATCAAACAAGAATTAGGCACTTAATTCACCTAGCGAAGCCAGTTCAGAATTAATTAACGCTATTCAATTTATACTAGCGAAACATACCTGTAATGGTTTCTAATTATCGCTTTTGTATCACAGGTTAATTTGGTAAGGTTAATTTTGGTAATGTTAATTTTGAGTCACTGCTTATAACATTTTCGCGTTCGGCTTCATTTATATAGATGGGGAACGATGCTTTGATTTTGGGAGGTCAACTTTTAAACTGGTATTGTTCTGAAGATATTTCGACATTATGAAAAGACACGTTAATTGCCAAGTATCCTAAACAAAAATATTGCTAAACAAAATTTAAAATATAAATTTTAAGAATTTTTCAAACAAATTCCTTTTCCACATAGGAGTATGTCACATTTTATTTGTCCAAATGTTGGCAATCTGTAGATAGTCGAAGAATAATAAGGTGCTAGTAAAATTAACCATAAGGAACTTAAAATTATATTTGTTCCTGAATTACCACTTTACCAAACATTTAAAATCCTGAAATTAAGCCAACTAAATTAGTCGCAGCAGATACCTACTGCCGAAATAAAATTATCAACTTTATAAAATTCAGAAGGCATCGAAACAAATATTACCCATAAAGAGACAATAAAAGAAACTCTTAATACTTAAATAAGTACGAGAAGTTAATACACTCGAGAGCAATGAATCCGGGTCACTTAAAGAATGTTAAAAATCTCGGAAACTAAAAATGATAGGTTAATGCAATAAATTGTATTTAATAGACAATGTAATACTCCTTAAATGAAAGTAAAAAAAATATGAGTCTCCATACATTTTATTAACACAAAATTACATAAAGAAAAAAACTGCTGATCTCTCCTTAAAACAAAAATAGGAAACATGAAATTTTTGAACTTTATTACGATTTTCTTGAATTTTAATACTTCGTATTGCCTCCTCGTGCTTCCATTACTGCGTTTACGCGGTTTGGCATGCTGTACACCAAGTTCCTTATACGATTTTGGGGAATATCCTCCCATTCCTCTGTGAGAGCAATTTTGAGCTCACGAAGCGTGATTGGGGGAGGGTTTCGTTGTTTTATGCATCTGCCTAGCTCGTCCCAAGCATGCTCGATCGGGTTGATATCCGGGCTGCGCGCTGGCCACTCCATACGAGTAATGTTCATCTCTTGAAGGTAGTCATTCACAATCCTACCTGTATGAGGTCGGGCATTGTCATGCATAAATATAGCATCCTCACCTAAATTGACCATAAATGGACCAACGTGATCATTGAGGATTTCTTCCACATATCTTTCGCTAGTTAAAGAGCCGTTTTCTATGATCACCAGCTCTGTGCGACTTTCAGAAGAAATTCCGGCCCACACAAGTACAGACCCACCACCGTAGGCTACTTTTTCTTCGATGCATGCTTGCTTGAATCTTTCCCCTGGTCTTCGATACACTCTGTGTCTTCCATCGTGCTTGTAGAGCATAAATTTTGATTCGTCGGAGAACATTACTTTTGACCAATCTTCAATACTCCAATTTACGTGGCTCTGGGCATATCTTAGTCTTGAAATACGATGCCCACGCTCCAGTTTAGGGCCGTTTGCAGGTCTAAGGGGTTTTAAGTTAGATTCAGCAAGCCGACGTCTTACTGTCCATGCACTTGGGTTACTTCCTCCGAGGCGTCGAAACTGATTTGTGAGTTCAGATCCTGTAAGAAAGCGATTTCGAAGCATGGTGTTCACCAAGTATCGGTCTTCTCGTGCTGTGGTACACCTGGTTCTGCCCGTTCCTGGTCTGCGTAGGTTAGAACCAGTTTCTTCGTAACGTCGGAGAACTCTTTGTACTGTTGACAGCGACACACCGACAGTCCTGGCTGTATCGCGCTGACTCCGGCCGGTCCAGCATTGTAAGTATTCTGGTGCATTCTTCAGGCGTAAGCGATATAATTTCAGCTTGAATAATGAATATAGAGCACTATCAACATGGTTTATGTACCCACATAAATGACAGATTACAAACAAAAGCAAAACCAAATGCTGTAATTTCGTAGTTTCATCTTCGAAAATGGCCCTTTTTCAAATTTGATTTTTTTATGATATAACTTTACAATAACTAAGAAGTTTTAATACCTTCATTTAAGGAGTATTACATTGTCTATTAAATACAATTTATTGCATTAACCTAGCATTTTTAGTTTCCGAGATTTTTAGGATTCTTTAAGTGACCCGGATTCATTGCTCTCGAGTGTATTAAAATGTTGAGCAGTTGCAACTAAAATCGTGTCGTGGAGCGCCGAGTTCCGATGAAGTGAAGTGCGCTCGTCATCGAGAGCTCGTCAGCGCTTTTGTTGGCTTATGAAAAGCTATACAGAGTCAAGTCACTCTACGGGGAATATTGTTAGTAAAATTAACTAGAGAGAATTTCTGAAAAAGTAAAAATGTAATGGTTTTTCACTTTTATAAACCTGAAAACATCTACGTTATAACTAATAGTAAGTTAAGTTGTTAGTCATTCCTATGTAATAGGGGTAAAGTTAGATATCGCCGTTTACCGGGCACAAGTCAGTATTGGTGAGACTGCCCGACCCGAGAGTTAAACTCAGACCCTCACGTTCAGCAGGCATGTTTGCAATACAAGACCAATGAAGCAATTATATTACTCCCCGTGATGATAATATATATTATTAACTTATGAGTAACCCAATGCAGCACTAATTCCACTTCTTAAACAGAGAAGGAACGAACCTTTATCACTATGCTTCTTTGTTCTGTTCCACCTATTATAACCCATTGTCCTTCAAAGTGAGAATAAACAGGCATCTTCTGGGGACGTTCGCCTCATCGTTGTCCTCATCCATTTTTTTTTGTCAGTTGAGATTCAGATCAAGAACAGGCAATAAAAATAACAAAGATTATCTTCACATTTCCGAAGCTTAGAATAGAAATCTTTACCAGTCCTTTACTCAACTAAAATGAAGAGATATTGCCGTATCAACAGCAAGAAGGTAGCATAACCGCAGCCAACATAAAGGTATTATAATTACAGCTGCTCAAGGACTCCAGGCTATATTAATTGTGCTCAACTCAGGACTCTCAAGGCTATATTAATTGTGCACAACTGAGCTACAAGTGGAGTGCGCTTGACACGATCGACCATGTTCCGGCTCTTACATCACTTATATCTGAAGAGATGTTAGTTATTGTGTGTACGTTCTTTTCTCCGTGATACACTGTGAATGTCTCGTTCTGGATTTATTTATAACTCGACGTCCTGTAAACTTTGTACTACGTTTAAAATTTCCGTATTTTCTGCTGTCTCTCGTCGAACCATTTTCGAGTTTTTGCGAGACTATGTGTTTCATAGCGAATGTTCTATAGTATGAGGTGGAACCACCCTCTTGACGTATACAGGTCACTAAATCGCCACCCTTTAAATAGATAGAAGATGTCGTCATGAGTTCTTATACATATAATGCGGTTTTGTCCGCGTGGAAGCAGTAAAATATATCCTATGACACTCAGCAAAAGTGTAGCTTTTTATCACAGACTTTTTTGGAAGTCGATCAGTACTTCCAGATATTATTACGTCTTAGAAACAAAACAAACAATAATTTTGACCGCTATGTGTGTGTGTCTGTCTGTGGCACCGTAGCTCTTAAATGGGTGAACCAAATTTGAATGGATATAGATAGATGGTGATGGAGTAGGAAAGAGAAATGAGGAAATGTTTGTGTCGGGAGTTTTTTAAACATAACACATAACATCACGCCTATAACCCAGAAGGGTTAGGCAGAGGTGTATCTAAAGTACACCCACATTTCACCAGTTATGTTTAAGTTCCATGTTATAGGGGGCGAGCCTATTGCCATTAACCGGAAACATATCCAGACTCCGGGCTTGCGGACGGTGAGCAATGGGTAGTTCACCGTCCGGTAAGGACCAGGCCCGGGTCGATGGCGCGTTGTGTTCCACGCGCGCCTCAAAGAGATGTCAGCAAGTGAAGGGGTCCGATGAGACCATTGCCTGCCGGGGTTGCGGGAAAGTCCGAAAGGGATACCGTGGCCCCCTGGCATTGCACAGGCAACAGAAGGAACACGGGTGGGTTTTAGTCAGTAAGATTCTGACACGCCCTCCCGCTCCACCCAGATCGGGAGGAGTCATTTGATGATTTCCCACCCAAAAAAAAAAAAGACTCCGGGCTGCTACTGAGGAATTTCTGATGAAAAAAACCCAATAACACTGCCCGACCCGGGAATCGAACCCAGGACCTCATGCTCAGCAGTAGCGCTTGCGACCACTAGAAAAACGAGGCAATCTTGGAGAGGTTTTTAAAATGTTTATATAATTTCACTTGTTATGATATTTGTTTAGATATTTTAGATTGAAGTACTCACACTGACCAGTCTGTCAGCTAAGAAGTTAACTAGGCTGACTGCCCTAGGGTGTCGGTGTCATACGGACACATTATCTTTATAAGTCTTGTTTGTACCTACTAGTTGAGCTTTAAAACTTAACTTATACCATTGCTGCTCGACTGTAGTGTACCCAATTGATTTAAATATTTCAGTTTTTAATAAAAAGTTACTGCTGCTGCAGTTGCTATGTAATACATAATTATAATTACGTGAGTACGAGTAATTACTAGAGATGTTCCGATTAGTCGGTGACTATTCGGCAAAGAGCGCCGACTCCAGCTTCTTATTTTGTATGTATTTCTCAATAAAATTAATTAATATTTTTATTTTAGTATCAGTTTTACCTTTCCTTTGGTAATCAGTCTCTAAAATTATTTACTTATTCATTCATTCATTCATTCAAAATGTCTCGCTGATGGTGGCGAGGGTGTTGGATCATTCGGTTCTCTACAAAATGCTTGAGCTGGATGGTGCTGATCTACGCGTCATGTTCGTGAACGGGCGCCGTCAGTTGAGACTGGTCATCTCTTATCTGCCAGGGCTTATTTTTAATCTTATATTTTAATCGTTTTTGATTTTTATATATATTTTTTACATTGTTCTCACATATAGAATCAACAAGAGTAATGTACCCTGGATTTTGTAATTTATATATTTAAAAGAGTGTCCTTGGAGTTTCTTGCCCGTTCTTCTCCATAGAGATCTACGTTTTGGAATGGGCAACTAGCTTCAACTTTCTGACTAACTGACTGACTCTTTGACAATTCAAAAGTGCCTGTAAATGGTTTAATTGAAATAAATGCTTTGAGTTTGAGTTTGAGTTTGGTCATTAAATTTTAATTGATCTTTTTCAATTTAATGAACAAAATTCAAAATTAACAAAACATGAACTCTCGAATCAGCTGTAAACGAACGTCACGGAAATTGCCGAATACCCCCGAAACCGTGCCTGACTTATCGGCTAGTCGGCCAAAGTCGTAGGCACATCTGTAGTAATTACCTAACCAACAGCCACTCTAAAATGTACATATTTCACAGTACGTTTCGATTTCGGTGAATATATTCGATTAAGTTCAGTCATCCTGTAAAACTCTATGAGAAACGTTGCTAGAATAGGGATGCGATTCAATCAATCATAATATTTATTTCGGAAATGTTTATCTTAAAAACTCAGTTTTACGTAAAAGATTTATGATCAATCAAAAACCTTTTAATAATAACGTGTTATGATCGAGTTTTATTTTACTTTTGTTAGAAATTCAATGTTAGTTTAACATTAAGTTTTTAGCCGAAATGAAAATGGAATTTCTAGAATACATCATATTACAACATGGAAATTGTAGAATATTATGCATTGTAGGTTGTAAAAAAATTATATAATAATACATTTATTTCTACTGCATACATTTGTATACTTACATTTCTACCCACCATATGAGATAAATAATTATAATTTACTTAACCAGAAACTTTATAAATAGGTGTGCCTAAGTGATTACTTCTTGTAGTTCTTTAAGTTATAAACTATAACCTCCTTACTAATAAACGTTGTATAGCGTCTGTGTAGTTACACAACGTTTTGTCTTCTTCTTTCGAAAGTCAAATTACTGACGACTGAAAGAGAGAAAACGGTGTGTAACTATTCAACTGATATAATACGTTTATTAGTAAGGCAGTTACTTTATAAGCCTTATTTATCACAGCTAAATACTTCTTGTTATCCAGATATTTTTAATTTTACCACTTCTTTCTATTGAAATACATAATAAAGTTACATAGGCTTATAATCCACATGGATTCAAAACTCATTAACTACACTCTTGGGTAGAATTGTACCCCAAGAAAGTTGTAAACCTTCTTGTTACCGGTGATGGATGTGTGGGGTCGATCCGGACCCGCTGTGAGGGGTTAAATCTTACGCTTTTATTAACTTGAGACGAACAAAGTTACGGTTTGATGAGTCATTCTTAAGTTAAAGTTATGAGGAATGAGATGAATTATTCTGTTGGATTTGCTTGATTGCAAAAAATTCTAGGAGTTTTGTGCAAAATGGAAGTAAAGAAAGAAAGAAGGGTAAACTTTTAATTAACCACTACTCAGTAATGCTAACGAGTATATAATTAATGTGCTATTGATTTTTATTAACTTTCCGAACATGAACTTGATTTATTTTTCGAAAATTTTTAATAAACCGTCGATAAAGGTACCATTCCCGTACCCGACCGCAGGCAGCGACAGCAGATGATGTTTTGCCGCGTCATGTCGCGGCAACACGTCGCGGCGTCATGTCGCTGCACCCAACCGTAGGCAGTAGCAGCCCGTATTCCAGTCGGTAGATAGAAGATAGAAAAACCTACTATCACACGAGCGTTAGCGGCACTCAGGTCTACGGTCGGGCTGCACGTGATGCCTGTCACTCGCCCGTAGCTGCCAACGTCTTGTCGCTAGCTACGGAAGGCATTTCATAGAAATTCATAGAAGCCAGTCGTGTCGCAGCGACACGTCGTCACCTGCAGTTGCCGCATGCAGACGGCTATGGAATGGTACCTTAAAGGATATGGTACCAAGCGGTAATCCGAATTTGTTTCGTTTTAATTTACATAGGTACATAAACTCATGCCTTCGTCCCATGGGGGTAAGCAGAAACTACAGAACGCCACCTGCTACGCCTGCTGCTGCTAATTCATCATCGAACTATACTCGTATTACAATAGCAACAGACTGAGAAAATTGGAAAAAAAAAAACTTCAGCACTCATTTTCTTCTAATACCTTTTATAAATCTATATCATTTTTATTCTAATTCCTACACATAGATTTTTTTTTTCACGTGCCCGCATACGGTCGAGAGCCATTACCTACATTAATGACTCAGACATACATAACGCTCAAAGATATGGTTCTTGGCAACGTTTAGTGATGGAAAGTCTCTCGAATAATACGGGAAATCCCGGACTTCAATAAACTTATTTATGTATTGCAAAATTCTTGAAAGATCAGAAACTACGATCTTTATTCATTAGCTAGCTGTGGTTGCTTCACTCACGTGACTGTGTTCTTTTGTGTGGGTTTGGTATAAGTCATTTCCATTGACTTATACCCAATGCCAAAATAAACTGTCTTGATAATGATACGAGCTTAGTACTATCGCACGGTAGAAACTATAGAAACGAAAGAGACTGTCACACGTGTATGAGTGACAGAGACAAATCAAAACAACTTTTGAACAAAAACTAAACTTAAATAATCTAAAAGTCGATCCTAACTGTATGCGCTGCTGAATGGGTCGTACACACCACGGATGTTAGCTTGAAATGATAAGTCACGGATCGCCAAAGATGATGGTTTATTGAATAGTTTAACTACCACGTGTGAATGATTACGCCTGAATATGACCGCTGATTATGTACTGCCGCGTTACACTATAATTTGTGCAAGGCGACGGAAAAGTGCTGATCTATGCAATGGCGCATGCCATGCACATACATGACTCGTACACTAGTCTTTTCCCAACTACATGGGGTCGGTTTCCAGTCCAACTGGATGCAGCTGAATACCAGTATTTTACATGGAGCGACTGCATATGACCTCCACAACCTAGTTACTGGGTTACACGACACCCCTTGGCAATACTAAAAGTATTTGTGTACTAATTTAAAGGCCGGTATTGTAGAATACAATTCAATCACTTCAAAATAGATAGCTTAATATAGTTTGTAACACAGGCCGGCCGCTTCACACGATAAATCGATCTCCACCTACATGTTATTGTAGTAATTGGCCCCAGCCCACCTGTATGCATTCAGTATTGAAATTGACTGTAATGACTAGGAAAAACTGTGTAACGGTTACTTGATACATTGTTTATTTTAAAAATATATAGTAGTATACTTTCTAGCAAATCGTTTTTTTTTTTTCTAAAAATGAAAAACATACATTCCTGACATATATTTTACTTAGGTACGTCTACCAAATATTTTTACTACTACTGCAATCAATATGAAATATTTCATAAAAAAATCGATAAAATATTAAAGATCAATAAAAAAGATACAACTTGCAAACATTTCACGTACATGAACGTTTTAAAATTAAATACCTATCGAAACAATGAATAAAAAATACGCATGTATTCATATTAATTCCGGTCGCGTGTTTTTTGATGCGTCCCCGGGATTTAATAACAACACTAGCTGCTATTTATATTGGTTTTCTTTTTGATGGCGGGATGTGTAGCGAATATTTTTTTAGGGACCCGCAGCTGTAGTGGCAAAAACGGATCGTTTACGATATGATTCGCGGTTACATAAAAAGAAAGTACCACATGTGGTTGCAGGAAAAGATACCATGTTACTGGAAAATGGTTTTAGTAATATTACTAAGTGCCATTTTCACACTTTCCTGTGGCATACCGTAGTACTCGTATGAGTCTCGGCGAACGTATGGATAAGCCAACTAAATACAATAAAAACACTTATACTTACCCGTATAGTTCTATACCCGGTATCCTACACGTTCACGATCGGAGAGTACATTGAGTGAGAGCGTGTGAAAAAGGGTAAAATAAGTTTAACAGCGATTTCAATTGATTGTCATCATCATTATTTGAACCGAAATATTCAAAATTCAAAAGTCATGTATTCAAACTAAGCTGAGAATGAGCACTTTTCGAACGTCAAAATTACATAAGACACTCCCCCAAAACGCCCACCCTTCCTAGTGCTTTTGCTGGGAAGAAGAAGTGGCGCAACAAACTCCCCAGCAGCACAGCTGTCTGTTCAGTTAGAAAAAAAAATGATTCTATAAAATAGTATACAAGATAATTTACATTACGCAAAACACAATTTTAATTATAAATTAATAGCCATATGACAGCTAGCACATGCCTATATACCAACTGAAAACATCGAGAATTATACTCTGGCAGAAATAAAAATAACTAAACGTAAACAATATCTAAAAAAAGAAAATAAAGCCTCCAGGCATAAAGGGCGTGCCAGCTTACATAGAGCTGTAACTAGAAGTTATAATTGATAAACTAGGACCATCGAGGTAAAATAAATAATTTTCGAGGTCGCTAGCTAACCACATATTGCAATACAAATCTTTGAAAAAAGAACATTGTAATGAGTAGATTATGTCAACAATAAATAAAAATAAAATTAAAATAAATTGACATAAAAAGTAAAATTATAAACTTTTATATAAACTCATATAACCTGTCAGTAGGTAAACTTATTCTGGAGAAAGAACATTTAAACATTGTCTTGAGTTAATCACAGCGACCAACTATTCTTATCATTTATGTAGTCGTTGATAGAATAGTATGCCTTTGAACAAAGGTTGGACTTTACTTTAGTTTTAAACGCATTAAAAGGCAAATCTAGCAAAGAAGAGGGTAGCTTGTTATAAAAGGTTATACCAAGCCCAACAAATGAGTTATGAACCTTATGAAGCCGGTGAAAGGCAGCACGTAGTTTATCCTTACTTTTAGGGTTAACATTGTGAATATAACTGTTTTTAGTGTATGGGTGATTCTAAGTTAAGAGGTAATACGTTGTATTTGTATGAAGCCACGGCACGGCATTTTTTTAAAATATTTTTATTTATGAATACATTTTTTTATAGAAACTATTAAGTTGAAAATGTTTACAAAGTGGCCAGTCAATTTGTTGGTTTTATCTCGTTTTATAAGTGACCAGGGGAAATACTCAGTACAGGGGAGAGACAAGATACACAGGGGAAGATACTTTATGAACAGGGAAGAGATACGACATAATAAAAACAGGGTTATTTTAAGGAATCAACTTAATTTATTAATTTTTATTTTTAATTATGAATTATTTATAATCAGGCTTTTCATTTCTTAGCAGTTTTTGTTTATAAAATTAAATGTTTCTTAAGCGCTACGTACAAAACATGAAAAGGTTCTAACTTTTCCTTTCCATCAAAACAAAAAAATAACTTTACTATCAATAGACATTAATGAAATAAAAATAAACAAAAGCATCTCTTTTAAATAATAGTATTAAACTTTGCTTGTACAGACGCCAGCGCATCAACCTACTACAATTTTCAACTTTATCACTAAAGTATAAGATTCAAAGATGATTGAGAAAATTTGAGTTTCGGGTAGGTTGATGTGCTGGCGTCTGTACTTTAACTATGGTAACTTGGTGAACCTTTAGGGTGCCTTTTTATACGGTTGCCTTTACGTTGCCTGGGGCAACGGTATCCCTTTCGGACTTTCCCGCAACCCCGGCAGGCATCGGTCCCATCGAACCCCTTCAGTTGCTGACATCTCTTTGAGGCGCGAGTGGAACACAACGCGCCGTCGACCTGGGCCTGGTCCTTAGCGACGGCGAGCTACCCATTACTCACCGTCCGCAAGCCCGCGCCTAGGGTGGCCGGGAATCGGCCTGCGATTTCCGACACCCAGGGCGTCTCCTCCTGCGGCGGCAAGGGGCGTGAGGGCGCTAATTTTGCCTCTCCCTCACGCGTTCCACCTCCTCCTTCGCGAGCATTACTGCTTCGCGGAAGGAGGTGACGGCATCCCATGCCCTCTCGCTCCGTACCTTTAGGGTGCCTGAAAAAGTCTTTATACCTTCAGCAGATCCCATTTTTGCTGCTTTTTCAGATATGTCTACATCATCTACGATGAAAATTTTAATAATCGGGCAGGTTTTCTCAAGGGCTTTAGCAAAATCATCTATTGATGAAATATCGGTGCCACTCGGAACTAATCTATCTGCAGTTCTCTTGCAAGTAGCACCCACTCCAACGGGAGCTCCATTGCCTTGACCTGCTTCATGAAACCTCCATGTGAACTTTCTGAAAAAAAGCCATATTACATTGTAAAGCTAAGACAGACATAATGCCAAGTAAAGTTTCAGAGAATACGGTAGAGGTATTAATGAAAACACGTACAAATGTATCTCCCCTGGACATTAAGTATCTCCCCTGCCATCAAGAGAGCCAGGGGAAATACGCCAGGGGATATACATTTTCGATTGATATCTAAAATAGCTGTAAAAGTGTTTCTCGTACGCAATTCACAACCAAACGTAACAATGTATGCGCTATTCATAGTGAATATTTGAGTATATATTAGTATTTTAACAAATAATTCCTAAATAAAACTTACCAGAGGAAAGACTGCATTCACTCAACACTTCTGCAACCAGCGAGTGGCGGGACTAAAATGACCGATATAATGGCTACGCAGTCGGCTTTTGCGTCGCTTGCTGCTTACTTCACGTTACATCCTATCTACTCTAGGTCACAACTTCCACAGATTAGCAAAACAAAACTGATTTTTAAACGAAAACAAAAAGCCAGGGGTTGAGGCACGAAACACGGAAGACAAATTTCGACGTTGATATTTTTTATGAAAAATTGAAATATAAGCAATTTTACTTGTAATATACTGTTACTAAGTTATCTTTCTGTATAAATTTAACGATGCTAAAGTAATTTTTGAATTTTATTATATTCATAATTACTGGTTTACAAATAAAGTCGGTTGGGGGACAGACCAGGGGAGAGACATTTTTCTTATATTAGAGCTTGTTGTGACTAAACTTCGTAACATTTATGTAATAAATTTGAGTGACCACGTAGAAGTTTTAAGTAATGAATAGGTTAATTAAGAAGTTAATATTAAAAAAAGTATTTTTTTTGTCCTGGCCATCGAAAGTACCTCTTAACTTAGAATGACCCGTATAAGTGTATATTTTGCCTAATATATAAGATGTTGGCGAAGATGTATTGTGATGCCAGTGTGAGGATACCGATATTTTGAAAAAATCTCTCAGAGAAACTCTGGCACCTAGCTGGTAAATTGCTCGGTAATAGCTCGTTTTTGGAGGACAAATATATTTTGAATATCTGCAGCTTTGCCCCACAGCAGAATACCATAGGACATAACGCTATGAAAATAACTAAAATAGACTAACAGAGCTGTATCAACGTCAGTGTATTGTCTTACTTTTCTGACGGCGTAGGCGGCCGAACTGAGCCTTCCCGCTAGGCTCGATATATGTTGGCCCCACTGAAGTTTAGCATCTACTGTTATGCCCAGAAAAACTGCCGAGTTACAGTTTCAAGCACCTCTTTATCTAAGACGATGTTGGGTCCTAGATTTCTAACATTTAGGAGGGCAAACTTTACACATTTCGTTTTCTTGGCTTTGAGAATTAGGTTATTTGTCGTAAACCAATCCGTAACCATTGACAGTGCACTGTTTACATCGTCAAAATCTTGTCTATTCCTGTCTACTTTAAAAATAAGAGAAGTATCATCTGCAAACAGTACAACTTCACAGATATCCTTTAAATAGAATGGTAAGTCATTGATATACACTAAAGACAAGAATGGACCCAGTATTGAGCCTTGAGGTACACCTAACTGAACTGGTAGCCCGGAAGATTTTACACCATCAACATTTACATATTGCGACCTATTATTTAAATACGAATTTAAAACGTTGAGAGCTTCGTTTAGCACACCGTAATGACGCTGTTTACGCAAAAGCGTGTCATCGTGCACGCAATCAAAGGCTTTGGAGAGATCACAGAAAACTCCAATAACATTTTGAGAGTTCTTCCATGCGTTAAATATGTGTTTCAGCAGAGCAATACCCGCATCTGTAGTCGAACGACCCTTTGTAAAGCCATATTGTTAATTATGAATGAGGCTATTTAAATTAAAATGTCTTAGCAACTGCTTGAGTATTACTCGTAACTTTTCAAATATTTTGCTGGTAAAATAGAAATAGGCCTGAAATTGCCAACGTCATTTTTATTACCTGATTAAAATAATGGTATGGCTTTACTACTCTTCATGAGATCAGGAAAAGTTCATAAATCAACACATTTATTAAAAGTAACAGCTAGATAGGGGGCTACGATGTCTATTATATTACTTAAAAGTTTAATGGAGATTCCCCAGTAATCACCAGTGTTTTTACACTTGAGTGTGTTAAAAACATTAACTACATCACGAGGCGTTACATGTTCGAAGCTAAATATGCGACTACTTTTAGACACTACTAAGCAAAAGGTTTTTGGCTTTAGATGGGGACAAATTTAAGGAGCGAGTCGTAGTTATAGGTATGTTGGAAAAAAACTCATTAAACGCCTCAGCTACGTCAGCTGCTTTATTAACTAATTTACTGTCGACCATAATCTCAAGTTGTTTGTCTTGCATAACCGATTTACCCGTTTCATTGTTAATAATTTTCCAAGTGGTTTTTACGTTATTATTGGAATTTTTAATTGTATCTCTTAAAAATTTAGATTTAGCCAAAACACTAACCTTTTTAAATAATTTTGAATAATTTTTGACATACTCTAGGAAAGGAGTTTCAAACCTATATTTTTTCAAACCATATAACTCGTATAGTCTCGCTCTACTTTTATAAATACCCGGAGTGGCCCATTGGTTAAAGCCAACGGAGGTGCCATTAATGTTAATAGTTTTAGTCTTGAAAGTAGATTGGTACTCTTTGCGCATAAACTAATTGATTAGCATTGGAAAATATTGTTGGAGCTGCTGAAGATTGAAAAACTATATTTACATTGTATAAATTCAATCTCTTAGTATTATATAATTGCATTGCACATATGTGAGCACTGTTTACCTACTTTAAATCTACCATTTACTGAGTAAGTACGTCTTTCATTAACTTGAATGTACCCTGGCGACTGAGAGTATGTCATGCTCACTCAAAATTCCCGCTGGTGGTGGCGTGTGTGTTGGATCATTAAGTTCCCTTCAAAATGGTTGAGCTAAATGATGCTGATCCATGCGTCATGTTCGTGAACGGGCGCCGTCAGTGGGGACTGGTCATCTCTTAGCTGCCATGGCTTATTTTAATTATTTTTGTTTTTATATTTTTATTATGGTCGCATTTAACGTGCACGATTTACTACATTGTTCTCACATGTATAATTTCAACATGAATGATGTAACCAATGTTTTGTAACAATATTCTAATTTAAAAGAGTGTCCATGGAGTTTCTTGCCCGTTCTTCTCCATAGGAACCTACTACGCTTTGGAATGGGCAACTAGCTTCATTTTTCTGACTGACCGACCCCTTGACAATTCAAAAGTACCTGTAATTGGTTTATTTGGAATAAATGATTTGAGTTTGAGTTTGAATTTTTTGCACAACATCAAAAAGGGCTCCATACATTTCATTAGGATTCTCGTGTTCTACTATAGATGGTGTTATTCTATGAGCTATATTATTTTTAAATTTATTGCAACGACTAGCTGTATGGCCTACATTCTATTTTATGCGGCTTTTTATGTAATGGTATGGGGAAACCAGCTAATAAACCACAGTGGTCAGACGTTAAGTCACTTAACACTAATTTATTTTTGGCATCACAATCACTAAATATAATTATCAAGACAAGTTGACGAAGATGGCGTGATCCTAGTAGGTTCAAAAAACAAGTTAATTAAATTATAAGACATAAACAGATTAAGAAGTCTAACAGATACATAATGGAGTAACATCTATAATATTAATATTAAAATCTCCACATAAAATTATACTTCTATTACTTGATTTTAACCTATTGAGTGAATCCTCCATCACCGATTCAAAACTAATAAAATCACCAGAGGGGGGTCGATACACGCAAATTATAATGTATCGCTCGAGTTCAACACAAAACAACTCAATAGTGCGCTCGATGGAAAGATTAAATAAATCTAAACGTTGTTTACGAAAGATTATGATTGGACACAGGCCGGGGAGGCCTGTGTCCAATCATAATCTTTCATCATACTCAAACGTCGCCACATGGACTGCTTCTATGTTTCTCGCATCTATTTGTCACACCGCCATTCCAGCGAATTTCCACGACCATTTTGCTAGGTTAAAGAACAATTGTTCGTAATAATGGCTTATAAATAAGCTTTTGTGGGTAGAGCCACTGAGTAAATGATTACTCGAGGAGACAAACTGAAGACCAAAAAAAAAAAAAAGAGTCAGTAATTTGTTTTTGTTTTGATTGTTTGTCTATTGTCATTTATTTTGTCAATGTTGTAACACAGAGTAATTACGCAATGTAAATTGTCTTTGGTCACTGGCTCTGACATCAAGCAATAGAAATTGACAAAGTGTTATTGCTTGAATACGCGGTTTTTGGCTACTTTGTAGGTATGTATATTTAATGTTTTTTTTTGTTGTTGTTTGTGCAGAATAAACAATTTTTCTTTCCTTCTTTCAATTTGTGCTGGTTCCACATATCATTATTTCTATTGTTATAAAGTCTGTTTCAGAAAATTTCTTTATCAAAATATGCAAACAAAGTGTTGCCATACTTCACCTATGAATGACATTTTGTTCGCACCATCATCTCATGTCATAAAGGGATATTCTGCAACGTTATTATATTACAGCTCGAGGCGAGCGGAAGCGACAGTGTTGTAAGCCTTAACGGATAATCTCGGCGACGGCTCACAAGGATTTTCAGGTAATTCACTTTCTACTTGAACACCTTGCTGAGAAAATTCAAGGGTTTATTAAATAAAATAGCGTGTGTAAAGAAATACAGGCGGTTTTTAATGTGAATTTTATTAATGGATTTTATACACAGGATTTTTTTTATAAAGAGACTTCCCAAATACTACGAGAGTACACTATGAGATGTTGTACTCTCGTAGTATTTTGAAATTCTAAGGACCCGCTGCAAAGTACCACTCGCTGGTTTTGAATCCCAGTTGAAAGCTGGCGATTACTAATACCATTGTACTTTCTAAATAATTCTGGATACCGACATTGAGTTTGCCTGACAGCATGCAGTAAGCTAGTTTGGTCATACTTATTTTTTTCATGAAGATCCTTTGCCCTTCAATACGGTAGATATTCTTAAAGTCTATCTAATAGTCTATTAGTCTTTTAACAACATTTGATCTTTTATTGGCAGTAAAACGAGGCATGTGCTACTCTTATCCAATTTATTTTCCATAAACCTGACCCCGTTTCGCAGTCGTTCACTATAATTTTACATCCTATTAATTTCGCTTGCACCTGTTTCTATCAAGCCCATTCTCAGTACATTCACGCTTACTTTCCATGGGGGTAGGCAGAAACTACAGAACGCCACCTGCTACGATCCTTACATACCTACTCCTTTTGCTTCGTGTGATGTTGGAAATTGGAGCGAAATGATACCAAGACGAATGATGAGTAAATACTGTCTTTATTAAAATAATGCTACATGTTTTATAGTGTAAGATACGTATACGAACTAATGATATAAAGGTGCTTACATACACACGACACCTCCCCGGGGGGAGAAAAAATAAAAAAAATAAAAGTTTTTTTTTTTTGTTAGTTTAGAAATATTACTAAATTATAGGTTAGTTTGGTTGAGTACACAATATTAGATGCTTATTACTAGTATGTGGTTACATTTTGGTTAGATATTATAAGTAGACACGACAACGACAGGTTGTTTTTTTTTTTTTTTTTTTTTTTTTACAATTCAATTTGAATGTTTACAGTGCAATTGCAGTAAATCAATCATAATAGAGCTTTGTTCGGTTTTTATGAATAACATCTGTTTTACCATTAATTTCGATTTCTACATTTGGTGAAATATCCCTGATAACTTTGTAAGGTCCTGAGTATAAGCTTGTCAGTTTATTGCCTGTTTCATTTTTTACTAAAACTTTGTCATTATGGCTATAATGTGTGGGGTTAACGTTGGTGTCATACCTACGTTTTGTTACCAACTTACTGTTAATTAAATTTTTGCGAGCTTGCGTTTGTGATACCTGTAGCCTGTATTTTAGTTCCAGTGGGTAACTGTCATAGTTATATAATGGTTCTATTTTTTGAGTGAGATTGCTTGGTAAAATGCACTTTTTACCGTAAACTAATTCAAACGGAGTGAATTTAGTAGACGTATTTACAGAAGTATTATAGGCGAAACACCAATAGGGTAGCCAAGTACTCCAGGATTCCGTTTTTTGTTCCGTTTGAATACGAAGAAATGTTGACAAACTTTTATGTGAGTTTTCCAAAGCTCCTATGCTTTGATGGTGATATGCAGTTGAGTTAAGTTTTTTAATATTAAGCAAAGCACAAACCTCTTTTACTGTATCTGCCATGAACTCAGTACCCCTGTCGGTGGCGATTTCCTTCGGCACACCATGATGAAGCACGAAGTTGTCCACAAAAGAACGAGCAACTTCTGCTGCTGTTTTTGTAATAAGTGGAAAAGCACATACATACTTTGACAACTCGCACTGTATTGTTAGAATATATGAATAGTCATTATTGTCCTTATCTAAAGGCCCAACTAAATCTAGGAATATCTTTTCAAACGCCGTGTGTGCCGTTGTGGTGACGGCCATGGGTTCCTTTACTTGTACTGTGTACTTTTGTTTCTGGCAATGTGAGCATTTTTTCACATAATTTTTAACATCAGTATCTAATCCTGGCCAAAAATAATATTGCCGAATTTTATTTACCATTCGTCTTATACCCGCGTGACCGCTTGTCGGTAAAAGATGAAAATCATTAAGTATTACTTTCCTATCGTCCTTATTTTCTACGCGTTCTACGTCTTGTATTATGATTAATCTGGGCCCTAACCAATTTTCGCTATCTTTGATTTGTCTGATTAATTTTTCAAGAAATATTCTATTATTCTCATTTTTCATAAAGTACACTTCCTCTACACATATTTCGCTACAAAAATTACTCAGCGCTTTCACAAATTCTGCTCGAGTCATTTGCGAGTGAGCCGTTGGTTTTATAAATATAGTCTTATTATTTTTTGAATACATAAAAACATTGTTTTCTTTATTTAGTTCGTTGTTTTTTCTTAAGTTTCCTAATCCTGAATTGTCTATAAATCTTAATTCAACCACTTCTTTTGGCCTATTCTGTGCCTCGACAACTTTTGGTTTTTCAAAATAATCGCTTGGCTGGATTGCATCGTCTGTTGATGGTTTGGCATTCAATTTTAGTTTCTGCGCCCGTGTCATAACACATAAATTATTATTCATGTCCTGTAAATCTTTTGAAGTTAATCGAGACAGTGCGTCCGCAGCTGCATTGTCACAACCTTTGACGTACTCAATTTCGTAATCGTATTCCTCAAGTATCAATTTAAATTTAAGTAGTCTGCTGGAAGGATCTTTGAGATTGAACAAGTAAATCAAAGGTTTGTGGTCGGTTATAATTTTAAAATGACGGCCAAATAAATATGGTCTAAAATGTTTCACCCCCCACACTATTGCTAATAGTTCCTTTTCTATGGTGGGATAGTTTTTCTCTGATTTATTTAGGCCTCTGCTAGCGTAAGCAACTGGGCGCCTATCCGCATTTGATAAAATTGCTCCAACTGCGTAGCCTGATGCGTCTGTTTGTAACACGAATTTATTTTCAAGTGCAAAATTAGGATATTGCAGTATTGGCGGTGTTATCATAGTCTCTTTAAGTATGTCAAATGATTTCTGACAGTTGTCATCCCAATTAAACACTACATTTTTCCTGCACAATAAATTAAGATAATATGCCTTATCTGCAAAATTTGGGATAAATTTACGATAGTAGTTCGCAAATGCGACAAAGCGTTTTACATCATCCACATTTTTAGGAATTGGGTAATCCTTAATAACACTTGTTTTTGCGGGATCTGGCAGTACACCTTCACTAGATACTATATGGCCTAAATAAAGTATTTCTTTCCTTAGGAAATTGCATTTTGTAGGGTTTAGTTTTAAGTTGACTTTGCGTAAGCGGTCAAATATGTCTATGAGGTTTTTATTGTGATGAGATAGAGACTTTCCAAAGACTATCAAATCATCGAGATATACTAAGCACTTTTCATATGTTAGACCGGCCATAGCCATTGTCATCATGCGTGAGAAAGAACTGGGGCTGGTTTTTAAACCCATGGGCATACGCGTCATTTGGTATTGCCCTGAAGCAAATGCTGTGTATTTGCGGCTGTCTTCGTGTAGGTCAACGTTATAGAAACCTTGGTTTAAATCTAAATGGCTGAAGTATAAACAGCCCGATAAAGAGTCTAATATTTCATTTATATTTGGAAGAGGAAACTTATCATCTTGAATGCTGTTGTTAAGTTTGCGATAATCAATAACTAATCGCCATTTTTTATTACCCGCTGAGTCTGGTTTTTTGGGTACTAGTAAAACTGGGCTTGACCATTCGCTGTTACATTTTTCTATAATACCTTGCTGAAGTAAGTTGTCTATTTGTTTGTTTAGTTCTCCTTTCTGTGAGTATGGTAGTCTATATGGCTTTGAATATACCGGAGCTACGTTAGGTTTCAAGTTAATTTTGTGCCTATATAATTCGGTTGTCGTCATTTTGTCTCCTGCTAGACAAAAAATGTCGGAATACTTCGCACATATTTTCTCTATTGATAATTGTTCCTCTTTATTTAAGTGCTTTAAATCTAGAGCAGAAAACAGGCTCTTAACCCTTACCGCGTTACTTATTGTTTTCTCAAAAGAACAAATATTGTATTCCGAGGATTTTTGTATTATGGGATTAATGTCATCTAAGGTTAAATCATTATCCGTTGTGTTAAGGACTCGGATCGGAAGCATTCCGTTTTTAGGTTTAACCAATGAGCTAGCTATAAAAACTCCGTTTTGCAGTTCTGATGCACTAATAACGATTTCTTCAAATGCATACCTCGGCTGGACACTAATAAAATGTATTGATTCACACCTCGCGGGTATCTTTATACTTTTGCGTGGAAAACATAATGGAAAGGAAATTGCAAGATTATTATTCCATAACAACAAAGTATTGTTACCTAGGTTTAGAATTGATTTGTATTTGTTTAAGAAGTCATGCCCTATTATGCCACTAGTCTTACAAGGCAAGGAATTAAAAACATAGAATTTATGTTTCAGTATCTGATTCTTAGATCTCAATTCTAGATAAACATATCCAATAGATTGAACTTTGCCTCCCATTCCTGATACGTCAATGTTCTGTTTATGGATTGGAATGTTTTGTTTCATTACATGTTTATATTTTATTGCCGATATGGAGGCACCGGTGTCAATTAACCAATTATATGGGTAACCATTACGGCCATTTAAATAAATGGTACTAGAATTATTATTTGTAAAAAGAATTGCTCTTTTAGTCACGAAAAAACTCATTATTTTCATCGGATGGCAAATGAGATTCGGTCGTTTGCAAAGAAGCTTCTGTTGTCTGCAAAGAAGTCGAGTCTGCGTTTGTCAAAGTATTTAATTGTGCTTGGCGGCTATAATTAGATCTACCTCTGCTCCTGAAGGATGACCGCCTTGCACCGCGCGCTGAGTTCTGTTGACCTCGCCAACCGCGTCCTGTACCCTGCTGGTAACCAATGATCTCGCTGTTCTGCTCTTCTGCAGCTGAGTGTGACGTACCTCTGGCCCTCGTACTGGCTCGACGATTCCCGAAACCCCTGTAATTGTTATTATAATAGTTATTGCGATTGAAATACAATACTTCAGAATCGGTAGGTCGTGATATTTCTTCATCTAAAGCCGCTTGGATGGCATCCTTTAAAGAGGTATAGTTCCTTGCTGTGATAACTGTACTGAGTCTACGATTTCTCAAACCATCTGCAAAACATTTTATAGCGAGTTTTTCGTTCAGAGGACGTAAAACCTGGTATGCGTGGTCCTTACCTTCCGACTGAGAGATGGTCAGGTCTACGAACATTTCTGTAATTTTATTACCAAACTCATCAATTGATTGATTATCCTGTCTGAAACTTTGTAGTTTGCGTTGTATTGCAGTTGCCGACTTTTTCGGTAACAGCTGAATTTTCATATCGTTAATAAGTGCATTAGTACTAGAATAATTTGGGGATAATTTCAATTTTGCACCCCGAGTTAGTCTATTTTTCAAAACAAAGTTTACTAACCTTTTCTGGGATTCGTCGTCGAGCTCTGAGCTGTAATATTCAATACCATCTATAAGACGATTAATACTGGATTCATCGTCGGCTGAAACAGGCAATAAATTCATAGCTATCTTTAAATCGAACTTGGCCATTTTTAGGCTTTCCTCAGTTGTCACAGAACACAAGCTTAATACTTCCTTATATATTATATTAAATTGTTCACAATTTTTTTTTACGAACAAGTATTCTTGTTCCTTAATGCTACCTTTAATTGCTTCTAGTTTTTCTAAAGTATATTGATATTTTTCATACAAGTGGTTAGCTTCTCGTACCTTTACTTCAATTATTCTACCTACTCGTCTCGTGGCACCTATCTTCACTAAATATGTTCTCAATTCTTTTATCTTTGCAAGTAAATCTGATAGCTCTTGAGCCATATGGTAAAATTATGAAGTATCTAAGCCTTTCCAAATTTGAGGCGTCTTTTATTTACATATATTTACTTTTTATACTACTGTTTACGTACATACACAATGCGGTACATTTCAATTAGCATATTAAATAATGGTTAATACATTAAACTGTCCACGTGTTTTCTCTATTTATGGTTAATTAATAATGTCTAAAGTTCCACTTTTGGATGCTAGCGAACGAACTAATGCCTTTACAAATTGGGGCACTTACACGGGGGTAGTCACACACTTTATTTTAACGTTATCACTTCACTTCACTTTTATTTTTATTTTCACTTTGGTGCTCGAAGGACAGTATCAGCACGCAGTTGTCTTCTTTAAGCTTTGACTCTTGATTATTTCGCCTAATATGGCGTTCAATATTTATTTATGTGTTACGTGTCGTTGTCCACCATGCCTTATCAAATACCTAGTTTAGTCCTTTTGAAATTCTCGCCTATACGTTCTCTGTTCCCATACCATTTTTTGGGTCTCGCCGGAAGTATGAAATTGATCTTCGCAAAGCGTGTCGATTTATTTCATTGATCATCCACTTGGTGTGACAGGTCTTGTAAATCCTGATTATAAGGTACAGGAATCCCAGCAACAGCAGCAACAAAATCACCAACAAGACCACATTCGTTGTACTGGTATGGTACTTTAGCTGCTCCAAATCTGCGTTGTTATTTCCGCCAGAAGCTGTTTGGGCGATAATGACTTCTTCCTTACTCTGACTTTTCCCCATGATAATATTGATTATGATTACTGACACAAAAAACACTGTTTCTCACAAGACTTTGTTTGCGACTACACTTGCGGTTCATCGTGGAAGGGTATCCTTATATGGAGAAAGGAATTCTAAACATAGTCCCGGGGACTCTTACGTCACGGTCGCCATGTGATGTTGGAAATTGGAGCGAAATGATACCAAGACGAATGATGAGTAAATACTGTCTTTATTAAAATAATGCTACATGTTTTATAGTGTAAGATACGTATACGAACTAATGATATAAAGGTGCTTACATACACACGACACACACACTACATACACACACACACACACACACACACACACATACACACACATACATCTGTTCAAACACGGACGCAGGTTGCGAGTATTACGTTCCTGACCTTCTTAATAACAATACCAATAAGGTGACTATTATGTCCTTCTAGGGCGTCCCTTATTAGCGTTTCGATTTACATCTGCCAGTGGCGGCATCTACATAGCCACGCGAACGCCGGATCAAAGCAAAACCTGACGTCACACAAATCTTTCATCGCTCAATTAGAGTTTACCGCGCGAACGAGATATAATATATGACTTTCCGACATCAATCGTTGGGCACTTGCCCACCAGACACGACACCCGTCTGGTCGGAGGAACCTCCCTTTACTATAGAGGATGAGTGAACTTTACACCCTCTTCCTCATACCTCTAACTTGGTGACCCCGACGTGATCATCATACCTTTAAAACAGTATTAGAATAACATCTTTAATACTTGGCAATCTGTTAACACACGACTCTTCCTGTAATAGGATCCTGTAGTTAAATGTCTTTTATTTGGTCTCTAATCATTTGTTACTCGTAAGCACAAAATGGCAATAATATGATATTTTACAGCCACTTTAGAACCAGTTCATTTGAAGACAGTTCAGTTAGCGACGGATGGTGTCCTAATCTAGGGCTGACTGTTGTCCAGTTTTCTCGGCAAGAATAGAAACATTAAAGCGTGGATATTTTAGAAATATGTAGCTGGAAAATGTTTCAGGTAATGTTTTTTAATTCTAGGTGACATCTAAGACACACTTATTTTCTGTTTGAAATCAATGACTAACTTTTTTTAAATTATTTAATCAGTCGCCTTATAGAGAGCCATTTGTAATTAGATAAGTCAAAGAAACAAAGTTGCTTTTCGCGTTTGTCTGTATGTCCGCGTTGTTCGTTCTGTTCTAAACCACGCAACAGATTTTGTTGAAGTTTTCAACATCGTTTAGAGAATTTATTCCAGAAGGCTTTGTGTATAATAAGGTAATATTAAAGTTACGTTTACCAAAGAAATCTCAATGTTTTATCAAGTAGTAAAAACCGTGCTAAGCAGGAGCGAGCCGCTAGTATTAATATAAAAATGTTTTATCTGATTTGTGTTTCTTCCGTAATATTCACCTTTTTTTTCGTTTCTAAGGCAATAATTTAGAGGGTCCAAAATTTTGCATTACAATTATAGTTCTGTTTTCAAATTCTGTAAGATATTTAAAGGTCCTCAAATAATAACGTCCTTTTTAATATTTAAAACGAGCATACAACCCTACTGCAAGGAGTAGCTCGTATAACCGAGATTATTACCGCCAGATGGTGCCACCTTCACCCGAGTGAGCACAGGACGATAACCGACAGTTCGCAAGACGGTTCACACCTCGATAACTAACTATATTCAGAGCTGAATCTAGATTGAAGATTTTCCAAGTGTCCTAGGGGTTAAGAATCTAAGTTTGATGGTTATGGTATTGAGCGTACATAAATCAAAAGTCGTTTATTGAAACTAAGCTGAGAATCAGTACTTTTCGAACGTCAAAATTACATAAGACAGTCCCTCAAATCCACTTCCTAGTGCTTTCGCTGCGAAGAAGAAGTGGCGCAACAAACTCCACAAAAGCACGGCTGTCTGTTCAGTTTGAAAAATATCTATTTATTAGTATAAAACTAAACAGAACTTAATATCTAAATAAAAGCCTCCAGGCATAACGGGCGTACCCGTTTACATATAGCTATATAGCTGTAACTGGAAGTTATAAAAGATAAACTAGAACATCTAGGTAAAATAAATAAACAGGTATTTACTACTAACAATAACAAAACCATGATCAGCAAGATGATCAGTCACCACAAGCAGCACCCGTTTACGGGCATAACGCAAAGATCAGCCATTACCCCTCGCCTCGCCATATTTGAGGGAAGTAGGCAACCCGACCGTCTTTGTTAGTAGGTCCAACAAGGTAGGTAAACATCTCCAGTTATGTTAAGCCTCATTAGGCGTACCAATAAAAGTGTAAATACATAATCTAACAATTTACGAGTATCACTTTTAAAAGAGGAACTCTGAAGGCCTTCTTTGGGATACACCATCAAAATCTAATACACTAGCTGCACGTCACGTTTTCACCTGCATAAGTCTCGATCGCGTGGGAATATCGGAATAAAAAGTATTCAATGGCCTATTCCAGGTCATGGTCAACCCATGTGGCAAATTTCATCCAAATCCGTTTCCGCCGTTTTAGCATGTAAGCGTAACAAACATACAAAAAAAAAATCTCGTTATAATAATTATAATTTTGATTATTAAACACATTATACGAAGCACTATAGCTTTTGCGGATTAGGTGAGCTTACTTACTTATTGGAATGTGTCCAGATCTCAGACACAATTTTATTTCTGGTGACTTTTTCACAGTACCTACCATGTTTTTTAACTGGAGTCCACATAGTACAATTTGTAGAAAATAGTCCTTTCCATATTTACCCCAATCCAGAACTGGACCATTTCATTACACCCCATATTGGGCCCTTATGAAATATTCAAATTGTATCGCCTCCTAACAATATAAACTATTAGGGTCACTCGTATCTAGCCGAACATTCGCTTTAATGGCCACTTTATGGCAGAATTAACGTTGTTTATAGCAACCCTGAATTCAGCAACCCTTACAGGTACTTGAATTCATTCTATTTTTAAGGATATGTGAACTGCTGATTGCGAAAGGTGTATTATTTTTTTATAAAAACCAGGCATATGGCTATTGCTCTGTAGGCTTTTTCAAGTAGGACATTCACGATTGACGTAAAACCAATAGTATGTCATTGCCTTGCATTGTCTTGTCTCAGTAAGGTCAGGTATTCATTAGAATGATTGCCGAGAGTTTTATCAGACTCACGGCAATCACGCTAATTTATACTTTATTACAATGAGATAAAAGTTACATTGTAAAGACTTACTAAAGGTTTATATATGTTACTAAACGGTAAACAAGCCGATAGTACATCTCATGTTGAGTAGTCACTACCACTTATTGATAATTATCTGCAATATGTACAGACGTGATAGTTACGTTTTCATCCAAGAAACTAAGCTGAATCCATGGGTCACCAGAAAAATTATGATATCTAACAAGAAAAAGCAAAAGTTTTAACACTCTTGTCTAGTCTATAGAGTTAGGTAAATTTCCCCAGTTATGTTTAAGACCCATTAAAGTACAATTCCGGAGCCAATTGCTGGCAGCAGCAGCAGGTGACCTCATAGAAATTCGATTCGATTTCATAAAAATACCATAGAAACCAGTGTCGTGGCGCCTTGTACCTTTAGGTGAGCTTATTGGTCTTCGACTAGCAAAACCAATGGAGAAGTGTTGTGTAAGGATGATAGAACAAATAAAACAAGTAAATAATTTCACATGTTTAATGAACAATATTTTCAAATAATTTGTTTTTGTATTGTTCAAAATTGTATATGTATATATAGAACGCTATATAATAACATCAAAGCCCTGTTTACTCACTGTGAAAGCCTTATACCTACGTCAATGCTCGTGAGTGTTCCAAATCAGGCACAGTGTCACACCGTGTCGGGAGACTTCGAGTTACATTCAAAATGTCTTACTTGATGACACGGACATGAACACTGTGTTTAATTTGGAAAACGTTATTGGTATACCATCAGTATTTTACAAAATGGAAATAATAAAACAGCTTAAGGATAATGTGCTTTATATTTGGTTATTGCTTTACATTTACAGGTTATTCGTACCAACATCAAACAAGTTTTTAAGTTCTGTATTTCGGATATATTCATTAACTTTTATAGGTCGTCAGTACTTTTTTATTGAAAGAGACGTTAAAATGTTATTAATAAGTACAATTTTAATTGAGATCCAGAAAACAATTTTTTTTTGGACTTAATATTTTTTCTTCCTTCAGAGATAACAAAAATATGAATGAATATGTTAACACAATTTTGAGAACCAATTATTTCACAATAACTTAACGACAAATAAAATTAACATACTGCGGGCTATTTCGTATCATATTTCCGTTATGGCCCCGACAGCAAAATATAAAGGTAGGTACCAATTTTCATCTCGCAATTTTACTTAGGTTTTAAGTGCAAAACTCAAACTTATCTTAACAAGTCTGAAATGAAGGAACTCGCGATCGCAACTTCGAGTAGGCTTAAAGAATTAAGTACAAAACTTTTTTTTTGTCCGTGGTCCTCTAAATCCGCTTTAAAAATTTATTTACATATATATTTAGCATAAAGTAGAACGGAATAGTGTAAGGTCGTGGCCTAATAGAAAGCGATCGTCGCGCAATTACGCGATCGTCACGCAAATATGACGTACGCGATCAATCAACTTGATCATAACATCACGACTGTAATTCTCCGGAGAGTTAGGCAGAGATGTACATGTGTGTGATGGATGGCATTTACACCCACATTTCATCAGTTATGTTTAAATCCCAATTAATAGAAGGCAAGCCTATTGCCATCAACCGGGCACAAATCCAGACTCCGGGCTGCTACTGAGAAATTCCTGATACAAAAACCCAAGAACACTTTACCCGACCTGGGAATCGAACCCAACATCTCACCACCTTAATAGTTATTTATAAACGCCCGCGTATTCGCGCGACGATCGCTTTCTATTAGAACACAGGGTAAAGCCACACGCTAGGTGTTCGCAATAATGGTGAATGTTTCGAGATTGGACGGAGATCGTGAAAGCTTTGGGGTCTGCTATAAACAACCTGTAATGGCTCATTTTTATCCCTTATGGAGTTATAGATCATGAAGTTACGCTTGTAAATACAGTTTGATTTTCAAATGGAGAATTATAGTTTGATGCTCATTTTACGAGTACGTAAAGAGGTGATACAATAGAGTCGCATCACCAAAACTACTGGATAATGACTTGAGTTCACGTTTAAATATATTTTAGTTTAGCTCTAAATGAGAAACAAGTTAACCTATTTTAATTAAAACTTGCAGCGTAGCAATTAGGCAACTTTACAAACTTAATTGTATTAGTTTTAATTACAATACGACTTATATACCGCGAGCTTGCCAACATCAGGTATTGTGTACCTATCAGCATGAATGTAAAACTTTTTTAGATCTAATTCAACTTTTCCAGGTCATATTGTTTTCTATGGCCATGTGATGTCAGGGTTGCGTGTGGTGAAACAAATTATAGCTTTAAAATGAAAACTATTTCTAAAGCGGAAAGACAAGTAACAAGATTTATGACACTTGGAACTTGAAACACTATTGTGTAACTTGTAACAACATATTTTTAGATCTTTCTTCACTAAAGCAAGCTGAATTTAAAGTAGTGCTGATAAATGAAATGGCATCGCTAGAAGCTGCAGTAGTAATGAGGGCTAAGTAGGTAAGATTACAAGCTGCAGTAATAAATAAAAGTCACTTAGACTGCTAGCACACATTACACATTCTTATTTAAGGATGGTTTTCATTCAATCTCAACTTTAGGTTTTACGCCACGCAGTGGTCGAAATTTCTTCATATAGTCAAAAGAACAATATGCTAGATGAAATGGCAACACCTGATAGGCAGGTATCCAAATTTTCACAAAAATCAAGAACCATAATCAACATACATTAATTTTCTGTAACATGATTTCACAAAACCTTGTCACGTCGAGGCAGACCCTCACTGCTAAAGGCCCGCTAGCCAATTTATATGAATTTTAACAACACAGATGATGAATACCCCAAAGTGTAGACACAAAATAAATAGATGCAGAAGGTTGGCCTCGTAAAACGAGCAAATACGCACACTTACACAGACACGCTTCAAATAATGCATGCGCACTCGCGACTGGCATTTGAACGAGTTCGCCACAGGTACGAGTCTATGCGTGTGCGTGTGTTTTCGCTCATTGTTTGTAGCCAACCTTCTGCACCCATTTATTTTGTGGTGAAGGCTTGTTAGGTCGGGGTGAGGTCATAAATTATTTCCAAATAGGGTTGCTGGTGTCGGTCGCTGACACAGCCTTTACTATTGTACGTGTATTGTATAAACACTGGATACGTTTAAAGCCTTGTTTCTCACACTATGATAATAATATGGCTGGCCCTCTTTTGTTTTAACCCATTGTTAGATAGTTTTGTATGGATTTGTTAAAGTTGGGTTTGTAGGAATTAAGTTACATTATTATGCTCGAATTAATGTTGTAACTTGAGATCAAAAATGCATTCTTCATAGTTATGAAATTCTTTCTCTACTTACCATATTTTTATGTTTGATAGTATTTAAGTGCTGCTGTATTTCACGATAAAGTAATTAGGCCTACTTATTTTATAGTTAGTCGTATAATATTTTTTATTATCTTTAAAGACTTCACAAAGGTACTCTTCACGATCTCAATCCACAGTCAAAACTATTTTTAATAGGTTTACTTTCAGACTGCTACATCTAAATGTTACTTAGGCCATGACCAGAAAACAGGTCTCAAACCATTGGCTTCGGTATTAATTTTACATTCGAAACCTTTTATTTTAGTGTACTGTATATTTTACTATTTCCTCTAAAAAACGAGGCTATTTCGCACATTTAAAAGAATAAACTTAGGCTGCCATAGTAACAATTTAGTCGTAAGTCTGATTTAAACAACTGTTGGTTAGTAACAAAACGTAGCTAGATAATAAATTAAGGTACAATTTTGCAGCTAAAATTTACGTCTGAAATTATATACAAAATACATTTTGTAACAAAACATCGTGCTATCTAGGTTACATTAAAATTTATTGCATTTGATGCGTAAAATAGATTTTTATGCGTTACAAGTTTGTATAGTAACAAATAAGAAATTAGTTAATTGATAATTTCGATATGGTACCGATTTAGAGCCAGGAGAGCACACATTCGTACAAGCAGTTTCTATTGATCTGATCGTAGGTTATTACCAAATGTCAGTGAAATAATTTTATGGATTTTAGATATAAAATTCATAGCTTGATAAAATTATTTTTAAAAGGAATATTTGTTTCGTAACTCTTTTAGTGAGTTAAAACATAATTATGCACCGTTATTTGAAGTCAATCATCCATGTATGTTGATGATATAATAGTAAAGTTGTTAGTTTGAATGTGTAATTCTAGTTGGACATAGTAAGTTATGACCAGTAACTTTTCTTAACTAATTAATAACAGTTAACTTGTAAAGTTTTCGAAACCATATTTCACTCGGCATCCAAGCTTAAAACTATGCTGATAATAAATAAAGCTCAATACGAACTGTTTGTATCTCACGCAGCGTTTCCTGGCACACGAGATATAAAAAACCCACACAATTTATATTTTTTTTATAAAACATTAAGGGTCCCCAAATTTAGACATGATTTTCATTTTATTTTATTCAAGGAAAAACTTTTCTCGTACGTTGCTAAGCAACATATAAACAAAAGCAGCCCACTTAACATTTTGTATTCATTTTGGAGCGTTGGTACCCTTTCATCGCTACTTTGTATACAGCTCTCCGCATTTCACGAGTGTTCGTATGAATACGCATATCTTAAGACTCAATAACAAAAAGTGGCAAGGCCTATGGGATACCTTGGCAGAATTGCTTTACCTAACGTATTTTCAGGCCAAGAAATGAGGTCGCATATCATATTATGTCTTCATTCATTTCAGTGTGGCTATGAGTACATCATCATTAATCTTTATTATGTCGCAATGAAAGGGTTAACTTTGTGAAAACGCTGTAATCTATAATAACACTCTCAAGCTCTCAAGTTGATTCTTGAGAATAATTAGGCTTAGTTTTCAATTGTATTTTCAAAACGCCAAAGAAATTCTCAGCCGATTTACTGTATTTTGTTTAATTAAATAATTTCTTTAACACTATCTACGCTTATTATGTATGCTTTATGCTATTTATATTTATCTATATACATGTAAAACAGGTATATAACACCAAGAATGAAAGAAAGTGCCAATGATATGTGTTGTCTAGTGATTATTTTAACTGTTAAAGATACAAAATTATTAACGCTACTAGTATTTACAGTAAAATTATCGTTAGCTTATTTGAAAGAGATGAAGCTTCTTTAGGTTCTGTACAAAATGTTTGTCATCTGAGAGAAAATTATTAATGAGTCCAAACCTCCCTGCATAACAGTAATGGTAGGAAATCAAGCGAATTTAAAGTAAACAGTATAAGGTATTCTAAACTGCTGTAGTTTCACGCTCTTATTTATCCACTGAAACTTTGCTTGTTGAGAAAATCAAGTTTAATATTTGCATTTATAGACCTAAACAAGCTCCACCTCTCTCACTAATGGACAGTAAACATACTTCACTATGATTACGAATTTTCTGGTCATTAACGATGACTACGCGACCAGTATATCTAGACGCTCGAGGTCAGGACTATGGTTATGCAGGAGAAAGATAAAATGGGCCTATGTATACTGGTCGTTGGCTTAAATTATTATTTTTACTAGATTGTGACAGCAGCTATTCTAATATACGTATGTGTTATAAAATGTTAATAAGTGCTGTAAACACTTAGCTATCTTACGTCTATCACGGCCCTGAATGCACTTACGAGTAAAATACTATATCAATGATGATTATTCATATCAATTTTATATAGAATCGTAACTGCTTTCAAAAAGACTTTTATGCAACTATTTTAACTGACACCGACTGATATTTTTGTTTCTTTTAAACCGTATTTTAAGTCTTCCAATTCGAATACTTTGGTTATATTATCTTCATTTGACAGATGCTTGCTATTTCTATCCACGATATTTCTAGCTCCTCTCTTTCACTCCTGGCACTACTGATGTCACTGATAATTTTCTCTCCTTAGTTTTTATTACCATGACCTTTTCTTTAATCTGTGTCATTTCTTTTAACTTCTCTTCTTCACAGCAAGCTAAATTAAAAAAAAAAAAACTTTCTTAGCACTATTGGTCAATATAATATTATTAATGTTATGTCGAAGCAGACGATTTCCTTTTCTCCATCTTATTGTCCCTTAACTTCGTTTCATCCAATGACTCAATCTTATGATCCCTTAACAGCGGAGTACGAGCATCTGTTTTTTCTTCATTAACTTTATCCATGAATATGTCATTTTTGAAGTTCATCACTCTGACAGTATTATCGCTATCTACAGATTCCTGACGGCTGCAAGTTTTACTGCTTTCTTTGTTGTTATCATTCTCTTTTTCTTCAGATTTTTCACTGTGATATGCCATATTGTCAAAACACTGTGTCGGTACTATGTTTACGGATTTCATCATTGGTATTGCGATCGCGAGCGCAGGACTCATGCCTTGAGGGCTGGGTGATAGACGAGTGGTGACCGAAAGGTCCATTCCCGGCATCAAAGTTGCAACTGTAGAAAATGAAATTGTATATCAATATTATTAAACTTTTACTAAAGATACACAAATGGTTAAGAAGGTTATCTGAACACTCATGCATACGCATGCTTATCTTTTTTGGGAAAATTATACGATTTTTTGTTACAGATTCAAATTTTCTAGGTTAACAACGAGACGTTGAAAGAAAATAATATAAGAACATAATTTAACATGGACATACTCTCACAAGACAATAAACTAGTGCTAGGAAAACACGAACATTAGATGTATAATTTAAAAAGCACAATCACGACATTGTGTTAGTGTTAATTAGTGTTAAGTTGTCACTAAAAGTGTACCGATGTGACGGGCTGTGAGTTTGATACTTCGATTGTTGTTTTGTTTTGACTATTAAGTGGTGGTGGAGGTGTGTGGTTGTTGCCTGGAAAGAAACACTGATTCATCACTATCTAAAACATAGGGCACGATTACAGTAATTATTTAATACATAATAATCGACCAAAAAAGCGTTCACAGATATTGCAAAAAGAAATAGCGATATTAATACCAAAATCATAAACAATCTACAACAACATCAAGTTTGGAAGCAAAGCAAAAAGTTCGGGGTACAAACACAGATATACAAAGTCCCGAACCTTCGTCCCCCGAAGCAAAGGGACCTAGACGGTGGATCCAGTGCTGCCAGAAGATACTGCCGTGTGCAAACATGATAATGACAATGGTAATGATTGATTAGTGACTAAAGATATATTAGCATTCCTGTAAGCTAAATCCGAGTGTGCAGGCGATATAGAAAGCCCATTCGGTTCCAACGGCCTTGTGTGATGCTTTCTAAAGCATGTTTAAATTTTTTCTTTTGCAGTTGTTTGGTGTCGTTTGGATCATAGCCTCTAGCTCGCTACGATCACCATCTGTGGAGGATTACATTGCATAAGCTACTGTTAGTCACGTGACTAGGTTATTAGTATTTATATAACGAAGTATACTATCAATGACTTTGTGACGTCATAGAAAGGCTCTTAATTTATTTATAAAGAGTAATTTGAAATTGAAGGCTTATTTTCGAAAATTAATTCTAAGATAATTTCTAGTTGATGCGAATTAGTTTTATGTTAATATAAAATGTTTTCAGATCATCCAACAGTATAATTATTTTGAGCTATCAACAGTGTGTATTAACTCAAATATATTCAAGGTCATTGATAACATTCTTCTAGCCACATCTAGATCAAATGCACGATAATGCTTAATAAATCAAGTTAGTATGTAAGTTACCAATTGTATGGTGTATATCTTTCATGTTCATCACCAGTGAATATTATATGTTCATCTATTTTTGTGAAAACGCCAATTTGTTCTTATGTCCATCAAATTTTTGTTTCTACTTCGTGAGTTCAAACATTTATAGTGCTTAAAACTACAAGTGGATTACGAAGGCATAGTTAACTCATAAAATCTGCCTTCAAAGAGAAATTTTGAAGAATATATGATACAGTTGTTTCGCTATGGACTTTTATTCCACAGTTTAGAGTGTTTTACAATGAGGTTGTGAAGCTATGAATAAGTTTTATAAAATAAGAGTTCATGTAGTTATTTTGGATGCGAGTTATTCAATTATACCCAGTCCCTGAAAGGTATGATAGTTATCGTCACAAACAGTTACTAACACGCTGTCAAATTCCATGTCATCTGCGATGATATCTCTTGACATGAGATTTGACAACCCATTAGTTCCAAAAACCTTTGAAAGACCTTGGGCCAGTATTAACATTCTATTTTATCCTCATGCATTTATTTAATTTGCAATATCATCATTTAAATTATTTTTAGATCTTCAATTTCTTCAATTATAATTTTATCCACAGCTTCAAAAAATAGTGACATTAATAAACACGGTAGCTTATCAAACAACTTACCCATGTTAGGTCCTATCATGTCTTTAGGATGGTTGGTTTTGATGGCATTCATTCTTCGGTTTACTACCTGAGGACCCATACCTGGTGCTAAGGGGTTAGGAGCACCGGGCACTGGGGCACCTGGATCATCAAATTTTTCAGTATAAAAGACGATGAAAATATTATGTTTATACAATAGTGTGAAAATAATAATAGTTTCGAGAGATTCGCATTTAAGTGGGCCTGAAAATGTGTCACATCAAGTTATAGAAAAAAATCGGCTTTATAGAGCTTTTCGTCTCTACCATTTTTTCTTAATAGTATTTTATGTGTCTTAAATACTAACGCTTGGCTACTGTGACACGCTCCCTATATATTTAAATGTCAGGCTGGAAATTGAGGGACGTTAACATAGTTTACAAGTTATTTAATTGTGTGATAATTATTTCCCAATACTCACGCATAGGTGGCCTGGTGGGCTCCACATTGACGACTCTTCGCCTTTTCTTGGGTAGTTTGGCTCTTGCTTGAGTATGCGAGTAGTACATGGCGAAATTGGATACTATGACTGGCACCGGAAGAGCTATCGTTAGCACCTGTGGGGTTGATATTAAGGTCTTGTTTACCAGTGAAATTGTAAACAAAGTGATCAAATATATCTTTTATTTTATCTATTGGGAAATAGTAAATTATAATATTTTTTTAATATGTTTTTAAAGTTTGAAAATAGAAGATTTAAAAGTGGATATAATGAAGAAAATATTTTACTCAGTGAAGCCACTTTTAACTCTTCTATTTAGTAGTAAGTATAGACAAGAAAATCAGAACTATGAAATCAGAATATGTCAAGAGATGAAGAGAAGAAGAAGATGCTAGTGATACTTACACCTGCCAGCGCGCACAGCGCACCGACAAACATGCCAACATAGGTCTTCGGCGCCATGTCACCGTATCCAACAGTCGTCATGGTCACCAGTGCCCACCACAGGCCCAAGGGTATGCTGTTGAAGTCATTGTGAGGATTTGTTTGTATCCTCTCCGCATAGTACACCAGACTAGCGAATATCACAATACCCAGCACGAGGAAGAACACTAACAACGTCAGCTCCTTCGCCGACGCTCTGAAGGTCTGTATCAAAATCTTAAGACCTGAAGAGTGTCTCGTGAGTTTGAATAGCCTCATGATCCTGATGATGGAGAAGAACTCCAAGATATCCGCATTTTCCACGTGTGACGCGTACTTCTGCAGAATCAGGTCGATGTAGAAGCTCATCGTTGCTATGTAATCAATGATGTTGACGGATGATTTGACGAATTCACACTTGTTTGGTGACGAGATGAAACGAACGAGGATCTCTAACGTGAACCACGCGTTACACACACATTCTATGTAAAAGAAGGCTACATGGGCGTTTGTTTGCACTTTGTCCAACGCCCAACCATGCGATTGGTTAGCTGTCGTCACTGTATAGTTTCTAATCACTGGCACTCTCATGTCCGGGTGAGTTTTTAGACAGAACGATATTATTGACACGCATATGAAGAACACTGATATGACGCCGATGATCTGGAAATAAAAAGGTTGAATTAATCAAAGGTCTTCGCATAAAACCCTTTGGAAGGCGCACGATTACTCGTAAGAAGCAAAGAACATTATCACGCAATTCTAACATTAAACAATTCATTCAACTAGTCATTTAAATTCCTGTAGTCATTTAAACCGAGATCAGCATTACTTTTGTAGAGATTAAAGCAGCCTTCACAACAGCCCGTTTGCCCTTCAGCGGGACATAAAAATTACTACGTTTACATTCTCATGTAAAAAATAATTAAAGTAAATACAGGGCTTTTATTGCAGGAATTAAGGGTGCTTTTATTTACTGAAACACGAACGGTTAACGAGCCAAATGATAGTATTTATACAGAGCGGAGTTTTTTGCAAACGTTAAAAGGTTGTTTGAGGAAAAAAAGTAAGTACAGTGAAAAGCTTGTTCCTCGGTAATGAGATATGTTAATGACAGTACATTACCGAGTTCATGATTGTCTAGAAACAAGTGACTTTAGTCTTGGGGAAAGGCAGCATTTTTGACTTCTACATAATTTCTGACTTCTGTGTCAATCTTTGAACTTAGTACCGAAGTTTGTTTCCAACCAGCCATTCTAAGGCCGTTTCCTCACTGGTCGGTGCGGTATCGTTTCGATATAGTATACTCCGTATATGAAAGATACCGCACTGCTTTCATTTACGGACCTGACGTTATGTTTTCGTTATGATTTCTGCAGTACCGCTTTCTTTGAAATATAGGCGGTCGGTAAGCTTTCGGTACCGAGTATACCGAGCATGCTGTAAAACGAATGACGTGAGTGGATACCGCACTGGATGTTTCTACCGAGACGCGGTAAACCGAAAAGATCCTGCCCCGCAATATAGGCGCTCGGTAAGCTTCGGTACTCAGTATACAGAGCATGCTGATCCCGCACCGCTAATGTACCGCCTAGTGAGAAAAGGGCCATAATATGAAGTCGTGTATAATATGTGAATGACAAAATGACGTTCTAGCTTAAAATTGAGTTTTAAATATGCGTAAAACCAGATTGATAAAACTACCCCTGTGATTACATGCTTTATTATATACAACTTTAACAGGTATTTTACCTGTGATTGATTTTTATTATTGTTACAATAAGGTTGCTGTTGGGATGCTGCTCTCAGAAAATTTTCAAAATACGAATCATTGAATGTTGATTTACAGTCATTTGGAATAAAACCCCTTTTGGACAATGTTATTACTGTAAATTCTAGTTTCAAATGTAAAAAAATCCTGAATAGAGAGACCCCCTGCTGGTTTCATGCCACGACCCTGAAAGGTCTACATTGGAATATTTAGATTAGCATAAATTTGAATTAAACCGGGTCGTTGGAGGAGCTCGGTAGATTGCTGCACAATATTTTACACTTCATAAAGTCAAAAGATTACATCGCCGCCTTACAACGAAAACCAATTAAATCGAAATTTTGACGAAAATGACTTGTGAATGCCAAAGTACTTACAATTTTGTGTTCTTTAGTCTGCAAAAACCCATTAATCGCTAAGTATTATAGTTTCGCTGCTAGCTAATAAGATAACCAATTATTTCAAGAATTTCCAAGGTTTGTTTACAAATACGAAACACTAAGCACATTTAACTTGACTGCCGACATATTTGTCTAAAATGATTGTCAGTTAATCTGATAAAATTTGTTTTTCTTCAGAGAGAGCTCATGATATACTTACTCTACTTTTCCCTCAGTAACAACCATTTACTAAGATTTAAATCTCCAAACTAGATTAAAATGGTCAAATAAAAGCTATTAAAACAGTTTAAAATATATAGACATTTATCAGTTCTCAGGGAAAACCAATTAAATGGGTGACCTTGTGAAAATAGACATGTTTAAATAGAACATTTATCAATGTACTGATGCTATGAACTAATAATAACGGTATAATACTACAAAGGGTATTTTCAACCCCATAAACTTTGTAATCGCCATATCTCCTTTTGCACTTTTTATGATTTAATTGGTTTTCGTTGTAGGGCGGCGACATTTTGAGGTTTGAAGAATTCTAAGTGCCATATTAATTTGAAACAGTTGGCCAGATGTTTTGAATGTAATGAGTTTTAGACATTTTTGATTGTTGGTTTCATGGATAGCTCTTACGAATTAAAATCATTAGAATTTTAATTACTTACTACACTTTGGAAACTGAAGCATTCTTAACATCTTTGTTTACATTAATTAATAAGGTCTACTTTATACTAATTAAGCGTCAAAATAAATTAACTAGCAAAACTCCACAGACTTGATGGATATCGATATCTAATGAAGATGAAACCACCCCTTAAGCTTAAGGGGAAGATACATAATTGCATTGCATGCAGCTTAGATGAGAATGCTAAGACGGATGTGTGGTGTTACACTAATGGATAGAATAAGAAATGAGTACATAAGAGGAAGTCTGAAAGTGGCACTGGTGACCGACAAGTTGTGCGGAAATCGGTTGTCATGGTATGGGGCATGTGATGCGCAGGAATGAGGAAACTGTCGTGAGGAAAGTTTTGAGTATGAATGTCGATGGCTATAAGAGTAGGGGAAGACCGAAGAAACGATGGATGGACTGTGTGAAAGATGATATGGCTAGAAAGGGGGTAACTACCGAGATGACGACTAATAGAGAAGAAACTGGGCTATAGAATATAGATGGCGCTAATACCAGTTTTCTAAATTATAATAAAAGTATGATATAATATAAAATGTATGAATAATGTTAATTAATACAATACAATGTAAACTGTAATATTGAGTAGGTGTCTTTTTTTATTTAAAATATTTATAACCATTTATATTGCAATGCCTTAACAGGCAACTACAAGTAAGTACTAATAACCTAACTATTGTTAACATCTACAAAATGTTGTACACTTAGTTCGCAATAAAGAAATTGAATTTAAATTTTCACTTCAGTCGGCAGTCCTAGACTGCCTATTTTTTATTGTTTCCTTCGACATTTTAAACTATTTGACTCATTTTATATTTTTAAATAATTCAAATTCTGTATATTTTCGCCTTCAGGCATGACATTGCGCACTTTTAATTTCTATTTCTTTGCTCTTTTATCCTATACCTATGTTAAAAAAATCAAGAAATGACTTCTAACATATCTGTGAAGTTTCACCATTTAATTTAATTTTAACCTTAAACTACAAAACTTCAACGTTACCTTCGCAGCATTAGAGCTGTAAGGTTCATCGAACAGAGACCACATCTGCGGCTTCAGATGCTGCCACCAAGACACAGTCCCCTTCATGTAGTCTTCTTCGAAGCCAAACTTGCGGGCCACCTCTTCATCGGTCGGCTTCTCTGTATCCAGGTCTAACCGATCTAGGACGGCTAGAGTTTCTTGGGTATCCCGATGCTGGAGACAGAAAAGAGATTTTAGAATAACAATAGCCAGGCCACAAGGATTTTATTCTTATTTTATTCGTAATTTGTTGTTGCTCAAACTTCAAACGTCAATAATTTCATCTAAAATTAACAAAACTGGCAACGTTTTTTTTTCCATCTCCACGGATCCATCATTTTCGTATGTTCAACCGTCTGCCTAACATCCTGTATGATATAATAAAATTTATAATTATATTATGTAATGTTATCCTAACTTAATATTATAAATGCGAAAATGAGTTTGATTGTTCGTTACGCGTTCACGGTAAAACGGCTGAACAGATTAGAATGAAATTTTAGTTTGACACATGATAGACCAGAACCTGGGTTAGGACAAAGGATACTTTTTATCTCGATATTTCCACGGGACGAGACTTATGCGGAGCACAGCGAGTAAATGATAAGGGGGCCAATACACGTATTCTCAAGAACTTTCGCATTCTAATCTCACTCTCAATCTGTAAAAAAAAACTCTTATTTTTACCTATAAAGGGTTACTTTAAATTGACATCTAAACACGATAAAATAAAAATAAAAAACATTTTCACTTCTCATGCTCTGAAAGTGCTTATTTGTGCAGGATATAGGCTACAAGTGCATTAACGTATCTCACTCATCAATGTATCTATATTAAGGCAAAGAAAATGAGCCACACAGAGAAACACAATAAGAAGTTCATAGATAGAATTTGTTATTTTATAATATTTACTTTAAATTTATTTTCTTGATGTGTTTTTTAAGACATAAACACCGTTGCCCTAAAAAGAATTTCCTTCAGTATTCAAAACTGTACTAATTTTACTTTGAATTTTAATTAAAGATATGTTATGATAAACTACTGTTTTATTTCCTCGCAATCGAAGTGAAAAGCAGAGTATAAACTAAGCTTTTCTCTCGTCCGTCTCGTCGTTAACTCGTCCACAAAACCATTTTATCCTCGACATTACTATCAGCCCTCGCCTTCGTCTCGGACTGCTAAAAGTCTCGGATGAAAATGGTTCGTTTTGTGGACTTGTTGTAAAATCTATCTACTATTATTGTTTCTTTTTAAGAGGTTAACGACTGCAGTTAGTCCTGTTACTTTGTATTGCGTAATTAGACAGCAGATCGTCATATTGATATATTTCTTCGACAATTGGGAAGTTTTACATAAATTAATTATTAAAAAATCACATTAACACTTATTAATAAGAGGAGACTAACATAAACATGTCCAATAAAAATAAACAGACTGGAGTTCTAAAACTTTATTTAAACATATAACCTGCAACAAATAATCCGCGAGTCCAGAGAACCAACACGAGTCATATAAGTAGTCTATGACACGAGTAACCAAGACAACATCCACTTGCATTGACCTACTTTTTACAAATTACCCTCCGCTTATAAACAAAGCAACTGTCAAAAATTATGGACTATCGTGTAGACTATTTATCAAATAACAAAGTAAAACTTGGTATACCGAAAAAATATTATTTACAAAAAATAACGTCGAATGATTTAAAAATTCACTAAAATCAGAAAATTGGGAAATTATATAAAATAAAAATTACGAATTCTTCATTACAATAATAAAACACAGTCTAAATAAATATATTCCATTCCAAAAAATAAGTAATTATATATTTTTTTTTTTTAAAGTTGTTGACATTAACGCCGGAAGCACACCTCCGCCGCAAAACCATACCTAGCAGTGAAACCGCAGTAGTTCAATTTAATAGACTCGCGTCATGTTCCGCTACTCGAAGCGGAAAATGACGCGAGTCTATTGAATTTAACTACTGCAGTTTCGCTGCTATGGTTTCGCAGCGGTGGTGTGTTACCGGCGTAATTGTCGCTGAGAGAGATTGCGAGTGGAATTATGAATATTTTTTAAATAAGAGAGTAAGTAAGTACTGAAAGCTTACCCTTCAGTAAACGGTGAGTACTTTGATTTGTAATGAAATTTCTACCGAGTTTAATTTAATTTATTTCAAGAACCGGTAACAAAGTAGCAATCAAGAAATACGTTACAATGGTTTCCATTAACTTAATAACGAAAATTGTAGGCATTGAAACAGAAATAATTTAAAATAATATCACAAGCCACGACCAATCCGATTTTAATTTCACATTTAGGTTGAAAACAGAATTAATTGGACGAAGGTTTCGATTTCACCGATATAAAATATGAGGGTAAGACCGCAAAAATATTTCGTATCGAGGCAGTGGTCGAAATAATAGGAAAATATCAGACCCGCGATCATTGGACCTGAATTTCCCATTTCGTTGGAAATGTAATTGGAATATTTTATTTTCTGTTTTGGTTTGAAAGCTGTGCATTGAGAGTTTTTGCCATCGATGTTAAATTGGATTTTAAATATAGCATCCCCATTGACTTTTTTATACTTCGTTTGCTGATTTGAAAACTATCGCGTTCATTATTCAGTAACTACATTTCATTTTCCATAAACTATTAATACTATTTTATCATTTGCTACATCCACCTAAGTTTTGCGACTGAATTTTATCATACAATTCACTTAAATAGCTCTTACTATACTATCTTCAGCTTTATCTAAGAAATCTCTTATCCAATCTCAGAATGTTCTAGCACAGTAACAAACAAAGCCATTTCAATATGCCAATAATGTTATTCATCCCATAACGACAAAAGGGCGTGAATATACATGAATGTATATAATACCACAATCACTGCGGGCCTCTGAATATTCTCCATTTCCGCGGAATGTAATTGGAATATGTTGTTCGGCATGGTTTTTCTTTGTTTTTATTATTATATTAGAGTATGCACGGTTTTTTTGCTGTAAGTACTTGTGTGTGTTTATGCTCCGTTTCTTTTTTATGGGTGTGATTATATGAAAATTGTACAGGGATAGTATTTATTTACTCATAACATAACCTAGGAACTGGTAACGTCAACGAACCGCCAATTGACCTGAGGGCCAAGATAATATGACATTCTATCAGCGATAGCATTATCAGCATTATCAGCCTATAATCTTTCCACTGCTGGGACCTAAGCCTGCTCTGTGTGAGAGGGAGTGGGCAGTAACCCACCACGCGGGCCCAGTGCGGGTTGGTAGATGTCACATGTCTTCGAATTTTAGGTTCTACAACATGCCGGTTTCCTCACGATGTTTTCCTTCACCGTTTTGAGAGCAGTGGTGATGAAATAATTTACGCAAAGTAAAGTGCCTGTCTGTGTTCGAACCTACGTTCTTCAATTCGTAAATCGCGGCTGATACCACTGGGCCACCACTGCTGTCATCAGCTATAACGATATATCAAAATCATAGTCAAAGTCAAATAATTTATTTTATTTAGGCACCAAAAAAGGCACTTTTGAACGTCAAAATTATATCACCGAAGAAAAGAAAGAAAATACATTTATTAAGCACAGATTAAAAGACACACAAGTAAAAATAAAAAATTAAACAAAAGGAAATAATACAAAATAAAAAGTGTAAAAGTGCGTTGCAAGATACTAGCAGGAATGTGGGCCTCGTGGCTGCGCCAAATAGGGCCTATTTATTATAAGTTCAGCAAAAATGCCAGACTAGTTGTCTCGCTTTTTTGTTGACTGCGTGACGCTGTTTTTCATCACCGCATCGATGCGATGATGATAAGTCCAAAATGTATTGGATTGACACCTCCTACAGAAAAATGTATTGTCAATACTGTTGAAAGTCGATGTAGAAATACGAAACGCTTTGATATCGATTGCCAATTGTCTGGGGTCTCTGCTCATATTTCATGTTACAGATGTACAGATATTTACTGAGTCAAAGCTCGGCTGCAGCGACCATAGACATAGAAAATGGACTGAGCGTTCCGTATTTTGTTTTACAGAGAATACAGACCGAAAAGTACGAGAGAGACAAGGCGTTTTGCGGCCAGTACCTAGTTGTCGCTTTGTCTCTTTCTAGCTAGAGAGTGGTCACTTTTGAGAGACCAACGCTCCAATTCTCTATGTCTATGGTAGCGACTCAAGTATTAAGCTCTAGTTAAATCTGACTTTCAGATTCTGAAATCTGTCCTTGTTATAAATATTAGATTAGAATCCGTCACATTTTAATCCACAAATCCAAATATTCATACCGAGTCAGAAACATGATCAACATTTATTTACCAAGGCCATTTCACCAGCTCTTCACGTCCGAATAGCATGCTAACTTATTCGTCACGTACACTGCACTGCACAATAAACTGCACACTCGGAATACCGAGCTCGTAATATGTCGCGTATTTGCACCGCAGTGTAAAATGTTGTCATAGTAGTGGTTGAAAATGGAACGTTTTGTTTAAGGTTTTTATTGTTATGTGAATCCCTCGTTTTATGATAGTTTGTTGGAGTGTATCATGTAGGTACTCTTTTTTTTTCTGTCTAGCGTAAATCCTCGTTTTGTGTCAACCAAGTTGACAACAAAATAAAAATGTGAAAATGTGTTTCAGGTTTAATTTGTCCTTTGGCTGTTTTATTAGGAAAACATAGAATGGTGTTTTCAGTAGTACATTACTGTCGCGGCCTGCAATACGTTACATTCTCGGTACACGGTACATTGATGTAACTCGGTACATTAATGGACGAACGTGAAAATGTGGGCCGAGGCAAATTTTATATTAAATACTTTTAAAGATATTTTAGAAAATTGATCATTCTCGCCATTTTCTCCGAAACTCCTTAGTCTAAAATTTAAAAAAATATACAGGTAATGGTTCTTTCCTCATAGATTGCAGGAAAACCTATAAGAAGTCTATGGTCTTAAAATAACATGGTAAATCTCTCAATATTGTGCGTACAAACTTACATTTGCAGTTGGAATGTATATGAGAACATGCTTTTTAACAACAATGCAATGTTAAGTTTGTTCTTGGGATAAATTCATCCCAACTACGGAACCCTTCACTTCACTTGGCCGGTTTTTATTTGGAATCATAGCATCTAACTCCTAGCTTGGTAACAAAGTTACAAACAGTATTCGTAAACATTTTCATGCAACTGTTTTTTTTATAGTGTTGATCGAATGTTTTGGGCCTCTCTCGGGTGAAATTTAGTTCTATAGTTGAGTGAAGTGTGAGTTATTTATTTTATTATAAGATTCCGTACCCAAAGGGTAAAAATGGAACCCTATTACTAAGACTTCACTGTCGGTCCGTGCGTCCGACCGTCCGACCGTCTGTCACCAGGCTGTATCTCATGAACCGTGATAGTTAGATAGTTGAAATTTTCACAGATGATGTATTTCTGTTGCCGCTATAACAAAAAATACTAACAACAGTTTTTTTATTATTAAATTTTATAAAATAAAGTATTTAAGGGGGGCGCTCCCATACAACAGACATGATTTTTTGCCGTTTTTATAGATAATGGTACGGAACCCTTCGTACGCGAGTCCGACTCGCACTTGGCCGGCTTTTAAAACTTATCTAGTCATCCATTATAGCTTGTTGACACATGTTGGCAAATCAGGACAAACGAGGAAACTTTGAGACGTGTATGAAGAAGGAAAAACGTGAGGCCAAACATGAGTGAAGAAATGCATTTACCTGATGATCAAATTAAGAATTCAGGAAAATTTTAATAAGTAAAGAATTGGCAGTGTATAGAGTGCCGTTAGCGGCACTCTATCCCTATCGGATAAAGTGCCGTTAACGGCATTCTAGTGGCACTGCCTTGGCCCGGCTTAAGTGCCATCAGATTTCCATTGTCATTGTCACTGTCACTGAGTGACTGTCACTTGTTATTTTGTTTGATTGATGAGGTTAGGTCGCTGTAAAACACCACATTTCCAAAACGTTACATTCTCTTGTGCCTAAACTGACCCTGGCACAGTTATAACCTAACCTAACCTATCTAAACTTTCAGCCATTTTAATTTGCTACTTCATTTTTCGTAAATTCAGTCAATGTAGTGACTTCTAATATATATAAATATTAATTTTATTATCAAAATTATAAATTATCTAAAACAAATACGATCAGTCAATACAAAGGGTGGCGAGCTAACCTCAACAGTCAAGAGTGTAAGAGTAAGTGACAATGACAATGCAATGCTTACGGCACTTTAGCCGGACCGAGGCAGTGCTACTAGTATGCCGCAAATTGCGGCACTTTATCCGATATGGATAAAGTGCCGCCAGCGGCACTCTATACACTTCCTAAATAATTTGTATTTTTATGTGACCTGTCATATTAATTAAGAATTCAAAACATAAACACTTCGAAAGTTTTCTTGTCACATCTAATTTTTACATTAAAGCTCGTCATCCATGAAGTAAAGTTATTTCAAAGTACTTTGTTTTGAAATCGAATGTTTCCATCATTAAATTCATAAGCCGATCAACATCACAAAAATTTAAGAGGATTAATCGATCTAATAAAATTATAAATATGCTTCAAAGATTTTCAAACAGCTGTATTGTTTTAAACATTATTTATAATATTCAGATTATCCTTGAATACCATTGTATTTTGAGCTCTGATCTTTTTTACTTCAAAACTTTTCTAGAATTCCTGTCAAGATCTGGTTAGCATATTCATGAATTATTACATTCACTGGCGAATGGAGAAGCTGGAAGGAATTCTAAAAATATGTTCAACGAGACTTTTAGAATAGAAACAAGTTCTGATTCACTGGTGATAATAATGTCAGTATTTGATGTATCTTGTTTGGTGTAAACTGTTTCTTTATCCCCTAATTTATTTATGCTGTATTTTATGTAATCTTAAAATAAAGTCGTGCTAGTTACACAGTTCTAACTCAAGAACGGCTGGACCGATTTTTATGATTTTTGATTTGTTGAATAGCAGAATAACTATTATAACATTGGAAAAATTCACGAAAAAAAAATATGAGGAAAAATTATGTTTTTAGAAATGTTTAATTTATGATATCCCGGTATAAATGCTATAAATCCTAACAAGAAGTACTAGGCTTGCATGAATTCAGGATAGTATTCAATCATTATGTTATACTACTAATAGGATTTGGATGAGGCAGATTGTAACGTTACATTTTCCCGGGAGGGGGAAAATGTAAGGTCAACGAGGTAATTGTCACCAGAACTGGAGGAGTCCCGGCTTGAAAGAAAAAGTAAAAAAAGAAATGGTAAAATAATTTAATTTATGTAATTATGGCCAGGGAAACCGGGGTAAAAAATTGAAGGTCCAAGTTGTGAAGAAAAGAGGCTCGCAGGTTGTGAAGAACTGGATTTACACATAGAATACTTTTTATCACGGTAGTACGTTTCCATTGTTGTACATGATAATTATTCAGATTTGTCATTTCGTTTAAATACGTTTTTATTTTTAATAATTTATTTATCTTTATAAAGATTCTATTCTATTTTGTGAATGAGAGAACGCTGTAGGCTTAGTGGACTGTAGATTTGTTGACCATCATTATTTTTTTAAGTACCTGGTACTTGTTGAAAGACCTACACTGTCCTTCCAAACCTAATAACTCTGTTATTTTAAACTATTGTAAAAGCCAATTATTTTTAAAAGATTAACCGTAGATTTTCTTGCCGGCTCTTCTCCATAGGGAACGACCAATTGGAACCGTGCACCTAGCTTCAGACGTTTCATAAGTGCCCATGTAGGTTTATGTGAAATAAAATACAGATATGTTAAAATATTAACCAGTGGCCAAGACGGTACAGTCCTTACACAGTTTCACCTTTGATTTGGCATGACTGTCAAAATAAAAATGATCTTTGTTGTTGTTGCAATAAGGTTGTTTGTGGATTGCTGCTTACTGCTGTCAAGGTAAAGTAACTGTAGTTGGCCTGGCATGACATAACATCCACTTATTTCATATATAATTATTAATGAACCTGTGTATATGTCATCCAGCAGCACGGTTCCACCTGGTTGGCGTCTAGGCCCCAGAACTCCAGTTCCTCCTCGAAGAGTGGCCCGCAGACGTCTGTAGGATAGTGGAGCTTGCCGGTTCTGGAGACAAAGAGTTCGTTACACTGGAACATATGAATTAGGGAAACTTAAATTATTCATATTAAACACCTAGAATGGATTACATTTTTAAATATTTTAATAAAAATGTAATAAAAACCGGTAACAGGAAAAGGGTCCAAGCTACCGGTGGTTAGGGCTCCTGAGAAAGGAACCTTCTAAGACAATACACGCTGTGTGCGCTTTGCTTTCTGGATCAAGCCAACTACTACGGACCAGTCTTTATGGTGTGGCGGCATCTACATCGCCACATGCAAACTACGCATCAAAGATCTGACGTCACACAAAAATCCTGACGTCACATAAAACCTGCATCGCGCAAGCAGATTTTACCGTGCGATCAACACATATACACCTTCCCAACATCAAAAGTAGGGCAGTTGCCAGCCGAACACGTCACCCGTCTGGTCGGAGGATCCTCCCTTTTCTATAGAGGTTGAATGAACTTTGCACCCTGTTCCTCATAACTCTAAAATGGTATTATTGTAAACGAGGTTTTTTTTAACTGGGTGATGATAAGATGTCTTGCTACTCTTTTTGATGCTTTAAAAACCGTTATTTTAATATAATAGATTCCATAAATTATATAAAACCGTTCTAGATTGCTTTGACAGTCGGCTTACCAATCAGATAAAAACTATAAACGCTACATTCTTTCTTTACAAGCTATTCGATGGCTTGCAGCTGTTATTTCACTTCTAGATCAACAGGCTAATAAATACACTTGAAGCGGAAAAAACCAACCCATTTCAACAGACAGCGAACATACGGATAGACGGGGAAAATATTATTCCACTACCTACCACAATTACGAACGGTATCCGATTTCCATACATTTCAATAACAAAAGGGTTTGTTACCGTTAAAGGTTACACATGTACCTTTGATCGTGGATGATGTATGAACATTTTGTACCATTTAATTGGGACGAGGACAAAGGATTATCGGTCTCAGGAGGATGTTTTATTGGATTTTTTGGATTACGACAGATTATTGAGCTGCTGGGTGTGTCCTGGGTTGTTATTATGTGTTGTGTAATAACATTTGGGATTGTTATGGCCTGGTTACAAGTTCAGGATACGAAGAGATCCTTTTATAAATGGTTAACCATGCATTGCTGTCCAGCGTCTAAAAACGTGCACAATTTTAACATCAAGTTTCTAAAATTCCGAGTAAGCAAAAATCTGCACTTTTTGATCGTCAAAATTACACGAGCTCACAAAACGCCCACCCTTCTCTACAGCGCTTTAACTGGGAAGAAGAAGTAACGATACAACACTAACATAACTTGATAACTTGCAAATTTGTCCGAAAGCATCAAGAATTTTATTCAAAACGCGAAGACATTCAATCACGCTATCTACTCAGATACGGATCTAGACTAAACATACCAAGTTCTCGCTTAAAAATGCACTCAACAAGCCCGTATGTAATGTCTATTAAATTATATAATAAACTACCTGCACCAATAAAAAAAGAAGAAAAAACAAACATATTTTTAAACAAACTCAGAAAATTTTTGATAGACAAAAGCTATTACTCGGTAAACGAATACCTAAACGATAGACTTATAAAATCGCAATAATTATAAATCTCGTGACTGTATAATTTTCATTTATCCATCATTAATTAAAATTTCAAATAATTTCTATGACATACAACGACATACAATGACATACAATTGACATACAATTATTATTTATTTATTTAATACCTAGTAGCTAAACGCCATATTATTACTACACTGTTCAATAAATATCCAATCATATTATTATTATTGTAAATAGCAAATTTATAAATTAAATAGCAATTTCATAATTAATTTTTAATAATATTATAACATTATCAATGATTATGCTTCCTCTCTCCAAACTCACTTGTTTTTGCTGTGCCCGACAGGGTCCATGTTATGATCTAATTTTAAGTCTACCACCTAAGACAACATGTGGAATGCAAATAAAGTATTGAGTATTGAGTATCATTAACAGAGATGACGATATAACGAGATAACGATCATCCGGTTAGTGATGTCCCGTTTGTTTCTTTTTTTTTGTTAGAAGGCTGATAACCGCGCTGCAATTCTTTTCCAGTGGGTATGAAGATGATAAAGCATTTTTTTTCGCGATATGTATTACGCGATAAGTAACAGGCAGGTCTTTTTGAAGCCAGAATTGCTGATATTCGTTTCTAAACTCTACTTTAAGTTCATTAGTGCATTATTGATTTTCTCTTCTAATATGACATCCGTTTCTTCAATGACGCCATATGGATTGATTATCCACTGTGGTATTATCATAGTTAAAACATCCTCAAACCTAGTTTCAATTTATATATAGGTATATAATTATGTCACGTCCTGCTTAAATGAGATCCACAATCGTGGACACCCAATTACATCTCATGGACCCGCATTTTTTTTCCGCTGACATGGACCCCTTGCAGGTCGTCAGCGACCCCTGGTGGTCAACATAGACCACTTTGGGTATCACTGGCTTAAACCAACGCTACCAATATTCACAAACGATAAATTCACTGAAAACTTAATCTGAAATCAGAACTTCCATGCCTTCATTTGATACATTATAATGTATTCACACATTTAACGGTCTATTTTTTTATTTATTCCATCGGTTACCGTAACGAGTTTTGGCAATAAATTGTCTTATAAAACCACCCTTTTACGCAATAAAAGGTTCCTAAATGTATTCTTATGTAATGTCGATTGTATATAATGTACTAGATACTCGTATAACGTCGCTCCGAGTACCGACAGCTGTGAACGTTCAAGTTTAGGCGTACCAATTATTTTTACGCTCTTTTCACCTTTGAGATTTGCAAATTACAGAGCGATTTTCAATATACTCGGTTCTGTTAAATATTTCTGAATAAAATATATTGGTGAGTTTAGAATCTTTAGTTTGGCTTTTACAATGACAAATTATAATGAATACGTGTATAACCTGTGTGAATATACATTTTGGACTTTAACAATTAAAACGATTTGACGCAAACTTTATTTGCGTCAAATCGTTAACAAACAAGGCAACCCGCAAATTGACTGTGAAATTGGTGCATTGGAAACTTATACATAGTTCCAAATACCAAATTGTCAATACCCAATATCAACAATATATTCACTTTGTCATTTTGTTTGATCAGACTTGTAAACACCTGAACTCGTAATAAATTTATCAATATTAAAACCAATTCTCACTTTTAATCGAAACTTCACTAAGATTGAAACTGTGTAACTGTGACATATCTAAACACACAACACCATGACGTTATAAAATGTACAAGTGACATTCAACCTTAGGGTGATAAAAACATTACGTGGTCGACTATACAAATTGCGTTAGGACTTGCCACTTTTTAAGTGTTATTAGATGAAAAACAACAAATGGCCCAACCGATGGTAAGTGGTCCTTACCACGTATTGCAGATACGTTGCCATCATCTCAATCAAGGATAAAACGTGTCATGTCCGAGACTGTCTAATGTAATTTTGACATTCGAAAAAAGCTTATTCTCAGCCTAGTTTGAATAAATGACTTTTGATTTGGAAATGTAACAGAGCAACGCTGCTTGGCGGCAGGAACAAGTCGTATCGTTGAACAGACCAGGATCTAGTTTTTTTTGATCCAGGGCGAAATCTGCCATCCGCCACCTCCCGTCAATCCTTTATGGGGAATGCACTAAGATTAAAATTTTAAAATTTTCTCCATATGAATATTTTAGCAGCAACATAATGAATCATATTTTATTGATTGATAATGCGCTTACCCAACAGGGACGCCAAAATATGTGTTGCGCGTCTCATTTAATTGCAAAGTTGCGGTGTGCTGGGTGGTGCACTCGTCTAATACGCTTGAATTGGTCGCCCCCTGAAGTTGGCGCCCCACCCTAGACCCGGGGCTGTGGTTTTAGTACTTCCCCTGGACAAGCTCTTACACAAATGACTCTACTGAACTTGCAAAGCAGAGTCGACGAAGAAAATTGAATTTAAATGCAAACCTGACGGTTTATTGCTAGTTCTCAACTTCAGTGTGACATTTACGAGTAGTTTATTCACTGCAGGCAGATTTCATTTCCGCCTGTCCAGATGTAGGTGGAATGATATTTGCTTCATAGTAATATGTAACTTCTCGCTTGTGTATCTTAGAAAAGGATGTGAGTTTAAGGTGTCTTCTTTACGCGTCAATACGGAGGGAATAAAGTAGCTTTTCAGTTGTTTGGTCAATAGTCGAGAAATGGCTAAGCAACTGATGATGACAGTAGTTCGTAGCAATTTTAAATACCTCTTAGTGTTTTTTTTTACCCGACTGTGGCGAAGCCCAAAAGGAGGGTGTTTTTGCCGATGTTATGCGGTCTGTAAAAAATTAGGTCAAACTTTCTAGTGTTTGGTATAATGAAACGCATTAAATGAGTAATTTTCTAATACCCTGCATTTTTAGCAAGGTTATTAATATAAACCAGATTTACAGGAAAAACAAACGTCCTAAGAATTCCTGTCTATTGTAGTTAAATTTTCACTGTGCAATCAATCAGAGTTCAAAATAATTTCATTGATAAGGGAACAACTTCTGAAATTTTGATAAACTTCGTGAATTTCCGGATCAACTCGGGGCAAACCCTTTAATAAGGCTAAGATTGATTAATGTTACTTTATGTTTAGTTAATATTGATTTATAGCCTGTGATTATTAGGCCTGCTTTGGCTAGGCTTAACAAGAACAATAGTATGGCCGGTGGTTTCGAAGTAGGGATAATAATATGTCGAGGTATGCCATAGATTGGATTAGATTGTTAAGGATTTTTTTGCGTTATACTTGAAAGTGCGTGATACGTTTACGGATAAAATTCAGAAGGTATGCATTAAAACAGGACAATTTTTTTATTGAATCTAAATATTGTATGTATTACCTGCCAATCATATTATTATATTATCGTTAAGGCAAGTTAGACGAAGCGAAATAGGCATATAACGCTAGCACCCTTCACGCGAAGCGAGTCGTATGCAAACGTCGTCTGCGTGAACTTATATAAGGCTGAGCGAAGTTTCACAGTATACGTGTCGTGTAGGCAGTAGTTCAACATAATTGATTAACATGTTTAAAAAAAATAGGAGAGCTGATTCATTAACAGCTTGTTTTATTACAATGTGTAGTAATCGCGAAAACCTAAGATATTTCTATGTAATAAATTAATTTGAATATTGCAAACTGACCTTTTTTACACTATGTTCTTTAGTGAATCGTCAAGACCTGGCGGGCGACTGAAGCGACGTACGCAAGCCGCTGTATTAATATTTTAGTATTAAAAGAATTAAACTATTCTGCCCAACTTAACCACAAATTATTCTTCTATCTAAGTTATTATCTTTTCTGAGATATGTTTTTTGGAAGTAAAACTTTCATGATCAAAGTACTCGTACATATAGTCAACTCGAATATATGTATATTTTTTCGGCTTTAAACAATCACTATGTGTTTGTTTAGTATTGAATCAGAATGATGTAAAATTGGTAATACCTGGCCTTAATGAACAGTACCTACTGTTGCCAACGGATTGGTTTTTGCAGTAGGTGAAGATAAAGATAAAAATAATTTTCACCTCAGCACCTCAAACAAGCAGGTTTTGCTGTCAAAAAACAGTGAGCAAAATTCGATTTTGCTGCGAGCGTGAGACAAAGTAACTTTTTAATTATTTTGTTTAAATGCCGAGAGCAGTGTTGCTCACAAAATTCTAAAGATTTGACCTTCAATTAGTTTTGTCACTTTCACTTCGATACGAAAAAAGCGAGACATAGAAATAAGTCGATTCGAAGTTCGATTTCAAAATTCCATACTACTAGGCCCAAAAAAGAAACAAACAATAAAACGTTCGGATATACATAAAACATTAAAATTGCAAATCATCTGATAAGGTTTTATTTAAATTCTGTTTTATTAAATTTTTGGAGTTCTTAAGCGGCTTGTGGTAAGAGTGCAGTGTCAGAAATCGTGACGCGAAAAGGCACTTCGACTGTCTTCTTCTAATTCAAAGAGAAAAAAAGACGGAAAGAGATAGTAAGTGTGAATTTGGTCGAAATGAAAACCCAAGATGGCGGTTGCGAAAATTTTCACATTTTTCATAATGGATGTCGTTTTCATAGTTTTCAAGGGTGCCAAAGCCGATCGTGAGGTCAAAATGTAAATCCAAGATGGCGGCTGCGAAAATTTTCAAATTTTTCTTCATGGGTATCGTTTCTATGGTTTTCAAGGTTGCTAAAGCCGATAGTGAAGTCAAAATGTAAATCCAAGATGGCCGCTGCGAAAATTTTCATATTTTTCTTCATGGGTATCGTTTCTATGGTTTTCAAGGTTGCTTAAGCCGATAGTGAAGTCAAAATAAAAATCCAAGATGGCGGCTGCGAAAATTTTCACATTTTTCGTCATGGGTGTCGTTTTCATAGTTTTCGAGGGTGCTAAAGTCGATAGCGAGATCAAAATATAAATCCAAGATGGTAGCTGCAAAATACGAGGTGATGAAGATTATGTAAAAAAAAACCTTGTCCAATCCGAAAATCTGGGGAAAATGGGCATATGGTACTGCAGTAACATTACAAAACAGTATTTTTTTGATTATTATTGATAGTAAAAAAAATTGATATTTTAAATTCACATTTATAGTTCCAAAATTACCCCAAATCCATAAAAAATTGCAAAACTCATAACTTATGACTTTTAGACACCCGCTAAACGACGGCCGCCGCCTGCACCAAATGTAAAATTCGGTCAAATTCACCATTGAAAAAAAATGTGGGGATTATTTTTTCTTTTTTCCTGAAAATTTCCACATAAATATGCTAACAGTACCTACGATACCTAACAACACCCTCACGAATCGGAAAGGGTTTTTTTTAAATGTTGTATGTTCTCGCTGCTGAGGTGAAAAGTTGTATGTGTTACACGAGAGCAAAGTTATTTGCATCTCGTGTCTTTGAATCCCTCGCAGCACTCAGGATTCTAATCTAGAATCACTCGCTACGCTCGTGATTCAATTATAGAATCTTTCGCTTACTCGGGATTCAAAATCACCACTCGCAGCAAAAAACGACTTTGCTCTCTTGTTGCACAAATAACTATTATTTGTCCAAAATATGACTATACACAGACATGGCATGCAATATGTTATAATTAAATCATGTCACAGTCATATTTTGCCCTAAAAGCGATTAAAATAGTTGTAGTAGGTAGGTATATAGTAGTAGATAGGTACCTGCCTACTTATAGTATGTACAATTTATAATTATTTGATTAAATTAATAAAAAATATTTATAATTACTATATTTTAACAAAAAAGATTGTACAAAAACAACTTAAATACTAGTAAGCTACTATAAATATAATACAAAACAGGAGCGTCTGCAACTGAACTAGGTGAAACCTTTATCTCGGCATGAAAAATGTAATAACCTGATTACATTAAATTGTAGCGGTTACACCGCCACATACGAACTACGCATCAAAGACATGACGTCACACAAATCCTGCATCGCGCAATTAGAGTTTACCGCACGAACGACATATATAAGACTATCTGACATCAACAGTCGGGCAGTCGGCCCGCCAGACACAACACCCGTCTGGTCGGAGGATCCTCCCTTTTCTATGGTGGATGAGTGAACTTTACACCCTGTTCCTCATGCCCCTAAAAAATCAAATAATTATAAATTGGAATAAAAGATTACGGTACGGCCTCCCCTTTTTGTATAACCAATATCTCACATAAAATCGTTATTGCTTACTCCCAAAACCACGCAACAAAAAAGTTATAATACACAATTTCTGCCATTTTCTTATACGCCGCCATGACCACAGCCAGCCCTTTGCGAAATGTGTTACGGAAAAATTCATATGTCGAGCCTACCACTGCGCAGGTAGGCCCGACCACAGGGCTCTCCCAAATACTGCGGTTGACATTCAGGTCCCTTGGGGCTTTTCTGAAATTTTTTGGTCCTTCGGGCCGTGGTTGGGACCACCGCAACCCACGTGTAGTTCCAAAAATCACTGAAGAAATTCATGTTTTGAGATAGGGTAATTTTTTATGTAAACATTTTTGGGTTATCGAAATATTTGGGGTAATTTGGGTATAGGTAGTTTTTCTCTATACTGATAGGTACTCAATTGCATCTGGTTAGACTATACGGTGACCCCAACATAATCGGAAAAAGTAGGTACCTACCTATTGCAGTTAGAGAGCTTACAAAAATGAGGGCTTACATTAAAAAAGGTATTATCCCTAATTCCCTACCCTGTAACCTAAGCCAAGATAATTTATTCCAGTTAGCCTAGTTATTAAATATTTACGCCTTTATAATAAGATCGTTTATCGTCACAATCTTTTTTGCGATTCTATAGTAAGTAAGCTGGAATTCAAGTGGCATAATGTATTACTTATTTTATTTTGATTACATTGATTACCAACCAGCAGGTTCATTTTCATAACGAGCTGTATCATCTCTTTTTGAAGAAGTCAATTAACTTTTACTTAATATATGCTCACTTTCTAGTTACAAAGATTATTTTTGAGCAGTGGACCATGTATAGGTACTTAGAATACAATCTAAAATCCTAAAATAACAATTCCCCTAAAGATCGCCTATCCAAATAAGCTGAAATACCTTTTGTACAAAATGCCTCGCATTTGTATAAAACAACGCTTTTGTCTCGAAATGTCAATGCCACTAAATGGCACGGTATATCACGCCCAGCAATCTTATTGCCTATCCTCTAGCCGAAATAAAATGGTGATAATAAGTAATATCACACTTTTTGGAGACGAAAGAGCCGTAATTTTTCTATTCTTAAGTGGATTGTAGGTTTCTTTTTTACTAAAAAAGGTCTGTGTACATTTCATTTGGGTGTTATGTAAGATAGGAACGAAGGAAAGTGGAGTAATTGGAGTGAGGACCTAGCAAAATACAACGTAGAGAATTATGGGCAAAGTAGCGGGAAAACGGGGTGATGGCTGAAGAAAAAAATTCTGGCAGACGAACATTCATGAATGGGTAAGAGTCTCGTGTGCAGCTGAGCTGTTCCACCTCGCAAAGGACAAGGAGAAAAGATCGGAAAGCTTCACTTATTGGAGGGTCATCAAAAGAAGAAGAAAAAACAAAACTATCTTAAGTAGAAAAAGTATCTTACAAAACGTTTGATTTCATATCCATGAAAAATAATACTACTATGTACTTTAGATACCCATTATTACTTGGACCAAAGTAGAAATCTTCCATTTGGCGAAACCTAGTATATAAATAAATTACCAATGTTCTTACCCAAACCAAGGGTGATGAACTTTACAGAAACTTTAAGCAAGTATCCCTTACCTGTAATAGTTCAGAACCTGCGCGAAGACTCCAGGATGCCTATCGAAGAAGTACTCGTTGAGGACGGGGTCGTAGTTGGCCAGCGCCTCGGTGAGGCGGGACAGCCTGGTGGCCGGGATCTTCTTCAGCGTCGCCTTGTACGTCTCGTGGCGGATTCCGCCCACGTTCAGGACTACGCGGTTCTCCGCGTCCATGTTGAGGAGGTTCATTTCTGGTGAGGAGGTGTGGTTAGTGAGGGGGTAAACCAGGCCTAGGTTCTACATTCTGAGTTGTTCAAAAAAATTTAATGATGAAACCATTGCAACGTTAGTAAATCTTTACGACCCTGATAGTATTAATTAACGTTCAAACACGCGGTACGGATTTTTTGGAGATGAGGCGGTTTTGAATCCAAAACTGATCATATTTTTACTTTACATATTTGTTATAATTTTGTATACATATTGTAACTAACCATAATTTACCAGATGGGCATTTGGGCAATTCCCGTATTTTATAAGATCGGTCATATTCTAATCTCAGTTTGAATCAGTTAAAAATCATTCTTATTAACCTACATTTTTGAAAAGTCTTCGAATGCGACTATGTTCAACGTTTTTCATTATGGAATTGGCCCTTCACGTTTTGTACAATTCCATCTCAATATTTTTTATGGCATATTATAATTCCCCTATGCCAAAGCTCGCAGACAAGTTTGATGCTAATAAAGAAGTTATTACAAAAAAACTGTTAATAAATTACGACGACAGTAATTTATTACAGAAAGAAATTAATGGAATAAGTAAAAATACATAGAAAGTTGGAACCATTTATAATTTTTTCACTGACAACAATCATTGTTATAACGACATAGTATGTTAGTGGAACATTAATAACAACACTTATATATTTTCTGTTAGATTCGCCGCACATTGCAGACTTTTTATCGCCGGACAACATGATTTTTAAATTTTTGGTCAGCCAGTCTTTCTAGTCTGTATAAACTCAACGTGAAAACTTAAGGCACAAGAACACTTTGTTCGCATTTGCTTACCACTAATGAACATCAAACACTGTGTCCGTCAAAATTGTTCGTGGCGATCCAATTTCGAATTCATTTTTTCTAAGAGAGCGGAGCGGTATAGCGCGAACACAAGTCGCAATGTGTTCGTATGGTGTTCGTGTTCGCTTTGCTAATTTACGTCCACACGTTCGAACCAAATTTTAATATTCCGTGTTCAATTTTCGTGTTCACCGTGTTTTGTTCGTTCGTGCATACACGCCTTTCGGTGAATTGAGCTTGAAGGGATTGCTAGCGTCTCAGTTTACCTCCGATTTAATATAAATACATTGACATGAGGAGTGAGCTTGCATTCCCGGTAAATTTTCATTGTACTCTTTGGAAATATAGTTTTAATTGCGTATGCAACATTATTCTCGATTAGAATCAATCCACTCAATTTTTGTGTTATGTTTTTATATAGTTGCCATAAGTTAACTGCTTTAGTTAAGACCTTTCGTGGAATGGGTGTACAATAATATGGGTTAATAGTTCGTCATCATTTAGTGCTAAGTTGTTTTTTTTTATGTTTGTTTACACATAGTAAGAAGCAACATGATTAAACAATCAAGCGACGAAGAATCCAAAACGTGCGCTTTCTCTTACTATTACTTGGCACCCGATGAATCCACATTGCGGAAACGATACTATATACGTATTTCCTGAAAATAAGTAAATAATGTATCTCTAATTGACCACATAACAGTATGAATGGGAAAATAACATTTTTATTACGAAATTGTCTGTATTTCCTTGGCTTCCTTCCATAGTCAATTACGTGGAAAAATCATTCGTCATATTTCTTTTGGTGAAAGGAAATCTTCGGGAAAATCTGTTTATATGTTACTGATGTGCCAATAATAGTTTTGTTGGAAAAAATATTGCAGGCTAACAATATTTTCTTCTCATCTTTGTTGTGGGTTCGGTTTCATAAAGACGAGTAAGTGTTTTTGTAAGGGAGGACAGTATTAGAAGAATTGATATTCATTATGATGGTAGTTTGGACACAATCCATTTGTCGATAAACAAGTATATATCTACCCTAACCAACTTCATCATCACACTTACAATAAAAACATCGTCATAGATATTTTCATAACACTTCGTAACCTAGTTAATATTTTTGACTATATTCATGTTTATGGTTCTACCTACTTCTATTTTGAGTTTTTTCGGCTAATTTTGAACTGGAATGGTCTTGAGCACTTTTGATTGCTGCCATCGACTCCAAAGTTCATCATGCTACTGAGCCTGAAAAAGTTATTTTAACAATAATTTATTTGTTATTATATTATTTGTAATATTATTGTTAAAATAACTTTTTAGATTCATGTACGTATTGTATAATTATCACTTGTTTAAAAATGTGAAGGAAAGCATCGTGATATATATTTTTTGTGCCTGAAAGATATTTCTCGATGGCATGTGAAGCCAAGTCAGAACCCATGGATGGCATAAAAATACTCTGACACCAGGTTAGTCACTAACCGAAAAAACGAAAAAAGAAAGAAGAAGATTGTTAAAATTTAAATGCTCACTGGTGACTTCTCCTCTCTCTCTCAGTCTATCGTGTATAGAACTTACAGTAACTCTGGGCTACGGCGACCGACTCTATCCCCTTCTTGACATTTCCTCTATTTAGTCATCTTCTAGCGCAAAATATAATGTAAATACTCACTGGCGACTACTCCTCTCTCTCTCCCTCGTGGACAGAACAGTTACTGTGGGCTACGGCGACCGACTCTGTCCTCTCCTCGACATCACCTCTATGTAGTCATCTTCTAACGCGCTTAATATCCCCTGCGGAGGCATCTCTGGGTGAGGGAATCCTGGGGACAAAGGTATAAAATTAGAAAATAGTGAAAATTGCCATCAAAAAATGTTCTTCTATTATTACTTTACGTAACAGGAAGTAACTTATGTAATGGGGTATGCGTACAATGAAATAAAACGTTACAGTGTATAGTTTACAGTTGCATCCACCTTAAGGGTTATTTTTGTCTGCCTTGTTGCATGATAGAATCTGCTTTATCGACTGAGAATTATTCTATTTTATTTTTATTAAATGGCAAGCAAAGCCGATGTCGATTATTCTGCCAACAATGTCTAAAGTGCATTGGAAAAACAAGTGTGCATGAAGAAAAAAAACAAGATTAAAAGAAAAACAAGACTGAGCATTAAGTGTTTAGTGCATCATAATGTCAATACCGCAGATTGACGTTCACCCATCTTTACATGTCAGACCGAATTACAAATGTCACACTGACAGATTCTGAACAGGATAAAGGAAAGAATGTGAAAATTGACGAAGATATAAGAGGCTTGACTGTACCTAACTTAACATAACACCATTATTTCCCAAAGGGATACACAGAGGCGTATACGTCACGTACAATGACAATAATATTTTTAGAGTTCCGTACCCGAAGGTGCCAAACGGAACCCTATTACTAAGCCTTGGCTGTCCGTCCGTCTGTCTGTTAGCGGGCTGAATCTCATGAACCGTAACAATTTTGCCGCTATTACAACAAATAATAAAATTAAAATAAAGTTAAAAAATAAAGGAGGTCGCGATAAAAGAAACACGTTTTTTTCGCAGTTATTGCTAAATATTGTACGGTGGTACGGAACCCTTCGTGTGCGAGTACGAATCACACTTGTCCGCTTTTATTTATCGTGGAAGTCTTATAAATGAGTGGCATAGTAATATAATGCGAGGTGTTCGCTAGTCTGTGTTGTATGAAAATACATACATACATAAACTCACGCCTTCTTCCCATGGGGGTAGGCAGAAACTACAGAACGCCACCTGCTACGATGAAAATATTATTCCAGTAATTAGGTTAGGGTTTCTCAGGTCACGTGACCCCGTTACTTAACATCTAGGTATGTAGCACATTCATGATCAAAATGATCAATTTTGACAAACCAACCTACAATGTAACTCTTATCTGATTGTAATATGTATCTATCTTCTATTTATAAAAATGAATCGCTAAATGTGTTGCTAACCGAAAAACTCGAGAACGGCTGTACCAATGTAGCATTTTTTTTTAAATATTCCTGAAGTTCGATTTCCTCGAAGAGGAAATTTTGAAAAATTACCCGGAAAAACGTAAAAACCCCACTTTTCTTTTTCCAAAACGAACTGTTCTAAAACCTAAACAAACAGAAGACGTCTGTTGGGTCAGTCTATAATAATAAAATGAAATGCTGTTCGTTGGTAAAGCTCATCACATCAGAACGGCTGGATCGATTTGGCAAATTTTTGTTTTAAAATGTTCGTAAAGTACAGATGTCTTACGGAAAGAAAAAATTTAGAAGACAAACCTGAAAGTGCATTTTATATAGGATTTTTGTATGAATTATTGAAATTTGGACAGGACGTCTGTCTGGTCAGCTAGTAAGGTATAAATTGGAATGAATACAAATGGTCAGACGTGTGATGACGCATTCTGTATATATTACTTAGAATATCAGTGTGAATGCAATAGCTCCATTTCACGTCCGTATGCCTAAAATGAGATAGAATTTTACCCTGCAGCAAACAAATCCAATTCCAGAGCTCGATAAAATAGGAAAAAAACCGTCAGTTGTGTAATTCTTTTAGAACAAAACCAGCCTGCTACAAGTAGGCTTGAACCTAGGCGCCTGCAACATTATACCGCAGCAAAAACCAATTCAATTTCCCACAAAAAAAAAACTGAAAAAAAGTCTTTACCAAAATTCCTTCCACACGAATTTCTATTACATACCGACAGACAAAACTTGATTACGGTTTTACATTAGCGCAACAAAAGGAGAAAGTATTGAATTGTAGCCGCGGGTTTCAACGAAATTCGACCATCGACCCTGAAGCGACCCCGTTACAGCTCGATTTTATTTCAGTGGCCTGTGGTATTGATTATACAGCGTGTAGTCATGTGTGGGTTGGAAAAGTTTTTGGGTGGTAGTGCGCCAAGGACATTGTGGTTTGACAGTGAATGAAGTGGTGAGGATGGTACTGTGAAATTGAATGTTGATTTTGTGTTTTAATAGCTTATGAGGCTGTTTTGATTAATTGATAATTATGTACTGGTTAATACTTTCATTGAGTCTTTAGGCAACGAACAGACTCCGCACTCAGGTCGGACGCAGCATAAACAATCTCCACAGGAGGGTTTTATCGGATGGATCCAATCCTCAATGTACCTATATGCGGCGTCTCCCGGCTGACCATGGCCCGCCCACCTTTCATCTTGTGTGACCTGTACACATGTGGGCCTTATGTCTACGTCAGCGAATGGTGTTAGCGTTGTCGAGTTCTGGGCCAAACAGGAAATTTAAATTATATTTGCTATCGACATGCTAAGAAAAAGAATATTCACAATAGTCTGCGAAGTATTCACAAATGTATAGGAAAACGGTGTAATTTACTGCGTTCACTTATTTTAACCATACAAGTTTTATTAGTTGTTAGTTTTAGTTTAATTGTTTTATGATAGCAGTGATAGCCTTGCCGGCCTCACCACTAGGTGTGACCGTCGAGCTGCCAAGTCATAGGTCTCGAGTTCGAACCCAAGGCACGCACCTCTGACTTTTCGGATTCATGTGCGTGTTGTATAATTATCACTTGCTTAAAAAACGGTGAAGGAAAACATCGTGAGGAAACCAGCATGCCTGAGAAGTATTTCTCGACGGCACGTAAAGCCAAGTCAGAGGCCCATGGGCGGCTTTAAAACTCTGACACCAGGTTAGTCACTAACCATACGAAAAGAAGAAGAGTTTTATTCCTGTCTGAAAAACTGAGCCTCAATAAATTTAAATCATTTATTCAACAGAAACTATGTCAAAAAGGTTTCTATAAAGTTAAAGATTATTTAGACGACAGAACAACTTGGGACTAATTAAGCTACTCCAAGTATCCAAGCAAAAAACATGTGTTTTAGAATCAACGACTACATGACACTATAATATGAGCTAATCCCAACTAATGCACTAGGAAGTGGTGAAGGGGCGTATTTGGGGGACTGTCTTATGTAATTTTGACGTTCGAAAAGTGCTGATTCTCAGCCTAGTTTGAATAAATGACTTGAATTTTGACTGATAAGAAATACATCTTCTGTACTCATTAAAAATTCTCCAGTTATATCCATCCATATGTACATACTTTTAAGATATACAATAAAACATGTACAGGAAATATTATATCTATCTATCTATAATGTAACATAATTTAGAGTTATTTGTCTTAACACGCAAACCGTTTACGACTACAAACAATGCGACAGTTTAGTTGATGAGATTGTGTGTTTACCCATGTTGTTTAGTAGAGCTGTGTGTTGTAGGGCTTCACAACATACTTAAGTGTAAGGCGATGACAAGCGATTAGAAAGTTCTGCCCGACAATGTTGAACTAAAGCGATAAAGATACTTATATAATTGAGAACATTTACTAAATTTTTCTTTGAAAGCTCTTGCAATTGTGAATAATTGTGTTACTAAACCGTACCCGAGGTTTGAAATACACTAGTGTCACTTTTATTTGTTATACCTTAAATATACGGATCGGTCCTTATGTGTGTGGATATTCTCCTTTAACCTTATTGGGTAAGCATATTAACCAACTAAATTAAAAGGATACTGCCCACTCGTCATTAGATAAACATCACTAGAGCCTTCAAATTTCAATGTTCACAAGAAAAATACCATCAACTCTTGAAACTTAAAAATCCGGGACTTTTTGTAATTTTGATCTGCACCCTTATTGTTTTAGGGAACCGATCCCTAAAAACATAAGGGTGCAGATAAATTAGCAAAAGCTTTGGAGATACACCGTTTGTCCTACACCGAAACCCAGATGATTTTTAAAACATCTCGTGTTTTGTAAAAATCACAAAAGGTCCCGGATTTTTAGGGTTCCATACCCAAAGGGTGAAACCGGGACCCAGTTACTAAGCCTACGCCCCGTCTGTCTGTGAGTTTGTTAGTCACAGGACTGTATTTTTTAATGTAAAAAGTCTATAGCTAGTTGTTCACAGAATGCGATTTAGTTCGCTTTCATGACAAATAAGAAAAAGTCCAAATCTACTTTGATTTCCTAAAAAACATATTTTCTCAAACATGCTTGAAAATTCGAGCATTACTTTGCAAACCTTCTTCGAGGTAAATTGAAAATACTGTGCTGTTCAATACATGCGACCAGGCGGTCGGCAATGTTTGTATGGAAATCTATATCTGTCGTGTTTAGCGGCCGAATAAATTACTATGAAAACTCATATCAATCACGTAATTTTAAAAATGGAACGAACTTTTTACTTCGACACATGGCAACCAAGGAGGTAACTTATCAAAATTAAATATTTTATTTAAATTTAGATTCGCCTGTCAAATAGAGCTGTTTAAAGTTAAAAAGAAACAAATGAACATATTGGCGCGTGAAAAGTTATAGTTCTTCGTCATATTTACTTAGTTTGAAGTACAAGCCTACGTCTGGGCGCTGTGAGTGCGGTGAAGCAGTCGACCGCCTCGCACACCGTGGCCTATCCTGCAGCAAGAGCGCTGGTCGGTAGGCACGGCACGCAAGCATTAATGCTCTTATCGCTCGTGTAAGGGTGCCAACTGTTTTAGAACCCAATGGCTTGGCACGCGACGATGGGCAAAGGCCAGACGGAATGACCACTACACCTTGGAAGTTGGGTAGGCCTTTGGTGTGGGATGCAACCTGTGTTGATACCCTTGTGCCATCCCGTCTTCGTAGCAGCGGGATGTGCTGGGGCAGCTGCTGCAGGTGCAGAAAACCTCAAATGGCGCAAATATAACAACTTTACTGGTTTTAGCATTTTCGAGCCGTTTGGCCGTGGGGTCCGAGATCTCACCGCGTATTTCGAGACATCGCCATGGGGGTGGTCGACTCTTCACGTGACCAGAGGGCTGGCCAATTCTTAGGCCAAAGAATCAGCATTGCCATCCAACGTGGCAACGCTGCCAGTCAGCACTGCGGACGATTGATGATTTGATGCCTAATAAGCTCTTCCGTTTACTTTTATTATTTTTTCCTTTCCATACTTGTGCATAATATATATAATACTAAGTTAGTGGTATACACATAGTTTTTATAGTATTCGATTGTTTAATGTATAAGATTTATATTGAAAATAAACAATAAAAATGACTTAGTTTGCATTTCCGCGCATTATTTGAGAAAAGTACTTTACAAGCCTTGGCCGCAACCAGGCATTGATGGACTCACGTATGTGTGCCGCGGCCCATATTTTCACGATCGTCCATCATTGCCCCATTTGCAGGCCGCGGTAGCAATGTACTATTTTTCAACGTTTTATTTTACAAACATGTGTAAGTGACACGGAATCGTCAGTGCGTGAGTCCAACTCGCACTTGACAGTTTTTTTTAACCCGGGACAGTTTGATTGAGTTAGTTTTACAAGTGGGCCGGTCCCGACGACCCGAAAGATTAGGTGCCGATAGGGTTAACGTTTTCAATTATAACTTGCTTAATCGCTCTGTTAGCGAAGTTTGATCGTGTTTTTTATTTGGTTAAACTTGAGATTTAGGGAACTTGGTGCTGGTGATTTGGGATGATCGAATTAGAAATTAAGGACTGAAGTGGCTTGAGTTTGTGACTAGTTCATAATGAAATTGCCGAGTGTACACAAATCTTTGTTTTAACTCCGCTCCTCCAGTTAATGGAGGGTTTTCGTTGAATTTTGGTGAAGTTTTCATAGAAATTGTTCCACCCGAGTTGCGTCGCACCGTCGCGTCGGGCGGGTCTGCGGGAGCCTAAAGTTTTTTTTTTTTTTTGTGATAATTTTAATGAAAATATCTGATTTCTCTTTACTCTTGTCAAATAAAACTATAAACTCATTGTAATAGGGGATAACGTGATTTAAACAAAGATTATCACTCACCTCTGATTTATCATTCGAGGATTACAAGCGTGATGTGGCCATTACCTTCTACAAAACTACCATTTAGTGGGTATGTCTTTCATTGACTTGAATGTGCCCTGGCGGCTGAGAGTATGTCATGCTCACTCAAATGTCTCGCTGGTTGTGGCGTGTGTGTTGGATCATTAAGTTCCCTTCAAAATGATTAAGCTGAACGGTGCTGATCCATGCGTCATGTTCATGAACGGGCGCCGTCAGTTGGGACTGGTCATCTCTTAGCTACTACGGCTTATTTTAATTTTGAATTGTTTTTATCTTATTATTACGGACGCTTTTAACGTGCACGTCTTCTTACATTGTTTTCACATGCATAATTTCAACATGAATGATGTGACCAATATTTTGATTTAAAAGGGTATCCGTGGAGTTTCTATCCCCCTTCTTCTCCATAGGAACCTATAACGCTTTGGAATGGGCAACTAGCTTCATCTTTGTGACTGACCGACCCCTTGACAATTCAAAAGTGCCTATTGGTTTATTTGAAATAAAAGCTTTGAGTTTGAGTTTGATGATTTTATACCTAAAAATCGAATCTAATCTAATCTAACTAACCTGTATTGTCCCACTGCAGGGAAATGGCCTCCATTTACCATCTTTCTACTTAAAAATAACGGATATAAGGCCTAATCCGCACTGCGATAAAAAATCTCAGGGAATATTTATCTCAATACTGTACAGATAGTGCAATCCACGACGACGCGCCCCACTCCGCGATTACTGTACTGTAAGCAGCAGTGCTATTCTGTAACCATCTCACCGTGAAAACTTAGGTGAAGTGAGTTGTCATTCCAACAGGGTGAGATGACACTGACAGCTCACTCCACGCTCACTTCACATGTTTTCACGGTGAAGTGGTTACGGGAATCGACATGCTGTACTTTAGTACGGAGCGGAGCGGAGTGGGGCGGTCGTCGTGGATTGCACTATTTATAACACTACATTTCTTATGTATCTACACGTGCTAGTGGTTTTTAATTCGCGATGAAATTCAATTCCAACACCTGAATAAAAGACAAGCGAATAAAAATCGTGCGCTGTGATTTCTCAGTGCGGGGTAGGCCTAAAACTTTTATCTGATCCAGCCAGAAAATTAAGTGGTGTGGTATACACCACTTAAGTAAAAATTAAGTTGTAATGTGGTATACACCACTTAATTTAATAAACCCACTATAAAATCAGCTATCAGGTCCACTCAACATCGATGATCTACTCAATAAGTACCCTTCTTCTTCAAAACTTCGATACGGGATCAGATAATGAGACTCCTTTTAATAAACCTGATGCCTTTGATAACGTACGTGAGACGCGAAGGACAAAGAGGAAAAAAGTAATTTCCTACGGCGCTTTAGAATGCAGCGAACCGGCTGCAAATTTGGTTCTACCTGGTTGAATACTGTTCGAGGAGTGTGTATGATTGTTTAGGTTTGTCTCTCTTGCTATTTGGGATATTTACCTGGTATGTGATTCTTCTTGCTTCAACCCAACATCAGTTAGGCATATGGTTTTTGTTAAACAATTTGGTCTGACTCTTTCTTTCCACGCACAATGAAGGGTTTCGTAGTTCTGATGAATATATCCCAAAAACAAACTCAACATTGTAGTTGAAAAACATGTTCTCCGATACATCGTTATACGTCACGGTAAATTCTCCAACTGCAAATGTGTGTTTGTAATAGCCAAAAAAATCATTTTTTTTTGTGTGATAAAACTACAAATTAACGATTATCGAACGTTTTTCTTTATATGTGCTGTGAGACCTACATAGATTTCTGCCAAATTTCATAATTTTAAGTCAACGGGATGGTTTTGATTTATTTGCGAGTATCAAAATGTCGCATAGCAGGCGGTATTTTTTTATTCCGTTGTCATAGAACTGTGATATTATTTTAGCGCCAAGGGGCTATAGACCTACGTATTTGATATTAATTTCAACTTGATACTTCCACGCCTTACTGGGAAAAAGGGTCTTGACAGACTGACGGACGGACTACGAAGAGATCCAAAAAAAAAAAAACAAAGAGTTATTATATAGTTTTTATAATGCCGGTTAATTACAGCCTGGGTAGTGCGAGGATCAATACATTTGCTTCTTTTTGTAGTTATGTGGAAAGAGAACCAAAAAGAGAAAGGAAAAAAAATATCTAAATCTTTGAAGAATAAATCGATTAAAGCTGTGTTCACGCGCGAACGTATGGTGCCACGGCAGACGACAGCGGGGACGGGAGGCGCGCGGGACAGGGACGCGGCGCGCTCGCGCCACCGGCCGGCCGCCCGCCGCGCCAGTGTCCGTTAGATCCTCGTAAGCGATTGGGTATATTATTTTTGTCTGTGCAACCAACCGATTCAGTATTATAACATCATTTTTTTATACAGTCCACTAGTTTAATTGAAGAGCCAAACACACCACCCCAAACAGCTGTGATGTTAAATATCCAGTTTTCTGACCCAAAAAAGGTTACAACAAGGTTAAAACACGTTAAAACCGAATGTTCAAGTCAAGATAAATTCGACTTATTTTTTTTTTCAATTTAACAATCAAGCATCGAAACCTTTTTATCTTGACCGTGCACATCATTAAACATACATAAGTACCGTAAATATATTTGGCCATTTTACCAAAGGGGAAGAGAGGATATCCTCTTTTATTTTTAGACTTTTTTGATGCGTGATCAAGGATTCATCATGTGGAATGCCATGCGTATTCACTCGACGGGATATTAAGGGAAGGGTGGAGTATGATACGTTTATAGGTAATGTGAAATGTTTTATTATTTGTAGGTTTATAATAAACACGATAAATGCTATGAATATCACAGAAAAAGGACTTGAACTTGTTATGTGGGTTGCACTTTATACTGCTATTTCTGTTAATGCCTCCGTTGATTGTCATCAGTGATAGTTCACTTAAAAAAAACTACTTTTCCCTACATTTGGTTGAGAGAATATGTAGGGCAGCTGATTTTTATATGTGCTTTTAGGGTTGTTTCCATTGTAAAAGTTGTTCATAATAATGAGTAAATTACAACTTTTATATATCGCTGTAAGATGGTTGAACCCGTGATATAGTTATATTCCTGGGGATACACCTATATATACTCTAATAAAGTTATATGAAAGCGGTTCATAACTGTCGAGAAATATAACTATGATACGAGCACGATCTAGTAATATAACTATTAGGGCACTCTACCAAATAGGTTAGGTTAGAAGTGTGACTAACTACGCGCGAGCCGAGCGAGTAAAGCGAGTGGTGCCGCGGCAGCGGCCGGCGATCGCTACGTCGAAATTGGTTGCAGTATGGTTGCAGTAATAAAATTAGGGCTTTCCGACAGTTGTTATATGAAAGCGGTTCTTTCATATAACTATATTACGGTATATAGCTATATCCCTAGGGGTATAACTATATCACGGCTTCAACCATCTTATTGCGACATATACACACATTGTGCTTACTTAAATTATTGTCATCCTTCCTAAAGCTTCGTGCAGACTAGCGCGACGCAACATGGCGACGCGACACCGGCTATTGTTATACCGTGAAGTTTTCTTAGAAATTGTATTGTTCGAGTCGCGTCGCGCCGTCGCGTCGCGCTGGTCTGCACGAGCCTTACATCGTGCGTACACACAAGATACTTACTAAACTTAAATACAACAAGCAACACAATATTATAACTTATCTCCAAGGATATGTCCACAGACATGCCAACACATACCCACCCATACTTCGGCAAACTCATCTAAAACCAAACACCGGTGACCCCAAACTGAGGCCACAGGCCATCAGACGCAAATTAGTTAGCAGAACGACAAAATATTGGCCGCCATATTGATTGATAGGCTCCCCAAGTTTACTCCAATAAATTCTAAATTAAGGGAATCGTTAATCATGTCTGTTTGAAAGCTTTTTATTAGCTGTTGACAGGAAAAAATATTGTGACGGACGGATCGGATGTCAACTTGGTAATTTTCAGAGTGGGACCAGCTTGTGGTGTTGCTTTTGAATCAATGAATAGTTAATTATTTATGGGCTCGATTATAATTTTAAAGTTGTTTTTTTACTACAGTCGTTTTCCAGGTTATGGCATAGTAACAGTATGTTAATAATTCCACCGAACATGATACAAAATCGCTAGATGCTTTGCAGGTCGTTGTCAGCGAGTAGCAATATGCTTGCCCACAGGTTCGCTCGTTGTACTACAGACGTCAAAGTAACCCTTTTTAAGGCGTTCTGTCAATCTTTTTACACGAGTGGCTTGTGGGTCTCATACACTTGCCGAGACTACGACGTCCTGGGTGTTCAATTTAATGATACTTTTAGAATGCTGTTGGGACTGCCGTGGCGTTGTGATGCTTCGGGAACGTTCGCAGAAGCTCGTACAGGTTTCCATGCCATCATGCGAAAAAAAGCGGCCTCATTACTACAGCGCCTGCATGGTAGTCATTTTCAGAATGCTGTTGGCATTCTGAAAATGATCTTTGCCCTTTTCCAGAGCGGACTTTCCCGTTAAGGCATACTAGGTGGGTACAGTCATAGGTCGCAGTAAATAGGTAATATTGTTGAAAACTAACAATAGAAACCTATTTACCTAAGCACTGTTGTTACTAACACCAAAATACTAACAATATTATGGACCTTATTCCGAAACAAAGTTTTTTTTTTGCATGGCTGTTCTCGAAGTGAATATGCAGTGAGCTGTCATGCCACCAGATTGTAGGGATTTACACTAATGACACTAATCACTTCACCTAAGTTTTCAGGGTGAGATTGAGGCTGCTATAAGAGTGTACATATTATGAAAAGTTGTTAAACCTTGTATCGTTTAACACTTTCGACTCCACCCATTTTTGATAGAGCTCATACGCCATGCCGCCATACATACGAGTATTGCAAGTTGACTCCAGGAGCTGTAGGAGCCTGCGCCATAGTTAACTCTCGAGGAGTGTCACAAGCAATCAATCCTGATGATTGAAATCTTGTTAAAATATACAATTGATTTTATTTTCACAGTTTATAATGCCGAATTAGAAGAAAATCCTACATTTACGACTCGAGTAAACCTAGGAGGGTTACCAGCACTAAACGTGTTAATAGTATTGTGGACAGTCATTAATAAATTTAAGAAGGTAAAATCTTTTGACTAACGATATACTACAGTAACACCACTATAAAATAACAGAAAACCCATTACCTATCGCACCAATGAAAAAGGTCATTGCGTAGTATTATCTTGTCAATGTACGTTTCAAATATTACCTCTAAACATTGCCCCTTATTTAAAGTTCACTGTACCTAAACCGGAATCTTTGTAATAAACTTTTCCAGGTCAATGATAATGGACAGAAAAATTAAGGTCATAAGTTGGAGGGGTACAGAGGCAGACAATGTACAGTACCCGGGCGTTGATATGACAAGTAAAGTTTTAGAAAGAGACTGTCAAACAGCTATGAGTGACACAGATGACGCTCTTTGTGAGTTGTATTGTAATATGTGGTCAGCTCGCGACCTCGAAAATTGATCATAATTATTATTCTTGCCTGAGCAACCGGCAGCAAGTTCGTCATGCTCCCTTAGATGTCACTGCTTGCGGTAGCGTCGGGGGTCGGGTTGCCTCAAATATGGCGAGGTGGGTAATGGCTGATCTTTGCGTTATGCTCGTGAACGGGTACTGCTTGTGGTGACTGGTCGTCTTGCTGACCATTGTTTTTGTTGTTGTTATTAGTAATTGACTGTTTATTTATTTATACTTCGATGGTCCAGTTTATCATTTGTGATTTCCGAGTTACAGCTTTTATAGCAGCTATATGTAAACAGGCACGCCCTTTATGCCTGGCATTAATTCGGGTATTTAGTTCTTTTTACTTTTTTGTTGGTATATTGGCGTGTGCTAGGTAACATATAGAAAATAAATAAATTTAAAGTTTTATGTTGCGTAATGTAAATTATTTTGCATTAGTACTTTTGTATAGAATCAAGTTTTTCTAACTATTCAGACAGCTGTGCAGTTTGTTGCGCTACTTCTTCTTCCCAGCTAAAGCACTAAAAAGTGGTGAAGGGCGGGCGTTTTTAGGGGACTGTCATATGTAATTTTAACGTTCGAAAAGTGCTGATTTCTCGGCCTAGTTTAAATATGAATTGAATCTATAAGACTCTATAAGCAATTAGCACATCTAAACAGTGACAGAAATGTCTCAATATTGTGACAGATCCTGACCGCGGTTTAGTTGTGTTGATCGTATTCAGTGTCGTTGGTGAAAGCCTTAAAAGCTGAACGTTTTCAAAGCTTGATAACTGCCACATCCTCTTGCCCGTACTCAATTTTATTTTGAGGTCCGCGCTTCTTGTCCTATCCCATAGGTTTTGTAATAACCGTAATTTCAGTAGGTAGTTGTGTCCTTTCCAGCCATATTATCTTTCCCACCATCCTTCCATCGTTTCTTTGGTCTTGTACATTTCTAAAACTTGATGTTCATTTTAACGGCCTCGTTCTGTATACTGTGCCAACGACGAGGTTACCAAACAGACACATAAAATATTATAATAATTTACATCCCTAGCGACTTAAGTGACCCTACTCAATTATGAAGGTGGTACTTAGTTATTTATTTTTCCCGATATGTGCATAATTTAATAGCACTTAAGTGCGAAGGATATATGGAAATGTGCTGTAGCGGTTTTGTGCACTCACTATTAATTAACTTACTTTGTCAAGGTTTCCTACAAACAGGTGGACACGACCTTTTTCAAATAAGTAGCATTTAGGCGAAAGCGTCCGCAAAATTAAAATTTGAAGTGAAAACTTCTTTAGCGGCGTTATGCACTTTTTTGTGATGGGTAAAAAATGTTAAACTCGCGTCAAGACACGTGACCTGATCGAAAATTAGTAAGACGGAGGGAGAGTAGACCGGTGCAAAATTATTCCCTAACCATTCCAAAATATCAAAAATGCAAAACGTTAATATTCAAGGTTTCACTTCTGCCGGCACTCCCGGAGTGGAACCCTTTTTTTTACGTTTTTTGCAATTTGCAGGGCAGTATCAGATTGTATGTTGATCTAAATATAATTCGCGGCCGTAACATCAATACATCTCTCTAAAGGTAAAATTCCGTACCCAACCGCAGGCGGAAACTGAAGGCGATGCGGCGCACACTGAACTCTCAGCCCCGCTACCATCTTTCTGAGTAGTTAATATTTATTACCACGACTTATAGCTATTTTCTTACGTCCTTGCCGATACAAGAAAAAACGCAAAAAACTTTCCTTTCGTTATTCGAATACATATAGAAAAATATCCACAATATCATAGCTGTATTTTGTAACCGCTTTTACGATATTCCAGAATAATACCAGTACATCTATTTAGGAGGCCTTGTAACTCCACAAACAAGTTTTATATCAAAATGTCTACGAAAAAGATGGCTGTAACAGGCGCTGAGGTGAATACAATGAAATATTCATGAGCTAAACTATTATATTTATTCAATACTATGAAATCCAATACATGAATAAGATTATTGGATGAACACAAGTGAAATTGAAAGTTTTCTTCAGGAGTAAGATAAAAAAAAAATGCGGGCTTTTTAAGACACATCGCTTTGACTCATTTATTATCTCGTGGCTATGTTGTCCTTATCCCATTATAAAAAATCTTTCACGATACTGTGCATTCATTATAACTGGACCCGTAACGCGATTGGTAACACTGAATTTTGCAGTCATGCGATTGGTAGTACTGTTCTGTCAGTCGCCATTTTGAACTCTATTAGTATTTCACTCAACGGTTCAAGGTGACTAGATTCCTCGAAAGAACTCTTGCCTAAACTGTCCATGGGCACTACAGTCCCCAAACGAAATTTTTCGGTCACTGTACTCACCACCGTGGACAGCCCTAAAATCAAGTCGTACAGTAGAAAATTTGTAAATGGCGCTATATGAAATTTGTCATCCGTGAGAGTAAATTTTTACCTGTGCAAGGACAACATAATATTTAGAGAAAAAAAAGTGAAAGTGACAGTTACGTCTTCCTTGTCAACAAACTGTTATTGTGTGTGGAGCTCAAAGTAAAATGTGTAAGTTTTCTGTTTTTATACCTTATTTCTATTGTTATTGTACATCAGATTAAAAGTGAAGATATTTTCTTTACGAAATATGACTGCAAAATTATAAAACAAGCTATAATGAACGCACTGTAGAAAGCTACACTATTGCCCAGTATATGATATATGGTATAGTTGGCTTCCACGTGAGTGGAAGTCGCGGGCAAAGCCTAGTTAAGAATATTTTTCTACTACCGTAATCACCATGTCATGTAAAATAATTGGTGGTTAGAATGAAGACTTACCCTGGAGGGTGCTGTCCAATATACGTTCTATTTCCATTTTCTTTTAAAAAATTCTTTCGGCGTAATAAATATTCCTCAACCTCCTTTTATGGCGCCCACGGTATCAATTCGAAGAATGGAAATAAGTATCTTACCTAATTTAACTTGGGATTCTACTCACCCCGCACAGAATATTTTCAAACTTATTAACAAGGGATACCAAAACACGTTCTGCCCCATTTTATCCCTATTATAATATTCGTCCTTTGTAAAAATGTTCATTGTATTTTTGTACTACAGAAATACAGAATTCGCCTTATTTTTTCCGCTCAAGAAATACGATGCGCGCCCGCCCATCTTTGGAAAATTACCTATTTACCGAGGTTGTTTTAATTAATGATTAATTATTGTATTACTCGACATAACCAAGATGTGCTTTTAGAAATAGAAGTAGGTATATATTCCTTTTTGGTTAATGGTAATTATAAGATTATTATGTACCTACCTTTTAACATGAAATTTTATTACCTATTACCATTTTTGGCTTATTATGCCCGGCATGCGTTGCAATGCCTCTTTTTTTTTGTTATGAACCTTCTCCAGGGCGCACACAACAACTTACCAAAGTTTCACTGCGATCAGTCGAACAATTTTACAGTTTTTGCGAGACTAACGCACGACCGATGACCTTGTAAAGGTCGCAGGAATCCGCTGGAATAATCGCACATAATCGGTCCAAATGGCGGAGCTTGGGGGAGGCCTATGTTCAGCAGTGGACGTCTTTTGGCTGAAAAGATGATGATGATGATGATAACGCACAACAATTGATTTTGATATATGGATAGATGGATAGAAGAAGAAATAAAGAGGATAAAAGTAAGGAATCAAATAAATAAACTTTTGAATAAAAGCTTTGTTGTTATTGAAACAACAAAGTTCATTTTATACATACCTATTGGCACAAAAAGTCTTCTGAATTTCACAATTAAAACCAAGAGCTATTTTTTCAATCGTTCTAACTCAAATTGCCCTGTATTTTACAAATTGTTAAACTATCAACAGAGACAAAGGAATTCACAGAAGCAACGAGTATCATAAAAATAAGAAAATAGCAAAACTAAATATGGAAGCAATCACAATTTTCAATCGCAAAAAGGGGTCGGACAGCACAAAATGGCGGCCAGGGGAGATGTATTAATATTTTTCTTTTTGCTTACACTACGGTCCCCTGTGCGACAGGGAAGGACTAGGCAGGTGGTGTGCTGTCAGAGGTGAAGCATATTAGACAGGAAATATACAGATTGAGGGCGATGTCAATTTTGAAAGGGGAGGTTAAATGGATCGAGGAAATCATTGTAACTCAATGTCAAAAGGGGTTTGAAATTATAGTTAAATAAATGATATGTTCTCATTATCTTTTAGCACGGGTACAGACTTTTTCATAGCGGTTCCTGGTAAATGGAAATAAATTTACCATCAGCTCATCTAATCATAAGATTTAATACATTATTATTGATTTATTTTTTCTTTTACCTTATTTTTTTTTTCTCTTTCTACTTGTGTGCCTTTTAGTCTGTGCCAAATAAATGTATTTCTTTCTTCTTTTTCTTTACATTAATTGACATTCAATGGACGTCGTCCATCAACCGTTGTTGTACCTATCTATATACCAGATGCTAATACTTTAATATTCAGGGAATCCCTTTCGTAATCTACCAATTATTTTATTCTATACCTACCTACAATATAATCTCATCCAATTACACATTCATGCCCTAAATCCGTATCTGAATAACGCAAAAACTTTAGCCAGATGTTCAAAATGGTATGAAGAACAGAATAGGCCCCAAATGAATTGAGAGTGTTGGTAGAATATTTTGTTTCTAGATTTTCGTTTTTTTTCCTAACCTACCTATTTTGTATCTGCCAGTATTTTCTGAACAGATAAGTAGATAAATTTATAAATACACCTACAATTATATTCGCCAGTTATGTTTAAGTCCAATGTAATAGGACTAATAGGAGACAAACCTGCGTGGTAACTGCGTAACCCCGTAGCCTTGAGCTAGAGGCTCAAACTCTCAAACTCTTGCGACAGCGACTGTGGAGAAAAAAAAAACAACGGGTTGCACTCCGGGAGTGCCGGCAGAAGTGAAAACTTGAATATTAACGCACGGTCTACTCTCCCTCCGTCTTACGAATTTTCGATCAGGTCACGTGTCCTGACGCGAGTTTAATTTTTTTTACCCATCACAAAAAAGTGCACAACGCCGCTAAAGAATTTTCACTTCAAAAAAGTTGTTTATAGCATGTCACCGCGACGTGACGGAAACAGCTGACACGCGTGCATGTCGCATCGCTCGACTTCGTGAACCGACCCCCTCCCCTCACACACTATCAATGGGAATCCGTATCATTTTGAAAATTCAACAACATTCATTACGTTGTTTACGTTGTCGAGCAAACGAATTTTTCAAACAGATTATGCAATGGATTAGGAATTTCCTTCAAAATCCTTCGGATTGTGATGTCGGTGTCGGTTGAGCAGTAAATACCTTAGTGGATACCTGCGAGATGCCATAGTTAAAAAAAAAAAAAAACCATCTAAGAGCTCCCTTCTCTCATCTTTAGTGTTCTTGTCTTCTTCTTAGCGTGTCGATAGCAATCTAAATAGACTCGGCCCAGAATTCGGCGACATCACCAACGTGTTCTTGTAGTTTTAATATTTAATTATTTATGTTAGTCTAAGGTCATTTATTTCATTTCACTGAAATAAATTAGATATTATTATTACTACCTCGACTGCCTCGTTGGTCTAGTGGTCGCAGACGCTACTGCTGAGCATGAGGTCCTGGGATCAATTCTTAGGAAGGGCAAAGTGTTATTGGGTTTTTCTATCTGGAATTTCTCAGTAAGACCCCGGAGTCTGGATTTGGCTCGCCCCCTATTAATATAGTCCTACAGACCGTATTTTGGCCACGGCGGCCAATCTCAACGGAGACTAGCCTTCGGCGCGGAAGATATTTAGTGCGCAGACACAGGTGCACGCTCTCTTCCCTCACTCTCATAGTCTGATGGGACGATAATCCGACTCGACCGGAGAGAGATCAGGCATAGGACCAACGGCTTAACGTACCTCTATTACATGCGACTTAAACATAACTGGAGGAATCTGGGTGCAGGTACTACTGGTACAACTCTGTCAAATCTTCAGGGAAGAAAGGCGTGATGTTATGTTATGTTATGTTGTTAAAGACAGGATAGCTCAGTAGTCGGACTTGACCAAACCTACTTTTATTCTGCGAAATACTGCAGTAGCCTTGGTATACTGGCCAGTGGACGACACACATACAGCTATGTTTTATTGACGCTAGGAATCGCATGTCGGCTGAAAAAAGTAAATAATTACGAACTGAAAATGTGACAAGGGTTTTTTATCGTGTGGTACGTGATTGGTCAGTAATGTGTATGATTTTAGAACTGCCGGGTAGATACCATATGACTAACTGTGTTTTTGTAATAATTTAAAAAAATAGTTATTTTTAATTCAAGAGTGTTAATAGCTTTCAGTCAGTTATGAACTTATGACTGACATTACTGACTGAAAGTTATTGTCTGTGTATGTTAGATTTGTTCTTATGGAACAAAAAACGCAAGAAAAATGTAATACCGCGGATCCACTTTAACGGAGTCTGGATTTGTGCCCGGTTTATGTCAGCAGGCTCGCCCCTTATTACACGGGACTATAACCTGACAGGCGAAATTTCTATCCTACTTTTTAATATGATAAGCAATACCGACGTCAACAAATCTGCTTAATGTCAAAAGTGAAATGAAAAAGAGTGACAGGGAAAATAATGGTGGCTTCAGGGAAAACAGGCATGATTTAATGTTATGAAAAGGAGGAGAGAGAAATGAAAAGTTCATGTGCTCGAGGCGAGTGTTCGCCGCGTCTTGCGTTTCGCCGTATTGTAACCATGCTTGCCTCGAATAATACATTACTGATGCATTTCAAACAGAAGTTGTTAGTCAGTCCCCGCCTTTAGACTTTCAAATCCCAACAAAAGTTGCGTTAACATAAGTAATTGTAACCTAAACACAATCAATCAACAAAAGTCTAAACTTTACAAAGTTGCTATCAACAAAACTCGTGCCTGTTACGACTTACGCTAATTACCAGTCGTTAGTCCTACCAACTACGAGGGATAGATAGTTACAAGTAATCTTTAGCGATCGCGGCACGCAATTTGTAATTGGTTTTGCTATTTTTTATTCAAATTCAAATTACTGGTAATTTTTCCCTATTAGTAGGTCAATAGGCTAGATCTTTTATTGATCGTTAATAATATTACTGGCTGTTGTAAATACCTACTGTATCTGTTGGTTCTGAATTAATAATGTTGCTTACTTGTATATTTGTTGTACAGCTTATTTAAAAATATGTATTTTCTCTTCTTCTTTTAGGTACATTGGGAAGAAGACGATGTAATATTATTTGTTTATTTTGCCTTAGTTTATCTTAAAGACTTTCATCTATAATGTGCAGACACAGTATGAACCTTATGTAAGTGAAAGTACACTTAATAAAGATTGACTAAATTATTTAATTAATGACTAACAGCTCAATTACAAGCGCCTAAAAATATTAAACTCGTATTTTACTTAAATTACCCAAAACGTAAAAGCGAGATAATTCAAAGCGTTTGCTCAAATATTTCACAGTAAAGTTACATTTACGTCGGAGTTTAAACTAAATGGATTATAAAAACAACTCAAGTTCTTACCTTCTTAAATCTGTTTATGAGTTTATATTTCTCTTAAACTGGCTTTTTTACGGTTCTGTACCCAAAGGGTAAAAACGGAACCCTATTACTAAGACTTCGCTTACGTCAGTCCGTCTGTCACCAGGCTGTATCTCATGAACCGTGATAGTTAGACAGTTGAAAGGAGATGGCTAAATGACTGCCCCAAGCATTGTATAGGAATCTCACATTAACTTGTGATATTTAAAAAATCATTCATGAATTATTTAGTGTTTAATAATTTCCTAGAACTTTCGTGAACGTTAACCATAAAAAAAGTATATTAATTGCTTTTTGATTTACATGACAAGGTCAAGGGGAAATAACACAAGTAAGAATCACAGAATAACGAATAAATAAATAAATCGTATTTTTGTTGTTTTATTTCAATATCTTCATGTCCTTGGTTACTCAGGCCCTAAACTAGATAACGTAGTTTAGGCAGGATTTATCAATCACCCCATACCTACTTACTAAACTAAGTCTCCCTGGCGCGTTTGTCTGTCTGCCTACGGATGTATCAACAAACAGATTTTGAAGGGGATGTCACTAGTAGGTAGATTGGTTCTTCCGGAAGGTTTAGGCATACATTCGTGTATGATAATGAGTTGAAATAAAGACAGTTTTCACAGACAATATATAAATAAGTGGTTAAAATGATGAACCTATTCGAAAATAGGGATTAATATTAACAGACTGACCCAAACAACTATAGATTTTTGTATTTGAGATAGATAAACAATTCTGCTAGGTAGGATACATTATTATAAATATATTCACGCAGGCGAGAGTGGTTTTTGAGCCGATTTTAGAAAGCCCGTAATTACCTCTTTGTAGATATATAGTCAAGTACCACTGTGCGAAATCAGGATGTGTCGCTAGCCAAAAATATCGTAAGTCATTGCAGAAATATCCAAACGCCTAGGTAAAAGTTCATATCAATATGTCATTTGTTTGCAGTTTTTTATACCTATTGACGTAGGAGTTACACGAATATATTTTCAGGATTGTAAAGATATGAAAAGTTCTTGAAACTTTTTTCATATGAAATACTAATATTCAGCTATTCAGCATTACATATTGCAAGGTTCTATGTTTATACATTGCTGGGGCAGTCGTCTATACTTCCATTTAGCCATTTCCTTTACACAGATGATATATTTCTGTTGCCGGTATAACAACAAATAGTAAAACTAAAAACAGAATAAAATAAATATTTAAGGGGGGGCTCCCATACAACAGACATGATTTTTTTGCCGTTTTTATAGATAATGGTGGTACGGAACCCTTCGAGCGCGAGTCCAGCTCGCACTTGGCCGGTTTTTACCTTTTCAGTTTAACAAAGACTCGTGTAATTAACTTTTTGAGAAAAATACGGTTTCACATTTTATTAGGGTTCCGTATACAAAGATGCCAAACACGGGTGCGTAGGCATAGTAATGGGTTCCGCATATTACTAAGCCTACGCTGCCGTCTTTCTGTCTGTCGGTCACATCACAGGGCTGTACCTTTTTTATAACTGTAATAGGTATATATCCAGTTTTTTTTTTTTTACAGAATACGTGTCAGTCACTATGACAACAATGACAATAATTAAAAGAAGATAAATTATTAGTTTTGGTGGTACGGAATCCTTAGTGCACGAATCTGCCTCGTATTTGGCCCATTTTTATGTACTAAGAGAGATGATAATATAAACATATTATAAAACCAAGTCGCTTTTCGAATTTGTCTGTATGTCCGCGTTGTTCTTCTAAACCATGCAAAAAATTCTGATGAGTTTTTAACCTTCGTTTAGAGATTTTTTTCCAGACGGTTTATATGTATAATAGGTTAATATTAAAGTTACGTTTACCTAAGAAATCTCGATGTTTTGTCAACTCGTAAAAACCGTGCGAAGCAGGAGCGGGCAGTTAGAATAGCCTTAAGTAGATACTATGAGTGTAGATTTGAACGTAGATAGGGAAACTTGGAAGAGAAAGTTTTTGAATACTCAGACAGAAACTTTGCCATCTGTGTTATGTTATATATTTTCAGTTTTTTTTTATTTTTATTGTGTATAGGGTAACTTTTTAGTGGATGAGAAACTTAAAGAACATAGTAGTAATATTAAAGAATAACTCTACGTGTCTTGAGAACCAAAAGAAGGATTTCAGGTACACCAATTTAAACACCACTTTAAGTTCTTTTATACAAAAACTAAACCTCGGTGCTGCCTTCCAAGCTTTCACGTGAATCAATATATAAAACAAAGCTATTTTTAATCTAAATAATATAATAAAGTATAATATAGGTCATTTGAGCCCTTATCATGAAACATACAAACAGCTGTAAATACTGTCCATACATCAACATAGATTATGTATATTTTGCAATCATGATTCTTCTTCTTTGATAAATATAAATAAATAAATATTTTTTATTATTATTTATTTATTTATATTTATCAAAGAAGAAGAATCATGATTGAAAAATCACTATGTAAGGACATTTTACTGTTCTTGTTTCCCTACAATAATGTTAGTAATTAGGTAATTATAAAATATACTTAAGTCCTCCAGACCGAATTTCGGCCATGGCGAAAAACCTTAGCGGAGACCAGCCTTCTGCGCGGGATATACCTATTATAGTGCACACAAGTGTGTGCGCAGACATAGGTGCACTCTCTCTTTCCTCACTATCATAGTCCTATGGGATAGCAATCCAACACGACCGGAGAGATTAACGCTTAACGTGCTATCCGAGGCACGGCGGCGGCGGTATCATACCGCCAACTTCTAAACTCCGGGCTGTTACTTCCTAATGGAAAAACCCACACCCGCACACACACACACACACACAGTAATTAGGTATAGATAGTGCAATCCACAACGACGCGCCCCACTCCGCTCCGCTCCGTACTAAAGTACAGCTTACTTACACTATCTGTAGGTAAGTGTCTATAGAACCTCATAATCAAAACATGAAAAGTCCTTCTGTAAAGTTATATTACATTTCTTGTTGTACAATACTACCACTAAGCAATGTACAGTAACAATGTACATAGGTACTCACGTATCTATCGTGGCGTTGACCGCCGTTTTACTGCCAACCCTCGCCGGGCTGCGGATTACTGAATCTGGAAGAAAGAAAGGTCAGGGTTAGAGACATAAAGTATTTTAGTAACATTGAACATTGGACGGTTGTGCTAGATAGTAAGTACATATTGGAATGTAGAGGCTGTTTCGTAACCAGACTAGTCAATCACATAAGAGGTTGTAACAAACTGAATATTGTTAAAATAATGTACGAAATGCAATTGTTTTTTTTTGCATTCATTCTTCTTGTATGCTATATTTTTAATAATGACTTATAAGATAAAATTATTATTTTTATTTTTGATATAATTTTAATTCTGTGACCCTTAAAATTTGACATAAATAATTTTAATTTCGATCCTGTGGCCCGTATAATTTGTATTACTCATTAGTTAATTTTAATTGCATTTGACATTTTATTTTAATTTGAATTCTGTGAGCTTAATAATTAGTGCCCATGTTAATTGCATTGATATTTTATTCTATTTTGATTTATTCTGTTGGAGTATAGTGAAAATTTTATTTTATGTAGGTAATACCACTTTTCAAATCCGGGGACAGTAAAGACACCAATAATTATAGACCCATCAAATGCTCAATCATTTTAACAAAAATGAAATCCTCCACGATCAACAGTATGGTTTCACCAGAGGACGTTGTACCACTGACGCTGGTGTTACCTTATTAAGACACATTTTTAACGCGTGGGAAGAGGCCCGAGACGCAATAGGAATTTTTTGTGACCTCTCTAAGGCATTTGATTGCGTCGATCACGAAACCTTACTTTTGAAACTTGAGCATTATGGACTTGGAAAACTTGCACTCAATTTAGTAAAATCTTATTTATATGATAGACAACAGCAAGTTCAAATAAACGGTATCAATTCACTAGGTTTAAAATTAAAAATGGGTGTGCCACAAGGCTCGATATTAGGTCCATTCCTCTTTTTAGTGTATATTAATGATCTACTCCATTTATTTAAAAATCAACCACAAATGGTGTTATTTGCTGACGATACTTCCTTAATTTTTAAGGTAGATAGACGTGCTACAATTTTTGACGACGTAAATAACGCCCTACTGCAGGTCCAAAATTGGTTCACTGCTAATAATTTAGTATTAAATGGAAAAAAAACTAAGTGCATAAAATTTTCTTTACCAAATGTAAAAAGTAGTAATTGTGAGATAGTATTGAATCAAGAGAAACTAGAATTTGTCGATAAAACTGTTTTCCTGGGGATCACGCTCGACTCAAGGCTACAATGGGGTCCTCATTTAACATCTCTTGCAGGACGGCTAAGTTCAGCAGCATATGCTGTCAGAAAAATCCGTAAATTTACTGATGTAGATACCGCGAGGCTAGTCTATTTCAGTTATTTTCATAGTATCATGTCTTACGGTATTTTACTTTGGGGACGGGCTGCAGACATCGAGTCTATTTTTATTCTGCAGAAAAGAGCGATCAGAGCCATTTATTATCTCCACAGGCGCGACTCTCTTAGGGAACTGTTTAAGGATATTAACATCATGACGGTACCTTGTCAATATATCTATGAAAACATCATGTACGTAAGAAAAAATTTACATCTCTTTAGTAAAAGAGGTGATAGACATAATTATAGTACAAGAAATAGGGACCTATTAGTACAACCAGGTTTGAGACTGACTAAGGTAGACTCATCTTTCATGGGGTACTGTTTAAAATGTTATAATAAAATTCCTCCCCACATACTTCAACTTAATGAGACGAAATTCAAATCTTGTATAAAACGCACACTATGTAGGCAGGCATATTATAAGTTGGGGGATTATATCACTGATAAAAATGCTTGGCTCAGTGCTGGTCCTGCTCCACAACTAATTGACATACACACTGATTAACATTTTGAAAATACTGATGGAGCTGCTGAAGATTGTAAGACCATTTTTGTATTGTATAAACTCAATTTCCTTTGTATTATATAATTGCATAGCACAGGTGTGAGTACTATGTACTAAAGAGCTACCATTTACCGGGTATTATGTAGTATTTCATTGACTTGAATGTGCCCTTGCGGCTGTGAGTATGTCATGCTCAATCAAATGTCTCGCTGATGGTGGCGTGTGTGTTGGATCATTTAGCTCCCTTCAAAATGGTTGAGCTGAATGGTGCTAATCCATGCGTCATGTTCGTGAACGGGCGCCGTCAGTTGGGACTGGTCATCTCTTAGCTGCCATGGCTTATTTTAATTTATTTTAAGTTTTTGAATGATTCTTTTTTTCTTTTTATTACGGACGCTTTTACGAACGTGCACGTCTTATTACATTGTTCTCACATGCATAATTTCAAAATGTAACCAATATTTTGTATCAATTTTATATTTTATTTAAAAGAGTGTCCGTGGAGTTTCTTGCCCGTTCTTCTCCATAGGTACCTACTACGCTTTGGAATGGGCAACTAGCTTCATATTTTTGACTGACCGACCCCTTGACAATTCAAAAGTGCCTGTAAATGGTTTAATTGAAATAAATGCTTTGAGTTTGAGTTTGAGTTTAATATGGGTTTTGCCTGTTTTTTTTTTTTATTGGCTCAGCAACACGGCTCCTTTACCATGCCACGCCGTCTTTCGCCGTGCTGCCACCGCACTGCTACCGCGCCTCTTAGCTGTGTATATGCAACGCTGTCAGCCCACTGCCGCGCGGCCACCACACCGCTTTTTTTTTTAATTTTCAACACAATGTACCTATATTGTTAAGAAATAAATTACTTATGACTTTTATTCAATCGCCAGCTGCTTGCAAAAATTCACGCACATTATAAGTGATATGGTAAAATCAAGCGGCGGCGCGGGCGGCGCGGGCGGCGCGGGCGGCGCGGGCGGCGCGGGCGGCGCGGGCGGCGCGGGCGGCGCGGGTGGCGCGGGTGGCGCGGGTGGCGCGGGCGGCGCGGGCGGCGCGGTGGCGATGGCGGTGCGGCGACGGCGACGTGTCCCTGAGCACTAAAGATACACAGATGCAGATGCAGTTGCTCAAGCTACGTTACTATTTCATGAACAACACTTTGTGTTTTTTTTTCAAAATGTATGGATTTGTTATTCACAAAAAACCTGGTTAGTAAAAGGATTTTTTTTTCCTGAATTTTTTAGGGTGCTACACATGTTCGAGTCGTTAGGCCGGGCGGCAAGGGGTGCTTGGACAGGAAACCTCCCCGTGTGCCTGTGGGCTGGAATTCCCTTCGGACGCGTCCGGGGGGAAGGCCAGTCTTCAGGACGGTGCACCCTGGGATGCGGGCAATGTCTCCCCATTAGGTACTGTGTGCCTAAGGGGTCTCGATGTCTGCATGCCAATATCCTGTCGGAGGAACGCTCTAACGTGTACTCGGAGAGAGCACACGTTGAGCAGCGTTCGAGTACGGGCCCGGCGTGCACTAACACTGCCGTCGGGCAGGCAGGAGGAAGCCTTCTGCCACCGTTGGTCTCGTAGCCCCGAAGAGTGTCAAGGTCATGTCTCTGGCACTTGACGGGGGTCGAGGGTCTTGGCTTAACCGCCCGGACCGCGAGGAAGAAATCCTCTATAAAAAATTACCCCAAACCTCCAAGCGGCGGCGCACCGTGAGGGAGGTTGTAAGCTTGACTAATGGGTAGCTATTTGATAATTAGTCGCTAGTGCGAACCGCATTTTTTGAGTCAATAAAATATGTTAAATACTCGTGGGAACAAATATGGAAATTTCTAAACAAACAAAAAACCAAGGAGAGGGGAGTGATGCGGGGTCGGAGTCCGACGTTGCGTCTGGCGCGATGAGCTCGGGTCAGAGCTCAGAGCGCGAAGTGGTGGTGGGAGCGACCGTGAGGAGCCAAAAGTTCCTCCGGAAGCGCCCTAAACCGGGGGATGGCCAGGGGTCGTCCGCCGAAGAGGGGGTCTCGGGCCAAGGCCACAGGAGGAAGATCCACTCCAGTCGGCGGGGTGCGGCGCGGGGAAAAGGTGTGGGAAGAGGGCTCACCACAAAGGAGGCCGGCAAGCCGAGCCGGGCCAGCCCAGCCACGCTGGAGAAGCCCTCTACCGAAGAGGAAAGCAACCCTGTAGGGACGAGCACCGTGGCGGCCCCTACAGATTCGGCAGGTGGTGAGCCGGATGCCGCTGGTGGCTCCAAATCGGAGCAAGCAGCCAGGTTTGCGGAGGCTGTGGCTGCCGCTATCAAGGGTTTGGCCTTGAAGAGGACTCAGTCCTCTAAAGACAAGGCCATACCCGCGGTCATGGCCTCTATTTTGGCGGCAGCGGAGGCCTATCACCTCAGACCTCCGTCGGACGGCATGTCCGAGATGCGGGCGGAGGTCGCCCGCTTGACAGCTGCCATGGAGCTTCTCCGAAAGGAGAACGAGGAGCTCCGAGCGGACCTGGCCGGGCTCCGAAGATCCGGCCCTTGTGAGGTGCCGCAGGGGAGGGAGCAGCATGGGCAGGGACAGCCCGTGCCTGCGGAGGACCGGGTTTTGACCCTGGTGAGGCAGGAGATGGCTTCTTTGCGGTCTCGTTTCTCCGCGTTAGAAGCCATCGTCCTGCGCCCTCCTCTAGCGGCAAGCGGGCCGGCCTCTGTCCAACAGAAGATGGCGTCGTATGCCACCACCGCAGCTGCCTCGGCCAAACCAGGCTCATCGGGGCAGAAAAAGGGCGGGGTGGCTACACAGGCGACGAAGGCCCCGGCCGCGGCGGCGAAGGCCCCGGCGGCTGCGGCGGCAAAAGCCCCGGCCCAAGCGGCGAAACGGCCGCCCCCGCCTCCTCTTAATTCTACTCCGGCTGACGCTGAATGGCAAGTAGCCGGAGAGAAGAGGAAGGCGGCTAAGGCAAAAAGGGCGGCTAAAAACAAAGAGAGGAGGCAGCGGCGCAAGGAACGAAGCGTCGCGGCTAGGCTCCGCGCCCCGAAGTCCGCAGCTGTAGTTATAACGCTACAGCCAGAGGCGGAGAAGAAGGGCGTGTCCTACCGCGACGTGCTCGCCAAGGTGGCGGCGGCGGTGGATCTAAAGGAGATCGGCGCCGCTGATGGCATCCGGGTGAGGGTCACTGCGACTGGGGCCCGGATGCTGGAGGTCCCCGGTGCGGCTAGCGGCCCGGCCGCTGACGCTCTGGCCGAAAGGCTTAGGGCGTCCTTAAATGCGGACGAGGCCCGAGTGTCCAGGCCCACCAAATGCGCTGACATGCGTATTCAGGGCTTGGACGACTCTGTGACGGAGGGACAGGTGGTGGCCGCTGTCGTTAGGACTGGGGGGTGCTCTGCCGAGCAGGTTAGGGCAGGCGCCATCCGTCCTGACTTCACGGGGATGCGAGCCGTTACGGTGAGCTGCCCCGTGTCGGCGGCCAAGAAAATTGCCGGGGAGGGCCAAAGGTTATTGGTGGGCTGGGTGTCCGCGCAGGTCAAACTGCTGGAACCCAGACCTCTGAGGTGCTACCGCTGCCATGTGGGCAACCACGTGGGAGCTAAATGCACCTCGGAGGTGGACCGCAGCGGTCACTGCTACCGCTGTGGTCAGCCCGGTCACAAGGCCGGCTCCTGCGAAGCCACGCCGCATTGCGTCGTATGTGCGGCGGCTGGCAAGCCAGCCGGCCACCGGATTGGGAGCAAGGCCTGCGCTCCACCCACCAAGGCTAGAGGCAAGCCACCTGCCACCGCCGTCACAGCCGCAACCGCCGCCACCACCGCCGTTGCCGCCTCCACAGCCGTCGTCGCCGCCGCAGCCGCCGCGGCAGGGCCCTCACAGGGGGCTAAGGAGGGGGCTGACATGGAGTGCCAATAATGGCCCCATTTCGCCTCCTCCAGGCGAACATCAACCACTGCGCCGCAGCTCAGCATCTGTTGCTCCAGAGCATGGCGCAGTGGTCGATTAACATCGCCGTGGTCGCTGAGCCGTACTTTGTCCCGCCCAGGGATGACTGGGTGGAGGACCTTAGCGGCTCAGTGGCCCTAATTTCGTCGGCCGCCACCGGTACCCCGTCCCTCGAGGCTGTTAAGAGAGGACGGGGTTGCGTTGCAGCACGGTTTGGGGAGATTGTCGTGGTAGGGACATACTTCTCCCCGAACCGAACTCTCGCCGAGTTCCACAACTCCCTTGCGGAGTTGAGAGTCGTCGTCGTCGGGTTCTGTTCCCTGCCCGTGTTCGTCCTCGGGGACTTCAATGCCAAGAATGTGGCTTGGGGTTCCCGGTATACGGATACACGGGGCAGAATGGTGGAGGACTGGGCGCTGGAGACAGGCCTGGTCGTCCTTAACCGGGGTTCTGTCCCCACGTGTGTGCGGATGCGGGGTGAATCAGTGGTGGACATCTCGTTCGCCAGCCCCGCTCTGTCGCCGCGTGTCATTGACTGGCGCGTCATGGAGGGGGTGGAGACGTATTCCGATCACCGGTACATCCGGTTTGACGTCTCCGCCCAGACCTCGAGCGCGCCGGTCCGACAGGCCCCGAGTGGTCCGCGGTGGGCGCTGAAGCAGCTGGACCGGGAGCTCCTCCTGGAAGCCTCGATCGTGCAGGCCTGGGTGTCATCACCGGACAGGCCTGCCGACATCAACGACGAGGCGGAGTGGTTCCGGGAGGCCATGTCCGAGATATGCGACGTGGCAATGCCCCGGGTCCAGCCCGGACGTGCTTCGCGCCAGGTGTACTGGTGGTCGCGTCAGCTGACGACACTGCGCAATGTGTGCGTTGCTGCGCGACGCCGGTACACTAGGCACCGCAGGCTCCGTATTCGACCTCCGGATACGGAAGCCATTCAGGCGGAGCTGTACGAGGGGTACAGAGCGGCGAAGACCGCCCTCCAAGCGGAAATCCTGCGGGCCAGGGCACTGGCCCGCGGGGAGTCGCTGGAGACTCTGAACAGAGACCCGTGGGGACGCCCATATAAAATGGTGCGGGAGAAACTCCGCCCATGGGCTCCCCCGCTGACGCAGAGTCTCCGGCCGCAGCTTGTGGGGGACGTGGTGAGCGCTCTGTTCCCTTCGAGAGGGGAACACGCCTCCCCGCCCATGGCTCCGCCTACTGCGGTGCCTGATGCGGACCACACCGCCGACGACGACGACGATGCTCTGGAGGTGACCGAGGTAGAGATGAGGGTGGCGGTACGTAGGCTGAATGCCAGAAATACCGCCCCAGGACCCGACGGCTTACCTGGGAAAGCCTGGGTCCTGGCCTCAGAGGCTCTCGGGCCTCGACTAAGGGGGCTCCTAAGCGCATGCTTGGAGAGGGGCCAGTTCCCGCTTCGTTGGAAGACAGGGAAACTGGTCCTCATCAAAAAGCCGGGGCGCCCTGCGGACTCTCCGTCCGCTTACCGGCCCATAGTGCTGCTCGACGAGGTGGGCAAGCTCTTTGAAAGAGTCATTGCAGACCGCCTCGTCGGGTGGCTGGTGCGGGTGGGGCCGGATTTGGCGGAGAGCCAGTTTGGTTTCCGCAGGGGGCACTCCACGGTGGACGCCATCATGCGCGTGCGAGCCCTCACGACGGGGGATGCGGTGGCTAGGGGTGGGGTCGTCTTGGCGGTGTCTCTAGACATCGCCAACGCCTTCAATACCCTGCCCTGGAGTTGCATCAGGGAGGCACTCCGGTATCACCGGATGCCGACCTACCTCTGTCGTGTGGTCGAGGCCTATCTGGCAGACAGGGCCATCATCTACCCCAGTCACCAGGGAGAGTGGAACCGGCGAGAGATGTCGTGCGGTGTCCCACAGGGATCGGTCCTGGGGCCGCATCTGTGGGACATCGGATACGACTGGGTGCTGCGCGCCGACCTCCCCAATGGCGTCAGCGTCGTTTGTTACGCTGACGACACGTTGGTCCTGGCGCAGGGGAGGTCGCACCAGGCAGCGGTCGAACTAGCGACACACGGGGTTGCGACAATCGTGGCCAGAATCCGGCAGTTGGGACTCGAGGTGGCCTTGCACAAGTCCGAGGCCATGTGTTTTCATGGTCCTCGGAATGCGCCACCGTCGGGTTCCCAAATAACGGTAGGAGGGGTTCACATCGGCGTCGAGTCGACGATGAAGTACTTGGGACTCGTCCTCGACAGTCGGTGGAACTTCGTGGAGCATTTCCGACGTTTGGCTCCCAGACTGGACCGGGCCGGGGCTGCCTTGAAGCGGCTCCTGCCCAATCTAGGGGGTCCAAACGCCTCCTGCCGGAGGCTATACGCGGGGATCGTGCGGTCCATGGCCCTGTACGGGGCACCGGTGTGGGCGCATTCGTTGAGGCGGCGGCCTGCCCGCCGGTTGAACGCGTCCCAGAGGGTCATGGCCACCCGGCTGGTCCGGGGATACCGCACGGTCTCCGGTGAGGCGGCGAGCCTCCTTGCCGGATTGCCGCCATGGGATCTGGAGGCAAAAGTCCTCGCGCATATTTGGGAGTGGCGCGAGGAGGCGAAACGCCGGGGCTTGACTCCGATGCCGCGAGAAATCGCGGCACAGCGGACAGAGCTCCGACGGGATCTCATGGCAGCATGGAGAGTGCGATTGTCGCAACCCAGTGCTGGGCACGCCACTATTGCGGCGATAAGTCCCCTCTTTGAGGAGTGGCTGGAGAGGCGCCACGGCGTCCTCACCTTCCGCCTGACGCAGGTCCTCACCGGACACGGCTGTTTCGGGAGGTACCTGTTTCGGATAAGGCGGGAGGAAACGCCCGGGTGTCATCACTGCGTGGATCGCCCGGAGGACACGGTGGAGCATACGGTGGAGGTATGCCCGGCTTGGGCAGAGCACCGCCGTGTCCTCGTGGAGGCGATCGGTGGCGGGGATCTCTCGCGTCCGGCCCTGGTCCAGGCCATGGTACGGAGCGAGAGGGCATGGGAGGCCGTCACCTCCTTCTGCGAAGCAGTAATGCTCGCAAAGGAGGAGGCGGAGCGCGTGAGGGAAAGGCAAATTTCGCGGCCTCACGCCCCTAGCCGCCACAGGAGGAGACGCCCCGGGCGTCGGGAATCGATCGCGGATTCCCGGCCACCGTAGGCGCGGGCTTGCGGACGGTGAGCAATGGGTAGCTCGCCGTCCGGTAAGGACCAAGCCCGGGTCGACGGCGCGTTGTGTTCCACGCGCGCCTCAAAGAGATGTCAGCGAGTGAAGGGGTCCGATGAGACCATTGCCTGCCGGGGTTGCGGGAAAGTCCGAAACGGATACCGTGGCCCCCTGGCATTGCACAGGCAAGAGAAGGAACACGGGTGGGTTTTAGTCAGTAAGAGTCTGACACGCCCTCCCGCTCCACCCAGAGCGGGAGGAGTCATTTGATGATTTCCCACCCAAAAAAAAAAAAAAAAGGCCGGGCGGCAAAATCGAATGTAGGTATACTTTGCCACCCGCTTGTGCCGAATCGTGCCGAATCAAGCTAACCCGAACAAGTTTATAGCAAGGCCTTACATCTCCATAAACAAAAGAAAACATATGGACATCTTTTATCATTATCCTAACAAGCACTTCTTTAATAAAATGCCCCCTTTTAAATTCTAAATATCACTTTACAGTCGGCAAATATTCCAACCCGTTAACAGTCTGCCTGTCGAAAGATTTGACAGTAAACGGCCGTAAAAGGGTTCTCAAATAAAGTCGGTAAACAATGAAAAGCCTTGACCCCTCAAATGGCGAGGGATGGAGCTGCTAAATTTGACATGTAGGCCTCATAGACCGGTCGAATGTAGCACGCTGTTTGCACTTATTTCGCGAGGCGAAACGAGTTTTTGGGGACTGAGTTTTTGGGGCCAGGTTACATAATATTATGTTATACGTTTTTTGATATAGAACCATGCAAGTATGGTGTGCCATTTCCATCAACAATAGAATCTTATAGTTGTACTATATCTGATCAATATAATATACAAAATCGTTTTCCGTGTCTGTCTGTTCGACCGTTATTTCTTTTAAACAACACAATTTATTTTGATGTGTTTTTCTCCATAATTTGGAAAATTTATTCCAGAAGGTTTATGTGTATAATACTTTAATATAAATCTACAGATAATAAAGAAAACTCGACGTTTTGTCACAAATTAGTACAGATTGCTAACTCCGCAAAATCATTTAAATAGAAAGCGACGCTTGCTTCGACACAATAAAGTGCAATTCAGGTCTTACAGCGCTCATTACCTACAGTTATATTCCCCTAGAAGTTGCCTCTCTTTCTATCGCGTAACTCTTAGATCTTCTGACTCCTTACACTCACTGAACTGGCCCAACAAGTCATTTTTCATTCCTAAAATGCGGAGTGAACCATTTATTCATCTGTGGTTTTCTCAAGATTTTTCTTACAACCGAATAGCTACAACTATCTGAACAGCACAAAGTATACATCCATCAGATAGCTACTATATTTTCTGTTCTGTTTCAATGTAACAAAATGTGGGCCAAATTCTAGGCTCTAGTGATAAAACTTTTATATCTTTCGTAGTCGGTGGCAACGCCAGTTGTTGAACTAATAAAATGCGAACCTTATAGCTTGCGATTACCTGAATTATGTTTCTTTAGGATTATACTTAGTTGTTTTAAAACTTGGTTAGTTTTTCTTAGTTTATGTATAGTGGACACCTAGATAGTAAAAGCAATAAGTAGGAAATTTATAAAAATAAGAGACAAACTGATTATTCACAGACATAACAATTTTTCAATACAAATAATCAGCCAAACTGCAAAGTAGTTTGTGGTGAAGACGTGGTTCCTTTTCAGTACAATATATCAATAACACTTTTTCACCGAAGTACAGGTACGCTAAACCATGAATGCATTTTTGAACCGTTGAAACGACTCGATTTTGTGGTATAGCTTCACGTAGGAAAAGATTCCTTGATTGTTAACTATATTTCTGCTTTTGACTATTTCTTACTCAACCATTATTATTGGCAGTACCAACATTATAAATTCATTAACCACATCTAGCAAGTTTACTTCCACGTAACCATTAGTATTTTCAGCAATTAGTAATGTATACCTTTCCTCTGGTTTACATTCTCAATATTGTCTCATTTGTTTTACAGAAACGTTGCTAGCTAAAGTTACCTATTATAATATTGTATTATATTAATTTTTGTTCAGTGTTGGTTCTAAATGCTTTGGGGCTTTAAAAAACTAGACCATTTCTCCTTTAAAATCATACAAGAATTGTTGTTACAACCAGCTGCTTTATTTTCGCGCCGACCTCCCCGATGGCGTCAGCGTCGTTTGTTACGCTGACGACACGTTGGTCCTGGCGCAGGGGAGGTCGCACCAGGCGGCGGTCGAACTAGCGACACACGGGGTTGCGACAATCGTAGCCAGAATCCGGCAGTTGGGACTCGAGGTGGCCTTGCACAAGTCCGAGGCCATGTGTTTTCATGGTCCTCGGAATGCGCCACCGTCGGGTTCCCAAATAACGGTAGGAGGGGTTCACATCGGCGTCGAGTCGACGATGAAGTACTTGGGACTCGTCCTCGACAGTCGGTGGAACTTCGTGGAGCATTTCCGACGTTTGGCTCCCAGACTGGACCGGGCCGGGGCTGCCTTGAAGCGGCTCCTGCCCAATCTAGGGGGTCCAAACGCCTCCTGCCGGAGGCTATACGCGGGGATCGTGCGGTCCATGGCCCTGTACGGGGCACCGGTGTGGGCGCATTCGTTGAGGCGGCGGCCTGCCCGCCGGTTGAACGCGTCCCAGAGGGTCATGGCCACCCGGCTGGTCCGGGGATACCGCACGGTCTCCGGTGAGGCGGCGAGCCTCCTTGCCGGATTGCCGCCATGGGATCTGGAGGCAAAAGTCCTCGCGCATATTTGGGAGTGGCGCGGGGAGGCGAAACGCCGGGGCTTGACTCCGATGCCGCGAGAAATCGCGGCACAGCGGACAGAGCTCCGACGGGATCTCATGGCGGCATGGAGAGTGCGATTGTCGCAACCCAGTGCTGGGCACGCCACTATTGCGGCGATAAGTCCCCTCTTTGAGGAGTGGCTGGAGAGGCGCCACGGCGTCCTCACCTTCCGCCTGACGCAGGTCCTCACCGGACACGGCTGTTTCGGGAGGTACCTGTTTCGGATAAGGCGGGAGGAAACGCCCGGGTGTCATCACTGCGTGGATCGCCCGGAGGACACGGTGGAGCATACGGTGGAGGTATGCCCGGCTTGGGCAGAGCACCGCCGTGTCCTCGTGGAGGCGATCGGTGGCGGGGATCTCTCGCGTCCGGCCCTGGTCCAGGCCATGGTACGGAGCGAGAGGGCATGGGAGGCCGTCACCTCCTTCTGCGAAGCAGTAATGCTCGCAAAGGAGGAGGCGGAACGCGTGAGGGAGAGGCAAATTTCGCGCCCTCACGCCCCTAGCCGCCGCAGGAGGAGACGCCCTGGGCGTCGGGAATCGATTGCCGATTCCCGGCCACCGTAGGCGCGGGCTTGCGGACGGTGAGCAATGGGTAGCTCGCCGTCCGGTAAGGACCAGGCCCGGGTCGACGGCGCGTTGTGTTCCACGCGCGCCTCAAAGAGATGTCAGCAAGTGAAGGGGTCCGATGAGACCATTGCCTGCCGGGGTTGCGGGATTAGTCCGAAAGGGATACCGTGGCCCCCTGGCATTGCACAGGCAACAGAAGGAACACGGGTGGGTTTTAGTCAGTAAGAGTCTGACACGCCCTCCCGCTCCACCCAGAGCGGGAGACGTCATTTGATGATTTCCCACCCAAAAAAAAAAAAAAAAAAAAAGCTGCTTTATTTTCCCTTAGTGTACCTATATTTCTGTCTTCCTCTTTGTTTTTCCTATCGTTTCTCTTCACCTTCAATTATTTTTCGACGTTACTGTTATTTCTTTTATGATAGACTCTGCCTTGAACAATACTTTAGGCCATGGCAATGACGCAGGCAACCTCATTTTGTATTGGGATGTATTATGATAGCACTTTAAATTTGATGAAAACAGCTAACAAATTGTATATCAGAAATTTAAAATAATAATATATATATTATAATTTAATATTATCACTTTAATAATCATGAACCAAATTTACAAAATAAATATACTCTATAAAGTAATCATTTCATAAGTAAAATCATTAAAATATCAACAAAAATAATGGTTTGAACTATAACTGTGTCAAAAACCAACTCCGAAACCGAAAATAATAATTTTTTCTATATATTGTAGTCATTTTTGGAACTCGCCGGCCGCTACCGCGGCACCGCTCGTGCGTAGGGGGTCACAGTTCTAACCTAACCTAACCTTTTTTGCGAGTTAAATTTATAGTTCATTCAATTAATTTTAAAGTTAATCCTTTTAAAGTTAAAATTTTGAAAGTGCGTTTATATATTCCCCTTTTGTTTTTGAAGGAAATTTTTCTCGACTCAAATATATTTCATTCACAATTCCCTAAAAATGATGGTTCTCCAAACATCATACAAAAGATAGCCCTCTAAAAATGTGTAGTAACCAAGCATTACAGGATCCTATTTAATTTTAACATATCATAAACAGCAAACAGTGAAGTCACTGAACATTTCGCAAGGGCTAATCATACAGTGTAGATTCACCATTTCCTCTTTTTCTAACCAAAAACGTGCTCTTTCCCCTAATTTGAGTGCATAAGCAGCGTCTCCCGTAGCTAGGCAATTAGCTCTGAGACCTAAAAATACATCCGACCTTGTCTCTTTTCAGCTCGATGGCGCTTGAGGTAACAATGTGCTTGTTGCTGTGTTTGTCTTTGGAAGCAGGGCTGATGTTTGTGATTATGGGATGGGAATTAAGTTTTGTTACTGGGTTCCTATTTCTAATAATGATTCGTTTATGTAACCAATGGTAAGTATTTCAGTAAATAAAAATATAAAAATGCCAATAAGATAATATATATTATGTTAAGTAGTTAATTTTACCTTGTATTTTCATATTCATATTTTCCTTAGAACATAGTTAAAATCTATCTCGTAATGATTTGTTTCAGGAATTCAAGAAAATGATAATTCTTGAAATTATTCAACACATTATTTATTTATCACTAGCTGCGCCCCGGGGTTTCACCCGCATAAGTTTCGATTCCGTAAGAATATCGGGATAAAAAGTATTCTATGTTTTAATCCAGGCTATAAACTATCTGTGTGCCAAATTTTATTCAAATCCGCTTAATAGTTTTAGCGTAAACAAGAGACAAACATACACAGTCACAAACTATCGCCTTTATAATATTACTAGTAGGATAAGCACACCAACAGCACAGTCACTTACAATTCAAATTATATAACATCTAAAATTAGCATTTCAGTAACCATGCAAATGACAGGTATACATGACATTCACATATGACATTTTAGAGACAATGGAGAACAATATAAAGTGCGTCTAGTAGACATAAATCTACAACACTGCAAAAACAAACCACTTTGAGCTAGATAGAAGGGCACTCGTCACACTGTTATGTACTGTATGAAGCGAAAGACATGGAGAAAATATCAATAGAGTAATCTGTCAAGTTGGACCTTAAATTATATTGCCTTGCCATTACGTGTAAGGGGGCTATTCAATGTAGTATTCAAGGTGGATGTAGGTAATTCAAAAATACGATGATTAGTAGAGAAGTAATTATATGAGTATGAAGGTAACTGCGCTAGTATTTATTAATATATTACAGTTTCATAGTAATGGTTACTTATAATGACGATGTAGAATTCACCCTGTATCAAAGACGGTAAAAATTTGGTTCTTGAAATTTGTATTGAGTTAGATTCAATATCATCTATTCACGAATAAATTAATAATCTGTTATAAAGTAAATGTTATTACAGTGTAAGCGAATATTTAAATGATAAATCCCTAAAATTCATATAAAAACACAAAACATGATTTTTTTAAATAAGTTACATTATAAGTTAAACAAAAAGTCCTCGTCTCTACCTACATCTTTCTTTTGCTGTGCTCGACAGTTCCACGATTGTATCTTTAGCAAATGTTTACCACCTAAGCACATACATTGTCCACCATGGGATCTGGAGGCAATAGTCCTCGCGCACATTTGGGAGTGGCACGAGGTGGCCTCTGGCAACATACAGGCAACTGAAGGAACATGGGTGGTTTCAGTAAGAGTCTGACACGCCCTCCCGCTCCACCCAGAGCGGAGAAGTTATTTGATAATATCCCACGCAAAAAAAAAACACACATTGTGGAATGCAATAAAGTATCTTGAAAATGGTACCAGAACATAGACATATTTAAGTACTGAAATGAAAATGAGTTAAAAAAGAGAGAGGGAAAGAGAGGTATTTACAAAATATCACGTCTGTGTTCCTCGAAGGGTTGGCTAGCTGTGTTTATTACATCCACAATTAGCCAGTTATTGCCTATTGCCATATACCGGACACCAATACAGGCTCCGAGCTGTTGTGAAATTCGTTTTGAGAGTGAAATAAAGGCATTCTCTTTCGTTGGTCTATTGCAAAGTTCTTCAACCCGCGGCCCGCGGCGGTTCCTTGGCGGCCCGGTTCCTTGGCTAAATAAATTTATTTATTCAATCAATCAACTTTATTTTTCTCACCACAATGTATATAAATTATTTTACATGGTTTATAGAATTTTGTAATGTACTTGATGAGGCTTATAATTGTCATGATATGTTGGTTTCCCTTGTCGACCTGCTGGATATTATTTGTAGCCGACCATAACTGTTCAGTGTTTTTTACAGTTTTTCTGATCTAATTTTTTTCAAATTATATTTTTAATTTATTTAATAATTTATTACAATAGTTTCTGTACATAATAAAAACAATTTTTCAAATTTCGTTTTTAAGCGCCTGTTTAAATTTTCTATGCAATGTGTATTTATAACAAAACAAAATAGACCAGCAAAAAAATCCATCAAAATACATCCCCATTTCAGTTATTTTTTTCTAAAATCAGTAATTATGCTCTTAAAATCATCATTCAATCACATCACTTTTTAGCTCCACATTATGTATGCGAGCAGTTATTTTCTCGAAAGAAAAACGTAAAGTCCATGGCATGAACCAGCATCACTGATACCTTGAAAACAGTGATAATTGCAACGACCACTATAGGGGCAGATATTGATAAATTAGTTAAGAGTAAGCAATGTCAAACATCTCATTGATTGAATTTTATAAGTATCATTTGCTATTTCTAGACTTTCAAAATTTTATAATTAATAACTGCAAGGTACCTGCTTACTTATAAGTTTATAATGGAATATTATCAATTTCCCTTGAGTTGCGGCACTTCGAACCAAAATTAAAGTGTTCTCGGCCCTTGACTTCAAAAAGGTTGAAGACACCTGGTCTAGGGGTCACAAGCGCTACTGCTGAACAGGAGGTCTTGGGTTCGATTCCCGGTTCGGGCAAAGTCTTATTGGGTTTTTCCACCTGGGATTTCTGTCGATGGCAATAGGCTCGCTTACATGGGACTTAAACAGAACTGGCGAATGTAGGTGTACTATAGGTAGGTACACCTCTGCCTAACCCTTCGGGGATAACAGTCATGTTGTCATGTTTAAAGACATTCACAACTTTGAATACATTATATTTTACTATAGTGCATAGAAATTGTGTAGTGAGGTGCTTTGACACTACGCTACGCTAAAACGTTAAAGCTAAATAATAATTTGGCTTTTAGTATTATCTATGTGCGCCCCGCGGTTTCACCCGTATAAATCTTGGTTCCATGAGAATATCGAGATAAAAGGTATCCTATGTCCTTCTCCAGGTCATGGTCTACCCATGTGCCAAATTTCACCCAAACCCGTTTTGTCGTTTTAGCGTGAAAGCGTAAGAAACAAAAAAAAATCACTTTCGCATTTATATTTTAGTTAGGATTAACGAACATTATTCGTATGTAGTAATATTCATTACATTTATAAAAGTCTGATACAACGCCACTCTATCGAGCGAAACTAATTCCTTTCGCCTTCAGTAACTTCGGAATAGGTTTGTTTACAGCGCGTTGCCATGGCAACCGAACACACCCAGACAATGAAATGCTGTGCTAGAATTTTTTTGAGATTCTTAGTTACCATTATTATTAATTACCGCTTATCGCTGCCGATGCTTTCTATGGTTTTTACGATATCTAGGTAAAAAGGAAAAAAAAAATCTAAAAGACATTGAAAACCGCATCAAAATTCGTTGCAAAGTTTAGAAGAACAGTACGGTCACACAGTCAGACACGTAAAACGACTTCAATTTATAATATGTATAGATTTTGATATCGAAACTTGAACTTACTATGCCCCATCGTGAAGTTTTGGCTAGAATCCAGTCTCAAGTTGGCCCTCGATTAGGTACCTACCTAAGTAAAAGGCAAGCTCTCAATCTCTTTAGATAAAAGCCAAATGTAATATAATTACTTTGTTAGGGAATTTCAAGTGGTAGCCAACTAGCCCATATTGAACATTCCTTTCAAAGTTATAAAGGTATGAGGAACAGGGTGTAAAGTTTACTCATCCATAGAAATGGGAGGATTCTCCAACCAGACGGGTGTTGTGTTTGGTGGACTACTGCCTGACGATTGTGGTCAGGACGTGGTATATATGCCGTTAACTCTGCTTGCGCTAAGCAGGATTTTGCGTGACGTCTCGAAACGAAAATATAATTAATTAAATAACATAAATAAAATTAAAATCATGAATTAAAATAAAAATTATTAATAATATACTTGCCTCTGAGTCATTTGTTTGTTTTTCATTACATTAATTATATAACAATGGTTAATGTACTGACAATCAAACCTGTTCGCAAATACGCTTAGGATGGTGATGGAGGTGGTCTGGAGCCTGCGCCCCAGATATGTGCACCGCTTTCGCATCGTCATGTAGAAACAGTCGACATGGGCGTCAGAAAATATCCCCGACGCGCTGCAGTGTCGGGGCAGCCCCAACAACACCCTGAACGTACACGGAGAGCGTTGTACTGCTTCTGACTATATGACCCCAATAGGCTGGCTGTGTACAGGGACGTACAAAACGCTCTGAAAAGAGTTATTTTAACGGCCCCGAGCAACGAACAAACCTGCGGGCGATCATATTGGCCCTCACAGAGAACGCCCTTCGCTCCCTATTGATGTCCGCATCGTCCCTTAGGTCAGAGGTCACGATATGCCCGAGATACAAGTATTTAAACTGTTGAACTCTATTTAACTTGACTTGATTAAACTCTGCAGATCTACTTTTTATAATTAGCGACCCGCCCTGCTCCGCACGGTTTTTACGACTTGACAAATCATCAAAATTTCTTACATAAGTTTAATATTTATGTATTATACATTACATTCCATTATATTACAGCTCGAAACAGAGAGAGTTGAAAAGAGAGTAGGGAGGCCTTTGGCCAGCAAACAAATACAAATATAAACCTCCCGGGGCTAATTCTCTAAAAGATGGTGAAAACTGCATCAAAATCCATTGCGTCTTTAGAAGAACAACGTGATCACGCAGATAGACATGAAAAGCGACTTAAATTTTTAATATGTATCGATAGAAATCAGTTCTTGCCACCTCAAAATAATAACAAACTTATTTAACAAGCACAAATTTAGAAGTACAACCAGTAAGGTTAACGTTTTATGTTATCACTTAAAAGTTACACACATAAATCAATACAACATTCCTCACACACTTAAGTATGTACTTAGTTAATTTTATAAAGGTTGAATTTTGTGACGTCTGACGTCGAACTAATTAACTCTCGTCAAGTTAGCAACTCGTTGAATATTCTCTTATGTTATTATATTATATTGTTCTGTTGTACTTTGAGGAACAATATATATGTTGGGTTTTAGGAGTTAGGAGTTGAACCTTTCGTTAGAATTAAGGTTAAGATGTGGCCTCCCCTTCTTTTAGATATTCTAAGAAACGTTCCGCCATCTTGTGAAAGCCTTATAAAATACATAACATAACATCACGCCTTGTTTTCCCGAAGGGCTGTGCAGAGGTGTATCTATAGCACACCCACATTTTGCCAGATATGTTTAAGTCCCATGTAATTCCACGGGTTTATTGCCATCAACCGGACATAAATCCAGACTCCTGGCTGCTACTAAGAATTTCTAGATACTAAAAGCCAACAACACTTTTCCCGACTGAACGCAAGACCTCATGCTAAACAATACCACTTGCGACCACTAGAGCAACAAGGCAGTATTACTGAGCGTTTGCACTGGCGAAACACCACAACAAAACATGTTGAAATCTCTAGTTCCTGTCAAACATTGTATGGAAAATTGACAGAACATAGAGATTCCAACATGTTTTGTTGTGAATGTTTCGCTAGTGCAAACGCACAGTTACTGATCAAATATTTTGTTACTAATTGCTGACGCGAGGTCAGGATAATCAAAGTAATTGTCACGTTATTTGACGAACTACTCGGTTTAGGTGCCCTATTATTTAAAGAAAACATTTTTTCTACACATATGTATACATATTAAACTATAATAATAATACCCAAAGATGAATTGATTCACGTCATATAGTGCAATCAAATAAGTTATAATAACGCACGATCTCAAATCACCAGTCCTTTCGTGTTGTAAAATAAAATACTAGCTCAGAGTGGAAAAACTTCAAAAGATACATGAAAATGAATGTATCTAATAAATCCCCTGCAAATTCTCATAAAATGTATCTACAAGTTTACATTAAAATTCAAAAAATTCTTAGATTATAAAGAGAAAAGATTTGATTTGTCGTATGTTTTTTTTTATTTGTAATTAATACTCTTTACCTTTACAGGACCGATTTTAAAAATTCCTTCGCCAGTAGAATGCTATATATTATCACTGAGTAACATAGACTATAATTTATAAAGATATTACGTGGGCGAATGCATCAGCGAAAGCTAGTCTTGTAATAAAACTATGGCCTCACTGTATTTGTTATGCTATCGGAATCATTGTTTATTTTAATAGCAGTATCGCATGCTTGAAGTTCCGATTTATACATTAACGTTATTCGGAATAAAAGCGAATTGAATTCCAAAGCAGCATAAAACTAAGGTACCATTCTAGATATTTCAGCGATTACCGAAATTGAATAAAGGTCAAACAATTATTTATTAGCTAGGTACTTCAAAAGTCAAGGATTACTTTGTATTTGTAGATGCTTTGCATGGAATTTAAAGTTTTTCTACATTATTTAGATCGCGCAAATATTGCTACCCTAGGGCTTCTTTTCAACCATTTTATATAAGTAACGTAGTAAGTCTTTCAACCTTCATTGTTTTTCTTTTAAATACAGCAAAAGGAGTATGTAAGGATTATAACAGGTGGCGTTCTGTAGTTTCTGCCTACCGCCATGCGCCATGGGAAAGAGGCGTGAGTTTATTATATCGTCACCTCCACGGTAAACTTACGAATCTTCCGTTTTAGTGAAATCGACATTCGACATTTTGATGAAAAATTGTACTTAATGTACCCTACGAGGAAAATTTACGAAATTTTATCTCCGACGGTAATAAAATTCAAATTGTTCGAATCTGCGTTTTATGTTAATACACCCATAGTAAACTTACGAAATTCATCTAAGGTGTTTTAGAGTAGTAAATCTATAATAAAAGAAGTTAATAGATATTTATTCATACCCTGGCAAACTTACGAAAGTACTACTTTTATGAAATTCTATGTATGACGATGTAAAGTTACGAATGTGTATTTATTTCTGATCCTTGTAAAATATTGACAACCCATTGATAATATAAAAAAGTACCATTTTGAAAACCAAATGTACCGCGGCACCTTTATATTTGTTACAGAAAAAGTTATCATTGATGTTTGCTTCCAAAACGCTCCCCTGTAAAATGCATTTTCTGCAGATTCGCATTTTTTGCCTTAGAGGTGATATTATGTACCTATGTATATATTAGCGATGAAACTAAAATGACTGCGCTTCTTCAGATCACCATGCCAAACAAATTCTCTCTACATTAAAACTAAATAAAACTAATTTGCAACAATAAAACTAACCTCTTTTAAACAATATCAGTAAGCAAAGCTAAGATAAAAATAACGTAGATAACAGTGAAAATTTTTGACTCTATTTTTTTATAACCCATCGTTTTTTTTTCTTTTAATTTTTTTACTTAAGTCAATATTATAAGTAATATACCTAAAATTGTTCCTTTTGTATTTAAATATGGCAGTGTATAGAGTGCCGCCAGCAGCATTCTATCACTATTGTATAAAGTGCCGCAAGCGGCATTATCTGGAGCCTCTGCAAAAAAAAAAAAAATGGATACTATAAAAAGCGACGGGTTATCTTTATAACCCGTCGCTTTTTATAGTATCCATTTTTTAAAATGGAATAAACCCTTTTTGGCGTATATTTTAAATATTAAGGTTGGGGAAGATCACATAGTTGATCCAAATTTATTTCCAAGCAATAATACGGCGTAGTCGATGGATAGTTCGACGGCACGGTTGGCGCAGTGGTTAAGCGATTGACTGCTGCGCTGCGTGTCGCGGGTTCGATTCGGGGAAAATATTTGTATGACCTACAAATTAGTTTTTCCGGGTCTAGCTGTTTGTGTAGGTATGTGAATTAAATGTATGTACGAGTAAACGCACCCACAATACAGGAGAAATTCATAGTGTGGGGCAAAGTTATTTTATTTTTTTAAATGTGATGTTGGGGTCTTTGTTCACTCGCATCGCTCGCTCACTAGAACCCGCCATCCCCTTCGAACCTAACCTGTCCGAGCCGGGGTGCCCCAAGTCCCGAGCTCGCTTCGCTCGCTCTTGCATACTAAATTCTCCTAGTAACAGTAGTAGTAATATTGCCTTTGTACATACACAAAATGTTCAATATATGATACTAAATCTTTTAACGACATAAATTCGGTCATTGTAGTGACTTTTAATATATCACTAGTAAAACAGCATAGCACAGCTTCCTGCAGCTTATTGTAGGGAGAATGGATGTGGATTGCTCCCTCATGGAGCATTGGACAAAACTACATGTACGAGTAGTGTGGCTGGTCCAATGTTTCTATTGTTGTGTGTCTAATTCTTGTATTCGTATAATATTATTTAAAAAAACATGTATAGATGATTATAAATAACTGAACGATTGTAATTTATCGGAAATAAATGAATTGATCATCAAATACAAATTAAAAAGCAGCGAATTAACCTCAACACTCAACCAAAATAAGTGACACTCCAAGTGACAGTGACAATCCCAATCCTTACGGCACTTTAAATGGTTCTAGGTAGGTGCCACTATTATGCCGCAAATTGCGGTTATATCGGTAATATGCTTTTTATCGGTCGATAGTGATAGAATGCAGAACTATATTCAATAGCTTTAAATATTTCTTATTAGTCCGTTTTCATGTTTTATGCTTATCCTAGCTTTACAGGCAAACCTATTATTAGCCATACAAAACTGTAACACACATACTCTGTAACATACTATAATGTGTATCGCTGTTGGTTGCCTAAATAAAGAAAAGAAAAGAAAATAACAGTTACTTCGTTAACGAGCAGTTTGTGACATAACGTAACCCAATATTTGCTTCATTTTACATACAGACTAGCTCTTTGCCCGTAAAAAAGCATATTTGGCTCATTTTCAAACAATTTTTATGCTACGTTTGCGGCCAAAAAGTTACCGAGGCAAACTTAAAAAAGTTGATGCCAGATGGTTTTCGTGAACTGCAATAGGTAAATATAAGACGACTGCCTATAGTCGACTTAAATCTACCTTTTGCAGGAAGTCTGAAAATGGCACAGGTGAACGAAAAGTTGTGCAGATATCGGTTGTCATGGTATGGGCATGTGATGCGGAAGAATGAAGAAAGTATTGAGTGAAATGAAATGAAATTGTTTATTCTGTAAATAGGATTTTGCAATCACGTTTAAACGTATAATTAAAAAAAAAATAGCTAGATGAGTTCGGCCTTTCCTATCTGACTACTCTGAGAAAAAAGACCGAAACAAACTCAGAGGTCACAGTCTCTTTTAAAGTCCAGACAGAATCTTGGTCAGGCCATATGAGGACCATATAGAATAGTGTCCGAAATGGTCTTTTGAGGAAAGAACCACACAGATTTGAGTGGACCTGTACAGTCAGTGCAAGCATTTGTCAGTATTCGTGGAGCTCAACTCAGAACTTATGAGCTCAACTCGACGAACAATACCAAAGAAAGAACATTTGGGTAGGCTGCATAAACTACTCAAACTGCCAGACCATCAACTGAGAAAGAAAAAAAATTAAAGAGGAAAAAAATTTATCCACATAGTCCTCACATTCACAATAATTAAAACAACTAAACTACTTTAAACTACTTTACAAAGTAATCATTTTATTTTGTATATAATTTTCAACAATGTCAATATGTATATAAAACTGGTGCCTATATTTTAATGATTTTACATAATAATTAAAATGTCAAATTTTATGGTTTTATCACAGAGCGAGCAGCTCAATCCCACGCTTTTTTATCTTCAAAATAATCTAAAATTTCATAGTACCATTTTTTACAAAGTTTGGTTTTAATTAAGTTTTTAAATCGTTTAATAGGTAAGTTTCAAATGATTGACATTCGAAACTTACCCATTAAGTTCCCCAGAAGTTTGTTGTAAAAGCGTATACATTGACCCATGAACGAGTTGCCTACTCTGTGGAGACGAGTGCGATGTACAGCAAGGCTGTGTTTATTCCTGGTACTTAAACTACAAGTATGAATATCGGACATTTTCTTAAAAATTGATATATTTTTGTGTATATACAATAAGTTTTCAAAAATATATTGTGAGGCTACAGTCAGAATGTTTATTTCTCTTAATGTCACATGGTTTGAACAGCCTCTTTCTGTAGAACAAAGATAGTATTAATGTCCGCACAGGTTCCCCAGAGAAGAATCCCATAAGACATCAGACTATGAAAATAACTAAAATAAACAATTCTGGCCGTATCTACGTCAGTTAGCTGTCTAATTCTTTTAACAGCAAAGACGGCCGTACTGACCTTCCTGACAATTTTTCTATGTGTGGGCTCCATTGTAATTTACCGTCAATAGTTATTCCAAGAAAAACTGTTGGCTCAACATTGTCCAATTCTATTCCATTAACTTGAACGTTGGTAGAGTATGAATGTCGATGGCTATAAGAGTAGGGGAAGAACAAAGAAACGATGGATGGACTGCGTGAAAGATGATATGGCTAGAAATGGGGTGACTACTGAGATGACGACTAATAAAGAAGTGTGGAAGAAAGGGATATGTTGCGCCGACCACGAATAACTTAGGAAAAGTATAGGAGAATGATGATAATCCAACAGTTTTATTTATTGAACTTCTCACATCGTGTTGTATCACGAAACTCCTTTCAGCTGAAGCCATCCTAGATCCTTCCTAGGTAGGTATACAGTAAGACTGGGTCACAAACTGGATTGGTTCCGTCAAAGCTGGAAGGAGTGGAAGGAGGCCTTTACCAAAGAGAGGACACAAAAGGCTAAGAAAAAAAAAAGTGTGTATTGGGGCTGGCTGGCTTGCCGTTGTACACATCTATTATTGCGTGGTATGTGCCCTAAACATCATTACTCATTCGTCCATCATCAAATTCAGTACCTACCTTTTTAACAGACTTCAAAAATGAGGTTCTCAATTCGCCTTTTTTTTCGCGATTACTCCGCCAATAATTATGAAATGATTTTGATGATTATTTTTTGTTTGGTAGGTCATACTTCATAGGTGGTCCCATATGAATTGTATTTATTTTACAGGGGTAATTTTTAAATTAACTTCAATAATTTTTCCCACTTAGTCTATATGGATGGTGTTATAAGTTCCTGTCACTGTTATGTACATAGCAGGTAGAGGTAATCAAATTTTGTACCACAGCAAGTGTGAAAAATAAAAACTTTTACAAAAAACAAAAAAGTGCAAAATTATTTTAATTTCGGAAGTCGGTGTCTTTGGTTTTGTATTTTCGTTTTTTGCCACCGACTTCCGAAATTAAAGTTATTTTGTAGGTACTTTTTAGTTATATACAGGGTGTTTGGCGCATGGACCGACACAATTTTTTCAGGGATTTGGTAGGTCATTAGCTAGGTTCTACCCATACACCCTTTGTCCCAAATGTCACGGTTGGTTACATATGATTATTTTTTTAAAATGAAAAAAAATCCCAAAATGTGTCCTTTAATTTGAAATAACTTTTTTGTTTGTGGGTGTAGTGGCACAAAACAAATTTTGTTGCATTTTCCAAAGTCTTTTAAATCTAAAAACATCTTTGTTTTATACAACTGGTTTCAAGAAAATTCCTTACAGGCTTCCAAAGTTATTTTTTTTATTTAATGAATGAAATTTTACAACTTCTAAATTAATTATAAAAAAAACTAAAAGCCATTTTGAACTTAACTTTATTTTAAAAAGTTCTTTAGTTGATACTCTTTCTAACGGTATGCTACATGTCATAGAAATTATTCATTATGTAGTCAAAATACTAGTTAGGAGAGTCAGGGTTAAGAAAAAGACTTTTTAAGGTTATTTGGTTTTTATTAAACTAAAGTTATAAAAAAGGAGGCAAAACACCGGGAAAGGTGGAAAGTAATGGGGGAGGCCTTTGCCCAGCAGTGGGACAGAATAGGCTAGTTAAAAAAAAGTTATAAATCTTGTTCAAATTGACCTCCTCCATTTCGTATGCATGCACGACATCTGTTTCTTATTTCAACTGTCGTTGTACGTAGTCGCATTTCTTCTTTCATAGTTTGGAACGCGCCGGTTATTCGTTCAATCAGAACTTCCCTAGTGGGCACTTCTGTCTGGTAAACCAATTCTTTTGCACGTCCCCAGACGTAAAAATCCAAAGGTGTCAGGTCTGGGGACCGTGCGGGCCACGGAATAGGGCCGCCTCTACCAATCCATGCGTTTGGAAAGGCATTATCTAAATGCTCTCGCACGTTCAGTTGGTAGTGTGCTGGACAGCCGTCATTTTGGAAAACTATCGGCACACCTTCTTCCAAAACTGGCACAACAAGTTCGGGTAGATCATTGATTAAAAAATTTAAATAAATGTCTCCATTCAACCTTTCTGGCAAAAAATATGGGCCGATGAGATTGCGTCCAATAACACCAGCCCAAACGTTGACACTGAACTTTCTTTGAAAAGAACTCTGCCTTTTAACGCGAGGATTTTGGTCTTTGTGACTCCAGTGGTGAAGATTGTGGAGATTCACTATTCCCTCACGGCTAAAATTTGATTCATCGGTCCACAAAATTATTTTCAAGAAGTTGCCATCTTCGACGTCTGTATGCAGTATAAATCTGCAGAAATCCAGCCGTCTAGCATTATCACCATCTTCAAGCCCTAAAACAAAAAAAAATCCTTGAGGTACTGCCAATACCACAAAAGATTTTCGTTTTTCTGGAAATAACTTAAAAAAAATTCAAACATGAATAAATAACTTGTGAAACAAAGAAAATCAAACGTCTAAAAATTTATTAAGTATCTTTACTTGGTCGCGGGACTTATTACCGTGACCCCGGAACGTAAAGGGCTATTGAAGGAACACTGTGGATTTTAGTCAGTACAAGTCTGACAGTCCCTCCCGCCCTGCCCGGGGTGGGAGGACTCATTTGATGATTTTACCACGAAAAAAAAAAGTATCTTTACTTGACGAAATAACTAGTCATTGAAAATTGAAATAGGTTAAAACGGGTTTTTTGTTACAATAAAAAAGGGCTGGTGTGTTATTTACCTTGAACAGGGGTGTAATGAAATGCATGCCTCCCATCTGCCCGAAGAACCGCCCAGACTTTCCATACTGTTAAGTTAAGTCTTGCAGCAACAGTTCGTATGCTTGTTGTAGGTTCATCAAAAGCTTGAAGAATCATTTCATCTACGGCTACATTATGTTGCACGGCACTCACTCGAGGTTCTTGATGATTTAGGTTTCCTGTCTCTCTCAAACGTCGATAGGTTGTAGAGAAGGTTTCGTGGTGTGGTATACGTCGATCAGGATATCGCTCCTGATAAATTCTTCGCGCTTCGCGCGCATTGCAGTTAGCCCTGCCATACGCGAGTAGCATGTCGGCATACTCTTCGTTACTGAAGGTAGGCATTTTACTATCAACACCGAAGATAAACACAACAATAAAACAGTTTAAATGCGGAAAAAACAATAACAATAACAAGATTTAACAAACAAAACTCAATGAAAAAAAGAGAAGAATGTGAAACACACGGGCACTTCCAACAGCAGAGATAGTCAGACCTCAACTGACTGCACCGTACCTGTCACATCCCGAACGTCCAACTCAATGTTAGACAAAGACAAAAATCATTTTACATGTGCAAGAAAGAGACGAACTTTTTACCTGCGCTTACATTGACGCGACGGTATCGTTCAAACTGGTTCCATTGTTTTGTGCGGTTCGGCCGTGGCATAGTAGTATCCCTTATTTTTACAACTTATATGAATAATTTCTATGACATGTAGCATACCGTTAGAAAGGCTATCAACTAAAGAACTTTTTAAAATAAAGCTAAGTTCAAAATAGCTTTTAGTTTTTTTTATAATTAATTTAGAAGTTGTAAAATTTCATTCTTTAAATACAAAAATTAACTTTGGAAGCTTGTAAGGAATTTTATTGAAACCAGTTGTATAAAACAAAGATGTTTTTAGATTTAAAGGACTTTGGAGAATGCAACAAAATTTGTTTTGTGCCACTACACCCACAAACAAAAAAGTTATTTCAAATTAAAGGACACATTTTGGGAATATTTTTCATTTAAAAAAAATAATCATATGTAACCAACCGTGACATTTGGGACAAAGGGTGTATGGGTAGAACCTAGCTAATGATCTCCCAAATTCCTGAAAAAATTGTGTCGGTCCATGCGCCAAACACCCTGTATATTTTTTTTAAGTCGTTTCAGGTTTTTGGTGGAAAGTTTTTATGTTAACAATAACAATTAAACTTAACAACATGCTAGAAAATTATGTTACCACAAGAATTTACATTGCCACTTGTCACATTTAAAACCTGACGTAAGAAGTTAGTCCTTAATTAAACTACCGCATAAGCTGCTGATTTAATATTTTATTACATGCGATATATCAATGCCATGCCATCTTAATTTATTATTTTTAACACAAATACTGTGTAAACAGTGTCGTTAATTTCAACACAAACTAATGTGTGTGTTCATTCAACATTTCGCCATTTTAACTTGTCAGGTTTTTACGATATCTGTAGTAATAAATATTGTTGAAATATCACATGGAGTTGGATTTATTTTTGTGTAATTGAGAGGCGAGGATAGCTATCAAAAATATATTACAACTCGAAAAGGTAGACGAGATATCGTATTTGTTCCATTATAAATAATTGTGTAAATCAAACGTAACCTAAAATGAACCCCGAAAGACAAAACAAGTACCTAAACGGCGAATTTAACTGATATGATTGTGTTAGGTTTCAATTTATTAATACATAATTATTGGATATTGTACTGGCAACACCGAAAGATTCGATATGTCAAAATGGAGGAACAACGGCATTCTGGGTCGGGCGCTCACGAGGGTATGACGTTCTAGGGGCTGTGTCAGTTTAAAAATATAGATTGGCATAGGATGGTTGGAGATCTACATAATGTAAATTAAGGTAACCTATTAGTTTTATTGTAAATATTCGTATTTTAAATAAATAGTGATATTATGTGGGGTATCAGGAGATGGTATGGTGGTAGAATATTGAATTTCATGTTGCCAAAGAAATATAAATGAATGACAAAATATCATATAATTTTCCTTATCTCTGAAATACATACAGTTTTGGATAATGATATTGGGGTAGCGACTTTAAGATCCATTTGGGGATTAGTAACTATTTAGAGGCTAAATAATTATAATCGGTATTAAATTAGTTATTTTAGAGCAAGGGTAGTTTGTTCCTTACAATTGTTTTTTCATAGTTTAGCATTTAACACAAACATTCCATGATTAATAGAGCACTAGGAATGTGGTGAAGGGTGGGCGTTTTGGGGGACTGTTTTATGTAATTTTGAGGTTCGAAAAGTTCTGATTCTCAGCCTAGTTTGAATAAATGACTTTTGAATTTTGAATATAATGGAATTGATATTATCTATTATTTATTGAATCAATTTTCATGCCCTTAAGACCCAGGCCAAATATTTTTTGATATTCGTATAGCTCATGACATAAAGAGGCCATAAAGAATAAGAATGAAAAAAGGCATAAAGCATTAATAAGGCATTAAGTCCGCCTTTGTACTTTTTTTTGAGTGTGAAAAGTTTAAATAAATAAATGAAAATACAAAAAAAAAATGAAACGTGAACGCGGGTTTACAACTACTTACTAATAAAGGCATAGTGGTTTTGACAATATGTATGTGAGCACCATACAATTCCCAAATAACTTCGCTTTAGCCTAGCAGATATACCGTTTCTTTCCCACCTGGCGATTTGCCAAGATCCGCCTTTTTCGCTCAATCTTGTGTACTTTTATCATTGTTCCGTTTTTTAACATCGAGGGTAGGCAGGTGAGTATAGTTTCTTGAAAAGAAAGAAGGATTATATTTACCTTAGTAAGCTAAATATAGCCTAAGGGTAATGAATATGTAAGTTCCTCTGATGCTTTAACACATTAATATTGACTAAAACACACAAAGCATCAATTTATCATGAACTACGGGCATTTAAAAAACTTAACATAACACTCCTTGTTTCTCCGAAGGGTTGAGCAGAGGTGTAACTATAGTACATCCACATTTCGCCAGTAATGTTTAAGTGCCATGCAACAGGGGGCGAGCCTATTGCCATCAACCGGGCACACTCAAGCTCAAAGCATTTAATTCAATTAAACCATTTACAGGCACTTTTGAATTGTCGAGTGGTCAGTCAGTCAGAAATATGAAGCTAGTTGCCTATTCCATAGCGTAGGTTCCTATGGAGAAGAACGGACAAGAAACTCCACGGTCACTATTTTAAATCATAATATTGTTACAAAATATTGGTTACATCATTCATGTTGAAATTATACATGTGAGAATAATGTAGAAAGACGTGCACGTAAAAAGCCTCCGTAAAAAAAAAAAAACAATTAAAAAATTAAAATATATTAAAATAAGCTGAGGCGACGACGGCTTACGGCGCCTGTTCACGAACATGACGCATGGATCAGCACCGTTTAACTCAAACATTTTGAAGGGAACTTAACGATCCAAAGGTACGAATCCGAACTCCGAGATGCTACTGAAAAATTCCTGATAGAAATACCCAAAAAAAATCCGATCCGGGAATCGAATCCAAGACCTCATGCTCAGCAGTAGCGCTTGCGACCACTAGACCAACGAGGCAGTCAAGGTTTTAAAAATGATATTTTAATTAAAAATAAATGTGAAATTAAATATTTATAACGCAATGTCTTTTGGAAATATTAAAATTATAATATTTTGTATTATTTTTGCCATCGTCACGATTAAAACATGAAGTGTCTGTTTGATACGTCACCGCTTAACTAAAGATTATGTCTAGTTAAAAATATAACTGCGGAGTGAGTATTTTGTAAAACTAAAATACTTTCTACAAAGTCTAAAAAATCTAAGCACGTTATCAAATCTAGGTACGTTATTAAACAAGTAACAAACTTCAACAGGAAAATTGAGTTATACCAATAGCCAATACTTTTAATCAAAACCCTCGATTTTGAGGCAAATTAATTAAAATTGTGGCCTACGGCCATGATTAACTAATACAAAATATATTTACATGGCCATCAATGACCGCTACAGGCTATTTGATTTCGTTTTTGCGAAATTTAATTAACGTTAATTAAGATTAACCCTTTGATGGTTTAGTTCAATCAGTACGCGGTTCGCTGCCCAGAGTTCATTAACATAATTTCACAGAAATATCCCTTTTATGATCCCTGATTTTTGTGACCTTTAAGAATTGGATAGAAAAAAAATTTGAAAATACTCGTGTGGAATATTTTATCAAAGTTTAAGGTACATTTTAAAACACCGAAGTCCTACACCCTTTCTTCTTTTCTTGTATGTAGACATTACCTATTGTCAACATAATGAAATTGAAAAAATATTAGTTAGCTTGTCAGCAAGATGGTATTATCAGGTGATCTCCCAAGGTGATATTAAAGTATAACTCATCACATACCTTTAAAAGTATTTTTCTTTTAGTATTGTAAGTATTTATATACATATTATGTTTCAAATAAACTATTATTATTGTTATTATGAGTATTCTCAAAATATTAAAATGTTTTAAATATGACTTGGTTAGCAAGGTGATTTTAAGAAAAAAGAAAGAAAGAAAATACATTTATTTGGCACTTGGACTAAAAAGCACACAAGTAGAAAGAAAAAAAATAAAATAAAATGAAAGAATACAAAATAACCGAGACAGGTTTTTTGTTCTCGGCCGAGACCGAGAATAAAATAAAATCTCGACCGCGAGAAGATAAATCGTGAAAAAAAAGGTCTAATTTTGCATATAAAATAATTAGGATTGTAATAGTTTTAATATTCAAAATTAAACAATTGACCAGCTCTGCTAAAGAGCTGTTTACTTGCTACACTACTAAGGCGGCGCTGATAAAACTTTTTTGCTGCAAGCCTAAATATTTCATAAGGTGACGAATACCAGCATTGCATTTTTTTGCAGTCTTGGGTCTCTAAGAAAGCTATCGCGCTATTTCGATTACAGTATTTCAACTGTTTTCGTCACTGATCATTGAATTATGAACTGGCTATAAGTTGGATTCGTCTGTTGCGGCCGTGATGTTTGATGAGCTAGCTGACGATGCAGTAAATTATTACCGTACAATAGTCTCGATTATTGCCGAGAATCGCGATGATTTTTTGCCGAGAACCGAGATCGAGTTCTCGGTTGTATTTGTAGCCGAGAATGCCGAGACCGAGACCGAGATCAAGATTTCGGCCGGGTTTTTTTTTTTTCGGGTCGGAAATCATCAAATGACTTCTCCCGCTCTGGGCGAAGTGGGAGGGCGTGTCAGACTCTTACTGAATAAAACCCACCCATGTTCCTTCAGTCGCCAGTGCAATGCTAGGGGCCACGGTATCCCTTTCGGACTTTCCCGCAACTCCGTCAGGCATCGGACCCATCGGACCCCTTCACTTGCTGACATCTCTTTGAGGCGCGTGTGGAATACAACGCGCCGTCGACCTGGGCTTGGTCCTTACCGGACGGCGAGCTACCCATTGCTCACCGTCCGCAAGCCCGCGCCTACGGTGGCCAGGAATTGGCTATCGATTCCCGACGCTCAGGGCGTCTCCTCCTGCGGCGGCTAGAGGCGAGAGGGCGCGAATTTTGCCTCTCCCTCACGCGTTCCACCTCCTCCTTCGCGAGCATTACTGCTTCACAGAAGGAGGTGACGGCCTCCCATGCCCTCTCGCTCCGTACCATCGCCACCGATCGCCTCCACGAGGACACGGCGGTGCTCTGCCCAAGCCGGGCAGACCTCCACCGTATGCTCCACCGTGGCCTCCGGGCAATCGACGCAGTGATGACACCCAGGTGTTTTCTCCCGCCTGATACCGAACAGTAATCTCCCAAAACAGCGGTGTCCGGTGAGGACCTGCGTCAGGTGGAAGGTGAGGACGCCGTCGCGCTTCTCCAGCCCAGACCTGGGTTGCGACAATTGCACTCTCCATGACGTAATGAAATCCCGTCGGAGCTCTGTCCGCTTTGCCGCGATTTCTCGAAGCATCGGAGTCAAGCCCCGGCGTTTCGCCTCCTAGCGCCACTCCCAAATATGCGCGAGGACTTTTGCCTCCAGATCCCATGGCGGCAATCTCGATCGGGCCTTACTAGGTACTCGAGGAGGATACTTGATTACAACTCTACAATACAATACAACCTAACCTAACTAGCCATTCTTAATAGTTGATAATTAAAAAAATTAAATCCATTTATTTCGGGTTCTCCCATATTAAAAAAAAACAACAAATTACGACACACGATATAAATACAAAACACAATATAAAAATAAATACAATGTCATCAAATTAAAACAATGTCAAAATCAATGTCAAATAAAAATTAAAAATAAAAATTAGTCTGAATTTAATATACCTATAGAATACAAATAAATATAAAAGTTTAGGGCAAATTTTGGATAAATATAATAACATAAATTAATAAAACAGCAAATATCATGTCGCTCGTTAACATGCCCTTGCTATATGCCTACTGCAACACTTCCTAATATAAGGGCAGTCCAATCGCCCAGCAATCATCACTAGGACAGCATTGGAGCTGACCCGCACCCTGCGCACATATTCGCTCTTTTTTACAAGGCCCTTCGCTCCCGTTCGATGTCAGCATGATCCCTGAGGTCAGCCGTGACCAAATGCCCTAAGTATTTAATTTGTTTTACCAAGTCTAGAGGAACACCATTGAAAAAAACTGGTGGTATACTTTGCGGGCATTTAGCACTACTCGTCTCAAAGACCATGCACTGGCTTTTGGTCACATTATATTTAAGGCCGTGCCCACTCGCGTACTCCTCACAGATCTGCATAAGCTTCCTCAAGCCACAGACCGATGCGCTCAGCAGCACCATGTCGTCAGCATAACTAAGGTTATTGACGCACATATCATCAACATGGCAGCCGACACGGGCACCGCTGAGCGCAACGATCAGTGCGTCCATGTAAAGGTTGAAAAGGGTTGGGGAGGTCAATCCGCCTTGCCTCACGCCGCACTCCAACTTATATGGCTCCGACATAGCCCCCGCCCATCTATGCTGTTGACCTGATGCGTATACCAATATTTAAGAATTCCTACAAGTTCATGTGGTAAATTAATGTCCTCCAGTTTTTTCCATAAAACATCATACGTGACCAGGTCGAAAGCCCTGGACAGGTCGAGGAAACACGCATACACGGGAGTTTTATGATCCACGTAGTTTCTGACGGTATGCCTAAGACACAGTATCGCACTCTCTGTCAGACACTTGGGGTCTAAACCCAAACTGATTATCATGCAGCGCTACGAACTTAATTACAACTATACGGCGTTTTGTTATGTGCCATGCTTTTTCTACGGTGCGGGTTATACGCTTTAAAACAGATATCACACTCCTAATCAACAACTATCCTAATCCATTGCTTCATGTGTTTGAAACAAAACAAATTCCTAATCCATTGCTTCATGTGTTTGAAAAGTTCGTCTGCTCGAAAACGTAATTATTGTCGACGAATTTAAAAAAATTAAAGACTTTGCTATAGGTCTCCCTTGTTTCATCGAAAAGAAATTGCCAAATTATCACTTCCCAAACAATTTTTCGCATAATTTCATTTGCCAAATTATTACTTAGCAAAAAATCTCTTTACAAATAATTGTAACGCAAACCTAATGTTTAGCATGTGAACGTTTATACAATAACTTGTTTACCAACTAGAACTTTTGCCAATTTTTATGTAGTCAAATATTTCAGTTGGAATTACTCATTTTACGCAAAAAAAAAATTGCCAAATATTTAGTAGTTTTTTTTTAAATAATTAATTTCAGTTAGTTCAGTTTCGGGTAGCCTGTTTTTTTCCATAGTTTCTTTCTATATAATCTAGTCGTTTTTGGCACTCGCCGGCCGCTTGCGCGGCACCGCTCGCTTCGCTCGCTCGGCTCGTGCGTAGGTCACAGTTTTAACCTAACCTAACCTTTATATTTTTGTCATACCAAATCGTATGACGAAACGTTTATTGTCTAAAGATTGTTTGCTGTAATAAATAATTATATTAAAGACCAAATGCCTAAATGACATTATCCTTGATAATATTCTGCCAAGTAAAAATTTGACCAAATGAAAATGTGCGTACTAAAATAATTCCAAACATTGCATTGGTATAAAAAAAAGGTTGCAAAAATTTGTTTGGGTAGTGATTTTTTGGCAAAATCTTTTCGGCAAAACGGCAGGATCCCCTTTGCTATTGTTAATGTGTTATGAAATTACCCCGGGGTGATCCCATGTTATATTCCAAATGGTACCCAAACCAAATATTTGGTTAAAGTTTCTATTTTCATAATAATCTTTGCTTGAATTACGAAACTGAATCAAACAAAAACACCCGGATTCCTTGTCTAATCTTCCGCTGTATGTGTTTACGATAAAAATAATATTGAAAACCCGATTGAAGGACAAATACAATATTCATCATTCTTTTGTTTATTTTCGCTCCGATATGATTTGCGAATTTTATTTATGAAAGAGAAAAAATATCAGATATTTTTCCCGTTTTTCAAAAGTGTAAATGTGAAAGATTAATTGATTAAATTATCCTGTTAGTGCTGAGAAAGGAATTATGAAAACCTAGAAATAACACAAAAACAAAAAACAACATCACGCCTGTATTTCTCGAAGAATTAGGTACAGCATCTATAGTACACCCACATTTCGCCAGTTATGTTTAACCTAGAAATAATATGTTTTATGTATGGAAAAATAAGCAATATTAATGTTAACATAATTATAATTTTTTCCCTTGCAGTTTGGAAGCATAGTCATCACAATTATTTTTGGACGTGGCATACTTGTATGCACCTTGTCCGATTTTTGTATCTTACCGACTAAAACTGGGCCAAAATAATAATCTAAAATCTTTTATTTTTATTTATTTATTTTATTATTTATGTACTCGTAAAACAGAAAAATAAATAGATACAGATACGACATAATCATAATATGATTACAAAGGTACTGCTTATTTCTTAAGAAATTTCTCCCAGCAGACCTGCGACAGGAGAAATGAGAAAGAAATGTAGACAATAGTGTGTGAGAACAAGAAGAGAAACAAAATATAAATATGCGAAGTCTTAAACTAAAATATTTAAATGGACCTACACGTATAACGTAAAAAAAAAAATATATACATAAATAAATACATAGAGCTTATATATCTATTATAGGTATACACATAAATACGAGTACTCATAGTTGAGAGAAAAGGTAATGCTCTTTTACTCGATATTTGAGTTGTGAAACAGTTTTAAATCACGAATACTAGGCGGAAGTGAGTTCCACAACCTTACTGCATGGGTAGAGAAGGAATAGAAGTAGCTTGTCTTATGAGGATGAGATTTAAGGAGGGATCTAAGGTGTGATCTATACGGTGGTTCGCTAGAGCGAGTGTAAGAAAAACGCTCACGCAGGTAGGAAGGATAAGACGTTGAAGATAAAATCCGAGTGTTCCTGCGAAGGCAGATTGGGAGCCACTTGAGTTCCTTGGGAAGATGGAAAACATGGTCATACTTTCTAAGTCGGAAAACAAAGCGAATTATACAAGTTTTGCAAGCGCTCAAGCTTGTTTAATAGCTCCTCAGAAGCATCCAGGTTGCAGGAGTCGGCATAATCTATGATCGGCTAAATAAGTGTTTGTGCCAAAGAAATTTTAGTCTTCAGGGGCAGGATATTTTGAAGGCTTTTCAACGAATGAAAGGAAAAATGTAAGAGGAGACATAAGATCCGAGTGTTCCTGCGAAGGCAGATTGGGAGCCACTTGAGTTCCTTGGGAAGATGGGAAACATGGTCATACTTTCTAAGTCCGAAAACAAAGCGAATTATACAAGTTATGCAAGCGCTCAAGCTTGTTTAATAGCTCCTCAGAAGCATCCAGGTAGCAGGAGTCGGCATAATCTATGATCGGCTGAATAAGTGTTTGTGCCAAAGAAATTTTAGTCTTCAGGGGCAGGAGACTTTGAAGGCCTTTCAACGAATGAAAGGAGAAATGTACCTTTCGACTGACTTCATTGACCTGAGCACGCCACGAAATATTGGAATCAATAATGACCCCCAAATCTTTGGCGGTTTCGGTATAGGCAATGTGAACACCATCGAGATATAAAGGCATTACAGATGCAACTTCAACCGCATTGCGAACGAATCTGCTGCCTATGATCATAGCCTGGGATTTAGTTGGATTAATTTGTAAACCAACTGATAAATCTTCACCAGTACCAGACATACGAGTAGTCTTAGCTTAGTTTAGTAAATTATTTCATTCTTTAGAAGCGGATATTATATTTTTATGTAATTCGTAACTGGTCTGACGCAACGCCTAATTCTATAGAACTTATGAGGTGATATATAGTTTCGACGAAACATACAGTAATACTAATGGAGTTAATAATCCCACTCACCGGCCCATTTAGCAAAGCGTATCCTGGCCTCCAGCCAAGAAATCCCTTACATACAGAAGGACTTAAGTAAATAGACAGGCAAATAAATGTCCGGATATCAAAGCTTATCAAACGTGTTTATTAAGTACATCATTTTCCTGGGATTTATGTGGTGTAAAAATGCTCCATCGGGTTGAGCGCACTCCACTTGTGGCTTGAGTTGAGTACGACAATACGAGTATAGCCCCATAAGATGTTTTGGTAAATCATGAAAAATGAGGTTGGTAATGTTGAAGACTTTTCATTAAACATGTGTAAACGTTCAAAAGATGACGATACTTTTCCTGATCCTATGCGTAGTTTTATGACTATGTGATATTATATGGCACACTTAAAGAAAAAGAGAAAGCTTCCCAGCGGACGGCAATGCAATTACAATTTTGTTCGTCACAATTCAATTCAAGGATGTCAACTTGAAATGCAGCTATGTGACGAATCCATTTGCATTACTCGGTAGTAAACACGATTTTATAAGAAACAAAATTCAGCTGACTCACTTTACAGGCTAATTCACAGGAATGAAATCTCCCTATTATCAGATACCATCATCAAACAGGCTCGGTTTATTCCGAACGATGTATATCACGATTGTGAAACTTCACTGAAAGTACGTAAAACATACGGATACTTAGAAACCAGTTCTTCGTCGTAATCTGAATCACCCTTAGAATTATGTAAGACTCTTCGATCGAAGTATAAACTGTATATAGATAGTACGAACGTTAAAATGTATCAAAGAGATTTATGTGTCTAGGAAATAGTTGCATAAAAGTGGAGGGCAACTAAAAATAGAAAGTTGAAAGATTACGAAATAGTTCTATGGTAACGTTGAACTACTTTAATTTATTGGAAGTAGGTCTTGATCGATTTTTAAGGTGCACATGTTACGTCTTAACCAATAACATAGATGATGATAGCAAAATACCTCCAACAGACAGCAACATTTCCCGTGACCATTGTAAACATAATGACTAACGGGCAAAGAGAATAATACACATAGAAAATAGCATTAGCATTCAAAATAGCTCCAGTGATAACATCAAGTGGATAGGCTATTTTTGTAAAATCTCTGCCAAGTGTAGTCATGATAATTTCCCGCATGACCTTCATTGCTAGTCATTGCCCGACCCATGCTTAAGTATGGTCATTTACCAGTAGCTATTTACTACCTAATATTATGAAGGATCTTTATTTATGATGATTTACGAAGTAGGCACGTGTAGAGCACTCTAATGGTCCGTGGGTGTACATGTAATAATAAATAAATAAATGTATATACACATAAAAATACATCAAAATAAGTGGGATGTACACGTGTGATGTGAAGGCCAATCCGGGTGTGAATGAATGCTCCCAGATTGTTTCGACATGTGGCAAAATAATGGGAAAAATTCGGTCAAGGATAAACACAACGAATGGAGAAGGATACGATTGATATATTGACAAACAGTGTTGTGATTGAGTTGTTTTACTAATTGAATAGGCATTGCGACTAACTAGAAATCGTTTGCAAAACTATATAACCGTGGGTATATTAAGCGGATTCATCAGATCAATAGAGAAAAATGAAAGTAGAAACAAACATGTAAGTCATAATTAAAGTGTGACAAATTCCCCCTTACTTCTAAACGTTCCTTAAAGATAAGACAAGCTTAAACGTCTAAACTATATGGTCACACTCACGTTAATCGTTACTCAACTTTAAGCAACGTTTATAGGTAAAGGGGATGACTAGAAGACGTCGATGAAATATGTGTCAGCTCTTTTACCAATTTCAACAGATGATTGGATACCAATTATAACTTTATTTACTCCTGTATTCGTACATAAGTATGCCTGAACAGCTACCATTTTATATTGATGTGCAGATGATAAAGTTGTTTCTGAAAACAAAGTATTTCTAAAAGCTCAATACCAAAAGTTACCACCATTTGTAATGGAAATGAACAAGATTTATTTTACTGTGAAGTTTACAAAGTGCCTTGTTTGATGTTCTTTCCTCAATTCAACCAATCGGGCAAAGAAAATCTATGGAATAGTTCTGTACAAACAAAACTATTTATATCAAATTCCGTGTTATTTTTACCGGTAGAAGCATTACGTTAGTTGGGTCATACTATATTGTGGTATCTTGCAATGTTTATTGATATGGGAGTAAAAAAAGAAATATGAACTCGCAGCTCTAACCAATGAACTGGATCTTATCACCGCATATAGTAATTGTATATATATATAATGTATATTGCCTTCTGCTTCCCGTAATCAACTACATATAATATACATATTTACTTCATTAGGTTATTGGACACCTATGTTTCTGGCCAAATATTCGTTCTTTCAAAAAGCATTTCAGTATAAATTAATTAGATATTCCAAGAAAATTTAAATGTTCTAAGTGTTGAAATAAACACCGTTCTGCGCTATCGTAAATAATAATGTTAAAAGTACACAGAAAAGTAGATTTAGAAAGATTGTTCTATTGTTTTGAGCAGATGATTTACTTCCGTTGTAATGGACAAGAAACTGAAAACAGAAGGATGAGATAAGATCCGCAAACATATTATTTCTGTCCAAAATACCTATTGCGTGTGCAACTATTAATCATTGTTGGAAAGCGGTAAATGTCCACTAGAGGATATCAGTGTTCTCCATAAACTGTCGGAACGGATGATGGTGGTCGGTACCATCAGTGCTATAATTGCTGCGCTTGATATATTGATCCTATTATTGTTACAGAGGCAGATAAAATTAAATACTCGAGTGACATAATTCTGGATGACTTTGAATTCGTTTGGTTAAACAAGGGTACATCATGAATTCAAACCACTTTTGCGGATGGAGTTGAAATTAAATCAGAAATATGCACCTTACATGTTTTGTCTCTACATCACCCTAAGGTTGACTGGTAGAAAATGCCTCGGGCTTTAAGTCCGCCTTTGTACAGTATTTTTTACTTGTGCATAAAGTTTTAATTAATAAATAAATATTTAAAAAAATACATAATAGACAGATGACATATTTTTTTTCGGTGTTTCAGAGTTGATTCCACAGCACCTAAAATTTGTTATAGGTATTTTCAGCCTCTGGAAGGATGCTAATGACTTCAAAGTCAGCCGATATTGATTTGAAGATTTACTGATGAATCGGACGTTCCAATTACAAAACTAATTTGTACGATTGATCACAACATGCAAATCTTGATAGCAGACATCTTCCGATGCTTGTAGATTTAGGTCAAAGACTTAATTTTATGGTTAGCGCCGCTTCCCAATTAGATTAATATTGAAATTAGAGTTTCTATAAATTCCTCAAGATCTATACCGTCCTGGTATTAAGGAAGGACGTCTGGTCTAATTGGTTGAGTCCCTATAGAATATTAATGGTTTATATAGATACTGCAAATATACGTGTATATTTTTAGCATAGTTATTGGTTATTGAAATGTAAACCCAGTAATTTTGATGTATATTTGGGTTAGTGCTAGATTCGAGGAAGTCGGTTGAACGTTTGTTTTTTTTGCGGTTCTGTGTTTAAATTAAGAGGATATTATTTTGACCTTCGTCGATACCAGGTTTTTCATGTTAAAGCAGTTGTAATATTATTAAGTGTATGTTTCGTGTTGCTGGGAACTACAGTGCAACTGTAATTATTTTGCATTTTGTTTTGTTGCTCATAATGTTTTATCAAATGAACTCTTGAAACCATTGCTATAATCATAACTTTTATTTGGATCAAAATATAAACGGTAGCTTAGCTAGCGAAATTACGTGAAAATGTTAACTTATTAACAATTCCACGTAATTTCAGTAAAATTTATTACATAACATTACGCCTTTTTTCCCAAAGGGTTGGGCAGTCGTGTACCTATAGTACACCCACATTTCGCCAGTTATGTTTAAAAACAAAAGCGTTTTATATGAAATAAACGGTTATTCTAAAAATATTCTGTCACTAAACACTCGTAGAAAGTTATTGGCCAAAAATAAGACAAATTGGCCTAACATTACGACCGTCTAGCCCCATGCCACTACATTTATGTAAATTAAAACTTTATTCTCTAACTCTCAGAGTTCATATTCCTAATGTTACACTGTAAAAAACATGGAAATTTCCTTAGCAATAAAATAAAGAGTACGTTTTCGTAAATGCTCGTTGATTATTATATATAAGTTAATGCGTTAGCCAGATGGCGATAGAAGATGCCAAATACAATGATAGAACTTTCATGAAACATTTATCGTGTGATAAATTGTTGTGAGCAAACGATTATTTATTGCAAAACGGAACCATTTCGAGATATTGGGAAACAGAGCGTGAACTCAATAAGTAACTACTGTCTTCCATGAAATAGTAAACGTTTTCTTGCTTTGTCAGAAGCCATTACTGCGCTTATTATGAAGCTGTAAATCTGTGAAGAACTCGTTGAAAGCGAATTGGTAGTTATGAATAATGAGATTTGTTCGACGGTGCAAGCGTATTGGTGCCTGAAACCTGCCTTCCGTATACACGTCAGGAGTTTATCGTTTCTACCGTTACGTTTACGTTTTAAGTCTTGGTTGTAATTTATAGCCAGAATCAGTATACACTGAACATAATTGTATTAACTGACAGCCAGACGGTAATGTCATTGATATCAGCAATATATTGAAAATCAGCGTCAGGTGATACACTTTGTGTTGTCATCTGACATTATGCTGAGCTGAGGCCCTTTTGGCATAATAATAATTTGTTTTCTGTTTTTATAGTTTTAAGGTGTATTTTTTTTTTGTAATGCCAATAAACGCATTTTTCTTTCTTTCTTTGTTATCCACCCTCAAAAAGGCTAGGGTTATGCAAATGACAATAATTGACGAAGAAGTAGGTCCAAAATTCTACAAATAAAAGTATTTCAAATTTGTTTGTTCGGCGATTAGTTTGTTAATGCTTCCTTGCTCTTCCTGCTAAGCAGCATTAATATAACTATTTCAGTTTGCTTTTTAGTCTATGTATGTACAGGCGCTAGCACCTTATTCTTTTCCCTTGACTGTTAAACCTTTTCACCTTAGCTTTTCTTTACCTTTAACATTCCAGTTTTCTATAAAATAGGCCATCATATTGCCAACCGATAGACTGACAACAAAACGTGATGCATCCTTCCTCTTTTAATGCCATGTCATCTACTAAGAATATTTTATCTACTTTTAAGGTGCGGTATGGAAAGCACGTTACGATTCTCTACCCCACTCCCATTGTCAGTAAGGAGACGGGGAGACTAAAAGAAGGAAATGGAAATCCCTCAGTAATTTGCTTCGGCCATGTTGAGGTTGCTGTTTCCCACTACGCACGGCATACTAAGTAGTAAATGTAATTATAATAGAATGGTTACTTTGGTTGTGTTTGGAGCAAAATGCTGCGTAATGTATAGCTTGTCCAATCTGAAGTGGCGAGCCCCACTACCGCGTTTATGGACACGGTACTGCGGATCGATGTGTAATGCGGTAGTGGGGCGCGTCACTTTTTTTTTGCGTCATAAACCATTTAAAAATAAAATGTAGTTTATTTTCAGCTGTTGCTCGCGTAAGTTCACGTACAATCTTCGACCCGCTGTTAGGTTTGCTTAAGATCCAAGATGAAAATTCTCTCAGTACACGTCGTATCCTTAGCGAAGAGGAGATGTCGCAAAGACAATCAATCAGTCAAAGTAAAGCCTTAGTTACCGGTCTGTTAAGGACATAATATGGTACACATAGGTACAGGTAAACCAGAAAAAGGCATACTTTTACTGGTTTACCTGCTTCGGTAATCTTGCGCCACAAACTAACAGCCCAACTGTACTTGCTATTTTACTTACCCTAATAAAGGAGCTGCTGTAAATTATGCAGATCCTTTTCCTGTAACCAAAAAAAATCGTGTTAGGAAATATATTCATCATCGTCAAGAAAAAGACAAAAAAAATTGTAACTTAAAATTACAATCTATCTGCCTGGCCTTTTCCCTATTATGCTGGGATCGGCTTTCAGTTTAAACGGATGCAGCTTAATACCAGTATTTTGCATGGAGCGACTGCCTATCTGACCTCCACAACCCAGTTACTGGGTAACCCGATACCCCTTAGGTAAGTACTGGTTACCGTAGGAATATTGAGTACTGGTGGTCAGACTTTTGGACTCTGACTACCCGTAGTGATCGTCAGCGGATTCCTGCGGCCTTTACAAGGTCATCGGTCCATCTTGTGGAGGCCTTCCAACGCTACGTCTTACGGTACGCGGTCGCCACTCCAGAATCTTTTGGCCCCATCCGCCATCTGTTCTACGAGCAATGTGCCTGCCCACTGCCACTTGCATACACAATGTATTTCATATATGCATACGTCTTAAAAGCTATTTGGTATTATAATTAAAATATCCTATTTCATACACGATTCATAACGATTCTTTAGATACAGATATCATATTTATTGAAGCGTTAATGAGAATGGAAAATATGGTACATAATATTCCTACAGTTAACAATTTATTGCTCGGTTTGTGTATTTGATATCTTCCGCATTTAAATGTAAAAAAAATGCTGATATTGATTTGAGGTTTCGTAATTATAGAAGTTGGCAATAAAAAAAATAGCAGGTGAAAACTTAGGTGAAGTGAGCTGTCATTTCACCTGATGGAATTGACACTATTGACAGTTCAGTTCACCTAAGTTCTCAAGGTGACATTTTCATAGAATAGATCGCCTGGCAGGTATTTCTAATCATAAGTTATCTATAATCGTTTTTGGCATAGGCAAAGCTCAAGTTTGTAAGAACTAAGCAAAGATAAACGAATCGTTTTGCTGACCAATGGTAGCTTTTTCTATTACCAAACTGGGAATATAAATATATTGGTAAACTAACTTTACTTATGATAGCTACCTACTTCATTAAGGTAGGTTCTACTATGCAAAGAAAATTACTTGTTAAAGATACAAGAGTCTTCATTTTAATAACCAATAGCGGTCCATAAAATAAAGGAATCGGCCGTAAGTCGTATTATTTTGAGCGGTTTTTAACAGTAGCAGCGTTTTCGTTAAAAACGGTTTCGTCTGAAACCTTTACCACGTCCTTAGCAAAAATATCGTTCGCGCTAATACGCAATCATCGCGTTCATTATGTCACATTAGTACGGAAAGCCAGAAGGCACACTCTGTCGGCATGACCACGCATTTAGGTTCGCCGATCAAAATTAACGCGCCGATCGCATACTCGAACGATTGTCGCGTTGGTTATGACGTGGCTTTACTGTATTGAAATAATAAATTCGTTTATTTGTATCTAAATTATGGAAATTTAATGATGATTTTCGGGAAACGAAAAGTTCTCGGTGACGAAAAACCGGACCATCTTTCTCACAAATGCTAATCTATACATAAAAATAAAATTGAAGTGTTTATTTTTAATGTCGAAATTACAGCTTTCTGTACTAAATAAAAAGTATACGATACTTTTAAACAAAAAAACAATTTTAAAACTTTTTGTCTGTCTGTCTGTTTGTTCCGGCTAATTTCCGAAACGGCTCGACCGATTTTGACGGGACCTTCACTGGCAGATACTTACCTACTTTTATTATAGAAAAAAGAATTAGTGTCCACGTGGGCGATGCCATGGGCATAGATAGAATACTCTTTATTGTACAACATAAAAATTACAGACATAAATTTAGTAATTTTACATAGGGTGACACAATGGGTGGTCTTATCGCTTAAAGCGATCTTATCACAGCAGCATAGCAGGTAGTTAAAAATAAAATACCAAATGACAGCACTAAGAAGCTCTCGAAGAAGGATCCATAATAATAAATTATTGTAATATTTTCTGAGAACTTGTTAATTCGTTCCCTAACCGGTTTCTGTAAATTAAATTATATCTCAAAATACACAAACAAACTCAACTTTCAACTAAGTTTAAAATTAAATTGAAACATTTTCGAGCATCCCCGTTACGTCGCGGCTGCAACAATGCGATCTGTATCGACGTGCCACAGACTAAGATAATGTCCAACGTCTTTGTTGTTTCAATACAATAAGCTCTATTGAAGACATTATTGTATTAACTGGCTGTATATTTTCTGTTTTCATTTTAAAGTTTATTATGGCATTTATTTGTGAGACAAAAGAAAATCTTCATTGTATGTTAGTCAAGGAGCATTGGTGTGTGAAACAGCTTAATGACAATATGGCAGAAAGACCACTTCGAATTTCAAAGTTGGTGTTTCGAGGTTTTATTTTAAATTGTATTCAAGACATAATAGTATATTACTGTCACTGCTTGCAACAATTATTTATAGACGATTGTGTGTCCATAATTTTTTCTCAAATAAATGCGCGGAAATTCAAACTAACTTAATTAATTATAAATTCCTGAATCAATGACGAACAACGATAATCTTTCACGCGCCTTTATGTTCGATTGTTTCTTTTTTACTTTAAACAGCAAACCAAACCAAACAAACAAATATTTGTTTTGGTTTGCATTTGCAAACCAAATCGTAATTTAAATAAAATCTTTGATAAGTTACCTCCTTGGTTGTGTTGAAGTAAAAGTTCGTTCCATTTTTAAATAGCACGATAGATATGAGTTTTCTTAGTAATTTATTTGGCCGCTAAAATCGCAAAGTTTGTATAAAATCCTTCTCTCGTGGTGCTTAAGATTTTCATACAAACATTGCCAGCTCGCATGTATTCGGCCAGTACAGCAATTTTGATTTATCTCAAAGAAGGTTGTCAAAATAATGTACGAATTACCAAGCATGTTTGAGAAAAATGTATTTTTGCTTGCTTTTCAAAATCGAAGTGCGGGTTTAGAGTTTAGAGGTAGGTAGTTTCAGGCGCTGAAAAAAAATGGGGGCCTTTACATGATTGAAAATAAAATATAAACCATCTATAGCACAAGGCTATGTATTTTCAATCATAGTTAGTAAAACGATCTATGTATCCAGCTAAGGACCAATAAATATGAACAAAATGAGCCCGTTCTCGCTCCCCGCACCGCTGCCATCGAGAACTCTTTCATATACAACTATGCATTTGATCGCGCTGCTGTCGTCACCGCCACCCCGCTGATATATAACTATCTAATTTGGTTCAATGCCGCCGAGAATACGGCCTGAAAATTGGAATTTCCTTGTCTTTTCTTCAGGTTTTTTAGAGAAGGTAATTGGTGATAATAATTGGCGGTTAACTATATTAAAAAAAAAATTGATGATATATTTCATCAATAAAACGAAACTAAAATAAAAAGTTTTTTTTTTAATTTACAAGCTTTACCGCAAGACGCGATACTTTTCCAAATTTTTTGGCTTGATAACGCTATGTATTGCGTAAAAGTAATTTTCTTATTTTCAACTGAAAATTATTAGGATTAAAAACTATTACACTGCATAATTATGTGTGCACTCATAGAATGGAGTGAAAAATAACGCGTTATTTTATCCTTCAAACAACCACCATAATTATTGAGTAACGCATTCCCGATACCAATCAGTCGTCTACCTGAGCACAAAACACTTTTTACTCTGTCTTTCCGGGTTGACAATTGATTGATGAAGGTTAGTTCATACGCATGAATGTTGCTCTTTGCCCAATTATTTGCGTTTGTAGAAAATACGTGGTAGCCCTAAGTATTGTAATTGGATTTGCGTAAGAGATAAAAGCTTTAGGTAATGGGATAAGTGCTTCCCAAGTTCGTAGATAGACGTCAATTTAGTATAATGAGGTTAGGTTATAATCCTGAAGATAATTCAGGATTATAGCCTTTTTATTTTTGTAAGTTTTGTATAAATTCCATTTCACGGCCTAAATTGTTTGTTTAGGCCTCTATTTACAAAAAATTTAAAAGATCATAAAACTTTACAGAAAAGCATGCTTAAAACAAGATTACCTCCTTTTTTTTCCAAGTTTCTTTTTGTTGTCAGGATTTTTTATCACCTTTAAAGCAGCGCTATTACAATATTTATATAAATATTATCATTTGTTAGTATAGAAATTTACATATTATTTTATAACAACGTACCAAGACTGCTCATGTCGTCTAAGTCTTTAAGTCAAAGCTTCATTCGGTTGTTCAAGTCTAGGCATTAGTGTTCTAGATGACAAATAACGTTTTCAGAAAATAAAATAATATTTATTACCTGTCAGTACCTAACGCTGATTTATTGAGTTATAATACCAAGATTGACGTTCGATTAAGGGTCGATGATAGCTCCAGGAATATTATTCTAATAGGTATCCGAGATTGCGATCAAACATTTTTCATGAATCTCGGTCTTCGGTTATATAAATTCAATTTTTCTCACAGCAATCACGTTGCAGTCGATTCCAAGATGTCTGTTGGGTGTTTTTGCATACATAAATATGTGTAGTCGGCTTCGTAATTTCTTTATCAACCTAATGTTGAATGTCACTTGCACGTCTTAAAACGACCCTGGTCTTTTTGTAATGAAGTTTCAATTAATTAACTGGGAATTGTTACAATATTTTTTAAACGTAGCGACGCGCGCTTTCTTTTTGGAACACGCTGTGAATACGTATGTAAGTGCAGGAGCTGACAATGGTGAAGTCGGACGTGTGTGTTGTGTATGCGTATGTGTGTCATTTGCTGATTCTAGTCGTCTTCATGCACACATTCACAGCCATTTTGTACACTTGTTGACCACAATGAAATAAATAAATAAATTCTTTATTTCACCAAAAGCCATCACAGTATAAGAACCAAAAACTAAGAGCATATAAGGCTTATAACTAGGTCACCATAATTTTGATTGCCTGACTCCTAAAACTAAAGCGCGCGTCGCTTCGTGAGATAAAAATAGTGTAGCAAAATTGATAAAGCAATTTCGAGGTCAACTATACAGATATTGTCAGTAAGTTTCCTGATTTAAACAGTAGCTACCTAATTTCTACAAAAAATCTTGAATTTTAATCTGGGTTATTTTTTTATTATTACGGATATTGTTGTTAGTCTTGGATGGATACTTAAACCTGGTTTCTGACAGACCATCACAAAATTTCATTAACAAGCTGCCAAATCCAATGTTTACTTAAGGCTGTGATCGTTCACCAAAATAATAATAGCCAATCAAATCTGGCATGACAATTATTCAATTAACTTTCAGAAACCAGGGGTTCGTTCACCTTTAAAGATCCTCTACTGAAATTATTGTTTTTTCCGCTAGCATCAAGAGGAACAGCATCATTTGAAGCCATATATCGTATATGTATCTATAGGTACTTATCCCCAATTTCAACCTTCTGTACAGCTAATCAAGTACCTAACCAATGTTTTGATAAAAAAAAAACAACTGTTCAACAACTTAACAACTTTTAAAAACAAAAGATGAAACACACTTTATTTCCGAAACAATACCGAGTATCACTGAAAAAGGTACGTTGGAACCCTCTCAAATTCTACCAGTAGATATAAACATATATCGTTTGTTTGTACGTTCCTACACTTGGCCAGAGCGGATTGCGAACGGAGGGTCGAAATGACCCACTTTATTTAAAAAGATCCGCCCCAAAGTTGGTGATCTCTTTTCGCAGGTATTTTTCACATTAAAATGTTTGCCAATAGGAGTATTGGCCGTTTGGGGAATGTGGGCTCTGATTGTTATTGTTGGACCGTACCCAATTTAAAGGTACGAAAATCTTTTTAGATATTGTGCCGCGTTAATATTTTATTGAAATATTATGTTTTATTTTAGTAAAATATTAAGTTGCGCCATCTAATTTATGCGTACGAGATATCGAAATGCTGTCTCACAGCATCATTTTACTATTCGCGTCGACCTATACGTAAACTAGCAATATTTTTAGCCAAGTAAGTTGTTTAATAGGTATCTATAATAGTAACTAGTTTCTGCGCGAGACTTCATCTGCGAGAAACATATTCCACTGCACTCTGCTATAGTGTAGCTTTTTCTCAGTAAAATATTTTTGTACTCAGATCGGGACTTCCAGAGATACAGAGTTTATATAAAAAGAAAATTTAGTAAAAAAAATCTCGAATTTTAAATAAGATAATTAATTAATAAAGTTATTGTAGCATAAATATTTATAATAATTAGTTGTAAATTAAATGTTAGTCGTTTTTAAATATAACTAGTTATTTGGAGAAAAAAAACTGATGTAAATTAACAAACAGAGAACGTTACCTCTTTATAATATACTCGCTTTTGCCCGCGAAATCACTCGCGTGAAATTTTGGACCCCGACGCACCCCATCGCATCGCATCACCCACCCGCGCTATTACTCCATTTTCGCCTAGCGTTCTTTCTGACTTGTTTTCTTCTCCTAAGGGTCGTAGTGTGATGTTATTCCTAATCCTAAATAATATTATAAAAATGCGGAAATGAGTTTGTTTGTTTGTTACGCTTTCACACTAAAACGGCTGCTCGGATTTGGATGAAATTTGGCACATGGGTAGACCATGACCTGGAGACTTATGATACTTTTTATCCCGATATTCTTACGGGGTCGAGACTAATGCGGGTGAAATCGCGGGGTGCCTTTAGTAGTGTATAACCTTGCTCAAGAATTAGGCGATCAAAAGTGATTTTTTCAAAACCGTCGTGTAGTTCCCGAGATTAGCGAGTTCAAACAAACTCACAAAAAACAAACTCCTTAGCGTTATTATTAGTATAGTACTTAGATTAGCTATTTTCTGTTCTGCCTAGGATTGACTACAAATTAATACTGCAGGATCCTCAAAAAGCAATAATTGTAAATATATCACATAATCATAAGCATGAATCATTTTCACAGTAATATCAATATAACAAACACTGCCAAATATACTTCCCAGCACCAAAATATGTACTCAATATATTTCGGTACTGCGTTACTAATAGAATTCCAAGCGAATCTATTCAAATCTCGTGATCCATAAGAGCCACTTATTGTAGATACAGCTCAAAGGTTTTCCCTAAGAGAATGATATAGGTAAGTAAACAAACTCCTCGAGCCGTAAATGTTATTTACTGTTTGATAGTAAACAAGAGGAGGATTTCTTGGCATATTACAATGTTTTAACAGGTGTTTTTGGTTTCTTAGTTTGTGAAGTTATTGATGGTAGAAGGTTGAGTAATTAGCCTTCAACGTATATTTTCTCTACCGTTTATATCAGAAATTTGTGGTAATATTTAGGGATCTGGTATCCTAACTTTATCTATATATATAAAAGAAAGTCGTTTTAGTTACATTATTTATAACTCAAGAACGGCTGAAACGATTTGGCTGAATATTGGTGGGGAGGTATCTTAGGACCAGGAGACGGACATAGGATACTTTTTATTCCGGTTGGGTAGGGATGTAGGTAGGGAGGTAGGGTAGGAAGTTAGGGTAGGTATGGTAGGTAGGGTAGGTAGGTGCGCCGTAGATAAGAACTCAGTGCTACCCGAGTGAAGCCGGGGCGGGCAGCTAGTAATATTATAAATGCAAAACTGAATTTGTTTGTTTCTTACGCTTTTCCGCTTTAACAGCTAAACAAATTTGGATAAAATTGGGCACATGCCCTGCGTGCCATGCTTTGCGTGTCGATATCCGTGCCACCATGTATATAGTAAGCCCAGCTTTTTCCATAGCATCTAGTTTTCTCCTAAACTTTAGTGTAAGAGGAGTCAACAAATAAGTTTTATACCTATTGTTCATTTTTCGCCACCCTTAGAAGCGAAGGCGCTAAGAATGTGATATCATTATATTGTGCTTGACAAGTACCTAGATCCCGTCCAGCACTCGAGTTATTTGACAAGTGTACTTCTGAAGTTTACGGAGAGTCGCTCTGTTCCATTCTTTGCCGTAAAAAATAACTAAGACTTATGAAAATAAAATTTGATCTAACTATGAACTGTCTTGCGTTGTTTTTCATATATTTTAATACCTAAGTACAACATTATGATTGATTTGGCATGTCTTCTTAATAGGAATATAATTATAGTTACCTATTACAAACTTTTTCATGATTTATGTTAAGTACATTATGTTTGTACCTTGCCATATTTTTTAAAATTTAAGGATTTCTGATTATATGTTGCGTTTTTCGGTGAAACGGAACGCAAACTCGAAACGCGTCTTCTTCGGCAATGTCTGAGTTGAAGTGTCGTAAAAAGTCATGTTAATAAACATATTATTATTATTCTTTGCAAATTGCTTCAAATGCTATTCTTCTGTATATAATTGTGTAGTAGAGAAATATGTATAAGACAAAAGCTAATAAAATACTTTTGAGAGTTCCGAGGACCAACTGATGGCAATGTAAACAATGCCACCCATGGCCATGAGACCGCCCGTATTGTTCTGAATATTCATGAAAAATTATCGAAAATTAACAAAAAAAACAAACAATATAAAGACAGATGGGGGTCTGTCTTTAATATTTTTTGTTTTTGTCTGGTCTGTCTTTAAAAATTTTCATGTTATTCAATTTTAATGTTTTGAGTAGCGTTTGTGACCTTGCTTTACATTTTTTCCTCATATCTCCGATGTTATTAGCTCGATTTTTAATCAAAATAATAAAAAGAATAAAGAGATTTAATCAAGATAATAAACAGAATCCGAATAGAGCCAAAGATCCCCTTTTAAGGTTAATTTTAAATATCACTGTGTATGGGAAGGGTGTACGAGATGATTCACCTAAGGGAGAATGCTTGTAGTTTAAACGATATTCAACTTAATGCAGATGTAAAAGCGTTTATTTATAGTAAATTTATCTGTCTATCTGTTGTCACACTCAAAATGTATGTTTTTTAGATCTACTATTATTCTAATTCACATTTTTTTAAACCCTACCAAAGAATCATCTTGTACACCCCGGTGTCCAAGATGATTCCTACGGTAGGGGCAAGATGATCCTGGGGATCATGTACCCCCAATTTTGTGAATATTCTAGATTTTAGTATAATTCAATAAAAAATAACTTAACACAGAGTAATTTATTTATTTAAAAAGAAACAACATCTTAATTTATTAAATTAATCTCATAAAGTTAGTAAAATTTAAAAAAAATAACAATCAAAATTAAACGCAAAAAATAAATCTTTATACATCTAAACGTCGCTTTCCTGGAGTTGTTGTACACAAAGCACATGTGAATTCATCAGGATCATCGCTATCTATCCCTGCACAAACTCGATGACCCCATCTTTGACATAAACAACATTTTATACATTTAGGATGCGTTTAGGGGGGGGGGGGGGGAAAGGGGCAAGATTCAGGAGCACGAAGAGCTATATCTGGATGCCGCTGACGGAATCCTCTCAGCCAATCATATGCAGCTTTTTCTCTGTGGAAAGGGTGTTTGATATTGTTTTTAAATATATAGGCTATAACGTAATCTATTAACATAAAGATGGTGTACAAGACGATCCGCACTGATCATCTTGTACACCAATAGCATAATCATCTCACCCCAACATCAACTTTTCTATTCAATGTTCGATAACATAACCTATAAGTTCTTAACTGTTACCATGCCATTAAAGAAACAAAATAGAACAATAAACAAAGGTACTAATACAACAGCCTTCACAATAGACTACCTAGAACACATCTGACATAAACTTAAAGTCAGCCTTACCTTAGAATAACGACACGTAATTTTTATTTTTTTCCACAAAAAATTTCTTGGTCACTCACAAAGCCACTGCGATTCACTGAAGCATGGGAATATCGGGAACTACGTTTTACCAATGAAAACAACTAAATGTCGCTGGTAGTTTCGTTGCAATTCAAAAGGATCATCTCACCTCAACGGACCATCTCGTACACCTTTCCCCTACTATCTATAGCTCTGAAAATGTCGCAGTTCCAACCCCCAAGATACAGGCAAGTGCCTAGTTTGGGGGTCACCGTCCAATCTGTTCTTGTACAACCTGATGATTATGAAACTTCATAAAGAAAATAATATCAATTCAGTAAAGTGTCTAATATCAAATGTACCAACGTAATAATCACACCTTGCATTAGCATATGTTATAACTTTTGCAATCGAAATAAAAGACTGACCGTGGACATGACGTAGTAAATTACATACCGCCATCCGCCATGGCAATTAGTATTCCTCCATACCTTCTGTCACAGTACATATGACAATTTTCTTCTATGTTCCCATGATTAGTGTTGAAAAAACTTAATTTCAATTCTGAAACATTTAAAAACAAGTTTTTATTAAAATGCCCGTCAATATGAAAACGTTTTGCTAACCAATCCCAAGGTGTGAAGACGAAATCAGTAGTAGTTCAAGAGTTTCCTTCGTGTGAGCACAATCCTGAATACAAATGTCATTACTTCCTAGTAAATAGATGAATGTGAAACTTAACGCATTACAACTTTGTTGCTCTGTGACAACCACAGAGTACAGAGGTCTGCGGCCGCTGCTAGAAACGGCATTAACAACACTTTGCATACAAACCAAGCGTGTTCCGTTTACTCGCACCACGACACAAATGACGTATAGAAACTGACGGGTTTGAAGACGGTCCGTGACAGAAGTTTTGCGATCAATGCTATTCTATTTCGGTGACAAAAAAATATCTATTAGATTATGTATAGTACCGCGAGATTTTTCGATTATTATTAGTACCTTTGTATCTGGACGCTGCGGGCGCGGTAAATTCGTGCGCTGTGGTGATACTCGTAACGTTCAACGGGATAAGCAGCAAGTGAAACTAAGGCGCTGAGCAGACGATGGAAAAATTATCCGCGGACAATTGGGTCGTATGGAAATCTAACGTGCACGCGGATAAAATGGTCGGGATTTCTATACGATTCCAAATTGTCCAGAACAAATTGTCCATCGTCTGCTCAGCGTCTTAACAAAAGCTGGTAGAAGCTTAATAAATTACACCCGTAATTATTACATGTCCAGCTGAAGAAATTTTAATATTTTGGTAGTGATTTTTTGATAGAATAAAATAATCTTTATTATGTATACCATACGAATTACAGGTATAAATGTAGAAAGCTAACAACGGGTGACACAATGGACGGTCTTAGCGCTAAAAGCGATCTTTGAAAGACAACCTTTGGATGGATGGAGAAAGGGACCAATACTGCAGGTAGTTTGTTAACATCATATCGACACTCAAATATTTATTGGCCACAATATTGGCAATGTTGGTCTGTGATAACTTCGGATGTGTCTCTTGAAAGTTTATATGAGCAATTGACCTGATATTGGATATTATTGGTGGTGACTTTGTTTTACTTCGAAAAAACTACCAAATGTCATTAAGATTATTTACTGTGTAATGTGTGTTAGGTAAAATATCTAGATAAGCGAGAGTGAGAGTGGATACTGAAGGCAAATGATCGAGTTTTGTACCGCAATGCGGGACCGCAGTGTCAGGTTGTATGTAAATCAAAATATAAACATGACCGTGACAAATAATTATGTTTTTATAGAATTATAATCATAAAAATCATCAATATAACTCTGTTACCTATTAAATTTCACGAAAAAAATACAGAATCATGAACACACACACAAATTTACATAAAAAAATCTAAAAAGAGAAAAGATTATTTCGAATTGCTAACATTTTCGTTTAAAAAAAAGTTAAGAGTTCGATGCATAATTTTAAATTATTTTGAATTTCGAGCTGTGATTTTTGTATTGTTTGATTCACAACTCTCGTTGCATTATAATGTTCGAAATTCAAACTTTATGGCTAGTCGTGTCAGTCTTGTTTGCATCTTCTTGTTGATTGAAAACTAAGTATACCATTGTATTGATTGTCATCAGTGGAGGTTTTACTGTTTTTTGTAGTATTTCAAGTGAAATAAACTAAATTATCCGTATCAACATCGTGTGTGGACTTATTTTACCCGGTGATCGATAAAAAGTGTAGTGTAAACCGATACATGTAGAATCTCGGTGGTTAATCTCGGAACCTTAGTGCTTCATTGCCATAAGATCACTCGCAACAATACACCAAAAGTGCAGTTTATGTTCCCTCGTGAAAATCGTAAGTAAAGCTACAACCTCCAACATCAATATTTCACTAAAATCACAGTTTGCAGTGTATGATCGTCGAAGATAAATCGTAACTTACACATAAAGTTTGTTAGCTGTAAAATCGATGGTAGTTCAATATCTGTTGGCATAAGCTGCAGATAGACTATCGTTCAAAGTGTCAGTTTATGACTTTCCCATAAAAGCAGGTATAAGTGCTTGTAAAACAATATTTTACTACCTTTGTGCTGTTGGAGGTCAAGAAAAGTCATTGCTTCAGGGCGTTCTCAGCTGAAAAACATGACTCTTAGAACGGGTGTCGTGAAGTCACATTCTGGTTGTAGATTCAAAAATAAAAAAATGAATGAGGGTATTCATGAAAATTCAGTCACGTCACCAGTTGGCGCCACTTTTACAAGAGGTCTTCCATTCCGACAGTGAATTTAAAATATATACGAGTTTTCTTCTCATCTTCTCTTTATTTGTAATTTGGTTTACCACCTAAAATATATTAGACACATTATCACTGTTACTGTTAGGCTGTATCATTCCACAGCTGAACAAAGGATGCCAAAAAGACAAGTGGTCTACATTAGCCCCAGATCACACGCATTATAAATTTGTATCATTCTATGTATGTATATCGGCAGGGACCGTCCGCAGCATATTGTACACTGATCAAGGATATGTTGCTTTCAAACGAAAAGGTTAGTCCTTTTTTTAAAGCAACATTTCCAAACTGTCTTTCAGGATTGCAGTAAGTCAAGGGATGTCAATTTTATTTAGTAGTTTTTACTAGCAATCCCACGCCAATCCCCATCAGTGGCATTTTTAGGTCCTCGGAAGTGCAGGTGTGTGGGTGGACACTCCAGCAAAATCAAGAGAGACCGCTGTCAACAGTGAAGTGAAGCTGGTTTCGTAAACATGTGTGCACGTGTGGTGTAGTTTGATTGTAGTGTCATTGTAAAAGGTTGTAAATGTGTGCGTGTGAGCGTGTATGCGCAGAGGGCTGTGTAGTTTTGGCATGCTTCACTGTATTGTTCGCAGCGCTCTGTGTTGGTTTTTTATTTGGTCTGAGACTCCAACATGGTTTGGTCAGGAGCATCGCATTCGCACTGGGTCTCAGTGGGATCTATTATTCCCCATTTTGCCAGATTGTGCTTGCAGCGGCCTGCTTGGGTCCGCAGTCGATGGATGCTTTCCATATAGGCCACTGCAGGGCCACCTACTGGGCCTAACTAGTTTAACATAATACAATGTTTTACCATTGACTCGCAAAGAAGACTAACAACTGGCTCCTTATTCTAGTGAATATGACGACAGTTTTCCGGATTTTACGACCTTCTTATGAAACCCATTTTTTTTAAAGGCCCTCTTTATGACATTTTGCCAGTCTAACTATCAATAATTAAGGTTAACTTTTAAAAGCTATGTCCACGTACTCGGTAGTGCATTCTTTTAAATCCGGGCTTAAAAAGTTTCGCTAAAGTTATAATAAAAAGTTAGATAAGACAAGTAAAAATAAAATCTGAAGCATTGCAGAGCACGTTCAGTGTACGTAAATAGGAACATAATCTTGTACTTACACTATCAAGGTATCTTCCAGCCAGATTTGAACTCGCTACGTCGAAAATTCTGTTCACAGAGTCGATAAATCCAAGTAAAAATGTAAAATTTCAAGAAAATTATTAAATTTGCGAAATTTTCTGAACTGTTGAGAATATTCCAACTAATACATTTTTAAATGATAGTAGCCACCTCCGTTTTACCCCATTTGCCTTTGGACTGCTACGTTTGAGACACCCTGTATATAAAAATTATTCCTTATTTCTCTTGGTCACGCCATAACTTGAAAACGGCTGCACCAAATTGGATAATTCTTTTTTTGTTGTGTTAGTTATTCTTAGGACAAGGTTTTAGGTAGTGTACATAGGGTAAGTAGGTAAGTAATTAGGTAGGTTGGTATGTAAGTAGGAAGGTACGTATGTAGGTAGGATAGGTAGGTAGGTATGTATAATGTAGGGTAGGTAGGTGTATAGGTATGTAGGTAGGTAGGTAGATACCTACCCTACCTGTAGGTGAGGTGCTACCCTCGCGAAGTCGGGGTAGGCAGCTAGTAACTAATATTTCTGTTAACACCTTAATAAAATTGCAATGAATATGTTAATTTAAATAGTTCAGGGTTAGTTCAGAGTTATACCTTGTTTTTTTGTTGTGAGAGGTTTGTAAGTCGACTTAATTATTGTAATCGGTACGATTGTTTGACCAGCTGGTTTCTCAGAGGTTTAGTTGTTATTGGCTTTAGAGGAGTTGTTACGCAACTTTAGGAGGTTATAGGAAGTGGTGTTGCTATTTTTACTTTGAAAGGTGACGAAGGAATTTTCAACATAATGTTGTGCATTAGAAGGTAAGGTAAGGTAAGGGAAGGAAAGTGATTTCCATGGTAATGCAACTGCAAAGATAAACGCAGTAAGACAGGGACACGTATTCACATAGGTACTACATCTCACAGAAGAGCGTGTGATTTTCAAGTAGGTAGTTGTCTTAAACTAATGTAATTGGCCTTGCCGTTATAAAAAAATAAATAAACTACACGTTTGATCAAAAAGTCAATTAAACAGTGACTGCCTAGTTTATTTTGCAGTTCAACAAAAATATACCATCTGCATTATTTATTTATTTTCTCTGGAGGACTTACAGCTGAAAAAAAACAGAATAAAAATAATAGGTTAGTGTGACTGTCAGCTATTTGTAGAGTTACAAGTCCTTATCATTATCCGCCCCTTATCTTCATTTATTGGGTGTCGTTGCAACAAGTTTTTTTCTTCCATATATATTTTTTAGTTGTCATCTCGGAGGTCACCACTTTTCTAGCCATATTTAACACAGTCCATCCATCGTTTCCGCTACACTTATAGCCGTCAACATTCGTCTTCAAAACTATCCTCACGACACTTTCCTTATTATGGCGAAATGTGGGGGTACCTACTACAGGTACACCTCTGTCCAAACCTTCAGGGAAACAAGGCGTGATGTTTTGTTATGTTATTTTCCTTATTTCTCCGCATCCCATGACAACCGATGTGCCACTTCCAGACTTCCTCTTATGTTCTCATTTCTTATTCTATCCATTTGCGTAACACCACACACTACACTTATAAAGGCAGAATAATCACACTGAGTGTGTATGTTTGTTTCTTCTTTACGCTAAAACTGCTGCACGCATTTGGATAAAATTTGGCACACAGATAGTTTATAACCTGGATTAAGACATAGGATACTTTTTATCTCGATATTTCCACGGGATCGATACTTATGCGGGTGAAACCGCGGGGCGCAGCTAGTAGGAATATAAAGGCATAAAAAGCAGAATAATAAAATGTTTTTTTTTTTAACTTCATTTTTATGAAGAAAAATAGATGAAGCAGTGTAATAACGTTTCTTATTTACCGCAGCACAGTTACGCCAAAGGGCCTCTCTTCAAAGACGGCTGTTTATTTTGTGAATAAACAACTTTACTAAATAAACCGTTTTGGGTTCAGAAAATCAACACACGTAGCATAGCATAATGTATGGTAACCTTGCAAGTGTGTTTTATACATTTGAAAGTGCGTCTTAATAATATAACGATTGATAAGTATTTATCTGTAAATTGATCAAAAAACACTTTTACACGTCAAAATTAAATGATCGAGTTCGATGTTTCCTAACTAACTATTCCGAAAAGAAATACCAAAACAAAGTCAGAGCTTATAGCATATTTTTTTATAAAAACTTTTTTGCTAAATAAATACTTATTTTTTGTCAATTTGTAATTTATCTAAGTTACAATAGCCTATAATGTCAACTACCTACTCATCACCTTATTCAAAATATTGCTTTTCCCGATTCAGGGACGTTAATCGTTGAGGAGTTCTCCTGGTACTTCACCATCAGATCCACTTCTCTATATGCATTGTGACGAGCATAAATTGCTTGGCAACCATATTAAAGTAATCGAATCGCAACCCGTGAAATACTTATATTAGTAGTTCTGGTGGCCATCTGTGGTCTTCATCATTGGTTCCACTTCAATAAATGGTGCTTTCCGAGAGCAACTGTGCACGAGTTACTATAAAAAAATACCCAAATCACTATAGGTGTGCCTACAATATTTGAAGAGTTCCTTCGATTTCTTCAGGAGTTTATCATCAGATCCTGACCTGATGACAATGGGACCATTTTGCAATACCCTCTCAAACAAAAAAATAATTTTGCAAATATATGACGGAGGTAGGTATTATATTAGTACACATACATTAAAAAAAGATTTAAAAATTATACATTATGTCCCTAGATAAAATGCACAAACGAAAATGAGTGAAACTAAGACCATTATTCATCGAACATTTTTTTAATTTTTTTTAAATAATTATTATTGATTTTTAACTTTTTTACTGCCTATTAGGTTCCCCGGTATTGAAATCAGACTAACTTTTTATTAATTGAGTGAAGTTCGATAAAAACAATAATGATAGCTGATAATAGTGATCATTGACGTTGCATGGCAAATACAAATAAACCCTTTAAAACCAGTCATCAAGTAAAAAAACACGTTTCTTTGAAGGCATTTTGAATTTTTTGTCAGATTTTAGGTTTTTTTATTTTTAGTTTTTTTAAGGTATTTTTTCAAGTTTTTTTGTCGTTGAATAATGGCATAGTTTCACTTATTTTCATGTGTGCACTTTATCCAGGGACACACTGTTTATAAACGTCAGAATTGATAATCCTCCTTTTGGAAGACGATAAAAAATTACAAAATTTTATCTCATAAAAATGAAAAGCTCAATTTTCCAATACGATGAGTTTAAAACTATTACTGAAATATATTTATTTAAAGCCAATGTAAGTCTTCTTTGAGTAGAACGCGGGAAACTGACTGGAAAATCGGATTTCGACGATTTTCATCAAACATAATCGGATCACTGTGGGAGCTCATGGAAATATGAGCTTTAAAATGTAGCTGCTAAGTCGCATTTCAGCTGGTTTTGTCTGCGTGTTGAAGATTCGGCTTTGAGCTGTGTGGTAGCGGGGATGGGATGTATCAGGTTTTCCTTTGTCTGTAACGAATATTGTGCTGATAAATGATAATTATTTTCTCTGGTCTGTGGCCACGATTCACGGGATTTCAATTACTTTGTGTGGTCCACAGCAATGCGATTTTCCGTAACGAATGACAATTCAGACTGCAGAATGTTCCACTTAAAATTCAATCTATGGGACAATATTATAGCTGGAATCTTCCTGTTGTTGTTTTGTTCACTTAAAAGTATACCTGTTATATACTCTAAGCATATGTATATGCTATATGGTATACCACATTATATACTGTCGTAAATGTGACTAAAGTCTAGAACAAACTAGTTTTTAAGTCGCGTTGTGTACAAACAATCATTGAAATACTAACTGCTTCGACACTCTGGGTACTTTTTAGCGATTTGAGTTTGTAACACGTTATTTTTGAGTAGCGTCGTGGACGATGGGCCTAAAACTTACTTCTTTATAAATCAAATCGATACCGTTAGGGTAAAAATCTGTCTACAATTTACCTACTCTGTTGTGGTCAGGACTGAACTGTCCATGGAACCGGAATGTGCGTATAATTTTCATTATTTTAAACGGAACGATTTCCACCTGTCTATCGTAACCCAGTTACTGGGCTGGATTATCGATATTTCCTAAAGATAGGCTGACAGTCACGCTTTGTTTTAACTGTCCGTACCGACTGCAATAGATAAGATAAATGGAGTTTAAAAAAAAGAGTGTTGTAACTAAGTAACTAACCGACCAGATCTTTGGTAAATAGTCTTCAACACCTTGCCTATTGAATACTACATTGGCTTTGTCGGTTACTACAGTAGAATGGGCAGTGGTCACTGATCCAGAAAATAAGTACTGGCTTTTTATAATTTATTTTTGTATTAAGAAAACTAAATTATTTAGGACAATTTCTACGCACTACAACTGTAAAACATTAGATTCTCGCGGTAGTCATAAAGGCAAGACTCCAATAGCCTGAATATAACTAGACTCGTAAGATACTATTAATTCTAAGTACTACCTCATTAAATAATGAACATGAGTCCATATTATAATAGAACATTATATGGATGAATACAGTGTAAGCAAGGCTGTTAATCTTCAAACAAAAGCTAAATGAGCTTGAGCTAACACCCCGTCTCCACGAGATCAACGTAACAATTGAACCCTAACCCCTTTGTTCTTACATGTGTTTGACAATAATATAAGACTATGTAGGTATTACGCAAATTATTCATAAGCCTAGCCTTTTTTTAGATGCGACTTAAATATTTCACACGTAAATAACAAATTATCGTTTGGCCTTCAAAATATCTGATATTATTAGATTTGACCAGAGGGGACTCAAATACTCGAAGACACTTCCGAGGGTGTTCATGTGGTATTTAGCTAAGATATTTTTACTATAAACTACCTTTGTAAATATTTGTCTTTACCATACCATATTTAGGTAGCTTGTCGAACCGGCTGGCCTGATTTTACCAGGTAATCTTGTGAAAGCGGAAAGATATGGTGATTATTGGGTAGGTAAGTACTCTCTGTACAATGAAAATTCGTGTGATCAGGCGAAGATTACACAATTGTGTTCAATTAAGGCTACAACCAATGATGGAACACTAGGAGAAGTGGACTACCGTTCCACAAAATTACGTCGAATAAATATCAAGAAAACGTTTATTTACCTGCGTTATTGTCACCAATTATTCGTCCTTTCACAATATATCTACTTACTATCAAAATTAGTACCTATAACCTACAATCCACAGCGCTCAATCCTAGTCGAACAAAATTATCAACGAATTACACTGGCTCATTAATTGTGTGTTGGTTACCGTGGTTGATTTAGCAAGACTGCAACATCTGTTTCTGGGTTTGAATATTTGGAATATTTGGCCTAAAACCTAAAATTTAAAACCAGCCAAGTGCGTGTCGGACCACGCACAATGAAGGGTTCCGTAGATGGATGAATTTATCGCAAGAACAAATTTAACTATGTAGTTGAAAAACATGGTCTCCCATACGGAATGTATGGGAGAACGTGTTTGTGCAATCGCAAATGTAAGTTGGTCGATTATTACTCGTTAACTTGTAAAGCCTACTTAGCTGTGATAGTTTTCCTATTAATTTCGTTATCTAAACTGCTGCCGTAAATTTATTTACATATCCAAAACCCACCATTTAGCTGGCAGGGCTGACACTAGGCTAACAAAAAATGGCTCTTTAAAGCTTAATATTTCGCTAACCGATCCCTAGATCCTAAAATGGTTTCGACAAACTCGACACCCCACACCATGGGATAGATGAGATTTATTGATGTTATGTTACCACTTTGTGTGCGTGATTAATATGTATACCCATGCTAAATTAAAGTGTTCTAGAACAAAGAGTCTCTGAGCTAAGCCACTGACAGACAGACAGACATGACAAAACTATAAGGGTTCCTTGTTTACTACAGAACCCTAAAAAGGCGCGATGTGTTTGATGACTAGACAGTAAGCCAGTTTCATACATTTAATTGCTTGGTGTGTTATCATAATGGGGACAGCCGCACGGGTCAATTTGCTGCGGTCGGTTCGCGGATGGATAACCATCCATTACGTATCGAGACCCCTGCGTGGCTTGGAAAGCAAGTTAAGCAGTTGGTCCTTGCTATCATTCGTTGATCTTTGACAGTCGTTACGGGTAGTCAGAAGCCCGAAAGTCTGACAGCCAGTCTTACCAGGGAGTATCGTGTTACCCAGTAACTGGCTGTGGAGTTCAGATAGGCAGTCGCTCCATGTAAAATACTGGTATTCAGCTGCATACGATTAGACTGGAAGCCGACCTCAACATAGTTGGGAAAGGCTAGACAGATTGATTGATTCTAAATAGTCATGGGCAAGTAATTGGTGTGTTATCGTAAAGTCGCTTCTAGAAGATGAGGATGGAGGACCAATGTGTTATTCTTAATTACCCATAGGCATTGGGTAATGTCTGTGGCATTTCCTTTCTATAATTTGTCACGGTCTACCTGTGTATCAAATATCAAAATCCGTTCAGCCAATAAGGCGTGAAAATTAAACAGACAGACAGTTTTCTTTTGCATTTATATTACTACCTTTTTCCCGTGGCTTCCCCCGTATGGAGGCCTGAAATTATCTGTATGAAAAGGTGTCCCTAACTGATGTCATGATTTACCTGTCTTCCACATCAAAATCCTGTCAGATTTAAGGTAACGTACATACAAACTTTTTTTTTGTGTTTGCAATATTATGAAATAACTTCTCCCGGCCGGAGCGGGAGAGCGTGTCAGACTCTTACAGACTAAAACCCACCCGTGTTCCTTCAGTTGTCTGTACGTTGCCAGGGGCCCTTTCGGACTTAATTACGCAGAGACTTACTTTCACATTTATAATATATTATTATAATGAATTTGTGGAACGAAATTCCTTAACGAACGCCATACGTCACGACACTTTTCTTTACATTTAATTACTCTCAAATGTTGTTATTTATTTCATTGTACCAGTTATTTTGTACATAATGTATTATTTCTAGAAACCATAAAAAATATTTCTCGATTGTTCCTTTCCTGGAATCACAAACAAAACAGCCTCATTCCATTTCACTTTCCAGTACAATGGATCATTTCAAAAGACCGTCACGTCAAAGATTGGAGTTGACAAATGATAAATAATTTTACAACAATGGAAGTATTTGCCGAAGGTTTTAGGCCAATTGATGCTGAAATCTTTTGTTCAGGCAGTATTAAATGTATTGGAGTTAATTGTTTCGGTGGAGAAGCTATACAATATTAGGAATAGCGATGAAACGACGGCAAAATGATTAATGAACTGAAGAAATCTAAGTCAGTTAAAGCATTTATTTTTTATTCATACATGACATGATTTGTCTTGTTGGTTTAGGTAGAGTAACTGTTTTTTTGATCTTGGTAGGTAACTTGTTTTATTTTATAGCAAACCTAATATAATGACGATTGGGTCAATCGATATTCGTGTGATGCCTATTTCTATTCATTTTTGGATTCCGTACCTCAAAAAGGAAGCCTTACCATACCCTAGGAATCACTTCGTTGTCCGTCTGTATGTCTGTCTGTCAATACCCTTTTTCTCAGGAATGCATGAAGGTATTAACTTGAAATTAATATAAAATACGTAGGTATACGGTCCCTTGGAGCTTTAAAAAATCATTTTGTCCAGTAACCGCAATAAAAAATACAGCCATGTATGCGACAAATATGAGATTCGCCAATAAATCAAATGTTTTGATTTATTTGTGAGAATCAAAATATGTCGCATAGAGTACTTTCCGTTGACCTAGAATCACTACATTTGGCAAGAAACAATGTCTCACCGCATAAGTAAAGGAAAAAAAAATGTTGTTTTATTATATTACCTAATTTAAAATAAAAAAAAATCGACTACAATGTTGAGTTTGTTTTTTGGATAAATTAATCCCAACAGAACCCTTCATTGTGCGTGGTTTGACTCGCACTTGCCCGGTTTTTTATGTAACTAATTCTTCTAAATCTATACCTACATTATATTAATTAAATTCATTTTTTATATCTGCCTGCGTGACCGCGTTTTTCATCTAAACTACCCAACAGAATTTGATGTAGTTTTAGCAGCATTTAGAGAATTGATTCCGAAAGGTTAATATGCGTATAAAACAATAATATTAAACATATAACAGAAATCTCGAAGTTTCTTTTCAAACCGTGCAAAGCAGGATCAGGTTGCTAGTACGTAATGTAATCAAAACCATAACTGACATAAAAATAAATAAGTAGACGTAATAATATTCTGATCAAACAAACTAGGTTTGTACTAAAGGTCAAAAAGAGGTCCCTCCACAAACATTATTAAAATGAGTGTTCTCCTTTTCAAAGTACACATAAAAAGGAAAACATTCTAACATAGGCCTCTATAGAGAACAGATAAAGGACCAAAATATACGGTTTTCTAAGGTTTAACGTTTATAAAATCATTTTGGTCATGCCTCGAAATATAAAGAGAATTTGGTTTGGGTTTTTATTGGAATCTTAGGCGTCGAAGTATTCGTAATATTATTTTGTAATCGGCACTAAAGAATCAGCCAGATAATAGAGGGATATTTAGTTTATTTAGAATATTATATAAAGGTACCGTATTGTTACTGTTAGCCTTTATCATCCTGCCTTCATCTTTTTTTTTTTTTTTGCTGGGCAAAGCTCTCCAGTGCTTACTCACTCCACTGTAATCTGGACCATTGGTCGTTTTTTTGCTTCAGCTAGTCCCGCCACCTTCTACGGAGTCTGCCGCGACGCCTTCTATCAGTCTCAAGGCTACTTACCCTACAATATTTTTTTTATATGCTTTGATGAGAGCAATCTTGGAAGAAAGTTTGGATGGTGGCAATTTGTTCTAACTTTAGGGGTATTAGGAACAGGGTGTAAAGTTCACTCATCCACCATAGAAAAAGGAGGATCCTTCGACCAGACGACGGTGTTGTGTCTGGCGGGCCGACTGCCCGACTGTGTTATGTCGGATAGTCTTATATTATGTCGTTCGCGCGGTAAATTCTGCGCGATGTAGGATTTGTGTGACGTCATGTCTTTGATGCATAGTTCGTATGTGGCGGTGTAACCGCTACATCACTCCCCTACGGAGACTGGAGGTCGATAGTGGGCTGAGTCTTGTATCTTGCGATGCTTCACAGTGCCAGTGGAGGTTCCAGTGAGTCGGAACCGGGTGCCACATAGTTCGCGGTGAGTCGGAACTGTCTGCGGTGATTCCCCAATGAGTCGGGGTGGCGCTGCGTCACGATCCAGTGAGTCGGATGTGGTATAGCGCCGGGTTGTGGCTGACTGCTAGCGTCGACCAGGAGAGGGTAGAATGGGCTCTGCTTGTGAGACCGGCCGAAGGTTCAGATGCTGTGCCAAGGTTGCTGATGAGGCTAAGGGTGATGACCAGGAATGCGCGTTCGCTGCATGCTGGTGGTCAGGATACCCGTTGAAGCCGTGGGTGCTGGCTGGCTGTGTGACTCACCTCACGAAAGCTTGCGGGAGTGATGATGATGATGACGTCACGCTGAAGTAGTTGCATGAAGGCTGCTTTCACCTTCATACTCGGAGTCACTAATTTAGAGGTATGAGGAACAGGGTGTAAAGTTCACTCATCCACCATAGAAAAGGGAGGATCCTCCGACCAGACGGGTGTTGTGTCTGGCGCGTAGGGGTACCATCTATGTAAGGGATGATGCCTATCTAGGATGTACAAAATGCCTGATTTTCCAGAAAAAAACTGTAAATCTTAAAATAAATAATATGCAACAGATACATAGTTTTAAAGACTGACATTTATTCAAAATGAAAAATATGAACAATTTACGAGCACTAAACTTACTAGAAAAAACGAACTTACTACATTTAGTGATATATTTCAAAAGTTGTTTTTTGAAAAAATATAATAATATTAAAATCTTCACACGTAACGTTTTTAAAGTTTTCTTGGGTTACGAATAATGCTTTTACCAACTCTATTGTCAGGCGACTACTTTCTTTACTCAACTGTGCATTTATTAGGGAAATTCAAAAATACCTGTCTCAGCTTAGCGCCGGCCGCACACTTGTCATAACCGTAAAATGCCTGTCAAATGTGAAAAATGCCTGTCACATGGTAAACCTAGACGCGGCGGGCCAACTGCCCGACTGTTGATGTCGGATAGTCTTATATATGTTGTTTGCGCGGTAAACTATAATTGCGCGATGCAGGATTTGTGTGACGTCATGTCTAACTAGCGCAAAGTAAGAAGCCACTGAAACTGAACACCTTTTTGCAAAGATTCCTTCGTATAGCTCCATGGTTCCAGCAAACGTGTTCATTTTTGCTATTTCGTTTATTAAAATCTTCCTTTTCGTGAACGTGGTAAATTGCTGCTAATGTAATTGGACGGCGCGGCGGCAAACAACACGCACATGGTTTTAATATTACTAAGCTTTATTTGCCGATCGCCGACCATGTATTTTCGAAGAAGCAAAATATGTGTTATTTTGGATAATAGTTTTTTACTAGGTATTACTAGAATTTAATTATTAAACATAACATCACGCCTTGTTTCCTCGAAGGGTTGGGCAAAGGTGTACCTATAGTGCACCCACATTACGCGAGTTATGTTTAAGCCCCATGAAATAGGAGGCGAAGGGGCGAGCCTATTGCCGTCAACCGGGCACAAATCTGGACTTCAGGCTGTTACATAGAAATTCCAGCCTATAAAACCGAACAACACTTTTCCAGACCTGGGAATCGAACCCAGGACCTCATGCTCAGCAGTAGCGCTTGCTAGTTTATCTGTGTTTAAATATCAACTAAATTGTTTAGGAAAATTTTAACGTCCTACCAATTGCATTTCTCCATAGCATTCATTGATTACGAGTACATGCACTATGGTCTATATCAAAAGTACCAAAAAAATATAATGTCTGACTAATTCCCTTTAGTGAGGGATTGTGTAATCATTTCTTAGAGGTGTGAGGAACAGAGTGTAACGTTCACTTATTATTACGTTCACTGACTAGACGGCTGTCGTGTCTGGCGTGCAACTGCCTAACGATTGATGTCGGGGAAGTTATATGTATGCTGTTCGCACTGTAAACTCTATTTGCGCGATGCTTAATTTGTGTGACGTCAGGATTTTGTGTGACGTCAGGTCTTTGATGCGTAGTTCGCATGTGGCAATGTAGATGCCGCCAAAATTTTACCTGAAGTTTGTTTACGATTTCATCTCATACATTTGGAACAGACAATACCTATAGTCTTTTCTGCGAAAAGTTCTAAACACATGTTTACCAAGTAACAACTGACTACCAAGCAACGTTCCACACTCAGTAAAGGCTGATCGTGGTTGGTGCTTTGGAACAAAGCTAGCCCCAACCACAATGCGGTTTAATTTGCCGTGCACCAGAACGGGCTAGTCTACTACACTTTACTCATGGCAAAATCTCATAACTAGTCCAGAATTTAGTGCTTAAGTTCCAAACTACCTATTACTAACATCACGCCTATATCTTGCAGGGGGCAGATGAGTATTAAATAATACATTTAGCCAGTTAAATTCAAGTCCCATGCAATAGGGGCGACCCTATACCCATTTACCTGGTACAAGTTCAGACTCCGGACTGCTACTAAAAAAATCCTGATCGTAAAACACAATATCATTTCTCCGATTTGGGCATCATCTCTTCATAGACCCAGCACCTTTTGCGCGGCTATTTGACCTTAGAACAGCTATAAAGTAGGTACTACAAGACTATGTGGTTTTAGGTGACGATAACAGACTTTTGATGATTTTATACTGAAGATCACGTCTAAACGAGCAGTGTTAAAGATTTGGAAAAAAAAGTTAAATTGGAGCATTTTTTTAATATCTCAATCTGTGAATATTTCAGATCATGTTTCATATATATATGTTTCATAGTGTAATTAATTTCTAAAGTTATGTCTAACGCGGATAAAAACTGAGAATCATGCAAAAACTGAAACCTTCACCATTTAAAAGATAATTTAATTATTTATCTTTTAATACACGCGTTTTATTAAAATACCTTTTGATTTATGTAAACTAAATTAATAATGCGTTTTGGACAGCGCACCTTGATGGGCGAGTACTATTACTGGCTGGACGTACGGCGCGTTGCGTTCAGTCTCAGCACAGAACATGCAAGTTAAGCACTCAAGGCCACTGGTATATACCAGCGTCCTTAATATGCTGTGTAGCAGAACTGGCTCCTGGTACTGGTTACTACACTTTACACAGAGCACAGAGTCTCATAACTAGTCCAGAATATAATGCTAAAGTTATGAATTATACCATACTTTAATACATACAGCAACATTTTGAGAATCGTGGTCACACAATTAATGTGGTTTAATTAAGTGAATGCATCTATTCAGGTCACAGGTACCTAATTTGGTCGCTTAATTGGTTTAGCATTAACAAGTACTTTGATTACGGAAGCCAGCTCCGTTTTGGTAGACGCCTTAATTTGAAAATGGACTGTGTGGATGATACAGAAATCGAATAATCGGGAACTGAAATCCAAATTCTGTAGTTTGATTTCAGTACTAGGCGTTTCAGTTTTAGGTTTGAGTTAAGTTATTTCGAAATAACTTTGATCATTAGCCAATGGTTTTGTCAAGCGATAAACTACCAATTTATCAGTCAACAAGCTACAATATAGTGTCATGACCTAATTTATTATACCTAGAGCAATAAAACAGGTATCTACAAGGTGTTACTTTTGATATCCTATAACTGTACGGTATTAATGAGACCATGTCAAAGAATCAACTGGCTTAATATGAATGATTTATTTATTTATTATAAGGTAACTTCACAGCTGACAGTAAGTAGGTATATACATTATTATTATTCTAAACATTACGCCAATTACGAAGTACACAGAAAAATATAAAATACAGACAGTGACATTTATTAATATTTGTAGTGTGTATGGGCGTGTATCTGTGCGGTGTAGTGTGGGTGTTGTAAATGTTTGTGTAATGTATGTGTGTGTATGTCTATGTACATATGACTCACTGACACTACTAAGTTCACTGGGTATCCGACGTTTGATGGAGGCTATGGATAATCAATTTTTTTAGTCTGTTCCGTATGGTATTGAAAAGGTCTAATGTTGGGAATTTATCATAATACTTTTTTTTAATTTTAATGTTTCATTATTAATAATTCAACAAAGTCACGATTATTTATGTAAAACACCCTCACATGAAAAATATAATTTAAAAAATACATTTCAATCAGACATTTTTTTTTTTGTCCTTAAAAAAAAATATTACTACGTCGCATGATCTTAGCTTTATATGAATGAATGGTTTGAATAACAATTATTTACTCGTGCTTATCAATGAAACATAGATACACACATCGAAAGTCTAGTGTTATGTTTTCTTCGAAACTATGTATTTATGGAACACTTAGGTATTCTAGGACTTTTTGTACTAATTATTTACTTATAGCTTATAACCCTAGAGTGATGTCTCATAACACCTTGTATTGGCAGCTTGTGGTGGTAAGCACCTTTTATTCGGGGGACCTTAGACCATAACAATCATAATGAAGCTCCAATAGGGCAAGTTGTATAGTAATTTAAAGAAATTGTACCTACCCTCTAAAACCCTAAAATCCAAATCCTAATAGACACCAATTTAAAGCACCTTTCACCAAAGCTATAAGACCTAATAGGTTTCTACAAAGGCGGTCACCTATAAACCCCCACACACCGCCCCCCCGTCTCATGTGGTTTAATTTAGAGCGTTGTTTTAGACGCACTCAGCAGTGTGAAGCAGCTTTATGTGTACGTCATCGCAATCTGTGTGTGACAGTGATAAAGTAACTGCTAATTCATTATAACCTTTTGTTGCAAACAGACTCAAATTCAAAATATTTTATTTCTCATAAACCTACATGGGCACTTATTTATGAAACGTCAGAAGCTAGGTGAACGGTTCCAATTGGTGTTTTCCTATGGAGAAGAGCCGGCAAAAAACTCCACGGTTACTATTTTAACCGTGGAGTGACTTGACTTGACTCTCGGTGACTTATTAGTGAAGCTGTTGGTTTGATCTAGATCAAGATTATTAGGGATGTGTTAAGGTTATCACACACATTGAAGATAATATATATTAGGTATAGCCCTTAAAAAATATTTACGGTAAAATAAAAATTTACAGTTTTTTCAAATATATATTTTAATTCACTGTGTGTGGTGGTCCATTAAATTGTACGGTAAGCAATATGTCGGAGATAATATAATTATATATATTTTATCTTCAAAGACTGTCACGACCTTTACTAGAATAATAATAGGAGTTGATTCGAAAACTACAACCAGTTTGTAATAATACGGTCTGGTCATTTTTTTACCCAAAAAATAGAGACCTTCCAACGCTACGTCTTCCAGTACGCGGCCGCTACTCCAAAACCTTTCAGCCCCATCGGCCATTTATTCTGCGAGAAATGTGCCCTGCCCATTGCTACTTAAGTTTGGTAATTCTTCTCGACAATCAGTATAACTAATTTAATTTAAAACAGTGTTTTGTAGGTACATAAATTATGAATATATCATAACATTCTAATGAATTCGTTAATTTGCACTATAAATACTTAACACATACAGTACGATTCACATTTCTACGAACCCAACACAAATTCTACTTCAACAACGGTAAATACAGCCACTCAAATGTACTTCTCCATGACAGGTAGCTTAAGGCCTACCTACCGTACCGTACCTTTCATGTTATAAATATGTTGAAGTTATCCTCCAGCTTCGCTTTGATCATGTCCGCAGTCGGTTTGAGCAAGGCCTTGTCCAGGGTGAACGCATGGTGAGAAATCGCGCCCGCTACCGCTAGGGCGCGATTTGTTTGACACAGTGTATCGCAAATTGCTGTAGCGGGCAGTAGATGGTTGAAGTATTTTACCACAGGGTAAAACAATAGACGGTCGGACAACAAGCGCCCGCTAAAGGCATGTACGCACGAACGAACAAGAACATGGTGAACTCAAACATCGATCACTTATTCGCATGTGCGTACCACTAACAAACATCAATCACTGTGTTCGTCAAGTCGAACAGTGTTCGCGTTCGATGTTCGTGTACACCTTGTTTTGTTCGTTCTTGCGTACACGCCTTAGGGTTAATCAGCAGTATCTGCCTAACTTTTTATATTTACCAAATACGTTGGGGTTGGCTTCCAGTTTAACCGGATGCCTATCTGACTTCCACAACCCAGTTGATGGGTATCACGATACCACGGTTTTTATTTCGTTTTTTTATATTTATTTAGTTTTTTTTTTCACTACACTATGGACGCAAGCAGCGGTTTCATAATTTGATTATGATTGATACTTCGCCTCCGCCATAGCACCCGCTTAATCTCCTCACCATGGACGAAGCCCAACTCACAATCTGAATGTATTAATGAACTTCACAGGCGGCGTTGATTTACATTTTAGTTTCTTTGCGCGTGACTGCTTTTGGTTGGATTTTAGTTTTGAATAGTATATTAAATAAGTTTTGTGACTAACTTCTGTTTTTTGCTTTTGTAACTCGGATAAACCTGGATCTGCTGTGGTCTTTGACGTGGAATATTATAATTAGGTTGTTGATAAAAGTTTACTAATTACTTTCAAACGTTTCGCACGTCTGCTTTTGCCATGTCACCAGCCTCGTGGATATAAAATTTGACGCACATATAGTTTATTTAATTTTTTAATTTATAAGATACTTTTATCCCGGTAGTACATTCCCTTGGGATAATTTTCGATCTCCACGCTGATGAAGCCGCGGGCGAAAGCTAGTTTTGAATACATTCTTATATTCTAATGTTAAGTCCCTTTTTAAAGCCGTAACACTCATTTGGTTCACGTGTTAGTCCTTCACAAGATTAATAGCTCCATTATATTGAATATATTCGCTGTGTGGTTTCTAATTACGGTTCTGACCTACCCAAAGCATCTCATGGGAATCTTAAGTGGTTGAGGGAATTTACAACCCAGTGTTCGAATGGAATTATCTCATCAATATTTGAATTAACAACATCTCACTTAGTTCTTTCGAGAATAATTTAATTAAATTTGTATTAAGCAAAACATCATAACATCATCATCTGCCTAGCCTTTTCCCCACTATATTGGGGTCGGCTTCCAGTCTAACCGGATGCAGCTGAATACCAGTAACTGGGTAATACGATACCCCTTGGTAAGACTGCTTGTCAGATTTTTTTCGGGCTTCTGACGACCCGTAACGACTATCAAAGATCCACGAATGACAGCCGGGACCAACGGCTTAACGTGCTTTCCGAGGCACGGAGGAGTCTCGGTATGTAAAGATGGTCACCCATCCACAGACCAACTCCGGCAAGCGTAGCTTAACCTGATGGATCGACCCGTGCGGCAGTTATTACTTAGCCACGAGTTCCTCTTCATAACATAAGAGTATATAAATTCCTGATGAATAATAATATGTCAAAATGAATTAAACACTTTTTAAATAACAGTAAAGTATTTCACAATAACACACAAGTAGTCACATACATTTTTCTATAGATAGGGCATAAAAAACAGGAGCCTAAGCTTACCAAGCTTTGTATCAGTATGAACAAAAATCAATTCCGGAATATTTTAGGTCAACCCACTCAAATAGCGGTATCTAATCCAGCCATTTCATTGTAACTTTCAACGCTATCTACAACACTAATAAAGTGAATATCAAGAGATAAGGAGGACGAAACTGGTATAACCTTGATGTCCATTTTAACAATGGAATCACATATACCTACTTATCAAATTCAAATTTCAAATTCAAAATATTTTATTTCACATAAACCTACATGGGCACTTATGAAACGTCAGAAGCTAGGTGCACGGTTCCAATTGGTCGTTTCCTATGGAGAAGAGCCGGCAAGAAACTCCACGGTTACTCTTTTATCGAGAGGAAGCATGTGTCCTATATGCTTATTATGCTTACGGAGCAGTGGTTACCCGGTGGCAACGGTAACGCTTACCAGTTATAGGTCGTGAGTTCGAACCCAGGCAGCTCGCTTTACTTTGTGTAAATATTTTCATCACCACTGCTCTCAAAATGGTGAAGGAAAATATCGTGAGGAAACATGTCCCAGAACCAAATGTGACATCAACCAACCTTTACTGGGCCCGCGTGGCGGATAACGGCTGTAACAGTATTACAATTCTTTCTACTGTGTTATTTCAAAAATGGCATGTCTGTGAATTTAAAACATCATCTAAGTATTACATTAATGCAATTGCAAGTCTAAGTGAATAATTATGGTGAATTGTGGTTATAATGGCAGTATCAGAATTGATTAGAAATCATTTTTAATTAACATAACGCCTGTACTCCCGAAAGGTTAGACAGAAGTGCATCTATCGCAGTAAGATTGTTATAGCATATCCCTAGGGATATAAGTATATCTATATACCGTAATATAGATATAAATTTTATTATTGCGACCAATTTTGACGCAGCGCTCGCCGGCCGATGCTGCAGCACTGCTCGCTTCGCTCACTCGGCTCGCGCTTAGTTGATCACAGTTTTAACCTAGCCCATTTGGTCGGTGTGCCCTAATAGTTATATTACTAGATCGTGCTCATATCATAGTTATATTTCTAGTAAGATAGTTATGAAACAAAGCGGTTCATAACTATCATATAACTGTATTACAGTATATAGCTATATCCGCAAGGATATGGCTATATCATGGCTGTAACCATCTTACTGTGACACATCTATATAGTACCTACACCCACATTTCACCAGTTATGTTATATCATTTTAAGTCACTAGCTATAAACTTAATCAACAAAAGAAAAATATGAGATATCATAAAAGAGATTCAAGTAGGTAGATTATATTTGAATAATTGATTCCTTTTTAAAATAGTCCGTCATGAAACGGCATAAGATATAAGAATTTCTTTGTAAACGAATGTTTCATTGCGTCCGTAATTGGAAATTGAATATTCAATTCGCTTATTTCTTGTTATTTTTATGTAGTCCATACTTATTCACAGTTGCTATGTAACGAAGCGAACACGAAGTTCGAATCTTTTTGTGTGTTGGCTGGTATAGCTTTTATACATATTATAAACAACATAGGTTCCGCCAGCACCTTCGCTCGCCTGATATCTTTTTATATTATAGCTTATGTTACTCAGTGATAATATAGCATTCTACTGGTGAAAGAACTTTTAAAATTGGTCAAGAATTTTTTGAGTTTATTCATTACAAATAAAAAATCCTTTCCTTTTTATAATATTAGATGAAAGACGATTTTCATGTCTGTAAGTATGACCACATTGTTATTCTGAACTTCGCAACGGAATTTGATGCGGTTTAAGTTTCTGTATATTAAACTGGCATGTCATAAAAAATCTCGTGGTTTGGCATGTCGTAAAAATTGTGCGAAGAAGGGACTCTAGTGAATCTATGGACTTGAAAGTTTGCAAATAACATTTTCAGCCCTACTAAAGGCCATTACAGTGTTCTGGACCATTACTGTAAAAGTTAACGAAGGTGGTTTATCTTGCACAGCGAAGGCTGAGAAAGTTTTAGTAAGAAAACTAATGATAATATTCAAAAATATATAGAAAAGAAAGAAAGAAAGAAAGGACATTTATTTAGCACAGACTAAAAGGCACACAAAATAACATAATCAAACTTTTTATAACTAACCTGTCTGTGGATTCATATTTGTAATTTTACCCGAATTTCAGGAATGGTTTGACAATGTTTTCAATCAGACACTCATTTAGTCGTATTCTATAAAACTTCTATTTATATATACGAGTATACTAGTAGCTTTCGCCAGCGGCTTTGCCCCCGTGATATCTTTATAAATTATAATAGCAGTGATAATAATATAGCCTTCTAATGGTGAAAGAATTTTAAAAATTGGTCCGAAATTTTTTAAGTGCATTCATTAGAAACAAACTTACAAATCTTTTCTCTTTATGGCAGTATCAGAATTGATTAGAAATCATTTTTACTTATCATAACGCCTGTATTCCCGAAAGGTTAGACAGAAGTGCATCTGTCGCAGTAATATTGATAAAGCATATCTCTAGGGATATAAGTATATCTATATACCGTAATATAGATATCAATTTTATTATTGCGACCAATTTTGACGCAGCGCTCGCCGGCCGATGCTGCAGCTCTAGTCAAGTGTAGATAAAATATATATTACAAAATACATCATTATTTTGACTTCAGACTTAAGTCTTTAGAATATAAAGTTTAAAAACTATCCAACTTACTCCAACATCTTCAATAGCATTACCTCTAAGTATCAGAAGCGATGGCGCGAACCGATAATCTTTTTCATATTACCCTCATGCGCTCATATCTCCGTTATTAATGTCTGAACATTTGCCATCAGATAAACTTAAATTTAGGTGCTGTTTCGGAGGATGGCTTTTGTCTTGGATTTTTAAGGTAAATTGGCTGAATAATTTTTATTCATTTCAGATTTTTCTATTATAGAATGTGTTTTGAGGATTTGGTCATGATTTGCTTTGTTACTGTCACTAATATTTAACTATTTTTATCCATGGTTATTTTGTCTATAAGACATTCTTCAACCACTTATATGTCATGGTCCCTTTATTGGCCAAAATAATCCCTCAATTGATTTCATAATATTGTTTCTCAAGACACTCCTTAAAATACACAGATTAACTAACAAAATCGATACTACATTCTTTTTTTTTTTTTTTTTAAACATTGTCCCACACTAGGATTTCTCCTGTATCGTGGTTGCGTTTACAAACATTTATGCTCACATACACAAACAGCCAGACCCGAAACAACTACTTGTAGGTCATACAAATATTTGTTCCGTGCGGGAATCGAACCCGCGACACGCAGCGCAGCAGTCAATCGCTTAACCACTGCGCTAACCATGCCGTCATTCATAATCGTATGTTCTATAAAAATAATACTCGTATATAAACTTTACTCAACAAGTTAATTTTACCAATTCTATATAAAGACTCTTTTGAAATGGATATTTTTACTGGAACATCTTGTATAAGTCACTTATCTCAACGACACACACTTTATGTAAATGCTATCTCTTTAACTTTATCTAGGTCCATAAAGTCGTTAATGTTTCTCTTTTATATGTAAGTCACTTTTATCTTTGGGATTATAAGTTTTTTATGTTTTTGCATGTACAAGTTTAGTTATTAGAGGAAGATATTAAAGCTGGGTGTATTCTTCTTAATCATTATATTTTGCAGCTAAAGCACTAGGAAGCCTTGAAGTGTAGGCAATTTGGGGACTGTCTTTGGTAACTTTTAACGTTCAGATAGATCTGATTCTCAGCTTTATTGAATGATTGATAATTTTGCATATATTAACCGAAGAATGGCCGAGGTTAAGTGGCAGTGGGCAGGGCACATTGCTCGCAAAACAGATGGCCAATGGGGCCGAAAGGTTCCGGAGTGGCGACCGCGTACCGGAAAACATAGCGTTGGAAGGCCTTCCACAAGGTGGACCGATAATCTGGTGAATGCCGCAGGAATCCAATGGATGCGGGAAGCACAGAGCTGGTCGAAGTGGTGGTGCTTGGGGGAGGCCTATGTCCAGCAGTGGACGTCTGTCAGCTGAAATGATGATGATGATAGTTTTGCTTAAAAAGTCACTTTTATTTGGCTAGATTATTTAGCAGCTTCATCAATAGCTTTTAGCAAGTCTTCTTTTATTATAAGCCACAAATTTTCATCCTCAGTAATTTACATCTAGCTACTAATTGTTTTTATAAGATTTGTCAGCATAAGTAGGTATGTATAATCAGCCTATAATGTCTTCACTGCTGGGACACACGCCTCTTCTTTAAGAGAGGGAGTGGGCCGTAATCCACCACGCAGGCCCAGTGCGGGTTGGTAGATGTCTTCGAATTGTTGGTTCTAGGACAAGTTGGTTTTCACACGATGTTTTCCTTCACCGTTTTTGAGGGCAGTGGTGATGAAATAATTTACATAAAGTAAAGCACCTGTCTGTGTTCGAACCTACAACTCGTAACTCGCAGGCATTATCAATGGGCCACTACTGATCCCTGTAGTAATGCAGATTGATTTAATGTAATTGTATTTAATCCTCTTTGACCATATAAATTCAAAATATTTTTATTTCACATACACCTACGCACTTATGAAACGTCAGAAGCTAGGTGCACGGTTCCAATTGGTCGTTTGCTATGAAGAAGAGCCGGCAAGAAACTCCACGGTTACTCTTTTAAAAATAATTGGCTTTTACAATATTTTCAAATAATAGTGCTATTAGGTATGGGTGGACAGTGTAGGTCTTTCAACAAGTACCAGGTACTTAACAAAATAATGATGGTCAACTAATCTACAATCCACTAAGCCTACAGCGTTCTCACATTCACAAAATAGAAAATAATCTATGTAAAGATAAATAAATTATCAAAAATAAAAACGTATTTTTTAAACGAAATGACGTGATTGCTATTACAGCTGTAACAAATCTGAATAATTATCATGTCCACAAATGCCACTAAAAAGAGTTGAAATAAAATTGTAGGTATATAATGTCAAATAATAGCGTGATTATGGGAAGAAAGTATTTAAAAATAAAAATATAAACATGGTAATTTGTTTCTTACATAATTATGAACAGCTTCATCAGAAGTCAATGATTTTTCGTTAAATAAACTATAAAAAATATCTCTGCTTTTTCTAATGCCAGCATTAGACCCATTCGTTAAATTTTGGTTTAGTATTAATTGTTACTTTTTTACAGGACATGCTTTATTGAATTCTTGGCATACTGTAGAAAAATTGTGAATCAAAACTAGTTGTTGAAAGATGGCTAAGAACATTATTATTAAACATTTTCTATTTATTTTTAGTAAGAGAATATTTAAACCTAACTTTTTATATGATTCAAAGGATATAAGTTGACCTGTGTGATCAGACCTGACGCCACTAATTAGGGACGAGTCTTTTATTTTACAATTAAATAATGTATTAATTATTTTTTTATTAATTAGTTATTACATTATCTATGCATGTAGCTGAGGTTGCTGTTATTCTAGTTGCTACATGAAATGTACATTTTAAATTGAAAGATTTAAACAATGAGATGAGCTTACATTTTTCAGGTGAATTTACTAATAGATCAATATTTAGGTCACCGGCACACACCAGACAGTTTGAGGCTGGTGGTCTATAAACACATAAGAAAGTATGCACATGCTACCTCACATAAGCGATCACTTGAGCAAGCAGTGATATCCTTCCTTTCCTTATATCTGAAATAACTATTGCATAATATCAAGGTACCACCCCCTATAATTTCTGGCTTCTCTACAATATACCCGGATGCTAATCAATGCTAGCTCTGACGTCACCAACCACTAATTGGATCCAGCTCCAGACAATTGATATCTAACTGTTTATTCACTCACCTAATTGATTAACTAATATGTTTACGCTGTCAGATGCATTAGAGCACAAATCTGTCACGCTGAGCTAAGCAAGTCTATTGTAATTATGTAAATTACAATAGTGCTGATAAATAACGGTGATTTCCAGAGATTCAATAATTGATTATCATAGGCCTCTAGGGGTTTTCTAAAACATCACTAGAGGCTGTGATAACACTTTGGCACGTTTAACCCTAGGCAGTAATCCCACAACAATCTCAGCGGAATAATTTTCCATACTATCTATGCTTATTGTGACCTAGTTTTAGATTTTGTATTTATAGTTTTTATCATGAAATTGTAAACTTTTGAATAATAAATTGAAATTGACATTATAAATTTTATACATATATTATAAATTAAAATCGCTTTTCATGTCTGTCTGTTAGACCGTGTTGTTCTTTTACTCCTCGCCACAGATTTTGATTCGTTTGTCATCATCATTTGGACTTTTTTTTCGATAAAGTTTACGTGCATAATAAATTATCTAATAATCAAAAGAAAGATGTCCACTGCTGGACATAGGCCTCGCCCAAGCACCGCCACTTCGACTGATTCTGTGCCTCCCGCATCCAGCGGATTCCTGTGGCCTTTACAAGGTCATCGGTCCATCTTTTGGGAGGCCTTCCAACGCTACGTCTTCCGGTACGCGGTCGCCACTCTAATAATAAATTAACATAATTATAATTAAGAAATATTGATGTTTTGCCTAGTCTCAAGAACCGTGCGAAGCAGGAAAGGGTTGCTAGTAATCTTTTTATTATGAGATATTCATTGGCATAGATCATACGGAAAGGAGAGGAGAAAAATAATAAGCATGAGCACTTGTATGGAGCAGATTGGACGCGGATGCGGAGACCTGGAAATTATGATGCTTAAAAACTTTTTTACAAAAAAAAAAACAACCGACTTCCAAATAAAACACTACAAAGTAAAAAATAACTTTAAATTCGGAAGTCGGTGTCTTTTTTTTTGGATCTATTTCAGTTTTTTGCCACCGACTTCCGAATTTAAAGTTATTTTTTACTTTGTAGTGTTTTATTTGGAAGTCGGTTGTTTTTTTTTTTTTGTAAAAAAGTTTTTATTTTTCACTTTTTAGTGGGACGGTTATTATTTAATCTAAGTTACGTTGCCACCGTATAGTCAACAGTCAACCAATAGTCAACTGTTCACCACGTTTTACATTATGCGGGAACAAACATAAAAAAACAAAAACTGCTTGTCCGATTTCGATAAAAAATTTATGGGACCATTTGGAAAGTATACCCTTTCCAACAAAAAAATAATTTTTCAAATCGGTTGGCAAGCGACGGAGTTATGGGCGAACAAACACAAAAAAAACATACAAACATCCGAATTGAGAACCTCCTCCTTTTTTAGAAGTCGGTTAAAAATCACCACAAACAGCGTACAATCAAAGCTAAAATTACAATATCACACAACCTAAGAAATAATAAAAATATAATAATTGGCCAGGCCAAAATGATTAAGGCTGCTTTTTTTTTTATTAAGCAGACAGTAGAGTGGGTAAGAGCCCACTCTAGTGTCTGCTGAGGAATCAATTCTCGATGTCAACGAGTATGTCTATCTAGGACAAGATATCTTCTAACTCCTGATCGATAAGGAGTTGTACCTTCCATCATCAGCTCAACGGAATATAAGAATACAAGTAACGGTCTAAACGTGCCTATAATATTCAAAGAATTATCCCCTAACCTTCTAACCTTTCACTGTAAGTTCCTACATGTACTGTTCACCGATGAGGAGTTCCATGCGGTATCTTCGAAGACTATAATTAGTTCACCACGGATGGATAGATAGAACCAGCAATTATTTTTGATCTTTAGTACAATATCCAAATCACATTACGTGTACTGTTTGTTTTTGAGGAGTTCCTTCGTTTATCTCCCAAAGTATACATCAAATCTTCACAAAATTAATATGGGACCACCTTAGGAGTATACCCTTACGAATAAAAAAAGAATTTTCAAAATCGGTTGACAATTGGCGGAGAAATCGGTGAACATACATAAAAAAAAAAAAAAAATACATACAGTCGAACATATAACATCCTCCTTTTTTTGAAGTCGGTTAAAAATGGATTTGAACTGAACCACTGAACACCTAGCTCTCAACCTTCCTGTAGAAAGAACGAAAGAAAAAGTTGTACAAGAGCATAAAAACGAAGATAAAAATTTCAATTTGGTCTTTAGACTTCAGTCAAAAACAAAACCCTAATGAAATAAAAAAAATATTAAAGATTCATATTTAGGCAAGCCTTTCTTGAAGATTTAAAGAAAATACGCACAGTTCTATAATATTAAATCTTGAATAACATGTCTGAATGAAAGAGTAACATTTTCAGTACAAATGAATCTAATAAAACTTACTCAGATTTCCAGAAAAATCTAATTTCCAGAAAATACACGGTTTCTTCCCGATTTTATTTTAAAATAACGTGGAACACTTCTCTGTAAAAACATTTCTCATTTTCGAAATGAAATCATGCTTTTACTGTAACTGTGTATGTCGTATTTCTTTTAAAATAACGGACACTGACACGACTTTACTCGTTCCGAGTTGGAATCTCGAGATAAAGAGGTAAACTACACACACTTCTGCAATATTATACGTGTATAGCTGTGACAACGGATTCAACGGGCGTGTAAATAAAAAAAGGGATTATTTAGAAATTACTTCATTTTTACTTAGCATTCTTTCAGACTTTTTGGTCGGCTCCTAATAGTTATAGTGTGATGTTAATCTTCCTGAAGAACTGCGCTATCAAATGCAAAAATATTTTTTCAAATCCGACTGGCAGTTCCAGAGATTGAACAAATAAACTATTCAGCTTTATTCAATTAGTAAATATAGATTTATAGTCTTGGTCGAGTTGTTATGACAGTTCTATGTTAATGGTATCTACCCTTGTTTGACATCGGGTTGTTTAAAAACTGTTTTTATTAACAGACGTACACTAAACATACAATTTGTTTTCGAGCTATATTCGATTTATGAGTCGTAAAATCATGTAAAACAGTTTTCAGCATGTCCTACCATGCTAGTCCGATGCGCAATCCTTCCAGTTTACGACCCACCCAGTAAACTGCTTACCTTACCTAAATCAGAATAGTTACAGCACTGTCCATAAACCCAAAACTCTAGAAGTGTATCCAAGAAAAGCCAATTTTGTCTGATACACTTCACAACACGGAACAATATACCTATATCAATATCACGACAAGCTGTACCATCATAAAACAATATCTAGCTCCAATATTGTTTGGCGATATTACTCTGAAAGTAGAAAAAAAACTCTTTTATAGCTCATCCATCTTTCTAAGAAAACCACACAAGCGAAACAAAGCAAACTATGTTACAAAGGAATAAAGTTCAAAGTCAGTTGTGAGGACGAAGAATCGTCACCTTGCCTCGATTTATTAGGAAAGGAAACTATTTTGTCTTTACTAAGTTAATTAAAGTTGTTCAGTTTGCTATTATCAGACGATTTATTAACAGAGAGAGATAAATAAAAATCCTAGGTATTTGTTCTGAACAAGCTAAAAGGATTTATTTACTACTTCACTGAGGAGGAAAACCTGATTGCTATGATACGGGCCATTTAAAGTTTTAAAAGCCTACGTGATGACGTTTCGAATAAAAAAAATACCTGCAATTTAATATTAAAACTGAATCATAAATTTATGGTAATGCCCCATCAGTATAAGGCCCTTTCATCACTGGTCGGTACGTTAGCGCTGCGGGATCAGCATGCTCGATATACTCTGTACCGAAAGCTTACCGAGCGCCTTTAATTCAATGAATGAATGAATAAGCGGTACTGCACAAATTAGACCGAAAAAATAACTTCAAGTCCGTGAATGAAAGCAGAGCGGTTTTGTTTCGGTATACGTAGTATACAATACTGAAACGATACCGCACAAATGAAGAAACAGCCTAAATCAGAATAGGCGCTACGAGTACTATTATTCTTGTTAACACTTTGAACTAAATTGACAATTCTTTTATTATTTCAGCGGCACACGTCCCTACTCTTCAACACTGCAAAACCTACTGTCTGCAGAGGGATGATATCAAATTATATTTCGAAAAAGTAATTCTTCTAATGCATTAGCATTAGAAGAAGTTGATTCTCGGATTTTAATGATTCTTACTTCATCATTCAAAATCCTGAATACATAACGTCACGACTGTTTCTGTTTTCCCCGAAAAGTTAGGCAAAGGTGTTCAAATGGTATATTTGTCGCAATAAGATGGTTATAGACGTGGTATAGTTATACCCCTAGGGATATAGCTATATACCGTAATACAGTTATATGAAAGCGGTTCATAACTGTCAGAGTGCCTTAACTTTAATCCACATACAAATTCTGCTGACGCAAAATCATACTAGGTTATAAAGTGCAAGAAACTATTTTACGCAAACTAAATAAGAAATTACGTATTTAAGACATCGTTTTATTTTTATCTTTATGGTAAATAGTAACTAAGTAAACTAGGTATAAAATAATTAATTATTTAATTACATTTGGTCATTAGGTATGTCAAGACTTCTTATGTTAAATATTGTTAAGAATTTTATTGTCCTCCAATCATCATAAAGTGACAGCTCATGCCACCTGTGATACAGGTTTATCCTAGTACAGGCATTTATCATTATAATACCTTTGTAAATTATTTTAAGATATTATGTTAATATTTTACGAACTTTAATACTGAATAAATATTTATTATTATTATTTTGTTACTGCGACCAATTTCGACGTAGCTCTCACCGGCCGCTGCCATAGCACCGCTTGCCTCGCTCGCTTGGCTTGCGCGTAGTTGATCACAGTTCTAACCTAACCTATTTGGTCGGAGTGCCCTCTATACCATAGTAGGACACACACATATACCATATTATTAGATCGTGCTTGTATCATAGTTATATTCCTAGGTAGACAGTTGTGAACCGCTTTCATATATCTATATTACGGTATATAGCTATATCCCTAGGGATATAACTACTCCTACTATAACCATCTTACTTCGACACATTCACCAGTTATGCGGGGTAAGCCTCTTGCCATCATCTGGGCAATAAATTCATGCGTTAAGCCGCAATAATGTCAGTAGTCAATTGTATTAAAAGCGTGTTAAACACATAGCCGTTGACGTTCCTCGTATCCCCCTGGAGGCTCGTGGATAACGCTAAAGAAGTGTGGGTAATTTGTGCGGGTCGACTTTCATACCCCATCTCTCTAGAGACTTGCTGTGTAAATACAGGGTTAAAATTAGGGGATACATTATATAAAATTTTAAGGCCTTGGCAAAAAATGTTAGTAGAGGCAAGAGTAAATAAGTCATCATTTTATTATTTGCTTCTGAAAGTGTAAATTTATTTAGCTGCTGACCGCGGCTTCCCCCGCGTGGACCTTAATTCTTTTTCTAAAATAAAAGTTGCCTCAAATCTATTCTACATATTTTTCTTTATGGCAATGGTGCCGATGTCGACAATTCTGCCAATGTCAGATGTGTTAAGAGAAAACGTGCGAAGGAGGGTTACAAGGAAAAAAAATATAACATCAGCTACCTGTCAGTAAAAGTCTTGTCAAAATCAGTCCAGCTGTTTCGGACAGACCGACAAAATTCATAAATATCTTAGATTGTTCACCAAGGCGAGTGTTTCTTCTTAAACATAGTGTGTTTCTAAAGTAGAATCCTGAACGCAGCGAGGGATTCAAAGTACGTCACTCGAATTTAAAATAGTGTTGCTCCCGAGGTGAACACTCTACTTTTCATCACCCTCTATGAGAAAAAAAACGTGTGCGGTCTGACCCTCATCTCTCACACATGATTTAAAACCAAAACAAACTATTCGCAGCCGCCATCTTCTATTTACGTTTTGACCTCTTTATCGACTTTAGCAGCTTTAAAAACTATAAAAACGATACCCATGATGAAAAATATAAAAATTTACGTTTTGACTTTTTTTGACATTACCATCGGCATTTTGACTTTACCATCGGCTTTAGCACCCTTGAAAACTATGAAAACGACACCCATGACGAAACATTTGATTATTTTAGTAGCCGCTATCTTGGATTTACATTTTGACCTCACTTTCGGCTTTGGAACCCTCGAAAACTATGAAAACAACACTCATGACGAAACATTTGAAATTTTTACAGCCGCCATCTTGGATTAACATTTTGATAAAATAATTCACACTTTCTCTATTTCTTGCCAGCCTGTTACTTGTTCATATAATGTTTGTAATTGATCTCTTTGGTGATTGGAACTTTTACTAACTATCCACATTCCAAATTCAAATCTATTTTTGTCCCTAGGGATCAAATAGTTATTTTGGTCCCTGTTTACGAAGAACAAACAAGCTCTTTTTGAATAGATGTGATGAAAAAGTAGATTCTTTGCCTAGAGAGCAAACAACTATTTTTAAGGCAAGAGTGCTTCTTTGAATCCTGAACGCAGCGAAGGATTCAAAGTAATCTTAAAATTTAAATTCAAATCGCTTTTAGTCCCTAGGGATCAAAGAGCTATTTTGGTCCCTGTTTACGAAGAACAAACTAGCTCTTTTTGAATAGATATGATGAAATAGTAGATTGTTTGCCAAGGGAGCAAACAACTATTTTTAAGGCGAGTTTTTTTTGAATCCAGAGTGTAGCGAAGGATTTTAGAGTAGAATCCTGAACGCAGCGAGGAATTCAAAGTACGTCTCTCGAGCTTAAAATAGTGTTGCTCCCGAGGTGAACACTCTACTTTTCATCACCCTCTATGAGAAAAAAAAAGTGTACGGTCCTACCCTCATCTCTCACGTTTGATTTAAAACCTAAACAAAATTAGCGCAGCCGCCATCTTGGATTTACATTTTGAACTCTTTATCGACTTTAGCAGCTTCAAAAACTCCTGTCTTCACGTCTGCACCCTCAAAAACTATGATAACGACAACCATGCCGAAAAATTAAAAAAAAAATGTAGCCACCATCTTGGATTTACATTTTGACCTCACTATCGGCTTTAGAACCCTCGAAAAGTATGAAACCGACACCCATGACGGAAAAATTTAAAATTATCGTCGCCGCCATCTTGGATTTACGTTTTGACCTCACTATCAGCTTTAGACCCCACGAAAACTATGAAAATGACACCCATGACGAACAATTTGAAAATTTTCACATCCGCCATCTTGGATTTACGTGTTTATCTCAGTATATCGGCTTTAGAACCCTCGAAAAGTATGAAAACGACACCCATGACGAAAAATTTGAAAATTTCACAGCCGCCATCTTGGACTTTCATTTTGACCTCACTATCGGCTTTGGCGCCCTCGAAAAATATGAAAACGACACCAATGACGAAAAATTGGAAAATTTCCGTCATGTGTCGTTGCCGCCATCTTGGATTTTCATTTTGACCAGGCTTGTCAAAGTGTGAATAATAATTCACACTTTCTCTCTCTTTCTTGCCAGCCTGTTACTTGTTCATACAATGTTCGTGATTGATCTCCTTGGTGATTGGAACTTTTTCTAACAATATCCACATTCCAAATTCAAATCTACTTTGCTCCCTAGGGATCAAAGTGCTATTTTGGTCCCTGTTTACGAAGAACAAACTAGCTCTTTTTGAATAGATGTGATGAAAAATTGTTTTTAACCCCCAAAAAAGGGTTGTTATAAGTTTGACCGCTGTTTGTGTGGAACCGTAGCTCTTAAACAGGTGAACCGATTTGAATTCGTTTTTTTTAAATTTCAAAGCAGTTTTTCTAGCGATCGCGATGGTTCAAAGACATGTTTTATCAAAATCGGTTCAGCCGTTTGAAGATTATCAGCTCTATTCTAGTTGATGAATGGATGTGAGCGTCTTCCAGAGGTCTGATCGATTTGAAATTTGGTATAGAAAAGTGGTTACTTCAATGATATTAGAAGAACATAGTACCTAACCTTGAACTGATGCTGCAGCATCACCTGGAATTTGCAAGATACCCAACTCCCTTACCAACTTCAGCACATATTTCGTGTATGGGCTCATTGGAATGGTGAGACCATGATGAATAGGTTATAGATAGATGATGGACAGGGTCTGGTGATGGAGTAGGAAAGAGAATTGAGGAAATGTTTGTGTCGGGGGTTTTAAAATTTTAATATAATTTCACTTGTTTGTTATAAATACAAAATATACTTTCTTAAGGGGCCTGCGGAGCATGCGTTGTTCATACAAACGTAATACCAAAATAATTTGTAAATCAAACATATTCTTACGGTAGTGTGTATTTATTCCGATTGGATTACAGAATATCTGGGCTTCCAAATATATATTTTGAATGGACACTGATATAAAGACGAGATATGAGGAATTTAAAATTTCTATAGAAAACTTATTTTTCTCTTAACTCGAATTTAAATCAGTGTCCATTAAAAATATATATTTGGAAGCCTAGATATTCTGTAATCCAATCGGAATAAATACACATTACCTTAAGAATATGTTTGATTTACAAATTATTTTGGTATTACGTTTGTATGAACTACGTATGCTCCGCCGGCCCGTTAAGCATTTTGTTAAAAGCTTTTATTTTGAAATTACAAACAGACACTTAAATTTTATTTATTTGTAAGATAAGATTAATATTTTTATATAATTTACCATGGTAGGTACTCAGAGTCGTTACTTAAAATTAATCAGTTATTAACACTTTTATTTACAAATATAAATTGGAACGCTTTCAGTCAAAAATATGATGGATTAAAAACATTTTAATTATCTTGAAAGCCAGGATAATAATTTATGCTGCTCAATTACAGACACTAATTGATTATTTATAAGTGACGTCTCGAGTGCAGCAGTTAGTATCTCAAATGGAATACTGATAAGTATACTGATTATAGTACAAGTTGTAAGTACTTTGCTTTAGAGCTGAGTAGAGATTTCAATGAATTTCAAATGAGAGAGTATTTGCATCAAGTCTTTAGATCATTGGTCCATAAGTAGCTGGGATTCGTGCTTCAGTGGCCGTAAGAACTCATGGGCGTATTGACATTCATTACCGTTTTATGATTGCATTAAACGCACACTATGTAGACAAGTATACTATAAGTTGGATGATTATATCGTAGATAAAAATGCTTAGCTAAATGGTGGTCCTGCTCCACAGCCACTTGGGCTCACTAGTTAAAAATGAAAAAAATGGTAGAGTTGCTTCCCCTTTTTTATTTTTTCTGACTACGAACTTATTGTTTATTTTGTTTTTTTTATTAAACTAAGTTTTAATTATTGAATACTCCATTAAATTTGATGATTTTCTTTTTTTGGTGGTAAAATTCTTTAAATACAATGCAAACTATAGTTTTGTATAACTTAGACGCATTTTATTTTCAATTTTTGTAAATGTGAGTACCATGGAGTCGTTTACTATGTTATTATGCTGTATTTGACTTGAAAGAGCAGTTGAGAGTATATCATGCTCACTTAATTTCTCGCTGATGGTGGCGAGTGTGTTGGTGTGTTAGTGTGATCATTCGGTTCCCTACAAAATGGTTGAGCTGGATGGTGCTGATCCACGCGTCATGTTCGTGAACAGGCGCTGTCAGTTAAGACTGGTCATCTCTTATCTGCCAGGGCTTATTTTTAATCGTTTTTGATTATTATATTTTTTTTTCATTGTTCTCACATATAGAATCAACAAGAGTAATGTACCCAGGATTTTGTAATTTCTATATTTAAAAGAGTGTCCTTGGAGTTTTTGCCCGTTCTTCTCCATAGAGATCTACGTGTTGGAATGGGCAACTAGCTTCAACTTTCTGACTAACTGACTGACTCTTTGACAATTCAAAAGTGCCTGTAAAGGGTTTAATTGAAATAAATGCTTTGAGTTTGAGTTTGATTTCCTTTATTTTATTATGTACATATGAATTTATTTTTAAATATTAGTATATAAAAAATATAAAAATAGTGGCCCACCGCTTTCGAGAGCAGGGTTCCAGAGAGAGGAACCAAATAATGCGTCACAAGAAGTACCTACCGTTTTATTACATATTATGACTATCCATCATAATAATTTATATATATATATGAATATAAAAGGAAAAAATGTTTTTAGCATTATTTGTCGTTGTAGAATAATATCTTCTTCCTAAAGTTTTGGTTTCATAAGAAAGCGGTAAACGGTCACACATTAATGGCTATAAAAATACAGAGTTAAGCCTCGTGCAGATTGGTGCGAAGCGACGGTGTCGGCGCCACATGACTCTAACAAAACAATTTCTAAGAAAACTTCACGGAAGAACAATACCGGTGTCGCGTCGCGCTGGCTGCAGGGCTGCCTCACAAAACAGTTCCTCCGACTAACTAAACAACAGCTGCGTACTGTTACAGCAGATATAACTGGTCACAGGTCATTTAATAAACACCTCTTTGTCGTGGGAGTCACAGACAGTCCACTGTGCAGGGCCTGCATGGATGACGACGAGACAGCAGCTCATGTGGTTTCAAACTACCCGGTGGTCGCCACATACAGGTCAAAGTACTTCTATAATCCAGGTACCCTACGTGAGATTGTCAGTAATACTAGGGCGTTGCTAGCCTTTCTTGAGAAGCTGGGGTGGATTGAATAATCGATTTTCTCACCCGTTACGCAAAATACACGCATTGACGTGGAGTTGCAGACACAAGCCCGTATTACCTATTTCAGAGTTAATACGGTTTTTGACACCTGAATTTCAAATACTGGTGTAAATGACAGATTTTCATAATGAACATTATAATATGATGGAACTGCTGTCCTAAGAAACCCAAGCATATAAGCTGGATAGTTTTTTTTTTGACACAAATGAAATTGCTTTCTGCCTCTCACAGTAATTTTAGGGGATTACGATACTCTAAGGTTATCAAACTATTGAGTCATTATTCCCTATGATGTCAATTCATAATTATGAAAACTACCAACACTGTAATGGTTCTTGTATTGTTGCAAATGAGTAGCTTCTTCTCGCGATTTCACTTGCGTGAAATTTTTTCAATATAAATCTGCCTAGCCTTTTACCAACTGTGTTGGGGTCGGCTTCCAGTCTAACCGGATGCAGCTGAATACCAGTATTTTACATGAAGTGACTGCCTATCTGATCACCACAACCCAGTCACAGGGTAATACGATACCTCTTGGTAAGATTGGTTGCCAGACTTTCGGGCTTCTGACGACCCAGCTGGGACCAACGGCTTGACGTGCTTTCCGAGACACGGAGGAGATGTAAAGATCGTCACCCATCCACGGACCAACCCCGACAACATAGGAGAGGCCGTGTTAACATAGGATACATTTTATCTCAGTAGTACAATTCCCGTGGGATAATTTCCGACCTCCACGCGAGCGAAGCCCCGGGCGAAAGCTAGTATATTATAAATATTACATAGTATAGAATGATTTACTTATCTACAAAAGCAAACGTTATGATTACCTAGCAGATAGGTGAACATCACAAATGCTTCGAACCGAGTAAGCTCAAAATAGCGTCGGGATATTCTAATCGGATAATCTGATACTAACGAATATTTAATGGCCCTAGACAGTGCCAGTTTCTACTAACATTAATGCTTAGAAAAGTCTATAAAATATAGAGGCTCTTACCATTTATAATAGTTAATTGACTCAGGCGTGACTTTGCAGAAATCCATTGTAAAATACAATAGACAACGCGACGTATATTTAGTAACCTAATCCACTTTATTCTTAAAGAACGGAGAGCGACTTTAATTTTATAATATGTATATAATGTAGGTATTATAAGATTGATTCGTCATGACTACGGGGTGTGTAGACATAATAATCGGTTAAAAGTAACTCCTCACCATTACTTTGTTAGTAACATGTAAATTATGTCTACCTATTTGGTGATTGTACATACAAAACAATATCAATACTTGACCCAACTGTCAAAACGTTTTTTTAAATCAACTGACTCGTATGCTGACAACATCGCGGCAGGCCAAGGCGAAGATGTTGGCACGAGCTTGAGTCCTACCAAAAGGACTGGCCGACTAGCAAAAGACAGAATTGTGTGGAAAAGGGAGAGGGAGAGAACTTTGCCCTACAGTCGCCTGTATTGTCTATAGCAGCCATACTCTAAGTCTGTTCCGCGGAACCCTAGGGTTCCGCGATACCTCTGTAGGGGTTCCTCAAGAATTTAGAAAAAAAATCAAAACACCTCTCTCTGGTCGAACGTTTTGACCCCGCGGCCGCGCGTAGGTATATTTATTTGTATTTGTATAAACATGTGTTACAATAGCTGGTACAATATCTCATAAGTTTGGTATCAACATGTATACTTTTGAGCGCGCAGTCCCTTTGATAACTATTTTAATATTATTTTATTAAATTAATTTTATGTGTCCAATTTTTATTATGTTTTGATTTTAATTTTCAAATTGGCTTTGACATTGTTAATTTTATTTCTTTTTATATTTTATTTTTCCAATTTTATTACCAAATGTGTTTTGAAAAGAATTTTGATTTTAATTTTTGTTAGCTTAGTTATACATTATTATTTTGCATGCTGTGGTCTCCTGTAAGTGAAGGAGTACACCTACGTGATACTTTTGTCGTCGATTTTTTATTTAACAAGTGTATGTCCTTTGTTGGAGATCCTAAATAAATAAATAAATAAATAAATAATAAAAGCCGCCTCTGAATTAGACGCTATAGTTGTCAACAAGCGACTTTCGACTCTAACTTCAAAAAACAAAGTCGAGATTGTTTACAACACAATTTTTATATTTGTCTTTTTATTTTTGCTTTTTGTTTATCAAAGGCGCCGACTCGAGTATTTTCGAGAATATTCGAGATCCAGTCTAGGACTAAGTATAAAAGCGGCGATGGCGCGTCGCCTCGTCAGTCAGTTGACGATTAGCGTTCGGAACGATACATTCCTACACCTACTTACAAGCTCGCTAGCGAGAAACTAGTGTTCTTTGTTCTACTGCCTGCTGTATTCTGTTGTCTCAGTTTTATACATTTCTTCATTGTACTAAACTTAGTCTCTTATACGCAGTAACGATTGTGCATTATTTAGACCCCACCATCCTGACGTGTAACATTATAAATAAAGAAGAATGGAACGTTGGCTTAAAGGTGTTAAACGTGTTGCAACAACATAATCTTCTAATGACGCTGAATGTTCAAAAGCAGTACGCGTGGAGAATATAGCAATCACCGATCCAGACGATGATGCCACGACGTCAAGTTCGACGGTTTGAAAGACGAAAAAAAGGAAGTATATAATCATATATCAGTTTCGGATTTGTTGATTCCAACGGCTCACCTCTCTGCATGCTATGTAGTAAACTGCTTCCTGATAGTTCCATGGCACCTGCCAAATTGCGCCGACATTTAGAAACTATACACTCCGAGTCTAAAGACAAGAATAAATAATTTTTTGTTCGTAAAAAAGATCAGTTATTGGAAAGTCAAAAAAATATGATGCATGTGACACAAACTATCAACGAAAAGGCCACGGAGGCATCATATTTAGTTAGCTATCGCATTGCACAAGCAGGTGAAGTGCACACTATCGCTGAGAATTTAATAAAGGCATGTGTATTAGACATAACAAAATGTATGCTCGATGAAAAATCTGCAAAGCATCTTTCTACTGTGCCGCTATCAAACGATACTGTTTCACGGCGAATCCATGATCTGGCAAGCTACGTCAAACAAGAACTAGTTACACGTCTACAAAAAACACGATTCGCCTTGCAAATGGACGAGTCAACTGATGTCGCTGGTTTGGCTATCTTGCTGGTTATCGTGAGATATCCATATGAAAGTTATTTTGAAGAAGACATGCTTATGTGTTCACCGCTGCTCACAAACACTACCGGGGAAGAAATTTTTAATAAAATAAATATATTTTTTGAAGAAAATAATTTCAGTTGGAACAATTGCATTGACATTTGTAGCCAATTTGTGTTTTGATTTGGGGCAAGGCGATGACAGGTAAAACAGCAGGAGCAGTGTCACGAATAAAAAATGAAGTGCCTAATTGTAGTTCCACCCATTCTATTCTGCATAGACAAGCACTTGCGATGAAGCAAATGCCGTCAAATCTAACTCGCCTATAAACTCTATAGACTAGTTAGACTAGGTACGAAATATTCTTGCTGTTTGTGATCCAAATACTGATGTTAAGTATTCAGTTCTCTCATTGGTTGTATTTTTGTAACCTGCTTCAAGCTTCACCTCGATTCTCTCAAAATCATTCCATTCACTTCCACAGTATATTTAAAATTCCCAGATCTTTCATACGTTGCAATATTACAGCTAACGTCAGATTAACTATTAACCCGCTCTCAGCCGGAGTGCGTTTTAATAAGAGTGCAGCGTAAAATTAATTTTAAAGTAACATGTTGCCGCAAACATGAGATGGCTCTCATTAAACCGAGTCCCCATGTATGTAACTTTAAAATTGCGATGAAAATATTGTGGTTCTCATTTTGTGGTTGCTAGTAAATTGTTTGATTTTAATATTGTATTTGGTGTGCGAGGTTTATCTGTTTGTTGTGAAATATAATTATAATATCTCTAGCTTCATCCCGTGACTTCGTTCGCGTGGAAGTCGTAAGATACACAATATACTAAATTAATAGGCACATTTTTATAAAACTCCCTCGGCCCCCGATCCACCACGTCGCATCCCATCGCCCACCCGCGCTATTACTTTCGCTTACCGTTCTTTATGTCTTTTTTTCTTTGTTGCTCAACTCTTAAGGGTGACAAGTCCTCAAGGATTGAGTTATCAAATGCAAAGAGATTTTTTCAAATTTGACTGGTAGTTTAGAATAGAATAGAAAACATTTATTTGACACAGACACAACACCACAGCAACAAACACATTAAAAAAAGAACAATAAACATAACAATAAAATTGCAAATAAAAATTGCTGAGCGTGCCCATACCGAAAGAGTTACCATCTCAGCATTTGCTGGGCGTCAGACACCCAGTGCTGGTTTTCAGTTGGCACCCCGCAGTAACACACGGACGTAGGTAATTAAAATAGATACATACTTGAATATTAATAATAAAAAATGTTTAAGAATACGTAAATAAATAATGCAAGTAATTTTTTTTTTTGTTTCAGATGTTATCGCGTTCAAACAAAAAAAAAACAAGCATATAAACCTCAGCTTTATTAAATTATTAATATAGATTAAAACAACAGTTATTAATAAAGAAACCACAAAAACTGTTTCATGCCTGTGTGGTTATAATATATAAATTTGAGTACATAACCATTTATGATAGACATTTCCCATCCACAGTAAATAATACGTAGGTAATTTATTTTCGATATCAGATAAAGATTTATAGATAGTGCAATCCACGACGACGCGCCCCACACCTCTCCGCTCCGTACTAAAGTACAGCTTACAGTACAGTAATCGCGGAGTGGGGCGCGTCGTCGTGGATTGCACTATCTGTAGCGATCTATTAATGATTAAACTAAAAACAGCAGACTCCACCATCCAAAAGTTAATTAAAACACTGAAATGATTATCCTCATGCTAAAAGGCTCGTGTCATCAAAACACGGTAATTATCACCAGATACGTGTTAATTACGCGCTTGGTCGAGCTTTTCAGTCATCCATAATGATGAAGTAACATTATCAGTACAAAGACTAATTATCACATCATTTAGTGTACCGGAAATATGATATTATTTTCGTCGATGACATAACTGATACCAATTTTTTTTTTTTTGTTTATATCGGTCGACTAGTAGGTATTTTTTTTCTTAGATAATTACGTTGATGTCTATTTTGTGAATGGTGCATTAATATACATACCAGCATTTTTATTTTATTACTAGCGGACCCTAATACACGTCCTGTCCTTTAAATAATTTAAAAAAAACAAACAAAATTCTATTATATACAACAAATTCTTAGGACTATGGATTGACAAAAATATGTCATGGAAAACTCAAATTGATTCGGTGTGTAAAAAACTAAATACATTTTCCTACGCAATATACAGACTATCTAAGATTGTAAATCAAGCAGCAGTACTAACCGCCTATCATGCCTATGTAAGGTCTACGCTTAGATATGGACTCATTTATTGGGGGGATGCTACAGACGGGGAACTCGCTTTTATGTAGGGCGCAAAAGTAATGTCTTAGAACTGTTTGTGGCATACGTGCCCCGGATAGCTGTATGCCATATTTTAAAAAGCTTAAGATTTTAACTTTTCCGGCCCTCTACATCTATGAGGTCGCTACATTTGTAAAAACTAATAGTTTGGTAACCTGCACTCCCGTCGAAATGCCGACTAAATGGCAAATAATATGCCCTCAAAAACAGCTTTTTTTTCTAAAAGTTTCTTCGGAATGTCTTCACGAATTTATAATAAGCTTCCTAAGCAATTATGAGAAATTAAAAACATTAAATTTTTCAAGAAAAAATTAAATGAGTTCCTAGTAAACAGACCATATTATTATACAGGACATGAATTTTTACCCGTCAGATTCGTGATGAATTAGTGCCAAACATTATGTTTTGATGCAGAATAAAGCTCTATTACAATTGAAATGTCTCTTTGAATAAATATAATATAATCAAGTCAACTTAGGTCTAACATAATAAATTGTAAACTATTGTATGCCTAACGTGTTGGAGAAGTGCAAAAGCACACTAATTAATTTAATAACAACTCTGTTACCATGACTGAAAATTCCTATTGAAAATGCACTTTCAGTTTTCTAGAATTTTCCAATGTTCCCGGCATCTTTTCCCGCACGGAAACAATATTTGTATGACTTACAAGTAGTTGTTCCGGGTCTGGCTGTTTGTGTATGTGAGTTTGTATGTTTGTAAATGCACCCACGATACAGGAGAAATTCCGAGTGCGGGGCAACGCTTAAAAAAAAAGCTATAAAGCCTCGTTAACACAATTACATTTTTTAAATAGAATATTCAATGAGATAGCAAAGTAACTCGTGGAAAAAATAGTACGATACCTAGCATCTGGAAAGGCTAGAATCGCCTTGTCTGTCACAGTGGCCTTGTAAACAAAAATCATTTGTTGACTAGTCAAATCACCTTTTGAGAATACCACCTGGGCAGTCTCGCATGGACGTTGTTGCTTGAAAGTCGAATAATATTCGTCGTGTATACGAGACTTTATTTTCATTATATATGAAATAAAGTTCTCTATAAGAGGTTAACTGTCACTAACGAGACACAACATAATTTTTATTGTATCGACTTCTAAAGGCAAATCGACAGTTGAGCGGAAATTATTATCTAAATGTCATAATAAATAGTAAGCAATATCCGCTATTGAAATCGCAGTCAGACTATTATTTTCTACTACCACAATAAAAGTAATATTGCATCGTAAAACCGTACTTATGAACATAAATCTCTCCGCAGTCTGCTTCAGTAAACATAAAACGGTTAATTTCGACGAGACCAAAATAGACCAAATTGGAAACGAAATTAAATATTATTTAATTTAAAATTATCTGCTCGTTGGTCTAGTGGTTGCAAGCGCTACTGCTGAACAGTAGATCCTGGTTTCGATTCCCAGGTCGGGCAAAGTGTTAATGGGTTTTTCCATCAGGAATTTCTCAGTAGCAGCTCAGAGTCTGGATTTATGATCGATGGCAATATATTTTAAAAGTATGAGAAGATTCTCATACTTTTAAACTTGGGTGTAAGGGGTGTAAACTTTACGACGAGACAAGTGGTTGTATGGTGGGCAACAGTAACTGCCCGACCAATGGTTTATTTTTTTGGGATTGGTATCTCGATGGTCAACCCTAATTTTTTTTTTAAACGTTGCCCCCACTACGAATTTCTCCTGTATCGTGGACAAACATTTAAAATCACATACACAAATAGCCAGACCCGGAACAACTACTTTTAGGTCATACAAATATTTGTTCCGTGCGGGAATCGAACCCGCGACACGCAGCGCAGCAGTCGATCGCTTAACCACTGCGCCAACTATGCCGCCACGTGGTTGTCGGCTGCTTAACTGGACTTGCCTGTGGGTGCCTCAATAAATTAAAGTCTTCAACCAGGGCATAAAACTTATAAACTAAGCGACTACACGCTAAGGGCACCCCTTGTGGGGTACGGATCTCGGCTTAGGGCGTCGCTGGGGGAGGACAGCAAGGGACAGGCTGGATTAATATTATTATTAGGGAAATTTAAGGCTACATCTCAGCGGCGTGGGCTGGCTCGAGCAGGGGTCGGGGCGGGTGGCCCGACGATTGATCTTAGGAAGTTATATTTATAATGCTGATCGCGTGAAAAACTCTGCTTGCGCGATGCAGGATTTCGCGTGACGTCAGTATGATGCGTAGTTCGCATGTGACGAAGCAGATGCCGTCACAATATAAACGTCCTCTATTACACATAACTTAAACATAACTGGCGATATGGGGGTGTACTATAGGCACACCTGTGCTTTACCCTTTGGGGATCTCAGGCGTGATATTATGCTATTAAAATGGTCATGAATACAGTAACCAATGCCTATCCAAAAATAATTGAAATTCATAATTAAGTTGCATGTCAACGGGATTTTCAGTGACCACGGTAAGACTTTCATTATGTTTTCGGTTTTGTGGTCAATTTTCACGAGAGCTGGTATGTAGGCAACTGTGCTGCTTTTCACAAAGAATAATTAATTAATATTACTATAATTATTAATTATTCAAACAAAGTTTAATGAAGCGTGATACACCTCCATAGTACACAACATATATAAGACGCAAAAGTTTACATATCAAAAAAATACACCACAAGAAAATCAATCAATCTGCCTAGCTTTTTCCTAACTATGTTGGGGTCGGCTTCCAGTCTAACCAGTTGCAGCTGAATATATTTTACATGGAGCGACTGCATATCTGACCTCCAAAACCAAGTAACTGGGTAATACAATACCCCTTGGTAAGACTGATTGTCAGACTTTCGAGCTTCTGACGACCCGTAACGACTGTCAAAGATCCACAAATCTGAGCCGAGACCAACAGGCACGAAGAGTCTCGGTATGTAAAGATGGTCACCCATCCCCGGACTAACCCCGCCAAGCGTAGCTTAACTTGATGGATCGACCCGTGCTTAGCGACGAGCACACAATTATTTTTTTTACGTTTATACGTTTCGTTACTAAGTTAGTACCGTCTAACTGAAAACTTCTAAACTCTCCCTTCACTCACTCGACACCAGATAAAAACCATGTATCAAAATCATTCACCAACCATCTTTCGTTACCACAGAAATAGTAACGAAACTTTTTTCTGTTACAATTTCGGCGCGCTACTGTCAGCAATGTAATTTTGTTTCTAATAACGTAATGTAAATATTTACCTGCTAAGTTTACAGTGGCGTGGAACGGGAGGTATGCAAATCTGTTTCTGTAGTGCTGGGTTTTGATTCGTGATAAGTTAAAGGTGATAGTTGGTTTTGGAAGCTAATGTTTCTCCTTTCGTGTTGGTTAGCTTTAATAGAGATCATAATGTCACACGATCCGTTGTCGAATAAATTCTTTCTCTATTCTCTCTACCTACCATGAGCCTATAATTATCGTGATACACGAATTACAGAAAAAAATAATTGTTTTAAGTGCATTTATGCCAGACAGAATGCTGTCTGAGGCTGGTTTTCGATTATTATTTAAAATAGCGTCTGATTCCGACGGGCAGTCCATTTTGCTTCTTACGTTGTTTATTAATCAGGTTTTTCTCTAATAAGCTGTTTTTACACATTATGGCTAATTAACCCATTTGACTATTATTTTGCTTCTCGTTCTACCATAAAATGTAAAATTTACCTTATTTAGTACAGATTTAGACAGCATTTACATAAAGCTAACGCAAAATGAGAAACAGTTTACACGAAAAACAGCTCAAAACATAAATAAACACCTCTTTTCTGAGCTAAAATAGGCTAAATACTGTTAAAGCCTTCCGAATACCAAAGGTGAGTGGAAAATTTACGCGTACCTAAAATAATTCGTGGAAAAATCTAGATTTTTGGGGCACGATATTAGTAAATGACATACACGATTGATGCAGCTAACCTTTTATCTAGAAACTATAAATCTGAGCCAAGGAATCTGTTGGTTTGTTTGGGCTTGTCAATTTGTGTTTATTCCTAGAAAAATTGGTGTATTTTGTGGGTTTTAAATGTGTGGTAGTTACAAATAAATTTTCTTTTTATTTTGAATAATCACGAACATTTTATCTAAATATCAAATTCTTATGGATCAGAAGCTTATTAAATATAACAGAAGAGAAAATTTATCACAATAACATGACATCATTAGACACCGAGATCATTGAAATCTACAGTTCCTAACACTCGTCCGTGGCGTCGCTTCCGAGCTCCCGAGCAAAAGTGACTGAGGTGCGTGAGCGCCCTTCTAACGTAGCCCCGACTGGCCCCTTCAACTCGCTGCGTCACCATGGTCTCTTGATATTTCTGCAGTGTCACTTGACAAATCCCCTAAAAATATATAATCAGAATAATAATAATAATAATAAGGTGGTAAAAATATTGGCCAGTCATTAAGGTAATAATTTCGATTTGGATTGGCTGACTGCTAAGGGTGCATCGAACGTATGTCACACGTACATGCAAAGGCAATGTTGCCTAATATTTTGTGGCAGCATCGTGCTAATAATAAGTACAAACCACCAATCCCCAATAAACGTACAAAAAGTTGTGATTCAAGAAATTGTAACGGGAGAGCGTTTATAATGGAAATAAGAAATATGGGTAACTAGTGAACTAAAATATTGATTTTGAATTGCAATATTTTGGTTGGTATATTGGCGTGTGCTAGTTGTCATATGGCTATTAATTTATAATTTAAATTTTATTTTGCGTAATGTAAATTATCTTATAAATTATTGTATAGAATCATTTTTTTTTTCCTAACTGAACAGACAGCTGTGCTGCTGGGGAGTTTGTTGCGCCACTTCTTCTTCCCAGCAAAAGCACTAGGAAGTGGTGAAGGGTGGGCGTTTTAGGGGACTGTCTTATGTAATTTTGACGTTCGAAAAGTGCTGATTCTCAGCCTAATTTGAATAAATGACTTTTGAATTTTGAATTTTGAATAATAATATCGTAACAATATTTCGTTTCAGATGTCAAATGCCTTTTTTACACCATAAATGGTTACACTGTCCTCTCATACCTATTAACAGTGTCATTTGAAAACACTGTAAATACCATTTACTTTTAAAAGAGTAACCGTCCAGTTTCTTACTGGCTCTTCTCCATAGAAAACGACCAACTGGAACTGTGCACCTAGTTTCTGACGTTTCATAAGTACCCTTATAGGTTTATGTGAAATAAAATATTTTGAATTTGAATTTACATCATTAAATTCAGGTTTATATCTGCAATTCATTATTAATATTCTAGTTCACTAGTTATCCATATTTATTATTTCTTTAGTGCCAAATTAATCAAAATAGCGAAATATTTGACAGCTATTTGCAACTTTTTGGGTGAACACTCTTAACTGCAGTGGCTATCTTTTCTGCAGTGGACGTTTGCAAAACGATTTTGTGATGAAATCTCCTCCCTGTGATGAAAAAACCTCCGTTATTCTTAACACCAACATCAGCAAAACGATCTTTTATTTTCGTCTATAACAATAGCTTTTACAGGTCTTCTGTCGTTTATAATTAAAAGACAGTATACGTTTTTATTGTTTATTAAGGACACCTTGAAATTACAATGGGCTCGTTACTTAATATTGGTATTCTGAGGGAGTCTTATAAGGGAGGTAATGCTGCATTTGGGTCGGTAATGTCTCGTTATGTTATTTTTATTGTTTTGGGCTCACCGGGTTTGCAATTATTGAGTTTATTGCTATGGTAAGGTGATTTTTGTAAAAGTATGATTAACTTACCCATGATGAATTTTATTCGCCGAAAAATCTTATCAATGTGTTAGTTTAAATTTTTTAATTTGATTTGCAGTCCCCTGTTTATTTTAATAAAAGTGATATAAGTACGTAAGATAAAAAAAAAAAACAAAAAAAAATTAATGATACTACAGAATTATTCTTGAAGTTCAAAGGTAAACTCTTTATTAATGAATGAAATGCACCGACCGGACCCCAGTATGGTTTAACCAGACTCGATAAATTGAAAGAACCCCAAGATTCCTCTGGAGCCTCATGCTTCATGGGGCTACAGAGGCCATTGCATAACAAGAAGTATGCCGGGGGGCGCGGTAATGGTAGGGACGACGTGCCCTTAGGACAGGGAAGGATTTGCGAGCCGTATTGGATATGTATCCTAGAGTAGGCAATAGAATAGTGGAGAGACGGGTGATATTTATCTAGGGATGGATATTTATCGATGCATCTTTTTATGACGTCACCTAAAAAGGTAAACTCTTTTCATACATAGATAGATAAATGATATTTATTTGCGTAAATTGGTTCAAGAAAAACTTTAACACGTCAATTTTTTTTTTTTTTAAACTAGATTAGTTCGGTGACTACTCTGAGAATGAAGACAACCAAAGGAAGAAAACTCTAAGGTCTCTTTTCAATTATAGACATAATCTTGGTCAGGCCATATGAGGACCATGCAGATTTGTGTCTGAGATGATCTTTTGAGGAAGGAATCACACGGATTAGAGTGGACCTGTCCAGTCAGTGCACGTATTTTGCTGCCCTAGTTCAATAGTAAGATATATTAAAAAAACTCCAAATTGAGATGTTTTGTTTCATGTAAAAATGCTCTTTTATCTGATGCAAAAATCGGATTTATAAAACGCAACTTAAAAGCCTAAATTTCAATATCTCACACACACATTGACATTGATGCGTATTTTTATTACTTTTCTTTTAATTTTTTAGGTATACGCAGACTTCTAGAAATGTCTTAATATGAAAATAATAAAAACATTACTCAAACTCAAAGCATTTATTTCAACAGGCACTTTTGAATTGTCAAGGGGTCAGTCAGTCAGAAATATGAAGCTAGTTGCCCATTCCAAAGCGTAGGTTCCTATGGAGAAGAACTACTATTTTAAGACATCTTAAATTGTCCCAGTGTTTCACCGACATACCGTACCGTTTATTGATGACTGATATTTCGTCGTATTTCTAGGACATTTTAAAATAACCTACCGATTCTTTCTATTTTCCAGACGAAGTGTGTATCCAAGAACCAATAAGTGATACGGTCACGAATGATGACTTACAGGTAATTAATATTTATATGTATACTATGATGATGATAATTATCTAATAATATTTTAAGTTATACCTGACCAACTTTGCTTGTTTCTATATATATCCGTATAATTTTATTCGTTTTTATTATCAGCTTGCAGACATTTTAGAAACAGAAGGAAACGAAAAATTACTGTCACCATTTCTGTCGCAAAACAGTGAATATTGTGTTAAAATCGATAAATTCTCTTCTTAGCGTGTTAATGGCAATCACTAGCGTCCATCAGTTCCTAGTTCAGTTTTATTTAAGTATACTGACGGTGACGGGTGTAAAACTGATTTACACCCGTCACCTCACACTTCAGTTGAAAACTAGCGTCAGGCACTAGTTGCCTGGCATTTATGCTGAACTGGGCCTATTTGGCCCAGCCAGTATTCTTTCCTTTTACTTTATTTTTTTTTGTTTTTACTTGGTACTCGGTGCCAAATAAATGTATTTTCTTTCTTTCTTTATTTTTCTTTTTCTGTAACGTGCAGACGATAGTCCACACAGACATTAAGTGTACCATCGTATGTGGAATGGCACCATATTACACTCCAAGGCGGAGTCGTCTATAAATCACTACCTGAACAAATTTTCCTTGCTTTGGCCAACTTGGGTCCGGAGTCTGTTTACCCAACCAGCCAGGTTACCCAAGGCAACTCCTGTTCAGGAGGGACATCTTCAGCAGGTGGAACGAAAGTTTGGATAAGAAAACACTGTTTCACCACAGCTTCAGTCTTTTTTGTGAGTCACACGACACACTTTATAAAACTGTTTCGGCTTTTCAGCCTTTGTGGCTCAAGGATGTTGTCGTGCAAAGGGTGACGTGTCGAAAATCATGTTGGCTCTTTCGCTGGAGCTTGCACCGTTCTGCGAACTACTGGTACTACTATTCCTGCTAGTGGAAACAGCATTTGACCGGTGTCGCTTTTAGGCAACCAGTGATGATCATTCAAAGCTGTATCCATTAACTTTGCGTGGACAGAACAACTCCATATGAAGCACACAAATTTACAATTCCAAAATATAGAGCCAGCCCAGTAGTCCGCATTACGTCAAGCGATGCAGCCCACTTCAATGAGACTAGTCGCTGAAGAAGACTGTTGCGAAAGTGCACCTTCTGCTTGATGTTCTTGCACAAAAACCGTTTGAGGTTGATTGTATCGTAGGCAGCTAACAGCTGAATACAGCGCCTGTGATCATTCCTGTCTCGCAACCATCCTCAATATTTCGAACGAGTTTGAGGGTCTGATCGCAGCAACACTTGACGGGTCTGAAACTAGCTCAATAGCTTCAGTTCAATATCACTCGTTAGTCAGTTCAGCAAGAGTTGAATACGAATTGATGGATTCACTGTTCTTTGTTGTCTTTATTTAAGTTTAGGTGACTTAAAGTTACCAAAATACGGCACTCAATCCGATTTTTTTCATTGACTCTTCAGCTAGCCGGACGGTTTTTTTCGTGGCTACTACTTCAAGTTTTTTTATAACAAAAATTTAATTGATACTTATATGAAACTGATTTGTGCAATTATGATACAAGCAAACAATTTTTTCAGCTTAAAACGAATTTTCCTATCCTTTTACCAAACATTTCCGCGGGTTTAGTCGGACAAATTACATTCTCAAATATTACTGTACTAATATCTTAAAATTATGTCAAAGTCTGTTTATTTTATATAAATTTGAAAGCTTGGTTGGTTAAATCTCTTGTATTTTTTTAACAAAAAAAATTTATTAATAACTATATGAGTAAATTAATAACAATATAGAAATCATTTTTAATAAACTATTTTGGAGATAACATTAAAAATATTAAACATTTTTTTTTAATCTGATTTCTATAAGAGGTTACCTTATTATTAAAAGCCTTAAAACTATTATAAAAAATACTTTATTCATATTGACATATAACTCCCTAACGCATTAAACTAAGCTATCATTTTAATAAATCAAACATATCATTTCAAATAACAACAAGTGAATTAGGGACAGTAAAATCATAAAAATATGAATAACTCAAAACATACTTATTCAAAATACTACGAATGAACTATTGAACTAGGGCAGCGATTTGTCAGTAATCGCGTAGCTCAACTCAAAACTTAAGTAGCTCAACGACTCCATAGGTACTTAGGTACACAATTGTGGTGTATAGGTACTTAGGTACACAAATATGGAAAGAGTGGGTGTACACTTACGTGTACACCCACTCTTTCCATATTTGCAGTAAACACAGTTTTACTGCTTATTACCTCACAATCATGTCTACTTTTGTCTCAGATTGTGCCGACAATTACCATAAAGAGGCGAGAGGGTGGCAATTCTCATAAGAGTGAAATTATCATTATTTATGATGTTAATGTGTATGACGCGCGTTGGATTATTTTCGGATAATGGGATGGTGAAGGAATTTTGGTTGGATTATGTTGGAAACCGATTTTCGTAATCTACATATGTATTACGTGATGTTATAATTATTTGTTATGATTATGATTCTCGATCTGCGTTGCTACGTGAAAATATAGGTACTAATGGTTAAAAAAAATGGTGATAAAGTACTTGCTCTATGAACGAACGACGCCCTTGATGTATGAACGTAAACGACGCAAAAGGGGTATGTAAGGATCGTAGCTGGTGGTGTCCTATAGTTTCTCTCTTGGCAATAAGTCGAGAGTTTATGTGTGTATATGTACTTGCTGTATCGACTTGCAGGAACACAATTACAGGAAGTACTCTAAACAAGTACATACATTTAAACTTTTTCCCTAAGATTTCCCTTGTAAGCGACATATTATCATAAACATTGTGAAGTTCTTATTCAAAGAAAAGAACAGAGAACACTACTAATTACACCACCACTCTAAATTAATTAAAGGCACACCTCTGCCTCTCCTTCGAGGATTACAGGCGATGTTGTGTTACGTAAAAAAAATAAAAACCAAAATGTTACCAATCAATCTGCCTAGTCTTTTCCCAATTATGTTGGGGTCGGCTTCCAGTCTAACCGGGTGCAGCTGAATACCAGTATTTGACATGGAGCGACTGCTTATCTGAAATCCACAACCCAGAAACTGGGTAATACGATGATGACCAAAATGTTAACTGTGGCGTTATAATATTGCAAGGCAAAAAAAAAAGTTTAAACCTAATTCAGAAAATACCAATCTTCAAACGTCTACCTCCCAGTATTGAATTACGAATCTTTTTCAAAGTCGGTTAAAAATAGATTCCTATCCGCATGTTATCCAGGTAAAAGTTAGCGATAGATTTAGGCAAATCGAGTATCATTAGATTTGGCTTACCACAATGTTAGTGGCTCGGGAATTCTATAAAATATAGGTTAGGTTAGGCAAAGTTTATTTTAAAAATTCTGGGGACGTCAGCCGTTTGCGTAATAGTTTTCAGTTATGCTAGTGAATTTTGAAAAGCTCTCTCCATTTTGTTATTTTAAATGTCAGAGAATTTTTTCAGCTGCAATTCAGAAAATGTTATAAAATTATCAGTGAAAATAAGATATTTGACTGTTGTTCATATCGTTCTGTAAAAGCGAACTTTCAAAGTCTGACCACTAACGATCCCACCAACTTAACGATCATTATAGAAATGATCATCATAATATGATATCTGCTTTAATCGTTTGTCTTATTTGGCGAATCAAACTATGCGTACAGTTAGAGGGTCAGTGACAGCTCGGCCCGAGTCATCTCAACCCAATCAATCTGCCTAGCCTTTTCCCAACTATATTGGGGTTGGCTTCCAGTCTAACCGGATGCAGCTGAATACCAGTATTTTACATGGAGCGACTGCCTATCTGACCTCCACAACCCAGTAACTGGGTAATACGATACCCTTTGGTAAGACTGGTTGTCAGACTTTCGGGCTTCTGACGACCCGTAACAAATGTCAAAGATCCAAGAATGACAGCCGGGACCAACGACTTAACGTACTTTCCGAGGCACGGAGGAGTCTCGGTATGTAAAGATGGTTACCCATCCATAGACCAACCCCGGCAAGCGTAGCTTAACCTGATGGATCGACCCGTGCGGCAGTTATTACTTAGCCCGAGTCATCTCAACCCAAATAATAATAATATAAAATATTTAAAATAAATAATTACGAATTTAATTTTGTTTTTATTTACATACAAAGCAGAAAACGTAATTATCTACAACGCCTATTTTAATTATGATACCTATATACGTAGCACAAGACCATGAATTATTTACATTGTTTGTATTAAAAAAGACAAGCGTTCTTTTGCTAACAAAATGACACATATTGGATTTAAAGACAATTGGAAAATATTCTATCTCACTCTGGCACATCAAATTTACAATAGTCTAGAACAAAAAAGACAAGAAGGCGATTTCTGCGATTTTGATTTCTGGTTATATGAATAAGTATTTGAAATATATAGAAACTGTCTATATAGCAAAACAAGTTCATACCATTCGATTACATTTAAAATAATAATATTTTTATTATTAATTCTAATTAAATTTAAAAAATCTTCAATATTTTAAGGTCAATACTTTTCATGCCAACGGTACACACCACTTTTTTTAGTGGTTTTACGACGTAGTATCAGGTATAATTGAAAACAAGTTATATAAATATTATATTCAAGTTGAGATGACTAAGGCCGAGCTGTCACTGACCCCAGTTAGAACCTTACTTTCTCTTACTCAGATTTTCCGATGTGCTTAGAAGCAGAAAATACTTAGTTTCAACATCGGCATCAAAGTCAGAAGAATTCAGATCTCTGGTTCTTTTCAGCCAGAAGCTTTTCTTGAAAACTTCAACATTACTTTTTCATCTTAAAACAATTTACACCAAGCTTTTCAATCTTCATTCACCATCCTGTCTTCAAAAGTAGACTCAATAAAAATATACTTGAATGAAATAAATAAAAATAGATAAAAAGTAGCCACATTACTTTTATTTCAGCAACACTATCCAGAAATCTTCGAACTGAAAAGAAACTAACAGAAAAACATTTATTTTATGCTATTTTTAAAGACGCATTTTAGGATTCCGTACCCAAAGGGTGCTAAGTATTACTACGTATTACTAAGACTTCGCTGTCCATGCTGTAATGATTGGTAGTCACTTTAAATTTTTACAAAGTGTGAACTACTATGGCCAATATAAAAAAAAAAAAATGGGGGTTCCATACATGAAACGCATTTCTTTCGGCGTTTTTTGCGCGATCTTAATAATGGCAATAATGATGATGACTTATTGTTCGCTGGTACGGAACCCTTCGTGTGCGAGTCCGACTCTCACTTAGCCGCTTTTTACAAGCACAGGCCGCAAATAACCAATTATTAAAACCACATAGAACGACCGTGAGCCACGTTTTAGTGCTCAATAAAGAACAAAAAATCTGCGCCATCTTTATTACTAAGATTAAACATTAAACACTATTGTATCGTAAAATGTTTTAATGGACTGTGGTTTTTGGCTTGGTCGGGATGTTGTGGGTTTGAGGTGCGTGGGGTCAGCAGTTTATGGGAATAGTAAGATTGTAAGATGTCTTTGTGCTCATAAAAAAGGCACATCAATTGTAAGAGAGTTCAGTTTTGAGGAAATCATCATCATCGTCATCTTCCTGCCCTTGTGCTGTTACTTTTGGTCGGCACAACACGTTTCTTTCATCCATTCTCCTTGTTCACCGCCAGGCTATCATTCAATCCCTTTTCTTTCATATCATTCTTCTCACAATCCATCCATCTTTTCTTAGGCCTTCCCTCTCCATCTCCATCCATAATCATCATTCTCCTGCCCTTATTCCAATTTATTTGTGGTCGTGCAACATGTACTTTTCTTCCATACTTCTCTAATAGTCGTCATCTCAGTAGTCACCCCCTTTCTAGCCATATCATCTTTCACACTGTTCATCCATCGTTTCTTCGGTCTTCCTCTACTCTTATAGCCATCGACATTCATACTCAAAACTTTCCTCACGACAGTTTCCTCATTCCTGCGCATCACATGCCCATACCATGATAACCGATTTCCGCACAACTTTACGGTCACCAGTGCCACTTTCAGACTTCCTCTACAAATACAAATACAAAATAGTTTATTGTGTCTTTTAGAAAATACATTACATGTTAACGTGTGTGTAACCTCTAATGTACTCATTTCTTATTCTATGCATTCATGTAACACCACACATCCCTCTTAGCATTCTCATATCAGCTGCATGCAATTGCCTTTCATTCATCCCTTTTGTGGGCCAACATTCTGATCCATACAAGACAGCAGGTCTTACGATTATTTTATATATCTTCCCCTTAAGCTTAAGGGGAATGCGGGAATCGCAGATTGTTCCCGTGATCTGCTGCCATTTCATCCATCCAGTGTTAATTCTGTGCTTAACAGCCCGATCTACTTCGCCATCGCTTTGCACAAGTGAACCGAGATACCGAAAGTCGGAGCAGACTCTCCATCTCCATCCATCAACATTTATATTCATCACTCTTTTAATCACAAATGCAATCCTCAAGATAAAAAGAAATTGGTAAGTACCATTGCATTGGAGATTATAATCAGGACAAATTCAGTAAAAACTTTTACCTCACTACAAAATTGTGTTCCACTCAAGACACTCCTAGCTACGGTTGCCTAATTCCTAGCTCAGTAGTTAAAAACTAAACAAATACTTAGCTACATTTTATAACGACATTGGCAAACTTTGCTTCAGAAAAAGCTTAAAGAAATAACAATAAATTCTTTAGTCATATCAATATGAAGGGCAGGTACGAACGTTTCACAATAAATGTAGGTTACGTCCACACTCGATAAGCATGCGAGCATTTCAACTAGTAATCGGTTGGCATTACGCTAAGAATTCTTAACAGCGGTTAAAATTCTAGCTCTTAAGTCACGCGTGTTGCGCGCGCACTGTGGACTCGAGAAATATTTTTCCGCATGCTAGTATATTTGCACAAAAAAAGCTGATCTGTATTCCACATTACTGATGGTCGTGATTCTCCAGACGTGAAGCCATTGGCCTATCCTTAGTATTGTGAGCGCGTCTTGGAGTTTTGTGTCCAGGGATGAGCGAATTTGGTCAGTCCATCTAAGTGGACCGCAACCCGTCGGACGCTTGCTATCGACCTTGCCAGAAACCATCAGTTCTTCTGAGTTATAGTCTGGATAAGCTCTAAGAACAAGTGCATTATTGAAGCCTCCAGAAGTGGTATAATACCTATTTAAATTACAGTAAGCCTAATGTGGAACTGTAGACTATCCGTGGGCGGGATAGTCAAACCGACTCCTCATTGTTGACTGGCAATTTTTTCACGGCATTAGCATGACCGATTTTTACATTATTTGGACGATATAAGACAATTACTTTTATAACTAGACTATATTGTCCCCATCAGAGCAAAGGCCTACTTCTCTCTTGGTGTCCTGGTCTGCCAGACCTTTCGGTAGGACTCAAGCTCGTTCCACTATTTTCGCCATGACCTGCCGCGATGTGGTCAACAAACGAGTCAGTTGATAAAAAATAAAACATTATGACAGTATGGTCAAGTATTGATATTGTCTTGTATGTACAATCACCAAATAGGTAGACATAATTCACATGTTACCAGCATGACGAGTTATTTTTAACCGATTATTATGTCTATTAACCCCATAGTCATTATGAATCAATATATATTCATATTATAAATTTAAAGAGCTTTTCGTGTCAGTGACCAGTAGGTTTGTGTGACCGCATTGTTCTTCTAAACTACACAACGTAGTTACTTCTTCGCCGTGGCCTGCTGCTAAAAATATGAAAAATGCTATCTTGTTAGATTTTCATTCATATAGGTACAAATAATGCTGGGCAAAAGCCTCTTCTCATACAGAGAAAGCACGAGCATTGATCGCTTCTTCAAGACTGGTTGTCGATTTCAAAAATTCCCATTATTTACGAAGCTGCACGAAGATCAATCAAAATAGAGTCATCGTTAGATAACGTGTTGCTATGGCCAAAAGTACCTATAATATATATTAAAGCACGTTAGTAAATATATGCCTGAGAGATATTTCTCAACGGCATATGAAACCGGCATAAAAACACTCACTCTTAGTTACCACACAAAAAAGAAAAAAAGAAGAAGCACCATATTATGTTTAGAAACCAAACATATTTATCGAAAAATATATGGAAAAGGCAAGTATGAAAATACTATAGATATAGCGTTACATAGAACAAATATTTTCGTCCGAAGGGTACTGACCTTTCACTGTTTTGACAAACTACAATGATAATATTTTGCCATACGACAATATTACTTTGACATGCGATAGTCTCTTTTGCTATGTAATATTATACTATTTGACTTTTAGTTACGACTATTTTTCTAACCTTTATATTTTTAGCAGTTGTTTTATATATGGTAAGGATACAGTTTTTCTTAAAATGTTTACGAACTACTTTCTATATATCTACTAATGATATTGTCCTTCTCTTCATAAATATAGTAATACTGTTTTTCTTTTTCTCGTTGACCATTTAAGTATTCTTTTGTTTTTCGTTGTGTTTCTGAGATTCTAATCTGTGTATTATTACGAAAATAGAAAGAAAATATCAGTCATTCAGTAAATTTCTATCTAAAAGGTACTAACGATTTATTCAATTCTAAATACACATATCATTCTGTATAAATTACACTTTTTACAGAATGTAATGAAGAAGTTACAGAAGAAACAGTTGATTTTGTTCGGTTTGTAGCAAAGCGAAATATGCTTTGTACAGATCGAACAAAATCAACTCGGGTAGGGCAAAACAATCTAATAAACAGGGATAGTGAACCCAAAATCGCATTCACAGAAACAAAAACAAATCGATAGTAACAAATCGACTTCGCGTGACAGTTTCGTATAAAACAACCCAGTCCCATGTGGTTAATATATTCTGTAGCTTTATGTGGGAGTTGGGTCTCAATATCACATAATATAAATCTATGAAGCAGACTAAGTAGGGCAAAAACGCGACGGGGGTTTCAAATAGAACGAAATGTTTAGTTCTTTTCCAATGTCGTTGCGCTTGTAAATTTTCAACTGCCAATAGTTTCTCCTAAAACCACTTCAATAGATAGTACAAAGGTTCAATTCCCAGGTCGGATGAAGTGTAATTGGGTTTTTCCATTTGGAATTTCTCAATAGCCACCCAGAGTCTGGATTTTGTGCTAAGTCTGGTTAACATGGGTCTTAAACATACTGTGTGTGTGTACTATATTTAGATCTCTGCCTAACCCTGATGTGCAGCTGGACTGGGGGCCTATTTGTTTTCTTGCGAGCCATGTTGAGTTATGTTATGTCCCAATATTTTCGGCGCATATATTAATAATAATTAGACCATTCACAGAGACGTTCAACTATAAGTTAAAAAAGGCATATTTTTGCATTTCTACAGTTGAACTCGTGTTTTTAAGATTCCATAGTCTGTACTATGGAATCTTCAAAACACGAGTGAGGGTCCCAGTTAAACTGCCATCAATCTGTAACGTCATATTCTAGCGAGTTGGAAATTTCTTAAAAAAATTAAGAATATCTTAACTAATATAAAATAAAAATTATTAACACAGAGGAGATTTAGGTTATGCAAGCATCTGGATTGATAGCCCAAGTCATTTGTTCATAAAATATTTAATTCACGTTTAAGAAATGTATTGACCATTGCTTTAAGTTTTTACTATTTGTAATTAATTTCCCTTTATGTCACAATTCGATTCGCAAGAAAAAAGAAAGTGACCCTCAGTTCAGATGCACATCTAACCCTGGGGATTAAAAACGTGATGTTATCTTATATATAGCACAAGAAAGAAAAATAAATCTGAATTAAAAAAGTTAGAAAGTGGCGATGACAAAATTGCGATGAGCCCTGAAGATTCCTCAATAATTTACTTCACTTAATAGGCATGACTATAGGGTGCTTTGTCCTAACCTAAAGAGTATATAACTTATGGTTTCTTGCTATAATCAACCTCGTTAGTGGCTTGTATGCAGTATTTATAGACAGATTTTATGAATGCCATGAATTTCAGCCGTCAAAGCAGCATGAAACTACATCTCGTTTTTGTAATTCAGTCATCGTACGGTCAGAGCCATAAATATACAATCTGGAGACGACAATACGACACTTGATGATTATACAGGAAGTAATCATGCATTAAAGTATTTTGGCACTATCAAATAAATCATAACAACACAATTAAAAAACAGTTTTTTTCATACAAACTTAATAGTACTGTTTTATTTTTTGAGGAACAACAAACAGCTGCAATATAAAACATAGAAACATGATATACACAAGGCATATAGACAATATCAGCCCGCATCGCTATTCACAGATTAACGATAGGATACAATACATTGAAAATAATCGCTAGGGTTATAAATACAAAATTAACATTCATGCTTAAGATGTATATAATACACTATGTAATGAATATATAATATATATGTATATAATACTCAAGAAACAGCACAAAAAAGAAAAATACAGAATAACGTTCAAGAAAGCTCTTTAAGTATAAGACTTTTGAACCTATAGAGAGCACATGCAAAAATATCTAAATGTTCAAAAGTCTTATTGTAGGAATCGACCATTCTGCGAACAGGCGAACGCAGGCCAGAGTTGGACTTGCAAGTACCCACTGAAAATAATCTGCCAGCGCGCACCTTTCGCTTGTGGACTGTCCTAGGAACTGCATAGCATATTATGTTAGAGACTTCAATGCTGTCAAATTAATAAGATAATTAAGTAATGCATGGTACGCAGAAATTTATATTGAACACACTATCATTTCAACGTACTTTTTGTAGTATGGACTCCAGACGCATACAGCATACTCCAGTTGAGAGCGTACGAGTACTAGTGACTCATACAAGCAAATATAAGAAGAAGGCTTTCTAAAATCGACTGTTGATCGCATTACAAATCCATATAATTGATACGCTTTATTAACAATCTTTCCTGTATGTAAGCAAAGCTTAGAATCAAGGATAACGCCGAGATCACGAATAAAGTCCACTATAATAGTTTGCACAAAGTGTATGAATAGATAATTTTTGTTTTATATTTTGTAAAATTTAAAAAGTTACATTTGGGTAAACTTAGTTGCAACTTATTTTTTTGGCAATAATAAGATAGTCGGTCTAAATCTTGTTGCAGCAGAAGGCAGTCATTTGTTTGTCGTATGGCTCTTTATACCTTGAGGTCATCGGCATATATAGTAAAAACTTGGTATTGCGAAAGCATTGGCTGATGTCATTGATATATAAAATAAACAAAAGAGGACCCAGTATAGAGCCTTGAGGCACACCAGAGGTTACTTGTGCGATGTTAGATTGATGACCATTGATTACAACCCTCTGACTGCGATTGGTTATATAAGAGGTAAACCACCTGTGAAGATTACCATGGATTCCGTTGAACGCTATTTTATTTAATATTATTTCATGGTCTACCTTGTCGAAAGCCATACAGAAGTCCGTATACACTGCATCCACTTTTACACGGCTGTCAACACAGTCAAACAAAAAGCTAGAAAATAATAATACATTTGTATGACCTGTTGACCCGACTATGGGTATTGCCAATCTTTGACTAGCTACAGTGTCCTAAGTATTGGTTCAATTTGATTGAATTTTTGTATGCAGACTGGCAACTATCTATCGTCATATCTAATGACGTTGCCAGTCTGCAATACGCAATTAAATTTCGTATTGTCGTCTACACCTTGTATATGCTCACTTAGCAAAATTGACTAGTAAAGTCATTCCCAGTTTAATAATTAATCTATGGTTAGGGAAATAATTTGAATATACGGACAATTTTAGTTAGTATTCAATTTGTTAATCAATTAATTTACCTTACTTTACTAAAATTAAGTGGTCATATACTTGAGCGGTAAGTTGCCAACGGCAGAGGCAGCACATCAGCAGTGGCAGTCGTCGACTTGCGTTGATTGTGACGTGCCACTCACAGTTGTAGGTAGTTGCCAACGACGAACTCCAGCCATCGTCACTGGTTGGTGGCAGTCGACCTGCCGTTGTCTCTGTTGTTGGCCACATGCCGCTCATGCACATGAGCACTAATACTACCTACAACAGAGAAAATAAAACAGTTTTTTTTTTTCATCTCATACTATTCCAAACTATAAGCACTTGTTACGCAGCTTAGTTCATTTCAGAATGGCCAGAACTTATAAAACAACTACTTAATTTGCAACTGAAACTGCACAATGTTCCTACAATTGGATTAAAATCTGTAATCTCAAAAGCGTGTTGTTTTAATATTCGAGTCGCTGTTGTTCACAAACTTATTCCACCTGCCTCATTAGTCTATTGGGCACAAGCGTTACTGCTGAGTACGACGTCTTGGGTTCGATTCCCGGGTCGGGCAAAATGTTATTCGGTTTTCCATCTGGAATTTCTCAGTACCAGCTCGGAGTCAGGATTTGTGCCCGATTGATGGCAATAGGCTCGCCGCCTATTACATGGGACTTAAACATAACTGGCGAAATTTGGGTGTACTATAGATACACCTCTGCCCTAACCCTTTTGGGATTACAGGTGTGATCTCACGTTATTCCGCTGACTTTACCCAGTTAGGTTAACGACCAAAATCCTAACTAATATTATAAAGTGAGTTTGTTTGTTTGTTACGCTTTCACGCTAAAACGGCTGCACAGATTTGGATCAAATTTGGCACATGGATCGACCATGATCTAGATTAGAACATAAGATACTTTTATCCCGATATTCCTACGGGATCGAGACTTACGCGGGTGAAACAACGGGGCGCAGCTAGTAAACTAATAAATCAAAGTAATCGGTTATAAAATTAGCTTGATGGTTCATATTTAGTAGGAACAGTATAATTTTAACCATGCTTTGCATTCCCGAGCGTGGTAAATTGATTGGTTTCAAATCGGGATACGGAAATAGAGATTAACTGCATTTTGATTCAGATCGTATTGGTTTTGTGGTGCTACAGTTAATTTTAAATCTTCTCAACATCTTCAAACATTAACATTGTACTTCGTTTTTCTGTGGAGTAGTAGCGTAACACACGTAAAATGTCTTTCATTTTGACAGTTCAGTCACGTTCATTGCGTTATTACACGTTGTTGAGCAAACGAATTTTTCAAACCAAAGTTTAGGTTTAGAAATTTCCTTCAAAACCCCTAACCTGCAATTAGGGTGCTGTTCCTTATTCAGTAGGTATAATTACCATCGATAAATGGTTAAAAAAGAACCAACACTCCGCAGGAGCAAAATGTATAGAATGTTTATGTTAGGTACTTATTTGTAAGAAATATGTAGAAATCTCTCTAAGTTTTGTTAAACCTGATATGAAAATTCATGCACACAAGACAAAGGAAAGCCCGCATAGTTTTAAAATAAAATTCAGTAAAGTAGCTTGTTGCTTTGCAACGTGCAGAAATATTTAACCCAACAAAACATACCTAAATCTTGATGAAATTCTACAAAATGTATAAATTCAGAGTTTATGTTATTTTTACTCCGAAATCACAGTAGGCACATTCAGAGGCTTTTTGAAAACTTTCAGAACGACTTTCCTCTTCTTAGTTTAAATTTTTGGAAGAGGACGAGTTTTAAAAAGTCTTCGAGGGGTACCCTTATACACTAACATTTGAATTTTGTTCCAAGTTTGAATTATTCCGAACTTTATTTGTCGGGATCTTCGACTTCACGGAAAATGAACGCTACTAAATTGTGCCAATCAGGATTGCGTTCTAAATTCAAAATAAATGCATACATTTCATGAAAGTGTTTTGGTCACTTTTTTTTGCTAACAGTCAAGCATTTGGCACTTTTAATATTTTGTTTGGTCGCGAAAAATATTTTTGTTCCATCTATGGATAGCAAATGTGTACACTTTGGCAAAGGTAGATTACAAGTCAGTAATCTATATAATGATTTATTAATAACAGCGTCTTGTTTTCGTAATGTCAGCATTAATTAATCCCTAATGGTTTCTCATTGACGTGTCTGGAACTATAATTATAATAGTAAATTAATATTCATGTTATAATAATACGGAGTTGCAATAACGCCTTTGGTGTGGGAATCAGCATGGTTTTATAGTAGGTACATACATATGTATGTGTATAATTGAGGAAGGAACGCTGATTCGTCAGAGTTATGTGCCTGCCTAGTTTCTATTAGCCAAGTACATTGCAATGTTACAGCAGTTGGTGGTGTATTTTTATACGTAGCGTAATTTCTCTGCTATAACATAAATGTGTTTTTTTTATACTATAACAAAATTGATTATTAATTAATCAACTTAGCCTATCGCCGTCCTCTACTGAACATAGGCCTCTCCCAGGCTGCGCCACAACACCCTGTCTTCCGCTTTCCACATCCAGTCTGTCTCAGCCACCTTCTTAAGGTATGGTCGGTCTATCGGCTGGGGGGAGTCCCACACTACTCTTGCCGACACGCGGGCTTCACTCTGGGACTCGTCTGGTCCACCAGCCATCGGTCTTTCGACAAATATGGACAGCCCAATACCACTTCAGTTTAAATGAAATTAAATAATAATAGAATTTATTTATTAACTTTTGATCAACTCCTAGAAGCGTTAATTATTACCTAATGTTTTTTTTCTAACAGGGATACTAGAAATTCGTAAAAATAATTTACAACTCAGTTTCCTAAAACACCCTTTCAGCCCTTCAAATAATGATAAACCAGCTTAGCTGACACCACTAGCACCACTGCTCTCAAAACGGTGAAGGAAAACATCGAGAGGAAACCGGCATGTCCCAGAACCAAAAAATTCAAAGACATGTGACATCTACCAACCCGCACTGGGCCCGTGTGGTGGATTATGGCCCACTCCCTCTCATAGGGGGGAAGCCTATCTCCCAGCAGTGGGGACGTTATAGGCTTATTAGCAGCCAGTAGTTTAGCTGTAAGTTTTTCATAAATGCAATCAACTATAATTACACTAGTCTTGTAACTGAGAAGTGAATTTAATTACTGACCGTATACTCTGTACTATATTATTTCTTTGACGATAAAGAAAGAAAGAAAGAAAATACATTTAGTTGGCACAGATTAAAAGGCACTTATGTAGAAAAAAAAAAAGGAAAAGGAAAGAATACAAAATAAAAAGTGTAAGTGTAACTGCGTTGCATGATACTAGCAGGAATGTGTGCCGCGCGGTTACGCCAAATAGGCCCAGTAACTGTAACGCTTATGGTAAAAGGTGCACCTATGTAAGGTATCCATTTTCATTTCATTACCTACTATGGTTATACAGGGTGGAAGGGACATCGACGCGAAAACTGATAACATGGATTCAGAACATGATTCTGACACTCCAAAAAAAAATTTCGTCTGTTATTTTAAAAAAAAACAGCTGTTTCATAGACAAATTCAATACCTACACGGTCAAAATGTATGGCACAGCTGTTTTTTTTTTTAATAACCGACGAAAAATTTCAACGGATGGGGGTTTAGAATCATGTACTGAATCCATGGTATCAGTTTTCGCGTCGATGTCCCTTCCACCCTGTATGCTTAGAATGCAACTTAAAATGTTTTATAGCGTTCTGTAGCTGTGCAATGGTCTACAACTTTTAAAAGTGTACCTGTTTACACAGTCTTGGAACGAAAAAATTAAGTAATTTTCATATAGATTTATTTTAGAATATTAGGCACACTTCTTTAGCAATGCGTATGTGTTTTGAAAAATGGATAGTGTCTTGTACTGTGCAAGTAAAAATATTGACAAAACCATTTCATTACCTCTGTTACTGACGCCCTGTTTCTGAATTGAGAATTTGTCAAACTGTATTTTGGGACCGCATGACTTGGAGACGCGTCGTGTATGGTCACGATCCTCAGCATTGAAGGAACGCCGAAGAAGAGAAGAAAAAGATTTTGGTGAATTAAAAATGTCTTTCCATAAAACGTAAGACATTTGGAATGTCTCGCTACATTTAAGGAATCACCTTAAGCAATGCTAAAGTAGAGTTCTCAACTTCTAATTCTCAATTTAGGAAACGGGTGTGAGAAAGATGTTTTAGCCCTTATTGACTGAACTTAAGAAAGATACTGAACTATCTTGCAATTTATTTACATAGAACAATAGTCAAGGGAAAAGAAAAACCTCGCGAACAAGCTCATACATTTGTAATAAACTAACGTACGGGCAGGCAACTCGCTGAAAACTGCAATTTGTTGCCCAGGCTAGGCATGAATTGCTACCTATTTATTACTCAAGTTTGGTGCAGTCGGAAGCATGTGTCATAAATATTCCTTTGTATAGAAAGTTGAAGATTTCACCAACTTCGTATAAAAGTACTCATTAGCTATAATAACTGCATTTTTGTCTGTAAACTGATTTGAATACCCAAAAAAAATCCAACGATTCGTGTGATCTTCAATTATATTTGGATAGACCTGCAAAGTGGAAATTGTAGATTTTAGAGTTGTTGATTGTGTCAGCTTGTCATCGTGCTAGTTATCCTTCCCTTCTGCTTTAATATTTATTTCAACGGTAACAAAAAGAATAGCAGCACCCTTTTCTTTTACCACAACAAAGGCCATTTCTCGGTCCCCCATAAACAATACCCCACTTTTAGCGCACATTAATTTATTCGCTGGGTAAACTTCACCACAATCTAGCAACACTACAGTTTACACAAACGGGCACGCCCAACAAACAAGAATATAAAAGCTATCACTTTGAATGGAAACCTATTGTGTAGTTGTGACGTAACAGCTTGGATATCTGAGGGATTTAGGTTACCATGTTATGGTTGATGAAATTGTAATTGGCTGGAAGGAGAAGCAAGAAATCAATCTGCCTAGCCTTTTTCCAACCATATTGCGGTCGGCTTTCAGTCTAACCGAATGCAGCTGAATACCAGTAAATTAAATGGAGCGACTACCTATCTGACCTCCACATCCCAGTAACTGGGTAATACGATACCCCTTGCTAAGAATGGCTGTCAAACTTTCAGGCTTCTGAGGACCTGTGACGACGGTCAAAGATCCACGAATGACAGCCAGGACCAACGGCTTAATGTGCTTTCCGAGGCACGAAGGAGTCTCGTTCTGTAAAGATGGTCACCCATTTACAAATCAACCCCGGCAAGCGTAGCTTAACTTGATGGATCGACCCGCGCGGCTGTCAAATCTTAGCCGCTCCTCCCTATCCAAATTCAAATTGCCGTAAAAGTTGAAGAAGTAAATGCCAGATAAATGCAAGCTACTGGGTTAAGAAGGTCGGATAATGATGTCAGTATACATTTGTGTCAACATTCAAGTCTTTTCATACGTATGTTATGATTGGCATCCTAGCCTAAACAGATGCGGTTGAAAATATAGCATTCTGAAAATCTAAGTTTAATATAGTGCCGTCAGATTTATATTTCAGATGACAGGTTTTATTTTCGTTTTAAAAATATGCTTAGGTAATAAAAAATTATATCCTAAAGTAAATGAATGTTACTGAGAAACCATTGACTTTAAAATTCAGTCGTCTATTATCGTATTTTATTTAAAGTGATATGTCGTTTATATTTTTGTTTCCAAGGTTTTGCTACTAATAGACTACAATAAGGAGCCATGGGTATCAAATGTGATTAAACATCGACATGTGTGTGTACTGCAATAACAATATTATGATCATTAATTTACTAGCCATTGTTTACAAGATCCAGTTTGGTTTTACCTTGTTTGTATGAAATGTTTCTTCGATAATAATGTATTAATATCAATAAATGCTGATTCAAATATAATTTAACTAATGAATACAGAGCACAAAATAAATGATTGATGAAAGTGAATGCGACAACCAATATACAATTTTACCTTATTTTCTGATAACAGTACATCCAAAATATTCCCACAAAAGGATAGCTTGTTGATTAATGGGCTGTCAGCATCAGAAAGGGGCGGTTAGATCAAATTATTGTGTTAATCAAAGCGAATGAGAAAATTAAGAGTCATTATAGAATGTAAGATATAGGTCCGAATTCAGTTTCTTGTGGCTCTTACATATAAAAATACAAAATAATTTTTGACCAGAGCAGAACTCGAAAGAGTAAAAATCTTAGGTTTTTTCTACTGGTATTTCGTCGACGCAATAACGTATTAACATCATAGCTATGCTATGAATGGATGGTCTTAACAGAGTGTTTAACATCATATGTTACTGATTTTTAGGGGCATGAGGAACAGGGTGTAAAGTTCACTCATCCACCATAGAAAAGGGAGGATCCTCCTACCAGACAGGTGTTGTGTCTGGCGGGCCGACTGCCCGACTGTTGATTTCGGATAGTCTTATCTATGTCGTTCGCGTGGTAAACTCTAATTGCGCGATGCAGGATTTGTGTGACGTCATGTCATTGATGCGTAGTTAGTATGTGGCGGTGTAACCGCTACATCACTCCCCTCCGGAGACCGGAGGTCGATAGTGGGCTGAGTCTTGTATCTTGCGATGCTTCACAGTGCCAGCTAAGGTTCCAGTGAGTCGGAACCGGGTGCCGCACAGTTCGCGGTGAGTCGGAACTGTCTGCGATGATTGCGGCGGTTGTGGTGATTGAGGTGATTGAGGTGATAGCGGTAATTGCGCTGATTGAGATGATTGCGGTGATTGAGGTGATAGCGGTGATTGCGCTGATTGAGATGATTGCGTTGATTCCCCAGTGAGTCGGGGCGATGAGGCTGAGGGTGATGACCAGGAATGCGCGTTCGCTGCATGCTGGTGGTCAGGATACCCGTTGAAGCCGAGGGTGCTGGCTGTCTGTGTGACTCGCCTCACGAAAGCTTGCGGGAGTGATGATGATGACGTCACGCTGAAGTAGTTGCACGAAGGCTGCGTTGACGTTCATACTCGGGGTCACCAATTTAGGGGCATGAGGAACAGGGTGTAAAGTTCACTCATCCACCATAGAAAAGGGAGGATCCTCCTACCAGACAGGTGTTGTGTCTGGCGGGCCGACTGCCCGACTGTTGATTTCGGATAGTCTTATCTATGTCGTTCGCGTGGTAAACTCTAATTGCGCGATGCAGGATTTGTGTGACGTCATGTCATTGATGCGTAGTTAGTATGTGGCGGTGTAACCGCTACAGATTCACTCAAAGGCCTATCTTCTATTGTAATATGGTTATCTATTACTTATTTCTTCCCTTTATTATCCTCTCGTGTTATTGTAACGTTTGCTGCCAATAAAGGTCATTCTTGGTTTCTTTTTGTTGCTTTCATAAGTTGATTCCCTAAGTAGAGGTACAAAAAAATAATCCCTAGCCCCCTTATTAACAAAAATTATGCGCCGTAAATATTATGCCATGACTAAAACATGAAAAATTTATGGTTATTCTGAAAGTTATAGGTACTGGCTATAGTACTATACAAAGGTATTAGATTAATCACACATCCAAAATCAGCATCGATAAATTTTCCCAACATTTCAGCTGTGAATTTTACTTTTTACGAGTAAGTCAAAGCTGATTTTATTTTCTCGGCGTTTATGTTCGCAGTAAAACCTTAGATTTTCCAAACGATTAAAATCATAAAAATGGTCTTGCTAGAAGCAGGCCACGGAAAGTCCTAAGTATAAAGTTGGAACCTGCATTTGGTTTACATTTCTCTTCTGTTGGCTGCGGTATAGCAAAAGAAAACTTGGCAACTGTTGTAACATCAATATTTTGACGCCAACTTTCTTTAGGCAGGTATGATTTAATCTTTTATATTGTCAATATATATTTCACTGTACTTAAGAGGCAAAGTTGTATACCTACTACCAATAAATAAAAGGTGAATTGCTTATGCCACGCAATCGAGAAGGGTTCCATTTTCCCTCATAAATGTGGGGTGGCATTGGCAGATCTTGTATGGCATACTTTTGCTTTGATTTCAAAAGAAACAAGAAACTGGGTCTGTTTTTTAGAAGATATATCTACCAACAGTTTCAGCTTTTTGATTTTGTTTCCACTTGCAGTATGTAGGGTAAAATTAAATAGTACATTTACAATGCATAAAATATCAGTTAGTCATCCAATATTTTGTCTATGTATGTATACACTGTTTTACTTTAAATTAGACTAACTTCCTTCAAGACAGACACTAATTATTTTTAAAACTCTCCATAATTACAGTTTCTTCGAAGATTTTAATTACGTCAGTCCTTGAACCTACAATACTACCTACTTCAAGATTTGTTCGGAGGGCTAACAAATTACCAAGACAAATTAGTCTGTCTGTCAGTCTTTACTTTTACGCCCGTCGTCCACGACGCTACACAAAGGTAAACAGTAAAAAATTCAAATCACCATTGAGTAGCCAGAATGTCACGGCACTAGTTATTTCAATGGCGGTCCGTACACGACGCAACCAATCACAAACTAGATAATAATGCGTTAGGAAGTCGTCTACACTGCACTATTGAAATCTATTGAAATACTAGTGCTGTAACATTCTGGCTGCTCATTAGTTATTTGAGTTTTATCACACGTTAGTTTTGAGCAGCGACGTGAACGATCAGCCTTAGGAAGTCCATTTCAGTCTAGATATCCACAGTGCCGTGATGAAACCAGCCGTAAAAGCAAGACAAAGGCTTTTTAAAGGCTAGTTTGTTACTGAAAGGGATGGTTGTGAGTTAGATAATAGAACCTTTCCTAGAGTAAGAATCAAAGGGGAAATTTATATATATATATATATATATATATATATATATATATATATATATATATATATTATTGTTAAGAAATGAGAGAATGCAAAACTCATTCTTCTTTTCGTTTCGATGATAAATCTATGTTGCATATAATACTGTTTGGGCCCAGTTAGAGCCCACGATTATTGCAGCGACAGAGGCTTCAAAAATCTTATTCAAATTCATTTATTGGTGTGATTTTCGGTACATTTTACATGAGATCTTAATAATAAATAATTCATTCCACAAAAATCTACCTTAAAAGTGTACACTCTTTCACATAATATTAAAAAGAATAATCAACATATTAAAATAAAATAATTACAACGTAAAACACAACATAACTTACGACAGAAAAAAAATACTAGCCAAACATTAACAATTGAGTATATAATAAATGGAATTAAAGATAATAATACAATGTCAAAATTAAATAAATATCTTACAAAATTTATCATTAAGGAATTCGTCAATAGTAATAATATAATAACATTGTTTTCAGTACAAGATGTCTGAATTTTATTCCTTATTCTCTCTCTAGTAAACTTTGTACAATCTAAAGAATGCTACCTATTTAATATAGAAGGATTTAGTTACAAAAACCTTTCTATGCACCATTGAACATGGAACTATTACTATATAGGTAGATACTCTGCCTAACCCTTTCGGAAAAACAGGCGTCATTTCATAGTTACCTTTCCAAATGCATGAGGTTCTGGGGTCAATTACCCAGGTTGAGCATAGGGTTTTTCTATCAGGGATACATTTGTATCCAGTTGATGGCAATAGGCTCGCCCCCTATTACATGGGACTTAAACATAACTGGTGAAATAATGGTGTACAGTGTGTATACATCTGCCTAGCCCTTCAAGGATTACAGGTGTGATGTTATAATGATTTCCAAATCAATGAATCATCAGTTTTGGTTATTTTCTAATGTTAAGTATTATCCTCTAGACACCTACAAACCCAAATTTGCTCGTGGTGGCAGATAATTTAACAAAACAGCATGATATAGTTAGAACGACCAACGCATATTTGTTTTATCTAAAAGGTCGGATGAAAAAGCGTAGGATGAAGCAGTCAAAATACGTTATGTATATTTTTATGTTAAAATACATTACGTATATTTAACTTAAAGATCAGCCTAAAAGAATAATTGCCATATTTTTTTGCTCCCAAGCAAAAATATCTAACAAACGCTTAGTCAAAGCAAATGACACCTCATTTATCAAAAGAAACGGAGAATTCATGAGAAAAAGATGAATATGTATTCACATAAACGTACCTTTCCTTCCAATTTATTATAGCAATTTCTAAACCATCAACATCACTTTAATGGTCATATTTTATAACCGACATAGATCCCTTTCATGAACTGCTTCATGAAAAAGAGGTCAACGGTTTACGAGAAAGAATACAAAAATGAGTACACATTTGTCTTCAGTAGTACATAATTACCTTTCCTTTTCTGTAACAGTCTAAAAGCAATATAAATATAGCAGCTTGAGTCGTAAAGTTTCAATGAAACCAATTAATTTCTTTTTATTACAATCTACAATGAAAATGTAATAAAAACAGAAATATAGGTACCGTACGTTTTGCCGTATCGTGACAAAAACCCAACAAAATTTTATTAGAAGTAAATATGGCAGGAAAGTGTGGCTCAACTGTCGGAACAAAGTATTACTTAAAAATATTACATTACAATTTCTGAGTTTGAGCACGCAACAAAGTAATTTAATTTACGAACCTGTGTTCAGAAGGCTCTGTAGGCTCTATGCGGCACTGCCGAACGCACATTAAAAATTCATATATTTGTAAAAAATCACCTCAATTTTTTTTTAAATGCAATACACAGCACACTATCACTTAGCTGTCACAATGTTATGTACACTTTAATTTCGAATTTCATGTTTAGTTTCTTATGCGGCCGGCAGGCGGCGCTAGCGTGCGCTTCTTACCGCGGTCATCTACACACTAACGTCTGACTGTGTGATTCGCGCATGCGTTGTTACTCCTACACCCGATACCTACATTTCATTTTGTAATGAACTGATATTTTCTTTAGCACGCCCTAAAATAGACCCAAACTTCTAACATCATAGAGTCGGAATTCGATCGAGTACCAAATTAAAGGGTGCGATTCGACTTCACAGTTCTTCCGTCTCCCTTTCACTAACTATGTCCACATGCATTTGAATTTTAATTGAGTATATATCTATGTGGTTGTATACGAAACAGTTTTCAAGTCTTTATGTCAACGGTCAGCGTCAAATTACTGTGACAAAGTGATTGGTGGTAAATGTCACCTAAAAGTTGGGAAAGGGTTTTTATTTTTGGTTCTTTTTTCCTTATTCCATTACGGACTCTCCTTTTAGGCTGAAGTCTCAATTTTAAAATAGTGTACGTTTTCTTTTTTTTGGGCCAACTTTTCCTTATGTTTCGGGCTACGCGCGAAGGCGGTGTCGTGTTCAGGGTAATAATCAAAGGAAACCATTACCCCAGTTAAAGTTGTTCACAATGAATGCGATTTACGCACGTTTTCCTGACATTGGTTAACCATAGCGCCATAAAAAGATTACGTAACTAAATATTTTATGAAAAGTCTGCGTTCTCTTTAATAATACACTTAGGGCGGATTAGCCAAATATTGCATGAAAAAAGTTATCGACAAATTATTATCAAAAATAATGGGTGAAATTATGATAAACGTTGTAATTTAAAAATATTTGTCTGCAACCCCAATTCATCATTCATCATCATCTTCATTTCAGTCGAAAGACGACCACTGCTGGACATAGGCCCCCAAGCATCGCCACTTCGACCGTATCTGTGCTCCTCGCAACCAACGGATTCCTGCGGCCTAACCCCAATTGCCAATAATCATTCCTATAGGTCAGCATCAGAGTCTTATAATAGACAGTAACGCCTAGGTATATATATATAAACGTTGCATGAAGTTAAGAGAAGCCTAAACGTCAAAAGTGTATGACTATAAGACTGATATTTAACCTTGATTTAAGAGCGCTTATCCTAAAAAATAATCAAAACAGGTAAATATTTGACAGCTATTGTACCTGCTTTGATTAATTTGGAAATATTACTGCATGGAAAAATGAAATGTGGCTAACTAGTGAACATTGATTAAAAATGCAATAATGAATATCATAACATCGAATATTTAGTTTTAGATGTAAAAAAAGTATTTGGAAAGTTTCCAAATATCTACTTTTTTACACCTAAAACGGTTACAACATCAAATTCAGTATTTTTGCAATTCAATATTAATATTCTAGTTCGCTCGTTAGCCACATTTAGCAGCATTCAGTTAGCTCTTAATCATTACTTAACTTTAAACACCGTTTTTAAAGAAAGAGGAAAAAGAAAGAAAGGAAGAGGAGAAAGTGGATTCGCACAAAGTGTTATTGAGATTTTCTATGAGGAATTTCACAGTAGCAGCCCGGAGTCGGGTATTGTGCCTAGTCGATGACAATTGCCCCCTATTATGTGGGACTTAAAAATAAATAGCAATATGTGGGTGTACATACTTTGTGCAACGCTTCGGGGAATTACAGGTGTGAAACTACACAAACTACAACGTGTTATGTAAAGTGTATACCCCAATAGAGTAGTCAGAGGTATTTCGTCCACCCACATTTTGTCAGTTACATAAGTAGGTAGCCTTACCCACACATAATTACGTGCCAATAACCAGACACCTCTAAGAATCTACCGTGACATATATACAAACGTTTTAGGTACGTGTTTCACGCGAATACGACTGAAGTGAAAATAGCGTCCTGCATAATAGATGAGTCTGGTCAACTTGCGTTCGTCTCAGACTTAAGCCTTGAATAGGTAATATAACGCTGTAGATTCGACATGTTTTAAGAGCTTATAGAAATGTGAGTACTGAGCTATTTATGGTTATGTTATTTCTATGGTTGAAATAAAGGGTCAAGCCAACAGGCGTGACGAGACTCTAGTAGAATAATTTATATGAAAACTAAAAAGTTATATCAGAATCACGTCGCACCGTCGCGTCAAGCCTGTCTGCGAGAACCTTAAATTGGAAAATTAGTATTGCATACACGACCTCGTAATTGGTTCACCACTTTTGCCAGCTTTCGCAACAATTCCCATTAAATTTAAACTTTACTACATTTGAAATGGGCCAGGGTTGTCACGCAGTGGATGCCAGAAGACGGGCGTCGTCATCTAGGCAGGCCTAAGACACGCTGGCGTGACGACATAGACTCGTTCATGACTAGAAAAGCCAGCAGACGAACAAATGGAAAAGTATGGGGGAGACAATTGCCCAGCAGTGGGATAGTAGAGGTTAAAAACCGGCCAAGTGCATGTCGGACCACACACATTGAGGGTTTGGATAGTTAGGTTAGATACATCCCAAAAACAAACGTATCATTGTAGTTGAAAAATGTTCTCCCATACATTCTAACTGCAAAATGTAAGTTTGTACGCACAACGTTGAGAGATTTGCCATATTATATTAAAACCATTGACTTCATAAAGATTTTCCTGTAATTTATAAGTATTTATTATCTGTATTTTTTTCAAAATTTTAGGCTAAGTTCTTTCGGAGATAAGGGGAGACTATTTTCTTAAATTATTATAAACGATTTATTTATAAATAATAAAAAGGACCCTCACAGTAAGCCCTTTAATTTGATACGAGTATGTGACACGGTATAGTTTGCCTCCCAAAAGTGACCCGCATATTCAAAATTTGTTTATACTTAGTATGGCCATAAAAACTGTTACAGTTAAAAATAAGAAAGATATTACATTTACATATGGAATCTATAATTTTTATAAGATTGTTCATTGAGTTTATTAATTTTGGCGCCAATACATTGTACAATAATTTGCGATATTAAAATGGAGTGTGAATTGAATTGAAAAGCTTATGATGATGATGATGATGATGGGACTCCCTTTTCCGCACTTAGACTCTTATTATTGAAAAGCTTATGGAAAGTTTTAAAAATTGCATTTGGCTTTATACCAACTTTGTGTAATGCAATCACAGCGATTCGGTTCTCTTTATGGGTGACAAAGAGAACCGAATCGCTGTGATTGCATTACACAAAGTTGGTATGGAGCCAATTGCATTTTTTAAAACTCTCCATATGCTTGATATTAGTCAAATTTAATGTTTGTGTACCGGTATATTAATAGGTACAATGAGACCTCCTCTGTTTGTGACAGAAAAAGATCTGGCCGTCCACGTAGTGTTCGTACGAAAAAGGTGGTCAAAGCAGTAAGGGAAATAATTCGAAGAAATCCTGTCCGAAAGCAAAAGATTTTATCTCGGGAGATCAAGATAGCACTCAGAACCATGTCGCGTATTTTAAAAGATGACTTAGGACTTGCAGCCTATAAGAGATGCACTGGTCATTTTTTTACTGATAATTTAAAAAAGAATAGGGTGGTTAAATTGAAACAACTACTGAAGCGGTACGCAAAGGGAGGTCACAGAATTTTTTTGTTTACGGATGAGAAAATCTTTACAATTGAGCAACATTTTAACAAACAAAATGACCGTATTTATGCTTAAAGCTCTAAGGAAGCTTCCCAATTAGTCGACATAGTGCAACGTGGGCATTATCCGACTTCAGTGATGGTTTGGTGGGGTGTTAGCTATGAAGGAGTGACAGAGCCATATTTTTGTGAAAAAGGTATCAAAACATCGGCACAAGTGTATCAAGATACCATTCTTGAGAAGGTAGTTAAACCTCTTAACAACACCATATTCAATAACCAAGTATGGTCCTTCCAACAAGACTCGGCGCCGGGTCATAAAGCTCGGTCCACGCAGTCTTGGTTGGAAGTGAACGTTTCGGACTTCATCAGAGCTGAAGACTGGCCGTCGTCTAGTCCCGATCTTAATTCGCTGGATTATGATTTATGATCAGTTTTAGAGAGTACGGCTTGCTCTAAATGCCATTATAATTTGGAGTCCCTAAAACAATCCATACGATTGGCAGTGAAGAATTTTCCCATGGAAAGAGTGCGTGCTTCTATTGATAACTGGCCTCAACGTTTAAAGGACTGTATTGCAGCCAATGGAGACCACTTCGAATAAGCTTTTTATATTTTAAATTGACTTATATTTATGTATTAAACTAACACACTGTAAAAGTAATAAATATAATTTGCAATAAAAAATTTAAAAAATCTTCGTGACAATATTTATGGCAAGACTAGGTATACGTTACACGTCCGTGTTTCAGTCAAATACATTCATACGTTACGTGTACTCAATTTCAACTTAATTGGTCCATTTGATTCGAAGCAAATTGTTTTTGACAGACGGACATACCGACAGACACACGAGTGATGACACCTATAAGGGTTCCGTTTTTCATTCGGACGTACGGAACCCTAAAAACAAAAAAAAAGTTTGAAATAATCTAATTGTCACATAGACTATTAATAGACCTTGTCGTTTTATGACGTACAATTAGTGACAATCAACCTTAGGGTGGTGAAGCAATTATGACGTCGAATACGAAATAAAAATGAGTAGTCAAACTCAAAAACTCTAACATAAAGTTTAGTATTTATTTCAAATAAATCAATTACAGGCACTTTTGAATTGTCAAGGGGTCGGTCAGTCAGAAGGATCAAGATAGATAGATAGATAGAATACTCTTTATTGTACACCATAAAAATTACAGACATAAATTTAGAAGCTAGTTGGCCATTCCAAAGCATAGGTAGCTATGGAGAAGAACATAATCCAATATCTGGCACATGCCTGTCAATGTGAATTTGAAAGCTCACTCTGAAGTGTTAGTCTTAGGTGTTACAGAGTTGCAGTGAAGAAAACTATAATTAGGGAACCGGGCTCTTATATGGTTCTGGTCCGGGTCTGAAATAGTTAGCAGTTTAACACGCAGTGAGGAGTTCCTTCTTTGTATAAGGAGTTGTACTGTTATCAGTCACTGGATTGTGGAGGTCAGATAGGCAGAGGCTCCGTGTATTTAGCTACATCCGGTTGGACTGGGAGCTGACCCAGCTGAGCTGGGAAAAGGCTAGATAAATGATATGCTGCAGTGCGTCAATTTCAATGTGCGGCAAATAAAACTGACTGTTCCACGAAAAAGTAAGTGCAACCTCGTTCCACAGTTTTTCATGAATATGGAACGTTATACATTCAACAGTACATCAAAGTATTAATTAAAGCGGCCATCTTTAATTAAAAAATGTAATAGCATTTTGAAGTACGATACGGACATAATTTTATTTACATAACTAACATTTACTTAAGGATTTGTTCGAGTTTCTAAAGAAATTGATACTGTTGGATTCAACTTCATAATTACGAAGTTAATTTTGCTTTATTAGATTTTCATTGAAGGATAAAATCGTTTTCTTGGAAGAGACTGAGTATTTGTTTCGTTACCTATACTATTTTAAGGTAGATATGTAGGTACTTCTATGGTGCCTATATTGTTAGCATAATATGAGTAATTATGGACACAGAAGTGTTAGTTACATAGACAGTTAGTGAAAGCTTAGTAATATCTAGGGTCCCACATTGCACCTTTTGGGTACGGAACTCTAAAACCTAGACTTGAGTATTCTTATGTCATTATAATCTGCCAAGCCTTTTCACAACTGTGATGGGTCGGCTTCCAGTCTCACCGGATCCAGCTGAATACCAGTACAAGACTTAGGTATAAAATCTATTATTTTAATCAATATGTAGAACAATGCGGAAGATTTGCGTTATTCTAAAATACAGACGCAAAAATAACGAATTTGCATACAAACTTTCATCCCCGATTAACTGATTTAACGGATTAATTTTTTAAATAATTCGGCCCTACTGCTTGCTTTCATTATATATTAAGTAAATCTTGTACAAAATGTCATACTTCTATCCAGCGGTTTAAGGCTCCCGCGACATTGCGTCGCGATTCCACGATATATTATATCCGTAGAACAATTTCTATGAATAGTAGTTTTGTGAACAGTAGATCTTGCGAGCACAAACTTTTTTTTCAACCACCAATTAATATACCTACCACTAAAGTTATTTAAAACGGGATATTTACCATGTTTTTTAAATCAAAAAACATGTTACATAGTATTATAGGATTTAAAACTGACATGCTTATTCCATGTCAGTTTTAAAGTCCGATAATATTAATATACATATACAACTTATGTAAGTAAAACTCGACTGCGGCTGTAAGTTACTAAAAAGATGGTGGCAAGACGATAGTTAATAAACAGAAATAAACTAACTCACAACTAACCAACTACTATCTGTCAAACATGAGACTTTACTTTTGAAGCTACTTTACTTCAGCAAATACTGAATTCTGAAAATAAGTTTAAGAATTCTCTCTTTTTTTATGAGAAGGCAGTCCCAAATGCTTCATCAATCAGTAGTAGTTAAAGGGCCGATTCCACTGGTAGAAATCTAAAAGTGATCAATTTATTGCATTTTGAGGAGCTATTTTGAATATATTTTATTAGATTTTGAATACTTTTTACTGAACTACAATCTTAAAATAGAAATAAATCAACCTACTCGACCCAGCAGCAGTACCTGCTTAGACAATTTTGCTCACAATCTTAAACAAAAATGTAGTAATGATATTATTGAGTATGGCTTATCTGACCACACTGCACAAATATTAAAAATAAAAGTTAATAAAACGTATAAACTAAACTATTGGCGTATTAAACGGCGTGACATATCAAAAGAAAACTTATTAAAATTTAGAAGTTACCTCCATCAATTGACATTCTCACAAATATATATTATGACAAGACAGATCCAAATGAAGCATATGATGAATTTATAAAATTATTTAGATTATTATACGATTTTTGTTTTCCCGTTAAATTAATTACCATAAAATGCAAAAAACGGACTAAATGGATTTCGAGAGGAATACGAATATGTAGTAAGAAGCAAAGAAGTTTGCTTTGGAAATATCGATTAGAACCATCAAGTGTGAATAAAACTGTTTTTAAATCTGAATCAGAATCTGAATCTGCCATCACGCCAAAGATCCTCATCACATCTTCACCAAATTTTTATGAGACCAATTTAAAGTTACTACTTACGGTAAGGTACGCTAAGGTAAGTAACCTTTCAATTATAAAAGAAACATCGAAATCGAATCTCATGCGGAGACATCCCAGTAGCTCCCATTTTGCCCTTTTTTGGAGGAAGTTTTTAGTTTTTCAATCAAAAATCCCCGACGAAAAAAACGAAAAAAACTATACATTTGTTAAACCTATGTACCAAGTTTCATACAGATCAGTTGTAAAATACGACCTGTAGACAACTAACTGACGCACAAAAGCAAATTTTGCCAGACTTGAAGCAAAGACATTTCGCTCGCTCGGTCAAAAATAGAGTCGCAATGCGACACGGGCCAAAAGTCGTGCCTGACTGCGGGAGCCATTAGGCTGTGCGTTGCCTGCTAATGAATCAATTTAAGAATTTTATTGAGTAGATTCGTCTTTCGTCAAAAAGTAAAAAATGTATGTTTGTAGCAAACAACAAAGATTTATTTATAACTGCAAATGATGTGCATCCAGAAATCGTAGAGATCCATTCAGACTTGTTCTAAATGACGTTCCTAGATCTACAAAATAATTTAAGAACTGTTTAGCAATGTGTGGACGTATTTATAATAATAAACCAAGCAACTTAAAAACGTTGACTTCTATAGCATTTAAGTACAAACTATATAAATGGCTAAATATGCAAAATATCTATTCTATTAAAGAATTTATAGAGACTATTTAATTATGCTCCAACAATTATATAATACTATGTGATGTAACGCATGCCGACAAGTTTGCATGCTATGTATGTATAGCAAAACAACTAATAAAAATGATTGATTGATTGAAAAAAAATGCCTAAAATAATTATAGTAAAGAGTTAGGTAGCGTAACCTTTGCCTAGAATTATGTGTCTAGACTGTGATTGTGTAGACCAAGGGCAAGTAATTTAAGTGGGGTCCGGATACAGTTGAAAAATTGTATCAAGGTCCAGAAAAAAAAACTCATAGCTAATATCTTTCATCATAATACTTTCTAATAATATAAGTACTACGTAATTATTTTTAAACATAATACAAGGTATTCTTAAAAAATCATGCGAGAAATTACACTTGCGGTCTTGAGCCAGTTTTTTTAAGTTCGTAGTTTTTTTGTTTTTTAGTTATTAGTTTATTTATTTAAACTTTTCACACCAACTATTTTTTATTTTTTTTAAAGTACAAAGGCGGACTTAATGCCTTAGGCATTCTCTAACAGTCAACCAAGGTGGTGAAGAGATTAGATGGCAGGTACTCTGTTTGACAAAGAAAAATCTTTTTTTAAATTAAAATATATCATTATAAATAATTATAATACACACACATACATACATATTTAATAAAATATATACCTATATTATATATATACAAATTCAAGGGAAAGGTGTTGAAATGACTCTACTCTATTTATTTTGATAAAAAACTCTGCAATTTCCGCTTAATTGCATACCGACTGGTCGCCGTCCTGATATCAAAAGGAAGCGCATTCCATAGAAGAATGGACTGAATATGAAAGGAAGAATGAACAAAGTCAGAAGTATGAGAAGGACAAAGTAGGAGAAGATTGTTAGAAGAACGCAGATTCTTAGTGTGTGAAGAACATAGATATTGGAAGTGAGACATGAGATAAGAAGGAGGAGTGGGAGAGTTAACAAGGGAGAAAAGCGTGGTCAAAGCGCGCAAACTCCTTCTTTGGCTAATGGACATTCATTTGAGCTCAGACCTATAGCTCGACACATGATCATATTTCCTGAGGTTAAATATGAATCGGATACAATTGTTGAGCAGTCTGTCGAGCTTATCCAGCAAAACCAAATTCAAGTCAAAGTAGCATACGTCACCATAGTCGAAGATAGGGTAAATCAAAGTCTGCACAAGCATAGTTTTCGTCTTAGCGGGTAAAAAGTTTCTCAGACGATACAGGGATCGCAGAGTACGTTGACCCTTTGACTAACACTACCTACACTACTAACCTGGCGTTGCCAGCTAAGCGTCGAGTCAAGATGCAAATCGAGAACTTTCACAGTAGAGGTAAAGGGTATGACGGTACCATTGAAAATAAGAGGAGGAAGAGAGCTAAGCGTCACCCTACCCATCATGCGTGAGCTCCCAATTATAATGGCCTGACACTTTGAGGGGTTTACTGACACCCCAAATCTATCAGACCACGTTTTGATGGCATCTAAATCTCGGTTTACATCTGCTATAGCGTCTAACAAACCTTCAACCCGCCCAGCTGTATATAATTGAAGATCATCGGCATAAAGATGATACGAACACCGAAGACAATGAGTTATAAAATGAATGAAGATGGAAAATAACAATGGAGAGAGAATACCGCCTTGTGGAACACCAGCATCCAGGTCACGCCAACTCGATGAGCGCTCATCAACGCGAACCGACTGCTGACGTCCCCGAAGATAAGAAGAAAACCACTCTAGAGCCTCGGGCGAAACCATAAGATGAGAGAGGATAGAAAGGAGAATATCGTGACTGACAGCGTTAAAGGCATTGGAGAAATCAATTAATACCAAAACGGTAACCTTAGTATCCTTCATCACTTCTCTAACGTCACCAATCACTTTAAGGAGAGCGGAGGCTGTACTATGCCCGGGCCTGAAGCCAGACTGAAAAGAGCTAACAAGGTTGTTCCGGTGAATAAACCTTGTAAACTGCTTGTGTACGCAGGCTTCGAGCACTTTAGACAGGAATGAGAGAATGGAAATGGGTCGAAAGTGACTGGCTAGGGAGGGATTTGAAATTTTTGGGAGTGGACGTACATAGGCCATACGCCACAGGGATGGGAACTGTCCGGAATCAAGAGAAAAGTTGATTATATGAGTAATCGGAGGTAGAAGGATATCAAGGATCCAAACGACCATACTACGACTGATGCCGTCACGCGATGGGTTCACGCGGGGAACAGCTAATGTGAAGAGTATCTTCAAGTTAGGCTTCCCTTACCTTCCCATTCCTTATCGAATGGTTTTTGTTAAAAAAAAAATTTGGAAACGCTGATTCATATACATACGAGTTTATAAGGAAGCCAAACATAGTAGTCACGTTGAAAGCTAGTTTTTTTTTGCAATTTTCGTATTTTTCAGAAACATTTTCATCCCAAAATTCTTCAGGGCATGCAGTTTGATACATTTGCACCCGTATCCGGGGCACTCAAACGCACTCTCTTGCGCGGTCTGCCTTTTGCCAACCATTGGTCTATGTGTAGACCTTTGTTGAGTTCTACATTATCATAAAATTATTATAGTTAAGGAAATAAACAATATATTTCTTCTAAAATCTGAGCCGTAACGAAATAAAGAATACTTTTTAACATATCAATTGAATGTTCTACCGTCTACTCTTGTAAATTTAGCCTTGACATTCCACATACTTCACAATTTACCTATGTGACTGGTACTTCTATACTTTAAAGGGAAGGGTAAATAAATACATTATTGTATTAAAGACTAAATTGTTGATAGGTAACTTGTTTTTTTTGTCTGCACTTCTTCTTATAAAATGTGCATAATACAGGGTTACAGGGAAAGTCGTACTGAATATTAAAGGATGTTATTATTCAGGTCATTTCCGATGAATTTCATTCTGAAATAAAATGTCCGAAACTTAACCGTTATGGAGATATTAAATTTTAAAGATTATTTTTAAAAATCCTTTATTTTTTGGCTTTTAGTCGTTTTCTTTGGGATTAGAGCTCCTAGAGTCAGTTTTTTTGATGTATCTAGTTAGGGGACATGTCCATTAATAAAAATGATCAACATAAACTGAACCTACTACTAACAGCTTAAAAAACTGCTCGACAACGGTTAGCATTATGAAAAAAAAAAATGTATGGAACTTATTCTGCAAATAATTTTATAAAGTTCTACGTCTCTTTAGCTATTCAAAAAGGTATAACACTTGCTATTAAATAGGCAAAACATTGCCCAAATAACAGTTAAGTTAGGAGAGGGTACATTTTTAGTTTGAGGTAAAAGTAGCTAAAATACGTAAAAAAAAGACAAAAATTTTAGCAATATGTTTATAATTCATGTTCTACATGGCCGCCGCTATTTCTTACACAAAGTCTCATTCTTTTTCTTAAATTACTTTTCACGACAGAAGTTCGTAGGTTCCGCCTCATTTCCTCAGCCGCATCAATAATTTTTTGTCTTAGAATATCGACATTTGCGATCGGTGTCATTTGGTCGTAAACTAGGCTTTTCATATGACCCCACACATAAAAATCCATTGGCGTTAAATCGGGGCTCTTCGCCGGCCATCCTATGGGTCCGCCTCTTCCAATCCATTGGTTTGGGTAATTCTCGTCCAACCATGCTCGAACACTTCTTCTGTAGTGCGCTGGGCAGCCATCATGTTGAAAGAACATGTCTCGTCTCAATGCAATAGGCAAGTCTTGCATTAAAGAGGGTAACTCCTCCCTCAATTCAAGTTATCGGGCAGGAAGTATGGCCCTATCAAGTTATTTGATATTATACCCATCCACACATTAAGACTGAATCTCCTTTGTGACCCTTTTGGTCTTTTTTTCTTGGGGTTACCTTGCGCTTTGGGAGCCCAATAATGGGTGTTATGATAGTTTGTGATGCCGTCTTTGTCAAATTTCGACTCATCTGTCCACATGATTTTCTTTAAAAAATCCGGATCTTCATTATCGCCATTGAGCATAAATCTGCAGAAGTCTAGTCGTCTCAATGGATCCCCTTCTTCAATTACTTGCACTGGCGTGTAATGGTAAGGGTATTGCCCAGAACTGTGCATTACGAACCAGACTTTCCACTGGGAAATACCAAGCCGTCGAGCGACAACGTTTGTTGACGTGGTTGGGTCGGCTTCAAAGAGACGTCGTATTTCATTATCTTCGTCGTCGTCATCAAGAACACGAGGTCGTCCCATGTCAGTCCGACATACTAGCACAGAACCAGTTTCTCGTAGTCTTCGATAAACTCTGTCAAATACGCCAATATCAGGTACTCGGCGAGTAGGATACCTTAGCATGTATTCATTGCGTGCACGCAACGACACTCCTTCGCAAAATCCATAACACATTAGGATGTCAGCATATTCCTCGTTGGTAAATGTTGCCATGTTCACAACACAAATCAAAGTCCAGTTACAAGCCACGTCACACAGTTAGAAGATGAAACAGTCCAAAAATCCAAGCCAAGTCGGGTTTTTACAAAAAAAAAAAAAAACGGAGGGCACGGATAACACATCTACCATGGAAGAATCGCATGAGCAGACTAAACAAACACCAAGATCCACGATTTGACAATTCAGACATTTAAAATGACATAAATACCTGTCACCGCACGTCTCCCGGGCACAAACAATGTCTACCCAAACCTTTTTTCATTGTCTAAAATTGCCAGGTAGTAAGCCGGATTCTTTTGTATTGAAATTCTGTTAAGTTGTACTACCAGATGGGCCTATTCTAATAACATTATTTTAAGATTTTATGAACAAACCTAGTAGATGATATACCTTTTTGAATAGCTAAAGAGACGTAGAACTTTGTAAAGTTATTCGCAGAATAAGTTCCACACATTTTTTTTTTTTAAACTCATCAAAGTTAAAAACACTCTATTAGAAAATTCATAATGCTAACCGTTGTCGAGCAGTTTTTTAAGCTGTTAGTAGTAGGTTCAGTTTCTATTGATCATTTTTATTAATGGACATGTCTTTTAACTAGATACATCAAAAAAACCGGTAACGGTGGAGTTTCTTGCCCATTCTTCTCCATACGAAAACTACCTTTTGGAATGGGCGACTAGAATCAGTTTTATTATTTTTTGTAAAGTTTGACGTTCAAAAGTGCCTTTTTTGTGCCTAATTGAAATAAATTATTTGACTTTGACTTTGACTTTGAAACCGACTCTAGGAGCTCTAATCCCAAAGAAAACGACTAAAAGCCAAAAAATAAAGGATTTTTAAAAATAATCTTTAAAATTTAATATCTCCCTCCATAACGGTTAAGTTTCGGACATTTTATTTCAAAATCAAAATCATCAGAAATGACCTGAATACTAATAACCTCCTTTAATATTCAGTACGACTTTCCCTGTAACCCTGTATAAACTCTATCATATAGTGAACTTATTGGTGATGTTGTTCAGAAAGGTCAGGTGCGTAGTACTTGCAACCGGCGTGCGTGTATGACCAGATGTATGAACATAAACGAATCAAAAGGTGTATGTAAAGATCGTAGCAGGTAGGCGTTCGGTAGTTTCTGCCTTCACCCATGAGAATAGAGCGTGAGTACTCTTCATGTTTTATGTATACGCTCTTACTAAGTCACTCAAGTCAGGAGTTTAAACACAGGTACACACAGGTACATTTGATATCACCCATATACGACTCAGCCGCCCCAGTCTGTCTCAATCTGAAGCGATCGAACATTTCGCAAAAAGGATCCAACCTTCGTGGATCCAACCCATGCATGGTTTCATGGATTGGACCTTTTTTGCGAAATCTATCTATCTGCATAGCCTTTTCCCAACTATGGCTTCCAGTCTAACCGGATGTAGCTAAATACCAGTATTTTATTTGGAACGACTGCCTATCTGATCTCCACAACCCAGTAATTAATACGATACCCCTAGTAAGACTGGTTGTCAGACTTTCAGGCTTCTGACGACCCGTAACAACTGTCAAAGATCCACGAATGACAGCCGGGACCAACGGCCGTGCTTCCCAAGGCACGGAGGAGTCTCGGTATGTAAAAATGGTCACCCATTCACGAACCATCAAGCATAGCTTAACCTGATGGATCGAGTCGTGTGGCTTTTATGACTTAGCCACGAGCTCGTCACCTTGTTTTGAGAAATCATTACACATATTAAATATGCCATCATTTCTTTAACTATCCTCTACATTAATTTCTCACACATTTATCACATGACTAAAACCCAAACCCCCGCACAGTTATTAATTAAAACTTTCTTACATCAATAACGTGAAGGTATAAATTAGGGCAACAGATTGTTGTACTGGCTTTCGAGGACCTTTATAACTAAAGACAATATTAGACTGGGTAAGGGAACGTCCTCACTTGATTTACACAAATGTTGTTTGTATGATAAGTGGAGTGGTGGTATTAGTTTTACCGTTGTTCTTGGTACATACAGGGTCAAATTAAATTAGGTAGCAAAACTCCGCAGATGTGATATGGTAAAAAAGAAAGAAAGTTGGACCCAGGTCCAGATTCACACAAAAACGAAAAAAAAAACAGAAAACTTATAACACTATTGTTGGCCTCACGGCTGCGCCAAATAGGCAAATAAAAAACAAACATGATATAAAGAGTATTCGACTTTATAACAAGTTGCTAAAGTCGGTTACAGAACTTAGCGATGGAAAGTTCAAAACCCACATCAAACGTGTCCTGTCAAAAAAGCATATTATAAGATTTAAAGACTACGTTGAACACAAGGAAGTTTGGCAATAATTCCTTCTGCACATGTGGCTTCCCTGGTACCTCATTAACGGCATTACTATGTAAATGTCTATTAACTGCTCCCAAATTAAGATGATTATTTTATTTTACCTTTTTTCTTTCTTTTACATACTTCCTTAACATAATGTTATTTGACATAATATACCTTCAATGTGCTATATTTTTTATTAAATTATTTTTATAGCTCATTTGTCAATGAAATGAAATCATGTCATTTGGTTTAAATAGGTTTTTATTTTTATTTTTCTTTTATATAGATTCTTTTCTTTTAGATTTTGTGAATGTGAGAACGTTGTAGGCTTAATAGACTGTATAACTGTCGACCATGAAAACAATGTTTTCAAAAATTACAGTGAAATTACAGTGTTACTAAATATGAGAGAATAGTCACTGTCCTCTCATATTTAGTAACATTGTAATTTGAAAACATTGTATTTATTTATTTTATTATTTAAGTACACACAGAAAAATAGATAAATACCATTTACTTTTAAAAGAGTAAACGTGGAGTTTCTTTCCGGCTCTTCTCCATACTACCGTCCACTAACTAAAAAGCTGTTAAGCCACAGTTGGTCGTTTTTCACTTTTTAATGTAGTCTTATACAACTTTCGATGCTCTATCTTTTGGTGTAAGAATCATTTTTCTATGATTTATAGTTTTAGAGATACAGAACATTGCTGAGCAGTTAAACCACAAAAATTTCGTTACTTCCTTAATTAAAAAGCGGCTAAGCCACAATACTTCTCTAGAAAGACGTTAACATACTTTAGAGGCAAATTTAAGTATCATTTTTTCTAAATTTACTTAACTAAAAGTACGTTATCTTGTCATGCTTGACTAAAAATCAGCTAAGCGTCTTTAACTTGAACTGTATCAATCTGAACATCGTGCCTTAACTATAAAGCAGTTATAAAGAAAAACTTCACTAGAAAGCAGTTATACTTTAATAGCGGCTCTTAAGTTATGTATTGAAATTAGTATTAGCTAAATATCAATCGCTAGAGAGCAGCTAAACGACAATACTAGACTAAAAAGCAGTTAAACGCTTGTGATTTGCGTTTGCGTTTGACCAGCTCAGGCTATAATTCCTTCCTTTTCACTTCGGGTGCTCGTAGCGGACGGACAAAATAGGCAAAGGTAAGCTGACATTATTATTTCATTAACTGTAATAAATAGCTATTTGTAATATTATTATAAATGTGAAAGTATGTTTGGATGTTTGTAACTCTTTTAGGCAAAAACGAATGAATGTTTTTTAATTTATCTATCTTAATAAAATTAAATGCCTGTTTTTGTTACCATACATTTTTCTGTATTTCGCAATACCTGCACAAGTAAAACGCGTGCTGCTAGTTTTCATTATGTACCTACCTATTGCAAAAGGGTTTTAAAGTATCTACTGCTTCTAAGTTTATCGTAATTGTTGTTTTAGGTATCTGTTTCGATTGTCGATTGTTTTATACCTACTAGTGCGAAATAGATGTGTCTTATAATTGGTTCATTAGTTAACTGATTATATTTCATTGTATTTTAGACGTTCCTGTGTATCATCAAGAATCCAAACTATGATGAACAGTGTGTTGGTGGACCAGGAATTTCCAACTGCATAACGCCTTGAAACTAACAGCATGCCATCTATACGCATTTCCACTTGCTCTAATATCAGCCAAAAAGAATCAAAGTAAGCCCGCATGAACAATAACGATTTAGTTAATCTTCTCTACCAAGAACCTTACTCGATGACATCACAAGTGTTTCAAAAATTCAATGAAACACAAATCACATATAATAACAGCCAACCAGAAGACACTCTGAAGCTTACAATAGAAACATTAACTCAACAGCTTGAAACACATTCCATATACTGCCACGAATCGATGCCCCCTCCTTCCCCGGTGCCATCTTCTTCTCACTGCATTATACCAGAAATATTAGATTATGACAGTGATGACTCCGTTAAGGATAAGGACTACCAACCATGTAATGAAGTTTTTAGTGATGATACTGAATATGGTTATGACATGCAAAGACAAAATACAGTTTCAAACCCTAAAAGTAAACTAATATTGAAAAGGAAAACATCAATAAATAAAACATTCCCCAAAAATTAAAAACGCGACGACATACTCAAGAATTTACAAGAACAGAAGAGATTATTGGACATCGGTTACCTAAGAAAAGACTGTACGTCTTTATCTATTTTTGATTGCTCTATTTCCACAGATTTAGTAAATTTAGCATCACCATCTTCCACAAAGAGAAAGAAATATGATACCAGCTTGAAATATAGATTAGTTGAGAAAGAAAAGGAACGCAGAAGCAAGTACCATGTAAAAACAGGCTGTGATATGAAATGTACAAAATGTTGTTCAACTATATTTACATACTCCCGAGCAACGCAACCAGTATTGGATGATGACACATTCTGAAAGAATAGATTATTTATAAGAAGTAATTATACAATAGCAGTTCCTAAGAGAAAATATGTTCAGGAACCTAAGAGAAATGCAAAAAGAGCATTTACTTTACAAAAGAGTGATGGAGATTTAATGAAGGAGTGAAAAGTATTTTTCTTAACTACTTTAGGTTACTGCATTTTTTTAAATAAAATATTGTTTAATTCTCTTAATCCTGACAAAGATATTGATAAACGGGGCATGCACGTAAAGTCTCCAGCTCTTAATAGAGAAATTATTACGAAACATATTAAATATTTCAATCCAGCTGCACCGCACTATCGTCATGAACACGCTCCTCATCGTCGTTATTTGTCCAGTGAAATTAATATTACGTTTATATATTCTGACTTTTGTTCGAAATATCCAGAATACAAAAAGGGTTATGAGTTATACCGATCACATCTAAAGAGTCTAAACATATGGTTCGCTCGACTAGGTAATGAGGAATGCGAAATATGCGAATCTTACAGATTTCATAGTCTTGATACAAACCATAATGTTCGCACGCAAGCTATACCTACCTGATTGTAATGCATGTTCGACATGGGCAAAACACCATGACAAGTATAAAACAACAAGAGAATTATGTATATGCTAGTTAATATGTTTTGGGTATTTTTATAAAATAATTATAATATAATTTTTCCTATGGTTTCGCGAATACTGATTATTATTACAAATGTAATTGTGATCTCATTACTGAATAAGATTTGTAAAAGTTCGATTAAACTTGGTTTTTTTATTTTATATTGTTGAATTAATAATAAGCTATTTGTTAAGTTCCTATACAATTTAATTAGTTGTACTGATTGTTTATTCTTTAATATTTATAAATAAAGTACTGATTTTCTTAAAATAGTTTTTATCTTCTCAACTTTTTACCCGCAAGTGCTTACTTAAAAGGCAGTTAATTGCGAGCGAGATGTCTTTAACTGCCTTCTAGTTAAGCGATTGGAGAACCAGTATAAAAATATGTTTTACAATACCGAGCTTAAACGCGTTTAAAATCCCATAACTGCTTTCTAAGTAAGCAAAGTTAATCTTCCAAGTGTTAGTTACTAGGCTATTATTATAAGTCTGCTAAAATCCTTTAACTGCTTTATAACTAAGTATATTTTGATATTTTTTACTATAAGTACAAGACGTGTCGGCTACAAGAAATTGCTTTGCTATAAAGCAGTTAAGGTATGGTTAGCGGCCTTATAATGCAGTATATTATATAAAAATGAAAAAAAAATGGCTTAGCTAAAAGTTAGAAAATGAATTTAAATAAAATGTGATTAATACAAATGAATGGAATATATCACATGTTGTGCACAAAGACTATGCCTACATATATAACTTGCAACCTTGTTCCTAGGTAGCATACTGTTCAAGAGACATCAATTCCCACTTATTTTTGCGTTTTCTCGAAAACTACTTTTTGCGCTTAGAGGCCTTTCAGTTAGTGGACAGCAGCATAGGAAACGACCAATTGGAACCGTGCATCTAGCTTCTGACGTTTCATAAGTGCCTAAGTAGGTATGAAATGTGAAATAAAATATTTTGAATTGATAACACAAAAATTAATTCATTTGATGATTTTTTTGTGGGGTCATCGACCGTAGTTGGTGTAGTCATTTGAAATATTAGTTTAAAAATCTGTCTGATTTTTTTGTAAATTTCACAGGCGCGATTGGTATCGATACCTAAGTAACGATAAAACAAAAGAAAACCAATTTTCTCAACCTTAGACTTTTCCTGACATTCAACTACACTGACAACTGAAATAAAAAAAAACTGAAATAAAATATATTTAAAGTCAATCATTGATGAATTTTTCGTTAAATTCTTTAAATATTTATTGTTTTTTCAAAGAGAGAAAGATCATTGCCTATGGTAATTCTTAGATTCGTTTGGTTTTTTTTTTGGCTCAGTTTGTAAAACAAATTGTACATAATCATATTCATCGACTTATGCTGCTATTAAGTATTTATCATAATGACAAAAACCCGTGTTTTGACTATTGACGAAGAGACACAGCCTCTTTAGCACCCTTTACACACACACACAAACTCACATAAACAATCCTAACAATAAACACTACAACTACTTAATAAATTGGTTAACATCAGAATTATTACGCAATTATAAATATTTTGTAGAACGTGTCAATGCCACTGAAGAACACTGTCCTTCAAGATACAGGATTTTCCTAGTTTGAAGTACACAGTACACAGTACAGTAGTCTCACTCATTTGTAATAGCCAGACCCATCCCATAATTTAAACAACACTGATGTTACCTAGACTAAGTTTTTGGTTAATAAATTATTACTTACTTACTTACTTTTGTGTGGTAAAACACACTGCGATCACTAACCAACTGCCAAAGATATTTGTTTTGTTAGTGGACTGTTTGGGACCGATTGGAACTTTTGCTTCGTGGTGAAAGGAATAGCCAATCGATGGAAGTCAAGAAAGGTGACGAATACGCCAGATTGTTTTGAAGTTAGAAAAAAAAACCTTTTAAGTATGACTGTGTACTTAGATTCCTAAATAACAGAAATGATCATAATATTTATTACCACATAAATTAACAGTTCTACCTCAATCTTCCTAGCCTTTTACCTACTATGTTGCGGTCGGCTTACAGTCTAACCAGATGTGGCTGAATACCAGTTTATTACATGCACCCGACCTCCACAACCCAGTTACTGGGTAACACGATACCCCCCGGTAAGACTGGTTATCAGACTTTTGGGCTTCTGACTACTCGTAACGACTGACAAAGACCTGCGAATGACAGCCGGGACCAACTGTTTAACGTGCTTTCCGAGGTACGACAGGGTTTCGATATATACTGGATGGTCATCCGTCCATGAACCGACCGCGACAAGCGTAGCTTAGCCTTCAATCGACCCCGGCGGCTGTTATATTTTAGCCACTCCTCTCCTCCGTTTTTTTTTTTTTTTTAAACTTTGCCCCGCACTAGGAATTTCTCCTGTATTGTGGGTGCGTTAACATACATTTAAACTAACATACACAAACAGCCAGACCCGGAACAACTAATTGTAGGTCATACAAATATTTTGTTCGCTTAACCACTCCGCCAACCGTGCCGTCAAATAACAGTTCTACCTATTAAAAAAATTATAGCAGAAGCAAACTAAACCTTTGCAACGTCTAATAAGTGCAATATCATTATAAGCCCATTGCCCGCGGCTTCGCTCCCGGGATAAAAAGTACCCTATGTTACTCCTTGAAAACTAAGCTTTCTAATGGTAAAAGAATTTTTCAAATCGGTCCAATCGTTTTGGAGCCTATTCAATACACGGTTCACGGTTCACGGTTGGCGCAGTGGTTAACGCAATTGACCGCTGCACTGCGTGTTGCGTGTTCGATTCCCGCACGGAATAAATATTTGTATGACCTACAAGTAGTTGTTCCGGGTCTGGCTGTTTGTGTATGTGAATTTAAATGTTTGTAAACGCACCCATGATACAGGATAAATTCCTAGTATTTAAAAAAAAGGTTTTTTTTTTTGTAAATAAAAAAGTAATAAAATACAAACAATCAAATCTTTCCTCTTTATAATTTATTATTCTAGCACTTTGCCCGCGGCTTCGCTCCCGTGGTCTTTCCCGCGGGACCCGTTATTTTTCCCGGGATAAAAAGTAGCCTATGTTACTACCTGACAACCAAGCTTTCTAATGGTAATTTTTTTTTTCAAATCAGTCCAGTAGTTTCGGAGCCTATTCAATACAAACAAACAATCAAATCTTTCCTCTTTATAATATTATTTGTATAGATTATTATTATTAGTGTATAGATGAGCAATATTTGTATAAATATATGAGTATATATATTTTTTTTAAATTACGTTCTCGAAAACGGCTCTAACGATTTCGATGAAAGTTGCAATATAGGGGTCAATATAGCCATCTTGTTCTAAACTTTGGACGTAAAAGCTTAGAACAAGATGGAACCTTAGAAAAATGACAATATGGGAGCATGGAATTAGTAAGTACCAACTATCATGGCAGTGGCATTAGTATGTACTATCATGGCAGCATGGATTTAGTATGTACTGTATATGGAATTGGTATGAACTATCCTATACTATTAAATAAGCATTCTCTATTTTCACTCGTACAGAGCTCGGTCGACCTGTACCCTAATTACGTAATACAAAATGAATCGGAATTTGAATAGTTTTGAAACAAATTGCTAATCCATTGCTTCATAGTTTGGAAAAAAAATCTGCTCAGCAACGTCAATAACGCAATGAATGTTGTTGAACCGTCAAAATGACACAAATTTGTCGTAATCGTTTACGAAAATGTGTTGCGTAATTAGATAGCAGGTTCAAGCTAGTAATACAGGTTATGCATCATTATTATTATTACATTTACATTCGGAAACAAACACTTCAGTAACGTGTCATGAAAACGTTTCCAATCACAAACCAATATCGATCCACTAACGACAGTTTGGTAGATAATTATCTACGTATTGAGGGTTTTTTGAAGTAATCAACATTATGCTGGGTCGATATATAGTAAACATGATAAAATTAAAAATATAGTTTTAACTAAACTAATAATAGGCAGTGGGACTGCCGACAGAAGGGAAAACTGAAAACTGGTATTAGTGTCTGTAGTACAACACTACGGTGGCGCGTCGGTGACGCGAATCCATAAGTTTTTTCCACCAAAAATCGCGTTGATGAGCTTTTGGGTCAACGACCCTAGTTAGCGTAGTTACTTGATATATAGATTAAAAAATCAGTTTTTATGGTACATAATGGTACCATCGATAACGGAACACGATAAAACAAAATAAAAAAGATTTTGTCAACCCGCCGTGTCCTCGTGGAGGCGATCGGTGGCGGGGATCTCTCGCGTCCGGCCCTGGTTCAGGCCATGGTACGGAGCGAGAGGGCATGGGAGGCCATCACCTCCTTCTGCGAAGCAGTAATGCTCGCGAAGGAGGAGGCGTAGCGCGTGAGGGAGAGGCAAATTTCGCGCCCTCACGCCCCTAGCCGCCGCAGGAGGAGACGCCCTGGGCGTCGGGAATCAATTGCTGATTCCCGGCCACCGTAGGCGCGGTCTTGCGGACGGTGAGCAATGGGTAGCTCGCCGTCCGGTAAGGACCAAGCCCGGGTCGACGGCGCGTTGTGTTCCACGCGCGCCTCAAAGAGATGTCAGCGAATGAAGGGGTCCGATGAGACCATTGCCTGCCGGGGTTGCGGGAAAGTCCGAAAGGGATACCGTGGCCCCCTGGCATTGCACAGGCAAGAGAAGGAACAAGGGTGGGTTTTAGTCAGTAAGAGTCTGACACGCCCTCACGCTCCCAAAGCGGGAAGAGTCATTTGATGATTTCCCAACCAAAAAAAAAAAAAAAAAAAAGATGGTGTATGGACCGCTCAAAAACGCCATCAAATCATTATTTTGTTTCCTTTTATTACGTATAAATAACCATGTCTCTTGCAGAGCAGTGGTGATGAAATAATGTGCACAAAGTAAAGCTACTTTGTGGAAATCATTTTATCACCACTGCTCTCAAAACGGTAAAGGAAAACATCGTGAGGAAACCGGCGTGTCCCATATCCAAAAATTCGAAGACGTGAGATCTGCCAACCCGCACAGGGCCCGCATGGTAGATTATAGTTCACTCCCTCCAGTGCCATTCTGATTAGTTAGGACGACAGACTGACTTGAGCCACTTGATGGAAAATGTTTACCGCTTTTTACAGGCATGTGTAACATCAAAAAGATTGCTAAAGTGCTGTTGACCTTAGATACAAAGTTCATAACTTCGTTCAAAGCGTTCTGTATCAAGTGGCTGTAACTTAACCTATATTAAACCCTTTCAAACGGGAACACTGAATTATCATTTATATCCAACTTCTAACAAATTCAACTTATTCTTTTTCTGCTTTTTTAGGGTTCCGTAGTACCTAAGCAACCATTATAGTTTCACCATGTCATTGACCGTATGTCTATCCGTCTGTCAGTGGCTTACCTCAGAGACTCTTTCTGCTAGAAAGCTGTAATTTGGCATTCGTATACATAGTAATTACGCCGACAAAGTGGTAAAACAAAATCATGAGTATTTTTTTAGGGTACCTCCCCTACACGTAGTGGTAATGTTTTTTTTTCTCATCTATCCCATGGTGTGGAATGTTGTTGGAAAGGTCGTTCAAAAATATTGGGAGTTTGTGGAAACCATTTTTAGATTAAGTAAACCGTTCGTGACTTATCAAGCTTTAAAGTACCAATTTTCATTAGAGTCAAGTGTCCCCCTCTCTACCAACTACTAGTTTACGAGTAATAATCGACCAACTTAAATTTGCGGTCGCAAAACATGTTCTCCCATATATTCCGTATGGGAGAACATGTTTTTCAATTACAAATTTAACTTTGTTCTTACGATAAATTCATTCCAACTACGGAACCCTTCATTGTCCAACACGCACTTGGCCGGTTTTAAATAACTACATTGACAAATTATTGAAATGTCCCGGAATTTACGCAAATACATCGCACTTAATTCTGCTTCAAACAGACAATGCAGCAATTTTCAGATCTTCTTTCATTAAGAACATGCTATGTTCTGCCGTCAGCTACTAACGGCCATGTTCAAAACTACACATGAGAACTAAGTCAAAATGTTAACACACATTACTACCAGTATATATCCCAAACTGTATGTAACCCAAAGTGAGGCAATGTTAATCATTGTTGCCAAGTATAATTTCCCAGGGGAGCTCGGGGTAATTGTATAAATTTTAAATAATTATCCACTATCCAACTTGGTCGGGTAACGTACACGATGCAATTAGTGAATAATAGCGTTTTAGCTTTTCGATTCGGGGGTGGAACGGAGTAATATTTTTAAGTGTTGATGAACGAAAGTGTAAAAAAAAAAAATACCAAAGTAGAAAACCATCGTCCCCGTTTCGTAAGAAATACCTACTAGGGAATTAAAAAGTCACATAGCAACAACGGTTGTGATCACCAGTTCGTCTGCCCAATAAGGTGATTCATAACCAGTCAGTGCTGTAATCATGACAGAGAGAGTATCATCATAATCACATGAATCACCATAAATGGCAGACGAACTGGTGATTCATGGGATTATGATGATGCTTTATCATGATTGCGTTACTGACTGGCTTATGGTCGTAACTTGTCGTAATGTTTCGTTACTATTTAATTAGACAGAGGTGGCCAATGTCTAGCAGCTTGCTTGCAAAGTAATGCGTACCTAAAAGTTGTATACCGCTCAATGATACCAAAGAACTCAAAATATAACCTCAAAGACACCATGTAAAAAGCCAGAAAAGACAAAGACTGATGGAAAAGTATGAAGAGACCTTTACAGTGAGATATATGAGTGAGAGTGAGATACATAGGTTAAAAGACCGCAAAAGTGCGTGTTGGACCACGCACAATGAAGGGTTCTGTAGTCGGGATGAATTTATCCCAAGAACAAACCGATGTAAGTTTGTATGTAAAAAAAGAAAGAGATTATCCATGTTATTTTAAAACCATAGACTTCATACAGGTGTTCCTGTTATCTATGAGAATGGCCGTTCCCAGTAATTTTATTCAAAAACTTTTGCTCTGCAGTTTCGGAGATAAGGTGGGATGGTCAAGTTTGATCTATTTTCTTAAATATCTTAAAAAAAATATTTTTCAATACTTCCTAAAAAAAAAAAAAAAATGAGATTCTCAGAACAAGCCTTTTCATTTAATTTGTCAAACGGTACAGTTCGCAAAACCTTTTTTTTTTAAATAATTTGCGTCCGAAAAGTGGCCCTCATATTCAAATTTCATTCATTTATTTACGTTATACGTCCGTGCTTGGGTCACAAAAATTAATATTATGTGTACCTTTTATCTAAATTAGTCCAGTTAATTCGGAGAAAATTGGCTGTGACAGACTGACTGACTGTCCTATAAGGGTTCCGTTTTTTTCCTTTTGAACCCTAAAAAGCCAAAAAATAACTCAAAAGATGCTTTAAAATAATTAAACCACCTGCCACTCATGATTCAATCTCACAAAATAAACTTCCAAACAAACACCAATCCTTACAGCTATATCGAAATATCATTTGTTAGTCTCATCCTATGCGACATCATGTTTTATTAATTCCGAACACGCTACAAGGGGGTGGGGGGAGAGGAAATGACGTCAAATGAGGGACCCAAGTAGGTGAGCTAGATTGCTAGGGTATTATGTAAAAGAAGGGTGTCTTTGTTTATGGAAGTAGGCGTCTTTGGATGGACAGAGGGCTAAAGGGTTGATTAAGAAAATATTGGGTTGATTGGGACAGCGAGTGATGGTTTGTTTTGTTTTGCAATGTGAGTCAGGGTTCACTCTTTTAGTAGTTTAAAAACTTTTTTTAACATGAAAGTTGTTCCTGCTAAATCAAAGACGGAAAAATAAGGGCCTTGTTTCTGATTGTTTGGCACTATTATTTCATCACCATTGCTCTCTAAACGATAAAGGAAAACTTCGATGAAACCGGCATGCCCTAGAACCAAAAATTCGAAGACATGCGACATCTATCAGCCCGCACTGAGCCGGCGTGGCGTAATGGCCCGTTCCCTCCCACAAAGAAGAGTCCGGTGTCCTAGCGGTGGGAACATTATAAGTTAATTTTGCTGTGTATGCTATTATGCTATCCAACAATCAATCAATCTGCCTAGCCTTTTCCCAACTATATTGGGGTCGGCTTCCAGTCTAACCGGATGCAGCTGAATACCAGTATTTTACATGGAGCGACTGCCTATCTGACCTCCACAACCCAGTAACTGGGTAATACGATACCCCTTGGTAAGACTGGTTGTCAGACTTTCGGGCTTCTGACGACCCGTAACGACTGTCAAAGATCCACGAATGACAACCGGGACCAATGGCTTAACGTGCTTTCCGAGGCACGGAGGGGTCTCGGTATGTAAAGATGGTCACCCATCCACAGACCAACCCCGGCAAGCGTAGCTTAACCTGACGGATCGACCCGTGCGGCAGTTACTACTTAGCCACGAGCTCCTCCATCCATCCAACAGGTAAATTTAATTATGGAACAACATAACATAACATTACATCACGTCCGTTTTTCCAAAGGTTTAGGCCAACTCTTACTTATTACAAAATTTGTATAAAACTATCTGCCCGATACTTATCCTAAAATAAGCAAAAAAGTCATAAACGAATGCAAGTTTGAAAACACGTGATTTCAGAAAAAGTAAATAACAAAACAAGTAAAGCTAAGCTTAGCAAAAGGAGTATGCAAGGATCAAAATAGGTTGCGTTTCGGTTGTTTTTTTTCTGCTTACCCTCATTGGATGAAGGCGTATGTTTATGCTACGTACCTCTATAAATTAAAAAACGAACTTAATTTTTCACGTGTTACTATGAAATAAAATCCAGCCGGTTTTAACCCACATCACAATCATGAAAATATACAAAGTTATAATCGGCCATTTACTTCCGTGTTTTCCTAATGGTCTCACTAAGCGAACAGGTTAGCTTAATATGAGGTTAACTTTCGTTTTATTTGGAAAATCTTCAAACTCAAACCATTTATTTCAATTATACCATTTACAGGCACTTTTGAATTGTCAAAGAGTCGGTCAGTTAGTCAGAAAGTTGAAGCTAGTTGCCCATTCCAAAACGTAGATCATTATAGAGAAGAATGGGCTTCTTGACTAGACTTGATTAGACTGGAATATTAGGTTGGTATAGAATGAACTTTTTAAATGGTTTTGAAGAAACAGTTGTAGCTGAGTACGTATACAACCCTGTATACGTACGCGGGGCATTGACGCACAACCTGTTTCATGGATTCAATACATGATTCTGGATATCCCTGCGTTGAAATTTTTCTATTTACTTCAATAACTACGCGGTCAAAATGTATGGAACAGCGAATTTTTCTTTTAATAACCGACAAATATTTTTAACACGCCCCTGTGTTAAAAAATATTTCTTTCCAGCATCATGTACTGAATCTATGGTAACAGTTTATGCATCGATGTCCCTGCTAGCTTGTATATTGTAGCTCTATACAATCTAGTTACCTCCTGGCAAAGAGTAGGATTTGTATAATTTTACGGAACCGAGAAAAAAGACAAACTTAAAATAAAAACCTAGATACCTGCAATTTGACTTGAACGGCTCGTACAGAGTACGACCCGACTCCACTCGTACTTTGATTTCTCCGACTTACAGAAAAATAAAAATTAAGTTTAGTTTTATTTTAACTAGAAGCTAGAACCTATAACCTTGCACCGTGGTTAGAGAAAAAGACAAATAATGTAAGAAACGAAAGAAAACATGTTTATTCAGAAAAAAAAAAGACATAATTATAATACTCACGTAAAAAAGTTACCAAAAGCCTCGTATTCAACCAATAAAAGTTTGACAATGTTGTTCATTGGTTGATGTCAAGGCCACGGACCAAAAACAATATTGCGTGATTACTGTTCCGACATTGGCAAATGACAACAAAAACAAAATGCCGATTGCATACGTTCACAACTTTTGTAATAAATAACAAGCAAAATAAAGCTCGCTCGTCGCAATGTGTATTAATGCTAATTGAATCAATGAAATATGAGTAGCAGTAAGATTTCCGAAATGATAATACCGGATATTAGACAAACAACCCAATCTTCAGCCTCTGGACAGTAATTTATAGTTTCAACACTATCCTAGATGGAGATTAAACCTAGTGTTGGCTGGTTATCAACTCATCCAAGTTAGGCGAAGGATGAATCAAGCTTGAAGCGAGACACCTGGCAGAAGTTAAATTAACTGAGATAGTATGGACAGCGGTGTTCATTGTGCTGTGTGACCAACTATAATAATGATATTATCATATTCTGTGTTGTTAACAATCTTAGTGAGGAGGACAGCAGACTCAGAGAGACATGAAAATCTCTCAAATAGGTACGCAAGTGAAAAAATTTTTTGTAACTCTAAATACGTATATCTAGTTGTACAGTAACTAGATAGGATATTTTTTCCCAATTAGTCATACTATTGAACTAAGTGTTTGACTACTTGAAATAAACCTTCTTATAGCATGTCCTGAGTGTCATTTAAACCTGTAGCGAAGTTAAATAAAGCTAAAGTCCTACCGTGTCCAAATGGGCACGGTAGGACTTTAGCTATGAAATACGGGCTAATCTGGTCTGTGGGCAGTTTCACTCTATGACCGTTTTATCGTATTCTCGTCAATTAAATCATTTAAATTTAAAAATATGAATGGCAACATTGGAAAAAAATTGTAAGCTCGGCCTAAAAAAGTGTGAAAAAAGTGAATGTTGTGATATTTAGAGTTTAATGTGTATTTTGTGTGTGTAATCGGCCGGTAAGTCATTATTAATCATTTTTATGTAGTTAGTTCATCGTTTTAGTTAATATTTGAACTAAAATACAATGTATAAACATTTTTTTGAACCAAATGATGTAACGTAAAAAAAAGTATAAAATGTATAAACAAATGTATGTTCAAAGGTAACAATTTTTGTTTTCTGTGTTTGTTTGTAAGAAACGCTGTTCATAGATAAATTATATATGTACCTTGCAAAATTTCGTGTGAATTGGTACAGTAGTTTCATCAGAAATTGTCACACCAATGAACAAAAGAACTTCAGATAACAACATTTATTTAATAATACTAGCATTCGCACACGAAGATTGTAAACATTATCAAGTATGCTTTGTCTATCCATGTGCCCAACGGTAGACGTAATAAAAAACTCGAGTGTTTTGTTTATTTGAGCGGGGTCATAAATCTGTCACGACGCGTGGCGTTTCCGGTACATAATGGCTTTTAAAATCTTTAGCGGTTCGGTGCGTAGGACTCGTAACCGGCGTGCGTGTATGACTAGATGTTTATTGGTTAACGAAGCAAAAGGAGTTTATAAAGATCGTAGCAGGTGCAATGGCGTTCTGTAGTTTCTGCATACGTCCATAGGAGAAAAACGAGCGTTAGTGATGTATGAATTTAATATATGTATGTTATTTTTTTGTCTGTAAGTAAAGAATGTTGACATTTGTTGGTGTCTTGCATGCTCCATGTAACAAGAGATCAGTTTACTATCTATTTTCCAAAGTCCACCGCAAAAATCTATAGATCCCTAATACAAAACTGTCTGCAGAACCCAAACGCAAAACAATAGTACTTCTTAACCTTTCTGTAAGAACCTTGGCTCGTAATAAAACAAAGTTCTCATTGTCTTTATCTAAGAATTCAGTGGAGTTATTTTTTAATTCCTCCATCAAGACAGTCTTAGTTTCTTTTATACCTTTTAAAAACTTAGCGAGCTCGTCTACGAAGATCTGTTTGTAGTGTTAGGCCTATCGTCCACGAATCTACTCAAACGTAACGTGTTACAAACTCGAATCACCAATAATTATCTAAATTGTTACAGTAGTATTTCAACGGCGATCCGTACTTGACGCAACCAATTACAAACTATTTATCGTGTTAGTAAGTAGCGTCGTTTCATAATCATCCTATAATGATCCCGCTGCAGGGGCATAAGCCATAGCTCGCCGTTCGGTAAGGACCAGGCCCGGGTCGATGGCGCGTTTTGTTCCACGCGTGCCTCAAAGAGATGTCATCGAGTGAAGGGACCATTGCCTGCCGGGGTTGCACGAAAGTCCGAAAGGGATACCGTGGCCCCTGGCATTGCACAGGCAACAGAAGGAAAACGGGTGGGTTTTTAGTCAGTAAGAGTCTGACACGCCCTCCCGCTTCACCCAGAGCGGAAGGAGTCATTTGACGATTTCCCCCCCAAAAAAAAAAAAGAGGCATAAGCCTACTATCGGTAAGAGGGAGTGGGCCGTGGGGTTGGTAGATGTCACATGTCTTAGAATTTTTGGTTCTCACGATGTTTTCCTTAACCGTTTTGAGAGCGGTGGTGATGAAATAATTTACACAAAGTAAAGTGCCTGTTTGGGTTCAAACTTACGACCTACAACTCGTAAGGGGCCGTTATCATTGGGCCACCACTGATCAGTAGTTCAAATTCAAATTCAAAATTCAGTAGCGTGGTGTACGGACCGTCATTTATAACACTAGTGCTTTGACAATCCGGCTACTTATTAATGATTTCAGCTGTTAGTAACACATTGCTTTTGAGTAGCATTATGGACGATGGGCATTACGTAAATTACTATGAAACCATAATAATGTTTTGTTTGGTGGTCAAGTATTAATCCAGGATCTGATAACCTAATTGGTATCAAAATAGTATCATTTCAACCATGCAGTACCAAGCTACCTATATGCTTCATTTTTGTGCAATTAATGTAGGATCATTTTAGGGGTTAAAGTCAGGGAGGGGAGGGGTTTGTAATGTTTTGATTATCAAATATCTGACTATGTCTAAGGAACTTATTACTGACTTTAGGAATAACACTGTACCAATACTTATTGCAAATAAATGATTATGATTATAACCACTTTTCCGAATCTCCTTTGAGCACAGTTTTTTTTATTATTGTATATATTGCCTGTTGTTGTAATGAAAAGTTGGAAAAGTTGAACTTTACAATATGTAGGTACTTATAATTTTCACAAAAGTAAACCGTTAAATCAATAAGACACACTCCGAATGTAGCCATTTCCAATACCCAAGTAGACTTTGGTTAAATAGCGATAAACGTGACAAATTATACAATTTCCATATTGAAACCGTAACAAGGTTTCTTGTGATAGGGTTTCGTACTGGATATAAATCATAGAACCCAGAGAGCTAATTGCTAAGAGGTTCCGTGTGGGACGGAGAGATTAATTGATACGAATTCATTATCGTTTGAGTTCTGCCGATATATTCAGTAAAAACCTCATCTTGGAAACTTGGTGAAGTGAGGTTGTACTGAGCTTTTAATAGTGTCAATGTTTACCATCAGGTGGAATGACAACTCACTTCAAGCTCACCTCACCTAAGTTTTCACGGTGAGATTTCTACCGACTATTCTGTAGAAATCTCACCATGAAAACTTTGGTATATGTACTTACCTTGTACCGGCTGGTACAAGGCCAAGGACCTGAAATAAAATTTATTTATTTCAGGTCCTTGACCCATATTAAATAAAAAACAATACACAATTTTGTAAATTTTATAGGTATCACTATTTGTGCAAATAAACAAGTGATAAGTAGTTGAGTGATTAATAAACAAATAAAGTTAATTAAATGACGTAAAAATATGAGTAACAGATTAAATCAAATGTCAAAAGTAAAAAGTTAAATAAAAAACCGGCTAAGTGCGAGTCGGACTCGCGCACGAAGGGTTCCGTACCATTACCTATAAAAACGGCAAAAAAATCATGTCTGTTGTATGGGGCTCCCATACAACAGACATGATTTTTTCCCTAAAATATTTATTAAATTCAGTGTTTAGTATTTGTTGGTGCGAAAATTGGGTGATTTTACCCGCCTGGTGGGTTTTGTACCCTAAAACCACATAAGGGTATTTTTCACACTATATTTGATGTCATTAGAAAGGTACTGAAGTAAACTTTCAATTAGTGTATCTACTTTTTCAACATTTATTCACATTTATGAAAAAAAACTGCCTTAACAAAAAAAAGTCGACGTGCGCGATTCTATTGCTCTCAACTGTATTTTAACTTTAGGCCTAGCCAGCGTAGTAAGCGTCATCATCGTATTTTTGAATTACCTACCTGTCCACCTTTAATACTTCATTTAATATCCCCCTTACGCGTAATGGCAAGGCAATATAATGAAAGGATATTTTTTCCATGACTTTCGCTTCATACACACGCTCCCTATTTAAACAGTGTGATGAGTGCCCGTCTTTCTAGCTCGAATTGGTCTGTTTTTGCAGTGTTGTAGATTTATGTCTATTACACACACTTAATATTGTTCTTATTAGTCTCTAGATTTTATATGTGAATGTCATGCATCACGGTCATTTGCATGGTTACTGAAATTTAAATTTTAGATGTTATTTAATTTGAATTGTAAGTGACTGTGCTGTTGGTGTGCTTATGATAAATAAATACATCATCAACATAGCAACCAACATGCCGACTACTGAGCACTGAATTTTGACTACTGACTAATGACTATTGGCGTGTGCTAGCTGTCATATGGCTATTAATTATAGCTATTTAATTTAAATTATTTTTTGCATATTGTAAATTGTCTTGCATACTGTTGTATAGAATCATTTTTTATTTTTTTCTATGTGAACAGACAGCTGTGCTGCTGGGGAGTTTGTTGCGCAACTTCTTCTTCCCAGCAAAAGCACTAGGAAGTGGTGAAGGGTGGGCGTTTTGGGGGACTGTCTTATGTAATTTTGACGTTCGAAAAGTGCTGATTCTCAGCCTAGTTTGAATAAATGACTTGACTTTTTTGAATTTTGAATTTGAATTTTGAAGACTACTGAATTTTGTCCGGAATTCCTGATTATGGTAGAATCTTGGATAGAGTCCGTCTCACGAGAGACGTCCCGAGGCAAGAAGTGGAACTTATTAGTATTATAATATGTAAAGTTAGCAAAACTCCTACAACATCCTTTCTACCTCAGACACCTTTCTCTTATTAAGATTGTGCATTGTGTTAACTAGTACCTGTTGAGACAAATAAATATTTATGATTCCGTCGCTTACCTGTAGCACCGAGTCTGCGAGACTTCTTTCTTGAGACGAACTTTACAACTAAATGCAATCATCCTTTCGTCTTTCTATCGGCACAATCTATTTATTTGGATGTAGTGGTAGTGAGTTTGATTACCTAGTTAGCCGCTTTAAAAGATAAATAGAGATGTTTATTAGGAGAAAATATTTGCCTCTACTCTCTTGATATTTTCATTGACTGCCTGCTTGGTCTAGGTGTTCGCAAGCGCTACTGCTGAGCATAAGGTGCTCGGTTCGATTCCCAGGTCGGGAAGCTTGTTGTTGGGGTTTTCCATAAGGAATTTCTCACTAGCAGCCCGCAGTCACCCTGTGCCTGGTTGACGGCAGTAAACTCGCCCCCTATTTTAAGGGAATTTCAAACATAACTGTGAAATGTGGATGTACTATAGAAACACCTCTGCCCTAAAAAAATCCGTTCTAAATTGACCCTTAGTGCATTTTTACCACCAAGGAAAGACAACGTGTTTCGACATACATTATGGTGTTAATACCTGACTTTGGTTTGGGCTTAGTATTCAGTACATGTGGTGACGAATTTAAATTGGAGCCCATTTTTGTACAATAAAAATTGTTGTGAGAGCATCCTGAGAAAGGCCTCGCAAAGTGCATATTAAGAAGTTTTTACTTCAAAAATATATCGATAAAATAATGATAAATGATTTTATTTCTGGAAGTAGGTTTGTACAAACAAACTTTGGCTATAAAGGGGGTGACTACCGAGATGACGATTAAAAGAGAAGTGTGGAAGAAAGGGTCATGTCGCGCCGACCACGAATAAATTGGGATAAGCACAGGAGAACAATTACTGATTATGAGTTTTGTATCTACAAACACACACATAGCGGACAAACTTATAAAACCCCTCTTTTAAACGTCAATCATGTATTTTTAACCTCCGACGCAAAAAAGCGGTGTTTTAAGTAAGAACACTATGTGTGTGTCAGTCTGTCTGTGTCTGTCAGTGGCACCGTAGCTCTTAAACGGGTGAACCAATTTGAATGCGGTTTTTTATTATTTAAAAGCAGGTTTTCTAGCGATGATTCTTATTTTTTTTTATCAAAATCTGTTCAGCCGTTTCAAGGTCATCAGTTCTTTTGTGTTAGCTGCGGTAGGGATCTTAGACGTATAATAGGTATTTACTTTACTTTCAAACATGTGGGTGACCTAAATTTTGTAACACACATGTATGCTATATAACTATGCCAGATTATGGAATTATTGGCCTGATGCTGCAGCCAGGATATCCAGCACACAAGTACACTCTTGAAAAACCAAAATAGCATATCATAATTATGTCGTGTTTGGATTCGTTTTGATCAGTATTTAATTCAACATACAATTCAATGGTGGCAACACGATGAGCTGATGCTGCAGCCAGGATATCCAGCAGACTAGAACACTCTTGAAAAATAATAGCAGTTTATGACTTTTCAAATGTTCGCTTTTCTTTTCTGCGTTGGGGTTTAAAAAAAAATATAATTATTAAATAGTTATAAAAACTAGAAGAGATGTTAACCGATCGTATTGCGACCTCCTCTGTTTTGCCCCCACCTCATATTCCTGTATCAATATCAACTATTTACCGAGATACCCTCCAAACAATTGTACAAAAACAACGAGGGTAATTAACCGGCGCGGCTGGCGTTTCTTTGTTACAGCTTTAAGAAAATATTCCTTTATATACACTCTAACAAGTGCCTTCATTTTTTTATTGCCTTTTGTCTCTATTTTTAATTCATTTGCTCAATGGTTCGCCTTCAAGATAAATAGGCTACTTTGAATAAAGAAAAAATGTTTTGTTAAAGATTTCTCGGAGAGTAATGGTTTTGGAAGAAATTGATGTTTGAAGTATTTATTGGAAAGAAGTCAAATGTTTTTCAGTTGACTTTTTTATGTAAAAACAATTTTATTATTCTCTCTTTTTTCTTTAAAGTAATTTATTCTTATTATCATTTTTCTGGCTTTAATTCATAATAACAGGACAACATTTTATTAAATGCTTTCCTGCAGTATTGTGGATTTCTTCCCGATCTTCTTCTTCTTTTCGTGTGGTAGTGACTAACCTGGTGTCAGAGTTTTGAAGCCGCCCATGGACCTCTGACTTGGCTTCATCTGCCGTCGAGAAATACTTTTCAGCCATGCCGGGTTTCCTCACGATGTTTTCCTTCACCGTTTTTTAAGCTCGCGATAATTATACATACAATACGCACATGAATCCGAAAAGTCCGAGGTGCGTCTTCCCGATTTTCACCAAATTAAGATCACACACAATCTATCCTTAGATACATAGCTAATGCTATTTTTCTAACGCTAGTTTGGCATGAAGCCCATAATATCCTCTTGTATAAGCATAACATAACCAGTCTATAATATTCCCACTGCTGGGGTGTTCCAGCAGTGGGAATATTATAGACTGGTTATGTTATTCAAAAGTCATTTATTCAAACTAGGCTGAGAATCAGCACTTTTCGAACGTCAAAATTACATAAGACAGTCCCGCAAAACGCCCACCCTTCACCACTTCCTAGTGCTTTTGCTGGGAAGAAGAAGTGGCGCAACAAACTCCCCAGCAGCACAGCTGTCTGTTCAGTTAGAAAAAAAATAAAAAATGATTCTATACAACAGTATGCAAGACAATTTACAATATGCAAAAAATAATTTAAATTAAATAGCTATAATTAATAGCCATATGACAGCTAGCACACGCCAATATACCAACCAAAAGCATCGAGAACTATACTCAAGCAGAAATAAAAATAACTAAAAGTAAACAATATCTAAAAAAAAAAGAAAAAGCCTCCAGGCATAAAGGGCGTGCCCGCTTACATATAGCTGTAACTAGAAGTTACAATTGATAAACTAAACTAGGACCATCGAGGTAAAATAAATAATTGTCGAGGTCGCTAACTAACCACATATTGCAATACAACTCATAAAAAAAACATTGTAATGAGTAGATTATGTCAGCACTAAATTAAAATAAAATTAAAATAAATTGACTTATAAAGTAAAATTATAAACAATTATATAAACTCATATAACCTGTCAGTAGGTAAACTAATTCTGGAGAAAGAACATTTAAACATTGTCTTGAGTTAATCACAGCGACCATCTATTCTTATCATTTAAGTAGTCGTTGATAGAATAGTATGCCTTTGAACAAAGGTTGGACTTTAATTTAGTTTTAAACGCATTAAAAGGCAAATCTAGCAAAGAAGAGGGTAGCTTGTTATAAAAGGTTATACCAAGCCCAACAAATGAGTTATGAACCTTATGAAGCCGGTGAAAGGGAGCACGTAGTTTATCCTTACTTCTTGTGTTAACATTGTGAATATCACTGTTTTTAGTGTATAAGTGTATATTTTGCCTAACATATAAGATGTTGGCGAAGATGAATTGTGATGCCACTGTGAGAATACCGATATCTTTGAAAAAATCTCTTAGAGAAACTCTGGCACCTAGCTGGTAAATTGCTCGAATAGCTCGTTTTTGGAGGACAAATATATTTTGAATATCTGCAGCTTTGCCTCACAGCAGAATACCATAGGACATAACGCTATGAAAATAACTAAAATAGACTAACCGAGCTGTATCTCCTCTAACATATAATATATAGCTGTATTATATGTTAGAGGAGGCCTGTGTAGGCCTTCTCTTTGTGAGAGGTCCAGCCATAATCCACCACGCAGGTCCAGTGCACGCCGACACGCCGGTTTCCTCACAATGTGATCCTTTACTGTTTTGAAAGTAGTGGTGATGAAATCATTTATAAAAAGTAAAGTGCCTGTTTGGGATTGAACTCACGACCTTCAACTCGTAAGTCACGACCGTTACCGGCCGCACTGCTCTTGTGTAAGATCTTCAATTACTATCGCACTGGTGCATCCCCAGCTTGTAAATAACCGCATCTACCCACAACAATTCCCAAAATTGACCTACGAGACAAACAGCTTAAAAATTATCTCCACCAAAACACACAAGTTTCTGTTAAAAATTAAATTTCGAACAAAAAATTCGACTACCCACGGTCAAGTTAATTACAATCTTAAATATGTTAGTTGTTTAACTTACAGAACATTTAATTTATTCTGCTATAAACGCTGGAACGGTTAGACGATGCAAAGCAATGCATATTAAGCGCATACTGGGTTAGGGTTTGAGCACAACCCTTGCCAGGTCTGAATTTATTATAATAATAACACCTTCTTCAAAATGTCAAATTATTGTATATTTTAGTAATAAGCCCCAATCGTTGCTACTGTATTTTCTTTTTATTTATATGTATTTCACGTAAATCGCTACCGATTCTATTTGGAAAACAACTGGTACTGACGTCATCAGCGCCATTTTAATTGTTGGAGTATAAATTTCAAAATGGCGGCTAAGACATTATAGTGTCCCAGTTTGATATCACTATCTTCAGTCTTAATGCACAAAAATTCACATGAACAACTGTTGTGAATTAATAATAAAAATGTGAATTTTTACTTACTCGCGGTTCTCCCGTAATAGGTAATTTTGTATTTCTGCAACAAACGCCCGATGTTTTTTCCCATGGGCAAAAATTACGACCCCATACAAACTTTCATCTCTAATTTAACCCCTTTAAGGCATGATTTTTCCTTAGTGCTCACTTCCGATATGTAAGGAGCTCTTGTGAAAAATTCCAGGTGTCTAAACCTAGCGGTTTAGATTGTGAAATGAATTTAAGATGGCAATTATTAAGTAGAAATTCAGAACTACGAAATTCTTTACTATAATTTCGAATTCTACCTAAGTCCTCTTTTGTGACCTTACCCTTACACGTGGCTTCAACGAAGAACAAATGAATCTGCTAATGAGAACCGCGAGGGGGCCAATTATACAGCTTACCCCATTTGCACGAGCCAGATAACGTTTTATATTTAAATATCTTGGTTTCACTGTTTCTACCTTTTAACTAAACATTGGCATTATAGGGGTTTTTGTGGTAGATAGATATTTTTTCACTTCTACAAAGTTATCTACAAAAATGCGCATCGACTTATAGTATTAATTACGAATAGAACATAGATATTTATAATACACTAATGAAAGTCATAGAGAAAGTCTTGCGTCTTCATTTCAATTTATGCTTCACGGCTTACGAAATTGGTTTAGTTTTCAACCGACTTCAAAAAGGAGGAGGTTCTCAATTCGGTTGTATGTTTTTTTTTTTTGTTACGCGATTACTCTGCTAATTATGATTGATTTTGATGATTCTTTTTTGTTTGGTAGGGCATATTTCAGAAATGGTCCCATATAAATTTAATCAAGATCTGATGAGGGGTTTTTGAGTTAGCTTCAATAATACGTATTTTTCCCACCTAGTTTATGTGGATGATATTCTAATAGTTCCTGTCACTGTAATTTACATAGAGCAGGTAGTGGTATTACAATTTATGTGGGGGTTTTGTGTAGGTACCACAAGTAAAAAGCGAAAAATAAAAAAGTTTTTTAACCACTAAGGTGCAAGACTGGGAACAAGAGTTTGAGTTTGTATCTTAAGCTAACCTATCTTAGTATGGCGTTTACAGGAATTAGCATTCCTAAAAGACTGATCAGTAAAACTGAGAGATAAACAATAAACATCAATTTAAAACTAATTCTAATTACAAGGAAACTTGTTCGATTATTACAACCTGGGCCTGGGCATGGTAAAGATTCAAAATCCAAAATTCAAAAGTCATTTATTCAAACTAGGCTGAGAATTAGCACTTTTCGAACGTCGAAATTACGTAAGAAAGTCCCCCAAAACACCCACCCTTCACCACTTCCTAGTGCTTTAGCTGGGACGAAGAACCTCCCCAGCAGCAAAACATCTGTGCTGCTGGGGGATTTGTTGCGTCCAGTTAGAAAAAAAAATTATTTTATAATAGGTCTTTACCTATGTAATTGGATATTCTATAACCAGCATTTTCAGATTTAATTATATGTGGATTGGCGCGCAATTCGAAATTCAAATGAATTTTATTCGAAAGATGTGTTAATTTAATTTCAAATTCAGTCATTTATTTTTAGATAGTTTTTTGTTTTTGTGACATTGTAGTAGTTTTTGGCGCCATGGATTAACTGAAAATTCGTACAATTTTCGAATATGAGTTCCTAAGACGTGGGAATACCGCTGCGCAAACAACACGAAACATTAACGACGTGTACGGGCCTAACACTGCTTGCATAAACACGGTCCATTATTGGTTCAATCGTTTTAAATCTGGAAAAACGAGCCTCGGGGTCGGCCGGTAACCATTGTTGACAACGACGAATTGAAGGCGATAGTGGAAGCGGATCCAACTCAATCTACGGCTGAGCTTGCTGTGGGCCTTGGAGTTAGTGTCAAAATAACATTAAAGCACTTGCGTCAAATAGGAAAGATAAAAAAGCTAGATAAGTGGGTGCCACACGAACTAAGCGACCAACAGCGAGATTTACGCGTCGAAGCATCATAGCACTACTGAATCGGCATAGAAAGGAGGAAATTCTTAATCGAATTGTTACCTGCGATTAAAAGTGGATCCTGTACATAGATATTTAATATTTCTGTGATCCTGTACGACAACCGTAAGCGTTCGTCACAGTAGGTGGACCCGGGTACAGCACCTAATCAGTGCGCTAAAAAAAAGATTAGGTACTCATAGGAAGATGATGGTGACTGTCTGTGAACCAGTGGTCTGGCCTTGTACATCACGGATTCTTACCGAATGGCACAACAGTGACGGCAGATGTCTATTGCCAAGAATTGCAAACAATGATGGAGAAGCTCGTAATTCAACAACCAAGACTAGTCAATCGCTCTTCCCCTTAGCTTCTCCAAGACAAAGTGCGAGCTCACACTTCACGACAGACCATCGCAAAGCTACAAGAGTTACAGCTGGAAGCTCTCTGTCACCCACCGCACTCACCGGGCCTTGTTCTAACAGATTTCTACTATTTTCAAAATTTAGACAATTTTTTAAGTGGGAAAAAATTCAACACCCGAGAGGCATTACAAAACGCTTTCGTTGACTTCATGGCCTCCCGTCCGGCAGACTTCTACAGTAAAGGGATAAACAAACTGCCATCAAGATGGCAAAATTGTATAGATCATTTGGGCCAGTACTTTGCTGAAATACATTTTTTTTTTTTAATATATTTTAAAATTATCATACAAATCTCCAATTTCATAGGTAAAGACCTAATATGGTGTGTGTGGTCTCTTATCTGGAAAAATTCTTATACTCAATGTAAAATAATTTTTCCAGATGAAAGATAGCTTAATCGATTTTTCGTCCTCGTAAACTTTTTTTTAACTTAAAGCCGTTTTCGAGAGCATGATTAGCATATACAAATATTGCTCATAAGTTAATAGTATAGGATAAAGTCGCTTTTTATGTCTGTCTGTGTGACTGCCTTATTCTTCTAAACTACAGAACCGATTTTGATGCGGTTTTCACCATCATTTATAGGATTTATTCCGAAAGATTTATGCGTATAATACGTTACTATTCAACGTAAATATAAAAAGAAAATCTCAGTGTTTTATCAAGTCGTAAAACCTGTGCGAAGCAGGTCTACTCTCTAAGCAAAATCCGTAGTTTCGGCCGAAAATCGGGTCGTAAGTAAATTCGAAAGCAAAACAATCTCTTACTAAACGAATGTAATAATTGTTGTATCGTAATTTACTCACTAACCATCGTCTAATTATAACGGTCTCACCTAATCACTGGAGGCTCTCAGCGACCTGTAAAGATTACATAAGACCCTCTTAATTCTAATCGGGTCTCTAGTTTGTCCCGTTTGTACTGGCTTTGTTTTGTAAACATGATTGCCATGTTAACTAGTTTGCAATTGATTATTCTGACTTTGAAATAGTTATAATTCAATTTAGGAGTTAAAATAGTTTATCTGTAAATTCTATAGTAGTGTAGAATATTTACAAAATTAGGATTAGTTCAAGCCTTAGGGCGCACCGAGTTTATTGCGAAATAATTCCAATTAATTAATAAAGGGAGGCCCTCGTTCCTTCTTGCATTCAACTTGATCCTAAACCAATATCTATCTATCTACCTGCTATAAGCATTCGGTTTGTCCCGCCATCTACGCCTGGGTCTTCCGCGATGGCGTTGGCCCTCAATGCATCCAACATGCGGAAAACGTGTCCAACCCAGTCCCATTTGAGCTCGGCTGATTGGAGCGCAGTATCATGTTCCGTATCCCGTTGACTTACCGAACGGTATATTACCGTTCTATATTGTAAGATATTAAAAAATAAAAAAGCAGGCGATTCAGTTGCCCGAGCCGTAGAAAAGCTTATCTCATCAAAAGCTTATAAAAAATTCAGTGGCTCTAGCGACGTATTATAGGAATTCAAAAAATATATGTTTTTAATTTTACCATTTTGAATATAAGTACATACGTACTTGTGACATTTGAACACAACGTGCCACTTCACTAAAATCGTCAAATGTTTTGATGATCCTAAAACCACTGGAGCTTTTTTTCTAGCTTATTAAACTCTATATACAACTTACCCATCTATTCACTTAGCCAACAGTTACATGGACAATCTCGCATGTTCCATGCAATCTTGAAGCGACACAGAATTAAATTAAACCTGCTTCATCGGAAGTTTCCCTGACGCACGGTAACTTACTTAACACAACTTAGTTAGCTTAGAACTATCCCAGTCTGTGTCAACAACGGATCAGTGATGCAAACGAGATGTTTTGTAGGTAGTAATATGGGTTAATTTCCTGTAGGAGGGCAATGTAAAGAAGACATTCTGTAGAGATTGTAAATTTTACTAGGTTTTGACCTCGACTTCACCCATGTCGGAAGTCGGAGAATATCCCACGGAAACCTACTACTGGGATTCAAATTATCCTTAGTGTGAATCCAGGTTGTTTTGTCTAATATTTATCCAAATCCATTTAGCAGTTTTTACGTGATTGAGTAACAATCCAAACATACAAATTTTCAAATTTACAATATCAAGTAGGATATAATGTATGCAAAAGTGTATACTGAGGCTGTCCTAATAACAGCATGTTTATGAAAAATGCTAGTCGTGGGTATTCCAGAATCCTTTAGGGGTATACTTACCAATTGCCCGCACCCCACCCATAATCTTGGTAAAAGGCACATTAGTAAAAGAAGCATGTTCTTTATATTAAGCATCTTGACATAGCTCTTGGTCTTCCGGTTACTTTTCAAATGATCAGTCGAAAGATTTTCAGAAAAGTTCACTTGTTTCTTCGAATGTACATAAGCAAAAATAGGAAAACAGATGAAAGAGTAATTTCAATAACAAAGTCGAACCGAACCGAGTCAACAAAAAAACTCCGGAAACACTTATAAATACTAGTTTAAAAAAAACATTTTAGTGCTTAAGTTATCGTGTATCGGAAACACGGGGTCGTCGGGGGTATCGTCGCGCACTCAATGCCTTTGACTCGCATGGCACCGCGCTGTAATGAAACCTCGCAAACAGGTGGAGCTTTGTCACACTAAGCGATAGGACTTGTGCAGACTGAGAGAGTGGTGAGGCGAGTTGAAATGTGGGTTTAGTTGAATGTCTGAAATAGAATTTGCTTGAAATCAATTTCAGGTAGGTACTCTTTTGTTTGACGAATATTTTGTATGACGACAAAACATGCTGATGATGCAACATGCAGACTGTTTTATGTTTTTTTTTTGCTACTGCTGAGCATGAGGTCCTGGGTTCGATTCCCAGATCAGGCAGTGTTATTGGGTTTTTTTATCTGGAATTTTTCAATAGCAGGCCGGTGTCTGTATTTGTGCCCGCTTGATGGCAATAGGCTCGCCCCCTATTACATGGGACTTAAACATAACAAAAAAAAAAAAAGGTATACTATAGGTACACCTCTGCTGAACCCGTTGGAGAAACAAGGCGTGATTTATGTGTCATGTTTTGGATAAAATCTTCGAATCATATCCATCTCATAGTTATATCTATCTTAATTTTGACAGGTTTCTGTAGGTACCTATATCGTAAATTGAGCTATCTCTAAGAACTTGCAATATAAAGATAAAACTTAACTTAAAGGAGTTTTTAAAGGTAGGTTGATGTGTTCCTGTTATGTACCCACTATTATAATATCACTTTACATGTGATGATATTTTCCTAAAAAGCAAATACCCTTTTATAAAAAATAAAAAAAATACCACCTCTTGCGCTAATCAAACGCACACAGACATGTCAAATAGCCACAATCATTTCCCCTCGCAAATTAGGTCCAGTTTCAAAACAATACCTACAATTCAGGCTACTAATTACACAAATACTATCTGTCGAAGTGTTACAAAATTTACAGTGCGATAAACACAATTTCGGTGGAAATATAATGGGCAAATACCATTAGTACTGTACTCTACCAGGGCGTGAAGTACTGGCATTGTCCGAAATAGGCTTAACTTATAAGGTTGTCAGACGCATTCTATACTCTGCGCATTATTTGTGTCCAATATGTTCGAGTTTAATTTACTTGTATTATTTTATGCTTTGCCACAGATTAGTATAGATGGGTTAGTCCGCAAAATCATTTAAATAAAAAAGCGACTCTTGCGACGATACAATAAAGTGCAATTCAGGTCGCACAGCGTTAATTACCTACAGTTATATTCACCTAGAACTTGCCTCTCTTTCTATCGCGTAACTCTTATACCTTCTGACTACATTACGCTCACTGAATTCGACAAGTCCTTGTAATCTGTGGTTGGACTAAGAATCGTTTATTTACAATATTATGTGGGAACTGGATGTCACTTGAAAATTTTATAAAAAAAAAAAAAAAAAAAAAAAAAAAAAAAAAAAAAAAAAAAAAAAAAAAAAAAAAAAAAAAAAAAAAAATAGCTTATTATGAGAAAGATTGCAAAAAAGTAAGCAGAAAGTTATGAAACAGAAAGTCTGATTGACAACTAAGTAAGAATTAAGTAAGAAAAAATACTCTCAAACAAATTTCTTTAACATCGCGTTTTGCTTTGTTTTTGTCCTGCACCATAACTTCGTTATTCCTTTAAAGGATAAAATAAAATATTATCTTACCAGCTTGAAGAAACGTCTTGCAACTAAAAGCCACATAAACCAGTAACTCCAATAGTTTCTTCGTTGCGCTGCGGTTACATCGAGTTGTCCTACGGGACTAATGTCGCGGATACTCCAGCGAAAACTCTGTTTGAGCTGCAAATAAGATTTCTACAAGGTATCTAGACGACGACGCTTGAAACTTTCTTGTAGTAGTTTGTGTGTAGCAACTATGTTTGTTAGTCTGTGATAAAAACTTTGTCTATCTTTTTGGATCATTTGTTAGCCACTCTATTTGTCTGCGACACCTTTTATTATGATTATTTTTACAAGTTCATTTCATTGTTTCTACTCCTCGGTGGAGAAAACAATATGGATCTGATTGCATAATTTACTTTTAGTGTTATGAGGAACATGGTGTAAAGTCCACTCATCCTCTATAGAAAAGGGAGGATTTTCCAACCAGACGGGTGTCGTGTCTGGCGGGCAACTGCCCAACGATTGAGGTCGGAAAGTTATATATAAGGTTTATCACGCGGTAAGCTGTGCTTGCGCGATGCCGGATTTGTGTGACGTCAGGTCTTCGATGCGTAGTTTGCATGGGGCGATGCCCAAAAGACTCATAGGTTATAGACTAAGGAACTGCAGGCACTCTACATTTCAGCAGATTTTTTTTATTAACCTTTGTTTTTACTTGACATTCATATTATTCTTCTTTTTTCTTATGTCATCAAATATCGTAGTCAAAGGATTTGATTGTCTTTAGAAACGTTTTTATCGGAACTAACTGTCCTGGTTGTGACGGAAGTACTTAATTAGAATCAAAACTACAACCGCATTGTATCTTTAGTTCTTTCGACATCATCATCCCCTACCCGACTTTACCCACTATTGGGCATAGGGCTCGCTTTTCTTGCTACTGTGCCTATCTCTACGCTACTGTGCCAGCCTCATCCGGGTTTCAACCGCTATAGTAAAAAATATCATCCACTTATCTCGCTGCCAGACGACCTACAGTTCGTCTTCCAGTCCTTTGACGCTATTCGGCCACGGCCTGACTCCACTTGCCATCACTGCACCTTGCCAGGTGTCCTGCGCAACAGCTAATAATTACTTCCATCATCATCATTTCAGCCGAAAGACGTCCACTGCTGGACATAGGCCTCCCCGAGCACCGCCACTTTGTCCGTTTCCAGGCTCCTCGCATCCAGCGGATTCCTGCAGCTTTCACCAGGTCATCGGTCCACTTTGTGGGGGGGGGCTTCCAACGCTACGTCTTCCAGTACGCGGTCGCCACTCCGGAACTCCAAATATACACTGTTAATAACTATCTCTACAGACACCACCTATCCATCTATTACTACACTATTACTCATTCCTATTGTCGTTCTGTAAGTTACTAATATAATTCCAAGTATACGACGGGCCAAGCACACCCCTATCACTGTATACCTGCCAATATTGAGAGCACCGTTCATTGATTAGAGGGCACAGGGGTGCAACGTGGGTCAAATATTTAATTATGTACCGCTTTGAGCGCTTTGATTTAATATGCGGGTTCACTACAAGTTTTAGTGATTAACATAACAGTAATCTGAAGGACGCTAACAAGTGTTTCATGTTTCAATTAGGTAAATCTAATCTAGAACTTTGTGTTTAGAGAGTGTTTAATGAGATTTTGTATTTGTTTTCTAAATTGATTTGTCTGTGGCGGCATCTATATCGCCACATATGAAGTACGCATCTCCATGACGTCACACGAAATCCTCAGGGATTTACCGCGCGACTAGTATATATGCAACGTCCCGACATTAATCGTCGGGCAGTAGCCCACCAGCCACAACACTCGTCTGGTCTGAGGCTTCTCAATTTTCTATGGACGATGAGTGAACTTTACACCCTGTTTCTCATATGTCTGTAATTTTTTAGCTCTCAAAGTTTGTAATTTCCTTATCTTTCCATGCTTGGAAAGTGATTAATTATAGCAAGTATGAGATACTCCAGCTGGACATATTATTGTTAGTTTCTTTCCTTCCCTATTTGTGTGTTCCTTTTGAACCATTAATAATTGGTCATGAGCTTTGTCTTAGATCTTAACATATTCATCTTCATTGCAACCTCAAGGCTCGCTTTATACAGTTGACCACACGTCAGTGATAAGACATTAACTTGAGCAGGGCCTGGCGTAGTACGGAGTTTCAATAGAGTACGAGGACAGTTTATACCAGGACGCCTACCACGAGCTCTTAACGCGATCCATTTTAGGACCTAAACTGAACTGTTCTTCTAATTGAAGATTCCATGACGCTTAACAATTCATAGTTACCGTATTAACGTGGAATCTTAAAAACAACTGTTGAGTGTCTTTTTTTACTTTAAAGTAATGATACTGAGATAAGAACATATAAAATTTTACTGGCTACTGAACATGCCTGATACAAAAATGTGCGCGAAACAAACTTATTTAATAATAATAGCTTTTTTTTTCACCAAAAACGTTTCAAGCGCGGTTCAGCCACAAATTGCGATCTTCACTTTTAACGATCCAAATGCCGCTGAGGTATTGGGCCTCATGGTACGAATTTAACCTGATGCATCGACCCTTGCGGCTGTAATTACTTAGCCATGAGCTCCTGTTATTAACCACGATTTTTTTCAATAAAGAAATTTGTAATTTATTTGAAATTGACAAGCATTTTTTTTTAAATATTTAATATATTTTAAAATCCTAGATAATATTTAGATTTATGCCCGACGTGTGACTCCGGATTTTTTATTTGTCCGTCTGTGATGTCTTCTTTATACCTTTTTAGTTGGCCTTTTTGTCGAAGTTGGGTTTTATGTTATTATAGAGTTTATGAGAACTGAACAATTTTTTCCTCGACTTCCCTCTAATGATAATTGTTCCTGCGCCACTGGTGCACTGGTTTAATTGTGCTTGCGGCAGATGGTGTTGCCTACTCTATAAGCAGTTGGGTAACCTGATTTGTTAGTACACACCTATTACTATTTCAGAAATATATGAGTAGCTAGGCGGTATTCCCATGTATTGTAAATCACCTTTCACTTGTTGCTTCCCATGAAATAGGAAGTAACTCTTTGTCCCGGGGATCGAACCCAGGACCTCACGCGAAGCGGCCACGCTAAGAAAACAACGAGGTCGTATATATATTTTACAATTATTTGTGACTTGTGTACACTTTACTCTTACATGGCTAACTTACGTAGCAATTGGCACGTCGTGACCAAATAACCCATCGTGACCTAAGTTATAAATAAATACACAAATAAGTTTTAATTTTCATTTTATTTAAACAATAAAATATGGGGTACAGAAAACAACATTCTGTCGATCAGTTTGAATTTGGAAAATTACACCAAAATAATTATATGAAAATAATTTAATTATCTCCAAATAACCACTTATAAATTTATTTAATCTTGGGGCATGAACAAAAATCAAGACAAGAATTATCTTATAATACTAAAAAGTCCTTAAGATGCGATCAACAAATTACACTAGATTAAGGATGAGTGGCAATTGCATTTGATTATAAACCTGAACACTCAAACATAAAGTTTATTATAGTTTGCAATATATTTACTACTTTGATTTAAAAGTAAGCGTATTGTTAAAATAAGACATGATAGTTATAAAAAATAAAATATAATTTCTAAGCAATAAGGTAAAAAAAAACTTTGTTGCAAAATAAGACCACAACATTATTTGTGGTCTTATTTCACCGGCCGTTTTAGATGCACTCATCGGAAATCTGTGCTATTGTTGATCGAAGGCTGCGTCTATAAAATTATAAAGCGCGTTTTACATTACAAAAGAGGCAATCGAAATTAGAGCGGGTTAGACTACTGTCTATTGGTAGACGAACAGATTTTGTATGGAACGAACCATGTCCGTTTTCTGGCCGATTATCGGTTAAAAAAGTATTAAAACTAAAGTCGGCTTCGATAGCATTTTCAATCTGACTGGAAAAAGCCGCCTTGAATTTGGCTCATACCACAAATCAGGAAATAAATCTCAAATACGCAGCACCCAATGAAATAAAAATAAGTTTTATTGACATCGTAATATTGATAAGTTTTTTTTTTCAAACATGTTAATGTTTATGTTGACATTGACTGTAAATAATTTTATCTATTTATTTCAACCCAATTTTATCAGCATTTTGCTTTAAGAAATATCACAATTTTATCTTTTTAAGTCGATTTTAGTATTAAAATTTATTATTTTTAATATACACAAAAAGTATGTAGAGCCAAAATAAAACTGATCAACAGTAAAAATAATTTAAAAACGATAACATTAGAAAAATATTCTAGATCTAAACAATATTTGGTATGACTAACAATGTTTTAAAGGGATATTTTTACAAATTGTTGTCACTGTAAGCTGAGTTAGATTAACAAGCTGATTATGGAACTAGCTACAAAAAAACAAATCCTAAAGATTTAATTTTCCGTATCTTTACATCTCGTCATCACATATTAGGCCATAAAACTGCGTAAGCGACATTGAAGAATAATTTGTCTCACAATTCCAAGTAAAGACACAAAAGGATCTCGCGCACTAGACGGTCACGACCACAACCAGTGGTCGCACCGACCAGGTCAACTATAGAAACCGATACGAATCGCGCTCTTGATCGCAAGTCGCAACGGCCAACTAGCCGCAGACCGGGCCACGGCCCACGGCTGGCCGGAGCCGTGGCCGTCTAGTGCGCGAGATCTCAAAAACACAGTATTCTTCACTGTACACATAATAATTGAGAATGAAATTACAAATGCTTTCAAGTTGAGAAGTAAATTTTGAAAGAGTTACGAACAAAGATAACTTTCTCATTTATATCAATCGTGCTTTCAAATTAAGTACTCAGAATCAATCAATAAACATTAAGTGTAAAAAACGAGTGTGCCTTACAGTATTGGCATATTCTGTGTTATATTTGACATCTTGGCTGACAGTACCAATCATTATCGTCATCGTCATTATCATCATAATCATCCTCTTTACAACCTTTCGGAAAATGGGTTGGCATCTTCAACGGCCAACTCTAGCACGGCGTGCACTCATTGGTCAAATCAAATAGTGCACGCTTCCTGTTACACACTTTCGTCCCTTTCACGAATCACTAAAACTAACATACACTAAACATCTTTTCTCTCGCTCTCCTGCAATCTGCCCACAGATTGCAGGAGAGCGAGGGAAAAGATGTTACACATCAGATCAATCATAAAGACTTTATTTTTATACTCGTACATAAACATGGTCGAAACAATCTACATATGTACTGGCAAATATTTCGTACTATTTCAACTACGTTGAAAACCAAATCAGCTTACAGTGAAACTCATTTTTATTGACAACATAGTCAGGAATATACATCGTTATATCGCCTATTTTACATCCTAACCACATCTTAGTATAACTTCAAACAGCCATCATGAATTACATCCTATGTTACAACTAATTATCTACAAATTTTTGTTTGGCACAGCTGAGATTCAGAAAGGGATTCTTTTGGCATATTTTTGGCGCTTTTCTTATAAAAAGTTGGCAAATAAGTAAATGATTTTTAAAGATAGAGTTTTTAAGAAATATTTATGGTTCATGTTTCTGTAAGGGATTGTATGTATAGCAAAACAATTTCAAATTGTATTTGAAACTATATAATTTATGATAAAAATATTTTCGTAGTTTTCGCTTGTGTTATTGGACTTATAAATAAAAGTCATAAAGATTTCAGGAACGATTCAAATTCAGCAGAAACTGTAAAGGCTTTGGCAGATGAAATATAAAATGAAAAATATTCAAGCTGATTATTGCCTAAAATTTACAATGCTCTTAATGTGTCAATTCATATTTTTTTTGGCAAATAAGGGAGAAATTTGAAGTCTATTTACAATTTCAATCACTGTCATGTCTTCCATTTACAAAATATATACAAAATATTCCACACTACATGAACTAGTGTCTCTAGTTTTGGTCATTGAGTTGACTAAGAATAGATAATCGCTCATAGCGAAACTATGCTGTCCAATTGTTTACACGTGCAATGCTGTATGGATGAAAATAACATTGAAGTAAAGTAATATTCAAAAGATCTTTAGTGAAGTTGAAGGAATTAATCCCAAAAGTTAATGTTATGATTTTCAAAACATAATCTTTTAAATTTTCATCCACATAGCACCTTTACATTCCCATCAAGAATAAATAAAAAATATTCCAAGTGGCTTATCCTAATATTTCAGATTTGACACAAATATTTTGACTAGAAAAATCTAAGAAAAGAGATTTCATTATATTACAGATTCATAAAATCTAATGGGAGACATCGTTATCTATCGGGGTTTCACAGCTAGAAACATTGACAATTAACATTTAATAAGAATTGTTATTTGGACTATCATCGTTATCATTTGAATTTACAGTTGTACTATTAGTGTCTATTAAATTAGAATTAATCTCATCTTTAATCACATTATCATTAACAACTACTTCAGATATATTATGATTGCTACATTCACTGTAACTATTCATTTGGTCTGCTATATTTGATTCTTCAAGAGCATCACTGTCTTCTATTTCTCTATTTTCTACTATAACTTCAATGCTTGGTTTATATATTATGTCATCTTTCTTTTCTATATCTGGTGGTCTGACTGTTGATAGGGTGTTGGATAAGAATGATGATTGAAGGTTGTAGCCTGGCAGTAGCTTGGGTTGTAAAGGCAGCATGAGGTCTAAGGAGCCGGTGGTTGCAGGTCTTGGTTGCAGGGGCGGGGCGGTCATTAGAGGCGGTTGCAGAGACGCTAGTGATATTGCTCCAGACTGCGTGTTGATTACTGGACTCTCGACTGGAAATAGAGAATTTCTTCATTACTACAGTGAATTTGGAAACTGGAAGGCTTAGGAATGATAATTTAACTAAGGAATTTTAATCTATTTAAGGATAATTAAATAGTCATCTCAAGGTAATGGTTGCAAGAATAAGGTATTTATGTGATCCCTACAACAGTTACTCTCCGTTTATACATCTTGCTTTTTCTTTCGAAAGCGATTGAAAACTGTATCAAGTCTATGCTATGGTTGGAACATTATAACGTGGCCTTTACCAATGGGTGCTCTCGCTTGAAGAGGCAAGGCTGCCGTAGCTGGCGGTCGGAGAAGGTTGGTTGTTGGACCCTGGAGTGCTATGCTGATCATGTTCATACCGTTGACACCTGGAAATGGCCGGTTTAATAAATTAGTTAAGAGTTAATATACGAGTACCTTAGCATAATAAGCTTCAATTAACTTCAACGTAAACGTTTCCACTACTGAGACATAGGCCTTCTCTCTGTATTAAGGAGTGAGCCATAATCCACAACGGTTGGTCATAAGTTCTGCTACCAAAAAAAATCTTTAGAAACATGCCATACTTAATAGATGTTATGTAAATTAATCTGACTTGTGTGAATTAATAGTCTGGGTCAGGATGACTGGACCAAGAGAGATTTTTGAAGTTTGAGCAATACCAAGTTTTAGTACCTATTTGGTACTATGTGGTACCAGACATCAAATAATTGGTACCTCTCTACAGAGGGAAAATTATTACGAGGAAAGTGGCCAGCCATTCTGACTTCAGAATGGCTGGACCAAGTCCGCTGCACCTAGTTGTAGGTGTTATAACTAGTTCATCTTTTCATTAAAATTTAGTACCTCATTGGTACCTCAATATATGTTTTTCTTAATTTTTTTCGATAAGCCAAAAAAAAGTTACACCTAGAAAAAAAATTACATGTAATCTGGAGCACGTTGATTTCACCTAGTTGTAGGCGTTATAATTAGTTCATCTTTTCATTAAAATTTAGTACCCCATTGGAACCTCCACATATGTTTTTCTTAGATTTTTTCGATAAGCCAAAAATAAGTTACACCTACAAGAAGTTTTGCATATATAATAATGTTTATTTTTGTACTAAGAAAATTACCGAAAATAAATCATAACACATAAATATTACGTATATTTATTCATTGATTGACACATTAATATTTTTTTACATATAAATAACAGTGTGCATACATTTTGTTTTTACTAATTGTGATGTGAAGAGAACAGCTTGTGATTTAGTTAATGATTTCAAAATAATCCTGTATTTACTGTTCATTAGTTTATCCTTACTTCCGCAAAACTTCTGTTATCTAACTGTTTATGTAGTAATACTCAACATATTGATTTATTATTAAACTACTCAATACGAGCATTCATGCATTTGTCATTCAAATTTTTAGTAAGTTAAATTTGATGTAGATAGTAAAACACAGTCAGACATTATTTCTAAAAATGATGTGGGTATACGTAAAATATTTGCACCCGTTTTCATAATTATGACAATAACTTTAGTTCGTACTTTGTCATCGTTATTACATTGCTCCAATAAATTTGTTTTAAAACGTTGTTTGGAAGTGATTATGTGATTAGTGTTTATTTTCTATATTTACAAGATGAAAAGAAGAGGTCGAAAATGTGCAGTTCCGTTACACAAACAAAAGGAAATTTTTGTAAAGTTCGAGAAGTTTTTCCGTCGTAAAGATGATATTCCTTCGCCATGTGACCCGGTGTTTAAAGATATTAGCCAAGAACTGTCATACAAAATGTCGGAAAAATCACTATTCTTATCAAGAAGATACTGGATCTGAATCTAAAGAAGATACTGGATCTGAATCTGCAGAAGAAATTATAACAAAACCATCTGGCTGCAAAACATTCGATTTTTTTCTTGACGTTTATCAATGGAACAAAATTAAGCCCATTGATCGCTGCGTGAAGCGCACAAAACGCTATCTGATTTTCGCTGTAAAACATTGCTGCCAGAGCACCAGTGGGCTGACCTTCTAAGAGAGGAAATTTGGAAAAAAATACGTTCCCCGTGCAGTTGGACATTTCAAAACTACTCAATTAAAAATGAAGTGAATGTGAAGTGTTTTGGTTCCTGTAAGCAGTGCAAATCAAAGATAGAAGTTATAATTAATTGGCCAACTGATAAAATCGCTCATTGCATTTGTACCATACGCAACATTGATGAAGAATTCAAACACAATTTTGCAAAAAAAAATAAGCTTTCACCCATAAAACGCTGTGAGCTTAGTGAACAATTAAAGTCGGAATATGCTGTAACGGTTCGAAATAGATTGAGTGATCTTATAATGGACGTTAATGATCCAGAACCGAGTCACTTACCTACAATAGGTTGCTTAAAACAAATTAAATATGAATATCGAAAAAGTTCATATTACGATTCTAATCCGATAATTGCTTTATGGATTATGACACGATTACCTCCCTACGATACACTTATTAGATTCATATCAGTATTTCCTTTTTGTATTTACTATTGGTCACTTGCTCAAGAAAAATACTATAGGGATTATAGAAAAAGTGAAAGAACTGTGTTAAGTATCGACGCCACAGGAAGTATCTTCAAACCATTTGGAGCAAACAAAGATCTCTTATTGACTAAACAGATGTTTTTATATTCATGCGTGATGATGTCCATTTACAATGAAAGTAGCGTGCCGATAACACACATGATATCAGATAGTCATACTTTGGACGCGATATATAAATGGCTTGACACTTGGTGTAAGAGTCAAAATAATGCTACTCCGAATGAAGTCATCGTTGATGATGCCTCGGCATTAATTGGGGCCGTAGTAAAATCATTTACAAAATTTAAATCTACGGCAGAGTACGCTAATTACTGTTACAAAAAATTAGAAACGAAACAGCAAATACCTGGCGAGTTCTTCATTCGTATCGACACTAGCTACTTTATTAAAATTCTTTTTAACCTTTCTTGCTTCAAACACATAGACCAGAGGGTAAAATTCTTTTATATTAAATGTTTAAAAGAAGTCAAACGCTGCGAAGATTACGATGTAGTGAAAAGAATTGTAATTGATATGATAACAGTTTGTCTTAACAGATATGATGGACAAGATGAACAAGCGTTGTTAACAAGATGTGAAGAAACTAAGATTCGATTAAAAAGATTGACGTCTTTTCAAGACACCTCCGAATCTGAAATCGAAATAGAGGATACTACTAAATTGTCGCGAGTGTCAGATGACTACAAATCTTTATTTGCTGAGACCGAATAAAAACTCAGTGATGATAATAAACGACATCTTGTTACAAGTAAAGGTCCTAAATGGTTTCAGGATGCTATAGAACGCGAAAAGTTATTACTTACTCTTACCGATGGTGATTGTAAAACACACGATAACTTATTTTACTCTCCAGAATTTCTAACAACGCTAACGCGGCTAATGGGACAGCTCCTTCTTTGGTCAAATATAATGAAAAGAACTTTTGATTCGGAAATATCAGTCCCTACTTCGTCAAATGTCGAAAGTTATTTTAAAACTATGAAAAGATACTTATGTCAGATAAGCACGAAAACAGACAGATATCGTGTAGATGAATTTATTGCAACACATTCAGAATCTATTTCGGGACAATTAAAAACAGCTAACAGTACATTAAAACAAGATGTTAAAAGGAGAAAGCCAACTGAAAAGAAAAATAATATCATCAGCAAGAAAAAAAGAACGAATGCTAATAATGCTGCAAAAGGAATAACTGATGAATCTGTTTTTTCTGATACGCCTTCATTGGTAGAAAACTGGAGAGGTTTAGCTACAAAGAAAAAACAGCAAAAAACAAAGATAGGAAAACAAATAATTAAGGTATCTTTGTTGAGAAATGGTTCGATTACACCGTTTGCAGATAAAAATACTATCATCTCAAATACCTGCGCTTTTGATTCAGTTGCACAAGTGATTGCAATTGGAGTTGTTGATGAATACACGTTAAATAGGATCATAAGAAGCAATGATGATGAATATTATAAATTTATAAAGATGATTATAGACAATGATACGGAAAACGTTTACAAACTTCGTTCAGATATATTAAAAAAATATTTTGAAATAGTTTATGATAGTGATAAAGTTTACCTGAACTGTGAATGCAATGTTGCGTATATTTGAAAAAATATTGTTAGAAAAAATAAACAGCGCAGAGATAAAAGAATCCTGTACAAATGTGGACTGTCCTTTAAACCAAGTTAGTAGGAAATGTGCCTTTAGGAATAGAGTTCCACCTTTTGTCTGTTATAAAATATGTACCACCTCCGACTCCGAAAGGCGTGGGACATTACAAATCACATTGCCGCAGAGGGTCCAAATGGCAATGTTACGACGACATGTCAAGTAGAATCACAATTAGTAAAAACAAAATGTATGCACACTGTTATTTATATGCAAAAAAATATTAATGTGTCAATCAATGAATAAAATATACGTAATATTTATGTGTTATGATTTATTTTCAGTAATTTTCTTAGTACAAAAATAAACATTATTATATATGCAAAACTTCTTGTAGGTGTAACTTATTTTTGGCTTATCGAAAAAATCTAAGAAAAACATATGTGGAGGTTCCAATGAGGTACTAAATTTTAATGAAAAGATGAACTAATTATAACGCCTACAACTAGGTGAAATCAATGTGCTCCAGATTACATGTAATTTTTTTTCTAGGTGTAACTTTTTTTTGGATTTTCGAAAAAAAATAAGAAAAACATATGTTTGTTTTTATGTCAAAATTTAGTACCTCATTGGTACCTCACCAATGAGGTACTAAATTTTAATGAAAAGATGAACTAGTTATAACACCTACAACTAGGTGCAGCGGACTTGGTCCAGCCATTCTGAAGTCAGAATGGCTGGCCACTTTCCTCGTAATAATTTTCCCTCTGTAGAGAGGTACCAATTATTTGATGTCTGGTACCAAATAGTACCAAATAGGTACTAAAACTTGGTATTGCTCAAACTTCAAAAATCTCTCTTGGTCCAGTCATCCTGACCCAGACTATTAATATGTACATTTTTATTCCTAATTGCTTTGACTTTTGACTCGCTAATTTTATTATACTTACATTTCGTTGACGAGTTGATGACACTATTCTGTAGTATATTTATTATTTTGATTGATTAAGTTTTTCTTTGAATAATGAACAACCTTACTAAGAATAACCTACCAGTTTGTATTTGTACGCCGTTAAGGCAAAACATGACTGTGCAATAATTTCATGCCATCTTGCATGCCATGTGTGTGTGTATACTTATGTTTTGGACAAATAAATCATCTATCTATCTATTTTCACTATACATTTTGGTTGTTGATTGGTTAAACAAATACCTACATTTCGTCTCAGCGCCATCTCCATATGGAAAACAGTACTACAAGGAAAGTCAACTCACCAAACTTATTTCCTCCCGGAGGCAAGTCCTTCAGTACGACAGGATGTTTCAGCGCATTGACACGGCGATTGGAGGTGCTAGCGTCGCGTTTTCTCCTCGGCTGCTCGACCGGTAACACTCTGCGCCGCTTCTTCGGAAGTTTCGACCGAGCCTGCAATAGATGGCGTTGGTAGTTATTAAAATAGAATTCTAGGAATATATTACACGAAATAAAATGAAGAGTTGCTAAATTCACTTGGGATTCTTATTTTACATTGCTAAAAAATTGCGTATATTATCATTAATTGTACACTGTATTGTACACTGTACAGAGTTGATTAAACTCGTTATTGAGTTTATTAACAGCATACCTAAAATTACTAGGTACTTACTGGAAATTACTGTGATCTACATTCTTGTTACATTGGAGAGGAATTATTCCTGGTTCAATAGCGCTACCATATTGCGTAAGAGATGGAAAAGAACCGTGAAGATGTATAGAATCAAAAAGGCTCCCAGCGCGACAGGATTACATACTCCATACAGCTATTAGCAATAGATGACGCTCACAAGCCGCTCAAGGCTCTAACAGTTGCCATATTTTCTCACTAGGGGTCGCTACGAATCTCAACTTGAGCCTCCCGCCTCTACGTAAGATTATGATGATATACGTACTTTGATTTTCGTAATGTGTCATATATTTGGGATTTTATTTATCATTTCCACACATCAATGACTTCTAACCGTTACATTATGGGAAAAATGCTTTATGAAATTCCGTATTCAACGAGTGCTTCTAAGGAGAGCATCAATCATGTTACAATGTAATGATAAGCACAATGTAAGGATTTTGGTATCAAATTGTGGCACATTTTAGGTATAATGGAAAGTCTCTTTTATGAAAGATCGTTGGGCTTTTATAAAAATCTGTTCGTTTGATAATACCTGATAGGTTTACCTTGTTCAGGAATGCGAAAGACTTTTAATAATCGATATACTACCTACTGTAGCTAATCGCCATTATTATTAGATATTGGGAAATCTAACATTTTATGTTAGAATGTGTTGTGAAGTTGATTTTGCATTAGTCTAGCTACTCTCGAGAATGTAAAGTGGGTTTCATTTTGTGCAAACTTAAATACACTCGAGAGCAATGAATCCGGGTCGGTGAATGTTAAAAATCTCGGAAACTAAAAATAATAGGTTAATGCAATAAATTGTATTTAATAGACAATGTAATACTCCTTAAATGAAAGTAAAAAAAATATGAGTCACCATACATTTTATTAACACAAAATTACATAAAGAAAAAAACTGCTGATCTCTCCTTAAAACAAAAATAGGAAACATGAAATTTTTGAACTTGGTTTGGCATGCTGTACACCAAGTTCCTTATACGATTTTGGGAAATATTCTCCCATTCCTCTGTGAGAGCAATTTTGAGCTCACGAAGCGTGATTGGGGGAGGGTTTCGTTGTTTTACGCATCTGCCTAGCTCGTCCCAAGCATGCTCGATCGGGTTGATATCCGGGCTGCGCGCTGGCCACTCCATACGAGTAATGTTCATCTCTTGAAGGTAGTCATTCACAATCCTACCTGTATGAGGTCGGGCATTGTCATGCATAAATATAGCATCCTCACCTAAATTGACCATAAATGGACCAACGTGATCATTGAGGATTTCTTCCACATATCTTTCGCTAGTTAAAGAGCCGTTTTCTATGATCACCAGCTCTGTGCGACTTTCAGAAGAAATTCCGGCCCACATAAGTACAGACCCACCACCGTAGGCTACTTTTTCTTCGATGCATGCTTGCTTGAATCTTTCCCCTGGTCTTCGATACACTCTGTGTCTTCCATCGTGCTTGTAGAGCAAAAAAATTTGAATCGTCGGAGAACATAACTTTTGACCAATCTTCAATACTCCAATTTACGTGGCTCTGGGCATATCTTAGTCTTGAAATACGATGCCCACGCTCCAGTTTAGGGCCGTTTGCAGGTCTAAGGGGTTTTAAGTTAGATTCAGTAAGCCGACGTCTTACTGTCCATGCACTTGGGTTACTTCCTCCGAGGCGTCGAAACTGATTTGTGAGTTCAGTTCCTGTAAGAAAGCGATTTCGAAGCATGGTGTTCACCAAGTATCGGTCTTCTCGTGCTGTGGTACACCTGGTTCTGCCCGTTCCTGGTCTGCGTAGGTTAGAACCAGTTTCTTCGTAACGTCGGAGAACTCTTTGTACTGTTGACAGCGACACACCGACAGTCCTGGCTGTATCGCGCTGACTCCGGCCGGTTTCCAGCATTGTAAGTATTCTGGTGCATTCTTCAGGCGTAAGCGACATAACTTCAGCTTGAATAATGAATATAGAGCACTATCAACATGGTTTATGTACCCACATAAATGACAGATTACAAACAAAAGCAAAACCAAATGCTGTAATTTCGTAGTTCCATCTTCGAAAGTGGCCCTTTTTCAAATTTGATTTTTTTATGATATAACTTTACAATAACTAAGAAGTTTTAATACCTTCATTTAAGGAGTATTACATTGTCTATTAAATACAATTTATTGCATTAACCTAGCATTTTTAGTTTCCGAGATTTTTAGGATTCTTTAAGTGACCCGGATTCATTGCTCTCGAGTGTATTATAATGGCTACACAGTTTATTCATAAATCTTTTTTCTACAGGAAATGCTCAAGTAAATGTACCTTCTAAGGATATTTTTTTAGTATTTACCGATAATCTATACAATGGTCGTGTTCTGCTCGTAAATAGATGCCACGATCTCTGGTAAGCTATTCTGCACCACGTGTGCAAAAAGTTGTAACTTCGACCTTCAATATCTCCGTAACCAGAAACTTCCAAGGTATGGTCCAGTACAAAAATATCTCAGTAACGGGGAGTCAAAGCGACGTTTGACTTCGCTGTGCGTCTCTTTACAGCCTTCATTCAACCAAGCAATACATATATGTCCAATACATAACTGTAACGTAGTTTAATTAGAACACAGAGCAGTTTAGACCTCGACACATGTTTACGAAGTGTAGACAGAGATCTATGCCTAATGCAATTAACATACCCACATACTGACAATCACATACCGCTGTAAACAAACGGACAAACATATAATGTACAGATAGTTTAGTTTTAATGTCTCTACGTACTGGGAAGTGGTACTATATAATAGTCGCTCAAATTAAGTTTTTCACCTATTTGTCTGATAATTAAGAGGTATTTATTCAACTCTGTGCAGTTGTGTGGAAGTGTTGAGGTTGTGGTGTGGTGATTTGGTGGTAACCACTCTGTAAACTTGTGACATTATTCTCCTGCACTTTTTGGGTCAGCACAACATTTATTTTTCTTCCATACTTCTCTATTATTCGAGCAACTAATCGCATTCGTGGCTACTAAGCCACAAGCTTTTCGCTTTTCGTTTCGCTTTTCGTTATTACTAAATAACGGCCGCACGAGTCGATCCGTGGGTCCGTCGAGTCGTCGATGGGTGACCCGTGCCTCGGAAGTCACGTTAAGTCGTTGGTGCCGGTTGTCATTCGTGGATCTTTGACAGTCGTTACGGGTCGTCAGAAGCCCGAAAGTCTGACAACCAGTCTTACCAAGGGGTATCGTATTACCTAGATCTTTTTTTTTTTTAACATTGCCCCACTCTAGGAATTTCTCCTGTATCGTGGGTGCGTTTACAAACATTTAAACTCACATACACAAACTGCCAGACCCGGAACAACTACATGAAGGTCACACAAATATTTGTTCCGTGCGGGAATCGAACCCGCGACACGCAGCGCAGCAGTCAATCGCGTAACCACTGCGCCAACCGTGCCGACAAATGGGTTGTGGAGGTCAGATAGGCAGTCGCTCCATTTAAAATGCATCCGGTTAGACTGGAAGCGGACACCAGTATAGTTGAGAAAAGCCTAGGCAGGCAGACTTCTCTATTACTCGTCATCTCTAAGGCACCAGGGGGTTCTAGCTTGTAAAATTATTGTATGTTTTAAATAAATAGTGTCGGGTAATGAAAGATGTTGTTGGAGAGTGTACGTACAGATAGTTTAGTGTTAATGTAGCAGGTAAGTGGTATCATTGTCACTCAAATTATGTTGTTTACCTATTGATTCGAAACATTCAGAGATATTTTATTCAGCTCTGAATATGTGTGGAAATGATCAAGTTACTTGCTTATAATGATGGGTAATTAAAGATCTTTATGAAAAGTGAGCCTGAAAGATTACTTATTACTTTACCCGTACTATTTTAACGTTGTTTAAAGTTAAGTAACGATTAACGTGGGCATAACTATAATTTTTTACATTTAAGGTTGTCTTAACTGAAAGCAACGTTTATCAGAAAGGGGATAGTGTTTCTAATGTTTTGTATTTCATATGTTTCACGTAGAATATTCCAAAAAACTGATATATTCAATCCCCTAAAACTGGTGAATAGAAAACAGTGGTGACAATAACAACAGTATGCATAAAACATCCAAATACCTTGTCACTACTTACATAGGTAAGAAAAATGCTTTGTTTATAAGAAAAAACTCGTTTACACGGCTGTATAATGAATACATGTACAGACAAACAGATTCCAATCATATTACTTTATTCTATTTGTTAAGAAATTCTGTAAGAATATTGAGTGATGTATGTAGGATCTATTTGTTTATTGTTTGTTTTGGCAATATCTAATTCGCAACGTGATATTGATAAACATACCTAAACATTGTCCCTTATACAAATAAAACAACTTTGTGTGATTACTTAGGTATTAATAATGTATAAAGTAGTAAGTAGTCAACCTCGTTATTGCATTACCACCTTGATTGGAGACTTTATGCAATTCCATTGGTTAATATTGGCACAGCTCCAATTCACTTCTTTCCACTCCGCTCCAGTGGACAGTCAGCCTTAGGTTAAATGCCACTCGCACGTCATAATACGACAAGGTATATTTTTCTGTGTGATAGTTAGATAATTTTAACCTTAACCCCAGTAGCACACTTCCGCTGCGAAACCTTAGCAGCGAAGCCGCTGTAGTTAACTCTCATTCGATTCGAGTAGCGGAACATGACGCGAGTCTATTGAATTACTGCGGTTTCGCTGCTATGGTTTCGCGGCGGAGGTATGCTACCGGGCGTGATGACGTTTCAATTTACTGGGAATTGTTGTCTAAAATGGTAATGGAATAACGAGGCCGACTAGACTTATTCAAGCAATTTTGGTTCAGTTTCAACTTAGTATAATAGCAACACTTACATACATACAACTTGAGACTGTTTGCAAGTTTCTCTCATTGTGTGGTTGTTCTGTACACTAAGTTATTTTCAAGATGAGTCTAACTTTGACTTTGATGTAAACAGAGAACTTGTAAGCTATCTGTTACCTGGTTAAATGTAGTACAGTCAGCTTCAAAAATATGTTTACATCGACAGGAATTCATTTGATTGACTATAATTTGTGTTCCATAACATCGTATTAATGTGTAGCTACAAGTACCTAAGTACCCAATGTCTAGTGTTTTGTGACTACACAGTGATAACAAGTGAACAAAGATTGTAGATAGTTAAATGAATTCTTGAGGATGTCCATTTGGATCTTTGTGAGGCTGGTCTAACAGAGGGCGTAATAGTAATAACAGCCGCACGGGTCGATCCATCAGGTTAAGCTACGCTTGCCGGGGTTGGTCGTGGATGGGTGACCATCTTTACATACTGAGACTCCTCCGTGCCTCGGAAAGCACGTTAAGCCCGTTGGTCCCGGTTGCCATTCGTGAATCATTGACAGTCGTTACGGGTCGTCAGAAACCCGAAAGTCTGACAACCAGTCTTACCAGTATTACCCAGTTACTGGGTTGTAGAGGTGAGATAGGCAGTCGCTCCATGTAAAATACTGGTATTCAGCTGCAGCTGGTTAGACTGGAAGCCGACCCGAACATAGTTGAGAAAGGGGTAGGGAGACTGATTTACATATTTTATCGATGTATTAAGCGGTACAAGACGTACTATGCTCAAATTGATCGGAATGCTTGAAGCGGTGGTTGCTTTGTAAACACCATTAAAAACCGCATGTGGTGTGAACACATTATTAGTTAATAGGCCATTAGTGGGTATACATTGGCTTTGCGAGTTCAACTAAAACTGGCATTAAACATCTCTATCAATTTAGTAGAATAACGACATGATTGGTGCAGTGACGATTCCCGCACGGAACAAATTTTTGTATGACCTATAATTAGTTGTTCCGGATCTGGTTCTTTGTTTATGTGAGTTTAAATGTTTGTTAACGCACCCACAATACAGGAGAAATTCCTAGTGTGGGGCAACCTTTAAAAAAAAGCATAATCAGCCTATAATGTTTCCACTGGGAACTGGTAACTCAGGCCTCCTCTCTTCGAGAGGGCGTGAGCTATGCGGGCCCAGTGCAGGTTGTTAGAGGTCACATATCTTTGAATTTTTGGTTCTAAGACATGCCGGTTTCCTTCACTGATTTGAGAGCAGTTGTGATGAAAAATTTACTCATAGTAAGGCGCCAGCCTGGGTTCGAACTCGCTACCTACAAATCTTAAGTCGTGGCTGTTATCACTGGGTCACCACTGCTATTAAGTAGAATAATAATTATGAATAACGTTAAACTACCGTTACTAAACTCAGTCTGTAAATTTATGTTTTGCTTGAATTTTAAACATTCTGATAGTGAAATAATAAAAGATCAAATGTTTAATATGGTTTGCTTATTATTATTAGTAAATCACCACAAAATACTCGTTTGACGAACAGAAAAGTTCGGAAAAAAGTGATAATAATAATCACGTCTTGACGCGTAGCAAATTGTGTAGCAAATAGCTACGACGGCGTAGCTGACGTGGTCGTGACATCACTGCTTCCAGTCATAAGCAATAATGTCTTGTGGTAATAGTCTTCGTTGATCACTGTGAGACTCATTAAGCACTAAAAGGGGTTGTGGTTTGGTCCTTAAATTTCTGAAACTATCTACTAAACCGTTCCATCTGATAAACTTGTAATAGTTATTTAAGCAACTGTTTTATAATAAAGGGTATAAAAACACGAATCTGGGTATATCACACGAGGCGAAGCCAAATGTGATAATACATAGATCACATGAGTTTTTTAATACCAAATTATGTACAGTTGCACACAAGACTTTATCTACACCCATGGTATTATGAATCCTCTATTAAAGGTTCTGAAACCATACTGCCCCCCATGTCATAATTACAGTAAGTCAAAAAAAAAAAATGGTGGGAAATCGCACTTTTGTTTCCAGATGTTTAAATTGATGTATCTTGATGATTATTGCAGACAGCTTCAATATTTAAACGGGAATCTAAAGATACATTTATGTAGATTAATCTTGAGTATAATTTATTTGTTAAATATTGATGTTTTTTTTTTAAATCTAATGAATTGTATCTATAATTACCACTTCTATCAGCCCAACTAACACTTTCTTAAACATATTTACAGTAAGTCGGTAAGATACTGTAATTATATTTAACGAAATATCCTGTCGATGTAAGGTACTGTAACTATGTTTACTACAACCTCTTTATCTAGCCCACAAATCCAGCGACTTTTCTCGCAAACTTCGCGGATTTTGGAAATAAGAGGGGAATAGCTGCAATCTAATTCCGTGCATCGATACATTAAGCTTTGTAAATAGTATTAAGCAATTAATTTAAACGTTTTATGAATAAAAAACAGTTTGTATAATAGAAAAAATATATAAAATAAATTAAATTAATAAATATATTTATATTGAGCCGGCAAAGTTGCACTGAAAGTAAGTTGTATGAATTATCAGTTACAGTCTTGTATCTCCTCCATTTATCAATAGTATAATTAACAACAACTAAAACAGGTTTATAATCATTATAAATTCTAACAATCCTTTTTATCTATCATTAAAAGTCTAGTCTCACTAAGTTGTACCTAAATTAAAATCTCTAACTTATTTGAGATCATACGAATTTAATCAGTCTCCTTACCTAATTATAACAATGAATGTTTGACTTAAAAACATAATCACATATAATAGATAAAGTCTAAAGTCTTACGAATAATACGTATTATTAAAAAAGAGAAAAAACCGCATAAAAATTTGATTAAAATAAAATTGAAACAATCTTTTTTTAATCATCAAGATCAGAAGCATTAGAAGTAGGTATTATATATTCAACCAAAATGCTCGTCTATTTTCTGGCATCAATGGGACCAGCGTTTCTAGTATCTCTTTCTTCTTTTCCTCTGTTATACCTCGTGGAGCAGCTTTTGGCCTACGTTCAGGAAATGTTTTATTTTTTAAGACTTTATTTTGTAAAAAGTCCAAATTTTGAAAGTCTTCGTCATCTTGATCTTTTTTAAATTTTAGGGTGAAATAGCCTCTTTCTGCTTTAACGTATGTGATGTCTTTTAAGTAAATACGTGGTGAGGAGTTTCGAATTTTATATTGCGATACACATTCATCGTACCTACTTATAAAAATCAGTAAAGTTCATTTCTTTAACGATAGTTTTCATCGAATTCACACTTTTCACACGTGCAACATAATCATCAAAATCATATACTTTGGTGTTACGCAATTTTGTCTCGACTTGGTGATGGAACTAGTCCGCTGACATAAAAGTGTGACTGGTCACACTTTTATGTCACTATACTTACTGTGAATATGTGTAGCGAAAACCCCATAATTAAATAATGTCAGTCTACCGGGACATTAGTTACTGTAAATATGATAGTGAAAATATGTAATAAAACATAATTTTAATACAGTAAGTCTACTTACTGTCATTATTTTAACGAACGGTTGAATCTTCTCAACATTTACTGTGATTGTGCTTTTCGTAACTTTGTTTATAATTTAGATATAAAATTAAAGAAAAATGTTCCATATAGGCCTTGATTTAAGGATCACAGTACTGTAAAAAAAGTCATAACACCAGTAACACGACTTACTGTAATTATGACATCGGGGGCAGCATAGAGTGTTGTACAGTGTTGTAAGAACCCTATGTAAATTCATGGAATATAAACAAACTATGTTTATGTAATAATATAATTATTTACATTTTTTTAATTACGGCACTGTGATAGTGGAATGTTCTTTTTTTAATTCATAAAGATTCTACGAATTGAGTAGTGAGAATGTAGCTGATGTGGTATTTGATGAGTATGGAAAGAATCGAAAAAGCAAAGGAGTTGCATAATGAAATTTAGTACAACGTTATAACACTCGTTTGGATGATATTATAGTTACTATGACACTGGTTGTTTTAATGTTGGCAATAAGCTAACTGTTTCAGAAACTTTTATAGAGGATTTATAGCATGGGTATGCTGAGATGGTTTGGTCATGTTGAGAGGATGAATGAAAGGTGACTAACAAAATGTATTTACAAGGCAAGTGTGAGTGGAAACGCCGGGAGGGGGCCCTAGGAGGACATATACTAACCTTATTGGTGATGTTCTTTAGAAAGGACAGGTGCGTAGTACTTGCAATCAGCGTGCGTGTATGACCAGATGTATGAACGTAAACGAGGCAAGAGGAGTATGTAAGGATCGTAGCAGGTGGCATTCTGTAGTTTCTGCCTACCTCATGGGAAGAAGGCGTGAGTTTATGTATGTATGTATGTGTTGATAACATTAGAGTAGTATCCGCGAATGGAGAACTGGGGATGCCTACATATAGGTAAGTTGCTAACAACAACAACATACATGCAACAAACAACATAGTTGCTAACATGGTTTTCATATTTGGTCCCTTAGTAAAAGTGGTTTATAATGGTGACAACATGACCCCTTTCGTGGTTTTCAGTTATTTAAAATACTATAACCTTATATTTTTATCACGGCATATAAATTGTATTCGTTTTGATTTATTAGGTAATTATACCTAAGTAGTGGTTGACAAAACGAAAGTAGAAGAACACTACTAATTCGCCTTTATGGTAAAAAATTGCAAATGGCTATATCGCATTATATAAAGATGGTCTATAAAACTTAATCTTTTCTCAAGAATTAACTCTTTCATAAGAAATCTAATCCCATAAATAACCTTGACACCACTGCAGCGTATAACTAGATCATTCAATTACTAACTTGCTCAGACGCAGCCGTTCGATTAGTTTATAATTGACTGAATTGCTTGAGCATGGGACTTCATGTGTGAACGACTAATAACTAACAGGCTTCGCTCAAGGTTGAGAGATAATTTGTGATCAGAATGTGAAGGTTGAAGTGGTAAGGCGATTTAATTATGCAGTTTTTAGTTAGAACAATAGAAGTTATATATGTAACAGGTTACGATGTTCCCATAGGAACTAGTTTTTAGAAGCATGAGGAACAGGGTGTAAAGTTCACTCATCCACCATAGAAAAGGGAAGATCCTCAGACCAGGCGGGTGTTGTGTCTGGCGGGCCGACTGCCCGACTGTTAATGTCGGATAGTCTTATATATGTCGTTCGCGCGGTAAACTCTAATTGCGCGATGCAGGATTTGTGTGACGTCATGTCTTTGATGCGTAGTTCGTATGTGGCGGTGTAATGTAAATTATCTAGAGAAAAAACACTGAGGTTATAAAATTAAACTCGATTTTCAAATGGAAAATATCTTTAAGGTGATTTAAATTAGAATTTCGGGCTTGAGTATTCGATTAATCAAACCAATTTTTTTTTATTTTTTTATGTGGCACTATAAATTGACATCCATAGGTTCCTGATCCATTTGTTTACATTTTTATTAGATACGTTTGGAAAAGACCATAACTGTTGGGGTCGTAAAATAAACTAATTTCTAGATTCTGAACAGAAACTGATACGTAAATTTGCTACTAAAGAAAATTGTCGAATTCATATGGAATGAATGCCCTAGACGCGTCACCATTTTGTTTAATAATACTAATTTCAAACCATAGAAGACGATCATAATTATGTAAGTTTCCTTAAGATAGAGATTAATTATCCAAATTTCCCCATCCATTAGCGTAACAAAATGATTAGCCAAATTGTTGTCAAAGTTTGTCGGAAGTAATTTCAGTTTGAAAATGATTGATGTTCCATTTGATGACGTACATAACAATACCCTAATAAGTTTACGGATAAACAAATGATTTATAAGTTTGATCATTCGAAGTTTTAAACCGAAAAATTTATGAGATTTTACTGCCAAGAAGACAAAATTATTGCTTGAACATTTTCGCGGAAGTAGCTAAAATATTTCTCTTATTAAATTCTGTGAGTTTATTCTAAGTTGATTAAGTTAAGGTATTCTTGGTTAAGTTAAAGTTTAGGAAAGTAATGATTATGATAAAGTTGTTGAAAAAATCTTAATATTTTCAGTAAAAGAGGTGAAAGACACAATTATAGTATATATATATATATAGTATATATATACACAAGTACTAGAAATAGGGATCAATTAGTTCAACCGGGTTTCAGACTGGCTATAGTAGACTCATCGTTCATGGGGTAATCTTTAAAATGTTACAATAAAATACCTCCCCGCATACTACAAACATGAAACGAAATATAAATCTTGTATAAAACGCACACTATGCTGCCAAGCATATTATAAGCTGGTGGATTATATCGCTGACAAAAATGCTTGGCTCAACTCCACATGGGCGTATAAACTAATTGATTAGCATTCCAAAATATTGTTGCAGCCTGCTGCTGAAGATTGCAAAACTAACTTTGAATTGTATAACTTCAATCTCTTAGTATTGTATAATTGCATAGCACATGTGTGAGCACTATGACCATGTACCTTTTATAAGCTATCATTTACTGGGTATGTCTTTCACTGACTAAATGTGCCCTGGCGACTGAGAGTATGTCATGCTCACTCAAATGTCTCGCTGGTGGTGGCATGTGTGTTAGATCGTTAAGTTCCCTTCAAAATGGTTGAGCTGAACGGTGCTGATTCATGTGTCAAGTTCGTGAACGGGCGCCGTCAGTAGGGACGGGTCATCTCTTATCTGTCACGGCTTATTTTAACACACGTCACACGTGCACGTCTTTCTACATTGATTTCACATGTATAATTTCAACATGAATGATGTAACCAATATTATGATTTAAAAGAGTGTCCGTGGAGTTTCTTGCCCGTTCTTCTCCATAGGAACCTACGCGTTGGAATGGGCAACTAGCTGACTGACCCCTTGACAATTCAAAAGTGCCTGTAAATGGTTTAATTGAAATTAATGCTTTGAGTTTTGACTTTTTGAGTTCGAATTTATTCACTCGAAGTTTTTGTTTACTACTTATATTTATTATTCAGTGGTTAAATCACAAGAGTAACTAGTTCAAAAAAATCACTAATTTAAAAAAAAAAAATACCGCTGCCATTTTAAATAAAACACAAGTTTAACAAATAGCCAGTAGCAAAAGGCAGATTATAGTTACTTATTGTCTTTGGTATTGTAGATAAAAAGTTATTAACAAAAAGATGAGACAACTTCACAAGTACCTACCTAGATCTTTTAAATTTCCCCTTAATCTAATAAAAAAGGCTGAATTCAAAGTACTAAAAAGATATCCAACACTTCTCCAACGAAACAAAAACAATAATATCTAAACCGCAGCTTCCAAGCGTACAATCTGATTATACGGAAGAGAAAGCTCCGAAAAACGAAAGAATAAAAAGTAGATATAACACCTAATAATATTATCTTCAAGGTGACTGCGGAGTGAATATTTTTCGACATATATTTTCATATATTTTGTATATTTCCATAAACGAACTGAGACTGTCTTGAAGATAGAAGATAAGATTGACTAACGTAGAAATTAATACGAGTAGTCTGATGCGTTTCAAGAAATATAGCAGTGGATAGCAGAAATTAAACCATTTTTTCTTTCTTCTTTCTACTTAGTTTTTCATTAACACCTATGTGTTAAAGGAAATACTGTGTAAATTATTCATCGTTAATGTTTGCTAAATTGTTTGGCCAAATGTCTTATGGCCACCTATATGCTACAAGTCAGGACTATCTTGTCTAACCGTATAGTTGAAAATGTATTTAGGTACTTAAAAACTGTTACATGACGTCATGGCCACTGAGTGTTGGCCCCTTCAGCGGGGCCAACATATATCGAGCCTAGCGGTAAGGCTCAGTTTGGCTGCCTACGCCGTCAGGAAAGTAAGACAATACACTGTCGTTGATACAGCTCGGTTATTCTATTTTAGTTATTTTCATAGCGTTAAGTCATATGGGCAAAGCTGCAGATATTCAAAATATATTTGTCCTCCAAAAACGAGCTATTCGAGCAATTTACCAGCTAGGTACCAGAGTTTCTCTGAGAGATTTTTTCAAAGATATCGGTATCCTCACAGTGAGTGGCATCACAATTCATCTTCGCCAACATCTTATATATTAGGCAAAATATACACTTATACACTAAAAACAGTGATATTCACAATGTTAACACTAGAAGTAAGGATAAACTACGTGCTCCCTTTCACCGGCTTCATAAGGTTCATAACTCATTTGTTGGGCTTGGTATAACCTTTTATAACAAGCTACTCTCTTCTTTGCTAGATTTGCCTTTTAATGCGTTTAAAACTAAAGTCCAACCTTTGTTCAAAGGCATACTATTCTATCAACGACTACTTAAATGATAAGAATAGTTGGTCGCTGTAATTAACTCAAGACAATGTTTAAATGTTCTTTCTCAATCAGTTTACCTACTGACAGGTTATATGAGTTTATATGTATAATTTTTCATAATTTAACTTTTTATGTCAATTCATTTTAATTTTATTTTTTTAATTATTATTGACATAATCTACTCATTACAATGTTTTTTTTATGAGTTGCATTGCAATATGTGGTTAGCTAGTGACCTCGTCACTTATTTATTTTACCTCGATGGTCCTAGTTTATCAATTATAACTTCTAGTTACAGCTATATGTAAGCGGGCACGCCCTATATGCCTGGACGATTTATTTTATTTTTTAGATATTGTTTACGTTTGGTTATTTTTATTTCTGCCAGAGTATAATTCTCGATGTTTTCAGTTGGTATATAGGCATGTGCTAGCTGTCATATGGCTATTAATTTATAATTAAAATTGTGTTTTGCGTAATGTAAATTATCTTGTATACTATTTTATAGAATCATTTTTTTTTCTAACTGAACAGACAGCTGTGCTGCTGGGGAGTTTGTTGCGCCACTTCTTCTTCCCAGCAAAAGCACTTGGAAGTGGTGAAGGGTGGGCGTTTTGGGGGACTGTCTTATGTAATTTTGACGTTCGAAAAGTGCTGATTCTCAGCCTAGTTTGAATGAATGACTTTTGAATTAATTTACAACATTCGGTTTCAATTTTCTGAATAAGCAATAGTTACCGTACTTACATTGTAATGTAGTAGTCCCAGTGCCTGATGATAAGATTACCGAATTAGATAGATCTATTCGCTTACAAAAACTAAACGATGAAGACGAGGATACTAGGGAACTAGGAAATTCTAAAACCTAATAACAGTAACTTGAAGGAGCTGCGAAGTAAATATTTTCCACTGTCCGTCCGACTTCTTGCCTTCCTTATTATTTTCAGCTTATGACGTAGATCTGCCAATTTGTGTGCTCACGCGTGGAGTACTCACACGCGTTTTAAAAACTGCTACTGCTTGAATACGAGGCTTTTGGCTACTTTGTATGTGTGATTTTATGTAATTTTGTCGTACTGAGCGTTTTGTTTGTGCAGAATAAACAATTTTCTTTCTTTTACTTTACTTGGAGGACAGGATCTGAAGGGTCTAGCAAGACTAGTGTTTCTTTAAAATTTGTTCTAAATTGCATTTAAACAAGTTGGTTCCTGGTTTTCATTTCAGTACCCATGACTTATCATCATCATCATCATTTCAGCCAAAGAAGTACCCTGCTGGACATAGACCTGACTGCATTCGACTGATTCTGTGCCTCCCGCATCCAGCGGATTCCTGCGGCCTTTACAAGGTCATCGGTCCATCTTGTGGGAGGGGGAGGCCTTCCAAGGCTACGTCTTCCGGTACGCGGTCGCCACTCCAGAACCAATGACTTATATCACAGTTAATTTCACTAGAATTAATATAATTACTAGAAACCTTTAAGATTTTAACATTATTGTAATCAAGGATAGAGCTCCCTTAACTGATTAGAGATAATGGAACAGTTTTGAATGTTAACATGGTGGTTAAAAAATAATCGATCACCTTTCCAACTTTGTCTATTGTAATACATAAGGATACTTAAGGGGTTAAGGATTCATTGTTAGCTATAACTAATTAATCAGCTGGGCACGCTCGTTCCATCGTAGACGTCATCCAACGCTTTCCATCAGATGAGGTCGAGGTCAAGAACAGGCCTATCAGGCATTAATAAATAAACTTATATATACAATATAAAAGAAAGTCTGGTTAGTTACACCATTTATAACTCAAGAACGGCTAGACCTATTTTTATATGATTTTTAATTTGTTGGATTTGTCTCCGCCCCGAATAGCAGAATAACTATTAAAACATTAGAAAAATTCACGAAAAAAAAAGATATGCGAAAAAAAAAATGTTTTTATAAATTTTGCATTTAAGATATCCCGATACAAATGCCATAAATAAACCGGGACTTAGGTGTGGTTAAAAACTGGTCTGATCGTTTTGGGTTGGCAGTTAATCCTACCAAGTGTCAGGCTATCATTGTGGGGAGCACCCACAGTATAAGGAAGCTGAATGGCTTAACTGTGCCAACTGTAATGTTTGACAACTCAGTCATCCCATTTGGCTCCGATGTTAAGGATCTTGGTCTGCATGTTGACACATGTCTTGACTGGCGAAAGCAGGTCACGACTGTAAGTAAAAAAGTCACCGGAACGCTGCGGTCACTCTATCGGTTGAAAAACCTTCTTCCATCACACATAAAGGCAATGCTTGTACAGTCCCTAATCTTTCCCATAATAGACTATGGTGATGTGTGTTATTATGACCTGAATGCAGATCTCCTCAATAAACTTGACCGCCTTCTAAATAACTGCATTCGATTCGTTTTCAATCTTCGTAAGTATGACCATGTGTCTGCGCATCGATTGCTTTTAAAATGGTTACCCATACGTCAGCGCAGAGAGTTGAGGGCTCTGTCAATGTTGTATTCTATACTCGACAAACCCACTTCTCCGTCTTACCTGACTTCCCATGTTCAATACCTATGCTCTGCCCATAGCAAAAATCTTCGTTCTACAAACAATCGTCTTCTACGATGTCCTTCTCACCGCTCTGGTTTTATTCACTCTTCTTTCTTTGTCCAGGCGGTATTTCTTTGGAATGCGCTTCCTCTGAACATCAGTTATCCTTCAAGTTGAAGGTACGTGAACATATTCGTGAAAAGTTGGCAGAATCTTTGCAGCGCTGATTTGCTGGATTTGTTTTCTCCTCTACCAATCGTTATTTCTCCTGACAAAGTTTATTCGGTTTGTATCTATGTATTAATAGGCATTAATTTTCAAATTTGCTAGCACTTATTTTGCACCTGCCATGTTTTGTCTCTGTACCACCCTAAGGTTGACTGGTAGAAAATGCCTCAGGTATTAAGTCCGCCTTTGTACAGTATTTTTTTTTTACCTGTGCATATAGTTTTAATAAATAAATAAATAAATCCTAAAAAAGAACTAGGCTTGCATAAATTCACGACAGTATTTAATTTTTTGGAAAATCCAATGGAAAAGTAAATAGATATTACTTTATCAAGACCGTTCTGAGCAAGTAACCTAACAAAAAGTACTAGGCTTGCATGAATTCACGATAGTATACAATCATTACGTTTTGATACTATTTGAGACAGACAGTTTATAACCTGGATTAACACATAGAATACTTTTTATCCCCGCACGCGAGCCAAAGTGGGGGAAAAAGCTAGTACATATTAAATTGTTTGAGCTACTTGTAAGGTGCTTCGGAAAAAATCTTGCGGCAGGTCCACAAATCCCCTAACCAGAATTTATACTAAAGTTTTTAATATAAATATTATTCACAAGAAGAGGAGCAAGTTCTTACTTTGCATTAGGCTGCATTAGCTGTGTGTTCCTTCAGGTTATTTCTATCTAAAGTTAGCTTTTGAGCCAGGTCTTAGTAAACTTGATACTCTTATGAATGTCAGTTCTAATATAGGGAATAACTTTAATGTTTTGATGGAGGCTAAAAGCCTTCATCTTGAAAGGTTTTTAGTCGTCAAGGATCTAAAACTTACTTTGTATTTAACTTGTAACTCGAACATAGATCCACTAGGTAACTTGAGCCTTCATGACAGTAAATTTGTTATTTTCAACCGACTTCAAAAAGGAGGAGGTTCTCAATTCGATTGCATTTTATTTTTTTGTATGTTTGTTATGCGATTACTCCGCCAATTATGAATTGATCTTCTTTTTTTGTTTGGTAGGGCATACTTCAGAAGTGGTCCTATATAAATTTGGTCAAGATCTGATGAGGGGTTTTTGAGTTAGCTTCAATCATCTGCCTAGCCTTTTCCCAACTACGTTGGGGTCAGCTTCCAGTCTAACCGGATGCAGCTGAATACCAGTATTTTATATGGAGCGACTGCCTATCTGACCTCCACAACCCAGTAATTGGGTGATACGATACCCCTTGGTAAGACTGGTTGTCAGACTTTCGGGCTTCTGACGACCCGTAACGACTGTCAAAGATCCTCGAATGATAGCCGGGACCAACAGCTTAACGTGCTTTCCGAGGCACGGAGGAGTCTCGGTACGTAAAGATGGTCACCCATCCACAGACCAACCCCGGCAAGCATAGCTTAACCTGACGGATCGACCCGTGCCGGCAGTTATTACTTAGCCACGAGCTCCTCCAAGCTAGCTAGCTAGGTTAGCTTCAATAATACGTATTTTTCCCACCTAGATGTGGATGATATTCGAATAGTTCCTGTCACTGTAATTTACATAGCAGGTAGTGGTATTAAAATTTTTGTGGGGGTTTTGTGCACAAGTAAAAAGTGAAAAATAAAAACTTTTTTTTTCAATTAATAAAACCGACTCCCAAAAAAAAACACTAGAAAGTGAAAAATTACTTTGATTTCGGAAGTCGGTGGCAAAAAACCAAAATATAAAACCAAAGACACCGACTTCCGAAATCAAAGTAATTTTTCACTTTCTAGTGGTTTTTTTTGGAAGTCGGTTTTATTTTTTGTGAAAAAGTTTTTTATGAATACATACAGACTCAGTTAACTGCTTAATATAAGCAGTGAATTCAGATATTGTGGCCGGACTTGGGAAAGCCCAAATCACGCCACAGCACCCGGTTGTCTTCCGCTGCACATCTAAGCTGCGATCAAGAGCTGTCAGTGTCAACATTTCAAAACTATTATGACACCTCTTGAACGCGGTTTTGAAAAGTGTTGATCGCGTTCAGTTTCATTGGTAAGAACTTTTGGTGCCTGAATGACAGTGTTATGTTAGTTTTCACAATATCTGTGAAATTATTTCCCATTTTTCTTTTCTTTTTATAGTGTCATCACAATGTCTTGTTTTCTTCCTTTTATATTTGTTTGTATATTGGCACCTTGCAGCTATTTCCTAATAGCTAATTAGTAATTATTTTATCGTGCTTTTGTATGCTGTGCTGTTTTTTGTGTGCACTAAATAAACGATTTATCTGTCTATCTATCTAAATGTTTACCACATCAGTAAATTTGTCACAAAAATCGTGTTGACAAACTGTAATTGTATTAACCTTCAATTTCGGCATGTTTTTGACTTGAATTACGACTTGAATCTGTTGTTATTTTGGTCCAATCAGAATAGTTAACATGAGTTTGGTTTCATTTGTTGTCTATATTTTCAAACCTTTCAAAAACCGGGTGACACTCAATATATTGTAACATGCCGTGTACGGCACGCAAAATACGCGCTTTGACGTAGAGTTGTGGACACCAAACCGTATAACCTGGTGTGTAATGTTTGGTATAATAACAGATAGTCTAATTTTATTTGACATAACTTTCATATGATATAATTTTCATATGCTATAAAAACATTTAACCTAATTTCATATGATCTAATGTTATATTTGATATAATTTTCATTTACTTTAATTTTATTTAGTATATAGTTCATTTCATATAATTTTCAAATAATATAATGCTCTTTTTATATAATATTCTTTTGACCTAACTTTCATATTAACTAATTTTCTAAGGTAACGCATCGTTCTTGAGAAAAGCAAATTATATTGTAACCTAACCTCAAAACAATAAAGTTGCTTCTGCATCGTCTCCAGCGCTGCGGGAAGTGCAACCCCTTCGCCCTTACGTAACAAATGCTTTGCTACAGCGGGCGGGGTTGCTCTCCCTCCGCGCCTCCGGTTTTTATATACACTCTAGCAGCCTTACTAATAAAAATAAGTTAAACATCTGTTTAACTATTGTATTGTTATACAATGTATAAGCTGTAAATAGGCGTTACACACTACTCTTACTAATAATCAGTGTTTAAACAATGCATAGTTACCCACTGCTTATGACAAAAGCCACTGGCAACATTAGAAGGTGCGTTCTGAAACTGGTACTGCGTAATATCATTGACATTTTTTCATTTGGAAAAACATTCTTATCTATAAACTTATAAGTTTAAAAAATCTAAATTTAAAGAATTACGTCCATTTTATTTCGAAAACTATTGATTTTGCGTTCTTTTACGAATTAAAAAAATAGATTATTGTCACTAGTGATGCATGCATTAGGTTAAGAACGCAACAGTAAAAGCTGTTATAGGGCGCTTTCCGAATTAGAACATAATCGCTCACAGCGCCGCTGACACCGATAATTGGCTTTCCGATTAAGATATCACGATTATGACAGCTGAGGGCTGTCAACAATTCGGAACGCTCGTGAACACGCTCACGGTACTCACTCAACGTCAAAACTTGCATATCATATTTCATTGTGTATATACCACACATTTCTTCTACTTCTTTGGTTAGGTGGCGAAGGGTAGCCAGAAACACAATTTCGAAAATGCCACGTTAGTTCAAAGATAAGATGCGAGTCAAAACAAAACAGCACAACTGTCATTTTTGACAGTGCTCACGGTGATATTAGTAAAAGGCTTGGTCAGCGTTATCGCAAGATGGCGTATTTCATGACGTCATCTATGACGATTCAAGACACAACGTTATCATGCCCGCGATAATACGGTACGGTTGTTAGCACGCTCAAATCGATTACAGCGTAACTCGGAATGCACCCATAGTCAAACTTGAACGTCAAAATTTAACCAAGCGAATTCAGCACGACTGAAATGATAAAAATTACAGATATTTATTTTTCTATAATATTAAATGGCTGAAACTAATGACATTTGACTAATTCAACAATGTTTCTTGCATATAATTTGCTGAACCTTTAATTAAATAAAACTCATTTTCTTGCAAACAGCATGGATCATAACGATGTTTATAACATTTTCTTTTATGATTGTCAATTTCATCTAAAATATGGAAATATTGTAAATAATCCATGGTTTTTAAACTCAATACGACAAAAGCAACTAGTTAATATAGGTTATACATTCGCTATACAAGGTCCGAGGGCTGAATAACGGTTGTACAAATTCTCTTTGAATAATGACATCTATTACACCAGATGTATACAACTGAAACGTCAAATATCGTTTATTGGTAACGTTGATGTTATAACCCCGGTATACGTCGTGCGTAAAAGTTTATTAGTAAGGCCGTAGGTGTAGAAGCCAAAAGACTACAAAAAGTCGGAGTGGCCCGATTCGGTTTTGGAGCAGATTCAACCTATTATATTGCATTGCAACTGAATATTATATTAATTGAATATTATTTCAAATGTGCATTATATAAACTGTTCATTATACCATATGAAATTAGGTAAAATGAAATTATACCAATAATTCATTATATCATTGGATCGTTATATAAAAAAAAAAATACTAAATGAAATTAGGTCTTATGATCATTGGAACTTTTGTTATTATATCAAACGTTACACACCCCCTATATAAATCCTTCCGCAGCCTTATAGAGACTTTCACTACTCTCGTGCAAAATTTAATTTTTCTAGAGTAGACCTAGATGGCTTAGGTTGTGCGTATTTAAGTGACGACGAAATTTAAGGCCCGTATTACAGAACCTCACTCAAAACTCAAGCATTACTTAAAACTCGCCTTTAACTAGCCTTTTGTTTGGTTGAAACTAGTTTTAAGTAAAGCTTAAGTCTTGAGTGAGATTCTATATTACAGACCTAAGACTTTTATTAAGTAGAATAGCTTTAGGAAAGCTAAAATCACCTTAAAATTTATAATTTAAAAAATATCTCATTTGTTTTTCTAATCCAACTAGGACTGAAGTTAGATAGTGAAGTTACTAGATCTCTGTTGTTGGATTAGGTTTCTAATTCGCTTCGCTCTTTTGTGGTTACTACTGTTCTTTAAATTGGAGGGACTCGGGCTCTTGTGTCTTGAAATAAGATGCTCCTTCGTAATGTAAGTGAAATCTACAGGGTTTAATTTAAAAAGAGTGGTAGAAGTTGGATGTTTTGCAATAATTCTTGGGAAGTAAAAGAAAATGAAATTATGTACTTTATTAAGAAACTATAACTCTGTTCAGACTTAATTTGGGTAACTTTTGTGTTGAAATTGTGGAAAGCTGCCTTCTTCTGTATAAGTGTACTCTGATATATCAATTGTACTTTGATATATCAAATGTATTTCATTTCGGTGGCAAAATTGACCATGTTAATTATGTTCTCAACCTATCTTCGTGACTACTGATCAATACATAAAATATACGATAAATAAAAACTGATAATACTGATAATTTAAGTCTGTAATTTTTTTGGTATGCAATAAAGAGTATCCTATCTATCTATCTGATTTTTTCAACGATTGTTTACATCAAGCAACATAAACTATAGCAGGTTTTGAACCCAGCCCCCAATTTCTTCTTAATCCAGCAAGAAGCCAAAATCGCTTCAGTTCAAATTTGCAAACTATGTATGTAATTAAATGTATGTAAGTAATTTTCTATTTCCTTTTAATCACAGTTGCATTCAAAAAATGTTGATCCGATTATCCTTTTCGAGCATGAAACTCAACACGGCTACAGAGGGAAATGAGTTTTCCATTACCTACAGCAACACTAGGAAATTAGGTCATTTTGTATTCGCTATTTGTACTGCCGAGATAAATGCTGGAAATCGCTGCTAATTACATAGTTAAGCGTTGTTATTATAATTATACGCATATTTAGATAAGGCTCTGTAATGTATGTAAATGTATTTTATAGTTTTAAAATCTATTTTTGCTAGCCCACCTTGCAAACGTAGTAATTAGAGTTTTCATGAACATTTACACCACCAGTTGGCGCTACTTTGACAAGAGGTCCTCAGTCGTGCCCCTTAGGTACCAAGTATAAGTGGAATTACTACGTTTGCTAGGGCTTTCATATCCGGGGTCTGGTTCTTATATTTATTTATACATACATATAAATAAAAAAAACAATTGCCGTGCTTTATTCTCGCAAAAACTCGAAAATGGCTCGACCGATTATGATGAAACTTTGGTAAAGAAAAAAGGCATTACAACGCCTGCCGGGCATTAACTAAGTAGTAATGTATGTTTAGACTTTCACTCAGTATTCTAGATTATTATGTAAACTAAACTAAATAATATATGCCAGTCAAAACTTACCAACTTTAATTTTTAGTTTTATTTCGTTTGAATATTGTAAAGAAATCGATCAGTTAGTTATGCAGAAAGTTTGATGCCAAAGTTATAAATATGGAACAAACTCAAACTAATATTGAAGCAAGAAATAATAAAATCCATATATACCTGCACCTTTGAAGATTGAATGAACGCCACTGACGCTGCTATTAACGTGACTACATCTTGGGCCCAACTAATTTAAAAAGTACCATCAACTTAATGCACAATAGAGAATGCAATGCATAGAGTTAGTTATTCAGAATCATATATAAATTGTGGAACATTTATCAAATAGTGCCGTCCGTTCATGACTTGTGAATATTAAAAACTTGGCTCCTAAGTGCTTGCGGAAATTATGCGTCTATATCACATTTCTGCCGCGTTTGAAATGAGAAAAATATTTATTATGGGGTTTTAAATTATATGAAAAACCATGCTGTCCTTTCTTAGTGTAGGGTTAACTGTAGGCAGCGGTCACCCACTGTACATTGGGAGTCATTGGTCTGTTCGTGTTTTATCAATCAATCGTTAATGTAAATCCAGGCCTCCATTTTGCAAATCCAGATAATTTTCACTGGATTCTGATGGCTTAAAGGCGTTTCATAGTAATAATCGACACCAGGCCTCCGCATTTTGAAAGTGCTTTTGTCAATAAAAAACCGGCCAGGTGCGAGTTGGCCTCGCGCACCGAGCGCGAGGGTTCCGTACAAACCTGTAGGTATGTAATTAAAAGTTCACCCATCACGACAATCATAGCTAGATAAGGTATTTTTATTGCAAAATGAAATCCATAACATTACAATATGGAAAGCTGGAGGAGCATAAATTAGAAAGAAAGAAAGAAAGAAAAGAAAGAAAATACGTTTATTTGCGGTACAAGATGACGCAAGCAGTTAAAGACAAAATTAAAGACAAAGGTCTCTTTATCGTTTCAGTAATCCTTTATTTTATATTAACACATATCATTTATTTTATAATATAACAGAAATATCTACACTAGCTTTGAAGCAGCCTTGCAAAAGTCTGCTGATGAACGATGGAAAGTTTTTTATACACAAAGTTTTTTAGTCACTATTTAGAAATCTGGTACATAAATACTAATTAAGTATTAAGTTTGAACTAGATCTGTAAATGGTGACTGAAAAAGGTATGAATAGTACCACATTGAACATTGAAGTTCGAAAAAACGTTAGGTACCTATAGTTGTACTACTTCGTGTAGTGCTAGTGTTTATTAACGGAAACATGTTTCTGGATAAAAATATGTGGAAATTCCATTTTCGGAATTCATTCTAAAATCGATATTGAAGTCTTCCACAACAAACAAACGAGAACATGAAGTATACCTATTGAGGTTGCTGCCGTATATTGTTGTATTTACGCATTCTATTGCAACATATTTGGACGTTGTGGTGACCTCTATACAGTTATCACACTGACATTAAACATTTCAAAATGCAAGCATTCACAATGGCCGTTTGCAGCGCCTGGGTTATTTAAATAATATCTTTTACATGATCCATCTGTCACGGCATCCTGAAGATTGCGACGTAGATACGCGATAGATCCCCAACTTGGATTTGCATTAGATATACGAGTAGCTGGACTGGAGAGTAGATATTCTGCACACCTCATAAAACCTATCAAATCCAAAAGTGTAAAATATGTGTAAAACTAAATTTTAAGGTTTTCGGAACTTTCCCTTTATATGTGCTATAAAACATTGCTTCATGCCAAATTTCAAGATTCTAGGTCGACTAGAAGTAGTATCCTTTAGGTTTTGATTCCCTTGCGAATAGTTGTGAGTTTGAAAATATGCGGCTTAAATTGCTGTTTCTTTTGATTGCGTTGACATAGAATTTTTATTTTGTTACAGCTTAACGGTATCATAGACTTGAGTATTTGATATGAATTTCAATTTAATATCTCTACACGTTCATGAGGAAAGGGGTAGTAAGTTTAAAATTATTAAAAATAGTTTTATTATATGATGTAACTAAAAATTTACGGTTTTCGCAATTTTTCCTTTATCTGTGCTATAAGATGTTGCTTCGTACCAAATTTCAAGATTCTGAGTTCACAGGAAGTACCCTGTAGGTTTTGATTCCCTAGCGAGTGTCAAAAATTTTCGGCATAAACGACTGTATCTTTTGATTGCGTTGGCTTAGAAGTTTGATTTTTTCACAGATCCAAGGGACAGTAGACTTGAGTATTTCGTATAAATTCTAGCTTGATACCTTTACGCGTTTCTGAGAAAAACTTTCTTGACAGACAGACAGACGAACGGACAGCAAAGCGATCCTTTAAGGGTTCCGTTTTTTCCTTAAGTAAGTAAGTAAGTATTTATTTGCATAAAACATGGTATACACGGTGTTACAATAATTTACAATATAGATCTTACATGTTTTGCCAGAATTGTACTTAGCATGCAATTAATTGTAATTATGTTCACTTAATACTAACATGAGAATTTCTTATCCATAAATTCTTTGAGACTATAGAAATTTTTCGAATATAACCAGTCAAACAATTTTCCCTTGAATAATCTGGAGTTTAAGTTTTTTATGCTACACGGTATGTTATTATATATACTAACACAATTATATAAGCAGCTTTTATTATATTTAGCAAGCTTGGGAAGATCATGCAGAACGAGTCTCTGTGGATCACGCCGGCTCCGTGGATTAATATCATTGGCTGATATAAACAGGTCTTTATGTTTATTAACGAATATACATATTTCAAATATATAAAGGGACGGCTGCGGTAACAAACCTAGTTTCTTAAATATGGGTTGACAAGATTCCTCCGAGTGCATCCCGTAAATTGCCCTAATGCACTTTTTTTGAGCAACAAATGCTCGGTTTATATCTGTACTATTTCCCCATATTATGAGCCCGTAACGTAGTACCGATTCTACATATGCATGATATGTCATGAGAGCTGTTTTTAAGTTTGTAATATTTTTAATTTGTTTAACAGCATATACAAATTTATTTATTCTCTTTGCAGCGTTATCCACATGCTCTTTCCAATTCAAATTCTCATCAATAATTACGCCTAGGAACTTCGTTTGTGCTACTTCTTTAATTTTTGATACGTTTAGTTTAATATTGTATTTAGGATTATTACATTTATTGAAATTAATATAAACTGATTTATTCAGATTTATTTTTAGATTATTTATGTCAAGCCATTGTATTAATTTATCTATAGTATTATTAATGTCAGTCTCATGATTATTTCTAAAATTATTACATTTTTCTGTCGCTATAATAATAGCTATGTCATCAGCAAATAATATACATCGGTGGTCAGTTATATTAATAATATCATTTATGTACAGTAAGAACAGGACAGGCCCCAATACATTTCCTTGTGGTACACCACAAGTGCTGTGCTTGTATTCTGATGAAAAAGGCACCTTAACCTGATTTTCATCAATTTTATCAATAATTACTCGTTGTTGTCGGTTACTGAGATATGATTTTATCCACTGAAGTGTAGGACCCCTGATACCTACCAGTTCAAGTTTTTTGAGCAACAGATTGTGAGAAACTAAATCGAAGGCTTTTGAGACATCAAAAAATAGACCAGTGGTGAGATTTTTATTATTGATGTTAGTAACTACAGCCCCAACCAGAGAGAATACTGCCAAAGTAGTGGACTTGTTTTTCTGAAAGCCATATTGTTCATTGCTAATTATATGAAATTTATCACAATAATCAATTATTCTTCCATACATGCACTTTTCATATATTTTGGACAATATAGGTAATAACGTTATAGGACGATAGTTATTAATATCTGATTTTTCTCCTTTTTTATATAAAGGCTTGACTATCGAGTATTTCAAGGCATCAGGAAAAGTTCCCGATGCAAACGATAAATTAATTAAATATGTCAGAACAGCAGTTAGTTGATTGGTACACTCTTTAATAATTTTAGTGTTGATTTCATCATAGCCCACAGTATTGGAATTTGACAATAACAGTATTTCTCGTCTAACCTCGCTTTCCTCCATAGGTTTTAAAAACATCGAGTTAACGGATGCACTAATACGAGGTTTTATGCATTTCCGAGTGCCCGTATGTGATAAATTGATATAATTATTATTAAAGGCAGTGGCAATTTCAATAGGATTTGTTAGTGTTGTATTGTTAACTGTGATTTTCTCAATGTTTCCTATGCAATTTGTATCGTGAATTTCATTTTTAATTACTGCCCACGTGGCCCTACATTTGTTTTCACTCTTATTTATATATTTAATGTTTGCGTTTTTTTTTTAATTAATTATAATTTTTTTTAGAATATTGGAATATGTCATATAATTAATTTTGTTATTTGCATTTTTATTTTTATAATATTTATATCTTAGTACACGTTTTTTTTGACAAGATTTCTTTAAGCCTTTACTTATCCATTTTTTGTTATTGTTATTATTGTTATTTATTTTTACTTTTGGGAAGCAAAGATTGTAGAATAAGCATAGCAGTTCATGAAACTCACTAAATATATTTGCATCATTTTCGATGTATATTTGTGACCACGATAAATTATTTAAACATTCCTTGAACTTACGAACATTGTCCAAACTGAAATCTCTCTTATATATATGATAAGATGAGCATTCTTGAATGTTCTTTTCATTTATAGGAAAACTCAACATTTGGGCGGTGTCATGATCAGAGAGATAGAGAGGCAAAACTGAAGCGGAAGCATTTGGAATATTGCTTAGAATATGGTCTATGCAAGATGACTTGCGCGTAGGCACATCAATGTGAATTTTCAAGTTATAGTTGTAGGATATGTCTTGTAGGTGATTAGTAACCTTACCTTTTTTCAACGTATTTATATTAAAGTCACCGGCTATTACTAGACGCAGTTTGGACTTGTATTTATTAGTTATGTAGTTCAAAAGATTATTTAATTTACATAAGAACTGAGTAGGATCTGAGTTTGGAATTCTATAGACGCAAATAACAAGCAACTTATAACACTCAAGCTCTATGCCACAAGCTTCAAATGTGTTTTGGGTAGCATAATTTGGTATATAAGATAAATCTTTGAAAGGAATGCCTTTTTTTACCAAGATACAGGTTCCTCCTCTTTGTTTTTCTCTACAAAAACTTGAAGCTAATTGATAGTTACATATTTTGATATAGCTCTCATAGCCTTTCTTTACAAAAGTTTCCGACAAGCAAATTACATTAGGCTCTTTTTGTGCTACTGTTAACTCCTGGATTGTTATTTCTAATAGTTCCCGTTTTGATAGAATACTAGCAATATTCTGATGCAGAATATTGAACTTATGAGCTTTAGGCTCGAAAAAACTCGTCTTTATTTCTTTATACAGGGAAGTAAAAAGGTATTGTACCTCTGCTTACATTCCCGATAGATACGGCTGGGTTTACTGGTTGTTTATTTTTATTACAATATTGTTTATTAAAATAAAAGGGGATCGTTCCCTTTTTAGGCATATTGTTACTAATGGCTACATTGCTGCTTGGTTGATTACGCATTACAAATTTCCTAATATTCCTTGGGCACAAGTAGTTTTCATTGTAGTCGTTACAATCTATCACATAATTTATAGACTTACACGCCTCTGATAGTTTAAAATATCCACAATCAAGATAATGGCATTTTTTAAACATCTTACATAGGTTTTCTATACCATCATTCAATTTTGAGACATTTAAGAAGTGACTAATACTAACATTTAGTACAATAATCCTATTATTATAAAATGTGTCCAATAAACCTTCTAATGATGACAGAACTTGCCTTAAATTATAATCATTTTCCCCTACACATAGGTACCACTAGTTTATCATTAGGATGTAATGTTGTTTTTTTGCAGTTCTGAATAATGTCATGACATTTCGCATTTGGCTTCGTTTCCGCAAAGATTCCGTATTTTTGGTACTTCGTGTTAGTTCTTGACTGCAGTAAGGCTGAAGCTAAGCCGACACATTGTTGTGTACCGAATATAAATATTCTTCTTTCGGGTTTCCGTTCTGGGATGGAATAGGTGCAGGTATTGACTGCAGGAGTCATTGTCAGGTTCGATGCCACGCTTTTATTTTGTAAGTACTGCGACAGTGTCTCTATTTGTTTTGTTAAATATGAAATTTCAAGGTTAGCGCTATTCAACTGCTGTTGTAGATCTTCAATTATTTTTCCCAGTGATATTGTTTTATCTTCGTAAATACTGTCAAGGTTCGAAGAACATATAGGTGAAGAAGAGGTGGATGCCATACAGTGTGCTAACGAATGCCTCTTCTTTTTAATATTACTACGAGAAATAGTATCTGGTAATGAAAAGGATTGACATACTGATTTTAACATGTTGATTTCTGCAGTTAACTTATTGACTTGTCTTTGAAGATTGCTGTTTTCCAGTAATGTTTTATCAAGCTCATATTCCGTGATTTCAAGTTTAACGGTTAATTGGGATATAGTATCTTTCATTTCTGACGTAGATACTAAGTCTGAAATTAGTTCTGATGATGTTCCGTCCAAACTTTTTGACATTTTTGTTGGTGTGCAATTCGATTCATAGGATGTATTGTAGTCAGTGAGTATATGCGAATCCAAGATCTGTGACGCTGCTATGGACTGGTGTGTAGTTGTTATATTGGTCTGTTCCGGTGATGGTGTTTTTACGGCTTTTTTTTTATTTCTCAGTGTTATGTTTGATGGATCGCTGATAATTGTATCTTTGGTTTTAATACAAGTTACGCATTTCCAACTTTTTTTTGATTCTTGATCCAGCATCCTGTATGTTTGTTCTGGATATCCAATACAATCTGGTTCATATCTATTGTTACAGACCGAACATAATGCAGTGGTTTTTTTTTATATCTACATGTTTTTTGCATTTATAGCATACTACAAGTGCTGCCATCTTGCGGCTACTGTTGGTGTTCTTTGAACCAATCTTCAATGACATTGTGTTTTGCCTAATACAGCTTCTACTCGCTGTTTAATATTTTTGTATATTAATATGGACGAAACATTCAAGAAGAAATCACAAAAAGAGACAGTTTAGCCCGGGTTTGAACCGTCGACACCTCGAGCACTACTAATTTAAGTCGCACACTTTGTACGTCGAGCCAGGTGACTACATAGAATTGTTGCCGAAATAATCGTATAGATTCTTCGTGTAAAATAAAAATAAAGAGTTCAGTTAATGGATTTGAATAGGCGAAGGGGCAAAGGTCGTTTTCTTTGTGTTGAATGAACGTAGGAGTACGTGTATGTAGGTTTATTATCACCTTTCACTTTGTAATTGTTTGTATAAGTCTGTACTATACACAATTGGCGCTTAATTTTTGTTTATTTTAGGCTTTTGACACTTCGATGTTTTAATTTTATTGTTTTACTTATTGCGTTGAAATTGTTTGCCGACTACACTTACACTGATATATTGTTTCTAATTGAACACTATAAACATAACAATTTAACAAAGCAAGTACTTTAACTATTTTTAATTAATTTTAAATCTCAGAGTCGAAGTAAACGTGACGGCAGCGCCCTCTCTCTCTCTCGAACCGTACCTTTCGAGGTACGGAACCCTAAAAATGATACGAAAAATTCTACATGTCACTGTTGAATGACGATCTTCGTCATTGACAGCGACAAAAAGCTATATTTGATGTGTAGTGTTATACTCGATATCTGTATTCTTCAATTTTTTTTTTATTACCGAGGATAAAAATATATAAATAAACTTATTAAACTAAATTAACTAACAAACTATTAAAATAAATATAATAAACTAACCTAACTAAAACTATAAACAAACTAAAACATGGCGTCGAAAAATTCCTCCGCATCACTGTCGACTGGTAATGAACCCAAGAGACTGGCGACGTTGCCAATTTGTTTGGCAATGCTTAGCCTCTGGCCAAGGTAAAAGCCAGCCCTTGGGTCATATTTGATATATCTTTATTTAGGTAAGTATCGTAGCTATTTATATGACAGCTGCTTGCTCAGATTAAGTCTGCGGCGCGTGAGTCGCTGACGATACGAAATGTTGAAATTTTAAATATTATATTTTATACATTTTAGATTAACTATGTGTTTATTTTATTTTTGTCTTATTTTATTATTTCTGTTTATGCGGCACCGGTTCGACGTCATTACGTCAACGCCGGCTGTCACTGAAAACCAGCGCTGGGGCTCTGTCTCGCATAGGGTCCCAGCATTATGCTGAGTGATGGCCGTTTTGCGTGGATGTGACGCATATTTTCCCCCAAATTTGTGTTTTAGTGTTTGTTCCTTTGCTTGCGTCATATGTACCGCAAGTAAACGTATTTTCTTTGTTTCTTTCTTTTCTAAAACGAATATGCAAAAGTAACCCAGTAACCAACAACTCTCAAACTATACTCGTAACCACCAGGTCAAAGATGCATCTTATCGTAAACTAGTGACACACTCCTGCTATGCGCGGGTATACAAGATTTTTTTATTATTATGGTCTAATTACGACACATTTCGCTAGTTATGTTTGAGCCCCATGAAATAGGGGGCGAGCTTGTTGCCATCAACCGGGCACAAATCCTACTACTACGACTCTGCTACTGAGGAATTCCAGATGAAAAACCTAATAACACTTTGCCCGACCCGGGAATCGAACCGAACATCATGGTCAGCAGTAGCTCTTGCAACCATTAGACTAACGAGGCAGGGATTCTCTAAAATAATGATGGTAAAAACCGCGTCAAAATCTGTTATGTAGTTTATAAAAGAATATCGCGGACACACAGACACACAAGAAAAGTGATTTCAACTTATAAAATGTATATGACGGCGGAGGGTATGATGTGCCTCTCTCGTAATTATCAGGCATATTTTAACTACTGTGGGCGTACTGTGGGTAGTGTTGGTTATTACGCGATAGAAAAACCGTTTGCAGTTCAGATCGCATTATAATTTACTATCAAATTAATCACACTAGCAATTCTGTAGGTACACGACATAACTATTCGGGATGCACGACAGTTTCTAAACGTCTTCACTGCTTGACCACCATCCATGAATTCTGCTTAGCTCGCCGGTCCGAGTGGTATGTTGTAGACTCTGTGGAGCGCCGCTAGGCGGCGCTGGCGTCCCGATTTGTCAACCCAGTAACGTATTTCCGACATATAGATATAGAACATAAACCAGTTGAAGTAATTAAGAAAAGACGCATTGCCAAGGAATTCAGAAAAACTGAAGAATTCATCTGATTATCCCAGCTATAACAGCCGCTGAACATCACCTAACGACTAAAGTCATAACCACTTTTAATACTGCAATAAAATGATCTTGAAAAGAAGTTCTTTTCAAGATCATTTTGTTCGTTCGGCGATACTCGTGTCCATATTAATGCGGTTTTTATCTTTTTATCGTGCTATCAGCGAAGTGCTGGCTATTGAGGTTTCATCCGCTGAGAAGGTTGGAGGAAATTGGATTTTACTGCGAATCTTTCTTTTTAACAGACAAAAAGGGGAGCGAGTCTGAATTTAAGTGTTTCATTTTAGCCTATATGTAAGTAGTAACTCGAGTAATGGAAGGATTGAATACTTTCTAAGGCAATTATTATTCGACTACGGCGAAGCAAAAAGGAGGGTTATGATTTTGAACGGTATGTATGTATGTTCATCTGTTCCCTCATAATTTCTAGACTTCTCATCATAATTTGACAAATGAGGTATCGTTGGAAGCCTCTTGATCGTCCGCTGTTTATCGGCTATGTGACATAACATTAAATGAATATGGCGCCCTTTATAGGACATAAAGTCATGAACCAAAAATATTTTTATTTTAATGGTGCCGTGTTGGATGTTGAATGTCAAATGAGAGGGCTTAATTAGCACATTACAAAAAGATATGTATTATTACCACAAAATAATTTAAATAAAAATAAAAATTATAAAACTAAAACCCATCTACGACAAAAAGTCATCTAAAAAAGTATAAACAAGACATCACAGACAGACACATTAAAAATCCAGATTTTGGCCGTTGGTCCCGGCTGTCATTTGTAGATCTTTGACAGTCGTTACGGGTAGTCAGAAGCCCAAAAGTCTGACAAACAGTCTTACCAAGGGGTATCACCTAGTAACTAGGTTGTGGAGGTCAGATAGGCAGTTGTTCCATGTAAAATACTGGTATTCAGCTGCATCCGGTTAGACTGGAAGCCGACCCCAACGTACTTGGGAAAAGGCGACGCAGATGAAACCCGCCACCGGGCAATATGCCCGGGCAATTAATTTGCACAGTTTAAGTCAGGCATAACTGAAAACAAACACTTCTTAAAGTTACTTGCGTAGTTACCTATTAATTTAGTTGTTTCTGAAATCTCAAACATCCACTTATAATAAATAAGAAGAGTTCAGATCTTCGTTTCTAGTTATTTTCTGATGATTAAGTTCAAGACACATATATTTTAAAAGACGCACACAACATACTACCTTAAAGTATACCTCTGCCTTACCCTTGGGGAAAATCTGGCGTGATGATAGGTTATGTAGTACACAAAAGTTTACTGGCTTAGAAAAACATAACATTTTCGCAGCGTGTTGGGTTATAAATTGAATATTTTCCAAATGCCTCCATATCCCCAACAGGTAATCCCAAGAGATGGAGACTCGTAGTAACTTCTGATAGCAGGTAACAATGAATTATGAGATAAACGAGTTAAAACTTTGTTTGAGAGACCTTCTTGTTGGAGCATATCATTTGGTAAAGTTCGAACAAGGTGTCTAATTGAAAACTATAGGTAAAGGCTAAAGGGTAATTAATGCTATAGGCAAAGGAGTATTTACCAACCCACACCGGGCTCGCGTAGTGGATTATGGCCCACTCCCTCTCTCTGAAAGAGGAGGCCCTTGGCCCAATAGTGGGAGGCTAATTTATGTTAAGTAGGTTAATGCGTTGGATCTGGATATCAAGAACTAGTGAAATTAAAATCCAATAGTTGAACTACTTACGCTGCATAGGATAGGACAAACCAAAAACTTAACAAACACATAACATCACGCCTCTTCCCCAAAACGCTCGGCAGAAGTAAATAGTACAGCTACATTTTGCCAATTATGTTTTAGTCCATTATAGGGTTCTTATTCAAAATTCAAAAGTCATTTATTCAAACCAGGCTGAGAATCAGCACTTTACGAACATCAAAGTTACATAAGACAGTCCCCCAAAACGCCCGCCCTTCACCACTTCCAAGGGCGTTTTTTTATCTACCTAATAGTGGCAAAGTTTTGGACCAACAAAATTTGAAGTAGATACTGTTGTGCCATCGATGTGGAGAAGAAAAATAGGGAATGAGTCTATTGCCATCAACCGGGCGCAAATTCAGATTACTGAGAAATTCTTATTCAACTAACACACCTACGCATTTACGATTATAATGTAAGTAGGAAATAGGCTGTGAGTGCTCCCTCAAAATATTTTCTTCACCGTTTGAGGCCTGTGATAAATCGTGCACTTGTGTCTAAGGGACCCTTAAGTAATAGGAGTCGTATGTTTGTAAACAAAATGTCTACTGAAGGCAAAAATGTACTACGGCCTCTTTTTACTAAAAAAAAAAAATATAATGTTTTAAATTTTTCTGTGTTATTATAATAAACTGCCCCGTGCGTTGGTCTCCTGGTTGCAAGAGCGACTGCTGAGCGTGGGGCCCTGGGTTCAATTCCCAGGTCGGGCAAAAGTGTTAATGGGGTTTTCCCATTAGATATTTCTTAGTAACAGGCCGGAGTTTGGAATTTGGCGGTGTGATAATCCCGTGCCTCGGAAAGCACGTTTTGCGACTGATCTCTCTCCGATCGTGTCGGACTGCCGTCTCATCGGTATATTATGTGAGTGAGGGAATAGACAGTGCATCTGTGTCTGCGCACACACTTGTGCATTATAATACTTCCCGCGCCGAAGGCTGAGATTGCTGGCTATGGCTGAATGGTCTGGAGGACTTTATATATATATTATAATATGCAAAGTACCTACCTAAACAAATTTGTTCTACTCCGTCACATAAATTGCATCCAACATAAATGGCGGTACCTACCAATGTTTACATTACCCGACCATTAAACTGCTCCATTTGATTAGCTCAAGTGTGGCCCTCCATTACACGTAAGTGCGATCTAACCGCAGTGGTGGTTTCCAGAGGCGGACGTGTGTGTACATGCGCCTTCTGAAGTTCGATTTTTGTATTTTTAAAATTTTGTGAAACTATATTTAAAAAATCTTTCAATCATTGATTCTGAATTTCCCGCTAATCAGATAATGCTTATCGCTCTTAAGACATATGCACACTTCTCAGATTGGTGCTTACCAACTGATGATATGGGGCTCGGCTCGTAATGGGTGGCATAAAATACTGTTCATTGGTAAGCGCACTTGAGAATGGCTGGCCCGATATGCAATTATTTTGTTTTAAAATGTCTAATAAAGTCCGAATTAAGTTTTTATGAAAAGAAAAGTTGGAAAATTTTCCCGGATTTTTTTCATATTCGGAAAAAACTGAATTTTTGCCATGGAAATTTTGTATGAATTATTTACGGGACAATGTCTGTCTGATCAGCTAGTTATGTATAAATACTGTAAAGTTTACATGTATAACGTGTTTTATCCAGGATAAAAAAACGTATTTAATTTACGCGAATTATTGACGATTTCTGCATATCTCACATATTGTGCAAATTGATTTGGTTGTTGTTGCTTTGTTAAACTATACTTTCACATTTTGGTAAATTATTACGCTCTTTTTGGGGTAGTTGGGTAAAAGCAGATTACAGTAAATTAGACACGAAAAATAGTAAGTTCTTCGATTCGATCGGAACAACTAAATGACGCATGGAAAAAAATATAGGTAGACGTTCTAGAAGATGACGTGGCGCTTTTTACATGATTCCTTTCAAAACCCACATAATTAATATATTATTATGATGTCCGTTATTGTAACAATACGTACCGCAAAATACCCTAATTATAATCTTATTCATAAACAAGCACAAAGCAATAGAAATAACGGTCCCAACCCGAAACTTTTCAAAAACTCCTCAACCGCACAGAAACATAACTAACTATACAGATCTAACAACGGCAAAATGTTTAATGGAGGACAAGATAGACCCCGAACTCTGATTGATTGAATTGATGCCATCATGCGAACGAGGGTCACTGCTTAGTATAACTTAGACATGGACAGATGTAACTGACATAAGGGACGGTTCACACCAAATGTATAGACAGCGACTGTAAAGGCGGATTTAAACGAAACGAACATAGAACCAAAACAAGAGCTAGAGCATTCTTTTGCTGCTATTCTTGAAATTTTAGTAGGCATCTGCATCGCCACCTACGAACTACGCATCGTACTGACGTCACGCAAAATCGTGCATCGCGCAAGCAGAGTTTACCGTACGACTGGCTTATATACAATCTCCCGACACAAATCGTCGGGCAGTTGCCGACCAGACACGACACCCGTCTGGTCGGAAGATCTTCCCTTTTCTATAGCGGTTGAGTAAACTTTACACCCTGTTCCTAAGACATCTATAGAAGGAATGTTCAGTCCCTGTTTACAAAAAAAGATTTTTGGTAGTAGGAATAGAATGTGCATTCGCTCGTTTGGTCTAAATCGACCTTCAGAAATTAGGCCCGCTTGTACCAAAAATCACTAAATACATTTAACTCTTAATCATTTTAAAACATTGTTCTATTGTTGTCAATCGTTTGAAGATGACTGAGGCAAAATGATGTTATGGGCCTTAGTGTTAATATTTTATCTAGCTTTATGTCTTTTTTGTAACTTCTTGTTATGGAACGAATGCGAACGTAACTACGGAGTTTCTTGCCCACTCTTCTCCATACGAAACTATCTTTTGGAAGGTGCAACTAGAATCAATTCTTCTTGTTTTATGTAAAAGTGCTTTTGAATGGTGTAATTAAAATATACGATTTGATTTTGAACGTGAAGTCGAATGGCGTATTGTGAGTTCGGTTTGAACGTAAATTTTGAAAGGCATGAAAGATCAGGAAACTTAGTGACGTGAGCTCACCAAACCGCCAATATGAACGGAACGGTTTGGTGTGAACGGTCCCTAAGACTTCGGAGTATTCGGACCGTATTTTGGGTTTTCATACTATAGGCATAAATACAATTGTATAGTGAACACAATGTGTCTTCTCCATGGGATTTCACCTTTATATATATTATATAGAAGGTTCTTGTGTTGTTTACAGATCGTAAACCTAGAGCAAGTACTACCTACATATTTCATGTTTTATTCTTCTCTCTAGAGGAAAATACATTGCCTTTTACCCAAAGTCCTACTAACAAACAACTCAAACGACTCCGTTGTATTCTATAATTGCAAATTCCTGCTCTAACCAAAATGAAAACACATGTGGCTATACCCGCCTACAAAAAATAAACAGTGTAAAGTACCTAGGTATTATAATTATAATATATTGCAACCTAAGATTTCATGAACACATCAACACCCTCAACAATAGGTTGCGTAAACTGAAGACCCTTAGACATGTGGCTGACGTCAGGCTGATGAAATCGATCAACTTGTCCCTCGCCCGGTCTGTGCTAACCTACTGTTTAACGTCGTGGGCGGTGCACCTAAATACCCGATCGTACAATTAGAAAGCGCTCAGAGAGCAACTCCAAAGGTCATCATCCTTTCCACCTTTTCAATATCCCACAGCATTCTTATCTAAAGAGTCTAAACTTCGTCGTTTATTTTGTTACTTGGTTGCTTTCTCTACAATAACACAAACAATTAAAAATAATACAAACTAAGTGTAAAATGAAGGTTAGGAACTGGCTCCAGGAATTAAGTAATGAACTTACGGAAAAACTTCAAACTACCACGGTATAACTTGCTTTTTTGAAATCTAATAAAATAATAATCCATTCAATATATATATTTATATACATAATTATTTCACCATTCTATGCACTCAGCCCTTAACCTTCCTATCATATTTTTTTTCACACTCACACGTACACACACACCCCCACACACCACACTAACCCCGCATGAGCACACCACATAGGCTCACACGTACCAACCCTAGAATAAGTAATAATCAATACTGTAATCCCTCTTTTTTCTGATTTATATAACTTATCGCATTTGTTAACGAGTGCATAATCCATAATAAATGTAACTGCTTCCAAAGGGGTGGAGACCAGCATGTTGATTCCCGTAACCACTTCACCGTGAAAACATGTGAAGTGAGCGTGGAGTGAGCTGTCAGTGTCATCTCACCCTGTTGGAATGACAACTCACTTCACCTATGTTTTCACGGGGAGCTGGTTACAGAATAGCCCTGCTGGTGTCTGGGTGGGAAATGATCAAATGACTTCTCCCGCTCTGGACGGAGCAGGAGGGCGTGTCAGACTCTTACTGACTAAAACCCACCCGTGTTCCGTCAGTTGCCTGTACAATGCCAGGGGGCCACGGACCCCCTGGCATTGTACAGGCTACTGACGGAACACGTCACACTGACGTATCCCTTTCGGACCTTCCCGCAACTCCGGCAGGCATCGGTCCCATCGGACCCCTTCAGTCTATGACATCTCTTTGAGGCGCGCGTGGAACACAACGCGCCGTCGACCCAGGCCTGGTCCTCACCGGACGGCGAGCTACCCATTGCTCACCGTCCGCAAGCCCGCGCCTACGGTGGCCGGGAAACGGCCTGCGATTCCCGACGCCGCAGGAGGAGACGCCCTCTCCTCCTGCGGCGGCTAGGGGCGTGATGGCGCGAAAATTGCCTCTCCCTTACGCGTCCCGCCTCCTCCTTCGCGAGCATTACTGCTTCGCAGAAGGAGGTGACGGCCTCCAATGCCCTCTCGCTCCGTACCATGGCCTGGACCAGGGCCGGATGCGAGAGATCGCCGCCACCGATCGCCTCCACGAGGACACGGCGGTGCTCTGCCCAAGCCGGACAGACCTCCCCTGATACAGGCCTTACGCCTTGTTTCGGCACCAGTCTCCCACAGTATAAATAAAACTATTCCTATGATTATTTCAAAATATACTTTATATTGTGATGAGAAATATTCTAAGAATCCACCAATGATTTTTCCTGTTGGATATTACCACAACATTTAAAGATTTAAGAGTACTCCTATTTTTTGTTCTAGTACAACTTTGCTACAACTACCGCACCCTATATTTCCAGAAACATTTTGTCACACTCAGGCAAAAACTCTACTCGCCTGCCGTACAAAAAAATCACTTAGGGCGAATTTAATCAATGAAACTGTACGTGATTAGCACATCTAAACCTGTAAATAGGAACCTACCTAAGGCTATTTCTTTTGTAAGACTACAAGTAAATTATGTGAATTCAAAACGCATGTTTTCATTGACTGGACTTGATCAATAGCTCGGCTTATTTGAAATTTTTGAATGGTTCTTTGTTTTTATCTTTTTATTACGGACGCTTTTACGAACGTGCCCGTTTTCTACATGCATAATTTCAACATGAATGATGTAACCAACATTTTGTATCATATTTTTGATACAAAATACATAAATAAATAAAAATTTGATGTGTGATTTAAAAGAGTGGGGTTTCTTGAGAGGAGAAGAAAGGTTCATCTCCATTGGTACCTACTGCGCTTTGGAATGGGCAGCTTCATATTTCTGACTGACTGACCCCTTGACAATTCAATAGTGCCTGTAAATGGTTTAATTGAAATAAATGTTTTGAGTTTGAGTTTGTCACACCAACTTACTCTCATAAATAACGTTTCGGTGACGTCATTTGCCGGTCAATTACGGACGCTATTTGTGGCAACCACCAGTCGCGTAGGAAACCGTAGTGAGTTCTGCTCGATTTGCTCATTTTGATAGACGTTATTTTTAACAACAAACAATATTACCTATTTATGAAACCTAATGTAACATAATGAGCGTTTTCATGAAAATTCACGCCACCGATTGGCGCCACTGTGACAAGAGGTCTTCCATTTCGACAATGAATATAAAATATATGATGGCATTCATCATTCAGTCACGACTAAAGAAAATGTGGGCATTTTTGACAGGTGGTCGGACCTGACGTCTCCGTGCTGCCACAATCATCATAATTTCAGAAAACCCACGATTCAGCAACACCCTTTGAACAACGTTATTGATGGTGGGTTACACCAATAAGTAACATCGTTTTGTAACCACGGTTGACTAACATAGTCAAAGTCAAAGTCAAAGTCAAATAATTTATTTCATTTAGGCACAAAAAAGGCACTTATGAACGTCAACATTTACAAAAAAAAAAGATATAATAATTGATTCTAGTCGCCCATTCCAAAAGGTTGTTTTCGTATGGAGAAGAATGGGCAAGAAACTCCACCGTTACTCTTTTTAAAATATTTTCACAATATTCTGTATACATTAATTATATAATTATATGTGAAGACGATGCACCTAGAATAAGATTACTATACCACGATAGGTAAAAAGAATGAAAAATGAAGGAATGACATAAATTAATTATGTGATAGATGCATGGTGCTCACATATTTACAAACATTGTAAAATTATACGATATTCTTAACATTTTAACAAGTATTACTAATAATAAGTCAGTGTGTGAGTTCAAGTAATCACAGAATATAAAATTAATGTTTAAAAAAAGAATATTATACAATTAAATTGGCAACCAGTTTGATTTTGTCTAGATTCTAAAATTGTCCTATGGAGCAGGACCAGCATGTTTCCAAGCATTTTTATCTTGGATATAATCCTCTAATTTGTAATATGCTTGTTTACAAAGTGTACTTTTTATATGAGTTTTAAATTTTCTTTCATTTAATTCTAATACATCACAAGGTATTCTGTTGTAACATTTAACACAGTACCCCATAAAAGATGTATTTACTTTAGATAGTCTGAAAAATGGTTGATCTATTTTATCTTTATTTCTAGTATTAAAATGATGTCTATCACTTATTTTATTAAAAAGATGTAGATTTTTTCTCACATACATAATATTCTCATAAATGAATTGGCAAGGTACCGTCATAATATTAATCTTTTTAAATAGTTCCCTGAGAGATTCGCGACGACTTAGATTATAAATGGCTCTGACAGCTCTCTTTTGTAAAATAAAAATGGATTCAATGTCAGCAGCCCGACCCCATAGTAAAATGCCATACGACATAATACTGTGGAAGTAACTAAAATAGACCAAACGCGCGGTTTCTACATCTGTTAACTGTCTTATCTTTCTAACAGCATAAGCGGCCGAGCTTAGCCGCCCCGCGAGAGATGTTATATGGGGTCCCCATTGTAATTTCTCGTCTAGCGTGATTCCCAGGAAAACTGTTTGATTAATAAATTCCAGTTTTTCTCCATTCAATATGATGTCACATTCGCTGCTTCTAACATTTGGTAATTTAAATCTAATGCATTTTGTTTTTTTATTATTTAGTACCAAATTATTTACCGTAAACCAATCTTGGACCTGAACAATACAGCTATTCACGTCGTCAAGATTTTGTGACCGTCGGTTTATTTTAAATATCAATGATGTGTCATCTGCAAATAACACCATGTTTGGTTGATTTTGAAATAATTGGGGTAAATCATTTATATAAGCTAAAAAGAGGAATGGACCCAATATCGAACCTTGAGGAACGCCCATTACCATTTCAGACCCTAATGAGTTTGTGCCGTTGACTTGAACTTTAACCTTTCTATCTTTCAGGTATGATCTTAGTAAATCAAGAGCTGTATTCCTAATCCCATAGTGCTCCAGTTTCAGCAGAAGTGTCTCATGGTCTACGCAATCGAAAGCCTTCGAGAGGTCGCAAAAAATTCCAATGGCATCTTGTGCTTCTTCCCAGGCGTTAAAAATGTTCTTTATTAGGGCGACACCGGCGTCAGTGGTACAACGCCCTTTGGTGAAACCGTACTGTTGATCATGAAAGATGGAATTTTCATTAAAGTGCCGTAACATTTGATTGAGAATCAACTTTTCAAACACCTTACTGAGAACTGGCAGAATTGACACAGGCCTATAATTGTTGGGTTCCTTACTATCACCGGATTTGAACAAAGGAACTACTTTACTATGTTTCATGAGATCCGGAAAGACGCCTTGGTCTACACTAGTGTTAAATATGAAAGCCAAATAAGGCGCAATGGTTTCGATGACAGATCTACAGACTTTTACAGACATTCCCCACAGATCTTCTGTTGATTTAATTTTAAGATCTTTAAAAGCTTTTATAACAGCCTGGGGGTTTGTATGCTGAAACCTTAACTCCAAAGGGCATGCCTTTACATTATTTCTAAGTAAGGCAGCAGAAAGCGCGGGTGAGGAATTTAAAGCTTCAGTGGTTTTGTGGGGAATATTAACAAAAAAGTTTTCAAATTCCTGAGCTATTTCTACATCTGAGTTGATGGGACCATGAGCAGTCTCTAAATTAAATTCAGTATTACGCTGTTTTTTCCTACCGGTTTCATTATTTATTATTTGCCAGGTAGTTTTTATTTTATCATCAGCTGATTTTATTTTATTGCTAATGTGAAGAGCTTTAGCTATTTTGCACACACTTTTAAAAGTTTTTGAATATTTTGCAACATACTGATGAAATCTTGTATTATTCATGTGTTGCTTTAGGCCATAAAGTTCAAAAAGTTTTTCCCTACTTTTGCGAATACCTGGAGTCGCCCAATCACTAAATAAGAACTTTGTGTAAATTGTTTTGGTCTTTAGTGGAAAAGTGTCAGTAAATTGTTTGTTTAATAGTGAAGAGAACTCGGCGTAGAACTCATTTGGGTCACATATATTATTAAAACTCTGAATACATAATTTACTTGCCAAAGCATTATTTAATTTATCTAGATTTTTACATGTAATTGGCCTAAACCTTATTTGAATTTTTTGTAAAGGTAGGTAGGAGCAAAATGTAACTGTTTGTCCACTGTGATCAGATGGCAACTTATTTATAATTTGTTTATGTAAGTAATCACAGTTACAAAATATATTATCTATACAAGTGCCAGAAGAAGCTGTCACTCGGGTTGGTTCAATAAAAACATTTGACAAGTCAAATGACCTGAAAAGACTTAATAGTCTGACAGTATTAGAGTTATTTTCTAATAGATTAATATTAAAATCACCACATATGATTATTGACTTACTACTAGCATTTAGTTTCTTTAGCACATCTTCCATTACAGAATCAAACATAGAAAGATTCTGGTAACTTGGAGGTCTGTATACACATACTATAACATGCTTATCAAGCTCAACACAGGACAATTCAATGGTGTGTTCAACAGACAGTCCGATTATGTCTTTTCGTTCTTTCGATTTAATAGAATTTTTTACTAATATTAATGATCCTCCATGTATCATACGTTTTCGGCTGAAATGGCTAACTACACAATAATTTTCATAGTTAATTGACATTACTTGATGATCTTTTAACCAATGTTCTGTTATACAAACAACATCAAACTTAGTATTTTCTAAAAATAATTCTATTTCCAGTAATTTGGAAGAGCAACCTTGGATATTTTGATTGAATAATTTTAAAGTATGTTGCCCCCCCTTTGGTTTTTTATTATTATTATGTGTTATATTGCCAGAAGATACCTTTTTATTATTCTCTAATAATAATTGGTTATTTGAAGGGGTAACTTCTGTTGTCTTACTAACTAGTTTAAAAAGTTATCCGGAGTGACCTCCACAACTACAACAGAAGAGTCTAGAAAGTCTGTATGAATTCCAGCAGGAAGAGAATACCCTATCTGACTGCTAGTGGCCTCCAAAGATGTTGGTATTATAGGTGGATTCTCCTTCGTACAACATGATGACTCATAATTATTAATCACTATGTTGTTAGTATAACTAGACAACACAGACTCGTCACTAATACTAAAATTTGTTATATTAGCTATAACCTCATTAATATTATATGCTATCAACATAGCAATCATATGTCTACATTCCCAAGACAGAGATAAAGTTCTCTGAGTTAACTTAAAACCACTAACAAACTTGTTAGTGTCAAAAAACAATAATTTGTCACTATGACAACATGTCAGCCTGTGAATAGTACTATTTAACTTATAAATATAATTATTTTCATAAACTGATAAAGTATCAGAGTAAGGTAAAGCACACAACATTAGCTTTCCTATATTTAACTTTAATAAGGTGTTCACACCATCCACTATGTCCTTTCTGGTAATACCAGTACTATTACCTAATAGCAAAACCATTGTAGAATAATTATCTAGGTTTGTTTTTGCAATTCTTTTAATCATTTGTTTAAAAGTTATGATAACTATGATTGGTAAAACTATGGCTAAGGTAATTGAGTAACATTTTTCCAAAGCCCGAACCTAATTCGTCACAGAAAAATATAGATTTATTATTATTTTGAGTATTAACACAGTTCTCTGCTGTAAGAGCCAACACCGGAGGAGGCAAGTCAGGCTGAGGCTGAGGAGGTGGTGGTTCATAGGCACAGCTGCATGAGATATTATTAGTCAAAGACTCATACCTCTCAGCATTGCACTTCACCAAATCCAGTAGTTCCCCAGCCTCAAACAAGCGCTCACTTAGTTGTAGTTGTGAATTCTCATATTTCTGAAAAATATCCTTCAGCAACTGCTCCTTGTGTAGTATATCATTATAAAGGAGCTTAGTATCAATATCATACTTTTCCCTACATTCATCTAACTCAACAGTACAACTATTTAAACTTTTGGAAAGGATAACACGTTCCTTTCTAAGGGAAAGATTTAATTTTAAAAGATTTTGTTTTTTAATAGCCTTCTGTGACCGTTTAATTATTTTTCTAAATTTAATGTATCTCTTTAATTTATTATGACTCATAACAATAGGACACAATGGTATGGTATCGTCACCAGTCAAATCTATTGTTATAGCTGGCTCACACACTGATTTTGACTTACTGCCTACCAAATCATAAAATAGGTTATTGGTGTTAGCAACCTGTTCACTGACCTTTTCAGACTCTGAGAGAGATAGGGCCTTATGGGCTTCACATAATTCCTGTTTCAGTTCTGAAATATGGTTCAAAGCCAGTACATGGGTGTCACTGCACTCTTGAAATGTTGACACTTGATGTTGTAAATGTCTGTACTGGTCGGCTAAGTTTATGTGTTCTGTGTGTAGCTCAGCCAGCTCATTTTTGAGGAAGGTGTTTTTGGCGATAATGTTCTCCACTTCCACTTCACTGTCTTCCCTTTCCTGGAGCAGTTGTTTACATTCTGCTTGAGAAGCTTCGAGATCCTTTAAGGTAGCCCTCAGCTTTGCTTCCATCTCTTTGATTGTAGCTCTGCGGGTCATCATTTTGAATAACTGTCAGTGAGTAATAGTGACCTGGAATGTGTGAAATTATGCAGCTAAATAAGAGTGCAAGAAAAGATGTTCTGATTGATAATGTATGTGATAAGCAGGGGGTAGTTGGGGAAAAAAGTAAATAAAATTATTTGTTGAGAAATAGCTGTTACATTTAGATTAAGTTAGTTAAAGTGAGATGGTAAAGTTAAACAGAAGAGAAATACTATAGAAAACACTGCTTTTCTTATTATTATCATAAAACTAGTTAAGTAAATAGTTACAATTATACTTGATTTTATGAGAAGAGTTTGTGACACATTACAGGATTAAATTGTATACTTAGACAGAGCTCAGAATGAGTTTATTTTGTATAGTAAATTATGTAGTGTTTAATGTCTGGGCGAATGTTTTTGTCGTCGATTTTGCTTCCACTAGTTGTCAAGCAAAAGGAGTCATAAACTGTGCCAGTGTGTGATGGACGTAGCTCAGAGACCTGAGCAGTATTTTGTGGTGTTCTGTGGTCTGTAAATCTTAAGTACAATCACATAAATAAAACAAAATACTCCCCGGGATCGATGATAATATTTCAAATCCGTCACCGTTGAGGCGTTGAGTTGACAGCCAGTTTTAAAATTCTTTGGTACGAAGTTTTCGCGACAAAAAACACTTTATAATTACTGGATAGAATACTTAATATCTAGGTTCGACTATATTACACTAATTTAACAAACTTAAAACACTTATAATAATTTACTAAAATAATTAACCTAGAGACCGTTTTTTTGACGACCGGCTACCAGTGTTGCCAGTGTAAAAAAAAAAAAAAAAAAAAAAAAAAAAAAGCATACACGAACGATATTAACATACATATGTCTTATTACTTATTATGATTAAGGAAACTCCGTAACTCTGACGTCTGCAGTCGACACGGGTGCCCGTATATTTAACGTAAGTCCCCTAATTTAAATAATGCGGGAGACATTTATACTTACTTTGTTACTGCATTAAATCCATCCATACATCTTTGAGTCTACAAAAAAGACGAAACGAAATATGTTTTTTCTACTTTTGGTAACATACTGTGAAAACGCCCGGTTGTTAAAGGATTATAAAACACTTTTCGTCGGACGAATAGTTACCGAAAACCGTCGGTGGTGATCGCTTATCTTACCTTAGATTGCTTAGAAGACGCAGGCTTTCTAAACTCATCAAAATTATATTTAAGATTTATATTATCATCATCATAACATTACGTCAGCAAAGTCGCAGAACAGATGGCTGATGGGGTTTAAAGGTTCTAGAGTGGCGACCGCTTACAAGGAAAACGTAACGTTGAAAGGCCCCCCATAAGGTGGGTCGATGACCTGATGAAAGCCGCAGGAATCCGCTGGATGTGAGAAACAAAGAACCGATGAAGTCACGGTGCTTGGGCCTATATCCAGCAGTGGACGTCTTTCGGCTGAAATGATGATGATGACGAACACTACGCCTGCCATGTATTCCCCGATGGGTTAGGCTGTTGTGTTCCCACATTCCACCAGTTATGTTTAAACCCTTTGTAATAGGGGGAGAGCATATTCCCATCAACCGGGCATAAATCCACACTCCAGACTGCTACTGAGAAATTCCAGATGAAAAAACTCAAAAACTCACGACCCGGGAATCTAACCCATAGCCTCATGCTCAGCTGTAGCACTCGCCACCACTAGACAGTCTAATCTAGTTCTATTTAATAATTATACTTTCTCGCTCCGAAGATTAGTCGTTCAATAAAAACATTCAATTCCTTAATATATATTCCATCCCAGCATTAACCCTAACATCGCTTCGCAAATGAGTCGTTACCTCCGCAATCAGTGGACAATGGCTGTGTATAAATAAGGCTACGGAACAGTGCCGTCCGAAGAGCATAACACTCGCCGACTCGCTCAGATCCAGTCGTACGTTAATCACTACTGGCGGACTACCCCTACTAAGGATAGGAACATAATACGTTTATAATATTTAAAAGGTTAGCAACCAGGCACCACCGTGATAAGTTAACTTCACTAACCACTTTCCATCGGATTGGACCCGTTTACACAAAATATCTGCAACACAAATAATTCTCTGATTCCATTTGATTCTGTCTGTTGTTCTTGCGTATTATAGGACCATGTTTTAGGATACCACTCAGTCATGACTCGATTTATTCACCGTAGATTTAGATTCAATAACTGACCATTTTATTTTAAATTGGCATTTAAAAAAAATGTTGTCAGGAATAATTTCGGTAAAGATTATAAACGGTTTGATTCAGCGTAGGTACACAAATAATTAGTTGATAAATCTTTGTCAGTAAAAGCTGGTTACGTAGAAGATCTATGAAACTAAGCATTACAATCTATAGAATTTTGGTATCGCATGTGGGACAAACAAAAGTTACACCATATGTCAGGGTATTGCTTTGTATATAACCTAGTCCTACAATAATTAAGATGAATCTAACAATGGTGCCGATTCTCTTGTCACAAATGCGTCTAAACTAGACTAAAAATCACCAAAATTTAGTTTACTCCTGTCAAACGATGATTTCCCATTCTGAAATAGACTAAAGTGGCACAACTTAACTATATTTTAGTTTGACAGCACTAAGATTGTACTGAGATTTTAATTTAGTGAAAATGACAATTTTGCTATTCTGAATTTGACGTTTTTCACCTAAAATTTTAATTTTCTAACTAATTCTGACCATTTTTAATCGCCACTGAAAATGGTGTGGAATATTATTAGTTGTCATGAACTAAAATTCACACGAACATCTCGAGTTCGGATGCAAAAACATTATTGTACTGGATTTTTTTCTTTTCTTTTGCTTATATCTCGAAAATGGTGTGTCCTATCGCAAAAATAATGAAAATTTCGACCCCCTTTATAAAAACTTTATACCCCTAATACTCAACACGTAGGTAATATTTTTTTTTATTTTCCATACAAAAAGCGAAAAATTCCATATAAAACACGTCGAGGATCCACTGCGCGCCTCCAGCTCTAAAAAAAATCACGGGGTAGGGCAAACAAATATGTACCACGTGGAGTCGCAATTGTCAAATTCGATTTAGTTGTGTCAAAATATTATTTTAATTTAGAGACTTTACTACAGAATAGCGTTAAGATTCTCATAGTCAAAAGTAAGGAATTTTAGTGATAGTTTAGTTAGTTTAGTCCGGTGTACAAGAGAATCGGCACCATTACCTCATTAAAATCTAATAAGCCGTTTAGGCTACAGAGCGTTCCAAAGAAATAGACATACTCGTATTGGACATATTCTCGAAAACCATTATCCTCTTTCTTTCCGGGCAGGCAGCTAAAAAGAGAACGTTTCTCTTTCAACTTATTTCTAACTCACATAGACGCTGCACGACTATCTTCTCTTCCCCTAGTAGTGGCTCCAAGCAGTCTATTAGGAGATCGTAAATTAGACTGTGGCGGGCAATCTGTGCCGCTTTTGATTAAATTCACCTGCCGCCGTTGATTTGTAGGCACAATATCGCCACAGTGTACTACATATTGAGTTTACAAGTGAATGAAGGCGTGAATTGCTTCACAGTGTACTGAATATGTCAAGGAATGAATTTGCATTTTCTTTTGAGACTTTCTTAAGGTTTACGGTGGGAGGATTTTTTATATGGAATAGATTGATGTGGCATGCGACTGGGTAAAAGAATAACCTAGTACTTTGAGTGTACTAAAATGAATTGAACTTAGTTATTGTGCCTCACTGTTTTGGTACTTAAACTAATAATTAACCTATAATGTGTAAGTTTACGTTCAGCATTACAGATTTGTATTCTTTGTGATCTAGAGAACACAAAGTGCCTACAGACTTGCTCTATTTACTTACGTGTTTTCTTCAGTACTTCTTAGTTATGAGGGGCAGCAGCAGGTACCA